>JAPTHN010000008.1:37913576-40313576 GCA_026936325.1 Platynereis dumerilii
TATTGAAATCAGAATTTTTATTGGCCTAAGGTAGTGCAAGTTTGTTCAAGTTCAAAAATTACATTCCTTATGAGCCTTACAAAGGTCATTTTCAATCTGACCGTCTTTCCGATCTGTCATGACCTTCACTTCAGGCATTTCTTACTGATATTCTGAAACATCTTTTAAATTATACAGATTATAAGATTATTAGCCCAAAAAAATGGTTTGGTTTCAAAGCACCCGTTATTTTCAATTTTAATGGCAGACCTTGTTTTTTAAACGTTTGTCCTTGAAGGACAGTCAAGTTATATCAACCACACCATTTATCATCAGTCTTTTTAATGGGTTGCCAATTCTAAATAGAATATAAATAGGACTTTTATGGGCCAAAGATTTCTGGGTAGAGCATGTTGTCAGGGACATATACCACAGTGACAACAAGCATTCAAAAATAAAAACATACTTGTTGGGAAATATATCACTGCAGAATAAAATATAAATCTTCCTGTTTTAAGCATGGAAAACTACTTCTAAAATACTTTTAAAATAGGTTATTCATATTTAGACAAACTTGATGGCACACAGGTCATAAAACAGTACTAAAAGTAGGATAATAAAATAAAAGACAAGTCTTGAACCACTGCACAAAATATTCAATTGTTAAAAGATTGTAAAAATGGAGATTAACTTACATAAAACCAGCACCTCCAGTGATCAGTATGTTTCTCTCCCAAGAAGCCATGGTAGTTGGATTGAAGGAAACTGACGGATTCTGCAAATTTTATCTGAGTAAATGGGTGTCCTTAAGAGAAGTGCCTTCAGCAATTCGATCTGTGGTCCTTGAAGTGGATCTTATTAAGTCTTGCACTGTTGCCCAAACAGATCAACTCAACCAAGCGTAAAAGTGACAGCAACTGAAGTGTGACTGAATATATGTCCATGCAGGTCAAGAAATCCTGACATGTCCAATACATGCATATATATAAGTCTGTCCTTGCATATAATTAGCACAATTAATATTCACCATTAATATTCAATATTGTTTCAGCACACTGATAAATATTAGCCACACCAATCATATACATGGTATATTGGCTCTATATGTTGAACACATCCACTTAAACTCAGTCAATTGCATCCAAGCAAAATGATACCCTGCAGCTGTAACTGGTGTACATTTTAATGATGAATTCATTAGCAGCTAAGTTCGCCAGGATGATGATCATACACAAGCCACAACATGATGAAAAAGTTCACTCCTATGATCTCCTAATTAAATATGTATAATGATGATGATACCATAATGACATATCATACCATAAATTCATCATAAGCCAATAACAGGTGGTTGTTGATAAATCCCATGTCATGAATTGGTGCAACTACTTTATATAAATTATATAAATAATAAATTATTATAAATTAGTAATTAAAAAGAAATGCATCTGATCCCCATGCTCCCAACATGTGAAGGTCACTCACTAGAACCTGCCACAAAAATCATCAATATCCAAGCGAAAAATTTAATATCCAACGCAGAGCTCTGAACTACGACACCATCACTGATCATGAACAGCATGAAATACAAATAAAATGGCCGTTAAAATAGCTCATGCAAGCATATACAAATACTGCTGCAACTGACATTTTTGATGCTAAAATACTAAATAATTCATGAGATTCTAATTGGCCCAATGCATTATTAAGGGGACATTTCACTTAGCAGTATGACACTGGAGTTCCATCAACAGTTCCAGATAACCATAATGTATAGTAGCCTATAATGTACACATTACAAAAAGTAAAGCCAATTTTCTGTGAATATAATGCATACTAAGCTATTTATATCTAGGTAAGTGTACAATGTTGCAGCATCACAGAAAGGTAGATAGATAGATATAGATAGATAGATAGATAGATAGATAGATAGATAGATAGATAGATAGATATATAGATAGATATGGTAAGTGCATGCCTCTAAGCCCCGTTCTGGGCACTAACGAGGGTTGATTGATGACTGATTGATTGATTTTATTTGACTCCCCGAAGGCATTGTATATGAGGTGGGAGAGAGAGCGGGAGTCCTCAACATGCTACACTTTACCCTGTGTGAGGGATCTTTTATTTGCCAGCACAGTCACTGATACATGGGGCCACCAATGTAACATCTCATCCGAACGACATTCAGCTGGGATTTTGAAGGTCCACTGAAAATTTCGGGTTGCCTGACCGTGGTGCGAACCCATGCAGGCAGACCTTCAGTTCCGAAACACCAAATGTTTCAATATAGCATTGGTACAGACTCAGGGTTGCCACTCGAGTTGGATTTCGAAATTCCCTGACTTTTCCCTGACTTTTCCCTGACTTTTCCCTGTCTCAAAACCAGTTTTCCCTGACCACAAAAAAGGCATTTGCGCAAAATTTTGGATTGCAATTCACGGGCTTTTGTGATTTTACGTTGCGACTTGAAACAAAAAGAAAATGGATGATGCCAGGTTGCCCACTCAGGATGCCTTGAGCTTTCGATACCTGCTTTTAAGGCTACTTAATAAACGTCAAACAGGTTAGAGGGGCAAATGTCATACATTTCTAATATGTAAATGGCACTGCCATGAAATTCGCACAGCACTTTAAAAAGATTTTGTAGGACTTATAGTGTTACCATAACTTTCATGTTTATTTCATATTCAATGTATGAAAGGAGACAGATAGATAGATAGATACAATGACTGACAGATATATAGATAAATTGATAGATAGATATATTTTAATGCTATATTTTAATGTTAGAGGTTTGGATCTTGTGTCCCAACTAGGGTGGATGAACATTCGTGGGCGCTTCTTCTACTTTCAAGTTTTGTTAATTTTCAAATGTGTTCATGGATTAGCACCAAATTATCTCACAAATAATATTGTATTTGAGTTTGAGGTGTCTGATAAGGCCACCCGAAAACATGACATGAATTTGTATTTAAGTTTACCTGATAGCGAATTTCATAAAAAGATGTTATTCTATAATGGAGCTAAGGAATGGAATCAATTGCCAAAATATTTGAAAGATTGCTGTGATTTGGTTAAGTTTAAAAGAATGTTGAAATGTTATGTTAAGAAGAAATTTTAATGTTCTGTTGTTAAGGATGTGCCAGCAGTTTTTACCACTTTTATCAGTTTTACTTTACATTTTGTTTTAACTTTACTATTTTCTGTTAATTGTGTTTTAATATTGTTTTACTTTATTATTATACATGTTCTCATTGTAATTCTGAAGGGCCCGGTTGAAAACCGGCATAGCTGACCTGGTCTTACCCTTTGAAAATATATTCAAAATAAAATAACAAATAGAAATATATATATTTAATAGATAAATAAGATTGATAGATAATTAGCTAAATGGTAAAAAGGCAGACAGCACTGAAAGCTGCCAAAGTCAAGTCTATGTTAGATTGTTGATATTACATAATAGTATAAATAGGCCTATAATAGGCTATATAGTAATACAAAAACAATAACATTGCTTGTAGATTATCTGTTCACTGTTACATAATTATCAGTTTATAAGATCATGTAACTTTAATTTTGTTATGTTTTCTTGTTGTCTGATTGAAATTAAATGAATCACATGTTAATAATTTGATTTAGCTTGTCAATGCTAATAATTAACTATTCCATAAATATTATTGGTACAGGATATATTACTAGTGAAAAGTGAATTTTTAAGACACTTTTGAAGATGAATATGTTATGTTTTGTTAATACGAAACTAAATCATTGATAAGAAGCTGGACCCACTTGACCTAATTCCAAACTGTGGACTGTTGATGTTGAGACCATCACTGCACAGATTTTTGAGTCTTCTCTTGCACTCAATTCACTTCGCTCAACGGCCTTCGGCCGTTTCGCTGCGCGAATATTATGTTCTTATCACGCAACCATCGTCATTTGTGTTGTGAATTACTTTTTATGCAAAATTTCCCTGACCAAGGTCAGATTTCCCTGACTTTTTGCAAAATCAAAAATTTCCCTGACTAATTTCAGAGTTCCCTAACTTTTCCCTGACCTTGAATTTCCCTGCCTTATCCCTGACCAGTGGTAACCCTGACAGTGTCAATGTTTGTTTGTTTGTTTGTGTTTTATGCCTCTGCAGCACCTTAGTGGGCTATATCGAGGCAGACAGTGTCAATGTATTGACCTGGCTATACTACGACTGGGAGAACTGGAAACCACGGATGCAAACTATACATGTACAGTTCAGGAAGTGGTACCTGATACAATTCAGCTATCTGAGAAAGTCATTGGTGTCACTTGTGTCACAAATATTCCTTGGCACAACTTACCCCATTTCCCCTAACTACACCAACTCTCTGTCAAGAACAGACATGCCTAATTAATGGGGTGAAAATGCCAAGCTATAACTGAACAATGAGTTAATATAGTTAACAAGAATATGTTCAAGACTTCTATTGATTACTGTCTACAAACCCACCCACACCTAAAATTGATTTGATTTACATAATTCGCTTTGGTGACAGTTGAACACATGTACAGAGTACACGATATGGCCACGGGCATATATTTCTTAGTATCAAGTATCAAGTATTTACTGAACGCAGGTCCTCTATTTAGGTCCTCTATGCTCAGATCTTCTTAATGCTCTAGAGGGTCATTGCCCTCTACGAGCATGGCGATCGCCGTACGATGGATGAGTGATGGTAAGGCTGGGAGTCTGCCACATACCCTATTAGTTCAGGGATGTGCAGTGTCTTTCAGTTGCCCCAGTATAGAACACTGGATACAACCCACCTCCATTTAACGTCCCATGGGCTCGGACATCTCAGTTAGTGAAGTGCCGGGAGCGGGAGTCGAACCCACACCCTGAGATTCTTGAAGGCATATTTCATGAAAGAAAATTATTCTGAACTCTATGCAGAGGGAAAGCTTAGTTCCTTAAAACAAGAGGTCAAGGGGAAATTTATTCTGCTATCTGCCAAAACAATTGGCAACCATTTTCTTTGCGCTGCCCAACACAAACTGTCAAGAAGATCCCACGTGCTTGAAGGTACTACAGTAAGATAATATACTAGGAGAAGATGCAACATGGCTCCAAGAATTCTCATTTCGTACACTAGCTGCTTCCTGTTTACATTTTACTGCTCTGTGATTGGTGCAGGCTTCACACCAGGTGACATCACCTTAGCAACCTATGACAGTCAGGGGCTCAACTAGAGGTTGTGGGGCCCGTAGGAACAGGAAGGCTGGGGGCCCCTACCCGTACCATCGGACGTCATTTAATAGGGCTGGTTTTCGGTTGAAAATTTATGTTGGTTCATTGGACAAATCTTCTATTCTTGTTTCAGCTAAATATATCATTGGTTATTGCCTGTCTGATTTATGTGAAATTAGGTAGGCTACCAGGGTAGATTGAGAAGTATGTACTCAATTAAAGCCCACAGATTTCACTAATGTGAGTACACTTGGAAAAGCATAAAAGACTCAGTCAGACTCAGACACAGTTTATTATGCCTATTTAATATTACCTTATCAGTACAAATTAAAATTTTATCAATCTCAAGTTACTTTAGTCCACCATTGAGGGGCCTTGCACAGCAGTCAGATGTACACAAACAAATAAATATAGATACAGTGCCGCCTGTAAGTATGTGAAACGCATGACATTGTGCCATTGCATCAATGCTAAACATCCTCAAACAAACTGCTTGTAGAAGCATGAATTCTCATCCGATGAAAGGGAAATAAAGTGGGTCATAAACACTGTGTACCGTTTGCTCTATGCGAAGCGACCCAGTTAAGGCTTGGGTTTGGCTTCAGTCAACGCTTTAGACAGTTTAACAGATGTTTTTTGTGCCTTAAGTGAAACTACATCTTTCATGCAAATTCAATCAAATGTTAATATAGCCAGTATGCTAGATTATATTCTCACCTATACAGTGCATATTTTTATATATCAAAATATTTTTTGTTGTCAAAGATTACGTGATTCTAATAAGAGGGACTTTGGAACAACTGGACTATTTTGTGCATTTTTTGATAAAATTGGGTACTTATACTATGTTTGAGGCTGAAATATTCTCCAATGTGCTTCACTATGCTGGTATGAATATATTTGTAATGTATCCTTAAGCTTGCAATGAAAACATTCTACTGAAACATAGTGTTTTAGTTCAGGTTTGGCTTAGAACTTACGGGTTTGGCTTTTTTGAACGCAGGTGTTGTAAATATTGATAGGTTTTATGCTTATAGTTTTTTGGTTTGGCGTGTCAATAGTAACCAATCTATATTGTTGCATTTAGAAATATGTACAAATGCAGAATAGCTAGATGCGGCCAACATTTTCATTTATGGGCAGGATGGATGGACATGAAAGAAGAAAAGCCTGTGGAAATGAGGCTGAACATCAGTGCAGAGTTTGTGGACTAAAATTTTACACGAAGACAGCAAGTACAACAAAAATGTACACAAAACTGGATTTGTCCGTTTTTTCCTGTACCTTAAAATAAAATCTGCATTTTTGGTACAGTCAACCCTTTTACCCTTACCAATTAACATAGTTTCCACCACATACCATGGGGTATAGGCTATGGATTATTATGTAAAATTTGGAAATCATACAGTCAATACTGTATCACTTCGCATTTGAAACATGTATTACTATATAACCAGATACTTAGGATAAGCACATTGACACATTAATCCTCGTACGTTAATGTCAGCACAAATACCACCAAATGAACGCACGCAATTCTGGTCATTCACACTTGGCTGTGAGGAATCAATGCTAAACAAGCACTTGCGACGTTTGATATATCAGCTGTGTGACGTTCTGTCAGGCCTAAACCAATCAGATCAACCAAAAAATGGCATGTATTTGGTGGGTCAGGAACCTTAGAATCGGGTACTAATGAAATCGCCTGTAAGTGGTATCATATTTTATCATACTTTCAAGACATGCCTGCTGTAGTATTGTCATTAATTATCAAACAAATGTGACAGATCATTCAAATATCACAACTGCATTAATAACCATAAATCATGCGCTTTTGAGAAAATTATCCCTAGCAAGGTACAGAAGAGAGAAGCATGACTCACAAGAACATCTGTGCGAAGCGTGTGGCTCCAAGTTCTCAAGCCAGCGCCTTTTGACATTTCATTCAAGAAGGCCAATAGAAAGATGCAGTAGGAGTTTCAAGCCTGACTGATTTTCATTTTCTTGCCCACTTTGAAACTGAGTGAAACAGCTGCTAATGACAACAATACCATCAGACACACTATACAGGAAAAAACTGACAAATTCCGTTTTTTGCACATGTTTGTTATACTTGCGGTCTTCATGAAAAATTTTAATCCACAAACTCTGCAATGATGTTCAGCTGCATTTCCATGGGCTTCTACTCTTTCATGTCCATCCATCCTGCCCATGATTGAAAAGGTTGGCAGCATCTAGATATTCTGCACCATACGTCATAGGCCTATTACAGCCGAGTCATGTGACCACATGCTCACCATTGACAGATTTTAATTGGGTCTGTAACATTGGTCTTACACCTTCTGTTCATTTCTTGTTGATTTTGTACCTTTTTATCCAAATACCAGCAAATTGAAATGCTTTCTCGACATGTTTCTATTACAGTTTCCTCTTCCATTCTCTTTCACATTGTGGTTGCCATCCCATAATAGTCCTACATTTGTTTACTATCCTACTGCAGCCAAATTCCAGGCAAATGCACATGGCTATGTTGCCAACTTGGGTCAAGTCGAAGCACATAGCCTTACTGCCCTAGTAACAATTGAAAGTATCAATAATTAGACTACAGACAAGTTGCTTTTTATTTTCAATTGTGTATACCTATTGCTCTTTACTTTTTAAACGCAATCAACATTCACAATTCCTTCTCAAATCTCAACCAATTTTGGCAGGCCTAATCAGCTGATTACTTCAGTCATTACTACAATATGTAAAATTATATGTACATGCATTGCATACACTAGGTTTACCTTGCAGACTTGATACGAAGTTTTATCATTGCAGTCCCTTTCGCTATTCAAAGCCGCAGCCTTCACAGAACCTTCCTTAACCCTCTCCTTCTTCTCATAAAATCATTTCAAAATCGCAAGTTTCCTTCCTCTTTAATTATCCTTTGCTGCACTTTGATGGGCTTAACTAGTTTGTACATATTACTGAATGCAACAAAAGAGGTCAGTTATATTGACATGCCAAACTAAAAAATTATACGTATGAAACCCATACATATTTACAACACCTGCGTTCAAAAAAGCCAAACCCCTAAGTTCTAAGCCAAACCTCAACTAAAACACTATGTTTCAGTAGAATTTTTTCATTGCAAGCTTAAGGATACATTACAAATATATCCATACCAGCATAGTGAAGCACATTGGAGAATATTTCAGCCTCAAACATAGTATAAGTACCAAATTTTATCAAAAAATGTACAAAATAATCCAGTTGTTCAAAAGTCCCTCTTATTAGAATCACGTAATCTTTGACAACAAAAAATATTTTGATATATAAAAATATGCACTGTATAGGTGAGAATATAATCTAGCATACTGGCTATATTAACATTTGATTGAATTTGCATGAAAGATGTAGTTTCACTTAAGGCACAAAAAACATCTGTTAAACTGTCTAAAGCGTTGACTGAAGCCAAACCCAAGCCTTAACTGGGTCGCTTCGCATAGAGCAAACGGTACACAGTGTAAAGGCCGATGTGTGAGGCAAGTGGGATAAAAATAGCAGCCCATTTTCTTTGCTGTAGTTTAACATTGATGCAATGGCACAATATCATGCGTTTCACTTACTTACAGGCGGCCCTGTATTGTCTAACCACTACCACATTATCTTATTTCATTGACAATTTGACATACTGAAATGGCTGGGTTTTTTTTTCAACCTTCCGCAAGCATATACTAAGATTATTAAACATTTCATCCCAATAAGTTCACCACCATCTATAGATACACTAAACATTCCAGCCACTTTCATGCTGAAAGACTCTGGGGGCCCCCGAACTGTTCCAACATTTTTCAGAGACATAATTCTGCCCGCCTCACTTTTGGACTTAATTTGAAGGGCCTCCACTGATACCTCATTCATGCTGAAAGACTCTGGGGGCCCCGAACTGTTCCAACATTTTTCAGACACATAATTCTGCCTGCCTCACTTTTGGGCCTACTTTGAAGGGCTCCCACTAATACCTCATTAATGGTGAAAGATTCTGTTGGCCCCCGAACTAATCCAACATTTTTAAGATATATAATTCTGCCTTCTTGACTTATAGACTTACTTTAAAGGGCCCCCACTAATCCCTCATTCATGTTAAAAGACTGCAGGGTTGCCCCATAACTATTCCAACATTTTCAGGTAGTTGAGCCACTGCGCCACCTCTTTCAATTTTTGCTTGATGTGTCCCTTCTTTTGAAAGAAAGCTTATATATTTTTTTATCTGTGGGGGGCCCTAAAGGAATTCAGCATTTTTTGGACCACTAATGTATTATATTCTATAATTGTATCAAACCCACGTTAGATAATTTAAAGGGCCCCAGGCCCCACTTCAAAGGTTTTGGTTACCTAGTTGTCTTATATTTGACGTGTCAGTTCTTTAGAAATTAATGCAGATACAATGTTAATTCATCCATGAGGGACCCCAATTGATGGAATTTAATAATTTTTTTTTTTTGCTTTTAATTTTTTACCCCACTTTGGGAGTGGGGGCCTCCTTTGAGGGGTGGGGCCCCCCTGAGGGGTGGGGGCCCGTAGGGCAGCCCTACCCAGCCCCCATGGTAGTTGAGCCACTGATGACAGTATGATCTGTGATGTCACAGAACAAGTTGTCCAGAATGCATAGCAGCAGGAAGAAGGCCTTTCACAGAATCACACTTCTTCTATCTGATAAGTGTTGCAAACTGTTGCATCTCCTCCATGGCCCATTACAGCACTTGAGATGCTCCTGAGAAAACCGACTACAAACAGGCAGTTCTCTAGAATCTTGGGATCCAAATATGATCCTAACCACACCTCTACAGCCTTAATTACCAGGTTTGGTACTCAATTGCTTTGCTAAAACTAAAATCTAAAGGTCAGCTCAGAATTTCTGGGCGTTTTCGGAAAGGTTACAATAGGAACCTCGAGTGACATGAGACACCAGGGTTTGTTTCTGAACATGCAAAACTCGACCCTCCTGGTCAATTCCACAGAAGTGTACCACTTTAAGCATTTTTAAAAATCTTACTGATCATCAAATCATTCACAGTAACAAACCAGTATGGTCTCTACTGCGCAAAACAAGTTAAATTTTGCAGATATGATGTTCTGTTTGAAAATAATCAATATTTTCAAGTCTGTTCGATTTTTAGACAAAAATCAAAATGGAAAGAAGCAGCTGCTTCTTATCATCTTACTGATTACGCATACATCACAAAAAGGCAAAGTCATGTTTTTCTGGCTAGGAAACATATTTACTATCACTAATGTTGAAGATGAAGAGAATTGATTTGAAAGCTGATCTCAATACAATTACAATGCACTATGACAATAAGGTAAGACATGTGAACTGAGATAGTAATTACAACTTCAGTAAAGACACAAAAAACGGTGGTTAAAAAAGTCCCATCAGTCACAAGAGCATATTTGACCTCATATCAAAAATAAGAATCAAATTCAGGGAATGTTTTCATAATTTTTTGCAACTTCATGGCCACAACAACAAAATGTTATGACAACAAAACCTTCCACTTCTTCCTGAAGTCTAATAGGCCGTGATAGTGGAACTCTCCTTTTTCCAGCTCTCCTGTGTTGACGAGCAGAATAAAACTATTTCCGGGAACAAGCTGCCATTTTGTACCATTGCTGAGTCAGTGAAGCTGGCATTCCAGGCCCCAGGGCACTTTTAATCCATTGAAAACATTACGGATTTGCATTGCCGAGTCTTAAATGGAATGTTTAGCATGGATTGCCACCATATTCCAGTACTGTCAGGCTGATTAGACTTTGTTACGGACCTTAGAAACCCCGGCTCCATTGTAAATTCCCAGGCTGATGTTCCCGGAAATAGTTTTATTCTGCTCGTCAACACAGGAGAGCTGGTAAAAGGAGAGTTCCACTATCACGGCCTATAAATCTTGACCTCTATTACGGTGGAAAATACATTAAATGTCCCAAAGTCACTGTGGAACCTGAGTTATTTGTCTCAGGTGGAATTGACCTCCTATTTTATTTCCGGGAGGTGCCAACGTCAATTCTCGAGTGTAGTGTTTCCGGCTACTCCCTGATATTGGAGAGTACCAGGGTCAGGAGAGTTTGTACTACGTGACAAACTGGTTCCTGCTAAAGTGAAGCTCTCCTCTTCTGGTTCCTGGCTACCCTCATGCATGTTCAGAAGCAAACACGAGTAACTCTAGAGTCCCAAGTCATCCATGTTACCAGTGCAAGTCTTTCCGAAAACGCCCTAAAGATGCAATACTCATCGTGACCGATGAAACTGATCATGTGACCTGAAATTCCTGGACTTGGGTACAGCTCAGTTTGGAGGCGGAGCATCGATTGCTTCAGCATCTATAGATAAGAGTTGAAAATAATAAAGAAGAAAATATGGTTTTAAGTCCTTATTTGTGGGCTGGCTTTCTTGGCTTTGAAAATTCGGAAGTGTATCTGAGAGTACGCAGGCAGTGTCAAGAAATAAATCGCTTTTGGAGGTTGAGAAGAAAACTTCGAAAGCTGTCCTAAGTAAAATAGACTCTTTCTCAAGAAGTTTTTCCAAATAGGCTTAAAAATCAAGACACTTTTTTCAAATAGGACCTAAAAGATAAAGCTCTTTCAAATAGAGCCTAAAAAATCAAGAAGCGTTTCCAAATACGGCCTAAAAATAAAATATCAAGAAGCTTCTTTAAATAGCGTCTAAAAATCAAGCCCTTTCAAATGGGCTAAAGAATCAAGAAACTACTTCATCTTTCAAGACCTCTGTTTCATTTGCCACGTTTAATGAAATTTTAAATTGATCATTGACTGATGACATTAGCAATAAACTTTGATAAATATTAAATACATAATCATTTATTTGTTAAATCAGCAGACAATATTTCTGCTTAATCAGTACTACTGCTTGATTAGTATTCATGTTAAGTTTTTTTTGGACACAATATAAAGTTCTAGCTGTACAATGTACATTCTCTAAGAAAAGAGGTGGGTGTCTAAAAAGGTGGGCACACTGCTTAAACAGCAAAAGCAAACTTTTTTTGTTGCATTTTTTTTTTTACTTTGGCCTTTTTCTAAATTCACTATCTAACCAAAAATATCATCAACTTATCAGTATTTAATGCAGATTGATTGTTGTATGGAAATTGTTTATTTTCTCCTTCAGGTTCCATTTCAGCGAAAATGTACAAAATTTAGGTTAATTTTTCAAAAAGTATATGTGGAACTTCGACTGGATAGGAATCATGACATTGTGTCAGTAGTATCAATTTGTATCCTTGGTAAGTTTATCAGGAATATGGGGTGTACTGATTTTGAAGACTGCCCTGAATTTCCTCATCATTGAGGAACAACTACTGAAGATATTAACTTGAAATTTTGAAAATTATTCATTCATGAATTCTAGTTAAACTGATTAACTTTTGGCTTTTCTGTATCGTTCCTTCGCAGTGAGCACTGAATTGGTAAAGCAAGCCTTCACAGCTGACAAAACTCGTGGTTAACCGAGAGTTATCACGTGTAATTGCCCCTCAGTTATCACGTGGAAAACTGATATGTATTTGCAAACGTTAACCACGTGATTGAGACACCAGTTAACCACATGATTTTCTGGGGGCAATCTTCACCAGTTAACCACATGATTTTCTGGGGGCAATCTTCACCAGTTAACCACATGATTTCTGGGGGGTAATCTTCACCACTTAACCACATGATTTTCTGGGGATAAAATCACCTGGTTGATATTTGCAAGTGAGTATCAGTTTTCCCCAAGATCTTCACCATTTAAAATTATTTGGGAAGAGGCAAAATCTCCCACCGGTTAACTTGGCTCTTCATCAAGCCAGTTAAGACAACTAAGACTTTTTCAAGCAATATCTTGGGCTTTCAATAGCTGTGGGGTTGAAGTAAAAGCCACATGCAGCATATCACCTTAACACAAGGAAACAAGAATCTGCGGATTCAAAACCGACCTAACGCAGTTTAAGGTGCCATTGCTCTAACCACTGAGCAAGTGATATTTTGAAGAAGTGAGAGATT
Organism: Platynereis dumerilii; assembly: GCA_026936325.1. Taxonomy (NCBI): domain Eukaryota; kingdom Metazoa; phylum Annelida; class Polychaeta; order Phyllodocida; family Nereididae; genus Platynereis; species Platynereis dumerilii. Next base: position 37,926,823 of record JAPTHN010000008.1, read on the forward strand.
GATTGGTGACCTTGGACTGGAAGTATAGTTGCATGGAAGAGTTAGGCCTACAGAAGTGAAGGCGAACGAGAAATTATAAGCAACACAAAGCGAGGACATAGTTTTTAAGAATTTATTGGGAAGTGTATAGTCGTGAATTACATGACAGAGTTGTTTCAGGGTCTGTGGTGTTTGACTGGTACGGTCATGGTGTTAACAGTCAGTTGTATGTGAGCAGGGACTCTGTAAAGAGTAACGTGATTTGTGTAGTTTACGGATGAAATCAGTGTTTGTACTGTAAGTGAGTTTGAGGGAATTTTCAGTCGTTTGATAAACTCCTGCGGATTCCTGAGATTGGGTGGGGTTTTGAAATGAAGAATGGGCTGTTTACTTTGATGGCAGTGATGACGGATGATCTTGTAGTATCGATGAAGTGGGAAGCCTGAAATGACAGAATGTGGAAACATGAGTGGCTGTATTGCAAGGGTGTGAAAGACAAAACTGGAGGTACAAAAAGCATGTGGGAAACTTGAGCTACACAAATCATGTGGATATGATGGATTATTAAAATAATGAGCTATACAACTGCATTAATGTTTTCTGACTTACTGGATTCTTGTGTAGTAGAAGAGCTCGATTATTGTGAGATGCTTGTCCATGAAGGGATATTTCGTATTCATACTGGTATCCCTCACAGCAGTTTTGAAGACAACAAAATGACTGTTTGGTTGTACATGTTCCTTGCAGTGTAATGTTTTATCTGTTTTGGTGATGGTTTTGATGGTTATCTGTGACGTGATGGAACAACAGGACAGGGAGCTGGATATAAAGAACAAATTGTTAGTTGAAATGTGTTTAATTTGTTTCTTACATCATGTCAAATATCTGCACCAACAATTTCATTATGTATTATTGTATATATTTTACAAGAATGTCTTAGTCCTAGTCTTATAAATACTTGTAACATAAGGCGTATGGACGGGGTTTGCGGCAAGATACGTTCTGTAGTTATGATATTGTTATAGTTATTTGAGGAAAAGTGTTTTCAACTGTTGCTTACCTTGAGAGGTAACCCATGTCCGGGCTCTGTTCAGAGCCTATAAGTGCAGTCCAAGCATGCAGGGTGTGGATTTTTGAAAAAGGCATTTCTGGAATTGTTTGACATGTCAATCTCCTGAGAGATGTGTATAGGATTTTCCTGTGGAAGGAAAAGAAAGATTTCAATAGGCAATTGCGGATTGGTGAAGGAGTACTTTATGGAATGGAAACTTAGGGAAATGTTTTTATGTATTGCAAAAGTGTTTGATAAATTTCATGTTCTTTACTTTAGTCGTAGTACTAGATTTGTGAGATAAGGTTATGAATATGAATTTCTTTCTGTGAAACTCACCAGGAATGCAGTGGCAGAGGAGTTGCTTGTATGTGGTGTATGCCTTGTATTTAGGCATGCAAGCACATGATGCAGAATGATGATGATATCGTGCAGGACATACTTCTTGAAATGTATCTGGGGCAGTACGGCTCGGCCAAAACAGGAGCGGGAGGTCCTGAGCCTGTGGATAAAGAAATGGAATTACATAACTTATTTTTAATTATAATGAGGAAGTTCTATATTATTTAAAATCTTTCCTGAACACTTTCAATATAAATTATAGGATGATAAGACTGAATAATTTTGGGGTTATTTACCTGTTGACTTTAATTTGGACTGAAATCTGTTCAATTTTACGATGTAGGGTACATGTAAAACTTCATTTATGTGTGTAACAAACTGTCACAAACTTGATTATATAACAGGTTTTTACTTGATTTAATGTTACACTGATGTTGGATTACTTGAAATAATGCTGTGGCAGGAATAATTATTTCGGTGAAACTCTAACCTGAGCAGATTCATTTGCTGTGGTTCTCCTTCTTTGATGCATCATGTTTGTTTGCTATCCTGCAATGGTGATGCTTCTATCTGCGTCTGTTGTTTTGCATCTATAAATGAAAGAAGTTGTCACATTTAAAGAAAGGTTTGTGAAATGTTTCAAGAGTTGCTTAAATGACAACTGGTAATTGAGTTATTGAAGCAGTGGTACTGATTCACGAAGGAGGCATTTTCTCTCAAAATTCTAAAAATGTTTGGACTGTTATTCTGGAGCACGGATAATTGGATTGGCCAGCAAATCGTTGATGAGCAAGCAAACTGGCAACTGCAAAGGTACTATATAAGGCACTCGAACGAGGCAATAGACCATTTGCAGTTAAGCTGGCAAAGGTAAATTTCAAATGGAGGTGTGATGCGATAATATGAATTTTAAATTACTGCAGCTTTTTATCTTCAAATTATGTAGATGACATCTTTAGGGTATAATTGCAGGTATAGTTACATAATACATCAAAGTTGTTGTTACATGGTTCACTATGAAAATTGACGATTTTTTGAGACTAAAGGTCGATCAGAAGATGTAGTTTGAATATGCGACTGTGTACCATTGAAACTTACAGTGTTGATCGAAGTTGTTGACATTTGGTAGTAGTAATTATTGGAAATTGTCAACTGTTGTTTGTAGTGTGTGGAAACAGCGGAGACTATAACAGAGTGGCAGTGAGCAGTTGGAAATGCTGCTGTCTGAAATTAATTGAAATTTTGCAAATATAGTTAAGTTATGTGTTACAATAGTTATTGTTGAATAGGTGAATGTTGCAGCAGCACTGGTAATGTTCCATTGTCTTATGTCGGGGCTTCCTGTGTGAATAAATGAAGAGAGCGTGAAATATATTAACAAATTGTGGAATTATTGAAATTTTTTACGTAGAACCAAAACTGCTGTCACTCTCTTGACTGTGCCGGAATTGTACTACAACACTGTCAACAGACACAAGAACACAAACGTACAATTACAGTTTGTCACGTCAAGCATTGGGACAGAAATTTAGCATTGTTTGTACAGTCCATAAAAATCAACACAATGACATAGGAAGTTCTGGGAATATTAATTTGACAAGAACTAAGTCTGGGGTGGCACTGGAGTTCACTTTTATGACGTCACCAACCATTGGCATTGTGTGTCAGATTGGCAGCATCACAAATGTCAACATTTTGCGAAATTTGACTGCCATTTCCTTAAATTGTCAAATATCAGACAAACACGGCACCAAAACATTGTGAAAATGTGATATTCACATTACAAATGAGCTAAGCTATACATAGGTAGGTGTATTTCTGCTGTACGACTTCTGGTTGCTGAGATATCTGGCCAAACGTCTGTCCTCTGTACTGTGGAACAGTAGAACAGTAGAAGGTGATAGACCGGAAACCGTGGATTATAGGACGTTTCACCGCTAGGACGTTTCACCGTCGGCAGTAGTGGGACGTTTCACCGCTGGTTTATAACAATGTTAGCCAAGTAATAATTGCCTTGTAATAAGTTGTATGAGCTTGATGAGCCATGACTAAACAAAAACACGCAAAACATTGTCTGTGTTGCTTCACTATCTATGATTATCTAAGTTTTTTGTTACTTTGTAGCAAATAGACGCAACATTTCGTTGTGTCTCATTTCACTGGTTACAATGTAAAGTCAAGACATTTTATTTTGGCACTAAGTTTTTAGCCAGTGAAACAATCCATGATTAAGTCTGAGATTAAATTTTCGGCTTATTAGGGTGAGCACACCATGACCAAGCATGATTTGGACCAAATTGTGTCCTATGATCCCCCAGGTCCATCATGCAGGCACTTTCAATGCTAAATTGCTGCTGCTCTTCAGCACATTTTGAGCTATTTTTAGCCTTCTGTTTTGACGTCATCAGCATTGTTGGCTCTATGACATCACTGAAACAATGGTGACGTCACAGCAGCAGCAATAGAAGAAAATGGCTTCTTGAGCTGTGTTGACAGCAATGTTATTCCAATGGGATTACCTCAAAACCATAGCTGCAACATGCCAATACTTCCTAATGTTTATGAAACTGTTTGGTCAAGGTGTCAGGAACAGGAGGAGACAATTATTTTTGTCAAGAGTAAGGTATGTTTTTAATTATCAGCCAAAAACTTACTGCCAGAAAAAAATGACTTGACTTTTTTTTTTTTATAGCTAAAAGTATGCAAAGTAACAAGAAAACGTAACTAAATGAACACTTTGATTACCAGGTACTAGAATAACGAAGGATAACAATATTCACGAAAACAATCAAAGTGATACTTTTCAACTACTTTAATAACCAAATAGTGAAATGTACTGGCGGTGAAACGTCTCACACTGCCGACGGTGAAACGTCTCAGCGGTGAAACGTCCTGCTACAAAACCGTGCTTGACGTGACAAACTATACATAGAAATGCGTTAACTTGACCAGCACAGTAGCGCTTCAAATGCCTACCTTGACAATATTCAACTTGTACAATCGTCTGGAACCTCCCAAATCGTTCCTTTTTTCAAGATATCGACATGATCGATGTCACATTTCAGCAATAACATCCATCTTGTTCACTCGAGCGAAGATTTCTACGCGCATGCGCCGCATGGGAACCACTTCCGGTCAGAGAAAAATACGGCGAATCGGCAAAAATAACACTTTCAAGCGGTTTTATTGCATTCTACAATAATTATAATGTCACAAATGAATCAAATTAACTCGATTCTGTCGTTTTTACGCAAAATTAATTGAAAAACAACTAATTTTCTACGCGCATGCGCCGCAAGCGAACAACTTCCGGTCAGACGAAAACAAGGCCACGGTCCAAAATAAAAGTTGAAAGCTGGTATTTCAGTTAAATAGCCATTATAACACCCGAAATACACGATCTGACCAAAGTGACACTTCGATTGCTTTATTTCGTATTCGATTATTTCTCGAAAACATCGTAAACGTCTGGAAAACTTCGTCTGTCATTCACTGGTTTGTGGTTGCTGGTTCGTGCTTGCTGGTTCGTGCTTGCTGGTTCGTGGTTGCACTTTACGGTTTTACCAGATTCGTTTTACAGGTCCTGGAAAAACCGACTTTAGGTCGGTTAAAAAAAGTTTGATTCAGACAAAGTCTTTGTTGCAACTGACATTAATTTTTGACCACTCCACACATAAGCCTATATGTCATTCAAATTGCAGGCGAGTATCTGGCCTGAAAAAATTACATATTATTTGTTGCCCATGCAATCTTCCATGTTTATACATTCCAGTGTCTAATTTGACGGTATAAGCCGGCTACATAACAAGGAACAGCGATATGTGTTTATCACAGCTCGGGCTAAATCCTTGGTCGAAAGCTTATTGGCCTACTATTTGTTTGCTTCATCTCTAGTAAACAGTTCAACAAAAATAAGTCCCCCTTTATATAAACTTGAATATCTCAAAGATTCCTACTTCGATTTTTATGAAAGTTGGATTGAATTATAGGCCTGTATATCGATCCTAAATGTGTGTATTTGTAGATTAGTTGCATTATTCCTGGCTTAGCCAGAAGCCTTCGAGTGAGCCTACCCCTGTTTTCAAAAATCTGTGGCTTTTCCAATGGATATGAACAATTTGACCAAGCGGGGGAGCCACCAGCAGGGGCACACTTCATCATGATACTAGAGAAAATTTGTTTCTCAATCATATTTATGCTACAATCTCACAGCACGTTACGGAGCACTTTAGGCGTCGGCGGGATGGTATTTCCTGGTAATTTGGATGAATTTGGGTGATCCACCGTCGACTTTTCACATCCCCCCAGGGGTAGTTTTTGTTCCCCTCAGGGGTTACTAGAAATGGAAAAAGTGCGCCGTGGATGTCAAAAAAGATTCAACAGGTTCATGACGGCGGAACAGAGCCCAAAATTTTCTTGATTTTTGGATGTGAGAACGTCTCAAAAACATCTCAGGCGGGATAGTAGGACATCCCCTGCCCCTGAGGGGACCTCTCCTGCCCCTGCGGGGAACTCTCCTGCCCCTGGGGGGACATTTGCAGCCTCGCCGGCAGTTTTTGACATCCCGCCGACGGTCTTTTGACATCCCGCCGACGATCTTTGACATCCCACAGGCATTTAGATCTTGCCCCCCAGGCATTTAGATCTTTCCCACAGGGATATGATGTTATCCCGCCGATTTACAATCTTATCCCGCCGTGATATGCTTTTATATTAATTATATAATGGTTTTATAAACATTGTATGTCGCCGGGATGGTCATTTTTTTCCTAGAATTTAACTCAAGCTACCCCTCATTGGTAAAAAAGTTCTCCGTAACGTGCCGTGAGAACTAGGCATTATTAGTCGACAATTGAGGACTTCTTTTGTAACCTTTTCACAGTTTAGGTTCCTTGGGTGACATTAGAAATAATTTGAAAAGAGGGGTATGTGCACTCAGCATTGGCTGGCTCAGACAAAAATGAAGCAATCAAGCTACAATTACGCAGGCATAGTATCAATATGCAGGCCTACAAATTGGACAACTTTAACAGAAATTGGAAAAGAGGTCTTTGAGATATTCAAGTTTTCGTAAAGGGGGACTTATTTTTTGTTGAACTGTTTATATTGTGAATCTCACACGAGACAAAGGTTCTTTCTACTCTGTGTACAGCAGAATTTGTTCAGTACAAACATTTTCCGCTCAAACCACTCAACAATATTGTCTGTTTTACATTCGTCCTACAAAATTTTGCAGGATAATGTCCCAACACATTTTTTTTAATGTGAAGCAAACAAAATTTGTCCGTTTTCAAATAAACCACATCTAGAGTATTTCGCATGCCCAGCATTACACAAAATTCCAACTCATTATTGATGTCATAAATTAACGGATGATGTTGGCCGAAAACTTCACTGAAAAATTATAAAATGGTAAAACTAGCGGTAAAACACTAACACAGCATGCCTGAACCAACTTTGGCATAAAAAATAATCCCAAAAAACGCTGTTAGTGCAGTTATGTGCATAAAATTCAAGCATTGGAATGTGCAAAACAACAAATCTACACCAGCAAAAAAAATCTGTTGAGGACTTCTGTCTAAACATGTACATATGCAACTGAGGTCAAAAATTGTAAATTTACTCTCATAGCAGTGAAACACCGGATACTTGTAATTTGAGCAGCTTCAACATTTTCACCATATTTCCTCCTCTTTTTCACCCTCTTTTTGGCTTGAAAGAGGCACAGTCGTGGGTATAACAAACAATAAATTGTGAAAATATGAAACAACATTCCAGCGTAACAATCGCATAGGTTCAAAATGCAACTTGAAATATATAACGTCACTGGCAAATTTTAGAAACAACTTAATATGTAGGTGTAAAAGATACAATAGAAGTATCATATTTAGCATCATATCATCACCAGAGTGTCAAGACTTTTGCAACCTTGGTCATGACAGTGAACATGACCATAAAAGTTAAAATCATGTAATTTGGTCCATTGGAATGTGCTAAGTTAGGTTTCAGAGGGTCATCCTGATTTCCATAGTCGTCCCATAAAGAATCCATCACACGACCTAAAAAAATAAATTCAGAAATTGTTACCACAGTGTACCTGTTCATCCATGCTAAATGACCTAGTTAAGCATAAAATCTTAAATTTTAGACAATGAACCAACATAATTAAAAGCTTACAAAGCCAATGGCAGTTTTTATGCACACTGAATTAGAAATATTCAATTGAGTACGCAAGCAGTCAATATTTAATGATCAAAAGAGTCCGCAATCAAAAGATTGTATAATAAAAGCCCATGACAGTGTAGTTCACAGCTATGAACATCATGAGTGTCAGGTCTGCTCTGAATGAACACGAGTCCGAAGGATGAGTGTTATTCAGAAGGCGGCTTGACACGAATGATGTTCATAGCTGTGAACTACACTGTTATGGGGTTTTATTTATTTCCCGCAATGACTTCATCGGTTTTAATTAAATTTTAGTCTGATTAACTTCAAATTCTCCCAAGTTTGGAGCAGCAATTTGTTGTGACATCACCAGCTACCCATTGTGAAATCATGACGTAAACAATCACTGCCCATTGTTTGCATAACAGCGTCAGATAATTTATTTCATTGAGTTCACTAGGATGAACTCAATGGTGTGAACTCAATGGTTTTTTTCATGGTGTTCACTCGCAATTGCGGGATATTAGTAAAAATGAACAAAAATGAACTAAGACAGCCTCATTTCCAAGAAAACTTAACTGATTGATTTAAAACTTCTGGTGTGTTTGTCTTATAGACCAAAAGACAGCATACTGGCAACATGGAAAAGTTTGTTTCTTGCTTTACATAGAAGTACTAGCAAAATGTAAGCAAAAAATCCTTAATTAGGTCACTTGGTGAGTACACAGTGTTAACGTCAGACTGATTAATGCAACACTTCAGCAAAAGATAATCATAGTAACTCACCTGTCCACCAGGGGGAAGGAGGAAGTCCTAAAGCACGAAATATTGTTGGAGTGACATCCGGCAGAGACACCTGGTGTGTGAAACTAACATCTTCCGGAATGCCCGGCCCTCTCAAGAACATGGGGATACGGAGGTCATCGTCGGTCATTCTCCCATGACCTGTTCCTTCGCCACCATGATCAGCCGAAAGGACAACTAAAACGTCTTCGGACATGCCAAGGTCATCTATAACATCAAGCAGCTGGCCAACCTGAATGAAATGAAGATGATGGTTTTTACTTAATTTGTGGTAAATTATTGTTTAACTTTTATCGAGCACCATGGCTCTTGACCAATGACCAATGACCATGGAATTATAATTTTTTTAAATTCGGAGTTATTTCGCTTCTTGACTGAAACGCAATTTCGCTAGAAAAGGTTCAATTGCATGGTTAAGCCAAGGGACAACCACATAAACAAAGGCATAACAAATTCGAAGTCAAGTCATAATACTGATCACAAAAAATTGTCTTTGCATGGTTAAGCCAAGGAAATCACCAGAAACCTGATGTCATGAACCAAAAACATCCAATGTTACCTGTTTGTCTGCCTCATCAATGGCAGCCAGATATTCTTTGGAGCACCAACCAAAAGAATGACCATTGTCATCAACATTGACCAACCAGATGAAGGTCATCGACCTATCAGCTGCTTTTAAGATATTTCGCAAATAAGCCGTAGCATTGCCAGTGACTTGCTTGTCTTGAAGGTCCCAGCGGTCTTCCCCCTCACTTGAATATTCCTGGAAGATGCAAGAAAAACTTGTCTCAAATGGGTGATATTGTAACAAAAAATTTTTAATTCCCACTGTTCCTCTTGAGTCACAGTTCAGGGTACCCATTGAAATTTGGCGAGCAAATTCACTGTATTTTCCCTGATTTTTCCGTTTCCCTGAAAGTTCTCCCTTACCTTATTCAGTTTTTGTAATCAGTGCTAGAACTTATTGTAAACCAAAAACTAAGACTTTTGAGGGTTTTGCAAAAAATAGACAGCTTGTTGAACACATTAACATATATATATAAAACCAAATTCCCTGTTTTCCCTGTTTCTGGGTCAAATTTCCCTGCAGGGAATTTTTTTCACCATTTTTCGTTTTCCCTGTCCGGCGGGTACCCCATCACAGAAGACATTCAAATAAGATCATAAAATTCAATATTCGGTAAAAAAGAAAAACACGCCTCACTCACCCAGTCCACATAACCAGGATAGGCTCGGTTGCCAAATATTTTGAAGTTGTCCCAGGAGTAGAAGTATGCCGTGCGAATATTTTCATCTCGCGATTTCAGTTCTTGGAAGATGCAAGGCAGCGGAACATCATTTCCAGTAATTGGGGTGATGTTCACTGGGTTTCCTTGCCAGGGTGGCAGCCAATCGTTGTCAAGGACACCGGTGTGTTCCGGTCCTAACCCACAGAGGGCACTGTGCCAGGATGGAATGGAGATGGTTCTAAAAAAGGTAAAAATACTCTGGAAGTTATAATTGTCCGTGAGATAATTAAAACTATATCTTTTTAGGTGAGTGAGTGAGTGAGTTTGTGTTTTACGCCCCATCAGCACCAGTGTGGGCTATTTAGAGGCAACATTGGTTAGATAGATTATCCTGGAACTAATTTCTCATAATTTGTAGAAGTAGTCGTTATCTCTGAGGAACTGTGTTATACTGGACGCTGAATTTTCTAAGAATAAGTGTTTGAGATTACCTGATTGAAAGGGTCGGTGATGTAGATTGTTATTACATTCTATCAAGATATGTTTGATCGAAAGTGGTACTTGGCACCCTTCGCATATTGGTGCTGCATCATTGTTTAATAAGTGTGAGTGGGTTAATCTGCTGTGCCCTATAAGACATCTATGAATTACGATTTGCTCTCTGCGTGAGTTCACATCAATTTTTATATCTTTCATGACGTGTGGTAGTATTGTGCGTAGCTTGTTTCGTTGGCAAGCATTCCATCGTACTTGCCAACTATACTTGGTAAAATCATTGATATGCTTTCTAAAATCCGTGTAAGGGACAACATAGTCCGTTAAGTTTTTACTTAAGGCTCTCTTCGCATGAAGATCAGCCATCTCATTTCCTTTGATATCAACGTGACTTGGAATCCAACAAAATATAATATCCTTGTTTTCTTTCATTGCTGCTAAGGTAAAAAGAATGTCTAATACAAGAGGGGTTTCCACCTGCTTGTTGGCTATTGCCTGCAATGCAGACTTTGAGTCAGAGCAAATTACAAAATTGTTAGTCTCTGAGTTGGCTGCCATTTCTACCGCCTTGTAGATAGCTGTCAGTTCCGCTGTGAATATCGAGCACACATCAGGTATACGTTCATAACAGTAACTTGTCTTTGCGGAGGTGACTGCGTAACCAGTCAGAAGTCCATCTTTGGACCCATCCGTGTAAAGAAACTTGTATGATGGATACCGGGATTTTATTATGAGGAATTTACTCTGGTATTCCAGGGGACTTGTAGAAGATTTTCTAAGACTTGTCAGGTCTAGAATACAAATTGGTGAAGGCAGGGTCCACGGAGATATGGATGGAACCTGCACTTCAGCAACTATGCAGTTGTCTTTGTTTATTATGTCGTAGTAGGGTTTCATTCTAAGCCCTAGGGGTTTTATAACGCTTTGTTTAGTCATATAAATTTGTTGGTACTTTGGCTGAAATACCGGGTAAAAAGCCGGATTTGTTGGACATGCTGCCAGTTTAACAAAATATTGCAGCGAAAGTTTTATACGCCGTAGTGACAATGGTGGTTCTTTCGCAAGGACATATAGACTCTCTATTGGCGATGTTCTAAATGCTCCAAGACACAGGCGAATGCCCAGGTGGTGTACTGTATTTAGACATCGGAGGTAGGACGGTCTTGCTGATCCATATACAATACTCCCGTAATCGAGACGTGATCGGGTTATAGCCCTATATAGTCGTAGCAATACAGTGGTGTCTCCACCCCAACTGAGCTTGCTGACTACTTTGAGAAGATTAAGAGATTTTAAACCTTTAGCTTTAAGTTCTTTGATATGTGGAATAAAAGAGAATTTAGAATCCAGTAAAACTCCTAAGAATTTGTACTGGTTTACTACTTTGATTTTCGAATTCTCTAACATTAGGATTGGATCCGGCTGAAAGCTTCTGGGAGGATAGAAGTGCATACACACCGTTTTATTTTTGGAGAATTTAAAACCATTCTCATATGACCATTTTTGCAACCTGTTTAGGTTAAGTTGCAGTTGTCGTTCCACACTTGTCATTTTGGTTGACCTAAAAGCAACAAGGAAATCATCAACGTATAAAGAGCACTTGATATTCTCCTTGATATGTCCGACTATGTTGTTAATCTTAACATTAAAACATGTTGGAGAGAGAATACTTCCCTGAGGAACTCCCATTTCTTGGTTAAAATTGTTGGATAGTGTGCTTCCTATTCTGACTTGGAAGTTTCGATCTTGAAGGAATGAATTTATAAAGTGAGGAAGCCTTCCCCGGAGACCCATTTCATGAATGTCCTTCATAATTCCAAATTTCCAAGTGGTGTCATAAGCTTTTTCTAGGTCAAAAAATACTGCAACTACATGTTCTTTCTTAATGAAGGCATCTCTTATGTAGGTTTCTAATGATACTAAATGGTCCAATGTACTTCTTTTGGACCTGAAACCACACTGATATTCTGTTATGGCTTCAGTTGATTCCAAATACCATACTAGTCTATTGTTGACCATCCTTTCCATGGTCTTACAAAGACAACTGGTGAGTGCAATCGGACGATAGTTAAGTGGATCACTGAGGTCTTTGTTAGGTTTTGGGATTGGTATTACTATCGCTTTCTTCCACAGCGTTGGGAATGTACCAAAGTCCCATATTCTATTATAAATCTGAAGCATAATTTTAAGGCTTCCTTCCGGTAGATGCTTTAGTAGTTGATAATGAACTTCATCTGCTCCAGTAGCAGAGTCTTTAGCCTTATTCAATGCCGCTATGAGCTCTTCCACGGAGAAGGGCATGTTATATGCTTCAGAGTTATCAGACTGGAAATTCAAATTGTGTCGCTCGGCCCTCTCTTTAAATTGTTGGAATTCTTGGGTGTAATTGTTCGATGAGGAGTTAAATGCGAATTGGTCACCTATTCTATTTGCAATTTCCTCAGTTGTGGTTATCTCTTCTTCGTCGATGACAAGATGTTGAATATGTGTGGATGTATCTCTACCCTGTATCTTCTTTATCATTTTCCATACTTTTGAACTAGGTGTACGGGTATTAAGTTTAGAGACATAGTTTTGCCAGGTAGCCCTTTTCTTTTGTCTTATTATCCTTCTCGCTCTCGCTCTGAAGATTTTAAATTGATTTAGATTTTCTGATGTTGGGCGAGATTTAAAGGCACGTAATGCTTTTTTGCGGGCTTTGATAGCCTCTTTGACCTCTGTGTCAAACCAAGGTTTAGGGCTATGGTGAGGATTGGCTTGAGATTTCGGTATCGCTTTATTTGCTATGTCTATAATATCTTTTGTGAAATGGTCTACAGGGGAATCGGAATCTGCATATTTCTGTTGGGTAATATTTTTGTTGCAGAGTTCTGAGAAGAGATTCCAGTCTGCTTTATTGAATTTCCACCTTGATAAACCGGAGTTAGGACCAACATCTAACGATTTCAATAGGATTGGGAAATGATCACTTCCATGTGTATCCTCTAGTACTTTCCATTCAAAATCTAAAAACAAATTTGGGTCACTTATACTTAGGTCAATAGCAGAGTAAGTGCCATGTCCTGAATGTAGAAATGTATCTGACCCATCATTGTAGACACAAAGATTATTTCCATTTATAAAGTCCTCTATCAGTTCACCTCTACTATTCAGGTCTGCACTGCCCCATAAAGGGCTGTGACCATTAAAATCTCCAAGAATAATGGAGGGGGCAGGTAATTGGTCAAATAGGTTATTTAGATCTTGTAGGGTCACCCGGGAACTCGGTGACAAGTAAAGGGAGCACACGGTAATCGTTCTACGTAACGTTAGGCGGACGGCAGTTGCCTGCAAAGTGGTGGTCAGATTAAGGCAAGTATGTATTATGCCCTGCCTGACCAGAATGGCAGAACCACCTATTGCCCTATCATGGACAATGTCTCCATATGAGTTATACATATGATAATTTCTGATAGTAATGTTGTCGGATGGTTTTAAGTAAGTCTCCTGGAGACATAGGATGCTGGCCCTATGCTCAGATGTCAATATTTTTATTTCATCAAAATTTGCTCTTAAACCTCTGCAATTCCACTGAACTATGTTGTCCATGGAATGAGTTTGTTCAGTCATAGATGTTATCTTATTAACGGGGCTCTATTCGTGACTTTATGTTTGTCCCGTTTCAGAAGTTGATTGGTGTTAGTAGATTTTCCCCCCATATTTGTGTTTGGTGGGCCAGGTATTTTTGTACTTTTTGGATGTGTTTGACTCGTGTTCTTTGAGTCGGGACTTTTATTTTGGTGATGTGTTTGAGTTGTCGGAGTTCTGCGTTGCAGTTTGTCCTGTGTAGGGTTTTTTGTTTTGTCTGGTTGACCTCCCTGACCCTGCTTTCGACCTGTTGGAGCAGCAGATGGGGTCTGGGAGGTGTTGTCAGTTGGCTTGTCCACCTTGGTGGGAAAACCAGCATCGGCCTTAACTACCTCGGGAACTGTAGGAGGTGTTTGCAGTTCCATTGGGTTTTCTTCTTCTGATGGCTGGGAGTCAACCGTTTCAAAAGAGGAATTTAGGTCAGATTCGACCTCTGTCACTTGAATCTTCGTTGGGGCTCTCTCGTCAGAATTTCTGTCATCAGATTTCCTTTTTGTCGGTTTGTTCTGCAGGTCCTTTTGTTGATTTTTGTCTGTTTTCTCTCGATTTTGTGTCAAGTGTCTTTCGTGCACGTTATGAAGTTCATTCATATGTGCGTGTTCAAAAAGATTAAGGAATTTGTCATCATGTTCTTGTGAATTGGATTTGTTTGTGTCTTTATTTGTCAGAGAATGTTTTGAGTAGCTGAAATCTGGATCCAGGTCTACTCTCAATCTTGGCGTTGTGCGAGGAAATGAACTGGGTCCAGCTTGGCGGTGAATGGAAGATCCATGGGACAACTGTGATCCCGTTGGTAGTTCTGCATTCTCTTCACCAGCGGCCTGAGCATAACTTTGAGCTCCATATCGGGATTGTGCTATTCGTCTAGCCTCAGGAAATGAGACATTTGAGGTTGCCTTGATCTCAAGGACTTGTTTCTCGTAGGTCCATTTAGGACATGACTTGTTGAACGATGAGTGGTTTCCCTTGCAGTTGACACATCTTGGAGGGAGACCACACGGAGCATCCTTAGTATGGGTGTGATCCGAGCCTCCACAGTTGGCACATACCTCCACTCTGCTTTTACATGTCTTGGTAATGTGACCATATTTCTGGCATCGGTAACAGCGCCGTGGATTTTGGATGTAGGGGCGCACCCTACAGAATTCAAATCCAATTTCTATAGCTTCCGGTAGCCGGTTTCCCTTAAAGGTGAGACAAAGAGTCTCTACTACCGAGCCATCTTTTGTTGTTCTTTGCGACATTCTGTAAATGGAGACAACCGGAATTTTGCGGAACTCGAACCATTCGAGGAGCTCCGCATTAGTGTTCTCGTGGCTATCAAATGAATGTATCACTCCTTGGATTGAGTTTAACTTTTCATGTGGAGCCACTTCCACCTTTGCAATATGTAGTTGTTCCATGTCCAGTAGTCGTTGAGATTGCTCTCTATCCCTGCATTTAATCAAGAGGGAACCAGGGAATCGTCTTACATCCTCTGGTTTGCCTATTGCCTGAAGAAGGGCTTTCGCCCGTATCGTTGATGACATCTGTTGGAATGCCTCGTCCTTGCCTTTTAGCACTATATACCTTGGCCAAGGTTCAGGTTCACAGTCAAAAAGTCCTTGAGATAGGTTATGGTTGAAAAAATCCATACAGATTTCCATTCTTCATCCTTCATGGTCCCCACCCACCACGGAGCCCAACACGGGGAGACTAAGTCGGGTAGGGCAAAGCCCAGTACCCTAGTCCCAGGAATACATGAAGGATATACTCTCTAAAGGCTAGGCCTGCAATACAGCCTCAATCATGAGAAAATAACCATGGCAGGCAAATATCCGGTTTCTACCCTTCTTTGATTGACCCATCAGCCATGGCCAAATAGGACCAAAGTCCTAATGACAACATGACAAGCCGATTGACTGGACCGGGCCAATCCAGCCTCCCGTCTGGGAGAAATCCAGGCCAAAGTAGTGTATTGTATGGGAGGGACCAACTTTGTCCCAACCAACTCAACTACCAGGACCCCTTCATCCTCCAACACGGGTCGCAACCCACGGCAAA
This sequence comes from Platynereis dumerilii, assembly GCA_026936325.1. NCBI lineage: Eukaryota > Metazoa > Annelida > Polychaeta > Phyllodocida > Nereididae > Platynereis > Platynereis dumerilii. The sequence goes on from JAPTHN010000008.1 coordinate 37,942,558, forward strand.
CAGGTTGCCCCATTTCCGTCGGGGAGACGTGTGCTTGCGCACTGTCTCGTGTTGGCCACAAGAGATAGAGGACTTCACTCTTGTGTTACCACCCACCGCCACGAGGAGGCCCGAGACCTGCGGGGGCATGTCGTTTTAGGTAACTGGAAGCTAAACTTAACCTTTCGTCTAATTTGTAATGGGTGAAATTGTTTTTGTGATGATAGACAATAAATATGCTTTGTTTACCAGATGATTCCTCAATCTGAGGTAAACGATTCATATTTTAACTATTGTGTGTAAGTAAACTGTAATTTTAGTGGTCTGATCGATCGCTTTTTCCTAAAGGGTGGCAAACAAGACTGCGAAGCCTCGGCATCATAGTTTGTTAGACTGATTAATGTTCTCCACATAATTTGAAAATATTTTTGATGATATGCACACGGATGCCAAGAGCGAATAAAATGACTTAAATTGATATGAAATTGCCGCTACTAACAGCTACCATCAAATTGACCGAAAGGACTTTATGCTAAATGTCAGTCGTAAAAAAGCACTTTCCAAAGTTTCCAGGGAAGGGCCCTTCTACAGTGCACCAAAAAAGTTATGGGAAAAAATCAGTAGCTCCGGTTTTTGCTTCTAATTGCATTTCCAGTGATAATGCATTTCCAGTGATAATTATTGATGTTCTCTCCTAGTAGAGGACCCCACAAAAGATCCTGTGACCACTTGAGTGGGAGCAATTTTTGAATGTTGATAGTTTATGAGGTCAAAACAAAAATTTTTGGCCGGGACGCCCCTCCATAAAGTGCGGGCTAACTCCACCAGGCGGCCATTTTCAAAATGGCTGCTGATAATCAAAATTTTGTGATCAATCGCTCTGTAATAGAAGCCTCAGACAAAAGTCCATGGCAACAACACCAGGGCCTAGGATTTGCATGAAAATATGATTCCTTTGCACTATGTAATTTTGAGAGGTATGAAAATATTATAATTTAACTGTCTTTTGCTCACTTTTACAGATTCTGCATGTGCGTGTTAGGTTTTGGCCCAAATATATTGTATTTTAGCTATTTTTCTCATAAATTTTCGTATTCTGCCCCCTGGTAGTTGTCATAGACAATTCTAATGGTGACCATTGCATTTATTGACCCAAAAAACATATATTTTGACCCTAAGATTATGATCCTAGGCCAATTAGAAGCCGAGATATAGCAAAATTTTTATGATCGGCGGCCATTTTGAAAATGGCCCTTGTGGAGTCAGCCCGCACTTTCTGGAGGGGCGTCTCGGCCAAAATATTTTTTTTTTACCTCATAAACTTGGATCAACATTCAAAAATTGCTCCCACTCAAGTGGTCACGGGATCTATGGTGGGGTCCTCTACTACCCTTCAATAGACATCTCCTGAATAGGTCTGGCTAATAGTTTCGTGATTTTATGTTGTGATATACATGTAGATATGCCAGTGAATCTCAGATAGCTGGACCATTTTTTTCCCTCAAAAAAGTTATGGGAAATTTTCATAAGGTAGTCAAATACTGAAATAGAAGCACAAAGCATTGCTTTGTGGTTGTCACTTAGTTTCTAGAAGAAGGGAATTGACTCAGAGAAACATTTTAATGGAAATCTTATCGTTAAATTTTCACAAAATATATATTTTAATGATATTAATAACGTTATTTGAAATAATTCTCAAATTAATGTATATAGCATCTAAATGTCAATGTAATGATGAAAATATGTCTGAAAACAACATTTGTTACAAGAAAATGGTCTATTTTAGCCAAGACAAAAATTCATTCAAAGTTTATGGCCACCAATGTGTTCGTACTGTTATTCAGCATCTGTAATTTTCAGAAATTATTTGTGGTGACATTGCATTAAAATATGACTTTAGGAAGTGAAAAATAGCTGTGGTAGTTCGCATGACAGAAATCACTGAAGCCACCACTTTATGCACCAGTCAAACTATTTTCTCAACTATGTACATGTACATCGCAAAAAATAGTCAAATGCTCCCTTTGTATTTTTCCAAATTCATTCATACTATGCGCATGTGATTGTACAAGGTTTACAAACTGAATCCGTCAAATTGTATCAATTGGAATCATATAGAAAAATTAATTTGGGCTTTTATGGCTTCTTGATTGTTTGTCCATACTCCGCCAGTTTGCAACAGATTCTTCAATCATTGATTTATACTATCTAATCTTATTGAAACATTGTAAAAAGGCCCTGAGAGGTGCTGAAAGCTTATTGAGATGCTATACCAAGTAAAATAAGGTAAATGTGGATCATTTTTACCGCCTGTGTTATGCTTTAGATATTTCCTTGCTTCAGGATGTTCGTCATTCAGTGGATTGCTCATCTTCACTTCAAGGAGACGACTCATACATGCTCAATAGTTATTTGAGCAACATTTATCAGGAAAAACTGGGCATTGAGTAGACCACAGGATACATTTTAAGAACACACCAAATTTGTTAAGCTATTTTATTTCAAAATCATTAATATCAGTTAAAAATGACTAAAGAACATTGTTATTAACATCTTTCGATGTCAAACAATATTCCGTTTGACCAAAATTTCGTAATGACATATTATTGATGTTGTTTCTATGAGAGACATCATCATAAAGTAGCTATTACTCTAGATACAACATGTTCAATTTGCCATAACTTTTTTGAGGTCGAAAATGGGAGTTGCAACAAAGAATCACTTGGCATACCCAGTTTACAGTTTAAAATAATAAAACAAGTAGGCAGATCTGTTCATGTGCTGCCTATTGAAAGGAGAGAAGTGTAATTATTGTCTTCGAAAACAGACCCATTCCCATTTTCCCCATAACTTTTTTGGTGCACTGTATGACTGCTGTCACTATACTAAAGCTGTACCTCAGAATACCTGTGGCCTTAGTCAGTGTTGATATTCCTTTCTTTGCAAGTCTCTCCATGATATTCATCGCTCCTTCTGGAGCATCAAGGAGACAAGACGGCTTCAAACCATCAATACCAATATAAACCACATGCTTGGCTATGGGAGTTCTGGGTTCTTGTCTGTCTGGAAATTAAATGTAAGATGACTTCAGGTTCTACTTAGTATTTCCACTTAAATATCATCACAATAACATTATAATGTTTACACTAACTTATTACAGACTCTGAGAAAGGATCGACAAACTTTTTAAAATTAATATCATGACACTAGCCAAACGATGAATCTTAATTATTCTCTAACCAATCTTTTCAAAGATCAAACTAGACTATGAACTATTGCATAAGTCATGGCGACTTGATTTTTCGCTTTACGACGTGCTATCTCTTTTTTCAAGTTTGCTAAAATTACAGGCCGTAAAATGAAGAAAATCTAACATAAACACCAATTATCCAACAATATTGTCAATCTCCTAATTCCTAGGAATGTTGGTTTCATCAAATAAAATGGACGTAAGTTAGCCTATCATATAAACTGATATAATTCTTAAGTATAGGACATAAAGCCTCAATCATCCATTCGTCCAGACAAGACTTGTGAAAGGCACAGTCAAGTATCATATCCATGCAAACGCAAGTAGTTATAATAATATTAAAGCGCCAAAAAACATACCGGTACAATGTGGGACAGAACAGTACCCCCATTCCTGCTTGGAAGCATCAGTATAACACCAAGGTCCATCCAGATTCCCACTGCCAGTAGGATTTCTGCAAAAGTTGGACGCTGCTTCAGCATCGGCATCAGGGAACATCGAGTCATCCGCATAAGGGTGTGAGGCTCCTCCATCTGAGATCCAGGGTTCACAATCTTTTCCATCTGCGGTGATTGCTAAAGTTCCTGCGTACTCCCAACCAGACTCCGACGATTTGCAATCTGTCAAATAAACAAAAGACTAAAAATATGCACCTCATGAACAAAAACTTCATTATGGATATCATGAACCTCTGATTGACTGAGTTCTGAGGGCTCCACAATTTTCAACGTCATTGAAGATGCACAGGAGATGTTGGAAATTCTGGGTTTGAATACTGCCAATTTTGTTTTAAAATATTGTTCTGTAGCTTCATAAGCAAACATTATATTTTAGCCCTTGCTCTCCATTAATTTTATCTACCTTCAAGTCCCTTTTTATAAAGACTTGTTACTAAATTCAGTTTTCTTTAAATAATTATGAATGATATAAAAATAAATAAAAAGGAAGTAATAGGACTTAACTGGCCTCAAAGCTGTTCTAACTACTCATCTTGATCATGGGCTTACTGAGTCAATAATTCTGAATAAATACACTTAATACAGGTCAGTAAGCAGTTTTACCCATGCTTCAAAGTTGGAAAGTATACAGATTTTTTCCTGCAGAACACAAAAAATACATTTTAAGAAGTAGATCAGCACAAATACTTCTTCAGCTTTTGTGAATTGCTTATCAACTGACCTTTACAAAGAGGTATATTACAATAATCCCACTCTGTTCCTGGATCGACCGTGTAGCACCACGGTCCACCATCCTTGTTATCTGGATTCCTACAGAAATTGGCAGCCTCCGAAAGACTGTCATCAGGAAATTTCGAAGCATCATAAGTATGCTGATGAGGAGCTTGACGGTCCCACCTCTGACAAGGTACTGACATACGGGTTTGGCTAATGGTTCCAGAGTATTCTGATCCTGTTATCGTTGAGCGACAATTGGCAGAAGCTGCAACACATCAAGAAAGAACAAGGTTGGAATGGGTCCCCTTGTGTTACTCCGTTAGTACCTAACTGGCTATTGAGCTGCGAACGAATCTCATTTCTTCTGATGTATCAGGTAAAGCTGCATTTATATTTTATGATTAAAATGTACTTTTCAGATGGCTATCCCAGATAATTTTAAGTGGTGCCTAGCAGCTCTAAGAAATTCACAATGAAATAAACCGCATACGGGCCGATAAACTGAAACAACACGATGTAGAAGTTTCAGTCAACCAAATTCAACGGATAACAATTTTTCAGTTATAAGGAAAACAAACAAAAAACGAAACAAACAACTTCATATTACGTTTGCATGGATGAACGTCACAGTATTCCCAGAGATTCTCCTCATTCTGAATAAAACACCAGGGGGCTTCTTTGTCGTCATGGTTACGACAATAGTTATGGTCTTCCAATGGAACATCTGACTGCCGGACGGTATCCAAGAGGCTTGTAAGTTCCACTGGACTGAGGTCACTCCAGTTTTTGCAAGATTTGCCACTTTTGGTTTGAGATCTGGATCCATGATAGTCAGTCCCACCAGCCAGGCGGTAGCACTCTGGGTAGGCTGAAAGTAAAGGTACCGAGCAGGAAAGTTTATTTTATACAGCTGCACTTACAACTGAAATGATCCCACATTCAAATGGTGGCTTACACTTATCTTACCATGACAAAATGGGATGTTGCAGTGCTCCCATTCCACATCCGGATCAGTTGTAAAACACCATGGTCCTGAGAACTTGTCATCAGGATTCCTGAAAAATTGTGATTGCAGGATATTTAATGTACAATAATTTTGGCGCACTAACCAAAAGAATGACTATCTAGTCATCAATATTTTTCATTATAACCTAACTGCTGCTTTTAAGACACTGCACAATATGCAGTATATAATAGCATGTCAAACAACTTGCTCATATTGAAGGTCTCAGCAGTCTTTGTCCTCACTTGAATATTCCTAGAAGAATTTTTGCATCATTTCAGCAGCCAGGAGGTCGCACCAAATTTTATATGAGTGTTTATGCCAAAAATTAAAAGGCCTTGGAGCAACATTGCACAGGGCCATTTACTTCAGGAAAGAAAACATATTTTCAAATATCTTCACATACCATGTAACTTAATGTATAACCACTAACCTTCAAAAAAAGCCATGAAACTTTGGCCACAACCACATCCCTTCAGACAAAGCCCAAGTAACTTAGCGTACAAACCAAACATCTTTGGACAAAGCCAAGTAACTAAGGGTACAACCACATCCCTTCCGACAAAGCCAAGTGTCTTAGCGTACAACCAAACATCTTCGGACAAAGCCAAGTAACTAAGGGTACAACCACATCCCTTCCAACAAAGCCAAGTAACTTTGGGTAAAACCACATTGTGTTGGAAACACTGGTGAAGGAAAAACTGTTAAACACTGATAATCATAACAAACATTGTGAACTAGATTCAGTGAGGTGTCAAACAGCTGATTTCCTTGCTATTCTGCTCATTACCTGTTAAGACACCAAACTGGACACACACACTTTATTCTGGCAATTTCAATTCTGTAAGTAACATTTTAAATTCATTATTTATTCTTAGTAAATTTTCATTGCTGTGATTTAATTTGGAAATATGCACCACTTCATCTTATATTTTATATATATACATGTATGCTAAAATACCTACAAAAAAATGAATTGAATTGTCTGCTGACTTCTGTGTTTAGAATAATTCAAAATTATTTACTGGTCATTTTCTGTTTAGCCATATTTAATTTTTCAAGTTGGTTGACCATTTTAATTTGTTAGATTTGATTGTGCTATATTTAGTTACATTCTCAATTATAACCAGGTCTGTTATAGGAGTTTGTGTTTTGCTTTTGGTGCATTCTCTTATGCACTGTTTAATAATTTTGTAGACCTGGAACTTTCCTGAACTTTACCAACTTTCCTGAACTTTACCAACTTTACCTGAAAACTTCAACATGTCATCTTGTCTGGCAAAGGCCATCTAGTCAGTGTTTGTATGTAAATTTCAAACTTATTTTACTTAGATTAATATGTATATTTAGTACAACGCTGATTAATATTAATCTTTCATTCATATTCATAGATTAATTAAATAGAATTTTCATGACTTTATTTAAACTTTATGCTTTTACTTTAATGAACTTTAATTATTCAATAACTCAGAAGTTTATAGATCATCTTAGAAGTTCATAAATTAACTTAAACATTTTTCTTAATTTTATATATTTATTTTAAATGGTATATGGTTTATTTTAATTGATATGGTTCAATGATTACTGCTTATTTTCCTGTGTTTTATGATTTATTATTTATGTTTACTGTTTACTTAATTTTGTGTTTCCTATTTTTTAGGGAACCTATCTATCTATCTATCGTATCTTGAAATAAAGGATTGATCGAGTTTCCAAAATAGATGTTCATCGTCTTTGTCCGACACACACATCCCTTCAGACAAAGCCCAAGTAACTTAGGGTATAACCAAACATCTTTGGACAAAGCCAAGTAACTAAGGGTACAACCACATCCCTTCCAACAAAGCCAAGTAACTTTTTCCAAAACCACATCCCTTCAGACAAAGCCAAAGTAACTTAGGGTACAACCAAACATCTTTGGACAAAGCCAAGTAACTTATAGGGCACAACCACATCCTTCAGACAAAGCCACGTAACTTTAGGTTCAACCACATTCCTTCAGACAAAGCCCAAGTAACTAAGGGTACAACCAAACATCTTTGGACAAAACCAAGTAACTTAGGGTACAAAACCATCCCTTCACACAAAGCCAAGTAACTTTGGGTAAAACCGCATCCCTTCAAACAAAGCCCAAGTAACTTAGGGTACAACCAAACATCTTTGGACAAAACCAAGTAACTTAGGGTACAAAACCATCCCTTCACACAAAGCCAAGTAACTTTGGGTACAACCACATCCCCCCTTCAGACAGAGCCACGAAACTTTGCGTACAACCAAACATCTTCGGACAAAGCCAAGTAACTAAGGGTACAACCACATCCCTTCCAACAAAGCCAAGTAACTTTGGCCAAAACCACATCCCTTCAGACAAAGCCCAAGTAACTAAGGGTACAACCAAACATCTTTGGACAAAACCAAGTAACTAAGGGTACAACCACATCCCTTCCAACAAAGCCATGAAACTTTGGGTAAAACCACATCCCTTCAGACAAAGCCCAAGTAACTTTTGGTACAACCAAACATCTTTGGACAAAACCAAGTAACTTAGGGTACAAAACCATCCCTTCACACAAAGCCAAGTAACTTTGGGTACAACCACATCCCTTCAGACAAAGCCAAGTAACTTTGGGTACAACCAAACATCTTCGGACAAAGCCAAATAACTTATAGGGCACAACCACATCCCTTCAAACAAAGCCAAATAACTTTGGGTAAAACCACATCCCTTCAGACAAAGCCCAAGTAACTTAGGGTACAACTAAACATCTTTGGACAAATCCAAGTAACTAAGGGTACAACCACATCCCTTCCAACAAAGCCAAGTAACTTTTTCCAAAACCACATCCCTTCCGACAAAGCCAAGTAACTTTGGGTAAAACCACATCCCTTCAGACAAAGCCCAAGTAACTCAGGGTACAACCAAACATCTTCGGAAAAAGCCAAGTAACTTTGAGGGCACAACCACATCCCTTCAGACAAAGCCAAGTAACTTTGGGTACAACCACATCCCTTCAGACAAAGCCACGTAACTTTGGGTACAACCAAACATCTTCGGACAAAGCCAAGTAACCAAGGGTACAACCACATTCCTTCCGACAAAGCCAAGTAACTTTGGGTAAAACCACTTCCCTTCAGACAAAGTCCAAGTAACTTAGGGTACAACCAAACAAGCCATGTAACTTTGGGCAAAACAACATTCCTTCAGAGAAAGCTGTGCAACTTTGGGCACAACCACATCCGTTCATACAAAGCCATGTAACTTTGGGCACAACAACATCCCTTCAGACAAAGCCATGTAACTTTGGGCACAACAACATCCCTTCATACAAAGCCATGTAACTTTGGGTACAAACACATCCCTTCAGACAAAGCCAGCTAAGTTTAAGCAAAACAACGTCCCTTCATACAAAGCCATGTAACTTTGGGCACAAACACATCCCTTCAGACAAAGCCAAGTAACTTTGGGCACAACAACATCCCTTCAGACAAAGCCATGTAACTTTGGGCACAACAACATCCCTTCAGACAAAGCCATGTAACTTTGGGCACAACCACATCCCTTCATACAAAGCCATGTAACTTTGGGCACAACAACATCCCTTCAGACAAAGCCATGTAACTTTGGGAAAATTTAGGGAGCATTGACAAATTTAGTATCATGAGCATAATGATACTATTTTCAAACTTTAATATATACATTTACCTGCAATGGTTGGAAACATCCTTCATGCTTGCATCAGGAAAGTGGTGTTGAGAAGTAAATTTGTGCGGATGAGGCGTCTGGCTCGACCAAGATTGACATTGCTTTCCTGATTTAGTGTTGGAAGTATTACCCATGTAGTCAAAACCAAATGGAGATCTCTTACATTCTGTGGACGATAGAACAAAATTAACAAAAAGGGGAGTGACTTGGGTAAGTTTATAGTCCTTGTCATACTTACGTGGAATCCTAAGTTTTTTTTCTATGCTGTTGAACTGTGATGTCAGAGATAACTCTATTCTAGCATTGCAATATATGTAAATTAACTACAAGCTGTGATGTCATTTCAAACTGGGTCGGATTCCCCAGCTTCTAACCAATGCGAATCCACCAAACTGAGCATCACAGTTTCAACTCAGTGTCAGAGTTAAAATTGGGTCTGGGAAAAACCCATGCAAGTTTGACATCACAGCCTCTCAGCCAATGGACTGCCAGAACAAATATACATAACATAAGCCATGTGTTTACAAACAAATTGTCAAAGCCTTCTGTTTATACCAACTTCCATCAAAGTTTAAAGTTGTAAGTTAGCAAGTTTGTAGATTTATTGAACAACTCTGTGAGGATTATAACAGTTGTTTACTGTGAATGCTCACAAAGCTGCCATTTGGTAGGATTAGACTGGTGATTGCTGTGATAAATTATTGGGATCAAAAATGTAATGCTTCCTTCAATATATCAATGTTTGAACTGTGATGACGTAGTTTACGGTCAGCCCATTGGCTATCAAGCTGTGATGACGTAGTTGTAGGGGCTATCCCTGATAAAACTCTTACTCTGACACTGTGTTGAAACTGTGACGCTCAGTTCAGGAGGATCAACATTGGCTAGAAGCTGGGGAATCTGACCCAGTTTGAAATGACATCACAGCTTGTAGTTAATTTACATATATTGCAATGCTAGAATAGAGTCATCTCTGACATCACAGTTCAACAGCATAGAAAAAAAACTTGAGATTCCACGTTAATATGACAAGGACTGTAACTTATGCAAGGGACTCAAGGTGCTACAAAGCCACAAACTATAATTCTGAGAGATCTCTTTATATTTTTATCTCAAAAAGCACACACAAATTTCCTAAATGCGACAAGGTTTTCCATTTGAAAGAGACAACAAGAAGGACATGAACCATGATTATTTTTGAATTGCGCCTTCTGGATAAATTGATACAAAACTAATCAGGGGCACCCCATGATCTGTTATACGGATTATCTGTTATACAGCAGGTGCCGGGCTGGTAGGCAGACTGTCAGCTGGGATTTTCAATTTTTGACGTTCAAATTATGAAATTTGCAGTCAGGTCAAGAGAAAGAAGTTGAGGCGGCTGGCTGGGGAAAACAATTATTCATATCAGCTGGCTGGGAGGTGCAGAATAACACTTAGGCTGGCTGAAAACCCAGCTGGCAGCATAACAGATATTTTCTCCAAGTTGCATAAAAAATTAATCTTAGTGTCACAAAATATGTGCAACCAGGAGCTTACACTGAAATGGGCATTATAATAACAGGCTTGCATGGGGTGCCCCTGACTAATCAAGCGAATTTTCTTTCTCTTTTCTTTTCTTATCTTTTTTTTTAAATTACTGATGACTCACCCTTGATTCTGAGGCAGGATGCATTTTGATGAGTCAAGGCAAGCAGGGAAACACACAGGGCAGCAGCTGGCCAAACTCGTGACTGAAACATTAACAGATCAAATAAAACTGAAAGTTTTTTTGCATGATATCCTGCAACATGTTGGGAAATTAACAGATCACTAGATCACTCTTTTTTTGGTGATACAGCGATCAGAAAAAGAATAAAAAATTTTGTAAATACTTTTCTGTCAGTCCAAAAACTGTAAAAAAAAAAATACTGCAAATGCTGAAACTTTCTTCTTTATTCAATATTATCCGATCGTCGTAGCGACATTGACATTGAAGACGCCTGTAACAAGCACAGACCCTAACAACCTGCTGACAGCACCAGTCTCTACAAGACTAGCTGCATACCTTCCAGGAATTGGTTATGTGAGTGAGCCACAAAAGACAGAATGGACTTGTCTTCTCCGCTTTGCCTGTTGTCTTCTTGTCTCATCATGAATTCAGCTTTCATGTGGCAAGAACTTGTTTCAAAACAAGGAAGACTCTACCTTCTGGATAACTCTTTGTGCAGTGGGACTCCGCAAATTCAAGTTGACCAAAGAGTGTTGACATTACTTATAAACTTCATATAAACATCAGTTTTTATTTTTAGTTTATTATCTAAAAATGCTTCGTGCACTGTCATTTTATTTCTGCACATCCAGCAGGGATGCCACTCTTAAAGGTTTACCAAGAAATACGTTCCCTGACCGGGAATCAAACATGGTACCACAAAGGGAGCAGGCCAAGTTGTTAAGAATAGAATAAAATAGAATATTAATCCTTGAAGTAAGACAGGGGCTTTCACCAACTTACAGTGTGGCTCGTAAGTAAATGAAACAGTGGAAGCTTTGCCATTGGGTCAATGCTAAACATCCTCAACCAAACTGCTTGTGGGAGCATGAATTCTCATCTGATGAGAGGAAAAGAAATTGGGTCATAAAGGCTGATATGTGAGGCATGTTGGATAACATGGGCCTGTGTTTCACTTACTTATCAAAGACTTTGACCCATACCTAACTCCAACTACAGCAGAGAAAATTGGCTGCCATTGTTATCCCACATGCCTCATATATCGGCCTTTATGACCCAATATGTTTTCCTCTCATCAGATGAGAATTCATGCTTCCACAAGCAGTTTTGCTGAGGATGTTTAGCTTTGATGCAATGGCAAAACATACCCCATTTCACCAACTTACAAGAAGCACTGTATCTGACATCTCATTTCCATTCTCTCTCCATTTATCAATATCTATCCATCTACAATTGCATGACCATATCTGTGACCATAACATTGAAGACACCTGTAGCAAGCACAGACCCTGACAACCTGCTGACAGCACAGGATGACAGCAGTCTGACAGAACAGGCTGAGAGAACAGGCTAAGCAAGCAAAAGCGTTCCACTCCGGTGAATTTTGGGGCAAAGCAAGCTGTGAGGGGTATAGAAATTGTCATGGTCCTGATCACACACAGCTCTTCAATACGCAACGTATACAGTTTTGAGAGCTGTGTTGTTTTGGATTGCCTGTATAGCCTGTAGGTGTGTTAGGGGATTGCCTTCAGGAGAGCCTCCAGGATACCACTGTAGGATACCAGGCCTCATACATGTAAGATGTAGGTATTTCACATATATTAAGTGTTATTTTCTAATTGTCTAGCATCTTAATGTGAGGTACAGCGAAGAAATTAGCACATAACTGAATATGACAGTTGAATGTTTTGCTAAGTGCATTGAAATGATTATGTGGGAAGTCATAAACTGTCTTATTTGTATCAGATCACACAGGTGCAGTTAGGCCTATATGGTTAGAGAGACCATGATACTTGAAAAATACAGTTAAAGGTAAATTACAGTAGTACCTGTGTTGTGAGACCCCCTGTTGTAAGACCGACTTGCCTTAAGTGACCGCCTTTCTCCCACACTAAGTAGTATTTTTAGTGCATTTTGCACCCCGACGAGAGACCGCACCCCCAAGAGAGACTGCTTTATGACTGCAGAAGGGGTGGTCTTATAATGCAGGGACCACTGTAGTGCAATTCTGATTTGGTAAGAGATTCTTGAATGCAGGTGTAGGCCTATTTCATTTGTTTCTCCATACAAAATAAAAATGATAGTGTTACACTGTGCTGCCAATTCATTCCATGTATTGTGTTATTACATTGAGGATGATTGTATAGAGTTTTGCCAAGATTTAATAGACCATGATATAAAAATTATGTTTTGAAGTTTAAAACATGATGATGGAAAATCAGGATATATAGATTGCTGTGAGTAATGAAATAATTCAATACAAATGTATTTTCTCCATGTTCTCATTGTATTTTAGTATTTAAACTGAGTGAAGGCGGCAGGCCTACTCACTGGCACTGTGCTGTAAATGTATTGTGTACTAAAAAGATAACAATACATCAGTCTCAGCACATGAAGTAATTCTGGAAATTGCAAGAGTGTAAAATAATTAATCAAATCGTTATGCAAATATTTGGAAAATGAGGTTAACTCAGGTTATGTCAGAAATTTTCAAGACGTTGGTTGGAAGATTGATGACATGCACAAAAGTATAATAATGACACAACATTACATATAAATATTGGCCCTGGAGGTATTCAATTACATATCATAAATAAGACCAAATTAACAGCTATCAACTAGTATAAAGAATAAAGGAAATGTCAGGGGAATTTTGTTTGTGTTATAAGGAGTTTATCCAGATTTTTTTATACCATTACAATACTAACATGCATTGTAGTGCAATAGATAGGTAATATATAAGAATACATAGGTAGCCACCATCGTGAGTAACAAGAACTAGCTTTTGAGGACTGAACTATCCATGCATAATCACATGTGCCATAGACAGATATCTATAGGGTTGCAATGAAACAATACAATAGCAATAACAGACAACAATCCCCATTCATTAAGACATTATCATAACACTTCAAAATAGCAATGAATCACACATTTCATTGGTCTCTTTTTTAAAAATCCAATTCATTTGGGATCAATTCAAGACTGTTCTTCAATATTACATACAACCTGTTGTATCAATAGCATTAGTGTAAAAAAGGAATAAGATCCTCTGAACATGAACAAGCAGAGCTTTATAATTTCATATTGGGAATATCCATTCAAGTTCAACCAACAATGTCCAACATAGGGACCTTTTATACCATTTAAAGCACAGGAAAAAAGTACAGAGGATCCTCTATAACTTTTATATAAAGAGCAATATGGGTAAAAAGTCCAGGAAGCTAGTAATGAAATTGAATGAAGAATTTTGAGAAACTTGAGCAATGAGAAACTAAATTCAAGTAAAAATACAAGCAAAAACATAGCAGTATAAATCTGATAGAAAAGTGTGATACAAAATCCAATGGATCTTGTTACATAGTTGCAACATGTAGATATTACCTGTTATGTGTGCTCAGGAAAATGTAAATTGTAATAGGTGTAACTACATACATGTATAGGCCTACATATGTAAACTACAATCCATGTAATATAGACTATATTTCTTTATTTCTTCTTTATAGAATGGACTATGAGCTGAATTGTAGGCCTTTTTCACAAGTGCACAATATATCAAAGCATTGAAAGCAAAATGTTTACAGACTTTTCTACATGTTTTGAACTATTACATTTCAGAATTTCCCAATTGGAAGAACATGTATAGGCCTCCTCAAACAAAATTGAAAGGCAACACACAAATATTTCAAACTGGACGTAAAATAGACATTTTTTCCCACATCTTTCTTGAAAATTCAATTATAACTTATTTCATAGGTTCTAATAAGTTGACAAGAATATTGGGCTATTTCACTGTTACTTTCCAACATATGTCAGAGTAGATGTTCAGGAATATAAATTGTTCTTCACAAATTATTTATTCAATGCTTAGTGCAGGGACTAAGGGAAGCATATTATTTCTAAACAATTATTTCCATAACTTGAACACACACAAATAGTATTAAAATCTTTTTTTCATAAATTGTAGGACTATAATGTTTAAAATGACCTCAGCTTCTATCTCATACTTAAAATTATTATCGTTTTCATAGCTACGTGTTTTTCAAGTTTGCAATTTGCTTCATTCCAAAACTGTGATGTCAGAGATTTAGTTTAATAGTTTCGTTTATTACAAGCACAGATTTCAGGAAACTGACAAAGTGCAGTTACACATGGTTGATGTGTGTTTCACTTATTTAGTTTGCCCTGGCTGAAGGATGCTTCAATGAACTGTGACTGAATCAAACAGACTGCTTAGCCCCAAAGAGAGTTGCAATTACTAACAAAAACATAGGCTGCGTAGCAGCAAACCTTCAGCGAAAAAACAACATTTAAAACGATATACGATACGATACGATATATATTTATTTGACATTAGCGAGAACAAGATGACCAGTACAAATATCATCATAAATTTGCCATCGCATTACTTATTAAATGGTCGAGCATAAAAGTGATGTGAACCAAATTGCATGTAGTATTTGGATAGTGGCCAAATCTTTGGTCTGAAATTATCTATACGCCCCGCCATATGCCCGCCTGCATGCCACGGTATGTTGAACGATGGAAAGACCTTACTAGACCAATGTACATATAATATGGACCAGTTTCATGTATAAACAAGGAATAAGTTGTGAGGTATGGGTCAGAATAGTTGAAAAAGCATTAAGAATAATAATCAAGCAGACCAACAAAAGGTACTAGAATATTATAATATAGGTGATGTATATAAAATTTCATCTACAATTCTACATGCAATGATGGCTAAGTTTTGGCCTGAAAACAAAAAATAATAATTGTAATATTTTTTTGTCAATATTTCAAGATGAATAGAATATCGATGAATCACACCCACGAAAGATACAAATTAATCATATAGGCGACGTGTGTAACATATTTCATCCATGTACATGCAATTGTGGCTAAGTTTTGGCCCAAAATGCAAAAAAAAAATTGTAATACATTTTTCTCAATATTCCAAAAAGTATGGAATATCAAGCAATCAGACCATAAAAAGGCACAACTAGACTGTATAGGCTACATGTGTAAAAAATTTCATACATGTACATGTATTATAGTCCAAGAGCTGACACACTTTTATTTATGTTTTTAGCGCCAAGCAAACTAATGAATGTGTATTGTTCAGAATTTTCTGTAGTTTTCAGATATATCGCTTTTAGAGAAATCGATTTGGACAGTTTTCAGAAAAATAGTTACCATGACAACGAAAGCAGTTAAATTAAAAATTGCCATAAATAAATTTGCAGTTGCATAACTTGAGACACGTTTGATGCAAGAAAATGTATTAGGGGCTGAGTCCTAGTCCGGAAATGCAAAAAATAATTGTTTTATATTTTTCTCAATATTTCAAAAAGTACAAAATATCCATCCATGAGACCATCAAAAGGCACAATTAGACCATACAGGCTACATGTGTACCAAATTTCATCCATGTGCATGCAATAGGGGCTGAGTCCTAGCCCGGAAACGAAAAAAATATTTTTTAAATATTTTGCTCAATATTTCAAAAATTACAAAAGTTCCATCAATCAAAAGTTCCATCAATCAAACCATCAAAAGGCACAACTAGACCATATAGGCTACATATGTACCAAATTTCATCCATATACATTCAATAGAGGCTGAGTACTGGCCCGGAAACTATCTATCCGCCCGCCGCCCGGACGCCCGACCGCCCGCCCGGCGGACGGACAACTTTTGACCAAAGTGATAACAATACCTTCTTCGAACTTCGTTCGCTGAAGGTAAAAAACGTTGTTTGAAATTGTGATTACTGGAGTCTTGTGAAAAACAGCAACACATTGTCTTGTGAAAAACAGCAACACATTTTGTTTGGAAAACAATGAGGTGCAACACTCAGCTTAGACATGCGTTGTTTGTTGTGGTTGTACACAAATAGTAACATTGCTTGACAGTTTTCAATTCCTTTGTCATTAACTGTGATGTCAAACTCTGAACTGATATGTCACAGATTGAAGATTAGACCAATCACATTGACAGATACCCGATGATGTCACGGTTTAACTGCAAAACGAAGTTTTCAAAAAACACATAGCTATGAAAACGATAATAATAGGCCTGCAGCGCCATACACAGTTACACATGAATATAAACAGATATGAAATATATAAATATTGTACAAGTGAACTGAGGCTCAAAGGCACACCATCTTGCTATGAGGTAAAGGTGATATCTTCACTCATTTTACACACATTATATTATGTATTGTAGAATTAAGTTATCCCATTCTGTAATATGTAGTTTCACATTGACAGAAAAATAAAATAAAATCTGACAAAACCTTTTCTTTACACATCTGTTATATCTTACTTCTTACATCTGTTATATCATGTTGCATTCAAATTATAGGTATGCTGCAAGTTGCATTGTAAATAGTAATAAGCCTGCAGGCCTATTTCACAATTGGTCACAATAGTTTTCTTCTGAACTTCTTTGAAGTAAAATAATAATGGGAAGGTTTTTTTTATTGTAAGTTACGTTTTTTTTTCTTATTTTTTTACAACAAGAATGATATTTTGCACATTGTATTACACTACATTGTAAGTTGTAACAGCCCTATGGGTCTGTTTCAAATTGCACATATATTATCATTTTACTATGACACAAACTTTTAAATTATATGGCATGGGAGCCTTGGAAGACCTACATACAGATATACATTTCTACATTGCATTGCGAAGTATAAGTTGTAATATTGGCTAGAATTTCACCATTACACAGCATTTCTTTTTAAAAATTTTCTTAGTAAACTTGAGATTGGGCAGGAGGATAGAGTTTCAATCTTCAACATGTCTATTTTGGTGATTAAGTGAAAAAAGTTTTACAGCCTGGAAAGTTGGTATACAAAAAGAGTAGACTGTTGCACTGTGAAAATGGCACTTTGTGTGTCATCATGCTGATGATTTGTCATGATCATACCCAATACTTTCAATGTCAATTTGATTTAAGGAGACTAATTCCGCTTGTTGATAACAGGCAAACGAAAAGATTATGCATCTGATTTTTACTCTAAAATCAGTTATGACAAATCAAATGGCCTTTTCTTGATCATGACTAATCAAACAGCCTCTATGTTTCCTATGTTGAGTAGAGAAGATGACACTTCATCAGCTATCATGAGTTACGAAGTGCCATTCACGCAACAGTCCACTCTTTATGCATGTCAAATTCCCTGGCTGTAAAGGAAAATTTTGTGAACTTGCGATTTTCCTTTATTTGGTCAGATTCAGATTTATTCAAATGGGGCAAAATGAAAATAGCCAGGGGGGGGGGTAAAGTCTAAAGAGTGAGTTTACACACAACAAATATAACAATCAGTCATACCCTGATGCATTCAAATCTTTGTTGTCTGTACAAACTTTTCACAGCTGTTGTGTGTATGGTATTGTATTTCATCAAAACATAAGATGGGAAGATTGCTGAGGAGATGGATAGATTTGGCAGGTGAAAAATGCCAATTAACAGATGGATAGTTGAGAGGGTAAGATAACTGGATCAAGGAAAGAGTATCCATATGGAGAGAAGTACAACAGGAGCTGAGCTACAAGGAAAAATGTCACTAAGTTAATTTTCGGTTTGGACTCTTAGCCTATTATCCAAGGGCTTCCCAGCATTCTGATGATCAGGGCAGCTGAGGACTTACTCATATAATACCAGGGGAATGAAGCTAGAATGCCATGCTTCATTGACCATGGCTAAGAAAGAGTCAAAATAATACACTTAGCCTCAATAAATTCTGTCAATTTCTGTTCTGAATAAAGTTTACCTCACCTTTGGTTAGTTGTTAGACTTGCAGGCCTGACTGCTGTCTGTAAAGGTAATAAATTCTTCAAGTCCATTTTGAATCCATTGCCAGGTAAGCCATCAAGAACAGACTTGCAAGATCAGAAGTGGCCTGCAGAAAATTCCCAGGCACAGAAAACTAGATATATTCAATATCTGCCAAAAAAAATCCAGTTTCAGCTTCATCTGGTCCATTTGTGTATTTGAATCCTGGGGGATTTGAAGATTTGCTCCAATAATCCTGGCTAACTACTTATTTCCAACTGATTATTTCATAAATGATTGAGCCCTTACTGGGTCAAATATCATGAAAACATTGTCCAAATTACTGTGCATGTCATGTTCCACTGACTGCTTTGACAAAGCATTCAGTTGGTGTCACTGATGAGGCATTAAATTTTGCTGATCCTATTGTGATTGTTGGCTGTGCAAAACAGAAACAGCCACAAACAACTATCAAACTATTAAAAACTATCCAATTATCACAATAATACTGATCTGATGGAGAGTCAGGTCACAGAATATATTTCTTTTAAAATTAATATATATACAGGCTTTCTAACTACAATTTAAGGAAAAAATCCCAATTAATGCATTCAATATTTGTTGAACTATTTACCCACTTGCCTGAAATCACTTTTCTATCAATCTTATCTGCAAATTCGATAACATGTGATCAATATTGATGTACTGCGTATTTTATTAATATTTCATATCATGTTTAAGAGGAGAATGTCCAGGTCCTTCTTTTACACTTTTACATGTTGTGATATTGAGACAAAAAAAAATTGATAGAAATGTATAGCCTGTCCTTATATCTTATTATAGCTTATATTGCATTGTTGAGTACTTGTAATGATTCAACTATCCTAAAGTAGGTGGCACCACCTCCTGGTGACCCTACTCATGGCAGCTTCTTTGATATCACATTCCCATTATCAAACCATTGATAACCCTTTTTCCTATCTAATTATTTAATTATACTTTTGGCCTACAAATACTTCTGATAGTCCTACAGTTAAGTGTATGACATATATATATATATATATATATTTTTTTTTTTTTTGGACAGAGCAATATTTTTCTGAGAAGGTTATTTTATTTCAATGAGTTAGTCACAGTTTTATTCCACTCAGTCAGTTAGAATGTTTGGAACACAGTTGGTTGTCATGCACATTGATCACCAAACTGTTGAGCATGTTATTCACAGCTTCACTAAATCCTCAGGTTGAAGTGATCTAGTCCTCTTGATGTGACAATTTATAATTTAGACAGTACATGGGTCAAAGGATTACCTTGACATTGGCCAACCACTTCCTCTAGGCTCTGTCAGACACGACTTGTCCAGATTTTCTGATCAGTTATTTCGCTTGATATCTCCACAGAAAAACCCCAGAATATAGTTTTGACACTTCTCACAGTTGAGGTAAGTTGTTAACTAAATCATGCATTAGTGCATCTTTTTTATCGGTCAACTATCATTGCAAATTTTTGGCATTTAGTTAGAGGTTGTCAGGAGCTACAATCCCTGTTCCATATGTAAACAGAAGGATGGATCATTGATGAGAATTCCCGTGCTATTATCTCATCATTACATCACCTCTGAAAGCTGCTCACATCAGCTGATATAGCTTCACATAGAGTACTAGTAAGTGCATTGAGACATGACACTAATGATCTAAACTTGATTGGTAAATATTGATATGGCAATATAAGATCTGTTTAGCAGGTTAACATGGTTAATAGGCTACAACCTGAGAACAGGTGCCACCAATTATATGCAAAAAGGAGGAGTCTTCAGATATTTATTCTATCAGGACTTGAACCCTGGGTTAATATTTACATTACTAGAGGTTGTTGTCTCAGCAAGGTAAGCTAAGGTATATGACAGGTGACTTGATGGATAATATGAAAGCAGTCACAATCACTTATCTTCTAACATACTATGTGCATGACTTATTCTATGGACTTCATTTCTATGACAATTGGACAAATATAATGCATGGATCTGGTTTATGAGGTTATACCATGGGTGGAGGCAGTATATCCCTGGTATAGTCACCCAAGATCCAGTATATCCCGAGACCCGAAGGGTCGAGGGATATACGGGGTCGAGGGTGACTATACCAGGGATATACTGCCTCCACCCATGGTATAACCTTTTTATCCCATGTCTTTTTTTTTATGTTTTAATTTTATATCAATGTAAAACAGTTTGAAGCACTTAATGTGAATGCAGCTGTACTAAAAAAAAAATCAATACTCTTAATTGGCAGCACTTAATTGCCTTAAATCACAACAATCAGCAAATATGCTGGTATCTACGTGCTAATAAGCAGGATATATAGGGGCACTGTTGTCTTTTGATTGGTCAGTTCCTGTATATCCCTGTTAATCTCATTATCTTTCAGTATATCCCTGCTGGCTAATTAGCCAAAGGAATTTGATTGGTTGAACTAAATATATCCCTGTTTCTTTCTGTTGTATTTCCCTCTCTCAATTTGTATTGACCAGGGAAAAGCTCAGTATGAGGGACAAAAGTTGGCTAGACATGGGATAAAAGTAATTTATCCCATGTCTAGCCAACTTTTGTCCCTCATACTGAGCTTTTCCCTGGTCAATACAGATTGAGAGAGGGAAATACGAGAGAAAGAAACAGGGATATATTTAGTTCAACCAATCAAATTCCTTTGGCTAATTAGCCAGCAGGGATATACTGAAAGATAATGATATCAACAGGGATACGCTGGAACTGACCAATCATAGGACAACAGTGCCCCTATATATCATGCTTATTAGCATGTAGATACCAGCATATTTGCTGATTGTTGTGATTTAAGGCAATTAAGTGCTGCCAATTAAGAGTATTGATTTTTTTTTGTAGCACAGCTGCATTCACATTGAGTGTTTCAAACTGTTTTACAGTGATATAAAATAAAAGTATTTAAAAAAAAAAGACATGGGATAAAAAGGTTATACCATGGGTTGCGGCAGTATATCCCTGGTATAGTCACCCTCAACCCTTCGGGTCTCGGGATATACTGGATCTTGGGTGACTATACCAGGGATATACTGCCTCCACCCATGGTACAACCTCATATTATCCTCGTTTGCATTGGTTCAGAGATCCCACATTGTGAAGGTTCTCAAACTAGTAACTCAGGGTATAGGGAAGTACATGTATAGGAGGTCTGCATTAGTCTTTGCTGACAGACTGCCCTCAGTAACCCCTCAATGAGAATATTTATGAATAGTATTGAATACATACCTTATTAATAACCAGTACATTACAATTACCAGTTAGTAGGGGGAGGAGTCAGTCATAGTCCGTGCCTAGTCAGGGCCATTCAGTACATAAAGACAACTAAGGAATAGTATGCCCCATATACCTCCTGGAGTTCTGGTTCCACATGGTTCCTGTTGGTTCCAAGGGACCTATTCAGTTCTAAAGACCACCTCTTAGGTTGCCTAAGGTCGCAAGAATCACACTGTATCACGTCAGATGCCCTGAGGTCATTTTAATTAATGGCACTCTGATGCCCCCCCCCCAATAATAAGTCATTGCACTTCAATGAATCCCTTTGAAAATTTAGCATGTTGCCACATGACTTTAGAATCTTATTTTAAAGTCAAAATGTTATGTTTGTGTCACTCAGATCAATGATATCATACATGGACTACACTAGGTTCAAAGGAGCACTGCACATGGCATTAAGCTTGAGCGGACTCACAGCTTAATCAGCTAATCATTACATCTGCCACTAGCTGGATAATTATTTGACTAAAGGATACAACTTTGGCTTGCAACAGGAATACTACAACATATATATATCTTTGACCAATAGTCTCATCACTTTGTTTCTCAATGACACACCTCATCATACATGTTTCAAAATTCAGACAAAAAGAGAGAAGACCTTCAAAGCACTTATTAGACTCACCACAACTATTCTCTTAGCAAAACAGCAGACATTTGCTAAACAATGTACGAAAAGAAAGGACCTTTCCTAACCTACGATGATTTGATTTGTTTAAGCAGCGTGGGACGGTGGACCCACAGTGAAGTCAGTATGACGTCTTCTCAATCCACGGACCCCGAAAAAGTTGTGTGCACCGGGAGAGGACTTAATTTCGGGTACATCAATTTACCAATTGAATCCTATGTTGACACCAGAAGTGCAGGGCCAGGTCAGTAGAAACTTTTAGATATTTTTTTGGAGAATAAATAGAATGGTAGTTTCTACCTTTTTTTCTTCAAATGTACATCTTCTTGAATGATTGACCATTATTATACAAATTAAATGAGACATTCAATATCTCTGCCGAACCATAGACATTTTTTTTTGTTATGCAGAATGGTATATATTTATAAATGTTGGACACGAGAGATCCATTATGAACTATTTTTATACGATAAGTCGAAGAAACATACAGAAAGGCCCATCTCCCTACTGATAAGTACTTATTGTAGAAATGTCCTTCTTCTTTACTGGTGAGCCTTTAGTCTTGGAAGATATTTTTAAAGCACCTGCTACCAACCTAGATTAGGATTGTTAGGATTGTTCATCTGATTTCGATGAACCACTTTCCAATTTTGCCAAAAAATCCTATAAAAATTTAAGTTTTTCAAGGACTGCAAAACAAACACTTTTATTACAAATTAAATATCAGATGAGACGCTTGATGATGAATTTGGATTTTTTGTATTTTCAGGAGAATTGAAGGCATTTTGCAATGGGCCACAGAAGCAGGCATATTGCGCCTTGCACGACAACCACGATGGTACATTCCGATTGGTGATCACAGCACAAGAAATTGGTCACCACAAGTTACACATTCAGTATGAAGACAGAGAAGTACCAGGTAAGTGTCTGCTTAAGAATCATGGGTGGAGTCACCAATAGACAGTGGCCTGTCATGGCACAAAAATGGTGCATAAGGAAGAGTGTGAAAATAGGAATGAAAATAAAAGGCCTTGTAGGGATTGAACCTATATTTAACAGTGGTTTAACCAATTTTCTCTAGCACACTGGTTGGAGCTGACACATCAGTAGTTCCACAAAATCCATGAATTATTAGGTACAGGTAGTTGTATTGTGTAGGGCAATGGGCCTCACTGGCTGCAAAGTGCAAAGACTTATAGACTGGTAATTTGACCATCAAGTTAAAATGCCGCCCTCTTTGGTAGTTTTAACTTGATGGTCAAATTACCAGTCTAAGGCTTTGCCCTCAGTTGCAACCCAGTGAGGCTCATGGCCATACGAAACACAATGCAATTACCTGTAAAAATTCATGTATTTTATTGAACTGCCGATGTGCCAGCTCCAACCAGATGTTGTTGCCACAATTATTATTTACTTCATAAGACAAGACTAATGTTTTTACAGGTGTGTATCTGATCGCGCCTCTATCCTTCCATCCGTCTGTCAGTTAAATAGTGAACAATTTACTACGAAAAACAATGGTGTCACGGATGGGATCTAACATCATTTCATTATACTTCCATATTGGAAAGAGCTGGCATCTATCTGACAATTTCATTTGTTAATGTCCTGAAACCAGTAGTGCAGCAAATGATTTATAATTTTATGTAATTCATTGGCCAACCAGATGATTTGGTGGGAGAGGGGGGGTTATGGCTTTTTGTTATGGCTTTTTGGTGAAAAAAAGTTTGTTTCATTCCTGACACTGAAAAAAAAAAGTTTGTTGCAACCTGTAGCTGGGTTGCCATAATAATAAAATTGCGATACAAAAGTTTTTCGCACGTTCACATGCGAAATCAATTGTTCGTCGACGCTTCGCGAGCGAAAGAAAAAGTTTATCTCGGGATAAAAACCATAGCCCCCCAAACTATCGTCTGGTCGGTGCCTCATTACATTAAAATATAGTTAAACAGGTATAATATATCATGAGATCTCCTCTCCTTTTAAAATTGATTTTAATAATTTACACACAAGAAAGAATGCCAGAAATCGGACCAAAAATCTAAGCTATTTTTATATATCTGTCAAAGAGACACTCACATAGTTATAAAGGCAGAGGAATAATAAATGGTTGCGGCCCATTGAATTCTGAACCACTATTCAGGCATTTGGAATTTGTGACACTAATATAAATATAATGCATTTGGTTCACAATGGTGCTGACAAAAATTCCATGTGGTCAATAACCGTGACACTTGGACCAACATGCTTTTTTCAACAAAATTTTCAGCCCATTGGCCACATTACATAGTTGACAATAACAGATCCACTGTCAATAGAATGGGGATTGCTGCAACGATGCCTATGTTTGCGCATTGAAGGATGCATTTCAAATAAATACTACAGGACAGAAAGTGACTGTTCCTAATATATATTTTTTGGATAAAGAGTCCAAAATTTTCAAAAGAGCTTTTAGTGCAATTAGAATATCCTTCCTGCTTTTCTGGCAAATTACTAAAGCTTCAACACAGAAGCATTATGTTCTTATTTTGTTCTTCAAGTCCAGGCAACTGCAAAAGTATCCTTGCCTTACTGTCAAGGCTCCTTTCATATTTTTTTCAACTCTAGCTCTATCTCACTTCACGTAAATGCTTAAGAAAAATTTTCTTTCTTATTTTAAGTAAAGGTGTGGAATTCCAAGTGGCACTATTTTCCAAAAATAACTTTTTTTTAGTAAAACTGTGAACTTCCAAGTGGCACTATTTTCCCAAAAAACTTTTTTTTAGTAAAACTGTTAACTTCCAAGTGGCATCATTTTTCAAAATTTTTAATGTAATTCAGAACACTGCTTTATATTTTGCAATTTTTATGAGTATTGTCTAAATTTTTATCAAGGCGCAGGACTGGGATCGCTCTATAGCAACGCTTTTTTCTTCATTTTTCAAGGCAATATCAGACTCAAGTTTGACGCAATGCCTCCAATGCATTATATAGAACACTGCTCTACATTGCTCTGCTGCTTTGTTGATGATTCACCATATTTTGACAATTTCAAGCAATCTGAATTTATATGAATGAAAACATTAAGAGTCATTTCTGTTACTACACATTCTTTAAACACATTTTTAAGGCAATGGAATTTTAAATTGTGCACAATACGCTATAGGGGTTTTTGCACCTATTTTTGTTCTGTATATAAATATAATATAGCTATATAAACTTCAAAAATGTTTTGTGCAAAAACCCCTGTGCAATACGCTGCTACGGTGCAATCTTTTATTTATGCTCCTCCAACTTTTGCTTTGTTCAAGAGATTTTAGAGCCATCTGACAATCCTCCTGCCCCTTTAAAAGAAAGTCTTTCTTATGGAAAATATCACAAAATCCACTTACCATTGCTCTGGGATCTTTTAGGTAAATTCTACAAATCCTTGAAGCATACACAACAAGTCAGTCTATATATGACCTACACTAAATGTACACAACCAACCTAGATTTTGAAAAACAAACACTGGCAAAAGTCATGACCTATTCACAAGATTTTGTAAACACAGCATTTATCTTAGATGCCACATTCCTGTTCTCACTTGCTGACATCTTATCTGCAGAAGATTTCAATTGATTTGATATGTAAATGTCTTTTATATCAATCAGGACATCTGGCAAATATCTGAAAATATAGAGTGTTTGTAATAAAGACATCACCAGTTTTTTTTTAGTGCCAAGGCTTCTAAGTACATAACTGACACTGACAGGTTCTGTTTACTCTTTCCAGGCAATGACTCATAAATTGCTTTCATAGAATTTTATTGAATGCATATACACACATCATAAGAGCTCTTTGCAGATTGGCAGTGTGTTGGAATTTTTTTTTTCTTTTTAAATTGAAAACTGACTTAGCAATGTCATTAACAGTTACCTATCACTCTCCTAATCTTCTTAATAATATGGCATATACCTTAAATTTGTTAATTAGTTTGTTTGTTGACAACTATGTTGCTAGATACGCTGAATCAATTGATTTTACGATAACTGACACAAACAAATCATAAAAAAATTTTAAAGCCAGTGACATCACAAGACCAAGTTGAATGTTGACTCAATGGTCATTTTGAAACTGTTGGACCACCGATCTGCAAAGGGCTATAATGTAAACACATAAAACACATTGTCATTTTCAAACATGGTCAAGTGACAAATAAATACCCATAAAATTTAAAAATTACCAAAGTTGACATTATTTATGGCACTTTTCTTCTGCAGGAAGCCCTTTCCCTCTGCGCGTCTCCCCTGCCAGCTTAGTGCAAGTTAAAGGAGAGGGCCTGAGAGATGGTCTCATGAGACAATTCAAAGGAGAATTTAGGATCGAAAGCCATGCAGCCGGCCCCGGAGAAGTCAAAATTAGGATGGGAGGACCAAGGGGTAGGTCTTTGGTGTTTATCGAAAGACCAGTCGCATAAGTAATGAGCATTTTTTGTTCAATCTCGAAAAATTAGTGTTGCAATGTCTTTAACAATTAGTGATCAACTTGATACTTCACAGAGTTGACCTCAATACTTGGTAGACATCACCGGGGGTCCAAAACCATATATATGCAATAAAATTTAAACTCAATTAACCCAGAGGACTTTTTAATTGCACATATATATATATATATATATAATATAAATAATTATATTCCTCAAGTAAAGAACTCCGGAGCAAAAACCTTCCATTGATTTGGCAAACACAAAGATATCTAATTTAAATGTCCCATCTCCCGCTATCCAGTTGTCCTTTCCTTATCTATCATCATTCCATTTGTACTGTTCTTTTGTATTTCTCAGGGGGCTACCAAATGAAGACAATAAAGGAAGGACGTTCCCTTCTCTGCAAATATCGACCGGCAGTAGCGGGAACGTACATCATCCATGTGGCATGGTCCGGCGATCCCGTTCCAGGGAGCCCTTTTACCATCAACATTTTCAATGACAAAAAGGAATGGAGGAGTTTCCAAAACCACCAAAGTTATTCGTAGATGATATCCTCCCATGGACAGTTTTGTTGTTTCATTATACTGAATGGCACACCCCACCATTCACGTCCCAAGTATTCATGATAAACTTGAAGCGAAGTAGTAAGCTTTGTAGTGAGTCGCGAAAACCGGCCTTCCCGTGACAGCTTCGTCAAATGTTGCAATTGTGAGGGCTGATTAAGGAACAGACATTTCGGAGAAAGAAATCGCCATATTAAAGAAACCATAAGATGGGTCGCAACTATCATGAAATAATGACACTTGGGGCATTTTCAGAAAGGTTACACCAGTAACTCGGGTGACACCGGTAATGGAGGACGTTTCCGAACACACCAGACTAGACTCTAGTGTTTCCCTGAACCAGAACAGGAGAGCTTCACTCGCATCGAGCAAGAACCAGGTTGTCAGGTGGTACAAAACAGGAGACCCCAGTACTTCCCGCATATCGGGGAGTAGCCAGGAACAGTACACTCGAGAATTGACGTTGGCATCTCCCATAGAAGGCCAGAGTCTGGCATGTTCCAAAACAAATCCTCGTTAGTTGTTACCCTTGTCACAAGAGTTACTCGTGCAACCTTTCCAAAAACGCCATAGGCTAAAATGTACTTAAGTAATAGGCTCTAGCTTTGCACATTCAAGTTATAACCTACAGAACCTACGTTACATAAATGATGTGGAGGATATTCTGTAACGTCTTCACTCCTAACTGCTTTCACAAGAGATAAGAGCATCATTTTAGCAGCCATACAAAGATATCAGTTTCCTCTCCTTTTGGTGCTAGCCTCGTTTAGATGAAGTATTTCATTGTTTTGAGGAAGTTATCCGTCGCTTTCATTGTTATACTGTATATAATATCCATATATATAGGCATTAACCAAGTACCATAAGTTTTCCTTTTCCTCAGCACATGTAGGACTAACCCTCCCTCCGTAAATGTTACATTTGCAAATTAAAAATGCATGGCAATTTTACTATTGAATTATAAGAAAAGAGAGGACAGTTTTATTGTGAAAATTGCATTTTGTTTTGTTGTCATCTTAATCATAAACGCTCTGATGGTCCCGATGGATGCTAAAAGTATATACAATGTGTATGATCCATTCATACCTTCAGCTACCATGACTTTAAAAAATGCAAATTTCAGTGTGAAATGGTCCACACTTTCCAATAACTGCTTGAACTGCTGACATCAAAACATAAAAAGTGTTTCTATAACATTGAAATAACAACTACAACCTTAATTTCTACATCGAACATTCCAGCTGGGCAATTTCTGTCATAATTATGCAGACATTTATTTATAGACTTGTGCTTTTTGGATAAAATGTTTCCCTTGAATAAACAAAATAAACCCTACATCTTTGGAGTTATCATTTAAAAAAATAATTGCATGCATGAGGCGTCACATCGATGCAGACACACACACAAAATGTGAAAATAGTCTCACGCAGAGAAGACATTTCTTTTCAGTAACAAATAAATTAGCTTGAAATCTGGTTCGCTAAAATATCTTTCCAAGACCAAACTAATTCAAAATATAAACATGACAGATAATCAAAAGCCCAAAAGACACTTATCAGGCATTTTCAAGACCTCACTTTTAAATCAGTGGTAATTAAATGAATAAGAAACCTGGTTCACTAAAGTATCTTTTCATTGCCAAACTGATCTAGAAATTTCACAAGACAGAACTTTGATGATAATCACACAACCCAAGATATCTTTATCAGGCATTTTCACAAGACATCTTTTTGAATCAGTGGCAAATGTATAGGATTAAAACCTGGTTCACTGAAGTATCTTTTCAAGATCAAAATTATTCAGAACTTTAAAAAGACAGAACTCATGATAATAACCACACGCCTAAGAGATTCTTATAAGGCATTTTCACAAGACACCATTTCCAATCAGTGTCAAATATATTAGTTTGAAACCTAGTTCACTGAAGTATCTTTTCACAACCAAAATGATTCAGAACTTTCTAAAGACAGAACTCTTGATGATAATCACATGCCCAAGATATTCTTATAAGGCATTTTCACAAGACATCATTTCCAATCAGTGCCAAATATATCAGTTTGAAACCTGGTTCACTGAAGTATCTTTTCATGACCAAAATGATTCAAAACTTTCTAAAGACAGAACTCTTGATGATAATCACATGCCCAAGATATTCTTATAAGGCATTTTCACAAGACATCATTTCCAATCAGTGTCAAATATATTAGTTTGAAACCTAGTTCACTGAAGTATCTTTTCACAACCAAAATGATTCAGAACTTTCTAAAGACAGAACTCTTGATGATAATCACACGCCCATAAAAATAATCACACGCCACAAATAAGTGAAACGCATGACATTGTGCCATTGCATCAATGCTGAACATCTTAACCAAGTTGCTTCTGCAAGCATTGTAGTGCAATAGATAGATAATATAATGATAGGTATGGTACAGTGCAGCCTGTAAATAAGTGAAACACATGACATTGTGCCATTGCATCAATGCTAAACATCTTAACCAAATTGCATTTGCAAGCATGAATTCTCATCTGATGAGGGGAAACCATATGGGGTCATAAAGGCCGATATGTGAGGCATGTGGGATAAGTATTTAGTCGCAGTTAGGTATGGGTCAAATTCTTTGATAAGTAAGTGAACCACCCTTCCCTATGATCTAACACTGGACCTGTGTTTCACTTACTTATCAAAGACTTTGACCCATACTCACTCCGACTACAGCAAAGAAAATTGGCTGCCATTGTTATCCCACATGCCTCACATATCAGCCTTTATGACCTGATATGGTTTATTCTCATCAGATGAGAATTCATGCTTCCAAAGGCAGTTTGGTTGAGGATGTTTAGCATTGATTCAATGGCACAATGTCATGCATTTCACTTATTTACAGGCGGCACTGTGCAACATATTGTGGATTCCTGCTCTCTCATCTCATCAATCCACCATTGTGAGTAACAAGAACTAGCTTTTGAGGGCTGAACTACCCATACAAAATCACATGTGCTATAGAGACAGTTTAACAGCACTAACAGACAACAATCCCCATTCATTAAGATATTATTATAACACTTCAAAATAGCAATGAATCACACTTTTTATTGGTCTCTTTTTAAAAAACCTATTCATTTGGGATCAATTCAAGACTGTTCTTCAATATTACATACAACCTGTTGTATCAATAGCATTAGTGTGAAAAAGGAATAAGATCCTCTGAACATGAACAAGCAGAGCTTTATAATTTAATATTGGGAATATCCATTCAAGTTCAACCAACAATGTCCAACATAGGGACCTTTTATACCATTTAAAGCACAGGAAAAAGTACAGAGGATCTTTCTATAACTTTTATATAAAGAGCAATATGGGTAAAAAGTCCAGGAAGCTAGTAATGAAATTGAATGAAGGATTTTGAGAAACTTGAGTACTAAGAAACTAAATTCAAGAAAATACAAAGCAAAAACATAGCAGTATAAATCTGATAGAAAGTGTGATACAAAATCCAATGGATCTTGTTACATAGTTGCAACATGTAGCTATTACCTGTTATATGTGCACAGGAAAATGTAAAGTGTAATGGGTGTAACTACATACATGTGTAGGCCTACATATGTAAACTACAATCCATGTAATATAGACTATTTCTTCTTTATATGTACAATGAACTATGAGCTGCATTGTAGGCCTTTTTCATAAGTGCACAATATTCAAAGAACTGAAAGCAAAATGTTTACAGACTTATCTACATGTTTTGAACTATTAAATTTCAGAATTGGAAGAACATGAATAGGCCTCCTCAAACAAAATTGAAAGGCAGCACATTTATAAACATTTCAAACTGGGCATAAAACAGAAATTTTTCTCCCACATTTACCTTGAAAATTCAATTATAACTTGTGTCATAGTTTCTAATAATTTGACAAGAATATTTGGCTATTTCACTGTTACTTTTCAACATATGTCAGAGTAGATGTTTGGGAACATGAAAGTTTCTAACTAATTGTTGATTCAATATATAGTGCAGGGAGGAACATATTATTTCTAAACAATTATTTCCATAACTTAAGCACACACAAATGTTTTTAAAATTTATCATCCTTTTTCCCACAAATTGTAGGCCTATCATGTAAAATATGGACTAAGCCTCTTTCTCATACTTAAAATGAACAAACCTACAGCACCAGACACAATTACACATGAAAACAAACAAAATATCAAATATGAAATATTGTACAACTAGACTGAGGCTCAGAGGTACATCATCTTGCTATGAGGTGATGTTGACATCTTCACTCATTTCACACACATAATATTATGTACTGTAGAATTAAGTTATCCAATTTTATTTTGTAAGATCTTGGGCTTGCCAGGTAATTTCAGCTTACCTCGACAGAAAAATGAAATAAAATCTGACAAAACTTTTACTTTACACATCTGTTATATGAGCGAAGCGAACGGCTGCCGAAGGCAGCCGTGAGCGTAGCTCACTTAGCACAGCAAGCAGACAATGATCAGTTGACAGCACAGTGGACCAAGAAACATTGATGGTCGACAATTTATGTAGGTCAAATAGGTCCAGCAACTGAGCAATCTGTTGGTTTCGAATCCAATTCAATTAAAAAACATACCTCTTTTGTTCCTCAATATATTGTTACAATATTCCAATTGTTTTGTAGCATACATTATTCCAGTGTTTGATAATTATTTACGGCAGATGAGCGCCTGCGCGCCGTCCTCAAAACTAGGTCAGACAATTTTTGGCAGAGCCCTCCAGAGGGCACCACGTATAGAGTGCTGACTACAGTCCCCCTGGTGGCAGAATCACCAACACTATTGACTGGCTTCAGGAGTGCAGATTGGGCAGTCATGCAGTGCTAATGGCAATTAATAGACGGGACGGAGCCACTGGCTCACATGTGACTACAACTTGACTACCTTCTTCTTCTTCTTCTTCTTCTGTTTGATATTCCGCCAAAAAAAAAATTTTCCAAAAAAAAAAAAATTTCTGAAAAAAAAAAAAATTTCTGAAAAAAAAAAAATTTCCGAAAAAAAAAAAAAATTTCCAAAAAAAAAAAAAAAAAATTTCCGAAAAAAATAAAAATTTCAGAAAAAAAAACAACAAATTTTCCTAAAAAAAAATTTTCCCAAAAAAGAAATTTCCTAAGAAATCCAAAAAAAAAGAAAGAAAAAATTTAAAAAAAAAGATATTGTGAAAAAATTACAATTTTTTGAAATAAAAAAAAAGTGTACAAGCGAAGCGAGGTGTCACGTCCCGTCTTCCATGCTGCGGCATCATCGTATTATGCTTTGAAGAGCAGGTAGATCTATTTTTTAAGTGCAACTGGACACATACAATACAAGATGGTCACTTTGGTCAAGCTGTGAACTGTAACTGCAATCAGCCATCAATGGCACTTATTTGGTCCCAGGCTATTATACTTTCTTTTAAGTTTTATTTGTACATATTGAATATCTAGAGTGAAAACTTTAAAATCTGAATCTCAACATAATTGCTTCGCGAATCACATGGCCGTGCCATTATCATATTATTTTACTTCTTACATCTGTTATGTCATGTTGCATTGAAATTATAGGTATGTTTGCCAGTTGCATTGTAAATAGTAATAAGCCTGCAGGCCTATTTCACAATTGGTCACAATAGTTTTCTTTCTCAACTTCTTTGAAGTAAAATAATAATGGGAAGGTTTTTTTTTCTTAC
Organism: Platynereis dumerilii; assembly: GCA_026936325.1. Classification (NCBI taxonomy): domain Eukaryota; kingdom Metazoa; phylum Annelida; class Polychaeta; order Phyllodocida; family Nereididae; genus Platynereis; species Platynereis dumerilii. The sequence goes on from JAPTHN010000008.1 coordinate 37,975,853, forward strand.
AGTCCTTGTCATATTTACATGGAATCTCAAGTTTTTTTTCTATGCTGTTGAACTGTGATGTCAGAGATGACTCTATTCTAGCATTGCAATATATGTAAATTAACTACAAGCTGTGATGTCATTTCAAACTGGGTCAGATTCCCCAGCTTCTAACCAATGCGAATCCACCAAACTGTGCATCACAGTTTCAACTCAGTGTCAGAGTTAAAATTGGGTCTGGGAAAACCCATGCAAGTTTGACATCACAGCCTCTCAGCCAATAGGCTGCCAGAACAAATATACATAACATAAGCCATGTGTTTACAAACAAATTGTCAAAGCCTTCTGTTTATACCAACTTCCATCAAAGTTTAAAGTTGTAAGTTAGCAAGTCTGTAGATTTATCAAACAACTCTGTGGGGATTACAACAGTTGTCTACTGTGAATGCTCACCAAGCTGCCATTTGGTAGGATTAGACTGGTGATTGCTGTGATAAATCATTGGGATCAAAAATGTAATGCTTCCTTCAATATATCAATGTTTGAACTGTGATGACGTAGTTTACGGTCAGCCCATTGGCTATCAAGCTGTGATGACGTAGTTGTAGGGGCTATCCCTGATAAAACTCTTACTCTGACACTGTGTTGAAACTGTGACGCTCAGTTCAGGAGGATCAACATTGGCTAGAAGCTGGGGAATCTGACCCAGTTTGAAATGACATCACAGCTTGTAGTTAATTTACATATACTGCAATGCTAGAATAGAGTCATCTCTGACATCACAGTTCAACAGCACAGAAAAAAAAACTTGAGATTCCACGTAAGTATGACAAGGACTGTAATATTTTTTTTACAACAAGAATGCGATTTTACACATTGTATTACAATACATTGTAAGTTGTAAGAGGCCCATGGGTCTGTTTCAAATTGCAAAGTTGTTATTATTTTACTGTGACAAGCCTTCTAAATTATGTGGCATGAATCCTTGGGAGACCTACATACAGATCGACATTTTTGCATTACACTGCGAAGTATAAGTTGTAATATTATCTAGAATTTCACCATTACACAGCATTTATTTATATTTATTTTTCTTAATAAACTTGAGATTTGGCAGGAGGATAGAGTCTCAATCATCAACATGTCTATTTTGGTGATTTAGTGAAAAAAAGTTTGACAGCCTGGAAAGTTGATATGCAAAAAGAGCATACTGTTGCACTGCGAAAATGGTACTTCGACTGTCATAATCCTGATGATAATACCCAATACTTCCAATGTTATTTTGATTTAAGGAGGCTAATCCCGGTTGTTGGTGACAGGCAAACGAAAGTCTTATGCATCTGATTTTCACTCTAAAATCAGTTATGACAAATCAAATGGCCTTCTCTTTAACGTGACTAATCAAATAGCCTCTATGTTTCCCATGTTGAATGTGGAGAAGATGACACTTCATCAGCTATCATGAGTCATGAAGTGCCATTTTCGCAGTGCAACAGTCCACTCTTTTTTGCATATCAAATTTCCCGGCTGTAAAGGGAAATTTTGCAAGATTAAAATTTTCCTTTATTTGGTCAGATTCAGATTTATTCAAATGGGGCAAAATGAAAATACCTGGGGGGATGGAGGTGAAGCTTGAGTTTACACACAACAAATATAACAATCAGTCATACCCTGATGCATTCAAATTTTTTGTTGTCTGTACAAACTTTTCACAGCTGTTGTGTATGCACTGTATGGTATTGTATTTCATCAAAACATAAGCTGGGAAGATTGCTGAGGAGATGGATAGATTTGGCAGGTGAAAAATGCCAATTAACAGATGGATAGTTGAGAGGGTAAGATAACTGGATCAAGGGAAGTGTATCTATACGGACAGAAGTGAAACTCATTGAAAGGCAGGTTTTATATTTATTACTATGCAGATTCATCTCTGTCTGTTTTAAGATCCATTTGATATTGATGTTTTCTTCAAATATAAAATATTCAGTTACTTGTGAACAAAGCTATGAGAAGTTGTTGAAAGCTCAGGGTGAGTAACATCTCAGGTCTGATGAAATCTTAAATTATCAAATAGGTTTTTGTTTTTGTCATTTGATACAGTTTATTGGTGAGATGGACTCTGCTTGTCACTAAACGGCAATTCCGTAAAGTCCAAATTACAGATTTGACACTTTAGCAGCTTGTGTAGCCCTACCATTACACCTCAGCTATTTCATTCTTAAACAGGGATGAGGCCAGGTAATAGGGGTATCAGACAAGCCATCAACCAAAGCTACAAGTACAACAGGAGCTGAGCTACAAGGAAAAATGTCACAAAGTTAATTTCTGTTTGGACTCATTCTTTCATCTCATCATTGCATTACCCCTGAAAGCTGCTCATATCAGGCATAGAGACATGATACTAATGATCTAAACTTGATTGGTAATTATTGATATTAGCAGGTTAACATGGTTAATAGGCCACAACCTGAGAACAGGTGCCACCAATTAAATGCAAAAAGGAGGAGTCTTCAGATATTTATTCTATCAGGACTTGAACCCTGGGTTAATATTTACATTACTAGAGGTTGTTGTCTCAGCAAGGAAAGCTATGGTATATGACAGGTGACATGATGGATAATATGAAAGCAGTCACAATCACTTATCTTCTAACATACTCCGTGCATGACTTATTCTATGGACTTCATTTCTATGACAATTGGACAAATATATAATCAATGGATCTGGTTATGTGGTTATCCTTGTTGGCATTGGTTCAGAGATCCCAAAATGGTAAGGTTCTCAAACCAGTAACTTATGGTATAGGGAAGTACATGTATAGGAGGTCTGCATTAGTCTTTGCTGACAGACTGCCCTCAGTAACTCCTCAATGAGAATATTTTATGAATACATGCCTTATTAATAACCAGTACATTACAATTACCAGTTAGTATAGGGGGAGGAGTCAGGTACTGTCAGTGCCTAGTCAGCCAAATAAGTACATAAAAGAAAACTAAGGAATGGTATATGCCCTATACAAGGAATATAAGGAATAGTATGCCCTATACCTCCTAGAGTCCTGGTTCCACATGGTTCCTTTGGGTCCATGGGACCTATTCAGTTCTAAAGACCACCTCTTAGGTTGCCTAAGGTCATAAGTATCACACTGTATCATGTCAGATGCCCTGAGGTCATTTTAATTAATGGCACTCTAATGCCCCCCCCCCCATAATAAGTCATTGCACTTCAATGAATCCCTTTGAAAATTTAGCATGTTGCCACATGACTTTAGAATCTTATTTTAAAGTCAAAATGTTATGTTTGTGTCACTCAGATCAATGATATCATACATGGACTACACTAGGTTCAAAGGAGCACTGCACATGGCATTAAGCTTGAGCGGACTCACAGCTTTACAAGCCAATCATTACATCTGCCACTAGCTGGATAATTATTTGACTAAAGGATACAACTTTGGCTTGCAACAGGAATACTACAACATATATATCTATCTTGGACAATCACTATCATCACTTTGTTTCTCAATGACACACCTCATCATAAATATTTCAAAATTCAGACAAAAAGAGAGAAGACCTTCAAAGCACTTATTAGACTCACCACAACTATTCTCTTAGCAAAACGACAGACATTCAAGCTAAACAATGTACGAAAAGAAAGGACCTTTCCTAACCTACGATGATTTGATTTGTTTAAGCAGCGTGGGACGGTGGACCCACAGTGAAGTCAGTATGACGTCTTCTCAATCCACGGACCCCGAAAAAGTTGTGTGCACCGGAGAGGACTAAATTTCGGGTACATCAATTTACCAATTGAATCCTATGTTGACACCAGAAGTGCAGGGCCAGGTCAGTAGAAACTTTTTAATATTTTTTTGGAGAATGAATCGAATGATAGTTTCTACCTTTTTTTCTTCAAATGTACATCTTCTTGAATGATTGACCATTATTATACAAATTAAATGAGACATTCAATATCTCTGCCGAACCATAGACATTTTTTTTTGTTATGCAGAATGGTATATATTTATAAATGTTGGACACGAGAGATCCATTATGAACTATTTTTATACGATAAGTCGAAGAAACATACAGAAAGGCCCATCTCCCTACTGATAAGTACTTATTGTAGAAATGTCCTTCTTCTTTACTGGTGAGCCTTTAGTCTTGGAAGATATTTTTAAAGCACCTGCTACCAACCTAGATTAGGATTGTTAGGATTGTTCATCTGATTTCGATGAACCACTTTCCAATTTTGCCAAAAATCCTATAAAAATTTAAGTTTTTCAAGGACTGCAAAACGAAATAGTTTTATTACAAATTAAATATCAGATGAGACGCTTGATGATGAATTTGGATTTTTTGTATTTTCAGGAGAATTGAAGGCATTTTGCAATGGGCCACAGAAGCAGGCATATTGCGCCTTGCACGACAACCACGATGGTACATTCCGATTGGTGATCACAGCACAAGAAATTGGTCACCACAAGTTACACATTCAGTATGAAGACAGAGAAGTACCAGGTAAGTGTCTGCTTAAGAATCATGGGTGGAGTCACCAATAGACAGTGGCCTGTCATGGCACAAAAATGGGACATATAGAAGAGTGTGAAACTGGGAATGTAAACAAAAGGCCTTGTAGGGATTGAACCTATATTTAACAGTGGTTTAACCAATTTTCTCTAGCACACTGGTTGGAGCTAACACATCAGTAGTTCCACAAAATCCATGAATTTATACAGGTAGTTGTATTGTGTAGGGCAATGGGCCTCACTGGCTGCAAAGTGCAAAGACTTATAGACTGGTAATTTGACCATCAAGTTAAAATGCCGCCCTCTTTGGTAGTTTTAACTTGATGGTCAAATTACCAGTCTAAGGCTTTGCCCTCAGTTGCAACCCAGTGAGGCTCATGGCCATACGAAACACAATGCAATTACCTGTAAAAATTCATGTATTTTATTGAACTGCCGATGTGCCAGCTCCAACCAGATGTTGTTGCCACAATTATTATTTACTTCATAAGACAAGACTAATGTTTTTACAGGTGTGTATCTGATCACGCCTCTATCCTTCCATCCGTCTGTCAGTTAAATAGTGAACAATGTACTGCAAAAAAACAATGTTGTCAGGGGTAGGATCTAACATGGGTTCACCATTATACTCTCATATTGGAAAGAGCTGGCATCTATCTGACAATTTCATTTGTTAATGTCCTGAAACCAGTAGTGCAGCAAATGATTTATAATTTTATGTAATTCATTGGCCAACCAGATGATTTGGTGGGAGAGGGGGGGTTATGGCTTTTTGGTGAAAAAAAGTTTGTTTCATTCCTGACACTGAAAAAAAAAAGTTTGTTGCAACCTGTAGCTGGGTTGCCATAATAATAAAATTGCGATACAAAAGTTTTTCGCACGTTCACATGTGAAAAAAATTGTTCGTTGACGCTTCGCGAGCGAAAGAAAAAGTTTATCTCGGGATAAAAACCATAGCCCCCCAAACTATCGTCTGGTCGGTGCCTCATTACATTAAAATATAGTTAAACAGGTATAATATATCATGAGATCTCCTCTCCTTTTAAAATTGATTTTAATAATTTACACACAAGAAAGAAGATCAGAAATCGGACCAAAAATCTAAGCGAATTTATATATCTGTCAATGAGACACTAACATAGTTATAAAGGCAGAGGAATAATAAATGGTTGAGGCCCACTGAGTTCTGAACACTATTCAGGCATATGGAATTTGTGACACTTATATAAATATAATGCATTTGGTTCACAACAGGTGCTGACAAAAATTCCATGTGACCCATAACCGTGACACTTGGATCAACATACTTTTTTTCAACAAGATTTTCAGCCCATTGGCCACATTACATAGTTGACAATAACAGATCCACTGTCAATAGAATGGGGATTGCTGCAACGATGCCTATGTTTGCGCATTGAAGGATGCATTTCAAATAAATACTACAGGACAGAAAGTGACTGTTCCTAATATATATTTTTTGGATAAAGAGTCCAAAATTTTCAAAAGAGCTTTTAGTGCAATTAGAATATCCTTCCTGCTTTTCTGTCAAATGACTAAAGCCTCAACACAGAAGCAGTCTGTTCTTCTTATTTTGTTCTTAAAGTCCAGACCAGGCAACTCAAAAAATTATCCTTCCTTTGCTGTCAAGGCTTCTTTCATTTATTTTCAACTCTTGCTCTATCTCACTTCACATAAATGCTTAAGAAAAATTTTCTTTCTTATTTTAAGTAAAGGTGTGGAATTCCAAGTGGCACTATTTTCCAAAACTAACTTTTTTTTTAGTAAAACTGTGAACTTCCAAGTGGCACTATTTTCCCAAAAAACTTTTTTTTAGTAAAACTGTTAACTTCCAAGTGGCATTATTTTTCCAAATTTTTAATGTAATTCAGAACACTGCTTTATATTTTGCAATTTTTATGAGTATCGTCTAAATTTCTATCAAGCCGCAGGACTGGGATCGCTCTATAGCAACGCTTTTTTCTTCATTTTTCAAGGCAATGTCAGACTCAAGTTTGACGCAATGCCTCCAATGCATTATATAGAACACTGCTCTACATTGCTCTGCTGCTTTGTTGATGATTCACCATATTTTGACAATTTCAAGCAATCTGAATTTATATGAATGAAAACATTAAGAGTCATTTCTGTTACTACACATTCTTTAAACACATTATTAAGGCAATGGAATTTTAAATTGTGCACAATACGCTATAGGGATTTTTGCACCTATTTTTGTTCTGTATATAAATATAATATAGCTATATAAACTTCAAAAATGTTTTGTGAAAAAACCCCTGTGCAATACGCTGCTACGGTGCAATCTTTTATTTATGCTCCTCCAACTTTTGCTTTGCCAACCAAGAATAGCTGGATTCAAGAGATTTTAGAGCCATCTGACAATCCTCCTGCCCTTTAAAAGAAAGTCTTTCTTATGGAAAATATCACAAAATCCACTTACCATTGCTCTGGGATCTTTTAGGTAAATTCTACAAATCCTTGAAGCATACACAACAAGTCAGTCTATATATGACCTACACTAAATGTACACTACCAACCTAGATTTTGAAAAACAAACACTGGCAAAAGTCATGACCTACTCACAGGATTTGTAAACACAGCATTTATCTTAGATGCTACATTCCTGTTCTCACTTGCTGACATCTTATCTTTTGAAAATTTCAAATGATTTGATATGTAAATGTATTTTATATCAATCAGGACATTGATTGATTGATTGATAAATTTATTTCAAACTAAGTTCAGGAAGCCAGAAAAGCACAATCGCTTATCGAACTGGCACCTTAAAATACAGACATGGATAGAATAATACATTACACATACAAGGCACATTTTACCATCAGGATCACGCAATAATCAAGGCAGTTTACACTTTTGTACATATCTTATACTCTTAAATATACACATATATATACATATTTACGCTGTCACCTTTATACATTATTTCTTTTCAGTATAATCCATATTTTAAGTAGCACAACCAGTAAAATTGTAAAGCATGTTAAACAAAAGTAACAAAATATGAGGAGATAAATAAATCAAGTAATAACAGTATATAAGATAAGAATAATAACATGTAAATTCCTGAGCAAGGCGGAAGGCATAGGCCTACTTTTTCATTCATATTTTGATAATAGGTGTTCTTTGATTTTGCGACAATTGGCATTCCATGAGTTATTACTTGTGTCAAGCGCCAATACGCTACTAAAATGATTCCAAATTCTCGCACCCCTATACTTCATAATTTTCTTTCCATTTTCAGTCCTGACCTTAGGCATGATCAGCTTGTCTCTATTTCTTGTATTAGGATATTCATGTTGATTACTATTGGTGCTGAAATAGTCTGAAAAGACACCTGGTAGTTTACCTATCTTCTGCTTGTTTACGAATTTGGCAACTCTCTCTTGATAGAGATCAGAAATAGACAGTATATGATATTTCTTTAATAGCTTTGTAGAAGGGTAGAGAGGGTCTAGGTTAAAAAGTGTTTTTAAGGCTTTGTGCTGCAGGATTTCGAGTCTTTTCATATGTCTCCTCGCAGCTGTTCCATAAATTTCTATACCAAATTGGACTCTAGAATGAAAGTATGCAAAATACAGTTTTAATTTTTGGCTGTTTGGAACCCAATGTTTAATTATCTTAAATGAACTTATCATTCTTAGTAAATCTTTACAAAGATTTCCAATGTGGGAGTCGAAAATCAGCTGATCATCCAGAACAATTCCTAGGTACTTACAACACGAAGCTCTTTCAATCATGTTGCCATTAACATTTATGTTTTGAAGCGTTTTTGGAATAGTTTTATTTTTAGGCATAAAAACACTAAAATTAGTTTTTTCTTCGCTTAACAGGATTTTGTTGCTACTTAACCACTCTATTATATCTTTCATACATTTGCTTGCTCTTTGTCCAACTATTTGTGGGTCTTTATCAGAAATGAATATGTTGGTGTCGTCAGCGAATAACCTGATTTCTTCATTTGTACAATTTTGGATATCATTAATGAAAACTAAAAAGAACAGTGGTCCCAGGACTGAACCCTGGGGTACGCCACAGGTTATCATTCCTATGTCTGATTTTTCTTTCTTAACTTTGGTATATTGTTGTCTATCACTAAGGTAGGACTCAACTAGTGCTAATGTTTTTCCCCTTATCCCATATGACTGTAATTTTCCAAGTAGAATCTCATGGTTAACCAGGTCAAAAGCTTTAGTTAAGTCTATGTAGATTCCCATTACTATGTTCTTTCTCTCCACCTCTTTTCTTATCTTATCTGTTATTTCAATTAGGGCTAATGTGGTAGAGTAATTTTGCCTAAAGCCAAATTGATATTTGAAAATGATTTTGAATTTCTCAAAGTATTCATAGAATCTCTTGTGGAGTACTTTTTCAACTAACTTATTAAGAGCACTTAATAGACTTATTGGTCTATAATTAGATGGCTCTTCAGGTTTACCATTTTTAAAAATTGGAATGACTTTGCCTAGTTTTAGTTTGTCTGGGTACTTTCCACTATCTATTATCGAGTTGGTTAGGTGACAGATGGGCCCACTAAAAATGTCTTTGCATTTTTTTAGAACTTTGTTTGCAATACCATCATCTCCGGGAGCTTTATCGTTTTTCAATTCTGAGATATATTTTTTAATCTCCTCCGGAGTTGTAGGAGTTAAGTACATACTTCTTAACAGTTCATCATTAAGGTAAGAAGTATAATGCTTATTTGCCTTGATTCCTTTAGACAGGTTTGGACCGACATTTACAAAATAATCATTCAGAGCATTTGCAATGTTCCTATCATCAGTGTTTGATACTCCATTATACCTTAAATTGTTAATTTGGCACGTTTTCTTGGTCTTGTTTGGGTTTATAATAGGTCCATATATCTCCCAAAGTGCTCTGATATTTTTCTTCTTTTCGTCTATCTTTTGTTCATAATATTCTCTCTCAGCTTTTCTAAGAAGGCAGGTTACTTTATTTCGATATGTCTTGTATCTTTCTCTGTTTGACTGAGTTGGTGAGTCAAGGTAACTCTTGTAGAGCTGAGCTTTCTTTTTTAAGCTTTTCTTTATGCCACTTGTTAGCCATATCTTATCAAGCGATCTTTTTCTAGATTGTCTTACTAATGGAAATGCTTTATTGAAAGCCACTCCATAGTTTTTGTAAAATATATCCAGCATCTCATTAACATCGCAGTTTTTATAGACATCGTTCCAATTACAGACTTCCATGATTTTAGCAAAATTTGAGAAATTTTTGTCTCCAAACAGTCTCACTTTCGGCCTAATTTTTATTTTTGTTGAGGCCTTGTATTTACGTTTTATAAAAAAGAAATTAGGCAAATGATCCGATATATCTGAGTAAATGTTTCCTGCCATAATTTCATCATCGGATTTCCCATCAATTTTCATAAAAATATTGTCAATAAGAGTCATGGAGTATTCTGTAATTCTGGTTGGTAATGAGATGGTTGGTACGAAATTTTGTGCTAAAAGTGACTCATAGAAATTTGCTGTTTGGAGACTAACTTTGATTTTACACCCATCAATATTAAAGTCTCCACATATGACAGCTCGGCATTTCTCATTCTGTACTTTAAAAGCAACCATTTCTAGACTTATTTTGAACATTTCAATTTTGCTGCCAGGGTGTCTATACACTGATCCTACAACAAATTTCTGATTATCAATATCACATTCAACCCAGACATCTTCAACATGGTCACATTTCAAATTTAAATCATTCCTGGGAAAATAGTCAATACCTTTTCTAATAAGTATGCAAGCACCTCCGAATCTATTGGCAGTAGGTTGCACAAATTCAGCATTATAAGTGTGTCTCACTGTGGCTATTCGGTTTGCTATATTTTTCATTCCAATTTCGGTAAGAGTTATTATGTCAAGTTTGCAATTAAGATTTGTAATAAGTGCCATCAGTTCGCCCAGGTGCTTATCCATACTTCTAATATTCAAATGTAATACAGAAATTGCGATATTGTCATGTTTTGTCACCTGATTCAATCTTTCTTCTGAATAGTATTGGCAATCAGTGTAATTTACCACCTTATTTTCTAGAATTTCCTTGATATGATTTGCAAAGTTGCTATCTTTTATGATTGAGTTTAATCTATTTGATGGTGGCCCCAAAATTTTTAACAATTCAAAGTTGTTTAAACTATAAAATGGTAATAATTCACAGGTCATTTTGGTTGATTTTGTTATAACACCATTTGTTCTTGGTTTGGTGACAATACATGACAATGAAATAATGTTTCACAGTTGCGAAATAATAGTTTGTGATAGCAAACATACTCTCCCCTGTTGTGCTAACAATCAAACAGTCAATTGCCAAGTTTGGCTTTTTGGTCAACATACATATCAAGTCAATGTATTCATTTATCACAGCAGCATTCAGTTGAACAATTAGGTAAAAAGCAACAGTTATACAAGCTTTGTTTAACATTAATTTGTCAGATATCAAACAGTCAATTACTGTGTTTGGCTTAATGATCAATATACATGTCCAGGCTGTTATTATTACACTCATCACAGCAAATTTCAGTTGACCAGTTATTAGGAAGACCTCGTATGATTTTTTCCCCATGATATTATAGAATATTACAATGGTCTTGCATTTTATGACTGGGTTTGGGACATTGGCATAATTAAAAAATATCACAAGCGGATTTATGACTTCATACAATATCACAGTTTTGTTTACATCTGGGCTAATATCTGAAAATATATAGTGTTTGTAATCAAGACATCACCAGTTTTTTTAGTGCCAAGGCTTCTAAGTACATAACTGACACTGACAGGTTCTGTTTCCTCTTTCCAGGCAAAGACTCATAAATTGCTTTCATAGAATTTTATTGAATGCATGCACACATTATTAGAGCTCTTTGCAGATTGGCAGTGTGTTGGAAATTTTTTTTTCTTTTTAAATTGAAAACTGACTTAGCAATGTCATTAACAGTTACCTATCACTTTCCTAATCTTCTTAATAACATGGCATATACCTTAAATTTGTTAATTAGTTTGTTTGTTGACAACTATGTTGCTAGATACGCTGAATCAATTGATTTTACGATAACTGACACAAACAAATCATAAAAACATTTTAAGGCCAAAGCCAGTGACATCACAAGACGAAGCTGAATGTTGACTCAATGTTCATTTTGAAACTGTTTGGACCACCAATCTGCAAAGAGCTATAATGTAAACACATAAAACACATTGTCATTTTCAAACATGGTCAAGTGACAAATAAATACCCATAAAATTTAAAAATTACCAAAGTTGACATTATTTATGCCACTTTTCTCTTCCAGGAAGCCCTTTCCCTCTGCGCGTCTCCCCTGCCAGCTTAGTGCAAGTTAAAGGGGAGGGCCTAAGGGACGGTCTCATGCGACAGTTCAAGGGAGAATTTCGAATTGAAAGCCATGCAGCCGGCCCCGGAGAAGTCAAAATTAGGATGGGAGGACCAAGAGGTAGGTCTTTAGTGTTTATCGAAAGACCAGTCGCATAAGTAATGAGCATTTTTTGTTCAATCTCGAAAAAATAGTGTTGCAATGTCTTCAACAGTCAGTGATCAATTTGAGACTTTATGGAGTTGACCTCACTACTTGGCAGACATCACCGGCGGTCCAAAACCATATGTATGCAATAAAATTTAAACTCAATTAACCCAGAGTACTTTTTAATTGCACATATATATATATATAATATATAAATAATTATATTCCTCAAGTAAAGAACTCCGGAGCAAAAACCTTCCATTGATTTGGCAAACACAAAGATATCTAATTTAAATGTCCCATCTCCCGCTATCCAGTTGTCCTTTCCTTATCTATCATCATTCCATTTGTACTGTTCTTTTGTAAGGGGGCTACCAAATGAAGACAATTAAGGAAGGACGCTCGCTCCTCTGCAAATATCGACCGGCAGTAGCGGGAACATACATCATCCATGTGGCGTGGTCTGGAGATCCCGTTCCTGGCAGTCCTTTTACCATCAACATTTTCAACGACAAAAAAGAATGGAGGAGTTTCCAAAACCACCAAAGTTATTCGTAGATGATATCCTCCCATGGACAGTTTTGTTGTTTCATTATACTGAATGGCACACCCCACCATTCACGTCCCAAGTATTCATGATAAACTTGAAGCGAAGTAGTAAGCTTTGTAGTGAGTCGCGAAAACCTGCCTTGCCGTGACTGCTTCGTTGAATGTTGTAATAGTGTGGCCTCATTAAGGACAAGACATTTCAGAGAAAGGAATCAACACATTAAAGAAACCAAAAGATGGGTCGCAACTATCATGAAATAATAACACATGGGGGCATTTTCAGAAAGGTTGCACCAGTTACTCGGGTGACACGGGTAATGGAGGATGTTTCCGAACGCACCAGACTAGACTCTTGTGTTTCCCTGAACCAGAACAGGAGAGCTTCACTCGCATCGAGCAAGACCAGGTTGTCAGGTGGTACAAAACAGGAGACCCCAGTACTTCCCGCATATCGGGGAGTAGCCAGGAACAGTACACTCGAGAATTGACGTTGGCATCTACCATAGAAGGCTGGAGTCTGGCATGTTCCGAAACAAATCCTCGTTAGTTGTTACCCTTGTCACTAGAGTTACTCGTGCAACCCTTCCTAAAACGCCATTGACTAAAATGTACTTAAGTAATAGGCTCTATTGTTGCACATTCAAGTTTTAACCAATGTTGGATTAATGATGTGGATGATATTCTGCAATGTCTTCACTCCTAACTCCTTGCACAAGAGATAAGAGCATCATTTTAGCAGCCATACAAAGATATCAGTGTCCTCTCCTTTTGGTGCTAGCCTCGTTCAGATGAAGTATTTCATTGTTTAGAGGAAGTTATCCATCACTTTCATTGTTATACTGTATATAATATCCATATATATAGGCATTAACCAAGTACCATAAGTTTTCCTTTTCCTCAGCACATGTAGGACTAACCCTCCCTCAGTAAATGTTACGTTTGCAAATTAAAAATGCATGGCCATTTTACTATTGAATTTTAAGAAAAGAGAGGGCAGTTTTATTGTGAAAATTCCATTTTGTTTCGTTGTCCTTACGGAAGTGTGCGAAACGGTGAAATCTGCCTCATTTGCATAACATGTGTGAGGCCTGTTCATTGGCCATCCTTGGGGGTGTGTCTGATTTATTCACTGAAGGCTTTGCTGAAGTGACCTTCAGCTACAATGACTCAAAAAGTGCAAATTTCAAAGTGAAATGGTCAACACTTTTCATTAACTTCTTGAACTGCTGACATCAAAACATTTTAAGTGAAGCAATAAAGATTCTTTCTATAATATTGAAATAACAACTACAACCATAATTTATACATCGAACATTCCAGCTGGGCATTTTCCGTCATAATGCAGATATGTATTTATAGACTTGTGCTTTTTGTATAAAATGTTACCCTTGAATAAACAATATGAACCCAACATCTTCGGAGTTGTCATTTAAAAACATAATTGCTAGCATGAGGCGACACAGAAAATCTGAAAATAGTCCCACGCAGAGAAAGACAATTCTATTCAGCAACGAACAAATCTGAAAAATGAGTTTGAAATCCGGTTCGCTGAAGTACCTTTCCAAGATCACTATTCAAAACATAAACATGACAGATAATCACATGCCCAAAAGATACTTATCAGGCATTTTCAAGAGGCATCATTCCCAATCACTGGTAAATCAAGAAGAAACCTGGTTAACTAAAGTATCTTTTCATTGCCAAACTGATTTTAAAATTTCACAAGACAGAACTTTGATGAAAATCACACACCCAAGATATATTTATCAGGCATTTTCACAAGACATCACTTTAAAATCAGTGGCAAATGTAAAAGTTAGAAACCTGGTTCACGAAAGTATCTTTTCATGACATTCAATGACAAGAAAAAATTCAACTTTGATGATAATCACACACCCACGCATTTATCAGGCATTTTCATAAGACATCATTTCTAAATCAGTGGCTAATGTTCAACTTTGAAACTTGGTTCACTATTCAAAGCATCGTTTCATTGCCAAACTGATTTAGAAATTTCAAAAGACAGAGCTTTGATGATAACCACACACCCAAGATATCAGGCATTTTCACAAGACATCATTTAAATCAGTGCAACTGTAGAAGTTTGAAACATGGGTGGATTCGCCTGTATACATATGGGCCTCTCATACCTAATTGATATATATGTACCATGTCTACTGGTGGATCCACTAGTGGTTTGAAACCTAATTCACTGAATCATCTTTTCATTACCAAACTGATTTACAAATTCACAAGACAGAACTTTGAAGATAATAACACACCCAAGATATATTTATAAGGCATTTTCACAAGACATCATTTCCAATCAGTGCCAAATATATCAGAAACCTGGTTTACTGAAGTATTTTTTTATGACCAAAATAATTCAGAACTTTCAAAAGACAGAACTCTTGATGATAAACACATGCCCAAGAGATTCTTATAAGGCATTTTCACAAGACATCATTTCCAATCAGTGCCAAATGTGTCAGCTGAGGTACCTTTTCAAGACCAAAATGATTCAGAACTTTCAAAAGACAGAACTCTTGATGATAATCAGATTGCCCAAGGGATTCTCATCATTTCCAATCAGTGCAAAATATATCAGTTTGAAACCTGGTTCACTGAAGTATCTTTTTATGACCAAAATGATTCAGAACTTTCAAAAGACAGAACTCTTGATGATAATCACATGCCCAAGGGATTCTTATAAGGCATTTTCACAAGACATCATTTCCAATCATGCCAAATATATCATTTTTAAACCTGGTTCACTGAAGTATCTTTTCATGACCAAAATGATTCAGAACGTTCAAAAGACAGAACTCTTGATGATAATCACATGCCCAAGAGATTCTTATAAGGCATTTTCACAAGACATCATTTCCAATCATGGCCAAATATATCAATTTCAAACCTGGTTCACTCAAGTATCTTTTCATGACCAAAATGATTCAGAACTTTCAAAAGACAGAACTCTTGATGATAATCACATTCCCAAGAGATTCTTATAAGGCATTTTCACAAGACATCATTTCCAATCAGTGCTAAATATATCAGTTTGAAACCTGGTTCACTGAAGTATCTTTTCATGACCAAAATGATTCAGAACTTTCAAAAGACAGAACTCTTGATGATAACCACATGCCCAAGAGATTCTTATAAGGCATTTTCACAAGACATCATTTCCAATCAGTGCCAAATATATCAGTTTGAAACCTGGTTCACTGAAGTATCTTTTCATGACCAAAATGATTCAGAACTTTCAAAAGACAGAACTCTTGATGATAACCACATGCCAAAGAGATGCTTATAAGACATTTTACAATACATCATTTCCAATCCATGCTAAATGTATCAGTTTGAAACCTGGTTCACTGAAGTATCTTTTCATGACCAAAATGATTCAGAACTTACAAAAGACAGAACTCTTGATGATAATCAATGCATTTTCACATGACATCATTTCCAATCATGCCAAATATGTCAGCTGAAGTATCTTTTCATGACCAAAATGATTCAGAACTTTCAAAAGACAGAACTCTTGATGATAATCACATGCCCAATAGATTCTTATAAGGCATTTTCACAAGACATCATTTCCAATCATGCCAAATATGTCAGCTGAAGTATCTTTTCATGACCAAAATAATTCAGAACTTACAAAAGACAGAACTCTTCATGACAACCACATGTCCAAGAGATTCTTATGAGGCATTTTCACAAGACATTTCCAATCAGTGCCAAATATATCAGTTTTAAACCTGGTTCACTGAAGTATCTTTTCATGACCAAAATGATTCAGAACATTCAAAAGACAGAACTCTTGATGATAACCACATGCCCAAGAGATTCTTATAAGGCATTTTCACAAGACATCATTTCCAATCAGTGCCAAATATATCAGTTTGAAACCTGGTTCACTGAAGTATCTTTTCATGACCAAAATGATTCAGAACTTTCAAAAGACAGAACTCTTGATGATAACGACATTCCCAAGAGATTCTTATGAGGCATTTTCACAAGACATCATTTCCAATCAGTGCCAAATATATCAGTTTCAAACCTGGTTCACTGAAGTATCTTTTCACGACCAAAATGATTCAGAACTTTCAAAATACAGAACTCTTGATGATATCCACACGCCTAAGAGATACTCATCAGGTACTTTCACAAGACATCATTTCCAATCAGTGCCAAATATATCAGTTTCAAACCTGGTTCACTGAAGTACCTTTTCATGACCACAATGATTCAAAAATTTCAAAAGACAGAACCCTTGATGATAATCATTTGCCCAAGAGATTCTTGTAAGGTATTTTCACAAGACATCATTTCCTATCAGTGCCAAATATATTAGTTTGAAACCTGCCTCAATGAAGTATCTTTTCATGACCAAAATGATTCAGAACTTTCAAAAGACAGAACTCCCAATTACAATCACGGGCCTAAGAGATTCTTATAAGGCATTTTCACAAGACATCATTTCCAATCAGTTCCAAATATATCAGTTTGAAACCTGCCTCACTGAAGTATCTTTTCATGACCAAAATGATTCAGAACTTTCAAAAGACAGAACTCTTGATGATAATGGCATTCCCAAGAGATTATTATCAGGCAATTTCACAAGACATCATTTTAAAATCAGTGCCAAATGTATCAGTTTGAAACCTGCCTCACTGAAGTATCTTTTCATGACCAAAATGATTCAGAACTTTCAAAAGACAGAACTCTTGATGATAATCACATTCCCAAGAGATTCTAAAGGCATTTTCACAAGACATCATTTCAAATAAGTGGCAAATATATTTGTTTGAAATTTAGGTAACTGTGGTACCTTTTCATGGCTAAACTGATTCAGCACTTCCACTAATGTAGGATACAGACTGAGATTTGATGAGGAAATTCCCGCATCTTCCCTGCCTCAAAAGAGAGGGCTCATTTCACGTATTTACACATTCAAAACCAATTACTGGCTTTCTCCCACATAGGAAGCCAAATTTCAGTTACATGGCTAAGAGATAATCAGAAGACATTTTAAAATGAGAAATCTGGAATATTCAGCTATTTATCCATGGCATTTCATTACAGCCACTAAAGCCTTCATGTGACATGTTCAGAAAGAAATCTCCGATGAAGTTTGAAGCCTTAAAACCCAGGCAAGTAGTAAATACACTCAAGCAATTTACCCAATTTATCATTCATAGTTAGCATTTTTTTTATCAAACACAGATCTTGAAGGAATGGATCCACTGGTAGAATCGAGCAATCAACCCTTTATCATTTACGTTTCACTGAACAATTTGATGATAATCACATACCCAGAGAAGATAAGCACCAGGTATTTTAATATGATTCACATTGATTCAGGGACATTACCAAAACATGTTTGTTCCTCAATCAATCAGACAATGAAAATGCATTTTGTTTTCCTCCCCAATCTCTAAATGATGCATCTTATCATTAACACTATAAAAGTATTCAAACACATTGAGCAACGAACAGCGGAATATTTTTAAAAGTTAAAATTCAAGATCAAATTTATTTTCGAATGGGAGTCAATCTGACTTCTGAAGGTGGTTAAAAGTGTCCTCAACAGTAGGCCTAATCTCTGGCTGTGCTGTAGGGAGAGAGACTAGAGACATCAAAGCTATAGACCGAGGAATCTAAATCTGGATGGATTGGGTCTTCATGTCCTGTATTTACCTGGTAGACTAATTAGGACAGGAGGACACCATGGCCACAAAACGTTTCAAACTGGGAATTTAACCCTGGGACTTTAAAGTTCAACCGAACAGGTAAGAGCCTTAACCATTAGGCCACATCACTCATGCTCAGATAAAAGACCAAACTTTCAGACTATCAACACTTCCACAGCTAAAATTTGAGAAATAAATAAAAGCAAGGCACCTACGTCACAGGTTCAAAATCTGGACAACTAGGTGGACAACTAGTCATAGGTCAAAAGGTAAGACACTTCGCTTCTCAGGGCATAACAAATACAGAAATTTCACAAGACAACTCTGATGATAATCACACACCCAAAGAGATCAGGGGGAGGCCATTTAATACTATGGGACGAGCTTGGAGTTTCACATAAATAATTACGGCCGCTGTGGAATAATTTCCCCCAGCGGATAACTAACAAGCCCCCCCATTATTAAATGGTCGCCCCTAACCATCAGGCATATTTTAGTAAGACATCAAGAGACAACACAAATTGTATTTTTGATTAATTGGATAATTTATTGGTGTGTTCAGCACCATCTTGATAAACCAGTGCAATGTAGTTCATATTCTTCCATGAACAATATTCACATGACATTTTTTAAAAGGTAGATAAGACTGACTCATATCATTATTATATCAAGAAAAGATATTATAATTATATAATGGCAGTGGATTACTGAATCATACATAAGTTGATGTAATTTTCATCATTCATAATATATTATAAATTTAAAATATGTTCATATACAGTTGACTAAATTACAGAAATGGTTTGAAACGTAACATGCCTAAATTGGCTTGCGTATCTGTGCCAAAAACGAAAATAATCCCTAGACATTATAATGATTATTTAATCATATATATAATTACCCTATTTAAAACCTGTTGCATAATCATAATAAATATTAAATGGTAAAAAAGTCACACACGATTAATTAATAAATACTAATTAACCAGAAATACATAATTTCAATTTGTCAGTGTATCTCAATGTTTCTTGTTCATTACATGTTTTTTACAAAGTAAAACGCATAGTTTAAATGACAAGTATTATATTATTTACATTATAAAAAGTATAGATATCACAATGTGGATGTTTCAGGAGACATATTTACAGAGACAAGAAAAGGATTTTGTTGTAATAATTTTTGCAAGCTAGCAGCAAAGTTCATTTGAAAGATTTGCTCTATACGAGAATGCACGAGCAGAAAGTGTGATAAACTGCATCAGAATATTGTTAGTCTCTGACAATTCAAACATTAATCACAGATTTATGATAGAGAAACTTCAAGTTTAAGCTCTTAATCTTATCATTCATTGGTGGCGGAAAGAGATCTTATAACCATGAACAGATCAGGAAAAGTACAATGAAGTAATATTAAAAACAAAATTCTGTTATCATTTCATAATTTTGCTAAATTTTTGACAGCGAGAATACCTTTGACGTTGCGCAACTTTAATTAAAGAAATAATGTTCAAAAACAGTTCAAGCTATAAAACACACTTTAAGATTTACATCCATCTATAAATATTTTAAGGTATTATTTCATTAACTGTTCATGGCTAAGATCTCGTTACTACCGCCAACAGTCATTACTTCAAAACAGCAGTTTTCATTCCGTTTTCAGCATTTATCCGCAAAATATGCAAATACCAAACCAGCGTCATTTCACAACAGGCAAAGTCATAGGCATAATTCTTTATCTACAAGGCTACAATATAAAGATTGTAGATTTTGGTGCAAACTGCAAAATTTTAAAGATAAAATTCACAACCATGCTGATATTTAATTGCAATTAAATGCAGAAATTGAAAATAAGAATAGAAAATAAGCGAATCTTACATCTTAATGGAAAGGAAATATCCTTTATAATAAATTCTGTTTTTCCCACACATACTTACAGCATAAATATGTGAATAAATACTTCAATAAGTTTGGGTGACCATTATGCTAAATAAAAATATCAATTTAGGTTGCCGTAGTGAGAATTTGTACATCGTACATCAATGTAAACAGTCTAAATTTTAGAATGAACATAAAAATGAGACAGAAAGAACAGTCAAACAAGAATAACATCAAAGTATGATTTTACAGCTTCAAAACAAGAATAATATTATGGAGAGAAATTAGTCCCAAAATACAAACCAGTGCATCCTTGATTTATTTTCAACCTTTGACCTTATTTCTTAATTACAAGTTTTAATCGAATATTGCGTAAGACCAAAAATAAGATTAAGTGAGACTCTAAATGGGAGTTGATAATCTCCGGAACCCATGGAGTTGGGACAAATTTACATGTTAGATGCAATAGCCTCTAATTTCAACAACATTATTTAATTGAATCAAATATCACTGAAAATTCTAAATAGATATTGCATCTACCAAAAGAAGTAAGACTGTAAGATGGGATGGCAAGAGCTCCTGGTTTAAATTCGAGATTTCATGCAATGATTTGAAGACTAAATTGAACTTCAGAAGAATGGTAGATCCTTTTTACATAGTCATAGATTAAAACAAAATGTTACAGATTACTACAATGTAATGAAATAAACAATAAAATTGCTGCACAGCTTTTAGTAAAGCAACTGGACTAGATTTAGTACAACACAGTAAAATAACCTGGTGCTTCAAAAACTTTTCAACCACCTATCCTTCATATACTTTTACTTTTCATAGCTTTGAACTTGAAATAGTAAAAGAATATGATTGATAGATGGTACTGAGATACTGAAAAGTCCCCTAAGGCTAAAGTAATCAATTCAAAACCTGGTTTACAAATGACATGACTTCTCCAGAGTACAAATTATTGCCTAATTAAGCCTAGTTCATATAAAAGGGGTAAATCAAGAATACCATTGAAAAGGGGCATATATCGGAAGACCATAATTTAATTGATTCCAGGGAAGCAACCGAGCGTCTAAGGCAGTTCTGGTAATTTACGGAAAAAGGGCATGGTTTCTATCGAAGTGCAATAGCAAACCACCAATGGCAACAGTCATAGATTCTGCCATGACAACCAACCTAGCAACCATGGTAACCAGCAAAGCAACTAGCGAAGGTAACAGACCACAGTAACTAGCCAACAACCAGCCAGCCTAGCAAACTAACCATGATTACTAGCTTGGCAACTAACCATGGCGAGCAGCATAGCAACCAGCCATGGTAACCAGCATAGCAACTAGCCATGGTGAGCAGCATAGCAACAAGCCATGGTAACCAGCGTAGCAACAAGCCATAGCAACCAGATTCTCAAGAAAACTATAGTTATGGTATTCATACCCCTTTTATATGAACTATACTTCCAAAATACAGAACCCAGGTAATGAATTACAACAAATTGGTGTCGGAGATATCAAAATCATATAATCACAAATAGGCATCACAGTGAACAATAATTTGTCAAACTTTGTTCGTAATTTTCCTCATGTCGAAAGTCTATGAGGAGGGAATAAGCAACCTAGCCTTTTCTGTAACCTTTACATCTTATTGCAACAACTAAATTTGATCATTTTATTTCGATCATACTGACTTTTAATCAGACGATCAAAATCATAACATATATATATATTGCTGGTGCAAGTGTGTCTTCTACGCAATTTCTATGCCTTTAATTAATACAATCAATTAATTAAATGGGTACAAAAGTAATATATACAAATAAACATATACATATTTACACAAGTATAATAGCTATAATTATATTTACACGTTGTGTGTAGTGTCTCGAAACAAAGTGAACAACCTGATAAAACTCATAAAAGGTTGCTTATAAGCGAACGGTGCATTTACTGCAATATTTAGGAAGAAGAACAGGTCAGAGAAGCCGTAATAATTCAGTACATCATAATCATAATATTTGAAGATATCATAATCTCATCAAACACCAAATACTGGTTAGAATTCAAGTTTACAAAGTATTGTACAATGTACAGCAGCTGCTGGAAAGCAAATAAAATGTCTGACTAAAATCATCATCATAATTATAATCATCATAATTATAATCATCAGCCATATATTACATAATCTTGCATCATAATACTGGGCTTTCCTGCAGTCACTTAATCTCTCTTTTTCACTCTCTTTTGATTTTGATATTGTGCAAATTAAGTCTCGCTCCAACAAAACAATATTTTCAGTGTCATTTTAAAGAGTTATGACCATATCATGACCATACAATTAGCTTTCTCATTGGCTTCACAATCTAATCTTTGTTGTTGAGTGTAAAAAGTACAACTGCAATGATAATCTCTTACTCTTCGGCCAACGTTGAAAACTTTCTTATTCAATAGGCTGTATCAATCACACTTATACACATACCTCAGACACCCTCCAAATTTGCATCATTTTGTAATTAAGCAGAGGCATGAAAATCTTGTAACTATAGAACTATTTCTATGCATCACTCATAACTTTTCTGTCTTGTACCAGAGTCGTGATTGTCTGCGGCATTGCTTAGTATATTGCCCTCTTATTCTATAAATTTTCTTCCTATCTTCTTCTTTTCTTCTTCCTTTCTTCTTCCTCTTCTCTCCTTTCCTTTTCTTCTCTCTCTCTTCTCTTCCTTCCCCCTCGTTCCATCTCTTTCTCCCTCTTTCCACTGCAGCTTTTCCTCTATCGTCATACGGCCGACTGCCTCACGTTATTTATCTCCAACAGAGCGTCCACCGTCATCGCTAACTGGACCGACCCCTTATCCTCCAAGATGGCCGACGTGGGGCATATTTTATCCTGGAGAGGGATGACCCACAACATTACAGTATAGCTAGGAGGCTACTTAATAGCAATAACATGCAAAAAAGATGCGCATATCCAGCATATATGCAGCATATATGCATTCTCGCATTTGTGCAAAAAAGATGCATGAAAATGTGTGCATTCATGCAAATATCAATGCACTCATGCAACATAAAATAATGCATGCAAATACAACAAACAATATCGTGCACACTAGAAAATAACCAGGGCTTGGCATTAAGTTAACCCATTGCTCTATTCAGCGTTTAAATGTTTGCCTGGTGTCAAGAGTTTACCAATTACGAAAGGCAACTTTTGGTCCTTCATACCAAATTTATTTTTCACAAATTTGAGATTCAATTGGTTCAGATATTCAGATCGGGGAAAAACCAGCCCATTAAACCACATGTCGGATTACAATGGAGAATTTCAGATTTTGATCATCATAGCATTATATTATGGAGCAAATGGATGAAAATTATTCTTTAAACTCAATATCAAGCCCTGTAAAACATAATTAAATCAAAAACAATTAAACAGATCCTTCCACATTTCCATGGCCACTAAGTGAACATGCAGAAGTGAGTTAGTGCAGATGTTTTAAAATAAAGGGAAGACAACTACAATAGGCTTACTTAAGCAACAACTAATTACTACAACTATTTCAAGGGAATCAGGGATTTTGCAAGATAATCGATCAACAATTAAGTAGTCAAACCAGGCCTCTGTAATCCATACCAGGCCTCTCTAATTCATATGAGGCCTCTGTAATTCATATGAGGCCTCTCAAATTCACGAGGCCTCTCTTATTCATATGAGGCCTCTCTAATTCATATGAGGCCTCTCTAATTCATATGAGGCCTCTCTAATTCATACGAGGCCTCACTAATTCATATGAGGCCTCACTAATTCATATGAGGCCTGTATAATTCATACCAAGCATATCTGATTGATCATATGACACAATTCTTGATTCATATGAAGCCTGTTTATCAAAGCCTCAACTAATATTCAAATGAGACCTCCAATATCGATGAGTCTCATCGTAATTTTTTTAAATAAATTCCATTATCTTGCAGAAATCCTTGACCATTGAAGAACTACTGAAGCATGGTGTTAGTCACTAAATGAGTATATTAGTAAAGCAACATGTTATATAGTTATCTTAATGACTAAAGCTAATTGTTTTTAGACTATAAAGTAAGGCATGTTTGTTTGCTAGCTTATGTTCCGAGGGATGAACAAAGTTTTTAACCTCAAAAACAGGTAAAGGGCAAGTGAGAAACTCAGGTTTTTTGTTTTTATCCTCCTATAATTAAAATTTCATAAATACTAGGGGACCTTAACTATCTCCACCAAACCCAGAGCTTATAAATCCTACTAAAATGAGAAAGCACTAACCATTTCAAAGTGCACTTGTTTTGTAACCCTGAGCACACATAAATTCAAATGGTCTAATCATAGTAATCATCAATACTATAGCACCAGGCTTGCTAAAAATTGTCAATATGTTCAGATTCGGAAATTATGCGGACAAAATGATTGCCGTGAACCGAAATATAAATCATGGATATTATCAAAATTATGGAAAAAATTTGATGCACATGTTCTTTACACTTGACCAGTGACAAAGCATGATTCAATATAGACAGAGACAGACAGACAAGACAGGGAGACAGAGGAGAGTCAATTAGTCATGCGGACACAGATAGACAATCAAAAACAAAGACAGACAGACTGATTGCAAGACAGACGGAAGCTCAAAAAGCACACAGGACGTCACCACATGTTCTTATATGCTTCAAAATCATGTGATAAATTGATTTGTAAAAGATTTGATAAATTTGTAAGTGGCGTCATAGAGCTTTGCTGAAGTATGGCACTACAAAATGACGCATAGACTCTGTCAAAGACAGATCACTAGAGCTACAAATGACCAATCAAGTAGCAGATCAAGTAGCTCCAATGATTGTTGCATAAAATGATATCAGTTGAGAGTCACATTTAGAAGTTCACAGCCTCGCAAGCAAGTAGAGACAGTTGTTGCAGCAAGAACGCGGAATTTAGTGGTCCCATGCGGAGATATGCGATCGATGCAGTGCTAAGAGTTGAGACACGACACTTCACAAAACATGCAATATAAAAGACACTTAATTGCACAGCTAGCACCGTACAACAGTTAAAGAGATTTAAAGTGAACCTTAAAAACTCCTCGTCATTGCAATGGCCCATACCTATGGGTACGATAATGATTGGCTGCATACCTACGATTCTTTGTGTTGTTATTTTTGCTGAGAATCATCAGAGACTTATCCCATAATGAAGACTTAGTCTATGAAGAGGGGCATATGCTTTGTCTAATAATCAACCAAAAACCTTTGATTTTATATATATCTATCTGCTCTGTCTGCCCTAAGTATCTAAGAAATAGTTGAGTTTTGTGTATAGTGCCCTGTTGATTATAGCGATTTAAGCTCTACACATACTTCTACATTGTTATAGCGCCTATTTCGTTGGCAGCTGTCATCATAATCTATAGCATTGCTCAGTATTGACCTCATATCTATCTAATATACACTTAAAACTTGTTTTTTATTGACTAAATTGCAGCTATCGAAAACGGATAAAGCTCACATTGGCAGCGATATAATTATGTGAATGATAAATTTATGTTCCCATCAAACACTTAGGTATCAACGTGACAAGGTTATGGCAATTTACCAATGTTGTCAGAGTTACAAGACTACAATTATATTACATATTAATAATGACATCTGACTTGTAATTGAACAGTGATATTAAACGAGGCCTACAGGTCATTAGGGCACAGGTGATGATCATTTATTAGATTTTGTAAGATGTAAGATCATACTCCAATCTAAGACATTTTAATTCAGTTAAATATACATATAATCCACAATAATGGACCTAATAAATAGATATCTGCAAGCATTACGGTTTACCGGACTATCAAAAAGCTTCACAGGGCTAAAACAGATATGTGCTACATCTATGTTGAATAAATAAGTTTGCTCCATCACTAAAGCATATAAAATTTCATTTCCAACGATAGCAGACACTAGCTAAATTGATGTCAGACTTAAACCCTTTATAAAATATCTACATTTTGCGAATTGTGGCAAAATCTAAAACTACATGTATATTTTCTCCACTTTCAGATTCATATTTCCATAAAATGACCATAAGTGAAGTTTCAAGATTCTGATTTTAAAATTCGGCAAGACCGAATCTTTGAAGAACATTTCGCTTATAAATAGTTAAATACCCGCACCCTCTGCTACAAATATAATTCCCGACCCAACATCATTGAATTCCTTCAATTCAAATATCCACCCAAAACTAAATTCAACACCCAACCCAGATATTGACTAATAAATAGCTACGAAACCCACTAAGACGGTGCCATGCAAAACTAGGGAATCTACAATTGCTTAAAAGCCTAGTCTACGACAATACGCTATGACGGCTGCAATTTGTGGGTTTACTACAGGATAGGTAAGGAATCGGAATCTAGGGCGAGAGGGGGTGCTATGTCAGGCAGGAAGAGGGCTGTGCCAGAGGAAAATGACCGCCCAGCAGAAGATAAAGAGGCATAGCCAGGAGATTAGCTGGTCGGTCTTAGTTAGTACGGGGTAGCTCAGTAATTTTTGCACAGTGCGAGCGACACGGGCAGGTCGTAACCATTCCACTATATCCTCACATGCGCACAAGATTTCCTGCAAAGAAAGCCAAACAAACACACAAACGGGTCAGTACTTTTAGTAAAGTGGTGTAGAGTTGTTTCTAGAAGGACAGCCTCATTCTCATAATTAGGTCAGTAGAATTAGGTCAACCTTAATCTCACAATTTATCAGGCAAGTCTCATTATCTTAATTAGGTCAACCTCATTCTCACAATCGGGAATAATTGATCAGGTCAGCAACTCAGCCTCATTCTCATAATTAGGTCAACCTCTTTTTGAAATTAGGTCAGTTATGTGTTAAGTTGCGAGGTTATTGGGATCAAAAGGTTCCAAATCAAGGTCATCAGGACATTCATTTGCATATGGAAGGTCATAATTCTGGGTCATCTAAGAACCAAATACCGGATGCAGTCAAGGGTCTTGAGATATAGGACACTACTTATTTCACACCGCATCAACAACCAACTAATGCATTATTACAGCTTAACCACTGCAAAAGACCCCAATGAACCTTTCATATAATTTTTTCGTAAAATGGCCAAAAGTATGCACCTCGAGTGGGTCAGTAGGTGAAGCTCTAACTTAAAGGAATCGGCACAAATTCAGTACGACCATTATATAAGCATTAAACGTAAGGACAAAATATGTACAAGTTGGTTCAGATTACATTATTCAAACTTTGCAAGGTTAAAACATAAACAAGGAGATTTCTGCATCACATCACATTCAAAGTTACTTACAAGGTTAAAACACAGGAAAGTTATTTACCAGTAGGGGGCGTTGGGTAACAAGAACATTTTTGGAAGGAATTCAACCAAAGATAGACATAAACGCAGCACATGGCCAAGTGAAAAGAACATGTTATTTACAAGTTTAATTAAATTCCCATAGAGGTCTCACTAGTTGGACACATTGCGCCACCTACTGACCACCTGGCAAGGTCGTGAGACACAGTAACTTAATTTCAGAGGCCAATAAACTTGACAAATCATATTCAAGCAGTGCTCGACTTCAAAAAGGTCAATAATAGAACATTTTTTAAAATGAGAAACTTTAAGTGCTAACATGTATTTATTAAAACTGAAATTAATATTTCCCTTCATAGCACTTTCATAACACTCATATCAAACTAGAAATTTTGGAAATTGAGTACTTAGACACTCAACCAAAAACTTATTTTCAGAGACAGCGGCTACAAGAATTTTGGCAGATGAAACTTCGAAAGACTTTATGTAAATCGTATGAATTTGTCTCAAAATGGTAAATAAAATCCTATAACTTCATAACATGATTATTTATATCAAACGAAGCAAGAATGTAAAAGTACCGCTCACCAAAAAGTTAAAGATAGTTAATAAAAGAATAAAACAAATGCGAAAGTTGTTGCTAGCTCATTGCAAAGGAGGACATTAGCCTTATTTGCAAATTCAAGCAAAAAAGCAAAATCAAATGCAAAGACCTATTAATCTATACCCAAGGAAGCACGAAGGGAGAGGCTATCTATTTGTATCACCAATTCAACAATCAAATCATGCCAATATTATTATTATATTTAATTCATTATTATAATAACATTAAATGGTGAGTGTTCCAAGATTCAGTTATGGTGCACTATATTGTCGCTTGTTGCATATTGTTGCATCATAATCAAAATTGCAAAAAATATATATTGCGAAGTATTGTTAATTGGATAAGGTGTTTTTCCAATGTCCATGGCCTTCAAAACCATCGTTCATCAACGTTAGATTGAACTCCACAGTTTAGAAAACCAGCAATTCTGATTCATAATTTTGACACCCAAGTCATTCAAGACAGGCCAAAAACGATTAACATAAAATTTAGGAACAAGTCAAATCACACACCAACTACAAACTCTAGGACTCTTTTAACTTATCTGTGATCCAACACTAATAAAATCATGGTTTTCTTTCGTAAAGAAATAATTATTTGTGAAGATCGTAAGAACGCAACCATTGGAAAAACACCCATAAATGTGCACTTTTTCAATTATACCAAAGAACATGACGTTTGAAACATCAATATTTTTAATTTGAAGAAAATTGAAAATCATCTCACCTGCTCTACTCCAATGCGTCTGCAGGCTTCTAGGAAATTCTCTATATTTCTACGACACTTTGCAGTAGATAATTTAGGCTGAAAAGATAGGAACAGATGAAACATTATGTCAAAATGAAGATGATCCATAAAGAGAATTGTCAGAATATGCATAACAGAATGACAACGTCATTTGAACAGCCTTTAGCATAAGACAGACAGATTTTATTTGTGCCACATAGGTACAATGCTGCATCAAACTTAAATTTAATAGTGATTACAAATTTGCCAACTCAAAAAGACTGTGTGATAAAGCTCCAAGGGTCATTCATTGCCAAACATGCTCGAAATTGAAAGATATGTAATGAGCTTGGTTGCAATAAGAACAGCGATAACTACCACAAGTTTTAAGACCTCCAAAAAGTAACCCTCACTCAAATTGACTACAACAGAATCAAGTTATCAAAATAATCCACAAAACATTCCAAAAAGAAGCGTAATACTCACTACGGCAGGAGAGGGAACATGAATACTGGAAACGGAACGGGGTCGCACGTGATTTGCCAGGTGACACAGAACTACACCGTCCCGCAGTGCAGAGGAGAGGTCTTCAGGCAGCTTCACTTTTAATCGACTTTCTATATTCTGAAAGAGACAAATTATGGTGTCAGAATTGTTTTGCAAGGACATATATTTATTGTAAACTTGTAGACTAACAGAAATAGGATCTTTACAAATGCAGAACTTTCCCATTTTCTAATTTTTTGTCCACTAAATTGATCCAAATTTTAATTTCTATAGAATAGGGTGTCATCTATTGCACTCTCAGCCTCACTGTGAGAACATTGATAGCAATGATGTCATGCAGTCTCTGAGGATCTAGAATTAAGATATTAAGGCCAGTAAAAATTTATTTTCAGCGTTTGGATCGACCGACCCAACAGATTTTGTGCCTACAGAAAAATTAATTGAGCTTACATACATCCTACAACTTTTACCAAATTGACAATTGAAAAAAGATTGAAATTAAAGCTTTTCTTTTGGTCCTGCAGACCACCCTAGAAAAATCGTTTGAGAAGATCCGAGAAGCTTAGGATCAATTATGTCTAGTTTGAATTATTCTGAACACAATTTATGTAATAGTGACTACTCACAGTTCTAAGTTGTTGCACCATATCGGCGTCCTCCTGGGCCTGGTGCATGTGTCTTCTTATTGTAAAAGACGGATTCGCATTATTCAAGTCCTTGCTGATCTCTTCTAGTCCTCTCTGGACAGCTATTGGCAAGGCTGAAAGAAACAGATGATGGTTTTTATTTGAACAGACGGAGAAACAAGAGGAGCATATTTCCATATGCATAGGGATGCAAAATTCCCGGGAATTTTCGTTAGGGAAATTTTCCATGGAAATTTACGGGAATTTACGGGAATATTCGGAAACATTGGGAATATTCGGAAATTTATCCGATTACTTGGGAAATTTCTGGGAATATAACTGGATTGGATAACAAGTCAGCTTGTTGAAGCTGTGAGTTTGCATTGAACACTTATTTCATCAAAGTCTGAAATGTATGCAGCAAATTATGGAGGTTATTTGCAACTCATTTTGAGTTGCAAAATAATTTCTGACTCTAAGGACAAACAAAAATTGCACTTTTGAACTAAAGGACACACACTAAGCGAGATATTGAAAAATTTACAAAATGTTCACAATTAAGGTCTGTGTCCTTCATCATATTGCCAATAAGTATTGCTTGGTGTATTATCAAGTGATAAATTCATATTTGTGCAACAACAAACTTGACTTTGAGACTTTCAAAAATGTCAAGAAAATCCTAATTGAGACCAGTTGCTTTCTGCTGATGTGATTGGGATTAACTTCCGATTAAGAAGATGACATTTGCAATCGCCGATACTACCTTCTTACCAGTTTGAGGAAGTTTTATACGCACTAGATACCTAAATTTTGTGCAATTTTGACTACATTTGCAGCAGAGGTCAAAAGTGTAGAAGTGCTAGACTATAGACTATATATCTCCATATTTGCATAGCATAGTGAAAGAGTCAAACACTTCTGGGTCTGTGCTTTCGACTTTTGATTAAAAAATGTCCACCAAACATCCCTTAGGCCACACATAATTGATTCTTAGCTTCGCGGACCCGCCGACACAATAGATTTCCTGCCGATGGAAAAAAATTTTTTTTTTTTTTTGACATTATAAAAAATTTTTTTTTTGTCCTACCGACCGACCCTAGAAAAAGGGCCTTGAGACGAATCCGAGAAGCTAAAGATCAATTATGTGTGGCCTTAATTGGAAATTAAACCAATCACAAATATTACCCTCTGAATCAAACAGGTTCGTAAATTTCAAAGTAATCCTCATACTGCAATCAGAATATTCATTTAGGTATGAAGTAATAAACTATAAGACTCTTTGAGAGAGATACAGCTGCGAAAATTTTGCTGCACCAAATAGTTACTCTGGAGAAGTCCTCCGGTATTTTGAGCAGCATCTAAATTTCGGAAATTTAATTTCCAATAATTTTACACAGGCCTCTACTTCGAAAAAAAAAATTTCTATCTGAAAACTGGGCCAGAAACATGTATTGGTAAGTTTATTATGGTTGACTTTTCCTTAGCACTGTCAGTCAATGAACAGGCTTGCGCAAAAAATATTTTGTTAAACAAGGTCTCCTTTGACAAATACAGAATAATTTAGATTTTACAAAGCAAAAAAAAATCCCAAAATTTTGCTTTTAAGATTTTGAAATTTCCAACTCGGGAACGAATGGCAAAGGATTTGACCCTCGTTGCCAGACCAATGAATGCAACCTTGATATCCAGGAAGACCTAAGGACCACATACTGCCATACTGGCTATCAAAAGATAATGGCAGACATCCAGATGACCATTATTAACAGGACCAATGACAAATATGGAAACATCTAAGCAGTTTATTTGAAAATTCCCAAAATTCCCAATATTCCCGCAAGAATAAATTCCCGGAAATTTTCCATGGAAAATTTCCAATATTTCCGGAAATTTTCCCGGCCTTTGCATCCCTACATATGCAACACGAGCAGGTGGTAGGCAGTGATTGTTGGAATGTAATATATATAGGACTGGCTGGCCGCATACAGTATCCCCCAGTAAGTGGAGTACACCCGTGTGAGTCGTGGTTGAGAATAATTCAGTAGTGGTTTTAAATGTGGACCCAAGTAGAATAATCCCAAGAAGTGTTAATATCAGCGGCAATATATTGTGTTATTGTAAGGTAGTGAAATTGTTAGCAATACTCGGTGTGAATAGAAGTGCAAGCACTATTTCCCATGTAAGAAAACCCTTTAGAAGCCCCCAGGAAGTAAATGGTGCCCCCCCCCCCCAAGTGTGTAAGTGTGAATTTCTAAAATCAGGAAGATTTTGTTTGAACTTCTTTTAAAGGATTTTTGAATCAGTAATGAAATATTGTGGTATATTGGAATGTAGACATACTGCTACATGAAATGAAGATATAACACTTAGAATATGTGGCTGTAAAATTTCCTGATAAATCTGAAACACAGCTCACCAATTGGAACCTAGAATGACAACTACAATTGCAATTGAGAACTGCACATTGCCATTACAACCTTGACATACAGTATTTGAAGCAACTGTGCTTTCTTCACTTTCTTCCTCGATCATAGCAGATCTCACCATTTGTTATTATTGATGTGGTAGTACCACAAGAAAACACTAGGTGCGCTGATGGCGACACTTTCCACTCCCTCTGGTGGGTACGCAACGCAACGAACTATGCACAGAATTCTACTTCCGGTAATCCCCTCGTGAATTGCGAGAGACATGTCTTGTAAACAGTTCAAATAAAGCCATTAAAAGGGGATTTAAGTAATGGAAAAGCTTCAGGATTAGCATGTCGCATGCTCATAGTTTAGATGACTGACAAGACAGGTAAGGAACGCATTAATGTGACGTTTGCAGCCCATGCATGAGAACGAGATTTATCGTGGCTGAAAACCGGATCATGACTGGATCTAGTCCTTGTAAACACGAGCCCTGCTCGTGTAACAAGCTACTAGACACGGCGCACATTGCCATGCTGGGACTTTCAAAATTAGTTGGGCTCTCATAAACCCCACAAATTATATTTTACTTTGCAAAATCAATAGACATTTTTTTCTAGAAATCTCCATTTACTTTATATGACTTACTAAATCGCAATTATTACTAAAGGGAATTTCATTTGGAACAGTTGCACTGAATTTTAAACATTGACATAAAAACAAGACGCGTAAATTCAAAATTACAATTAACATCATAACTTTCTTAGTCTATTTCCAGAGATTTGTTTTCTTCTGCTATACCAGAACAAACCCAAATATCTTGGATCTGATTTGAATGAGTTTCGACTTATCTGTCGGAAAAACTATTGGAAGCTTGAGTCAAGAAAACCCACCAACTAAAGGTTCTCAACAAGGACAAACATCAAATTCTCAACTTACAGCAGTTGGTGTTTTTCCCACTAGACGTGGAGGACTGGCTCTCGAAAGAGGTGTTGGGGGTGGAGTCTCGACTGAACGAGAATTCTCCGTCTTCGTCGGGTTTCCATCTCTCATTTCCACCCGTCTGTCAAGAGAAAATGTAAATTGATAATATTACAAAAAGCTCTACAGAAAGACTGAATTTAATAAGAAGGAAAGGTTTTCTTCTCAAACTTCACCGTTTGTTCATCTAGACTTAGGTAGAACAACAGACACTATTTGGGCGAGTAAATGCTAACTATACAGAACTACAGGCTCTACAGCGAATATTATTTTTCATGATCTGTATTGCAAATCAAAGGATCACAGATCAAATACATAACCTCCAGATTGAACTGGTGAGAATAGCCTATTTGCTTAATTGGTTACATGACAACTTCATATTGCAAGAGATAAATGTGTTAAAATATCAAAATCTAAAGGTAAAGTTCCACATTGTAACGATTCCAAAATATACCTTTTAACTGTAATTTACAACTCTATCCCATATGACAGGATGTAATATCAAGTTGCTGCGACATGGGGTAAAAGATCCTTTTTCGCAGTTTTGAGTTGTAATTTAATATAAACAGCAACTGAGTAGTTTGAAGTGTCGTAACTTCTCATTGGCTGATGACACCGAGCTGCCCAACACATCACATAACAGGGAATTTCATTGGCTAGGCCTATAAAATACACAGTTACTGTAAATTTGAACTTGAACAAACCTGTTGTTGTATGTAGTTGTAGTAGGCCTGCTTGTCAAGCGTCTGTGAGTTGAGACATTGTCTTATCCGTTGAACTTCGTGTTGGATGCGAGCTGCTTCTTGCTGCTGCTGCGAAATCATCGCTTGGTATCGCCTCCGAAATTCATCCCCTTCCTACAAAAGTTGAATTTCATTGAATTTCTCGTAATAAATAATTATTTAAGATTGAACAATGTTCCTTCTTGTTTTTTTAATAATTTAGTTAAAATGTTTTTGATAAATTTTTTCAAAAATTTTCTTAAGATATTTTTTAATAAATTTTCGTAAAAATCAAATATTCTTGCTTAGTAGGCGTAATTGAGGTGGCACTGACTGTCACAAAAATATGCATGAACAATCCTTTTGGGATATTCCAAACTAACAGTGAGATCTCATGAGACGTCAACATCTTCTCTCAGTTGCGTATATTGGTTAATGCTCACCATTGCTCGGTCAATCAAGACAGATATATGTCCAACTCAGAGCTTCTGAGCCAATCAGAGCAGCAAAACTCTCCTTCGCAGAGATAATTCTTGTAAAGAAGCAATTAAATTCAAATCTACTTACTGAATTGAGGTGGTTATTAGGTAGAGGCGAAACACTACGATGCATGGAGGGAGAAGCACTCCGGAGACGGCCGTCATCAGACTTGTAGTGTTGGACGTCTATGTGTATTACCCCACTGAAATAAGGGAAATCAATTTAAATAATTGCAACGATCTCCAACATTATCGAAGTAATAACAAACACATCCTCACAATTTATCTACAACTGAACAAGTCAGTAAGTAATTGTCTTATCTTAAACTCATTTAATATTAAAGAGATTTTATTAATTAATACAAGCCACTTAATAGTCACATGCAAAGTATAAAGTACATTAAATTTAAGACAATTAATATGTCAATGTCACATCCAGAGCAATATCAATCATTGGACAGTATACTGTATAGTTTTTAAAGCTTAGCAAAATGAAATAAGCCTGTAGAATAATTCATATCTGAACTTCAGAATTGTAGACAAAAATTGCATTTACATTACCTCGACAATTGGGAAGGTGAATAATTTTTAAGAACCAATTATTAATATAATGTTTTTTAGTGGGTTAAGAAGATTTAAAGTTCAGAAACATGCAAACAGGGTTATTCCTCCGTTAATTTCTGAAAGTTCAATGCAATGTTTGTGAGATAATGAGGACAGTGTTCCAGCTGGGCCATTTGAGTATGGCGCGGCGCCATGCCCTCTTTTGATGAAAAAATTTCAATTTTTTAAAAAGCGCCCTCATTTCTCGAAATTGCATGTTCCGAATCAAATCCTAGCTGGAACACGAGTCAATTCCAAATATTTCCAACCATAGCCTTATCAAGCAAACCAAACGCACTTATTTCTAGGCGTATTTTCGGGCGTGACACTCCTCATCGGCGATGACTCCCTCGAAAAGCCGGAATCCGAAACTGTTCGCCGATAATGAGTGACGTTAGTTGGTCTCTTCTCTTCCCGAAAACTAGCCGAATGGGGCATTCTAAAAGGAAAGCACATAAGTCAGCCCTTGATCGGCCATGCTTAAATCTAAAGCTGATGACATTCTGAGATGAGTCGTATTAACATGATTAAGAAGCAGAGACAAGGCTTAATCATTAACAGCGGAGACCATAAAATTTATTATTGAGATGAAGAGCACTATTAGCACAGGATGAAACATCTGTCTAACACAAGTTGCCCTCGGGAGTCGGTAGGAATCAAACCCGAGTCCCAAATGCAAGCAGATCAGGATAGTGGGATTACAGGTTAGAAATATCTGATGCCTACAGGGCTCCCGCTCTTTCGCCAAGTTCAAATTCAAGACTTTTTCAAGGATGCCAAAACCAATTTTCAAAGTCTGACCCTGGAATTTGTTCAACCTGATTTTGCGCTCCAGAAAGTCGTCAAAAGTCCACAATTTGTAGAACCTTTACAATTTTTGTAAGAGAACCCCAAATCCATATTTTTACCATGTTTTTGGCAGAAATATCACAGTTTCAAAGTTTTTCCAGAACAGGAAAAGCAAAACTCAAAATTCAAGGTTTTCAATGTCAAGTGGGAACTCTGCGCCTATAATGCATTACATGAAGTGGACGCTGGAGGGACACCTGTAAGGCAACTACTTGCAAAGGTCAGATTGTACAGGACAGCAGATTACATAGACAAATTCAGGGATAGAAATACCGATAGGCCTCTCCATGGAAGCAGAATGAGGGGAGTAGACTAAAGATCGCAGATGCGAGTAGACAGATAGATTGATAGGTATATGGTAAGTAAAGCTTCTAAGTCCCAAGTCAGTTCTAGGTGCTCTAAAGTATTGACTGATGAGATAGGAGTGGTCACAGGCACTCAAGTAACATAAACAAGCAGTAAATGTCACATTATGACATAACTTGAAATGCTTTCAAATTGCAATATCAAGCCACTCATCTTCCTTATCTGATATAATCAAGAAAACAGCTTTTATTGAGGTAGAGACCAGGAAGAAAGATAACGACAAATAAGATCGATCAGCATAACTTAGAACTATGAAGCAATTTTGAAAGCATGAACTTATCAGCGCTCTGTTAATCGACACCTTAACCATAACAAATGCAGCACAGATTTAAGTCCACAACAACGACAACTTCTCCAACAAATATTACATGAGTTTGAAGCAAATTTTAAAGCATGACATCATCAAAAGTTTCTCAATACTATCAGAATTAGCCTTCTATAGAGCTCCGACAGCACAGAGTAACAAGAGAAAGAGGAGAAATACGAAGCAAATTTTAATGAAAGATTCAATACCGTAGAACGGGGGTAAAGTTGGCAATCCGGGGGAAAGTTGGCCAGCTATTTAACTCACTTTTAAAAAGGAAGAAATGTCTGCTTTTCTCGCTGATACAGGTTTGTTTGGCAACTTTGTCACCTGTGTCAGTGAGGAAAGTTGGCATTTCTGTTATTGAGTAGGTTAAAACAGCAGGCCAACTTTCCCCCGAATTGCCAACTTGACCCCGTTTTACGGTAGTGTGACTGTAGGTAAGCAGGCTTACCTTGAAGGATCATGGGGATAACTTGCATAAGCAGGAGAATTGGGAAGGCTGAAAAGGGGATGAGGAAAATAGGTTTATAATGACCAGGTCCCACGGACTAGAAATAACAAACATATAATCACTTTCATAACCCCCAACTCAAATTGATCAAACCGGAAAAGTGGGAAACCAAAGATCGAAAAGAGGAACATAGCTCGAAATAACCGAGTCTTCGATAAAAGTAAATCAGAGAAAGAAATTAATCAAATGTTCAAGTCTATTATTGAATTCAAGGCAAGAACTGGCATCTCTAGCAATGCAGGAATGATATATGCTTTCAGATGGTAAGTAAATTGAAGAATTTTAAATTAAGTAGTTAATAGAAAATTTCTTGAAATAAATCAAGAGTTAAAAGTCATTAATTGAAAATTTCTGAAAAACAAAATAACTTTTAAACCAGCAAATAACATGAACTAGCCAAAAACTGCATTTCAAAATGTTATGCTAGCAATAAAATTAATATCAATAAATTTTTAAATTAAAAATCTGTATTTGTCCAGTTAGATGCTTAGTTTCAGAGATGGATAGTCCTTAAATTTATTCCACACATTGAGCTGCAAACTTCAATAGGCCCAGAGATGAAATTGAATCGTCAGGCTATTTTGGGTACTGTATGCAGTATGTGTAACTTCGTATTAGCTCAATAGATAAAGAATACAATCAATATCCAATACCTCTGAACAATGAGCATCCAGCAGGACAAATACCACAGAATGCAATCCAACATAACAAACGATGGCAAATTGCCAAATCCCAACAATAAAACAATAAAAAAAATTTATCAGCCTACCTCTTCCCTCGTTTCTGATCCATCATTGCTTTCTGATCTTCTTGTAACTTGATCGTCGCTCTTCTTCTTTCTTCCCTTTCTTTCTCTTCTTCTTCCCACTCTTTCCGCAACTGCTCTGCTCTTCTTTTCTTCTCTTCATAAGCCGACTTCTGTC
The DNA here is from genome assembly GCA_026936325.1 of Platynereis dumerilii. NCBI lineage: Eukaryota > Metazoa > Annelida > Polychaeta > Phyllodocida > Nereididae > Platynereis > Platynereis dumerilii. The sequence goes on from JAPTHN010000008.1 coordinate 38,013,969, forward strand.
TCTGCAATTCCTGTTTAAATATTTCAATTCATGACAATTATCTGGGTCACTGAAGTCATGCCTTAAGCCGTACAGTATTACAGAAGCTATGTAGAGATTTGCAGATTCTACACATAACTATGATCTTATAAGATAATATTTTGTATTTTTAACATGGACACTATCAGATTCACACATATCAGCACACATATTAGCTCTCATTCTTCCAACAAGTTCAATGAACGTTTTGTAAGATGTGCTCCCAGAAAACTTTCACATAAGCCGCAGAGCAGAAGCTTGGTAGTTTGGAGACCTAACACACTAGGTACAAGAGATGTGCTCAGGATTAGAAAGCCATCAAGCCTTGGATTTAGAAATGGTGACAGGATCAAATAGATATCGTCGAAACAGACTCACAGTTGCATAAATAGTCTCAAAAGAGTTGCAAATTGCCAAGAAAAGTCAATGTGAATTATAATTGACTCTGCTAACTTCAAGACCCAAGAAAGATGTGCATGTACAATCATAAGAGTGAAATCAGTTACCTCTAACAACCAGGGCCAATATGGAGGGGAAGATTACATTTTGGGAGCTGACTTGGACTCGAGACTCTCGACTACATCAAGTTTAGTAATTTGACTCCGACTCCAATTACTGATTCCTCTAAAATCTCGAACAACCAACTCTCCGACACCAAAAGCCTGACTAATCTTATTCAATAATATTTGTTTTTCAATCTTTTTTTTCGATTAAGCATATTTCTAACTCAAGGACTTCCAAACTAATCTGTAATCTGACTCATGACTCCAGCCAAGAACCTCCAACACTATGATTCCTGGACTATAGGCTTATAAGCCACCCTGCTACCAACACTAATATGTTCAAAATAAGCCTTTGAGACCTCATTTGCTTTAGCGAGAACAGACTAGGAGTAAACTATGTAGTATCTACGAATAACCATCACAATTCGGCCTCAAAACTTGCAAAAGGTACAGAGCAATATATACAAACAAAAGATAAATCTCAATCTTATTGTATGATTAACAAATACTATGCAAACAACTTATCCAAAAACAAGGAAGCACTTATCTTTGACTTAAAAATTCTTATCTAAGTTTGAAATTTAACAAATTCTTATCTCACAACAGAACAACACTTATCTTAAAAGTGACAACTTATGCATAACCAAAGTCCTCAACAGCCACTAAACTGAACAGGAATTGTTAACATGGTGAAGTGCCAAACAAAACTAATATGATCAAAGAGATAAATTAACACTGGTCTTAAAGAGTGATGCCGGAGTGTTTCCTGAAATGCTCTGGACAATTTCTTGACTTTTTCAACCTGAAATCTGCATCTATCATCTTGCATAGAACAAATGGAAAGACTTATGAACAAAAATTTGATAATTCAAAATTTTAGAGATAGACTTATTGACCCATTGAAAGCCAGTGACAGAAAAAGCATGCTCATTTGAGATTTTCAGCACTTGTCACAAGTACTTTGCTGGATGGATGGACGATTGGGGCTTTACGTCCTGTATTTATGCACTTGGCAGGCTAATTCGGACAAGAGGACACGGCAATAAGACGAAGGATGATTGAAACAGCCATCCAACATAGGCCCAGGTGACCCGACAAGAGCTGGATTCGAACCCTGGACCCAGCAATTAGCAGCCCAGCACGCTACCACTAGACCAATCATCCCCCCCACCGGTACTTTGCTTGACATAGATGTAACACAATAGCTGTCCTGGAATAAGAATAGGACCAGTTTTAAGTCATGCTTAGTAGTTCCGAGCCATAGCGGCTGAGTTAAAAAGCACAACAAATCCCACCTGTAGTATTTCAACTACACAGTACCACGCACAGTACCAGGTACCTCGTACCTGGGGCTAAGTACTGACTCATCTCTCAGATTTTTTCTTCTTCTTTTTTTTAACACCAAAACACATCTGAAGAACAATGAACAGATGAACTAGACAACTGAACTAACAATCGACTCTTGAAATAACTCTACACCACCAAAGAACTGACAAGGCTTCAATCTGACTCAATCTGACGTCAAACACACGCTAAACACAAGCCAAAAAGCACTTGGAGAACGGAGAGATACAATAGTGAGCTTAATGAAGAAATGAACCATTAAACATCGAGCAGAGAAAATACGCGAGAGCAAAAGGACAATCATGCAGTGCGGGACTTAGACCTACAGAGCTGAACAACCACAATTTACAAATAGCAAAGACAAGCGTTTCAAAAGTGGGGTAAAAGTACTGTTGCTGCAATTATTGCATTATCATAACGGGATTTCAAGAATGTCTTTATCTATTAGGTATATAATGTAGGACAGGCCTTAACTTACTGAGTATCAGAGAGAGAATACAGGCATGAAAACACTCAGCAGAAAAGAGTTTAAGGATACCAATATTTTTGTGGAGGCATTATGCAATTAAATGTGTGAAAAAGACATTTTCCCATATCCAAAGTGGTTAAAATTATCAAAGCAAAAAAGTAAGTTCCGTACCTGTATTAATAGGTAGGTTTTAGGTGTCATATTTATGCATATATATATTACCATTAATTACCAAATTAGCAGTATTAAAAGGTTGGTGTAAAGAATACAAAATTGTGTGTAAGTAAAATAATTCAGTCCTTGTTTCCGCCTAATGATGATGGTTTTAGATAGGTGCAGAGATAGTGGAAGTAAAGCGGTGGTGATAGAAAATGCAGGATGCAATGTACAAGCAATATTAAAGCATATAATACAAGCGGCAGAGAAGCAAAATACAAGCTAAATACAAGCTATGTACACATTATGTCAAACATGCAATTATAAAGCAATTACTCGGCATTATCTAGCAAGCATGCAGTATGCCACAAACTAAATACAAGCGCTACAATCACTGTATAGATATATCAATAAAATTTTAGTGGTAGCTCCAGGGAGATATGATAGGGAAGGGCCTTTATCAGTGTTTATATGCCAAATGTTATTCTTCATAACTTGCAAATTGCAACCTAGCACAAATAAAGTAATAATTGATGTTCAGTTATCAGCAAAATTACACAATAACGATCAATAGCAAAACTCAACCATGTATAACCTGAATTAATTGTTAAATTTGTTGACCCATTTGCACTTAACAATTTGCAGTGACTGTGCTGTATGTGTCCATGATAAATTCAATTTCCAGTGAACATCTATTTAATGAAGAAGTGTAGTTTTTAGAAAAGTACAGGCAATTTTCTAATATTACTTAACATTTTTCAATCTAAAATTTTTTTTAATGAATATTTCCTTTCTTCATTCCTTCCACAACAAGACTAATAGAAGGACATAACAGGCACAAATTCCTTAACAAGTTAACATGGTGATTGGCCGAGCTATTTATATCCTGGTCCATCCCTGGAACCACCACTGTTTGCAAAAGAAGCTTCAGTAAACAAAGGGAGCATGCTGTAGCATTAGTTTCTAGGCACTACATGTAAGAACATAGTATTGGTAGTCCTGGTATTTGAAGATGGGAGTAGAATTCTTCCAATTCTAAAAGAGACCTTTCTACAGAACACTTAAAACTAATACCTACTACACAACTAGTCATTAATTATGGCACAAAATGAAAAGAAAACTAAGCAGAAAATACTACACTATGTGCATAACTAATTCAAATGGTAAAATTAATTGTATATACAGTGGAACCTAACTATAAGACCAGCCTTGTACAGCCAATTTCAAAATACTCACTGCTCTTCCGATTGAAGACCAGCTCCTTATACGATATATTATTAAGACGATATCGGCTGGTGCATGGTCTTGATTGTGAGGTTCCAATGTATAATCATATGCAAAATCACAAGCACCAATATACAGTGGCAATGCTATCATTCATGCAACCTAGCTTATAGGATATATAAGAACTATTATCCTCAGAATGCCAACCAACTAAAGGAATCGGCTAACTCTTTCTATTCTTCATAGAAAGAATTCCATAGGTACTTTTTCATGTTAACTGTCAACAGTGGCAAATTCAATATGTACACAAGCACATGCAAATCAGTGTTCCAGCTAGGCCATTTGAGCATGGCGCCGAGCCATGCCCGACCCTCGTCCGCCATGCCGAACCAAAAAAATAATTTAAAAATAAATTTTTATTTTCAACATTTTTGGAAAAAAAAATTTTTTTTTTGAGAAGCACCCTCATTTTCTTAAAAAAATGCCCAAATCAAACTTAGCTGGAACACTGCTTGAAATATAACTTCATCAGGTTTATAATCATCAGTTAAAATCCCGAGTTAATATCCAATTATCCAAGCTGCTGTAATTCCAACTCTCTGCAAACCAATGCTGTAACTCTACTCCAGCGCAAACGCCTCTCTCCAGTCACGAACAGCTGATAAATGCAAATTCCCATACGAAACCCCATGCAATGAATATATATATATTGAACTCATAATGATCTTTCTACTCTACTGTTAGTTGTTCTGCATCTTCAGCAATCATACTCGATATACACATCCAATTCAACCAAATTCAAATGTGCATGTGCACATGTCACTCTATAATGTCTTGGCTAATGCCTCTAAAGATAAAATTTTGACAAGAATCTTTAAATTTGATGTTATTTACTGAAGTATTCCTAGTTCTTTCTTACTTTGAAATGCATGCTCCAACCCTGGGGGAAATTTGACCTATTTTGACGTCACTGTGACGTCAGACAATATCTTGACGTCACGAGAGGTCAAACTGCCCACTGGGAAACGAGAGTTGAAAACGTGATATTTCACTTTTAAAATTCCATAACATATTGCGAGCCCAATCAAATAGACCTAAAGTATTGTCTAGGACAGTTTTGGTCAGAAGCTTAAATTTCCTCAACTTAGTTATGTTTATACAAATATCTCGAGTCAATCCAAATGAAAATAATATCGATGAAATAAATCGTCACAAAAAATTAAAATAAGTAAACAAATAAAGGAATAAAATTCAACTTAAAAAAAGATAAATCTTTACTCATCGTAATGAGAGAAGACTTGTCAACATATATGAGAATTCGACTAAATCGATTTTGACTGAAGAAAGAAGGAACCGAAATAATGTTTGAAAGAAATTTTGAAAATATCAATAATTTGAAAGTAATCAACTTAACTGACAATAATCAAATCTAGAAAGATATTCAAGATATTCATAAAATAATGAGAAATCTATAATCTTTTTGGGGTTTTAAATATTTGAGACATGAGCCAAGACGTTTTTAAAGAGAGGAGTGTGAAGGAAAGGAGATCTACCGCTGAGATGGAGGAGGAAGTGAAACCACCATCATTAGAGGGGAAACCACGTTGCACTCTCGCCCCACTGACCCTCGTGAACTGGTCCACGTCCGGGAGAACCGGGTCCATGCCGTCGGGGAAGAAGTCCGGTCGAGCTGCTCCGCTTGAGGCTCCGCTTGAGTTTCCGGGGTGCCCTGGATTCCCTGGATGCCCAGGGGGGAGTCCAGGGGGGAGTCCAGAGGAATTCGAAAGGGGCGAACTTGTGTGATTGCCAACCGCCGCAGCAGGAGAGCCCATAGGGTGAGATTGATGTGTCGAATGTGGTGATGAGTTTGAAGGGTGAGGAGAACCGGACATCTGCGAGTGTGAATTTGTATTATTGAAGTTAGGAGGAGAGCTATTAGCGTTCGGACTACTCGTAGCCTGCGGGGAGCCAGGTTTCGCAGGGATGTCAGTGTTCACAGTCAACCGCCTTTGTCCGTCAGCTATAAGACGTTGCTCCGCTAAGTGCCGTTGCTCCGCAAGGTGGCGCTGCTCAGCTAAATGGCGATGTTCTAACCGCTCGTGCCTCTGCTCTCTTGCCATGTCCGCAGCTCTTAACGTCAACATATTAGAGTCGTCGATACTTGACATTGCCTGTAAATTAATAAGCAAGCTTGTTAATGGGAGCAAATTGACTCTTGTCAGTCTTGTGCATTACAACTAATTAGGGCAATAAATGACTCCGAGCAAATTAGGTATTGAAAAGGAAGCAATTTAATGTTCAAGCAAGCTTAATATTCTGAGTTCTCATAAAGCTCAATGAATGACCATGTCTTTAACATAGCCCAAATAGTAACTGCATGGCAGTAAGTACACTTTTGCGCAATTATGATTTTAATAAGCCACCAGGTGGCGATGTAAAAGGGGTACAAAGTACTACAAACCTCCGAAGGAGACCAATGAGAACGATCAATACTGTCTGTGCTGTATCCTGAATCTGTCGTGTGTCTTTTCCGCCTCTCTCCGGGAGAATCAAGAAATTGTAATTCTTCTGAGGTGCTCCTGAAAATCACAAGAGAACATTGGGAAAACAGACTACTATTGTTATAAATCAAAGATGCTAACTTACTTTAACTTCTCAATGTGAACCCACTTACATCATACAATAAGTGTAATTTGTGTAATAAATAATTTTTTCTGGCTTCAGAATATTTAGTTAATTTTGGTGACGACAAAACATTTAGAATGATTTATTCAAAAGGAACTTGAAGAATTCTTCTTCTTCCATTGGTTGAGTTTGTACTTTGATTGAGGACCCATACCAAAAATTATGTTTTAATAATACTCCAGAAATTCCTCATAAGGGGCAAGCCCAGAGTTGTATTTGTCGGCTCTACCAACAATCCCACTAAAAAACTTTTCTTATTTCAAAACTTTGACAAAAATGTGTATGTTCATTATACTCATCATTCCACTAATGTAACACATCATTTACCATTTAGTTGGGGTTTTTTTTTTCCAATTTTAATATTCAACATCAGTTTCATTCTCTTACATTCTTTTAATTAATTCTCAGTCAATATTAAGAAGTGAGTGAGTTTGTGTTTTACGCCCCATCAGCACCAGTGTGGGCTATCTAGAGGCAAGTCATCATTAAGAAATAAGTGAGTTAGTCCTGCCAACCAATTGTGAATCAGTTACTTTTTTAATCAATGTGCATCACAGCAACTTGTGCATCTCCATTAATCAACTAGATTTTAAGTAAATTATTCCGTTTTAAATTTTAATGTTATTCGTTGTTTTTTAAAATCAAATCAATATTTTTTCCAAAACAATGTATGTGTTGATTGTATTTATGTTATAAATTACAAATTTCTTAATCAAAAAGCTCCTAATTAATCATCAATTATTGAAATTATTTGATTAACCATCACACCAATCTTAATGTTATTCTTGAGTGATTAAAAGCAGCTAATTGAACTCAATGAACTTAAAATAGATTACGTTGGTATTTCTGAGTAGGAACCAAACTGAGATTGTAATATTGATAACATAGCGTGCCTGCAAAAAGAAACCGACATACCGAATATCAACTTAGCATTTCTAACAAGACAATATATTATGACTTTCCATCTTCAATACCTTGGAAAAAAACATATTCAATGTCTGCAAAGACAGTTCTTAATGTTTTCAATGGTAAAATATGTCTAGCTATGGCATAGTGAAAAATGTCAATTTAAGGATCACAAACACAAGGAATTCACAGATAGAAATAAAGTAACAGGACGGTATAATCATGAGAGCAGCTGAATATGATTAAATTCTATTAATAGTTTAGGACAATAGGGTTGAAAGTTGAGGCCAAGTTCAGGACTTAAAAAAGAAATGTTAACAAGATCTGTAGAGATTGAGACTGGTAAAACAAATGGCTGTTTACTGGATGATCGTTTAGCTGCAATACAACAAAACATAACAGAACATAAAATATTTCACTATGACAGCAAAAATCTAGTATCTGCAGAACATAAGAAAGGTCAAAACTTGGACATACACTGTCATTGTAATTGACCCCATGTGTTACAGTTCAATTCAAACTTAAGGCACCCCTTGAGTCGATAATTGTGAGTCAAGAAACTTACGAATTCTGTAGAGAGGGTAGTTTCCGAACACTGCGTCGCATGTGTTCATCGTTCAAGACGTTCTGTTTCCTATCCTCTTTGATGGACTCTCGGTGCAAAAACTTCATTAAGTGGACTCGTCCTTTCGTGGCAATCTGCAAAATTACAAAGAGTATGTACATGACGTAGTCCTTGACAGGATGACTGTGAAAGAGAGAGCATCAGTCTAATTGTAACCCTAGTTTTAATTAATGAGATGAGTGGTGTGATATGGTAATTAACCTACAACTCAATTTATTTTTAAAACACTGACTAATAAGTTCATTTGATGACTTCCTAATTTTGCTAATCAATACAGTTCAACACAAGTATATTGAATGATGTGTTAATTGACGGTCATCATGTAAACACTTCAGGTGATCAATTAAAACAAGTGCTCCAGCAAGGGTTTGATTTGGGCATGTACAATTTTGTTGAAATGAGGGCACTTTTCAAAAAAATAATAATTTTTTTTTCAAAATTTTATTTTATATTTTTCTTTTCATCCAACAAGGACATGGTGGTAGAGCCTACTAGAGGGTCCAGCATGCCGTGGTACCATGCTCAAAATGGCCTAGCTGGAACCAGAGTCCGCGAAAAGTGCTTTTGTCATGCAGGACATTCGGGCAAGTGGATCTTGAATTTTACCTGCCCGAATGAAAGCCTGCCTGCCCGGATAAAATCCTGAAATTCCAATTTTATTAATTTCACCTGGTATTCCTGTGTTTAATTTAAATTTTAAAGTAACCCCAAACTTCTCCCAATAAAAAAAGAGCCTATTAAGTCACAATTGCTGCCAAGAAATTTAAGTCTTAAACCTGTATTTATAGGTCTACAAAGTATCAAAATTTTTGTATTGAATATAATAATATTTCTAGAATTTAGTATTTGTCCCAGGCCGTCTCTATTTGTGATTTGCACGAATCACTTTGCATTACCAGAGAAAACATACAGACTTGACAATTGTAGCCTTGCAGGGCCTCAGGTCCTGTACATGGTAGGCTACATACCAACTGCTGCTGAACATCGCTAATTGCAATTTGCTGACCTATTGACTACTGTTGTGTTTAATTGCAATCCATTTGATACCTCTGACTACCAATTTGAGTCATTGATGGTTTCAATTGCACTGGCGAATTTCAAAGGCCAGTATTAATTGCATTGGTTGCTGAATCAGCTTATTGAGTCTCCAGCAAACCCATCGGACATTTGGGCAGGTAACCACTCTATTTTTGCCGGTCACACGCTATTTTTGCCGATTTTGACCGGCAAACCGACACTTTTCGCGGACTATGGCTGGAACACTGGTACGTGGTACATGTACTCAAATGGAAAAGGTACTTACATGAGCAGGTGGGCATACGAGGGGGTTGTAATGCAGGTTGAGGTTGATGAGTGTGTCCATCTTGCGCAGGTCTAAGGGGACGTGGGAGATCCGGTTCTGTGAGAGATCTAAATGCTGGAGCTGCAGTTTACAAAGTTCTGGAGGCACTTCTACTAAGAGGTTGTGTCGGACATTCAGGCTACTCAAGGCCAGCAGGTCTCCTACTTGGGAAGGCAAATGTGTGACGTCATTGCAACTGACATCCTGCAAACAAAATAAACACATTGGCACCAAATGACAAAATAAACACATGTACCAAATTCCAATGATCACAAAGGTTGGACTTATAGTCTAATCTCCATGTTATACCAATACCCTAAAGTTGATACAACTGACAACAGATTCTGAACCTTGGGAGTTCATAATATGTGCTATAATACATATATCTAAGAGTTTACAATGAATCAATTATACTTACTGTTTCAACATAGCCATCTTTCCTTTGAATCAAACTCTAGTCATTCACCAGATGAGGTGTCATATATATTACAAGGTAATTATAGAAGATTTGTAACAATTGCCCCAAAGGGTAAATCTATCGATAATTAACTGTAAATAAGTCTTTTAAATAGATGACCAAGACCACAAATAAATAATGACAAGAACAGAAATGGGCCTAAGGCAGATTTATTACAAATTAGTAACTAATTCCAATGATTTTTCAATAGGGAGCTTCATCAATATATTGAAGTATCTCCAAATTACAGCACTTAGTAAGTGTCACTTACTCCAATTACAATACACTGTACTTACCAGTTCCATTAATTTATCTAAGGCTCCGATCTCTTCCGGCAGAGAAACGAGCCTATTGTTGGAGGCAATTAAGACTTCTAAGGAACACAGCTGGCTTATGAAGGGAGGAATTGTCGTCAATTGATTGCGACTGAGGTTGAGGTGGACTAGAGCTTGCAGCTGGATCACCGCTTTGGGAATGCTGCGAATGACGTTGTGCGAACAGTTGAGGCGTTCCATCGAGTGGTAACGACATACTTCCAACGGGATCTCCGTGAACCGGTTTTTGGACAGATCTGCAAAGTTAAAGTATTGTTAAAGCAAGAATCTCCTGACTTTATAAGATTTTCATAAATTCAAGAGAGAGGTATGATCGGCAAATTAACAGAATTATTTTTATGAGTGTAACCATCAATACACACGACATTGTCAAGCAAACTGTCCATTAGCTGGTTGACTAGCAGCGTATCAATATTAAGGGTGTGTGGTCAACCAGGCGACAGACAACCAGGCGACACCATACCACTACCAACTAGGCTACAGAAAATTTTAGAATCACTTATCACTTCCATCCAGGCGACAGACACTTCCATCCAGGCGACAAAGTACTTCCATCCAGGCGACAAACACTTCTAACCAGACGACAAGCTTTTGCACCAGGTTTTCAGTCAGATTTCACTGTTCTTTCTGGTCTACAGGATGTTGACAAAGTTTTGTGAGATTCCACATTAAAAGCCAGGGGGCGCCTTAGGGCGTGTTGATTTTCTGCCTTGGAATTTATTGGTTGCACTGATACACAAGGAATTATGAATAAAAATACTTTATTCCATTGAAATATTGAGATTCAGGACCTTTTAAATACATTTTGACTGTTATTTAATAAAGATAATTGAGATTTAAAGAGCTCCAAAATTATCCATAGGTGGCAGGACTGCATGATTCATGAGCGATAATATTTCACCCAGTTTTTAGGAGGTTTTTGTTGTCTGAAATACCTGGAATTAAAGTTTGTCGCCTAGATTCGGGAATGCCTGTCACCTAGTTGGTATGTCACTCAAAATATCTGTCACCTAGTTGGTACTTGTTGTCGCCTGGCTGGTCAAAACTTGTCACCTGGTTGGTAGTGGTGTGTCGCCTGGATGGTTGTCGCCCAGTTGGTAGTGATGTCGCCTGGTTGTCTGTCGCCTGGTTGACTGGTAATCAATATTAAGATGTAAATTTATGATTTGAAGATTCTCAATGACCAGCACTTTTCAACCATGCAAATGATCAGCATGAAGCACCAGTCCTTATTATTTTGATGACACATATTCGACAGAACATAGACCTAGTAGCCTACATAACTATCATTATCAATCGCCACATCATTTAACACGGGGAAGGCTTTCAAGGTAAAGAAAGCATTTGTCCAGAATATTAAAGTCAAACGGAGTCCACTTTTTGATCATTTGACAGTGAACTGAAACTTGAAAGTTATGTCAACTTCACCATGTTCACTGGGCAACTCAGTTTCTCAAACTCACAACATCAGAGATGAAAATGATCCACCACAGATGGGGTGTAGTCTTATCTATTTCTGAATGTCTAACATGATCCCTTACATTCTAGGATCATGAGCAATGAGCCAAAGAATTTGTCCCATATCTGCTGATCAGAATTCATTCAGCCTCTGTTGAGATGGGAAGCATCTTCAAGATATAATGTACCCAGTTTTCTTTGATTTACAGTGCAAAAACAATGCTAACAGGGGGTTTCCTCTCAGGTTTCTTTAACAATTCATTGTTCTACCAATAAAGACAGTTGTTGGCAGTTTTCAGGAGCATTTAATTGTTGATTGAGGATGCATACTCAACTCAAAATTGACAAAAATTTGAGAAAGGGGAGATCTTGATTTTGGAGGGTGCAAAACAAACTCACCCGTGTGTATCGTGTCGACGAGATCATACTTATTGGAGACTTTCGGATATTCCTTAAGTTTTCTACCGTACAAAATCACTTCACCAGTGTATTGTGCCTCCTCTAAAGTCTTTTCTACAGTCCTAGTAAGAGAAGAACTTCCCTGACCGCCCGGACTAAAAGCGGTCGCCATTTTCCTGCATTTTGTTCTCTGCGCGTGCGCAGGTCAAAACCGGAAACGGAGGTGTTGTGGTCGTAAAAAACGCAAGGTGCGCGACAGCTAACCCTCGGCATATGCCTGGATAACAGGTCTGCCCTGTCACCACTGTCTGTGGCCTGTGGCAATGATTTAAGTCTCACACCCAAGCCAAGGCATCAAAATACTGGCTCTATGTAGACTAAAATTGGCTCATTAACTCTTCTAATTAAGTTCTAATTTAATTTTCAGAGCTGGGACTCTGTCTTTACTAATCCAGCTCATAAATACCATGAATTCCATTTATTACCACATCCTGGTAACACAGTCAACAATTTTTGTGACTTTTCAATTTCTTTTTCTCATGCATAAAGCATGCATTATGATGCATCGACCAAAAAAACAAAAGCCCAAGGCCACCAAGCATAGCAGATCAAGCTACCCAATCGCGTAGGAAGAAATATATGAATTCATAATTCTGGCAATTTGTACACAATCGCCTGGGCCTACTAGCCAGTGGTTGGCAAAAAATAAACTAAATGCTTAGAAATGATAAAAGATGATGAAAGCTGCAGATTTTAAAAATATGTGCAGACATGACTGAAAAATGAATATTTGGAATGGAATTCGGGCATGTCATTGCTAGGATATGTCTAAATCTCATTGGAAATTTTTGAGAAAAAGGTCCAAATCTCTGACTTGGCAGTTGTCCCATTCTTGGGAATTTTTGTCAAATTGCCTGGAAATCCACATTTTTTCTGGACCTGTATGTAGATTTACTAGCCATCAGTTAACAGCTAATAACAAACAGAATACAAATGTATATTATATTTTTTATTTGCTCATTAATTCAATAATCAACAAGAGAGTGAATAATTCCATTATAATAATTGCAGAGTTAAGATAACTACCAAGAAGAACTAATAATAATTTTCGATAACCTCCCAAAAATAACAAGTAACATACAGTGTAACAAAAATATAACAAAACAAATTTGTGAATCACAATTAAATCTTGAACTTGATGACCAATTGGCCTCCATATCAGTTTAGAGTCTTTAAGACAGCAATCGAACAACTTGATCCGGGGTTCGCGGTACAATTCCCTTAGGGTCCGTATATTCGTTAGCCTTGTCTGTTACAGCCTTGAACATTTGCTCATAAGCATGGCAGATTAATTCAACAGACCTCTTCTTGACAGTTTCTCTGCAAAAAATAAAAACATTGAAACTACAACTTAAAGAATAAATACATGACTTAAATTGATGGAACACATACAACTTTTTTTGCAAGTTTTCTTCCAAGTGCAAAATCAATGTACACAAGTGGGACAAAAAAATTAAGAAAATTAAATAAGTTAATATAAGATTTTTTTTTTAGAAAATTTCAGGCCAAGGTGTACCTGTTTTTAAGCACTAACAATCTGCAGCAACATTTTTCTAATATTTTTTCCCAATTTTGCACAGCCCACTTCTAACCTTGTGACACTTAATTGCCTCATTTTCTTCTATGAAACTGACATCAGATATTAAAATACGTATATATGTAATGTACATCAAAATCCAAACAATTAGTAACTATTAGGTCTATGAATAACGAATCTTTACCTCAGTTTAGCACTGAGCAGAAGAGAGCACTGGGGCATGGTCAGGGTGTCCGGGGAAGCAAGATAGCTGTCAAATTTATTCTGCAAGAGAAAAACAACATTAAATAGCCCCAACAGAAATAGGTGAATATTGTTTAAGATAATGACAATTTTGAAACAAATGACTTACCATAGCTGATTTGACAGCAATTGCATCCACTCCAGGCATTGAGGACAAAGGACCCTGCAAAAACATTTAGAAAACTAATTTTTATTTTGCAAACAGAGCTAATCATACTAAGCTTAAATAATAGCAGTCTGACCCTCTTAAGAAGGATAAGGGCTATTCCATTTAAAAACCTGGGGGTGGGGTGGTCAGGTTACATTTTTGACCTCCCTCATGCATCTAAAGTGAATTATTTTCGACCCCCCTCCCCCCATGCATTAAATGCAAATTTTTTACCCACCCCACATGCATCAAATAAAAATTTTATTATTACAATGCGTAAGCCTTCATGGAGCAATAATGCACCCCCGTACATCTAAAGCGATTTCTTTTGCATCCCACCATACATCTGAAGCGAATTTCTGCCGATCCCTACATCCATCTTACTAAAAAGAAATCAACCTGACCACCCCCTCCCAGGGTTTTAAATGGAATAGCCCTTAATGCCATTTTAACTAGAATTCACACTGCGAGCAGAATGTGAGGAGCTGCTGAGCCTACTGCTTGAGGATTAAATTGATTTTTAGACGAGAAAAAGAAAACATTATTTTGTGCAAAATATAGAGGGGTAGGTAGACAGATAGACAGATAGATAGATATAAACTGATAGAAAGATAGAAAGATAGATAGATAGATAGATAGAAACCGACTTGGCAAAGGGCAGGGGAATTATACCAAAACAAACCAGAGTCAGATGTAAGGAGGTGTGAGACTTAGGACTCACATGTGATGTTAAGGCCTTATTTAGTGATATATGTATATGACTAAACATTTAACTGATTTAGTTGGACTGTGTTAGTACATGTATGTTTAGAATTATTAGATAGGTATTGGTTTATTTGTATTTCAGTCCAACCCTGCTAGTAAAACCCAAGCCAACCATCATTTTACAATTCAATTGCACACTGTACTTGCAGTGAATCTTGGGAATCCCCAGACCAGGGGAATTCCCACTTTGTTTATGCATCACTGAGCATACAAGCCTGTAACAGGACTGGGGGCCTGAATGGACTGGTTAACACCTGTACTGGCAGTCTGGCACAGTGCAGGACTGGTCTGACCCAAAACCTGTCCTGTCACAGGCTAAAGTGGCACCAATTTTTAACCGGCCAAAGGCCGGTTATTAGAGGAGGGCTTAAACAGATTTTTGGTGAAATGGGACTCTTGTCCACTTGTCCATGTGTCAATGTGTCCTGTCCATGTCCATGTCCACTTTTTCACTTGCCTTGCCCCTCTGAACACAGTGCTGCAACCCAGTGAGCAATGGGGGCCAATGTCAAATATGGACCTGCCCATTATGAATGGGGGATTCAGGTAGCTGTAAAGGGTTACCATGGTTACAGGTGCAATGAACAGCTGCAGCCAGCAGTGGGCCTGTGAGCCTCATTGGAGAAGGTGCCCCTGTGTCAGGATTGCTTATAATTCCAAAGCACTGTGAGAGTCAAACTATTTCAGTACTTGTTTTTTAAAATAATTGTTCATGCCTAGATGAGGCATGTTTGCTCAGTGAATCATTATGTTTGTATAACACTTGGCATTGTATAATACCCCATAATGTTTACAATACCACATGAAAAAGCAGTGGATATATCCCATGTGGTATTGCGTTGTATACTCAATGGTTTGTTGTATACTCAATGGTTTGATCATTGTTGATGAATGATGATGTCATTGCATTGTTTACCATTGTGACGTCATGTCCATGGTGACGTCACAACATTGTGACATCATCAGTTGAGCTGCTATCTGTGCTCTGATTGGCTGAGACCACTGTTGAGTATTGATCAACTGAGTGAAGTTCAGCTTTCTTTTGAGTTACAATATGGGGTATAAATAAGACCAAATGGTTGTATGGTGGTATTTTGAGATGTACTCCCACTCGTGAAGATATCCTGAGTCCTCTGTACCCACTCGTGCTGACGCACTCGTGGGTACAGAGGACTCAGGATATCTTCAACTCGTGGAGTACATCTCAAAATACCACCATACCCATTTGGTCTTATTATAGTTCTTCACCAGCTTTCTGTACAGTGCTGCAAGCAATGTCTATCAACACCCATCCACTAAACTCCACCAAGAGACCAGAGCCTTTCTCAGCGCATTTCTCATTCTGACATAATATTTTGACAAACTTTATCATTATAGTCTGTTAATTTGATATGCATAAAATGAGTGTTTGCTTCCCACAGATTTTGGCACTCTGTGACTGTGAGTCATAATAACTGATGAAGTGTCATCTCCCCATATTTAACGTCCATGGGAGGCTGTTTGATTAGTCATGATGAAGAGAAGGCTATTTGATTTGTCATGTAACTAATAGACTGAAACTATCGTGACAAATCATCAATATGACGATTCACGAAGTGCCATTTTCAGAGTGCAACAGCCCACTCTGTTTGGATATCAGTTTTACAGATTGCAAACTAAAGTGGTGTTTTAATTGCAGTCTGCAGAACTGGTTGCTAAAAGACGCTTGCCACCACACATAAACGGACCTGTAAGAATTCTGGCGGTCCGGAAAACCAGTTTTTACCGGCCCGCATGCCTTGTGAAAGGTCAGAGCGAGTTTTAAAGGCTGCCAGTATTTCACTTGGATTTATGAAATTTGTGAGGGGAACCCCTAAGTGAATTTCACTTAGGGGTTCCCCTCAAAAATTTTTGGAAAAAATCCAAGATGGCTGCCAAAATGGCCACCAATGTTTTGAATTGCCCACTGTGACTTCAGTATTTCACTTAGATTTATGCAATTTGGCATACGGATTCACTTAGGGGAACCCTCAGAAATGTTTGGAAAAATCCAAGAAGGCTGCCAAAATGGCCACCATATTTTTGAATTGTCCACTGTAACTTTAGTATTTCACTTAGATTTATGCAATTAGGTTTCGGGGTTCACTTAGGGGATCCCCTAAGAAATTTTTTTAGAAAAATCCAGGATGGCTGCCGAAATAGCCACCATATTTTGAATTGCCCACGGTGACTCTATTATTTGGTTTGGGGATTTGCTTAGCGGTTCCCTCATAAATTATGAGAAAATTTGCAATATGGCTTACAGTTCTGAAATATGGTATAGGCATTTGCTAAGAGGTTCCCCACAAAGTTTTTATGGCCTGCAGCAAACACTATCAGTCTGGCAATCACTGCTCAATACAAAACAGTCCATGTAATATGTAAATCATCGTCTTCATTATTTCAATCCCGAATATACAATCGCCAAAGGCCGGTTTTGAATCCACGGATTCTTGTAAATGGTGAAGCCAGCTGCAGAGTCCTAAATTACAGGATTTATGAGGCCTGTAGCATATTCTACAAAGCAAGAATGTAATGGAATTTACCCACATGTAATGCTAGTTTACATATCCTACAATTACCTTCAGTTATGAACCCTTGGAATGGTGAGGGGAGTCCAGAAAACTTTACAAAAATTTGGGGCATTTTCAAGTGACTCCAGGATCATGAGCACAAATACAAAAGGAGCTGGCTGCCAGCGGCAGCAGCTCCTAATAATCAAAATTGATAAGTGAAGTTTTCCGCAAACGAAAACATGTAAATATTGTTGTCTTGCCTGTTTTGGTTGGTGCTGCTGAATAACTCCGTATGTTTGGGCTAAACCAGCTCGGTTGAGAATAAAGGAAGCCTGCTCACTCACTAAGGTGTCTACATGGGCATCCACCTGAGAACGACATAAGACAATATTATAACATTTTGAAAGATCTCATAGTCACATGACCCTACATCATCCGATATGTCATGTGACCGTCCAAAATCCATCAGTCAGAACGGAGGATGGTGTCTGGGTGGACCATGAAAGCTCTCAAGCTACCAAATCTATGTTGTGAGTATATTTCTCAAGAAGAAATAGTGAAGAAAATCTCCTAACTTTTTGATCGCAACTTCTACCAGTTGGTAGAACTCAAATCGTCAAATGTGGATATAACATCATATAAACATCAGTTAGATAACAAGAATAACTCTTTAGAAAATGACAATCTATTGACCAATGTATACCTTCATCTCACAACATTCATGACTTCTTCATATTTTTTTATCATTGGTAGATCTTTTTCCTCAAGATTAAAGAGTTTTTTGAGCCAAGTAGATAAATTGAACATAGACCTAAATAAACAGATTCAATCAAACAAATGAAGTCTAAACAAATGACAAATCTATATACATATATAAAATTCACCTCTCCATAATTCCTTTGTAACGGGTCTTCTCTGTTGTGGCTCAACTTACAGTCATAATATTTTGCCAGTTTATCCTATTGTGTCCACAGTGTGTTCTGCATGCATCAAATCTACTATAACTTCCATAGATTTAATTATTTACGCCTTATTACAGATATTATAGTTCCCGCGAATTTCAAATAATCTGCTGCAATGATTCTAGCAGCATCAGCAGCAGCAATGCATTAGCATTGTGCTGCTGCACTAAAACCAGCAGCAACAGCAGCAGCCACACCTCGAGTTTTCCCACAGGTGCAATGAAAGGGTATACAATACTAGGCATCAAGCAAGGTATTACGAAAGGAATGAAGGAACAACACCAAACACAACAAGCCATCCTGTGTTCCATTCACATGTGAACAAGGCCTCTAGCTGAGAGGCTGAAACGTTATGTCAAAAAAGTAAGTTCCAGTGAACAATTAATTATTATACATGGATATACCTGGGACCAAGAACAACTTATTCTCCATATTCCTAATGTACATAGACAGATAATTTGATTGCCTGCTTCACGGGTACTTTGCTAGTTATCATATAATTTCTTCATCCGCAAATACCAACAGAACCCCTAAATAAGAACTCTTTTGAATGCTCAATTTTTACGTTTGTTATAAAATCAAACGCCTCCTTACCTGCGCTTGTAACATTTCTAGACGGTGGTCAGTGAATTCATAGAGCGTAAGAGTAGTCTGGATCAAGTGGAGACAGTTTATCATGTAGGTTGCCATATCCACTGTGCTGAGATTGCTTGCGGACATGGAACAAATCTGGACAAGGGGGTCCACCATGTAAGTCAAAATCTGAAAAAGAAACAATATTCAGCATCTCAGGCAAACACTCATATTGACCATAGATTCATATATTGTATTCCTATTAATCATGTGCTGTCTTGTACATGAGGTTTTCCCAGTGAAGTTTAGGCCCTTTAACCTTGAAAATAGGTCAAGGTCATCCATGTAAAACCTTGTTAACCCTTACTGGACTGAGCTGTTCCAACTAAACAATCTCCCAGGACGATTGTGACGTCATCAGCATGTTCCTGAGGGACATAAATGGTCCCTCAGGCAGCTAGCTAGGGATGCCATAAATGTCCTTTCAGTCCAGTAAGGGTTAAACAAGTGAAAGAGTGATATGGGCCATTTCATATTCTGTCATGATTCAGAAGTCAGAAAATCGTATGCACAGGCTCTGGAGTTTGGAACTTACTAAAAGTACATAATTTTTATGTCTCACTTTTTGAAATTTTCTTTTGTGTTTGGTGTAAATTTTAACATTCAGCTGACAATTGTCAATATTGTCAATTATCAAAGGCTAATCTTAAATTCATTAATAAATTCAAATATTGAAAAAATCTTCTTTCTGGATTTCATTTATTCAAATCACCTGCGCAAAATCCTGTTTCCTTGCATCCAAAGGCACGACAGAGGAGTCGTGGGAGCTCAAGATTTCCTGCAGGAGCTGCAGAGATTGGTTGAGGGTTCCAGTCGGTCCCAGGTCAGATGGAGGCAGTTCCACCTAAAATTGGGTAATTTTACATTTTAAAGATCTATTTATAAACACACGAAAAATTCTCTGGCAGACAGCGACGTACCTTGGACTCAGTTTTAGCAAACGGGAGAAGTTCTAAACTAAGACATCAACATTTATCAAGCAACTCTGGAGTTGTTCCTCAATTCCATCAAGTCTCGGCCTACATTTTGGAAGAGACCAAAGCTGTTGAGGTTCCCCTTAGTACTAATTTGAACCTCTGCAACGTTTGGCCAAATGATCACTATTTACTGCCAAGACCAACAAAATTCTAATTTCATATATATCTCTATACTATTAAAATGATGGCATCCAGGATTTATCTCAAGTTATACTCAATGCCTCATCTTCTCATTTGCACTGAATGTTCCTGAGCTATGTAAGGCGGAACTCTCCCCTTTTCAGGTCAATCCAACTGTTCTTCATGTCCTAATTGACAGAAATCCCGTGTTTTGCGTAGCAGACAATCCAACAGCTCTGCCATTCCTCTCATGATACATTAAACCATTGCAACACTGTACTGTGTCGCTACCTATCGTTTTTCTCTTCCTGCATCCACCCAGGACAAGCAATCTGCATTAATCTCACTCACATAACTAATTCAAGATTATCCCGATAGTCGGGATTCTTGAAGAGAATACTTACCTAAGCCCTGTCTACTATAACTATAGGATTCCTCTAACTACCTCCGAATATTCACTGCTCCCTCAAAATAATGGACGCTCCCTGCGCTCCCCTCACATCCGGGTCATCGCGCATGCGTCGTCAGTTTCTTCCTAAGCACCTGTCCTAACAGATAGAACTAGTGTGCAGGGTGGAAGGGAGGGGCAATGCTCAGGGCTTAGGTAAGTATTCTCTTCAAGAATCCCGACTATCGGGATAATCTTGAATTCTTAGTCGTTCATACTTACCTAAGCCCTGTCTACTATAACTATAGGATAGACTCCCAAAGCAGTACTCAGGAGGGTGGATCATACACTAGTTCAGGTAAAATCCAATCCTATAAGGATTCCAACCCAAATTTGAGGTCCTTACCTCAGGGAGGTGGGTGGGAAACCCAAGACAAAGTCAATTCAGCCCAAATTTGAGGTCCTTACCTCAGGGAGGTGGGTGGGAAACCCAAGACAAAGTCAGTTCACTTCCAAATTTGAGGTCCTTACCTCAGGGAGGTGGGTGGGAAACCCAAGACAATGTCAGTTCACTCCAAATTGGAGGTCCTTACCTCAGAGAGGTGGGTGAGTGACACAGAAACCTAGACCACCATCAAAGGAAATTTGAGGTCCTTACCTCACTGCTTAGATAGATGGCCCAAAGCCAGAAACACACTTCTGAACCAGACTTGCTGGCAAGGTGATCTTGGAAAGACACCAGAGTGAGTAAAAGTAGAACAAGCCGATTGTTATCAGAACAGAGAGAACTGAAAATACGTGGAAGCACAGCTCTAGCAGTAGGCTGAGGCCACATGGACAGAGACCAAGGGAGGGGCGAATGTACGACCAAACCATAGGTGAAGCTGCCTTGAGCAATCAAGCTATGCAGAGATCAAGGGCCATGCAAGGAAATTAACCTTGACGAAGAGGCCTAGACCAAATAAGAAGAATCAGTGAAATTCGCTAAAGAATGGGAAAACAAGTCACCCCGGAAAACAACTGGACAACCCAGTGTGACAGAGATGTAAGATTGCGGAGAAGCCTGCTGAGCAAGGTGGAACCGCAGGAGAAGGTATCCCAACAATGAAGGGATCCATGAGCAATGACCAAGGGCACATAAGCCGGGTCAAGCATGAGAAGCGAAGGACCGAGGCCGCACCAACAGAGCACGTCAAGTGCTTGAAGGTGACAGGGAACAAGAGGTCAATGAGGGGACCTTGTGTGAAACAACAAGAGTCACACAAAAGAAAACCAGGCCGAAGCAAGGGAATCACGCTGAGGAATGACACATTCAGGTAGAGGGATGGACGACTGAGCCATACACAACCAGGGGACAATGAGCATAACAGGTCCCTGTGACAACATAGGGGCCTAAGCAAAGGCTGAGATTTTCAGACAGGTGACCAACAAGGAACCCTGCTGAGAAAGACAAGATAGTAAAGAGACCGATTTGTCAGTGCAACTGCAGGCAAGCAGGGCAACTGAAAGGCCGGAGCCCCGACTATGGGAAAGGCGACATCCAAGCAGGGACGGAGCCATCCACAGGGAAAAAGCAATGGCATCTGCAAGAATGTTGAGAGCCACTGCAGGATCCTGAAAGGCTGAGAACCCAGGCCAAAGGGGTCGTCAGGAGAGCAGAAAAGCGACAAGGCACATAAGATGGACCACTCTGAGGAAATGCAAAAAATACGCTCCTCGAGGGGAGAGAGACTGATCAGTGCATATGGAAAGCCGGACCGACCACGGATCGGCTGCACAAGGAAGACCAAGCTTCATCAGGTAACGGAGAATGAAGAGAGTCACCCAACAATGGGAGACTACAAAGAAAGGCTCCAGGACAGAGCTGACCACAGCGCCAGCGATGCCAGGAAGAATGATCAGGGACTAGAAGTAAGAGTCAAAACATGCCAATTGGGCATGGGTGACTGGCTGCCAAGACTAGGTGAAGAGGAGACAACAACCAGAGTGTCAGCCCGAACTATCACCAGGAGTGGAGGCATGGCAGCGGGAAGGCGGAGCACAGGAGACTGGTGGGAGCCCTGGGTCAATGACAAACCAGGAAGACACAACCAAGTCCAGGTGACCAGGAACCGGAAAGGCCAAAGATGGGCCACCGCCTGGTAAGGGAAAGCAAAAAATACACCTGGGAAAACCACGGTAGGAACGACCAGTGGTGCCAGGGGAAAGCCCGAAACACATCATGAGACATGGGGCACCATTGCAGTTGAGGCATCGCAATCATGTACACAGCAAGGCATGCGCAGAACATGAATCACCAAGTATGTCCGTTGACCGCCCAAATGACATACATGGAGCTTGGCATGGCAATTGAGGCATAAACGGTGCCTGAAAAATCTGTCCTCGAGGTCTAGCAAGGGCAATGCCACTGGGATCAGAGGAAAGAGAATGGGCAAGTGCACAACCGCAAGAGCAGGAAGCCTGGAAACTGTGCAGATGCAATAATGTCCATGCTGGGCTGCTTCACACAGCCAGCAAAATGGAAGAAAATAAGAGAAGTGTTGGAACATGATGCCGTTAGCCATGTTCAACAGAAAACCTCAGTGACACCCAAGAGGCCACATCTGCAGGTGGACAAATGGTATAGTCCACTGGGGAAGGAAAACCGGTCCGAAGCAAGGATTGCACACGGACAGCAAAACCCCAAGAAATGTACACCCGCACCCGTGGGTATCGTCTAGGATAAACATAATGATGAGCTGATATGCCCATGGTAAGCCGAGTGACACATTCCTGATGCAGGCCAAAGAGGTGCATTGGGAATATAAACTAAGGACAATACAAGACATATAGTGTGTATTGTTAAATGTAATATGCAGATGGGTGGCACAAAAGGGCCAAAGAAAGAAAAGCCAGAGGGGACCACCCACAAAGGAGTGTCGCAGCTGCTGGCGGTGACACTGCAAGAATGGCAATACCGCTGCCAGACGGTGAAACAGCACAAGCCCAGAATACTGGGTTGAGAAGTTCACTGTCAGCCGGCAAAAGTGCCAAGAAGAGAGGAGACATACCCTCGTTGGCAAGAGCATCATGTGCGACTTTCAGACAGTAAGGCCCATGAGAAGCGGAACCGGCACACTGGAAATGTCACAATATTGTACACTATAAGATACAGTGGACCAAGGGAAGATACAAGAATCCGCGGATTCAAAACCGGCCTAACGCAGATTTAGGTGCTATTGCTCGAACCACTGAGCAACTGATATTCTGAGGAAGACCTTGGACTGGAACTCCAGATGCATGGAACAGTTACCGTATTGAAGGTGCATGAGAAATTAAGTAACACAAAGAGAGGACACAGTTTATATGAATTTATTGGAAAATGTTTAGTGGTGAATGACATGACAGAATTGTATCAGGGTTTATATTATTGGACTGGTGAGGTCATGGTGTTGACTGTCAGTGGTATGTGAGCAACTGCTATGTGAGGAATAATGTGATAATAGTGTTCTTTAAGGATGAAATCAGTGTCTGTACTGTAAGAGGGTTTGAGGGAATTGTCAGTTGTTTTAAGAACTCGTGCGGATTCCTGGGATAGGGTGGGTTTCGAAATGAAGAATGGACCGTTTTCTTTGATGGCTGTGACGACGGATTATTTTGTAGTAATGTTGAAGTGGGTAGCCTGAAATGACAGAATGCGGAAACATGAGTGGCGGTATTGCAAGGGTGAGAAAGGCGCAACTTGAGCTACAAAAAGCATGTGGGAAACTTTAGCTTCACAAATCATGTGGATGATGAATTATTTAAATAATCAGCTATTCCATTGCATAAATTAAAGTTTGCATTGCATATATGTTTTGTAACTTACGGGATTCGTGTGTAGCTCCCTCACAAGAGTTTTGAGGACAGCAAGATGACTGTTTGGCTGTACATGTTCCTTGCAGTGTAATGTTCATCTTTTCTGGTGACGGTTTTCATGGTTATCTGTGACGTGGTGGAACAATTGGATAGGAAGCTGAATGAAAAGAAGAAATTGTAAGTTGAAATGTGTGGCAGATAAAAAGTTGAAACATAAGATGTATGGACGGGGTTCACAACAAGATACGTTCTGTACTTCTGATATTGTTATGGTTATTGGTGGAAAAGAGTTTTTGACTGTTGCTTACCTTGAGAAGTTACCAATGTCTGGGCTTTGTTCAGAGCTTATAGGTGCAGTTGGAGCATGCAGGGTGTGGATCCTTGATAAAGGCATTTCTGGAATTGCTGGACGTATCAATCTCCTGAGAGATGTGTATAGGATTTTCCTGTGGAAAGAAAAGGAAGATTTCAATAGGCAATAGCGGATTGCAGAAGTGGACTTTCACGATTGTATTATGTATTGAAGTTTTCCTAAAATTTGAAGTTCTTTACTTTATTTGAAGTGCTAGATTTGTGAGATAAGGTTATGTATATATGTATACTTTTTTTTATGTGAAACTCACCAGGAATGCAGTGGCAGAGAGGTTGCTTGTATGTGCTGTATGGCCTGCATTTAGGCATGCAAGCACATGATGCAAGATGATGATGATATTGTGTTGGACATACTTCTTGAAATGCTGGGGCAGTATGGCTCGGCCAAAACAGCAGCGGGGGGTCGTGCGCCTGTAGTTAAAGAAATGGAACTGCATAATTTCAGGTTATAATGATGAAGTTTTAGAATATTTGAAATCTTTTCTACGCACCTTGAATAGTAATTCTGTGATTTTAGACTGAATGATTGTGTGGTTATTTAGCTGTAACTTTAATTTGGACTGAAATCTGTTCAATTTTTGGAGTTGCTTGCTTGCAAGCGCAACTCTATTGTGAGAGGAAAGATAAGAAGGTTTTTCAACACTTGTATTGACGCTGTTGCGCCAATCGTGTTCAAACTGAGCATACAATTTCAACACAAAGTATCTTGCTTCAATCAATTTTTGGTAGACTTTCATGACAGTGTATATTGTATATCTGAAACTTAAATGTTTATTTTTGGCATGAATTTTAAATGTCTAGCTGAAATGATTGCAACAGCAGCAGCATCTGGCACATCCAGTGTTTACAAATTTAAGAGAAGGAATGAAGGAAGGATGGAAGAAAATAAGGAATAACGGAAGGAAGAAAGAATGGAAAGAAAGGAAGGGAGAGAGGAAGGAAGGAAGAGAGGGAGAAAGGGAGAGGGGGAGGAAGGAAGAAAGATAGGGAGGACCGAAGAGAGGGAGAAATGCAAGGAGGGAGGGAGAAAGGAAGAGAGGGAGAAAGGATGGAAGATAGATATGTGGATAGATAGATGGAGCCGTACAGAAAAATAGATAAGGAAATAGGAGATCTTTATGGATAGATATTCTATGTACAAGCAAGACTTAGTGTTTTCAGTTATTTTCTATCTATCTATCTATCTTTCTATCTATCCGTCTGTGTTGGTGCCTATGATCTGCATATTGTCCATTTATTTATCCATCCGTTTATTTGTAAATTTCTGTATTTATTGATATATGTATTTTAATATCTATTTATATGAATTAGTTATGAACCTTTCACAGTGCTTGCTGTTCAGTATGAAATCATTTCATTAGTTGTTTAGACTGTTGTGGCCATTGAATGCAAAAATGAAATTTCGAAGGACGATGGAAATGAACAGTGATTAATTTAATTACGATGGAGGGTACAGGCAAAACTTGCGTGTGTTGTTTTGCATCTATAAATTAAGAGTTGTGAAATTTAAAGAAAGTTTGTGAAAAGTTGCAAGAGTTGCTTAAATGACAACAGTCAATTGAGTTATTGAAGCTGTGGTACTCATTCATGTAGGAGGTAGTTTCTCTCATAATTCGACAAATGTTTGGACTGTTATTCAGGAGCATGGATAATTGGATTGGCCAGCAAATCGTTGATGAGGAAGCGAATTCCAACAGCACTGTATATAGCACTCGAATGAGACAATAGACCATTTGCAGTTAAGCTGGTAAAGGTAAATTCAAATAGAGGTGTGACATGATAATGTGACTTTTGAAGGACGGCAGCTTTTTATCTTCAAATTATGCAGATTACATTTTTAGGGTATAATTGCAGGTATAATTACATAAGACATCAGAGGTTATGCTAAGTTGGTTTACTGTGAAAATTGACAATGATTTCTTGACACTAAAGGTTGATTGGAAGATGTAGTTTGAAAGTGGTACTGAGTCCCATTGAAACTTACTGTGTTGATCGAAGTTGTTGATGTTTGTCAACTGTTGAGTGTAGTGTGTGGAAACAGCGGAGACTACAACAGAGTGGCAGTGATCAGTTGAAAATGCTGCTGTCTGAAATAAGAATTGGAATACTGTTAAGATAGTTAAGTTATGTGTAACAATAGTTATTGTTTAATACGTGAATGTCGCAGCAGCACTGGCAATGTTCCATTGTCTTATGTGGGGGCTTCTTTTATGAAATAAATGAGAAAGCGTGAAATCTATTAACAAATTGCGGAATAAAGTAACAGTCGTATGATATAACAAACAAACAGGCAAGTGAAGAAGCAAATAAATAACGCAACAAAACAAATAATGAAACAATCAAATAATGTAACAAACAAATAACGAAACAAACAAATAAAGGAACAAACAAAGGAACAAACAAAACTGTTAAATTTTCCTGTAATGCAAAACAATGAAGGGCCAAGTTGAGCAACAGAGGTTTTAATGACACTGTGATTTACAGTCTATGTATCTGAGGTGTGTAGTTGTACAGATATTGGTTTGTGGTCAGACCATGCGCTTTCAAGGACCGTGACTAGTGTTTCCAATGAGTCTCGATCGACACCTCTCGAGAATGACATGGTCCAGTGCACGAGAATCGAGAATTTCTCGAGAAATCTAGGACACTGTCCTGCCATTGGCACAATGATAAAACAAGAGAGATTTAATCTTGCATGGATCATATTTTTTGGCTTGTATGATATCCTTTATAGGTTTAATGTTAATCTGTGTGTTTTGTTTCCTATAATTCACAGCTAAACATCCAGATATTATACAATTTTAAAACATTTGTACAAGTTCAACTTCGGCATTTATCAGGTATACAATGGGGATTATCATCAACAGATATTTAAATTGAACAATGGAGCAATTACACAATAACAATAATATCAAGCAAAACAAAACAACATCCCAATGGTTTGTAACTGTTATAAACATTAAACACATGAACGCCATGTTAAACAATGATCAACATTTCAATTCTCGAGACTCGCTCGGCGAGACGAGAAAATGCTGAGTCATTGCTGATCTCGAGACTTCTCGAGAACTCTCGCTCTCATTGGAAACTCTAACCGTGACATTGACATTTGGTATATTTGAGTAAACTAAATCAAGACAAGATCCGTGGTCTGTTGTGGCACCAGAAACTAGTTGGGAACATGGGACCTTTGCAGCAAGCCATGAAGAGAAAGTTTCGTACTGTGTTGTTCCAACTGGCAGGTTGAAATCTCCAATAATGATGAAACGGCTGTCTGACAAGTGATTGAGAACTGCACTGGTGAAATGGGCTTGGAGGGCTGACAGAGGCATTGATGGTTTCTTGTAGCAAATGTACAATGCAACATTGACTTCATGTAGCCACATAGACATACTTTCAAATGATGTTGTGGAGTAAGTCGTTATTGGAGTGGCATGCAAATGGTCCTTCACATATGTGACAAGTCCATGATGTGAGCGTCCTGACAGAGATTGTGCATCGCATCTTGTGATGTTATATGAAGGCAAATGAAAAGCATCATTGGTATCTGTTGGCTGGAGACGAGATTCAGCAAGTGCTAGAACTTGAGAGGATGTTAAATTATGATCATGCTTCACATCCTGGATGTGATTGTGAAGGGAACGTACATTGTGAAAGGTCACACAGAAAGTGTTTGATGGCAAGTTGAACAAAGGGGTATATGTAAATTGTAGTTGTGCTGATGTACGCATGCGTTCCATTTCTTCCACAACCTTTTCATCTACACTGATTTTGTGAGCATTGAGGGAAAGGATTTGCAAATTATTAATATTTGTAACACGACTGAGAGCAACATAATGAGAGTGATTGTTCTTGCGTTCGCTGAATTTAACAACTACACGTTCCATGGTAGATCCTTGTGCTTTGTGTATGGTTTTTGCTGTCGCAGCTCGCAATGGAAATTGGGTACGGGAAATGCGTTTTGCATCACGGCCATAGGAGAAATGGATTGTGGTTGCGAATATTGGAGTCCAAGTGTGTTGTACTGAGTTTGTGTAATAATGACGAAACTGACTGCGTGTTGATTGACCAATACGTTCTACATCAAATGCGACCCATATGATGCTTGGCAATGGTGTGTTTGTCAGGTATGTCAAATGTTTGACTATGCATGAAGTTCCATTGACTAGACCATCTTCCAAAAGTATGTTGGATGTGATATCATATCTCAGGCCAATTGCGATATAGAGATATCTTGGAATGTTGCCTGTAGCCGATGAGCAATCTGGAAGGCGCGATAATGTAGCTTGTTTGACAGCATTGCTGAAGTCGCCATGCACAACATCTTTGGCTTGGATAATGGCTTTGTCAGTAGTGGCATTTTGGTAGACTGAGTGGTTGAAGCTGTCAACTAGGGCATTTGTTGGGTAGAGATGCGGAATTGCATGGTCAGTTACTGAATTCGGTGGAAGCACTCTTGATTGTAAGGTTGTTATGTCGTGCGGAGTGTGCTTTGCTTCTCGCAAGCGATTGAGGAGTTCTGCAAATCTACGGTTGTCTCTTTGCCGCATAATGGTGACCAATTCAAACATTGTGAAATTATCACGCCAAATGTTACTTGCCAGACTTCCATAGGTGGTATTGGCGTCTTGGAAGATCCAACGATCCATCACAGGTTGTAATTGGTAGAGGTCGCCTATCATGATAACATGAATGCCACCGAACAGGTCATTGCTGTTTTTGATTTCTTGTAATCGACAATTTACAATATTGAGCATTCTGGAGCCAACCATTGATACTTCATCTATCATTAAGACACGAAGATTACTGTATTTGACACGCAAGGTGTTCAGGGTGTCTGCACTGAGAGATTGGTAGGAGCCATTGCGATTAGGTGGAATACGAAATGCGGAATGCAAGGTGGAACCATTGACCAAAAATGCAGCTTTGCCTGTTGGTGCACATATGAGAACAGTTGTGGCCTCTGGATCTGTACCTGCTTCTCTGCCGTACCATCTGATGAGACCTTGATACAGTACTCTAACTGTCACACTTTTTCCGACACCCCCACCACCAGACAGGAAGACACGTAAAGGCACTGCACGAGTTTTAATCCAATTGAGGACATGATAGAAGAATTGAAATTGTTCAAGATTCAGATTTCGAATTTCTTCATAGAATTCAGAATTTGCAATGCGATTTGGCAACAAAATCTGCTCACTACTCATTGAGGGCAAGCCAATGTCTGCACTGATGTCATATTCACTGTGTTGGGAATTTGCATTTGGTACATAGAATGAGTATGTGTCACTTGTTGTGGCTTCAACTTCCATATCTTCAGCATCCATATGTTGAGCATTTGGAGCAATATCATCACGTTCATATTCACATGCAGCAGCAATTGCAGCTTCAACAGACTCTGACAGATGTTGGTATTTCTTGGCGATTTCTTGAATGGCATTTTGGTTGTCATTGTAGTGTGCCATGTATGAGGAATATCCTGCTAAGAGATCGGTGTTTTCTTTCCGCCAAGGCTTATACAACATGATTTGCTCGCGATAGAAATTGTCTGGGTCAACATTGACATTGTATTGCACAAACCTGATCACGCGCGGATTTTTGCGATAGCGGAAGACAATGCCATTGGATAGGGTGACACATTTTGGTCCAGCAAGGTCTGAATTTATGGTTTCTCGGATATCATCATCATTCAAACATTGAAAACGGGCTGAAAGTGGCATGTCAGAAGGGAAGGTAACTGCTATCAAGGAAGCAAAGTCTGCAAGACACATGTAAGACAGTGCAGCTGGACGCCTGCTGTAACACTTCAGAATGGTGTTTGCTTCAACATCTTCAGAACTTGGTGGCATTTTTTCAAGTTGTTCTTTGCTCTTCAGGATGAACACTCTTTCATCGGGAGGTGAAGTGTTTATGAACACAACTTCTCGAGATGCTTTGGTAAATGGCATTTGCAAAAGTAAATATGTTGCCTCTTGAGCAGACACTTCAACAGCATTGATGAATTTATTGCCAATGTGACGGACCTGTTCACGCAAGGTTTTGTTTCCCTGTCGTGCTTCTTTGCAAGCTTCATCCATCAGAGAACTCATTCCCTTGTCCGATTTATTTATGTAACCGACCACATACGAGGCCACGGCCCAGCTATCGAGGCACAGCTGAATGTCCTGATTTCCGTTCCATGCTGCTGCTGCTTTCACCATGTAGGGATTTACTCTTATTTCTGACAAAGTGCGCTTCAAGAACACTTGTGGACTTTTCAGTGAAGAGCGTATTGCGTCAATGTAGCTGCTTTGTGTCAATTGCAATTCATTCAACATCTCTGACAGTGGCATTTCGGCACCCATACCCAGCTCAACAAGGTAACTTTTGATTTTTTCCAAATTGTTTTTGTGCACTGTCAGATCTTCACATCCATCGTCAAAGGGAGACAATATGACAGTGTCATTCATTGGGAATTGAGGAAAGCCAAAGCGACAGACAGGATGACCATTCTTGCGACATGTTCGTGAATGCTGATGTTTTTGTACATTTACTACATCTTCGCCTGCTGCCAGTGAAACCGATGCATGTTCATCAATGAATTTGACAATGTCTGATTCATCATCTGTACCATATACTGGTGCATCCTCAACCCATACAAGCATATGACAGTGTGGGCTGCCTCGAAACTGAAATTCAGTTCTGTAGAAAGTGTCACGTATCCTGCCAAGAGCATTACCAGATTTGCCTAGCACTGTCAACATGAATTGCTGCAATCGATAATCAAAGAATCTTGAACATGTTACAGGATCACTTTGCACCAGGTCGCATTTGTCCGTCCAAGTCAAATTCTTGGCATCTTCATCTGACAACACAATGCCGTGTCTGAACTCATACAGTACCTTCAACAAAGGAAGCCAGTGCATATCTGCAGCAGACAATGAAATGAACCATGTGGGGAGGCCTAATTGTCTTATCATTGCGAAAAGATCTTTCTTGCGTTTCTGCATGTAACTAGGTGAATTGCGTAACAGGTTGAATATTTTATAGCCGTCATCAAGCCTTGCAAGATTTTCTCTCACTTGGTCATTCAGTAAATCATGTGCGGTGAAAGTCTGGCCTTGTGTTTTGCATCTGCGAATGGCAAATCCTGCTCTGTCTATTACATGCTTTATAGATGTTTTCTTCATCTTGAAAAAGATGTTTGGCACACTGTTTGCAACCCTGCGATCTGCAGCACGCAACTCCCACTTACAAATGTCACTGTAATAGACACGGACTTGGCGAACATCATTACTCACAGGCTTCTCTCCACAATAGATAGTAGGAAATGCGAGATATTCAGCATCAGTGTCTAAAAACAAGGCAAGTGGTTGCTGATTCTCTCCAGGAGCTAGATTCAAGACACTGTCTGACAAGCCTTCAAGCATGGTATTGTTTGTGCCAGGCATGTTACTAATATCAATTTCATCAAAAGTATCTGAATTGACATTGTCATCATTGGGATTGTTTGCCTGGGACATAGAAGTGTCACAAACTTCTTCCACATCATGTGTACCAACATTAGGAACTTCATTTGAAAGAACATCATCACTTGTTTCACCATCAAAGTTGTTGAGTGACTGTTGCCATTCATTGAGCCAGTTGGGGTTTATGTTGATGCCACTATTTCCCCATAATGCGCTATTATGCATTAACCAATGAAGAGCAGAAACGACAGCCACAGGTCGTACATTTTCGGTGTATACAGCATGTGAATACTGCAAACGTCTCTTCAACTTCACAGCAATAGTGTCAGTTTCATTCATGCAACGCGGTAAAGCGCATACAGCTGTTTCTATGACATTCGGCACATTCACTACACTACCACGCAATGAAAACTGTCGACCACGTCCAAGCTCACGAATTTGCATGAATGGCAATCTTGGGGCAACAAGTCTCTCTTCAAGAGGATGAAGATTTAGAACAGCTGGCTTGTCTGGAAAATACATCCCATTTGCAGTTGACAATTTTGGCACTCTGTTGTCCTTTAGGCTGGACTTACAAGTATTGCATAACCATGAGTCAGTTGAATTTAACATGTCTTCAGAGAAGCAAAACTCCAGCAGGTGTTGTGGAATACAGATTACTTGAGTGTGTAACGGTACCACACTTGTCTTAAACCACATTTGTTGACAACAAGCGCAGACATAACGGGGGCCCTCACTGGTATTTCTCAAGAACTTATTGATTGCAGCAGCCAAATCAACAGGATCATTGCTAGACTGAATGACATCTTCTGCAAAATATGTGTGGCTGTTATTGGAGTTAGCAACAAATTCAGGAGCACTTCTGTCTTGTGCTTGGCCTATTGTCGCACTTGAACTATCAATGCCCATGTTACCATCAGTTTCAGTAGTTGTTGTTGTTGGCTGCTGACAAAGCAGTGGCTCTTGACTTACATCCATGTCACAACTATCAATATTTGAATGATACAGTTCAATTACACTGTCACATGGTTGTTCACTTCCAAACGCAGGAGAACACATTACATCGGTTGCTTGTGTGCTCTGTAAATTCTTTTGTCTTTTCTTCAATTCACGATACTTTCTTTTGTACTGCTTTTCATACTCTTTGCGCCTTTTTGTCTTTTCCTCTTTCTTGGCAAGTTCAATGTCATGCTTCATTTCAACATTGTCCAGGTCATTTGCAGGAGAACGCAGTACATCGACTGCTTCAGTGGACTGTAAATTCTTTTGTCTTTTCTTCAATTTTCGATATTTCCTTTTGTACAGCCTTTGGTATTCTTTCTGATGTTTTGTCTTTTCCTCTTTCTCCAAAAGTTCAAAATCATGCTTTATTTGCACATTGTCCATGTTATGAATTGCAGTACTATTTGTTGGTTGGTGACTAAGCAGCAACTCTTCAATTACATTCATTTCGCAATTGTCCAAATATGATTGAGGCAGCTCAACTAAATCGTCACAAGTGTTCTCATTTGCAAATTCAGGAAAATGCAGCACATCGGCTGCTTCTGTGGACTGCAAATTCTTTTGTCTTTTCTTCAATTCTCGATACTTTCTTTTGTACTGCTTTTCATACTCTTTGCGCCTTTTTGTCTTTTCCTCTTTTTTGGCAACTTCAATGTCATGCTTCATTTGAACATTGTCCGGGTCATTTGCAGACTCAGCAGAATGCAGCATATTTGCTGATTGTGTGGACTGTTGTACACTCTTTTGTCTTTTCATATGTCGATGCGTTCTTTTGTACTGCTTTTCATACTCTTTGCGCCTTCTTGTCTTCTCCTCTTTCTTGGCAAGTTCAATGTCATGCTTCATTTGAACATTGTCCAGGTCATCGGCTTCTTCAGTGGACTGTAAATTCTTTCGTCTTTTCTTCAATTCTCGATACTTTCTTTTGTACTGCTTTTCATATTCTTTGCGACTTCTTGTCTGATCATCACTCTTGGGAACTTTAGGATCATGATTTCTTCGCACATATTTTCTATTTTGTCCTGCTTTGGGTTTCCCGTTGTGCAATTTTTTTTTTGGCTTGATTGACACATTTGTTGTTGCGCTAGCACCGCAAGCTGCACTGTGCACTCTATTCTTTTCATGTTGGTCATTAAAGTAATCCTCAAGCAATTCAGTAGACTTATTTGCAAAATGTGATGGTGTTACATTATGTTCAATGTGCACGTTCCTTTGCAAAATTGATACTATCACAGTGACACATTGCAATTCATAGGCCATAACATACTGGGAAATGCTGTGTGACAATGCACAAAGATATGATGTAAGATGAGTCAAAGAAGCAAAATGTAATAAAACACTTGTTCCATTAGGAGTCATGTAGCCAACATTGTCACGACTGTGAGAGTCAAAAACATAGAAACCATCACTTTCATCCCTGAATAAACACATAGCAGAAGAGCCTAACATAAACAAAGCTGTGCGACTTAGCCTAAATGCTGCCACACAATTTTCTTCCAAACTATCAAAATTATTTGCCTGCGCAGACTGTGCATCTATAAAACCATAATAAGGCTCACCTAAACTGGTGATCTTGTATGTGTTGCCTTGTATATCTAGCTCATCTGGCAAATCATTGAATGACAAATAGCCATTTTCATCAGCTTTTGACGATGTTTGCAAGTACACATGATTGCCTTCATATAAAATGTTATCCAAGTCATTTGAACAAATATTGTCTACATGATATGGCAACACACAAACAGCAACTAGTGCATTACATGTGCATTGTTTGCCTTTACTGACATCTGCAAAGATATCTGCTCCTTGATGGAATGTACCACAGATAACATGAGTGCTGTACACTGGCATTACATCAACATTGCTTTCAGCCATGGTAATTATTCAATACCCTCACATTTGAAAATGGCTTATCAATGCAATTTTACTTAAAATGTATACCAAGTATGTTTGTATGATATATCAATTGTTCTTTAATCATCCAAATTCAACAGGCAACTACATATCCTTCATTGAAAGTTCAATTCCACTTTTCGTAGACACCTTTCACATTTCGATTACCATTAATTTGGACACTACCAGGCAGTCCACCGCCCCATTACTTTTCAAAGTTTTGGACACTATCAGGCAGTCCACCGCCTCATTACTTTCAAACTTTTGGACACTATCGGGCAGTCCACCGCCTCTTTACTTTCCAAACTTTAGGACACTATCAGGCAGTCCACCGCCTCTTTACTTTGCAAACTTTTGGACACTATCGGGCAGACCACCGCCTCTTTATTTTCCAAACTTTTGGACACAATCAGGCAGTCCACCGCCTCTTTACTTTTCGAACCTTTGGACACTATTAGGCAGTCCACCGCCTCATTACTTTTCAAACTTTTGGACACTACCGGGCAGTCCACCGCCGCATTACTTTTCAAACTTTTGGACACTATCTGGCAGTCCACCGCCTCTTTATTTTCCCAACTTTTGGACACTATCAGGCAGTCCACCGCCGCATTACTTTTCAAACTTTTGGACACTACCGGGCAGTCCACCGCCTCTTTACCTTTCAATTAACTGAATTTGGACTTCAAAGGCAAGTCCGCACCTCTTTGGACTTCAAAGGCAAGTCCGCACCTCTTTGGACTTCAAAGGCAAGTCCGCACCTCTATGGACTTCAAAGGCAAGTCCGCACCTCTATGGACTTCAAAGGCAAGTCCGCACCTTTTTGGACTTCAAAGGCAAGTCCGCACCTATTTGGACTTCAAAGGCAAGTCCGCACCTCTTTGGACTTCAAAGGCAAGTCCGCACCTCTTTGGACTTCAAAGGCAAGTCCGCACCTTTCAGGAGTTCAAAGGCAACTCCGCACCTTTCAATTAACTCAAATAGGACTCCAAAGACAAGTTCACACCTTTCAATTAACTTGAATTGCACTTCAAACACAAGTCTGTACTTTTCAATCAATATAAATTGCAAGATGTGCAAATAATGACTTAATCATGTCTTACAAAATTCAGAAAGTGTCCTATACTCAATATAGACATACAGAAAATTACAATCACATCATATTGTCAATTTACTACAACATCATACGAACACACACTGAACAAGAATTTGAAATTCTGCACCCACAATGTTTCACCTACACTACAACACATAACACCATGGGTCCATTACAATGTTTTGCATGTAAAGACGACTGACTAACAATGTTCTTGCACCACAACACACTCACAAATATAAACTCTGCACTAACAGAATAACTCACAATGACCTATTCACAATCTCAACAACCTAATACGTAACAAGCTCGCCCTAAACCAGTCAACCCTAAACACTAATCTACAAAGGAGTAGTCAAAACTGTCATATTGTCAGTATTTCATGTAAAAGCAATTACAATCACATTTACTGTGGGTAGTCCTTGGCTATGAAATGTCTGTTCAATGCGACAATATTCAACTGACCAAATGAAAACCACTTAATGCAACCACTAATGGATAATTAAAGTACACAATTCTTTGCGCTTCAACTATAGGTTCAATTTTAGGACAACTATGGCAGCAACTGTCAAAAAAATAGAAAAATCACAACTCCATTAACAACAATGAAAATGCAAACTTCAGTTCATGACAAAACCACTAAGACATGAGATGGGCTTGGCATCAATTCGATTTGAAGACAACTGGCAGCAACTGTCAAGATGAACTGGAGGACAACCTGTAGCAACTGTCAAAAACAGAAAAATCACAAGTAACACATACCAACATTTACTACAACATGTACAATAAACATCAATTCATTTTGCATACATTTGAGCTACTTCACAGCGCACATGGCCTGAACTGGTTCAAATTATTACGTCCGATACTTCGTATTAAAAGTTAATCAAAGTAACTGTCAATAATATTACCTAGTCCATTTTTCAAGTATATTACCTAGTCCAGATACTCAACTATTCAAGAACAATACCTAGTTATTACCGCAGCACAAACTTTTACATAGATCTGAACATAGAGGCTTCTGCAGAAGCCTGCAGCTGCGTTCAGTATTTTACTTTACTTTAATAATAGACTGTCAGTGGTTTACAACTGAACAGTATAAAAACGGACAATTTCAGCGGATTCCGCTAACTCAACAAGTGCACGGTCATTTCAACAGCATACCTTAATCAAATTAGTCTGTAATCGTCGTCTTTCAACATCACAAAACACGTTTTTCACTTCGAATTTCTTCAGATTCTACAATGCCGTCCTCCTTCTTCAAGCAGTCAGGGAAATTTCCCGTTCGGGCAACGTCGCTCGTTCCGGCAATGCGCAATCCCAGCATTCCTTGCGCTTGCCTCTTGGGGCAATTGGCTATGCTCGATCGGGCAATTCACACAAAAACATGCACCTGCCCATATTACAAGTTAAATTTTGAAATTTTATAAATGAATGAAATGAATGCAATGAAATTGCAATTTTATGAATTAGTGAAATAGATATAATAATGCATTCTTCACGAAGTGATCTCAAAAATAGCAAGTTCGAAGCTAACTAAAAATAAAAAAGTCTAGCTCTGAACGACGCTCTATCACGTGACCACTTCACATTATTTTTGCTCGACATTATAAATACGAAGTATATAAAAAAGTAAGGCAGTCATGGGCCCGCCCATGCATCCTCCCACTTGCTCATGACCAGCTCACCTTAAATTTTCAAAACTGTAACGGGAATTAGGTGTTTGTACAACGATCCGTCAACTGTAAATCAACTTCCAACTGTAAAGAAATAGATTAAAACTCAGTTCAATCAAACGGTTTGATTTGATCATCTCATTAAAAATCATCAAACATTTCAATGTTCAATCAATCAATTATCATGCTTACCAAGCAAATATCAGTAAAACTCCAACTGTAGAGTATCATCCATTAACGAGGAAAAACTTCAACTTCAACTTCAATTTGAATTCCAACATATATACAAGAGGCAGGACATTCTCGGGTTCAGGCACTGCAAATAAATAAAGACAGTTTCAATGCCATTCCAAGATATCCCACTTCAAAGAAGTATACAATGTAATTAACAGTATCAATCATTCATCAATTAAATTATTCTAACATCATGAACATGTTAATTATCAACTGCCCCCCCCCCCCTTTCCCAAAATGGGTTGGGAGGGTGGGAAAGTTATTATATCTATTTCACTAATTCATAAAATTGCAATTTCATTGCATTCATTTCATTCATTTATAAAATTTCAAATTTTATTTCATTAGTGAAATAGATATAATAATGCATGTTTAACGCTTTGTATGCAAAAGAGTTTCTTGATAATCATCTTTCTCGATGTGTTCCCTGTTGTAAAACTTGTGGAAAGTTCGAGCATTGCTCCAGTTGGCTTTCTCTATAATCTGTTGGACTGAGAGTCCTGAAGAGGCCACTTTCGATGTTGACGCTGCTCGGACTGAGTGGGCTTTGAATTTATTTGTATCAATGCCCGCATCGAACATTAAATCTTTCAACCAACGACTAACTGTACTCGTCGACACTGGTTTGTGTGGGTTAACCATGGCAAGTAGCAATTGTGACTTTTGGTCTTCCGTTGTTCGCCATTCTGCAGTCCTTCTAAGATATGTACGTAGACATCTGATGACATCTAACTTCTCCTCGTCATAAGAAAAAAGCTTAATGGAGAAGTCTGGCTTGCTCGGCCTCTTGGTTTTCGTCAGCTTTGTAATAGGCCAAATGATCTTGTCTCCAAAATCTTCCATGAATTGCGGGTTCAGACTCTTGATTTCATGCGCTCTACTCGCATTACTAAGGGTCAGTAACATAGTCAACTTTTGTGAGAGTTTCTTGTCCGACAAATCAGCATTATCTCCCATTCTTCCGATATAATCAAGGACTTTATCTACATCCCATGTCTCAGAATATCGCGGTTTCGGTGGATTCTTATTGAATGTTCCAGTCATGAAACATCGTACTGTAGGATGTTGTCCTACTTTAAAACCTTCGATATCAGGGTGATAAGCCGATAAGGCAGATCGGTAACCATTAATTGTGGCGTATTCTAACCCCGATTCAGCGCTTTCCGTGAGAAATTGTAATATTTCTACCAAAGAGCTCCGAAATGGATCACTGTGTCGTTGATCACACCAGCTACTCCATTTATTCCAGGCGCTGTTGTAAGCTGATTGGGTACCCATTCGTCTTGACTGCTGCAAGATCTCAATAGTTTCTGTAGAAAACCCTTGTTCTTTCCAGTTTTCCCGGAGATTCGCCATGCCACTAGCTGCATTTTCCCTTCTAGAATCAGCGGATGTGCTTCGTGATTCGGGCCTACTAGTAATTGACGATGTGGCGGCAACAGGATTGGATTGTCTATCAGCAATGACAATATTTTGGCATACCACGGTTGCGCTTGCCAAAGAGGAGTGATCAATACCAGTTCGGATTTGTCGAACTGTACCTTCGCCAACACTCTGCTGATCAGGCAAAAAGGTGGAAACGCATACATTAAGTCCTGTGTCCAGGTCAAAGTGAATGCATCCGTCGTCTCCGCCTCCGGATCCGGTTTCCAGCTCACGAAACGTTGGAGCTGTCGGTTCAGGCGATCTGCAAATAGATCTATCTGACATGAACCCCATTTCTGAAATATCTCTTGACAAATCTCCGGGTTCAGTTTCCAGTTGCTGAAGTCTCGATAGGTCCTTGATTCCCGATCGGCTTCCACATTCAACACTCCTGGAAGGTATTCGGCAGTAATCGTGATCCTGTTCTTGAAACAGAACTCCCACAATTGAATCGTGGATTCTAACATGTCTCTCGACCGTGTGCTGCCCATCTTGTTGATGTTGGCCACTGTCGTTGTATTGTCGACTTGGACATGAATGTGTCGCTGTGACAGGCCTTTCGTAAACGCCTGAACTGCAAACGACACTGCCTTTATTTCCAACACATTGATGTGCAAAGCTTGTTCTGCTGGTGACCACAGACCTTGAGTGTGTTTGCCATTGCACGTGGCACCCCAACCTTTCTTGGATGCGTCCGTCGTCATCTTCAGCGTCATGTCTGGACAAGGTTGGACAAAGGTGCGACCGTTCCAATTGTTCACTTCCTCTATCCACCAAAGGATCTCTTTGCGAGCTTCCTGGTTCAGTGTGATCACAGTCTCGTAATTCTGTTGGCCTTGCAATAAGCCCAACGATTTTTGCATCTGCAGTTTCTTTGTGTGCAGTGGTCCAGGTAAAATGGCTTTCGCCGCTGCTGTCATTTTCCCGACCAACTTTGACAGCTCCCTGACTGTGATTTTGTCCTTCTGTAAGGTGTCTCGACAGTCTATTTGGATTTTCCTCAACTTGTCGTCTGGTAGGCTCACCGTCATCTTGGTAGAATCCACTTGGAAACCCAGGAATTCTATCTGTCTGGTTGGGTTCAATTCGGATTTCTCCCAA
Organism: Platynereis dumerilii; assembly: GCA_026936325.1. Taxonomy (NCBI): domain Eukaryota; kingdom Metazoa; phylum Annelida; class Polychaeta; order Phyllodocida; family Nereididae; genus Platynereis; species Platynereis dumerilii. The sequence continues at coordinate 38,054,338 of JAPTHN010000008.1, forward strand.
TTTATGAGAAAACCCAGTCTCTCCAGTAGCCACACTGTAGTTGCCATTTGTTGTTGCAGTTGGTCTGGATTCTGTTGCATGAGCAACATGTCGTCCAGATAAATCACCATTTTGATGCCGATTTTCCGCAAAATGGCTGCTGCCGGCTTCAACAACTTTGTGAACGTCCAAGGGGCTGATGCCAGCCCGAAAGGGCAAGACTTGAACTGGAAGATCCGATTTCCCCATCTGAATTTCAAGAACTTCCTCTCCTGTTCCGCCATACTTACCGAGAAGTAGGCATCCTTGAGGTCTATCTTTATGAAATACTCGTCCCTCTCGATCATGTCCAGTGCCATGTGTAGCCCTTCCATCTTGAAGTGCTGGTAAAGGACATTGGCATTCAAGGCTTTCAGATTGAACACCGGCCTCCATGAGCCGTCCTTCTTGGGTCTGAGAAAGAGGAAGCTGACGAACTGGTCTATTTGTTCGTCTGTCTCTTCTATGCTTCCTTTCTCTAGCATTTTGTTTATTTCTTCTGTCAGTATCTGAGTTTGACCTTGGGAAAACCGCGGTAGATTCGGTTCTCTCGACTGAAACGGCGTTCCCGACCACGGTATCTCGCAGCCTCTTACTGTTCGCAACACCCACGAATCGGACGTGATTCTGGTCCAGTTTGCATAATTCCTTGCCAAACTGCCGCCCACGGGACCCTTTACGGGGTCGACTAAGCGCAGTTGCAAGACTGCTTTGTCTATTGCTATATACTCTAGATCGCCTGCGTTTAATTGCCCAGTATGCGCGCAAGGCTCTGTTTTGTGACATAGCATTAAAGGATTTTGAAAGGACATACCTGTTTTGAGGTTTTCCTCCGCGACCACCTCCCCGTCCTTTGCTTGGGAGGGGTCGGCCTCGAAAGGGCTTTTGGTTGCCACCCGAAGCATTCCCGGAGTCCTTGCGATTCTGGTCAGATTGGTTGTTGTTATACGAGTTGTACCCGTGCTTCCCATGTCCGTATTGCTGTTTGGCTCTAGGCTTCCTCTTCCGCCGGGACAATTCCCATTGAGCCTCACGTAGGCGCTTGGTTCCCTTGGCCTTTTTGTGCAGTGAGTCATGAAAGTCTGCACCAAAGAGGTAATCACCATCAGCGTCAAAAACATGCTGATTACGCTTGACAACTTCGGCCGCCTTCTTACTGTCGCGGAAAAAAGTACCCAAGAGGGTCTTCCTCCTTGAAAAAAGGACGGCGTTGTGGGCTTGCCCTAGGGCAAACATCCCCTTCTCCAACTCAGTGCACATCTTCTTCAAGTTAATCGGGGTGTCCCGGTCCCTGGCCGACCGTAAGTCTGACCAGACCTTAGTGAGGGGGCCGAACGCCGTTCCAAGGCGGGTGGCGATGGACAAAAACCCCTTGTCCGTGTCTTTGACATTAGATGCAATCTTCCCTGGCAACATGTCAACAATTTCCGGATCCAAAGGTTTCCTGACAGCTTCAGAAACTAGCGTGGGCACAGGAAACTTGTCTGCAATACTATCCAACTCCTTCGGATTCCATAGCGGGTCACAAACATATTTGTATAGGAATTCGTTTTCTCCTGGTGACAAATGATCTTCAACCGCATCCTCAAAGGGATCAAAAATCGTAGAGTCAGTAAGCTTAGCACTGTTCTTAAATTTAGACTTGCCTGAAACTGTAGCTCCCTGGCTATGTTTGGGCCGCTTACGCTTCCTCTGTGACTGAGAATCGTCCGAGTCTTCGTCTGTCCAGTCCGAATCGGACTCGTCGAGGTCTTCCTCGCTCTCTGACTCGCCTGAAAAACCTGCTACTGCTGGTTTCCTTGCAACTTTCCTGGGTATTGTGTACCCTTGCCAATCGGTCTTGCTTTGGCCTTGACCATGCTGATTGTCAAGGCCGCAGCCTCGGTTTCGCTCAGAAGTTCCCGCCTCCGGGGATCGAAGCGTCGTCTGCTCCAGATCTTGATCTTGGGCGTCTGCAGACGCTGCATTCGGTCGGACATTGTCCGATTTATCTGGACGGCTGCCTTCCGGCGCCTGGTTAGATATGGTCTTGGGTTCCTGCCGGACCCTGCCACCTGGTTCATCCAGGGTTTCTCGACGCATATCATTAGAAAATTGAAATTTAGTGCGGGGGTCGCCCCCGTGCTCGTCTGCCATGTCGAGCAAAAACGAGAAGTGGTCACGTGATAGAGCGTCGTTCAGAGCTAGACTTTTTTATTTTTAGTTAGCTTCGAACTTGCTATTTTTGAGATCACTTCGTGAAGAATGCATTATTATATCTATTTCACTAATGAAATAAAATCGTATCCAGGGCCTGAAATTCGTGTCTTAGAAATGCTACCAACCAATAGTAGACAAAATTTGCTTACTTTTGTCAACGTCAAAAAAAAATCGTCAACGGACTTTCGTCAGGGGGGCACTTGCAAAAAAAGAAAATGAAAAAAACCTTTTACAAAGTGAATGAATTGCTCATGCTTTGCTCATAAATAGACAGAACGTGAAATAAAACTTAGGCTAATGTATGAAAAACATCTCCCTGCATCATACAGCAATAAAATGTCCCGGCTTTCACCAGGGGGGCCACTCCAAATAAAGGAAAGTAAACTGTTGTGAAGAGCATAATTTGAGCATACATACATGTAAGAATTGAAATGGGAGTCTCTGAAAAGCCAATAAAAAGTGCACTGATGTGTTACACCTTTTATCAATGGTTGATTTATGTGGAATAAGTGACCGTTTAGAATTTATGACTGGGGGGGGGGAGTTTTGCTGGAACTTCCCGTCAAAAATTGATACCCCCCCCTTGTGTTTCATTCGGATTTTTATTACCCCACCCTTAGGTTTCACGCGTATATTTAGTATCCCCCCTCGACATGCAGAGCAATACACACGTATACTGTTATACACGGCTTCGCGTGCAGATTTGTGTCATTTCGCGGACTTTTGCGTGTAAAATAGTCCAAATACAATGAGTTTATGCGTGTTTTTTAACAATTTTTCTTTGGGGACCGTTCAGAATTTATGACTGGGGGGGTGGGAGTTTTGGCCGAGGGGGTACTAACTTTTCACACGTGTTTCAAGGGGGGGTATTAATTTTTGAAGACACTTCAAAGGGGGGGTAAGAAATTTTAACAAAGAAAAAATGTTAAAAAACACACATAAACTCATTTTATTTGGACTTTTTTACGCGCAAAAGTCCGCGAAATGACGTGAATCTGTACGCGTGGCCGTGTATAACAGTATATGTGTGTATTGCTTTGTATGTCGAGGGGGGGTACTTAAAAAAATGCGTGAAACCTAAGGGTGGGGTACTAAAAATCCGCATGAAACTCAAGGGGGGGTATCAATTTTTGACAGGCAGTTCCAGCAAAACTCCCATCCCCCCCCAGTCATAAATTCTGAACGGTCCCTAAAGTTGCATGACTATTTGGAGCCATCAGCTACAAGTGGATTAATGGCAGCAGTGCCACAAGAAAATGAGGGTGGCAGGAGCCTTCTGATAAAAAAGGGCAAATCCGATTAAAGGCTAAATTTTAGTTTTACTACAGCTCAAATAACAAACAACTCACTTGAGCCTTTAAGAAACAATTGGTGCTGTTTCAAAGATTAAATGGGCACATATATATATCTTCCCCCCCCCCCCCAGCAACAATGGCAAGAGCGGCAGCAGTCTCCTCCCTTAGCCTCCCCCCCCCCCTGTTTCCCCATACATTTTTCAGGATTGACCTTCAACAATCTTGCCTTGGGGAGGGAGGGGGGAATTTGTACGTTGGTCTAGTGGTAGCGTGTGCAAGGTTGGCAAGTTTGAGCAGGGTGGATTTTACCAGGCAGTTTTTACCGGTAAACACCGCCCTTGCCAAAAACTATTTTCAGGCGCTTATCTGTCGTTAACCCCAAATTAAGCTCAAAATGCAAATTTTGGCCTGCTAATGTGGGGCTTTGACAAAAAAAAATCAAGATATATTCCTATTTCTTAATTATTGAAAGACATGCCTGCAGATTTGATTGATATTTCTACTGACACAAAATCTCTTTTTCAATCATTAATTCATTATGTATGGCATATTCAGGCCCGGATTTACATAGGGGCAATTTGGGCCATTTCCCAGGGCCCGGAGGATTAGGGGGCCCAGAAAAATCAAAAAGAATTGCCACGCACAACATCATGGCACTCATGACCAGAGGGCCAAAGGGGCCAAGCTTTAGGCCCCCTAAAATGGAAAGTAGCATATATATATATTGAAGAAAACATTCAGAGTCACGGGCCCGCGCAAATGCCAAAACTATGCCCGGGTCCCCACTCCCCACCCCCCCAGACTGCCCTGTCTTATTCATGCAATAGCAGCACGATGTACATAATATAGTCTATTTCACCATGCAGGGGGCCTCCAAAATGAATTATAATGGGCCCCTGCAATACTTTTCCTAACTTTGCTGGGCCCCTGCCCACTTTGGACCTCAAACAAAATGATTAATACTTATTACGGTATTACGTATACACATAATGCTATCTTGTAAAAGTATATTTTCATTTTAGCTTTTGCTAAGTATTTCTCATTTATTACCAAGTAGTTTGTTTATGACATGGGCCTGTGCTTTGATGTCCAGCTTCAGTCAGCGAATTTCATGCTACTTGTTCCAGTTATCAATCTTATTATGCTAAAACAGATACTGATGACTAAAAAATAGTAAGAGGTTGATTATTTCTTGTTTCTGATTCTTTAGAATTGCTCATGTCACAGACTCACGGTCATGTGTAATTTTACAAAAAGGATATATATATGTAGCCCTATATAAATATTATCTTCATCTCAGTTTTTGTAGTAACTCAAATTAACCAGCCTACAGTAACTGTGACCTCTAGTTCAATTGATGACATGCAACTTTAAAGAGTGTAAGTTACAAAAAAGAATCACAAGTGCTTACATTCAGCTATTTGAAGACCTCAATGCATGATGTCACAATAGGCACCATCTTTCCCATTGAAATGAACTGTCAATTTGTCACTGGCTAACTAGTGACCTCACTGGTGACTGGTGAGTGCTGGGTAGTCAGACTCACTCACAGACTTTTCTAATAAATGACAGGCAACAGGAATGGGATATGACCTCAATTACTGGATTATTAAAATCACACAGACTGTAAATTCCATGATAATTTAAGCCTACTGATTACTTTGCAGTATTTCCTCTTCAATATTTCAACCAATCTGTCTTCATATATACAATAAATTAAATTTTTATGTTGTCTGATCCACTATTAGTTGGTCGCATAAGAACAATTTCTGATGAAACTCCAAAAAAATATCTGTTGGACTAGCAGCTAAAAACAGCCCTCAGGTTGCTCAAAATTCATCTTGGAGCATTAAAATTTGCTGGCTTTTGGGGGCCTTGAGACGCCCCTAGACCCCCTTTGGGCTTCACATCCACCAGCAGTCCCTTCATTTTGAAGCCTCCCTTCCCAAATTCCTGGATCTGCCCCTGACCCCAGTATAGTTTTCTCAGCCTCATGACTCTATCAAGGGTCCTTGCCTGTATTTTTTGTTTGTACTTTTTAAATTTTGTATAATTTAGCTTTGACATACACATAATGTTTTATATTTTTGGCCATTACAATTTGTCTTCCTAAAATCAAACGAAGTGCTAAGAAATCTGTCTCCATACCAATAATTTATCTATTAGGACATGTATTTGTTCAAGAATGCTCATGAGCTGAAGGAAGATTGAATATTCAGCAACAAGATTTAGACTATGTTTATCTGAATTTCAAGACTGTGTCTGACTGCTGGGATAAATTTATTCATTTCACTGAAAGTGCCAAGAAATTATTGTTGATCAAAAAGAGAAGACTCAAATTTTAAGTACCCCCCCCCCTCCCACTGGGTATCCAATGGTTGCCTCACAGAAATAAACAAATTTCGTGCAGCATACTTTATCATTTTCAGTCCATACCATGGTCTCCATCCATATTTATGAGCGAAATTGTGCAAAAAAGGAATAAAATGACTTTATGCTTGGGTTAATTTTGTGCGTGTATTTGAGGAGGGTGCCCCCCTGAGCTTGGTCTGAGACGCACAAGCCCCCTAAATCATTTACAATATCGAAAAAGTTTTTGTTGAACTGATAAAGCTATTTTAACTGCAGTTTCTCCAGCACATTACATCATTTTGAAGTATTGCCCGATCTGGCAAATTGCTAGATCAGGCAATTTTTTGCAATTGCCCGATTGGGAAATTTCCCTGACTGTCAAGAGCGTGCATTTCTTTGCGCATGCGCACCGCCTTCGGTCACTTCCGGTCAACAAAAATGCGACGGCCGTACTAAAATGACTTTTATTTTACCAATTATATCACCCAATATATATAAAAAACTTGTATTCTGCTAAATTTGTCTCCTACGTATGCGAAATTGCCCGAAAAAAACGATCGTCCGGACAAATTCCTTCGCGCATGCGCACAAACTCCCACCGCTTCCGGTCTGGGAAAAGTGAACGATCTCAACAAAATGATTCTTCGATGCGTTTAAGTTGTCCAAATAAATAGAAATCTTAATATTTTGTTAGTTCTGCCCTTCGTATTCGTAATTTTTCGAACAAATTCGTTCGGAAAGTCATCCTTAGCGGGTTGTTCTGTGTTTATCATGTGAATCAATTTTGACAAAAAAGTGGACACATTGACAAGTGGACACATGGACAAGTGGACAAGTGGACAGGAGTTCCATTTCTCCAAAAATTCGTTTAAGCCCTCCTTGATTAACCGGCATAAGGCCGGTTAAAAACCACCGACAGAGCCGTACAGGTTTGGGTGAGAGAGGTGGATGGAGGCATGAGCGGGATCAGACATAAAATGTCTGAGAAACAGTGCGACATGCCAATGGCATAGCAAGTAAAGAGCCACATCGGATGCGGACGGATGCAACATCGCGCCCAGAGAGGTTGCGCAACGCATGCACCGCAAACAAACCAAGCTAGAGTCAAGCCCCGCAAGAGGGGTGTAAGACAAGGGTGCACATGGAAAAGACCATTACAGTGCAGACAAAAACCGACATTGGAATTGCAACCAGAACACAATGATACAGACAACTGGGATCATGTGAAGATGGAATGCATGCAAACAAGTAGAAACAACTACGATGACAAGCATCAGAAGTTGAAATGAAAAGCCACCCAACTGGAGTAGACACTTCCAGTGGACAGGCCGGAGTGGCCAGGCAGTGGAACTGCTGGTCACAGAAATGAAAGTTATTGGACGACTAAGAGGCCACGCCATCTTGAGAGAGGACCAATAGAAACCAACACCTAAATGGCATAGTCACCAGGCAGCCGAGGGGCATGTGTGAAGATGAGCAGCAGAGCAACTTTAAAGTTGTCCAACAGGCTGGCAGAGCACATCGTGATGATGCGGGACAGCAGACAAGAAAAGGTGTGAACCTGAATGCCATAACAGCATGGCACAGGAGCACACAATCACAGAACATCAGTGATAAAAGTACCCCCCATGGGCACACAAATCACAGCAGTAAACAAACAAGAAGTGTTAGTACTGCAGAACGGCATGAGCAGAAAACACTGCGAATGAAACCCCGGCATGATTCCCAAACAGCAAGTTGGGAAACACCAGCCGGTTCCAAAACGGTTAAGCAGGCCACAGAACTGAACAACCAAGATGCACACAGCACACGGCTGGTGCAGTGGACGAGTGGATGTAATCAACATTACGCCAAAGCACAGGACACAAAGTGACATTGACCCCAAAGGCAAGTCATCAGGTCAAGAAAGACAAGCATTTCAAAATACTCTAGTGGTATACCCCAGTATAGCACAGAGACACATGCTTAGACCAGGCAACAGGAGGTGAAGGAACACTCCCCGGAATGCACCAGAACACCAGAGGTGCCGGCCACAACAGTAGGGCTGGCCAACACTAAGTCTTGTACAATCCACAACACTGGTTGTACCCAGGTACACACAGTGTGAAGATGCAAGGAGGCTATGTACCATTGCCACCAATGGACCTGAGAACGCCAAACCAAACAGCTAGTAAAGGCAAGGGGCAACCACTACAGTAGCCACCAAATTGCCCCACTTTCACAAAAATGGCTATCTACAACTCCTGCAGTATACTCAGTATATACAGTGTGTAGAAGTAAAGAAGGAGAAGTATCATTCCCAGGAATATACCAGAGCTCCAAAAGGCAAGGTAGACTGCGCCAGCAGCCGCCATATTGCCCAGTGCAAACTTGAATGCGGCATGACACCAATGACAGAAAAAGTCAAGGGTGTATGACCAAGTTGCATGAAAAGTATCACAAATCCGCCAAAACACCATAATGAACCATAAAACCAGCTGTAATCAACCAGAAATGAGTAGCCGAGCAAAATGGTAGGTGAACGAAGTCTGTACGACCAATAGAACCAGAGATACATGTCAAACCTGTCAACATGTGCCTGACAATGGTCAATCGCAAAATCGGAAATAAATTGAAGAAAACTACCTGGAAACGTGGACAAAAGACCGCTGAAACAGCGCGAATGTTCGCCGCTGTTATCCAGGCGTTGTCAATGCCTTTAACAGCATTAAAAACATATTATAAGAGTGCCAATTGGCACAAATTCGGAGGCGTGTCAGCACGCTAAGCGTGCTTAGAAGAAACTGACGACGCATGCGCGATGACCCGGATGTGAGGGGAGCGCAGGGAGCGTCCATTATTTTGAGGGAGCAGTGAATATTCGGAGGTAGTTAGAGGAATCCTATAGTAATAGTAGACAGGGCTTAGGTAAGTATGAACGACTAAGAATGCCCATTTAACAAACTTCACATCATCGACTCTTTCACGTCCTAATCTAAGTTGCTCCCATGGCCCACAGGCCAACAACTCTTCACTTATACTAATGCCTCATTTTCTAATTTTCCCATGTGCCTTTCTAAACCTACTCAGGGAAAACTCTCTATCTATCTACCTATCTATCTATCTATTTCATTACATTCTGTCCTGTTCCCTCTAATCTACGGGCAACTTCCTAGTATTTATTAAAGAAATTCTCATAACATACCTTCTCTATCTGCTTGGTGGCCAGACAGTTGAGGCTATTGAAGAACATCTTCATACTGAGAGTGTGGAGTTCCTCCAAAGTGCTTGTCAGACTGGATGAGTTGATCAGCATTTGTCTTAAACATAAATTCATTGCCAATAATTAACTGTTCATAACATGGTATTTTATTGGCAGTAAATTTTGCGTAATACTGCCAATTGTCATTACAGTGTCTAAATAGTGTGAAGGGGTAGCCGTTGTCAAAAATTGGGCAAAAACGACATCAAAACATCACAAAAATTTGATATATAAATTACAGATTAGCTAATCTATAAGTGACTATGCGTTTTTCATCTGTGCAACTTATACATGCTGAGCAATCAGCCCAAACAAGAGTTTGCAAGTTGTGGGACAAACTACTTTTACTTACCCAATAGTGGTGTGATAAAACTTCAACAGATTAGCCAGTTTGTACAATGCAACTGCTCCAGGTTCCGAGACGAGAACTTGCTCCAGTCGCACCTGTAATTGTAACAATGAGATTTTACAACCTTTTTCACAACAATTACTTACAGCTAGGACACTTCTGTTAAATTTCAGTAATAATTTCGACTATTTTGAGAATATATTTATACATGATCATTAAGAAGGTCTATTTTTCAAGTTACAGCTTTGAATCCATGGATTCTTGTTAAAACTTACCTTCAAGGGTCGACATAAGCCTTCAGTGATATGGGCAAGAATTGTTTGAATCTGCTCTTCAGATGCTAAAATCAGAGCAAACAATATTTATATAGGCTTAAAATTTGGTACAACAAGCTTATGAAATTCAAGAGTTAAGAAACGATGAAACATAAAGACAAACACATCATGACAATGGTCTTGAACAGTGCAGAGCTCAACCACACAAAATGTTATGTCTGCTTACCACTACTGGGACACTTCTTAAGCAGTCCCTGCAAATGCTCTTTTTCTGAAGCTGTCGATTGATGAATCCAAGCCAACATGTCTCCAACGTAACGCAGTGGGTCGTGTGAATGGAGTTCAATTGGACGAGGGGTTCCTCCTGGCCCTGATAAACAAAGTTGTAAAAATTTAACAAATTCTTTATGACGCAAGCTTGTGTAGAAATTACTCCTGGCAACACTGTGCCGGTATGGATTATGCCCTCTGGAGGCCCCACATGCCATGTCATGCATCCTAATAGCAGACTTCAGTGAGTCTCTTAAATAAGGGCCAAAATTAATGAGGTAGTGGTCCTGTGGCCACTTCAGGCTTCACAGAGACATTACAGAATTTCAATGACTTACATAATTATTATACATGGATAATTTTTTTATTCACTCATGAATTAAGGCCACATATTAAACTTATTCCTACCTCCTCTAGTTAAAGCATCAATGAATGCCCGAACAATAGCAGTCCTCCTTGCAGTTCCAAACTCATCCAAAGAGTACCTGGAAAATATCAATCAAACTTACATCTTTTCCATAAAATCTTGCATCATGCATAGAAATCCTATGACAAATGGTCAATAATTGCTCCATCATGCATCATCTTTACGGTCCACTCACTTGAATAAAACAGGTCTGTCACTCAGGGCTTCCATAGCCTGACCAAGCTGAGAACTGACATCTACCGAGTCTCCAGTCAAACTCCTGCATTCATCTGAAATCAATGTCATAATATTATAGACTTCAAAAATATCTCAGCAAACATTTTTGTGATAAAATCCTCATAAAGTGGAATAAATTGGTAAATAAATCAGAAATAGACCCTGCAATGCCTCAATTACAAATTAATCAAGTGGGTCATTTTGTTTTTATAGGATCACCTAAACTTACTTTGAGTCCACCTATAGAGCCTTTCATAGGCTGTTTCCTGGTGTAAAGCCATAGATTCCATGATCTCAAGCCTGAAATAAGCAATCATAATTACGTTCAAATTGAATGACACAAATCATACTCTTTAAATATTTTAAATGTATAACTTATGAAATTTCTATACAAAACTCAGATTTGGCATCTAGTCAATACTAATCATACCCAGCAGTCTGTTGGTTTGTCCGCAGTAGAACTTTACAGTCACTGTGAATTTTTTTCACCCTTGCCAAGGCATTGAAGAAGTCCTAGAAATCAAAACATTAGGTAATTTATAGTTTTAATGAGTAGTTCATTTTGAATGATTCAATGAAGGAGGAATTTAAAGAATGTATACCAGATCCATTATCCACTATTTTTAAGGTCTTGTCCAATTTCAAACGTGTATTTATCAAATTTTAAGACTCACAGGATGTAACGCTCCTCCTCTGGTCCCTCTAATGATATTAATCTCCTGAGGTTTGAGTTGAAACTTTCCGAGAAAGGCATCGGCAACTTGTTGCTTCATCTGAACCTTCTGGCTGAAATCAGAAAGACACCATAAAAATGTGAAAAATCAATTTTCAAAGTCATATAAAAATACTATTTCATGTAAAAAATCAAATAAGAAACATAATATTATGTCGCTTTACCTTTCCCCTTGAAGTTTCGTGGTTTGATCAATAAGGTCCCGTGTTTGTTCTTTGGCAGCCTAGAAAACAGACAATATTAATTTTAATGAATCAGAAAACAATATTAATTGATAAAGTCATCATCCTCTTTCACATAATTTAATTTTCATATACATACCTTCAATCTTGTGGTCATATCCTGACAGCACTCGTTCATATCACGTACATGCTCATAGACACTATCCAGTTGCTGGAAGAAAAATATCATAATAATTTTAAGTTTTACAACAATTATTGAACACTGTAAGGTTACAAAGGCACATTAGCTCAAGTACTTTATGAGTTTATCCAACACAGAGTTCCATCCCCTGACATAATGAAGGGCTGGATTGGCTGAAATGTGTGAGCAACCGTGAATAAGCCAATCCTGGTGTTTATTCAGTCAGGGGAGGGCACTCTTTGCTGGATACACTATTTGGACCGGCACATTTACCTCAATCACAGCTCGGAAACTCTGCACAAACTCCTCATTAATTGCCAAACTACGTCTCTCCACATCTCCACGCAGATTTCTTCTTGTACGCAAATTGTTTTCAGTGAAGAATCCAGACAAAGACTTCAAGGCTTCCAGCATTTCCTAAGTACCACAAGTAAAACGAAAATGTGATTTTTAAATTAAGTTGAAAATGAAATTCATTGTTAATTGTTACGTCCAAGTCATAGATTATACACGGAAAATCTTACTACTATGTATCATCTAACTTAATAGAAACAACTTTGTCAACTTGATAATTTTGAAAAATTTGTAGCCATCTTGACATCACAAGAACCAGAATTATTAAAAGTTATAGGTAAATTTCTTGTGAATGTAATATTTAATGATAATGTTTAATGATGTAGGGTTTCAATTTTTTTCATATCATGTAAATATAAGCCTATATTTATTGTGATTAACTAATTTTTCGGATTTATCATACATGTCTTAGAATTATAACCATTAATTTTGTTTACTTGGCTGGAAGCAAATATTTATTGATATTGTGAGATTGCAATTGATTATATTTCTTTAACTGGTTAAATTATGATCATTTGTTATATTTCCGATTAATTTGTGTTGAAATATGTCACGTGTGACATTTTCATTTTCTTAACACTTAATGAGAAAAATATTGTCATTAAAGTGTCGACGAAATGGGAAATATGTCTCGGAATTGGTAGACGAAATGGTATCAAGACACTTCGTAGACACGCCAACTCGTAGACAAACCAACTGGTAGACAACCATCTAGACAAGCAGCTCGTAGACACTAGGTACTACCAACTGGTAGTAATCAAATTGGCAGGGTTTACCAAGTCGTAGACACAGAGTTTTTGGTCAATGTGATATTACCAAATGGTAGACACAGTATTTTTTCTGCTCACCAAGTCGTAGACACTGTATTTTTTCTGCTTACCTGGTCTTAGACACTGGAGGCAGGAGACGCATTATGTTACCCATTTTTCAGGCCATTGTTGCTGACCATGAGCCAGCTGATTGCAATCCAGTATGTGTCAGAAAAAATCAGGTCTTGAGTCATTCTCAGCCACAGTTCAAAATCTGACAACAGAATTGCAATTAATTGTGTCACTCCTCCTTTGGAGTTTCCAGCACCAAGTTTGTAAGCATTACTTCAAAATAACCTGTGTTTGTAATCAGCTGTTCTCTGGATAGGTCTGTTTTGAAAATTTGTTGTCATTATTATAATTAGTGATGCCTTTTATCATTGTCTACGAGTTGGAAAATTAAAATTGTGCTGTCTACGGGTTGGATGATGCAGTTGCCTACGATGATAGCCGGTCAACTAGGCTACAACGCTACCAACTAGGCGACGGACAACTAGGTGACATACCAAAGTAGCTACCAACTAGGCGACAACCAACTAGGTGACATACCAAAGTAGCTACCAACTAGGCTACACTTTTTGGACAACTAGGTGACAGCAGATACACCCCACATACCTTCAGGTGACTCATGTTTTATTGGGGATACCACCCAGGTGACAGATCACCTTCAATGGTGGTCAATCAGGAAATGTATTGTCACCTCGTTGGAAGTGTTTTGTGAGGTATCAAGTCATTTCGTAGACACGCCAACTCGTAGACACACCAACTGGTAGACAACCAACTAGTAGATAAACCAACTGGTAGACACACGGGACTACCAACTGGTAGACAACAAAATTTCAGGGATCACCATGTCGTAGACACAAACTTTTTGGTCAGAACAATATAACCAAGTCGTAGACATAGTAATGTTTCAATGGCAATTGACAGTTTGAGTGTCCCAGAATTGCCATTAATTAAGATAGTTCACTTGAATAAAAGAAAAGTTGCACTATTGGGCCCTACCTGATTGGTATGCACCATGTCTTTTAGCCAAAATCGGCTCCCACTGTTATCTTAAAGTTTAACATAACTTTGAATTTTGTTGTATACAAGTTGGTAGATGTAAAAGATTGTTGTCTACGGGTTGGATGATGCAGTGTCTACGACTTGGTTAGTTAATTTTATTGTGTGTCTACGAGTGGGTAATAACTTTTTTAAGTGAAAATGTTGTGTCTACGACTTGGGGGATAGCTCTGAAATATGTCTACGACTTGGTGTGTCTACGACTTGGCGTGTCTACGACTTGACTTGTATTCGTTTTGTGAACTTTTGTCACCTAGTTGGCAGTGCTGTGTAAATTTGTGTCACCTAGTTGGAACTGCTTGTCACCTAGTTTGCACTGGTATGCATTTCCAAATTTCTTGTCACCTAGTTGGTACTGATGGGGTGTCGCCTAGTTGGTTTGTCGCCTAGTTGACCGTACACCGTCTACGATTTGGTTAGCTCATTTTTAAGTGTGTCTACGAGTGAGTAATGAAAATGCTGTGTCTACGACTTGGGGGAAAGTTCTGAAAAGTGTCTACGACTTGGTGGGTCTACGATTTGACTTGTATTCAGACGAAACGGGAATTGTCGCCGAGTTGGGTGTTGACGAAAAATGTCACCAAATGTACGACATAAGGCTTATATAAGCAGACCAGCGAACTTTTACTATCACATCAACCCGGAGTCAACAGCAGTGTCGTCGACACGACCCCCCCCTAGTGTCGCCGAGTTGGTCAACTTGCGTGTCGACGAAATGATTGGAAAGGGAACCGGCTGCCACATCATCAGAATTTTGAGTGTCGATTTGACATGCTTACCGAACGAATTGACCTTTAAAATTTGGCGTGTAAGATGCTCACCTTATCATTGTCCAATCTTGTCTCCAAAACTTTGTTGAGCTTCCTTGACAAAGGATTATTCGGTTGATTTCCATTGGAGGCGTCCGGAATGTGTTGCTGGTCCGCCATTTTGAACGGTGAAATGCGGGTGCGGTGAATCCGGAGTCGGACCGCCAAATCATTTGCCCTTTTTTAGGGATTTAATCCGGATGTTTTGAGTTATTATCTTTTTGGGCTGCTAATCCTATACACCTTCAACGTATGCACCTTATGGCATGATAAAATGTCGAGTCGAAAATTGACAATAATCCGTCCCTCAAAATTTTACACTGGTGACCGGATTTTATGATTGACCCAGAAAATACGGCATGCGATTGGTCGAAAGTTAGGCTGAAGAAAAATGTCCAGGCTAGATTTGTGAAGCTTTGTTGTCGTCTTAGTTTCACGGATAACTTGAGAAGTAAGTATGTTATGACAGGAATTTTGAGACCAGTGCCTTTAGATGAGTTTAGTGCAAGTAATGGTGCTTTGATAATTGAAATTCAGGGATGTGATTTTTCCGGTTTTTGCCGGATTTCCGGTATTTTCGGCACCAAATCCATCATCCCTGTGATTCGTGCAAATTCAATTTAATATTTTCACTTCAATTATGGGGGGGGGGGGTGTAGAGAGCTGGGACCACGAGCGCCTGATGCGTTGTTGTTGTCCTTCAAAAAGCTGCTTGTACATCAGCATATAGTCACAAGGTGGCTTCGCTCAGGTGGTTCTTCTCTGGTGAGATATTCCTCTAGGTGGCAGGCTAGATGTCTGCTCCAGTGGCCTGGATATACTGTGCCACTGCAGCATGGAGCTGAGTGACTATCTGCTTGGTCAGATAGTCTGGTTGTCCGAGTAACACCTGTGAGTCAATAAAACGTTTTTGTACAGGTATTGCATTTTTTATAAAAACAGTCTGATGCGCAGCGTCATACACGTGCGTAATCAATCAGAAAGCATTTTGAAGTCATTGAATCAGGATAGCACTTAGGCCTATACAGATATCTTGATTGCAATTCTCAAAGACACTGTTCTTTGTTTCCTTTCACACCTCCTGCAGGTAATTTCACCCCCATTCAGCATGTTCAGTCAAGTGTAATTGACACTGATTGAGGTCACCTGTCATAAGTGTATGGATCACTGGTGTCAGGCAATCCAGAATAGCAATCTGGACTTCACTAAATTGCCCTTGAAGCTTCTTGGTGCTTTAGATTTTGAGAAGTTAGTCAATGCAATGACAATTCACACCATTTCTTTAGAAGTAGCCTCAGATCATATTTTTTTCATGTGAGGATGAACGTCTTCAATGGCAGTCAATGACATCATTGAAGGATGCAATCCACTCAATACACACTTAACATTATGTTGTGGCTTCTTTTAATAGTTATGGAGGTATAAGGATTTTGGAGTGACAAGCTTAAAATGCTGAGGTTTCCTGCTCACTTGTTATCCCTGGTCTTAGCAGTTACAGCTAAGGAAATATGAGTGTTTACCTTTGACCACCATTGACATCCATCAGTGATGTCACTGCATGATAGCTCAGGTCATAGCTTTAAAATTGAATTGAGTTGTTAATTTGAGACATGTATGTGTGTGACAATTCACATATTATATGACTCATCCATTCAGTGACACTCAGTGTGCGTACCCAAACATGTAACAACGCATGCTAAGAGTAGGAAAGGACTCATTTAGGTGTACAGAATATTTCATTATAGGCGCATACACATTCCTATACTTTTTCTGTGGCTTCTTGATATGTTTAGAAGTTTTAGTTTGGATTCACAAACAAAACTGAAGCTTGGCCTACGTTTGCACAATATGCATTGCAAGCAGTATTTTTTTTAAACATTTTCCTGTATTAAAGTGAAAGCAAAGTTGCCAAGTTAGTCCCTCTTGACCAAGGAAATTCAGGTGACACAAGTATAACTGAAGTCACTAAAGTGAAGTACGCAGCAAAATCTTTGTGAAGTCACACCTGCTTGAGGGTGTCAACGTGACAGAACCTTTGAGGCACCATTTCCATCCACCCGAAATGCAGCTGTTCATTAACTGCTCACACACACCCTGATCTTCTTTGTATCAAGTGCAAGCATTACAGTCTGTCACTTTGATACAGAAAAAGAGTGGACTGTTGCAAAGTGAAAATGGCACTTCGTGTGTCATCATGCTGATGATTTGTCATGATCATACCCAATACTTTCAATGTTAATTTCAGGAGACTTATCCCTCTTGTTGGTGACAGGAGGGATAAGTTGGTATCTGATTTTCACTCTAAAATCAGTTATGACAAGTCAAATGGCCTTCTCTTGATCATGTTGAAAGTAGAGAAGTTGACACTTCATCGGCTATCATGAGTCAAGAAGTGCATTTTTCACAGTGAACTGGTCCTCATACTTTCTATATTAAAGTGACAGACTGTAAGTGGTGATATTTTTGAGGGAGTATTTCAACAATAATGACAACCTCAGTTTTGGCTGTCAACAGGCAATTAACCTACTAGTGAATTCCACAAAGAGTCACTTTTAAAATTCTGGGAATTATTGACAAGATATTTCATGCAGATATACATACATGTGAATGTTACTGTCCAATAGATATGTTGTTAGATCCCAATTTTGAGACTCAACAAACTCAATATCAGCAGGAACAGCATTCATTCTGCTAGGAAAACAAGAATCAGTGGATGTCAAGTTGCCAACTAGGTCTTCCTTATTTTACAAACCCTGTGAGGTGGTGAAGTGACAAACCTCCAAACATAAGGCTTTTCTGCATGTGTGATGATAGCTGTTGTTACTTGACTCCATTGTGACCCATATGAGTGACAGTTACCTTTTTGGAGTCTGAGGTTTGAGCTACAACAGTTTTCGTCTTAATCACACATCGACATCGATGAGGTGCAGAAAATATGTTTTCAGTCCAAGTGGGTGAAACAAGTGATGTTTTGCTATTGGCTGACTAGGTCAATGCTAAACATCCTCAGCCATACTGCTTGTGACAGCAAGTTTATTGGGAATCCAATTTCAGAAGAATACACTCTGTCTAGGCTTTGGAGCCTGCATGAACATAATAAGCATCTGCAACACATTTTTAATACATTCACTATAAGAAGTTTGACAAGTGTGATAAACCACTACATGGTGATAAAAACAGAAATTCACTCATTTGATGCAAAGAAAATATATAAGCTTGTCGGGGAAAAAATTGAGGCTGATGGGATACAAATGGTTGCCAATTTTCTTTGCTCTACAAACAGTTACACAGGAGTCAAAAGCTTAGAAATATTTACCCTTTATGACCCAATTATGCTTTCATCTCTTCAGATGAGAATTCCACCAAGTTTAGTTGACACAATGGCAAAACATTACTTGTTTCACTTCTTGCAGACAGCAATTTATGTGTAAAATTTTGTTGGTCTTGGAACTGAGATTTTTTTTACCACTTATATTTTCTCCTTCACTGTGCACCTTTTGAGAGGCTTGTTGTGTAGTGGAAGAAATGGTCTCAGGTGGCTCCAGATGCCATATATTGGCCTTGCATTGAAAAAATTTTCCTGGGGGGGCATGCCCCCAGACCCCCCTAGTATGCGAGTGGCTTTGCCACTCGACCATGCGTTTCAGGTTTTTTTCTCTTAAGCCAATCACATCCCTGTTGAAATCGTGCTGTCAGATGACCATTTAATCAGGTCTCTAATTATGATCATCAGCTTGGATCTCATCATCACTTGCATGCAGCCTGCTTTCCATGCTCAGCCTGCATGGCTAAATTGCCAATTGCAATTTAGTGATGGTTATCCTTGGATGATAAACTGCTGGGCTCTGCCATCAGCTCAGGTTATTAATTATAGAGGCTTGACGATTAAGTTTTTCCTACTGTTGTTGTTGTTGTTGTCTTTTGGACCCTATTTCGTGGTCTGAATGGTCACTCTGGAATTTGATGAATGTTCACACATGAAATAAATTTTTGAATGTCACACATGAGTAATGTTCACACTGATAAATAAAAACTACTTTTAAATTAAGGGGCCGACCAGATGATCTTGGGGGGGGGGGGGAGGGCTATGGATATTTGGTGAAAAAAAAAGATTGTTTCCCACTTGACACTGAAAAAAAAAGTTTGTTCAGCCCATGGAAATAAAAAAAAAGTTTGTTTCTACCTGTAGCTAGGGTACCGTAATGTTAAAATTCCGATAAAAAAGTTTGTCGCGAGTGCGCATGCGAAAAAATTGTTTGTCGACGCATCGCGAACGAAAAAAAAAGTTCGTCCCAGGGGTAAAGTCCATAGCCCCCCCCCCCCAACTATCGTCTGGTCGGCCCCTAATTTAGCAATAATTATGGATTATAGACAATAGAGGAATTATCAGGTTTGAGTAGTTTGACATTGATTATTGCCATTATTTGGCTAACTATAATGAATTATTTGGTGAATTAAATTCAATGTTAATGTCATCAAATATGTGGTAAGTATAAACAAATTTTAGTCAACCTATAGATTTACTTATATAGAATGAGAATAAGGACTTTTACCAAGTTTTAGTTTAGATTTAATTTATGGAGCAGCACCATTTGGCATGATTTTCTAATTGCAGTTTATAACTTTTTTTTTTCAGAAACTATACATTGATAAAGGGATTGAAGATTATCAACCTCAATGATCATGAAACATGGATTATGGATAACTCAACAATATTTGTCCTCTTTGTGAATCTCATGCAGGCTTAATTAATTTTCAAAATATTTATTAATCAGCTGACTCAATGTCTAAGATGGAGATGCAAATGCTGAATATGAACACGAGGAATTCCTCAATTAATACGAGGAATTCGTCTATGAACACAAGGAATTCCTCATCATTGAACCGTGACACTTATTACCGCAATTACAACATGGATTTGGAGTATCCGCGTAAGATTTACCACCGAGAACGGAGAAAAGTTCCCGAGATGAGAATGACGATGAGTTGTGTTGGATTTATTTGGACTTTCTTGTCCTTTCTGAGCATGGGCCTGTGTTGCGTGGGGTTCTACTTGCCCTATTGGCTGGAAGGGAAGATGCGAGACGGGACACGGTCATTCATTGGGACATTTCGACGCTGCAACTACCCCCGTTTGTCCGATCGAGGACAGTTGACGACTATTGTCGAATGCGGTCGATACGCAGAGTTCAGAGACATACCCAGCATCTGGTGGCAGATTACGACAGTTGTCATCGGCATTGGCTGCGGTCTCACAATACTCGTTTCCTTCTCCAGTCTTTTCTGTTGTTGTATTGATGACGTCATCTCCAAGACAACGGCCAAAGTTGGGGGCGTCTTACAATTCCTTGCAGGTTAGTATTGAAATTTATAAAATCCGATTCAATTTAGATGATTAATGAATTTAGCTGTAACTAGGTCTATTATATGATAACTTTCATAATAACAGGGCCAGATAGATAAGGAATGAACATAGATGGGTATTGGGGAAGTGGCTATGTATTTAAATAGATCTATATTGATGTTCAGCTTTTTTTTTGGGGGGGGGGGGGTCCGGACCCCCCCTTTCAAGCTTAGACATTCAATCCCGACATAGAGATACCCGACCGAATTTGCTCCGACCAGCAATAAATCACACTCTCCCAGTTAATCTATTCACATCAACTCATTCTCTCTATCTGGCTCTATCCATGAATCTAAGTAAATATTCTAACATTATGCTTTGTAAATTTAATATACCGGTATCTGTTAAAATTATCAATGCATATTTTGCCTGAGTGACAACGTTGGCACATTTTCTCAGTTCTCACTACATGTCTGATGTTAAATTTTTCGTATCAAATCACATGATAATTATTCGAAAGTGGGATATAACATATTCGCATACACGCCTCAGTGTGACGCCTGTATAATCATGCGCATATATATTGTGGAAGGAGCCATAATGTATTCATTGACAATTTGACATTATCCTAGGCTGAAATTTTCATGTAAAAAATCTTCTGTTATCAATTTATCTTATTCGAAGTTATTCCGGTTACTAGATTAACAATGTTTAACATTAGATTCCATTATCATGCATGCTGTCTGGTGTTATGTGAACTTGTGTCGCCTATCAACAGTAGCCAGCTTGGAGACATTCAAACTTGAGATAGGAAAATGACCCTTCGAATTTGTATTTATTTGCACTTACATCTGCTAACAACCTGATAAAAGTCCTCACAGAGGCTGGGAAAGGTTATTGCGGCCAGACACAAGTACTTCAAGTATCATTTATTGCATATAACATATATATATGTTAAATTACATTCCTCTTTTTGAACTTACTCCGGTTAGTCCTCAATAGTCTATAATGTGCATAGTATAGAAAATACTTGAAAAAAGTAATTTTCATATTTGTCAAACAATAGACAAGTCATAAAGACTGATAATGGTTGTATTATCACATAATTCGTCATTGTTCAGAGAAATTCACAGAAGCTGGAATGTATGTGGGTTTTCAGGATGTATAATATTTCATTATATCAGCTTTGAAGAATGGTCCAACTCATAAAAGTCATGCAGTATATGACCGTATATCAGAAGTATGGCTTATTGCCAAATCCATTAGGACCTTGTTTAACGGTGTTGAAGTGTTGAGTCGTAATGTGGGTTATTTATGAAAAAGTGAGACTTTTTCTGAACTTTTTCATGCTGATGTGTGATATTACGCACATGGTTGCAACTTGCATTATCCAGATTATGAATGCTGATGCAGTTATGTGGAACTGGTGTTTACTTTACGAGTAACTGAGTAACTGTACTTCTTGAGACTTTTTATGACGTTTTGTGCAAGTTTTTAAGAAACGTATAGAAAGTTATATTCACCATTAAACAGCTAAGTAACTTTTGATATGAGCTCAGAGTACAAAAAACTAAAAAAATAAATGAAAGAAAAGAGCTTAGAAAAGCAGAAGTCACACAAAAAGTGAAGCATCATCTCAACTATTTTCAATTAATTTCATGGAGACATTTGGAGATGGAAGCCTACCCACAACATCTCGCTCATTGCTCTAGAGCAATTGCTTTTGAGCACTGCTTGCCTGTGAGCACTGCTTGCTTTGGGGCACAGCAGCACTTTTGAGCAATGCTTGCTTTGGGGCACAGCAGCACTTTTGAGCACTGCTTGCTTTGGGGCACAGAAGCACTCAGTCTAGAGCACTTGCTTTTGAGCACACCTTGCTTTTGGACACAGAAGCACTCATTCTAGAGCACTTGCTTTTGAGCACTGCTTGCTTTTGGGCACAGAAGCACTCAGTCTAGAGCACTTGCTTTTGAGCAATGCTTGCTTTTGGGCACAGAAGCACTCAGTCTAGAGCACTTGCTTTTGAGCAATGCTTGCTTTTGGGCACAGAAGCACTCTAGAGCACTTGCTTTTGAGCAATGCTTGCTTTCGGGCACAGAACACTCAGTCTAGAGCACTTGCTTTTGAGCAATGCTTGCTTTTGGGCACAGAGCACTCAGTCTAGAGCACTTGCTTTTGAGCAATGCTTGCTTTTGGGCACAGGAGCTCTCAGTCTAGAGCACTTGCTTTTGAGCAATGCTTGCTTTCGGTCACAGAAGCACTCTAGAGCACTTGCTTTTGAGCACACCTTGCTTTTGGACACAGAAGCACTCAGTCTAGAGCACTTGCTTTTGAGCACTGCTTGCTTTTGGGCACAGCAGCACTCAGTCTAGAGCACTTGCTTTTGAGCAATGCTTGCTTTTGGGCACAGAAGCACTCAGTCTAGAGCACTTGCTTTTGAGCAATGCTTGCTTTTGGGCACAGAAGCACTCAGTCTAGAGCACTTGCTTTTGAGCACTGCTTGCTTTTGGGCACAGCAGCACTCTAGAGCACTTGCTTTTGAGCAATGCTTGCTTTTGGGCACAGAAGCACTCAGTCTAGAGCACTTGCTTTTGAGCACTGCTTGCTTTTGGGCACAGCAGCACTCAGTCTAGAGCACTTGCTTTTGAGCACTGCTTGCTTTTGGGCACAGCAGCACTCTAGAGCACTTGCTTTTGAGCAATGCTTGCTTTCGGGCACAGATGCACACAGCACTTGCTTTTGAGCACTGCTTGCTTTTCGGCACAGAGCACTCAGTCTAGAGCACTTGCTTTTGAGCACTGCTTGCTTTTGGGCACAGCAGCACTCTAGAGCACTTGCTTTTGAGCAATGCTTGCTTTTGGGCACAGAAGCACTCAGTCTAGAGCACTTGCTTTTGAGCTCTGCTTGCTTTTGGGCACAGCAGCACTCTAGAGCACTTGCTTTTGAGCAATGCTTGCTTTTCGGCACAGAAGCACTCAGTCTAGAGCACTTGCTTTTGAGCAGTGCTTGCTTTTGGGCACAGAAGCACTCTAGAGCACTTGCTTTTGAGAACTGCATGCTTTGGCACAGAAGCACTCTAGAGCACTTGCTTTTGAGCAATGCTTGCTTTCGGGCACAGATGCACACAGCACTTGCTTTTGAGCACAGAACACTTGCTTTTGTGCACTGCTTGCTTTACACTTGCTTGCTTTAGACTGATTTAAAGTACGATGTGCTGTAGAACATTGCTTGCTTCAGACCATCTTGGTTTGAGCATGGCTTACTTTTGCCTTTCTCTTGTTTCTAATTGACTGCTTCCTTTTGAGCATCAATTGGGTTTGTAAATGTGTGAAGTTTTCTGCAACCTATTCATTGGGCAAATGGCACATATGAAAAACTGGACTTAAACTTTTTTGCGTGTATTATTTAAGCCCTCTTTTAAGGGCTGAATATTGAACACACGGCTGAACTGTGCATTTGCTGAGCACTGTACTGCTGCAAGGCTTATAAGCAGAGTACCTACTTTCTTATATATAAATGTAAATGACCTCACTTCAACTCTGAAGTGAACTGAAAAAGTCTTTTTAAATCCTCAAAAATAAAAAAGTGTTGGTTGCTCACAAAGAACCTGTATTGCAACAAGTGGCTGCAATAGTATGATTATGGAGTAGAAAGAGCTGTAAAAAATGTCCCGTTTCTGTGCTGAGTAAAGATTTCTCACAGACATGAAAACATATCCAGACTGTAATTTGAGGGGTAGTTCAACTGTGAAATGTGGAACTGTTACATGTACATGATGTGGAACAACTTTCTTCACAAATATACTCATGTTTTCTGCCAAGGCATTGAACACTGTTGAACCAAATAGCCATTAATGTATGATATCAGAGAATGACTCTATTCAAGCAACAATGAACACTTCCTTCAATGATCAGTGAGGTTTAACATGTTTAATCTGATGGAAGGTCACCATTAACACAGATAAATAAGTCCATTGTCCACGTCTTCGAGTATATATCTTTTAAAAAGTTAAAATTCAACTCAAGCGTATCTTGAATATGACTTTATTTTAACATATCACTTTATGAAATTTATTAAAAACAACAAGAAAGTCTTTTTGCGACTAACGTTGAATGTTTTATAGTTGAGTTTCTCAACTTTCTGTCCATTTCAATCTGTGGAAAAGTCAGGGGGAGCTTTCCTCGAAGGGAAATTATTTATTTTACTGTATAACGGTGGCAGTATTTATTTATTTTAAGCACGCTAAGTCTCTGAATCTTCATTCCTAAATCAAGCAACTGACAGCAATTATTTATTTCCAGACTGCTCAAAAAGAATTTAGTTATTTCACTAAATTGAGCAAGGAATTATTTAATTTTAAAAAAGTCCCAAGTCCCCCCCTGGATATGAAATGGTCTCCCCCTAAAGGGCCCTCAATACTTGTTCTTTGGATATTTGCATGACTCCACTTCAAAAACTTATTTAACCCAAATATATGTTGGTCACCGGTCACTGGTCCCACCACTTGGTCATAATGGTTAGTTTAGAAAGGTGACTGGACGAGGAGAATACAAATCTATTTATAAAAGAAATTCTGGTCACTCTGGAGTGATGGCAATAAAAACATCGACTTTTGGAGTGGGAAAGAAATATATGTGATGAATAACACTGGTATGTCACAAGGACTTGCTAGGAACTCTGTAGGAAGTGCCATAAATCACAATAAATTTCTAATGGCTAACCGCAAGTCATTTGTGTGGAATTGTGACTGGTTCAACGGTCTTGGTTGAAATTGATTTATAATGTGAAGTGGCCACTTCTAGCTGCGCTGGTCCAAAAAAGTAGGATGGACATTACCGGATTACCATATTTTCCATATAAGCAGATAAGCGCCTCCTTGTCTAAAAGGGCATCATCTGAATTACTGCCCTTGAGAGAGTTGAACTCAAAATAGTCGATTTAATAATTATCTAAATTTCATATAGGCACCTACCCTTAATCAGCACCAGGGGTATAGCAAGCATCGAAAAATAAAGGCAACTGCTGTTAATTAAGCAAATATGGTATGTGTAAAATAGTGGAGAAGTATAAATGGTCTGTTATACCATATTACAGGATGGTACTGTAATTTTACTCCACACAGGCCCTCTAAAATTATAGGGGTTTATGTTGATAATGATATTGGGGTTTTTGCATGATATTGTAGGCCTGTATAATATTTGTGATTGATAGTCATTCAGCAGTTCTGTCTCTCTCAATGCCTGCTCAGTCTCAATAATTATATGCAATTATGCAGGTAGTCGAGAGGTAGGCCTGTCTTGCCTCAAAGGACTTTTTCGTCATTCACTGAATATGTTGTGATTTTATGACTTAGAGATAAATTTATCATAGAGCCTCTAATCAGTGCTGTGTAAATTTAAATAACATGATGAACTTAACAACTGAAAAGTATTCCAGAAATGGACCTCTGGATGTGAATAGATCCAAACATGCCGAACTATTGGAGCAGGGCTAGAAAAAATTTTAATTTCAGGCAATTTCATGTAGTATTAAGACAAAATTTCCCACTCATGGTCGATAATCAAGCGATTGCTTCCAACTATGAATCCAAGTAAAAAAAATTGTTTTTCTTAAAAGATTTCCAGTGAGATTTAGAAATTTCCACTAACATGTGGAATTCCCTACTTTTTCTGGGCATGCATTGGTGAATGCCTTTGGGCCTATATCGGTATTTTCCAATAGTTTCATGGATAATGTCCTGATGGTCATTAATCATTAGATGAAACAAAATGCATGCATCCACCCCTACTTTCATGGGAGGATCTCATGGATCTGGCAACCTCCTCTGTGCATGGGTCATATCAGACTGCATTTACTCAATGGTAATCCTTCCCTGAGTCTGGCTGAGAAATTACTTAGACTAGGATGCATGAAATCATCATGGCTTGCATCCAATCTCATCCAGTATGACTGATATTCGCCAGACGCAGATTTTCTCAGCAGCTATATAACCCTACTGTACTCAATTAAAATTATTGAAACACTTTCGATAAATCTGCTACAAAGAAAAATAGTTTCTCATAATCTCATTATTCAATACATTTTACAGGTGAGAAAGATATATTATAGAATTATCATATACGATACGATACTTTTTATTGACACATTCATATACACATATATATAATGGACATTTTTCACTCTCTAAAACAGTCAGGGAAATTACCAGCATATGAGGACAATTGCAATTCCAGCCAAGTCCTGGCCCTGACAGGATGATTGAGTGTGTGGGGTTGATCAGTTGAGTATCAGAAGAAAGTCTGATCTCTTTGCAGCCATCCTCTCCACACAGCAGCATGTCAGTTGCGGGACTTAATTCTATCCTATTTCACGAAATACTGCAAAGTCATCAGCAGCTGATGACAATTTGCTAATATCTCTGGAGCCTTCGGGTTCTTTTCCTCATTATGTAATGGATAGGTCTGCCAAAATTCATAGAGTTAGTTGACACTGTGATACAACTTTATACCAAGTTTGGAAGTGATAGTTGCAGTAGTTCTTTTTAAATAGCCAGTCAGAGATGATTTTGAGCACTGCCGAAGTCATGGCTAGGCCATGACACTGTGAGAGTGTCATGGGAGGGTGATGACAGTGCTTGGGTGATTGTCATGTGGGGCTGAGGACATTGATTGAGCTGGTGATAATTTTAATCTGGTGGAAGGTCGCCATGGACACAGATTAATAAGGCCATTGTCCACATCTTATATCTTTTTAAAAGTTGAAATTTATTCAAGCATATCTAGAGTATGACTTTATTTGAAGGTGTCACTTATCGCTTATACAAATTTATTAAAAATAACAGGTTTATATGCTAAAAAGGCTAAATGTTTTATAGTTGGAAGTTCTCAACTTTCTGCCCACTTCAATCTCCAGAAAGGTTGAGAGCCCCAAATGATACCGAACATTGCCAGTCTGGGAAATTACCATCACATGATGACAATTGCAATTCCAGCTTAGTCCTGGCCCTGACAGGATGATTGAGTGTGTGGGGTTGATCAGTTGGGTATCAAAAGGAAGTCTGATCTCTGTACACCCATCCTCATCACACAGCAGCATGACAGTAGCGGGACATATTCTATCCCATTTTGTGAGGTACCGCAAAGTCATCAGCAGCTGATGACAGTTTCCTAATTTCTCTGGAGCCTTCGGGTTCTTTTCCTCATTATGTAATGGATAAGCCTGCCAAAATTTATAGAGTTAGTTGATACTGTGATACAACTTTTTGCCAAGTTTGGAAGTGATAGTAGCAGCAGTTATTTTTAAATAGCCTGTCAAAGATGATTTTGAGCACTGCTTAAGTCATGGCTGGGCCATGACACTTTGAGAAGGTCATGGGAGAGAGATGACAGTGCTGGGGTGAGTGTCATGTGGGGCTGAAGACATTGGTTGTCATGAGCAGATGGTAATTTCCTTGACTGATCAATTGCTGAAGCCTTTGAACGTCAAGGGTTGAAGGGTCCTCAATTCGGGTACATAGATTCTTGCTTGATTGCACTTCTCAACCTAATTTACCCCAATAGGTATGTTGGTCACCGGTCACTGGTCACACCACTTGGTCACAATGGTCAGTTTGGAAAGGTGACTGGATGAGGAAGAATACAAATCTATTTATAAAAGAAATTCTGGTCACTCTGGAGTGATGGCAATAAAAACATGACTTTTGGAGTGGGAAAGAAATATATGTGATGAATAACACTGGTATGTCACAAGGACTTGCTAGGAACTCTGTAGGAAGTGCCATAAATCACAATAAATTTCTAATGGCTAACCGCAAGTCATTTGTGTGGAATTGTGACTGGTTCAACGGTCTTGGTTGAAATTGATTTATAATGTGAAGTGGCCACTTCTGGCTACACTGGTCCAAAAAAGTAGGAGGGACATTACCTGATTACCGTATTTTCCATATAAGCAGATAAGCGCCTCCTTGTCTAAAAGGGCATCATCTGAATTACTGCCCTTGAGAAGAATTTAACTGGAAATAATATATTTAATGATTATTTAAATTTCATATAAGTTCTACCCTCAAATAAGCACCAGCTGTATCGCAAGCATAAAAAAACATAGGCTGCGCGGCAGCATACCCTCGGCTAATCAGTGGGTATTCTGGAGGCAGTGAAATCAAGTGGCCCTCAGGAGGCGCGGGCTTTGAGGGGGCAAGGTCCCTAAAAACTTTAAATTGATGTCCGTTTCCACCAGGTCACAGCAAGTGCCATAATGAAAATTTGTAAAAATTTAAGCGAGAATCAAGGCCAAAATTTGTTTTGGCAATTTGTTGAATTTCCATCACCACAATGTTTTTCATGAGTTTCCCTGACTTTCCGTAACTGCAGAGCAGACACTTAAATACAGTTTAAAAAAAACTTAAGCAATACTTGATTTGTAAACAAAGACAGGGTTTTGAGGGGGGAGGGTTGGTCTAGTGGTAGCGTGCTGGACTGCTAATCGCTGGGTCCAGGGTTCGAATCCAGCTCTTGCCGGGTCACCAGGGCCTATGTTGGATGGCTGTTTCAATCATCCTTTGCCTCATTGCCATCACCTCTTCCTGTCCAAATTAATGAGCCTACCAAGTGCGTAAATACAGGATGTAAAGCCCCAAACATCCATCCATCTTAAGAAATACTGTTCTTTTATTGCATACAGAAGTTCATTTTTAAAATTTTATTAACTTTAAAATTAGAATTTATGGATATGACTGAAATTTGTCTACACCCATTCTATGAAATCTACAGATCTAATAGTAATATACAAATACTGTATGTCATTAATACAATATTAAAATCCAGTTGCACAAGGAAATTAATTAGTTGATCAGTCAGTCAAACAATTAATTAAGCAATCACTCAATCAGCAGATCAGTCAATCAAACCACTCTGGTTTTATACCAGGTTGCCACCCTTTAACTTCGGATAAAAACGAGAAATTTGGTTGAATCTGTGATAAGTGATAACACATGGAAAGAGACCTTTTTTTTTATTAAAGAAATCTGTTAAAGTCAGTTTAAGGAATCCATTAACGCAGCTATAAATGCAATTGATGTCGGGGAAAATATGTCTGGTGAAGCAAGAACAATCACGGGAAAACACAGAGAATTTGCTCCAAAGCTTACTGTGCACTAAATTATATAATTTTAGCTATCTTTATTTAGTTTCATTTCAAATATTAGCTCCAATAGGCCTACATGTAAACTAGAAGAATAATTCTAATAAAGCATCTTCCAATCAAATGCTGGAACAACCTTGCTGACCACATTTTCAAATAGATAATACAAACAACCAAGGCCAGGCGACAGTCAGATTATAGGTACGAATATCAATAAAAACGACCAAAAGCTCCGTAAAGTGGCACACTCAGTCCCATTTGCTGAATTTATAGGTGTTATTGACACGAAGACAATATGTCTGAATCTCTTGGATTACATGTTGATCTATCTATCTATCTATCTATCTATCTATCTATCTATCTATCTATCTATTGCATACAGAAGTCCATTTTTAAAATGAACGTCTGTATGCAAATTTTATCTATTATCTATCTATCTATCTATCCATCTATGTATACATGCATCTATCAATCCATCTATCTATCTATCTATCTATCTATCTATCTATCTATCTATCTATCTATCTATCTATCTATCTATTGCATACAGAAGTCCATTTTTAAAATGAACTTCTGCATGCAAATTTTATCTATTATCTATCTATCTATCTATCCATCTATGTATACATGCATCTATCAATCCATCTATCTATCTATCTATCTATCTATCTATCTATCTATCTATCTATCTATCTATCTATCTATTGCATACAGAAGTCCATTTTTAAAATGAACTTCTGCATGCAAATTTTATCTATTATCTATCTATCTATCTATCCATCTATGTATACATGCATCTATCTATCTATCTATCTATCTATCTATCTATCTATCTATCTATCTATCTATCTATCTATCTATCTAGTCTTAGCTATTCTTATCATAAATTACAAATATGGAATATGGGTCTAAAAACATAAATTATAGAAAAGATGTCCCCAACCAAAACTATTGTAAATAGTAAGACTAAAACAAGGTTTATGCCAGTATATATATCTCTTTTAAGACTAAGCAAGTGGCTAGTTAATACAGAGTTTAAATGCTGGTCAAACTTTGAAGAATAACAATAGCTGTAAAGAAAAACAAAACAAAAGAAACATGTCCCAACTATGTGTACAGTCTGCATGGGCTACAAGAAGTAATATCTCAGCTTCTACTTGGCCTAAATTTTTTATTCAAATTGGAAATTTCTTTATTTGTTCAATATAAAACTACAAAGTTGGTGTCAATGCAGTTTGGACATATTTCTAAGAAAAAAGAAAATTTGTTAAAAAGTTGAGGGTGCTGTGCACTGCTTTTGTGCTCCTTTGTTCCTAGTTTTGGTCACTGGAGAGGATTAGTGACACAATGTTACATAACATGAATGGCTGGAGGGGAGGGGTACAATGAAGCACAGACACAATGTCTCCAGGCCCATTCAACAAAAACTGGACCCCTTCCAATGATGACACTTTTACCCCATAAACAATATTTCTTTAAAATGCTAAAAATACAATTGGTGTGAGTTTTAGAGTGAATTAAAAGACAGATTTATCCAATAATGTCTTAAAATGTAAAATTACACACTGAAATTTGCAGAAATGGGGTTTGCATGCCAAGTAATTTTCTTTAATAACCCTCTATATATACATAGTGGTCTTATTGCCAGTCTGTCTTATATGTTCATATTTAATTTTCATTAAAGACCAAAATAAAAATAAGCTGACAGTACTCTATATGTTAAAATGTACAGAACTGAGGTTAGATTTAAACCATTAAGTTAGAATTGAGAGTTTAAGATTTCTTGTCAAAGGAGTAGCAGGGAAGACAATTACCCTGTGACATAACATTACATAATCAAGACTTCTCCAGTGCTCCATTCAACAAAAACCAATATGTCTGGTCCATTCACATTTAATTTTCATGCAAACAACTAAATAAAAGGGGCTGACATTAATTTATCTTCTAAAATTTACATCACTGAGTTCAGATATTAACCTTTAAGTTATAATAATTGGGAGAAAGATTTAGTGTCAACATTTTAAAATATTAACACACAAATGCATGTTTTTGAATATACTTAATTAATGCTTTGAAAGTCCACATAATTATATATAAAATTTATATATTTCCTATTGATAATATTTCATGAGGAGAGGTAGAAAAAGTCAAATTTTAACATTATTGTGGCAAATTTGATTGACCAGGGCCAATATTTACTGATATATGATTATCTGAAAATCCTTAATATTTATCTAATTTTGTTAATGCTGACCTCTGCTGCGAATAAAAATTTTCATATTGTTCAAAATCAGCATGATGATGATGTGAAACATGTCAGGTTTATTTTGACAAAAAAAAGTCAACGACTGGTATGACATCAGAAGGAAATGGAGAGTAAATAGGCATTTTAATGATTTTTTGCATTTTTTCAATCATACATTTCAACGGAAAAAATTGCAACAACTCATGCAATGGCTGTGAATATTAGTCAATAGTGTTTCTAACTACAATAAGACCTTAAGTTAACTAACTTACCCATTACCATTTGGCTTTTCACGCAGAAATGTTGGAAAATTGGGACTTTTTTGAATTTTTGGGTTTTTATAAAAATTCATAGGACCAACATTCCAACTGATTAGAGATGTTTAAAGAGGCATAAGTTAGACACCTAATTGGAAAATTTCATAGATTTAACTTCAAAATTGACTGAATCATACTAGTTTAAAATAATAGTATTTTTTCATATTTTTGGTAAATTGTCGTCCTTTCAACTTTCTCAGAGCATTTAGACCCACAAAAAACACATCTTGGGTATTTATTACATAAAATATGCAAATTTCAGTGTCAAAAGTACTGCAGTTTTTTAGTTCTGTCCCAGAAACAAACAAAAAACAATTTTTCACATTTTTCAATGATTGTGAGAAAAGTATTAATGTCATGGGGATTAGACCTATGAAAGGCTCAACTGGGATAAAAGATACCGTATTTACCCAAAAATGATAAATATGCATGCCATAGTTTTTGCTTGACACCCAATACACAAAAAAATATTTTTTCATATTTTTCAATAATTGTGAGAAAAGTATTAATCTCATGTGGATTAAACCCCTAAAAGGCACAACTAGGATAAAAGATATAAAAATGTCCCAAAAATGAAAAGTATACATTCCATAGTTTTGGCATTACTCCCAATACACAAGTGGGACGCCCGTTATCCGGACGCCCGCCCGTCCGCCCGCCCGCCGCCCGCCCGCCCGCCCGCCGGACGGACAAATTTTCCCAAAGTAACTACAATACCCGTCGGCAATGTATACATTGCCGAGGGTAAAAAGTAATGGCCCCCCTGTTAATTAAGCAAATATGGTATGTGTAAAATAGTGGAGAAGTATAAATGGTCTGTTATACCATATTACAGGATGGTACTGTAATTTTACTCCGCACAGGCCCTCTAAAATTATAGGGGTTTATGTTGATAATGATATTGATATTGGGGTTTTTGCATGATATTGTAGGCCTGTATAATATTTGTGATTGATAGTCATTCAGCTACTCTGTCTCTTTCAATGCTCGCTCAGTCTCAATAATTATATGCAATTATGCAGGTAGTCGAGAGGTAGGCCTGTCTTGCCTCAAAGGACTTTTTCGTCATTCACTGAATATGTTGTGATTTTGTGACTTATGCATTTGGCATAGAGCCTCTAATCAGTGCTGTACAAATTTAAATAAAATATTTGACAAGCATGAACATGATGAACTTAGCAACTGAAAAGTAGCCCAGAAATGGACCTCTGGAATTAAAAAGATCCAAACATGCTGAACCATTAGTGAATGTTTTTGGGCCAATATCATCCTAAAGTTCATGGATACTGTCCTGAAGCCCATTAATCAATAGATGAAACAAAATGCATGCATCCTCAACTACTTTAGTGGGAGGATCTGGCCGCCCTCCTCTGTTTATGAGATATACCAGACTTGCATTTACTCAATGGTTTTCCTGCCCTGGGTCTGGCTGAGTGCTGAGAAATTACTTAGACTGATGCATGAAATCATCGTGGCTTGCATCCAATCTCATCCAGTATGACTGATATTTGGCAGAATGATGCAGATTTTCTCAGCAGCTACATATAACCTTACTGTACTCAATTCAAATTATTGAAACACTTTTGATAAGTCTGCTACAAAGAAAAATAGTTTCTCATAATCTCATTATTCAATACATTTTACAGGTGAGAAAGATAGTTTTATAAAATTATCATCTATAATGGACTTTTTTCACTCTCTAAAAGGCTGCTTTACTTATCAGGCAGTGCAAGCACTGCTACAAAAAGTGGCATAGACAAAATGATGTTGAGGAATTAATTGTAGAATCTAGAAATTTTCAGTAATGAACCGGGAATCTGTAGGAGTTCTGCTGAGTTGTTGTGTCGAGTCTGTCGACATTAGATATATCATCTAGCCCAACGTTGTTTGGTGAGAGAGAAGAAATTTCAATGACTCATTGAGTCATTTACTCAGTCGCAATTTTGCGACCTGTTTTCACAAAAAAAAACTTCTTTCTGGCTCAATCTGCAAATTTGATGCCTTTGAGTTACTGAGCGCTACTGCCTATGTTGCCAATGATGTTGGTCAAGTGGAGCTTTGAGTAAATGTTTGAACCTGGCTGAAGTTGCTTGAAACCAAAACCTATACAATTTATACAGTATACATGTAGTTGCCAGTTGAGAATCTTGAGAGAATCTGCTAGAGACACAATTATAGTTCCTCTTAAGCATCAACCTAAGTAGTTTAAGTGCTAAACATCTTCACTGAACCTCTGAACTAACGTTGAACTTAAGCTAATGGACTTGCCCTGTCTGTTAGCAGGCTAATAATGGGACTGGGTGGAACACTGTGTTTAAGTATGTTTCACGCCCTACAACAATAGCAATGAACATGGTTAAAATAGCAAGGGTTGACTCCCAAGCAAACATGATGTGTTCTATACTCTTTATTTTTTGGCATATTTTTTGTTTCTATCTTGACGAAGCTGTATAACTTTGAAATAAAAAGATTGAAAATTGTGTAAGTAGGAAGATGGCAGAGAGATGGACAGACCTTGATAATATTGATAGACAGATCTTGATAGATTGACAAATAGACAGATAGATAGATAGATAGATAGATAGATCATATAGATAGATAGATAGATAGAGTCAAGGAGGGTAAATCCGTCCACTTTTGGCAGAAGCTTTATTTCTAGGACAAAGGGAATAGATACAAAAATGAAAATTAATCCATTGGAAGGAGCATATCCTGCATTATCATTAACATTTTAAAAAATTCCAAATTAAAAAAAATTATGCTGAAACCATAGCAACGAAAATTGAAGGTTAGTGCTGGTAAATCCGTCCAGGAAGCTGCTAAATCCGTCCATCATGGATGGTAAATCCGTCCACTGGCCATTATACAGCATAACCTGTTATATCTAGTTATTTTTTCTAGTGTTTCAATTTATTAGCTTTCAGAAAGGATTTTGTGTGGATTCCAGAATAATGGGTTACTGATTGCACTTATAATAGATGAATCAAATAGGAGAGGTCAAGTTACCTATCAAGGATTTCAATTGACTACCTTAATTACAGTTGAAAAACTCTTTTAACCCAATCAATCAGTATAATTGCTCAATCTAATTTATCCAAACAGTGTTATGCCATTTATAGATATTTAAAGTCATAAAAGTACTTTTAAATCCCATTTGAAGTAGGTGGACGGATTTACAATCACCCAGTCAAGCCAGTTTTTGAAATAATGATGGTAATTCCGTCCACTTTTATTTCCGTTGTATCACCTTTCCAGGTGTTTCAATTAAGTTATTTAACAAATCCTACAAGAATAATAAGGTTCTACTTCTCATTCATCAACTTTTTAATCTTCAATATATTTTTTGATTATTGGAATAGGCCAGCAAGATCCCTGCAAGTAATTCTTGAAATGGCTGTGATGACGTCACAGGATTTCATTGTATTTTGTCTTCTGTTTTTAAATGGATCTTAAATATTATTAAAATGCAGTGAACACCATAAATTCGGCAAAATTAATTGATAAACAAGTTCATCTTCCATTTAAAACTCACACAAGTGTAATAAATGTAGTTGTTTGCCTATATCAGGGGTGGACGGAATTAACATCCTGGACGGATTTACCATACCTGACTCTAGATACTATTAGATAGATAGATTGGTTTGTTGATTTATTAATAGATAGATAGATTGATTGATTGATTGATTGCTTTATAAATGACATTTTGGTAAAATGTGACCTTGTTTTATGTCAATAAAAATGTATATTTATAGGCCTATCTATTTTGGGCGGCTGTTTCAATCATCCTTTCGCCTTATTGCCGTGTCTTCCTCCTGTCCTAATTCGCATACTAAGTGCATATACAGGACATGAAGGTCCAATCATCCATGATGCATTGTATAATTTGTATTCTTGTATTTCAGGTATTCTTATAGCAGTCGGTTGTTTGCTCTATCCCTTGGGCTGGGAGACGCATGAAGCCAGGCAGATCTGTGGACCAGAAGCCGATATTTATGCACTTGGTGAGTACATACTTAAGCATTTTTTAGTGGCTGTGTACTGAGTGTATAGGTATGAGGTATCTACCTTGGTTTGTGTAGAAATGTAATATTGTTGTGAGTTTTGTAGAGTTGAATAAGTTAGCTTGTTGTGTGCCCTCTGCGACAGGAAACGGCAAAAAATTGCGCAAGTTGGTAGTATGTGAGTGATGACAATGACATTTAATAGTCTCGCTGCATGGCCCTGTCTCTGATCCATTTTTAGCCTGGCTCATCAGGCTAATTCAGGAGTAATCAGTAATGGTCTGAAAATATTGTCTGTCAACTCTACTGTTCAATAACTATAGGTTCAATATATCTGTTTTTGTGTTTTATTGGTTTGTTACGGTAGCTAGATGTATGGAAATTACTTTTTTTTTTTCAATTTCAAAATTTTTTTTTCCCAAATTTTTTTTTCCAAGATTTGAAAAAAAAAAAAAAAAAAAAATTTAACTTTTTTTTTCAATTACACTAATTTTTTTTTTTTTCAAAAAGAGGAAATCGGGCAACTTCTGTTTTTCAAATTTAAACATTTTTTGTTCCAAGATTTACAATTTTTTTTCCTAAATAAAAAAAAAATAAAAAAATTGTTTTCCTAGATTAAAAAAAAAACTATTTTTTTTGCTCCAACTTTTTTTCAATTTAGCCAATTTTTTCAAAGGAGGAAATTGGGCGATTTCAAGATTTGAAAAAATCGTACACATTCTTTTCGTGGTTATTTGGATATTATTTTGTACATGGAACAACTACAATAACAACACTTCACTGGCCGCAATTCAGAACCACCTATCTCTGACATTTCCAAACCATAAAGTAGACTTAACTATTTCACCAGCATTGCTACATATTTTTTTTTTATTACTGCCACTTGAGCCAGGCTTTGAATCCGCGGATTCTTGTTTATGATGTCCTACGATAGCACTGGAATATTTTTGTAGTGAATCTGCTAGTTATGAGTGATGCTGAGTGCTATTTGGAAGGTAATAAGGGATTGTGATCAGTGTTTTTTGCAATGATATTGCCTGAAATTAGTTTGAATGACCTCTTCAAAGTTCCAACAGTGTGTGCCAGAAGAATGGTTCTTGTTCATGTCGACTGTAGAATATTCTATACATATAACATGTATAACCAAAGCAGTTTAGTACATAAAGCCATATAATAGCTCTTCAAAGGAGATTAGTTGGATTAGATGGCGATTAAGTACTTAATTTGTTCCCCTGTGGAAGCGTTTAAACTTTAAAGTAGATAAATGTATATTGTATAATGTGATAAGAATGAGTTACATGCTAGCTGTAATTCAACAGTAATTGCTAGCTTATAAAATGCTTAAAATTGCTTTTAAGTTTGGTTTCTGGCCAGAAAATAATGTGCATAATAACATGTAATCCCCTTCAACATATGTTAAATTGACCGATTGGTAATAATGGCAGATATCCTTGATTTTTATTAAATGAATGTTCTTTAATCTTTCAGGAGAGTGTTCAATGTCATGGGCCTACTTCGCGACAATAGCTGGTGGAGGAAGTGCTCTTTTATGCTCAGGGTTATCTTGCAGTGCTGTCCGACTTAAGGCAGTGTATAATTAGGTGCCTGGATGTGCCTTAATAAGGTGCCTGGATGTGCTTAATAAGGTGCCTGGATGTGTCTTAATTAGGTGCCTGGATGTCTTTATCAGGTGCTCCGATCAGTGCCTGGATTAGGTGCACCTTGATATAGTGCCTAGATGTGTCTTAATTAAGTTCCTGGATTGCCTAGATGTGTCTTAATTAGGTGCCTGGATTAACTACATAATAATGTGTGTCTTTGTCAAGGTACCTAGATATGCCTCTATCAGGTACCTGGATGGATATGTGCCTAGATTAACTAGGTATGTATAGAGGTGCCTTTAATAAGGTGCCTAGATATACCTGGATAAGACACTGAAATACATGCCTAGATTTTACTTCAGGTGCCTGGATTTAGTGGATTACCGCAGGATTTTAGGTACTGTTACTTGCATGTGCCTTTATTTGGTGCCTAGATCTGTCTGATGCAGTGCATCAGATCTTGGTGTCGTCTCAGGCACTTGAGCCTAAATAATGTGTGCCTGGATTAGGTACTTGGTTGTGCCGTTATTAGGTGCTTTTAGGTGCCTTCACTCATCAAATAAAATAATAATGTGCCTTCTCTTGCTAGAATTTTAGTTTATTTGGTACATTTTACAAATTTCTATGTTTTATTACTTATAATCCAACTTGTAAGTATGATGTACTGAGAGTGTATAATGTGTTGAGTGTAAGGTTTTAATTTTATTCTTTTCACAAGTTGAATTTGCATAATGTAAACGTCAACTGTCGCAAAAGTGATCATATTGGCAAGTTTGTTATCAATCAAAGTGTAATTTGGAAATTTTAGGTGGCCAATACAATTTTTTTTAGGTGGCCAGTGCCAATCATATTGTTGTTTGTTAGAATTCTACTTTGTGACGTATGACGACAACTGCTGTCGTAAACAATCATGTCTGCTAGTATGTTTTGTTGCATTTTTCATAATGGTTCATCTTAACTGAAGAGCGGCAGGGTATGCTGTAAAAGCTTGTATGTACACCTGAGTTAATGAGACTTATATTATATACATTGTCACAACATACATTTGTATTATGCAGTAAGTAGCTGTAAGGCCAGATATAATTGATCTTTAGCTTCTCGGATCATCTTGAGGTAATTTTTGAGGGGTCGGAAGAAGAAAAAAGATGTAATCTCAATTTTATAGAATGTCAATTCAATAAGAATGTGTAGGCAAATGCAATTTATTTTCTGTAAGAAAATCTGTTGGTTCGGTTGACCTGAGAAGCTAAAAATTCAATATGTCCGGCCTAAGTTACAAGTTTACTCATCGGGCATTATTGCAAAATGTGTACCTCCTTGAGATTAGTACCTAAGCAGCCTTGTATTATGTAATGCTTGCTTGTATCAAGTGTACTGTGCCCTTATTGCACAGATATTTTATTGTAAAATTTACTGTATTAAATTCTTGAGATATATCATTAATTTGCTATAAAAAATTGTAACATGTATTTATCATGATCCTAACGTTTACCGTGCAGTATTGTCATCAGGAAAACCTAGTGTTCAAATTATAACAGCAACAGGTGATCTATCTACATAGTCTATGATCTATGCATTACACTTGATGAAATAATATGCTGTAGTATCTGTTTAGTTTAGTTATAATGTGCATATGGCTGCATGCTGCGGCACAAGTGTTATGTCTTTTGCATATTAAAAGTAAAACATAAGATAAATGCAGCTTTTGAAGTGCTGTTTGAAATTTCTGAGTTACTAAACTACTCGTCAGTATTTTTTAGCATCAGGAGTTTATAAAAAATAGTTAGATACTTGCTTTAAATTTTAACAGGCTTTGTAAATCAATTGTTGCTAAATTTGGAATTGTATGTTCTCTCTAGTCAAGATATTTTGATATAAACCATGAAGTACTGTGTATTCAAATTATTCATTCTTTGTCACACATTTGCTTGGAATTCCAAAATCCAATTGGTTGACTAACTCTAAATCATGATAAATTAATTGGAATAATGTGGAAGGTATTGTTAATCTATTGTTTGTCCAGACCCCACTCATTTTAAAATTCCTCAATTATTGTATTTAGTTGAAGTCCCATTGAACAGATCATTTTGTACTCTCACTGTACAGCTTGGTTGTTATCCTGAACGCTTTGTTAATTTTGGGCTAATGATTGCTAAAATTGCTCCTAACTATTTTGCTGTGGCACAGTAATGTCTGACAGGGTAAATGTTGAAGAAATCTCAGTGCCACATGGTATTTTCTTCTATCAATTGTTACATGTTTTAGGTCAAGAATCCTTAGTTGATTGATGATCAAAGATGAGTTTAATATCGAGAGCAGCTGGACACTTGATATGATATGTATGATTTACCTGTTAGAGACATGCTTGAAAGAACGTTGTACCAAAATCTGATGTTTTTGCATGTTCGTTTACATCTTGTATTGTCTGAACAGCTGATACCTGCATGCATGATTGAAAAATCTCGATTCTCGAATCTTTTTCCAGGTTATTGGCTGGATGAAGTCTCTATCCTCCTGAGTCTAGTGGCCTTAATAATGTACAAATGCATGTAATTTGTCTTTCTGAGAATTAGTATTGTTACTATCCTTGTTATGTCTTCTCAGAAAGACTTCAGGGCTTGTATTAAATGTTATAAATAGTGTATTAATCCTATATTTGTATTACATTTATATCCATGTAAATACTGCGATGGTGCTACTCCCATACTACGTACAATATTGTACATAAAATATATCTTGATAAATCTTGAAGCATGTGAAGTGTGAATTTAGATAGTGCTTCCCATATGTATTATTTTATACCTTGTATAGTATTGTATACATTCATATATCATTCTTGATAATGACTATTTGAAGTGAACTTGAAATTCCAATCTGCGTAGTCCAATTGAAGTGGACATAATATTTTAGCAGTTGTGGTGTTTCAAATGTTTTTTAGTACCATTTACATGTTAGACCAAGTTGAGCTTGCCTTCACGATGTTTCTGTAGCACAAATGTATTGAAATATATACATTTTTGAGTTGTTTTGTGTAATCCTGTCTAAAATAAACTGGAAAACCTTACTTGAATGTTTTTTGCACTTGTTTGACATTGAGAATTACTTCTCTGCTGGTATTTTCTCTACTTGTATTTTCTCTGCTACATTTTGTTAAAGTGGCCGTTTGGTTAAGGCTCTTATCTATGCAAGCTTGTTTTGTTACTGCAGGTTTTTATTCAGCTAAATTCCGGTCTGCTAAATGTATTAAAAATTTTGGTCTGTAGGTATTCTTCACTCTTCATCATATATTAGAGGTGTGGATTTCATTTGAAAATATCGTTAAATGATTTCCTTGAAATCACTTTGTTTTTGCACATGGGTGCTGTGCAGCTGCCATTGGCTGGACTAGTATCATTATGGAAGGCTCACAAGAAATTTTATGGACCGCACTTCGAAACATGACATGCAATGTTTA
Source organism: Platynereis dumerilii (assembly GCA_026936325.1). Lineage (NCBI taxonomy): Eukaryota > Metazoa > Annelida > Polychaeta > Phyllodocida > Nereididae > Platynereis > Platynereis dumerilii. The sequence continues at coordinate 38,095,213 of JAPTHN010000008.1, forward strand.
AAATTCCCAGATTTGAAATGATCTCATCACTATTTCATTATGTCTTCCTCTGGCGACCTGTCAAATGAAGTATCAGACTGTTATCATTGAGACACAGAAAGACAAATTAGTCCTACCCAACCCCCTTCATAGAAAGCACTGAGTTGAGAGAGTTTTGGGCGTTTTCGAAAAGATCGCACTAGTAACATGGGTGACTCGGCTGACTCTAGAGTGACTCATGTTTGTTTCCAAACATGCTTGAGGTAGCCAGGAACCAGAAGAGGAGAGCTTCACTCTAGCAGGAACCAGTTTGTCACATGGTACAAACTCTCGAGACCCCAGTACTCTCCTAATAACGGGGAGTAGCCGGAAACACTACACTCGAGAACTGACGTTGGCACCTCCCGGAAACACGAAGGTCGAGTTTTGCATGTTCAGAAACAAATCCTCGTGACTCGTGTCACTCGAGTTACTAGTGTAACCTTTCCGAAAACGCCCCCTATGACAACCCATTAGTCATGTTTTCCCACTCAATCCTCCAGGGAGATTTGCTTTCACTCTTAAAATTGCATTAAAAGCTCCTTGATCAAAATTGATTGATTCAATTGCAGTGGTCATGTTATTGACTTATTAGTACATTTGGCATTACCTCTACTCCGGTGTTAACAAAATATCATTCCTGTTCCTTCTAAGAGTAGCACCTCTTTCAGTTCTGACAACATAAGATCTAGGTCCCTCTGGCTGTACAATTTGTGCTTTATCAGACCAACCTGGTTTTCCACCTTTGTTGCGGATTCTCACAATTTGACCTGACACAAGTGGTTTAAGACTTCTTGTGCCCTTGTTGTAACTAACCAACTGACTTTCAGATGGTCTACTTCCATCAACAGAACAATCAACAGCATTGTGCACAATTTTCACACTTGGTAACCTAGTGCGTAGTTTCCTACCCATAATCAATTCCGCTGGACTTCTTCCAGACTCGAGGGGGAGTCTCACGATATGCTAATAGAGATAAATACGGATCTTGATTATCCTTCAGAGCTTTCTCTAACAATCGCTTCACAACTTTGACACTGTTCTCTACAAGTCCGTTTGATCTAGGATAGTGGGGACTGCTAGTTACATGATTGAATTCCCATGGTTGTGCAAATTTTATTCCAGAATGACGTCACGTCAAATCATTCGGATGACGTCACAACAATCATTAATACATGGTGACGTCACGAGGTGATCATTGCAAGGTTAAATTGAGCATATCAACACAAGCACCACATCATGAGGGAGTGTAGACCTCAGAAACTTTATAAGCCCTCACACATTGACTGCTCAAGGCTCTCTTGAGTTTACTGTTCAAATTTATCAGCATTCAGCAACATAATTATGACATCCAAAGAAGAACCTTCTAAATTGCTGCCAAACCTCATTTGGCTTCTTTCTTAAGGTAAAAAGATCTTTAAAACAGCTAAACAAGAACCAGGTGCAACAAAATGATTTGTCCAACTATTAGAAAAATGACGCCTATCAACAACAGAATGACACTGTCCCCGGTCAAGGCTCATCACCAGCTCGCCACTGAGTTTCCAGCCGATTAACCAACCTCGTTTTCAACAATCACGCATCATCAGAAGTTTAAAACTATATGTAGGCCTAATATAAATCAAGAAATTAAGACGCAAAGTCCTGAATACTTTTTTAAGTTTCCACAGTTTAATTCCAGTATATATACACAATTACAAACACATGGTACATTCATAATAATAATAAACAATAAATTGAGAAATTAGAAAAACAGACTCCTCATTCTTCGACCTACTCCTTGTCTGTCATTCAGCACATTGAACTTGTTCACAAACTGAAAAGGAAAATGTTTAGAAATCAAAACATCACACAGTTATCATTGATATTAGGAGAGTCTTCAAAAGATCTAGGCTTAACCAAATTTGTCCCAGAGCCCATAATGCCATGATTGGTGCTATGCCAGAACTCTAATATTTAACATTTCCCTCTTCAGCTTCTCTAATGAAATATACATGGATCTTAAAATTCTTTGTGTCACTCAACTGCCAAGGTATCATTGCCTTATTGGCATCCGGGGGCTCTAAAAACTAGATATGACCTATGAAGCACTCATGAAAACATGAAATTAACTTACATGTATAAATCAAAAAATATTTACGTTACAAAATAGACAAAATTTCAAAAATACAGTATTTTCGAAAATCACAACAGTGACGCTAAATTTCTTTGAGCGTTTTCACAAGTGCAAAAATTTGATCAAAGAACTGAAAATTAAATTCTAAGACTATTTGTAGATGATATATTTACCTGATTAATAGTGTTACAGCCTTTCGTTAATGTTCCAAGGTACGTCATCAAGCTGACATCATTACATTGCTGAAAAGTAATACAAATTTCGTTAACAAAATGGTCCAAGAACACTAACAATGAAGACAATTATATTAATTGCTTAAACTCAGAACTGTTGATGTAAATACATTTATACTCACATTGTAAAACTCATCTTTGAATCTTGAGGTGTTCAAAACAGGTAATCGGTGACACAAGCTGTAAGCTTCTCTTAAGATTTCATGGTTTTTGGGAACATCACCTGCAAGTTACAAAATAATGTAGAATAAATAAATTTTTCAAATAAAATACCATAGAACGGGGTAAAGTTGGCAATCCCGGGAAAAGTTGGCCGGCTACTTTACTTTACCCCACTTAGTGGAAGAAATGCCTACTTTGCTCACTGACACCGGTTTCTTCAGCAAATTTGCCACCTGTGTCAGTGAGGAAAGTTGGCATTTCTTCCATTAAGTGGGTTAAAATAGCTGGCCAACTTTCCCCCCAGATTGCCAACTTTACGGTATTCGATTAGAAGCCTACTTTACGGTATTCGATTAGAAGCAAAAAGCTGCATCTTTCAGATCACTAGGGACAAATACCCAGCCTAAGTTGGAGAAAAATATATTGGATAAAATTGAATACAATGCAATGACTAATTTGATATTTACCTGCTTGGACAGCTTTAACGTAGTCTGCAAGAATCTTCACTCGACTGTGCAACATTTTTATGGCGTTGTGTTGGGCGGTTAGGTGCTCAGCAACTGAAAAGAGATTTGAAAAATCAAATCTATATACATATATAAAATTCACCTCCCCATATTCCTTTGTCACGGGTCTTCTCAGTTATGGCTTGCCTGATTGTCACAATATTTTAACACAGTGTCCCGTTATGTCTGAACTGTGTTTGTATCACTTCAAATTTATCAAAACTTCCGATTATTTACAAAATTTAATGTCACGTTTTCAGTGAATTATGGCCTCCTGCTGCAGTCAAACAGCAGCAGACAGTCAGAGCGAGTGTTCACAAGGGAGGAATGCACAAAGGAAGGAATGAGGGAAGAATGAGGGAAGGAATGAGGGAAGGAATGAGGGAAGGAATGAGGGAAGGAATGAATACTTGAAGGAAGGCATGAAGAAAGCAAGGAAGGGATGAAAGAATTGGAAAAGGAAAGTAGATAGCAGTGCTGGGCACTTCCGCAAACACTTCCGCAAACCGCAACCTCCGCAATTTGCGGAAGTGGCTTTTCGTTTGCAGTTTGCATTTTGCATTGATTGCCAATCAAATTTGCGCTTTGTATTTGCGGAATGAACTTGCGCAAAATGCAAACTATCAAACTGTATTACTTATGTCCAGATGGATAACGTATAAGCAACTGCACATCAATCTTTGGATAATAGTGTATTCCCACTTTGATTTATAATCACAATGCTTCCACAAGTTTGGGAAGCTTAAGATTCCATCAGAACAGTGTGGCACAGAAGGCAATTTCATTTGGTGTACCTTGGGGCCTCATATTACCTTCAGATAAAAAATAAAAATACTTTTTAAAAAGGTCATGTTAAGGTATGGTATAGATGGCACCACATGTGGCGTGCTAGCATCATTACAGCATGAAGCACAGCATGAAGCACAGCATATGAAGCACAGGCTGCAGTCAGACATAATTAGTGTTCCTGCCACAAGGCTTTATTTAATATATATATAGGGCATTATAGGCCTATATATGTTTGGATTTTGTAGCTAAGAGCAATTATTTATATATTGATGAAAAGTGACATTTTCTGCCAATATCAAATTTTTAAGCCTAGTCAAGTAATTGGCCTATGTCAAATGCCTATAACCATCTCATATTTAAACTTAATTTGCGTCTGTAGCAACACTTAGGCCTATTTATCGCGATTATGGTTTGCGTTTGTGTTTGCGTTTGCGTTTGCACCAGCTATTGTCAAATCTCAAAAAGTTTGCGGATTTGCGTTTGTGGAAGTTGTGGATCTGGTTTGCTGATTTGCGTTTGTGGAAGTCCAATTTTGTTTGCGTTGCCCAGCACTGGTAGATAGCAAGGAGGCAGGACAGAAAGAAGGAAGATAGAAACAGATCACAGATAGAAACACAGAAAGATACAGATAGATACATAGATACTACATGTACATATTACATAGACACATTATATACATAAATAGATCTCTACAGGTATGTCACAAGTTCCATATTTCTAGACAGACAGGTAGATTGCTATATTTATAGATATATATATAGACAGATAGATATAATAGTCTGAAAATATCGAAGAAGTGTTGAACATGAGGAAGAATACACAAAACAATAGCAGGATGGGTCAAGAAGAAAAACACTATGGCGATTGGCGAAGGAGAAGACATAATTACTTTCTAGGCCCCAAAGAAAACCATGATTACAAAGAAATACAAAATAAGACTATTGGAGGAATGGAGATAATTTGGATGGTTGATTAGGCCTTTGCATCATGCATTTATACACTACAGGGTTAATTGGGAAGCATGGACTAATTCCCACTGAGGCAGAGCAGTGGAAGCACAATTGAAATTGCTGTCCAACATAGGCCAGGTCCACACAAAAGGGGACGGCGTTCAGAAGTAGCAATTTTATTTTAATTCAATGTACAAACAAGTATTATTGCATAGATAATCTTGATAGATAGTTTAGATAGATAGATAGTTTTTTATTGATGCATGATGTACTTACAATTTTCATATCATACTAACAAAATAATAACTAGGTAATTAACAACACAATTTTAAGAAAAAAATAGCATCAAAGGTAAACAGCTGAGTTACAGCGTAACTATATAATTGCTGCAACCAAGTTAAATAAATTATAATAATCTTTTAATTATATTATGTATAAAAAGAATGAAAATGAGAATGGGTATGGATATGGGATGTGATGATTCCTTAAATTGTGGCAAATGAATAAAAGTATACAATTGATCAGTATGACTGCAGTACATTTTGACAATAATGTTTGGCAAAAAGCTTTAATTTAATTTTTTCTTTTAACTGCTCATTTAAGTGCAACCACAGATGAGGGGACCTTCCCAGGAAACTTGCATTGTATTTCTCTATGGTGTGTTGTGGGGCTCTTAAATAGTTTCTTGTTCGGGTATAATAAGTGTGGTTACATAAATTGAATAAATTGCCCAATCTCACTGGTAAACTGCCATATATGTACCTATGGGATATTTTCACTAATTCCAGCTTCACCAAGTCTTCAATTTTCACAATATTCATTTTTTTGTAAAACTCAGATAATCTTACCCTCCTCCCGATATTACATATACTTCTAATGGCTTTGTTTTGCTGTACTTGAAGTTTTTTTATATCTTTTAATTTGGCCATTGACCCCCATGCACTGATGGCATAACACATGTGGCTCTGTATGTTAGCTAAATACACAATTTTTTTTAAATTTTGAGGCAGAAGGTTCTTAATCATGTTTAGACTGTAGTTTCCAGCAGTCATCTTTACTAAAACTTGCTTAATCTGAAAATTCCAATCCAGGAATTCATCTATATGGACCCCAAGAAATTTAATGTGTTCCACTTTGTCAATGATGGTATTCCCTAATTTCAATAATCCATTATAATTCAGCTCTTTTCTCCTGGGCCTGAAAATAATATACTTTGTTTTTTCTACATTAAGCGTCAGTGAATTGCTTCTAAACCATTTACTTAAATTATCAATGTCTTTGTTTACCTTTTTATACAAGAACTTGAGGTTATTTCCTGATGCATAGACAGTTGTATCATCAGCATACGTTATTGCACTGCAAACTTTCAAACACTTAATTAAATCATTTGCTAAAACAATATAGATTAGGGGTCCTAAGACAGAACCTTGGGGGGTACCATAACTAACATTATAGGGATCGGAGATATGTTTATTGTATTTTACTTTAATTTGTCTATCGACTAAATAACTCCTAAACCATGACAATGTAACACCCCTAATACCATAACATTCAAGTTTTTTTAACACTGTCTCATGATTTAACGTATCAAAGGCTTTTGACATATCCAAAAACAGGCACAATTTGTAAAATCCCCTATTAATATTTTCGACAATATTACCAGTGAGATCTAGAATGGCATCGGCAGTACTTCTGTTTTTTCGAAAGCCGTATTGACCTTCAAAGAATACTTTGTGTTTCACAAGGAATTTGACATTTTCACACAAACCCTGATTGGGCAAATAAACAATAAAATGTCAATGCAATCTCTACCCATCTTTAGACGGGTACACTGCTAGTTAGAATATATGTACTGTAGGCCTATACAGCGAACAAAATATTGTCAAATCACTCCGCCTATAAACTGTTAGTCTGTGATATCAGCTTCTCTCAACTAGCTGGTGCTGTCTGCTGGATATGGATGGATGAATTGGGATTTAAGTCCTGTATTTAACAGTATTTATGCACTCTGGTACATTAATTAGGATAGGAGGCGGACACGGCAATGCCAATGAGGCGAAGGATGATTGAAAGTGCCGTCCAACATAGGTCCAGATGACCCAGCCAGAGCTGGATTTGAACCCAGGACCCAGCGATCGGAAGACTAGAGTGCTACAAACTGAGCTAATCCCCCTCCCCAGTCAGAGTGAGGGAGGCCTGGGAGAGAAATACGAAATACAAACCTGTAGATCCTGAGTCTGCTTCTGCTGTAGTAACTCTGGCCACATGATCCACTCCAATTCGCTCAGCCTCCTCGGTGGCAACTGTGTATGGAATCTCAACAAACAACATGGTAGCCTGCAAAACAACAAACATTAAATGAAGCTAAATGATCGCACTGCATTGATAGGTAATTTTACAGGTTATTGCAAAAAGATATGCTAAAATCGCATCAGAACATATTAATGTAATTATATTTTGTACTGACTTTACTAACCTCTCCATTGACAAGGTCAATCACAGATTCATACACTGTAATGGGGAGCTGGAAAAAGAAAGAATATGGAAGCTTTTATTGACAAATTTTACGAACATTCTTGGCATTTACTGCATTCCTTAAGTTAGACCAGTGTCAAAATTTAGTTCAAATAGAGAAAGAAAATTTTGCAACACAAAATAAGAAAGGATTATTTAACAGCAGACAAAATAATGAAATTTTAACTACCATTTATAAAAAGACAAAACTTTGCAAATATATAACATCATACAAGTGATATATCTTTACAAATTACAAAACAAACAGCTTATCTCATGTTTATAATTTATGATACATTTTGATATTTCAAACACAATAGACTTACATCTGTAGTTTTAGCCACAGGATTGAGTTTCAGGAGAAGTGGACTTTCGTTGATTTCACAAATCTGTTTATGGACCTTCATATCGGAGTCAGAGGGAGACTCGCCTGTTGTGTACCACCCCAGGAAATCCAGGTCACTGAACACTTGTTTGACTGGAAAAATAAAGATTTATGGTAAGTAGTTGTCATTTTGACACAACATAAAAACTCCTACTTGTCAGCAATGTCAGGCAGTCTGGTGGCAATTAAGTTGGGCTATAGATGCTGAAGTTTATAGGCCTATAGTACAGTTTGTCCCACAACATGCGAACGGTGTTTGGCCTGATAGCTCAGCATCTACAAGTTGCACAGCAGAGAAACACATACACACATATAGATTAGCTAATTGTAATATATTTATCACATTTTTGTGATGTTTAGGTGTATTTTTTCCCCCGACTTTTCACATGTTTCATGACAGCCTCCAATTCACACAACTTGACACAAGTGGGACAGACTGAAGTTTGGCTGCTTCTACAGTGAAGAACGTTACAATTGAATTTACAAGTTTAATAAATATTTTTTGTGATTGCTTGAAAGATTAATTATTCCAAGTATTTATTATCCTGGACAGTGGCATAACCAGGTTTTTTCCGGAGGGGGGGGGGGCAAGCGGTCTTTCAGGGGGCGTTCGCGCCAACTTGCGCGAGCGAGAAATTTTTGAAATCTATATGCTTACAGGTATACTAGACGAAATACTATAATGGAAGCAGTACATGTGATTTACATAGCAGAATGAGACAGAAACATAGAAATAGAATGCAGTAAAGCGTGTGTATGTATAGCGTTGGAAAGCAAATTAAGAATTGCTTAATATTATGAAACGGGGGGGGGGGGGGGCAAGGATGGCTACAGGGTGGGGAGGATGCAGTCCCCCCCCCCTCTGGTTACGCCATCAATCCTGGACTAGATATCAAAGTAAGTTTGTCAAGATCACAATCTGTCTACGTACACTGCTCCTCTTTGGTGTTGTAGTATTCCCTGTCTAACACACAGCTGTCGTCAACAATTTGAAAGACAAGCTCAAAAGAATTCATGATTTCGATGTTGCGTCCTTTCTGTTTCCCAATGATGGCACCCAGAACTGAAATGAAATAGCATAGCAGTACTGCCAGTTGATAGCAATAATTGCAGTAATGTAACTTGCAAATTGCAGAACGCAAATTGTCGGTTTAATTGAGAACTAGAATAAGATAAAAAAAATTCAAAGTAAATGTTAAGCCTTCTTAAGGCTTTTGATTAGGCCTAACTAGGCCTACTAGTTCGTACTTAAAGAAAGGCCGCTCCTGCCTGCGTCTTTTTTCACACTATTTACCGTAAAGCTCCGTAACCGTCACTATCCATTTAACACAGATCAGATCTATCCCTATTTCTAGATATATTTTCATCCTCCCTCCTACTACTAGCATATTACCACAATCAACAGCATACCTTGGGATGGTTTGCCCTCCTGGGCTCGAACCCGGGTCCAGTGTTCAGAAATGTTCATGATGACAAGTGGATGGAGGGCCACAGAAACTGAGCCGGTCGTGCCCTGGGGAGCCATTAGGCCTTCAGCAGTTGAAGTGTCAACCTCCATATTGGTTGCCATTTTAGCTACAATTCTACCAAATTTGGTGGCAATATGACAAGTAGATCAGTAAATAACAGACAATCAAAAATGAAAAATACACAAATTGTCTTTTGACAATTTTCAGCAAGCTGGCCTTTTAGATTTAAATTTCGGTCTTAAGAAATCACATTCAGCGACAACATATCATTATTTTAATAACAATAAATAACTAATGGTAATTAATTGGAGATAATTAGGTGGGTAAGAGCCACAGATCATCCAATTAAGACTTTTTTATATTTTTTATGCTAGCTTTTCAGTTGCGTATTGTGCAAGGTCAAGGACGAAGAAAGTGGCGTCTGCACGAAAGTTTCATGAAGTAAGACGTTCAATCAATAGTAAGACTTGTTCAGATGCCTCACAGTGATTATCCACAAGCAGCAGATGTTTAACATAAGGTAGTGTAGGTGTCATGAAAAATTAAGTCGATTTTGGATGGCTGTTGATTGGACAGGCGTGCATTGATATGGTTGAGCGGTTGTATGCAATTTGACAGGTCTGGCTGTCAAATTTGTGTCAGTTCAGTTTCGCCTTGACCAGTTGACAGTTTTGATGACCTGCAGTTGACAACTCACTTTCCTGGCTTGATTCCTTGAATACAACATGCAGTGGATTAACTATGTACAGGCTTTTGTAAATTTGCTGTATTTTTTACAGTGCACTCCAAAAAAATTGAGACAACAATTTAAATAGGACATTACATAATTAAACTTGGGCGTTTTCCGAAAGGTTATACACAAGTACTCGGGTGACACGGGTAACGATGATTCGTTTCCAAACACGCCAGACTTGACCCTCGTGTTTCTGGGAAGTGCCAACGTCAATTCTAGAGCGTAGTGTTTCCGGCTACTCCCCGATGTGTGTGGGGGGTACTGGGGTCTCGAGTTTTGTATGCATGACAAAACTGGTTCCTGCGCGAGTGAAGCTCTCATGTTCTGGTACCAGGAAACACGAGGGTCGAGTCTGCTGGTCTGGCGTGTTCGGAAACAAATCCTCGTCACCCGAGTTACAAGTGTAACCTTTCCAAAAATGCCCAGTCATTAACTCCATTTAGTCTATGATGATACTGTTGTACGGTTTACAATACATGTATACCGTGGTACATTTTGATGCAGGCCCAGCTATTTGTATCACATTTTCGTATACTGGTAGCATCGATATATAGAAGAGGTATAATTATACATACATTTTGCACCTTAGACCAATTCTTCAAGGATTTGTCTAAGGTTTATGTAGAGAGATTGGTGCAAATTCGAAAATATAATAAATCATAGACTTACAGGAAGGGGCACGGGGGACAATTGCCCCAAAAATTTAGGGAACACTGAAAATTCGGGCAGATTGTCAATTTGACATTATCAATGGTTGCCGAGGTATGCTATTTGAAATGGTGTGAAATCTCAATTATAAAATATGGATAAATGTTGCTCGCCTTCCCAAAAATTTAATTAATTAATCTGCGGCTAGTAAGCCTGCAGATGTTATATATTCTGTTCAGTTTCAGCACATGTATTATATATATTCAGAAAGTTATAGTTAAGACCTAATCCATCTTCAGATTAGTTCACAGGTCTGTGCATATCAAATCAATCATGTTGATTTGCATTCTGCCACAATATCATTTAGCATGTGTACTTTGGGGTGCGCTTTTATTTACTATGTACATTGTACATGATAATGTTGGCCTTACAGTGTGCTTGTGTTCAGTTGGCCTATAGATGTTGAGATTGAGAAAACATTTTTCATCTTGCCACAGACAGATCAAGTAATTACTAATTAGCATTTGGCAGACTGGAATATGACCCTGAAGGCTGAAGAGGACTCTCGTGTTCGTAACATATAGAACATATAGGGGGCTTATGTATGCACTATGCAGAGTTGATTCATGCATAAATTCACAATTTTGATTGATGCTCAATTTCTTTAACAGGTGTTCAATGTCATGAGTTTCGACATGAGGAGGAACAACATAAGAGTGGTCATCTGCCTAGTGTTGGGCTTTCTAGCACTGAGGGTTATGTGGGCGCTGTTCAGAGGTTATGACAGGCCTACGTCGGAGGAGATGGATCAAATTATCATGAATCACCGTGACCCTAATGTCCGTGGCTTTAAGGTGAGACATTTGCAAACTATGAATGTGTATTGTAAATCATCATGATCATGGGTGTATTGTAAATCATAGCTAGGCCTGTTGAGTTCTATCTTTGCAATTCATGGCTACTCGTGTGTGCATCATAAATAATTTTGTTGATCAGAGGTTTGAACAAGGCAAAATTAAATCAAATTAAATTAAATCACTGTATTTCACCTCCCTCCTAGTTCCCTCCTAGTCTCCTCCCTCTTAGTCCTCTTCCTCCTTGTCTCCCCTCTTCTAGTCACCTGCCTCCAAAGTCTCCCGCTTGTGGTCTCCTGCTTGTGGTATCCTGCCTCCTAGTCTCCCGCCTCCAAGTCTCCTGCTTCCTAGTCTCCTACCTTCAGGTCTCCCTCTCCTGGTCTCCTGCCTCCTAGTCATCTGCCTTCTCATTTCCTCCCTCCTAGTCTCCTGCCTCCTTGTTTCCTTCTTCCTCATTTCCTCCCTCCTTGTCTCTTGCCTCCTTGTTCCCTCCCTGCTAGTCTACTTTTCCCCAGTTTCCTCCCTCCTGGTTTCCTCCTAGTCTCCTGTCTCTTAGTGTCCTCTCTCCTAGGATCCTGCCTCCTAGTTTCCTCCCATCTAGTCTCCTGCTCCTTGCAGTCTTACTATCCTCCCTCGTAGTCTCCTCTCTCCTCGTTTCCCCCCTCCTCGTTTCCTCCCGCTTCGTTTGTTTCCTCCCTCCTTGTTTCCTCCCTCCTAGTCTCCTGTTTCCTAGTCTCCTGCTTCTAGTTTCCTGCCTCCTAGCCACCTGCCTGGTAGTCTCCTGTCTCCTATCTCCTATGATCCTGCCTCTTGAAATACTAAGTATACTGTCCTCCCTTTTGGTTTCCTCCCTCCTATTTTCTTCACTCCTATTTTCTTCACTCCCAGTCTCCTACCTCCTGGACTCCTCCCTCCTAGTTTCCTTCCTCCTTGTTGCCTCCCTCCTGGTCTCCTGCAACCTTGTTTCCTCTCTCGTAGTCTCTTGCCTCCTAGTTTTCTCCCTTCTTGTGTCCTGCCTCCTTATTTCATCCCTTCTAGTCTCCTGTCTCCTAGTCTCCTCCCTCCTAGTCTCCTGCCTCCTAGTCTCCTGCCTCCTTGTTTCCTCCCTCCTAGTCTCCCGCCTCCTGGTTTCCTCCCTCCTTGTCTTCTGCCTCCTAGTATTTTCCTTCTTTCCTTGTCTTCTGTCTCCTTGTTTCCTGCCTCCTAGTCTCTTGCCTCCTTGTTTCCTCCCTCCTAGTCTCCTGACTCCTTGTTTCCTCCCTCCTTGTCTTCTGCCTCCTAGTTTTTTCTCCCCTACCGAGTTTCCTGTCTCCTTGTTTCCTCCCTCCTAGTGTCCTGGCTCCTCTTTGTTTCCTCCTTGCTAGTCTCCTGCCTCCTCATTTCCTCCCTCCTAGTGTCCTTCCTGCCTCCTAGTCTCCTGACAGGCTGTGTAACAGATCCGCCAAACTCGTCTCCAATTGTTTCATCGTTTATTTTCCATCAATTCATCCAGTAATCAACAATCAAAGCAAGTGAACCTGAGGTCCTGAAAATGTTGCTGGCCCGTCTTCCTAGATAGAACCGATGACGTCGACAAGCGATGACGTCATTACAAGCAATGACGTCAGAGATACGTCACTGTTTATGAAAACGAGGCTAGCTAAAAATAGACCTAAATCACTTTACAGATCATTTACACCGGCCCCTTAAATGCAAATCATTTGCATTTACAATTTACCATAAGTACATTTAGATAGTAAAACAATGTGTAAATTATAGTCTATAAATCACTAGGTAAAAAAACAATTACCTAAAATCACTAAGAATTTGACTTATAAGTGAACATTCAAAAAAAACAGTAGAACTTAGTCTACGCCTATGGACTCACTAAATGACATAAATCAGTTCGGCAAAGGTCAAAATACGGCAACGCTGCCTTTTAAGGCATCCCCCGATGCCATTTTCGGCAACCGTTGCCAAATACGGCATCGCGGAGATGCCGAATTCGGCATCTCTGCATTTCAAACGTTTCTCGGCAGGCGGCGCTAATGATCGGGGGTAGTGGAAGTGCTGCCACACTGAGTTAATATATATTTCTATAAATCTGTCCAAGGAAAAGATCAATCTATCCCAGCATTTTTGATTATTTGGCTGTTCTTTTGAAGCTATTTAACTAAGTTTGACATGAGACTGCTAATTTGAGTGTCTGACTCAGTTAATAACTTTGTGCACCAACACTGGGGTGGGCTGAAAAAAACTTTTCTTAAAATTTCAATATGCCAGTGGCCCAGTGGTATAGAAAGTTGGTTAATGGCCAAAAAATGATAGGGGAGACTGGGGTAAGTTATGCCGCTGGGTAAGTTGTGCCGCCCACTGTTTGGGTTAAATGAAGAACTGGACAAAGAAAGCAATGCCACCCATATATACCCACTTGGTCAACATCATGAGGCACCAAGAAAAAAACTACCAAATATGTTATGAAAAGCTACACTAATAAATTTGATTTTGTTGCTGAAAACTTGAAATGCTGAGGACTGACATTCTGGTTTCTCAGTCATTTGGTATTAGTAATAAGATAATGTCCCTCTGGTAGGATGGAGTTAAGAGGTTTATCTAGAAATTTCTGTTGTTAGATTTCATTTAGCATTGTTTGTTTATTTTTGACAACCAGTTCTATCCAGAAAATAAATAGGGGGTAAGTTGTGCTGTTTTGATTGGGGTGAGTTGTGCCAATGGTATGAGATAGGAATTAATATTTTATTCATCTTTTTTTGTCTAAATTTTACGCAAGTCCTAAAATGTTGAGAAATAACTTGCACTGAAGGGAACACAATCATGTTAAAAGAATTATAACACCCTCTAAACAATAAATAATTCTGGTTTTTTCAGAATTTTTAATTTGTGTATAAAATGGCTTATAAATGTCTGATTAGTTTCATGTAACATGTCAGTCATAAGTCAAAAACATGATACAAATAATGTATCTGAAGAAACGGGTGAAATACAAGATTTTTTTGGAATAAATTAGGCGGCACAACTTACCCTGGGGCATCATGCGGCACAACTTACCCCGGCACCGGGGCAAGTTGTGCCACTTGACCTACTTTTTTCAAATGCCTGCCATGACCTTCCCAATCGTCAGAATGCCCTGAAACGTTAGTTGATTCTGGCCAATGTATTATAATTTGATGTCTGATTTTCAGATTGCATACATAAGCTTTGGATTTTCGGAAAATCAGCCTGACGAAAAAAATGGCACAACTTACCCCGGTCTCCCCTAATTGGTGCAAAAAATAATTTGTGGCATACGACTTGTGCCAGGCCGCTTCTGATTTTATGAAATTGCATATTTTCAGCCATTTCGCATGCTTTTTTAGACCCATTTTTTGGCCTGAGTCAGCTTCCTTGGTTTCAGATGGCTCAATTAGCATACTTAAATCTTCTTTGAAGGTCATTTTGGATATGAAACACCATAAAAAAGGTTGCTTATATTTAAGATACAGCCATTTCTGGGTAAATGTTGGGAATCAGAATTTGGCTTTTTTTGTAAAAAATTGTCCGCAAAAATTGAAAATATAGGAATTGACCCCACAAAAAATGATTCCAAGGTAATCATAATTACCCAGAATCCTCCCCAACGGCCTAAAAAACGTTTCCCTGGTTGAAAAGCCTGCCCCCCCTTGACCCCCCCCCCCTTAATTAAATCCTGATGAAGCTACTGGGACTAGTGCTCAGTGTGCTCCTCTTTTTCTCTTCTGCCTTGTACCGATTTCCAGGGGCGGACTGGCAGATTGCAGCTTCCACAGGCCCAACCACTCACGAGGGCGCATGCAAGGTGCCAAATAGTGTAAAAAATAAAATAAAATAAAAACAAAATTTCTTTATTTGCAACTGTGAAACAATCAAACTTTTAGATCAGGGCCCCCCACGTGAGAGGGCTCTGTATAGAAAAGGGCCATTCCAGCTAGGTACAAATGGAGTTGTGCCGAAAATAGGAATGTTGGGCCCATGATTGTCTTATTTTGCAATGGGGCCCGAAATGCCGCCCGTCCGCCCCTGCCGATTACTTCTACCTATCTCCGCCTTCTCACATCCTCAGTTCCAGATAGTAGCTTGCAAGGGTGCCTTCTCACAATAGCCCTTGTCTCCTTCCTCTCTGTCTACTCTCTCTCTGCCTCCCTCTAACGATTATCTCCTAATAGCCCTTGCCTCTCCCATCTGTACTCTTTTCCTTAGTTTCTTCCTCTATGTGTGCTTACTCTGCATTACCGTAGAATGGGGTAAAGTTGGCAATCCGGGGTAAAGTTGGCAATCCGGGGTAAAGTTGGCAAGCTATTTTGACCCACTTAATGGAAGAAATGCCAACTTTCCTCACTGACACAGGTATCTTTGGCATAATTGCCATACATTTCAGTGAGGAAAAGTAGGCATTTCGGCCATTAAGTGGGTCAAAATAGCGTTTCAACTTCACCCCGGATTGCCAACTTTACACCGTTTTACGGTTTGCATTTTTTTGGTAATAGTCACCCAAAAGCAAACTGGCATACGTATTTTTATTTTTTTTACAACTCTCTGAGAAATAGAAACTAAGGCCATCTTTGTTCCGATGACCAAAAAGTTTGAATAAACATTTTTTGTCTTTTTCCTAGCCATGGAATGGATCATTTTTCCACGATACCAATGAACTATATTGTCAACATGGCCCTGTTAAATTAAAATAATGTGCAAAAAATTAATTCGAGTTTCGAGGCACATATATTATTTGAAATACAGTTTTTTCTTTCATCTGTATTGATTATTGTCAGAAGCTTCCCATAGCACCAAAGTGCAAAAATGCCCTTTAGAAGTGACTTTGGCTATTAAGGCCTTTGCTTTTGGCTGACAATATACTATATATAGGCCTATAGTGATGTTTATGACCAT
The DNA here is from genome assembly GCA_026936325.1 of Platynereis dumerilii. NCBI lineage: Eukaryota > Metazoa > Annelida > Polychaeta > Phyllodocida > Nereididae > Platynereis > Platynereis dumerilii. Next base: position 38,111,492 of record JAPTHN010000008.1, read on the forward strand.
ATAAAATACACAGTTTGTACAATGTTAAGACCACGATTATCTGCCCTTGGGATCTTGAATCGGCCTTCATTACTCGTGTCGATACATGACCTTTGGCGCTGCATGCACCACGATACGGGGACTGATGTGTGACATATGTACCATGTTATAACATATAGGTTTTAATAGTGGTAAGGGTGTAGCAACTTATATATACACACAATTAAAAAAAAAAATTTAATGTCCACTTAAATTTGAATGTTTTAACTGCTCCTTGAAGCTGGAATTGTGAGCTTAGATGCCTAGGTATCATTAACATCTGTGGAGTAACATTAATTTAAAAGTACAATTGAATTATCCTGCACATGGCAGGCTGGTAGTATTTGCCAAAATGTGAAAAAATACTAGCCCACTCAAGAGCTACCCAAACTTTAACACCCCACCATATAATACGTGTGGTGCATCACACTTTTACAGCACTGAAAAGAACATAAAACAGTAACAGCTGCCTTAAACAGCATCGGGGATGCCTCAAACGGCAGCGGGATGCCCCACACGGCAGCGGGGATGCCTTAAACGGCAACGTTGCCGAATTTTGACTTTTGCCGAACTGAACTTATTGATAGGTCGTTTCAACACACCCGAAATAGTCTGAACATTCGCAGATCTAATAAACCCATCATGACTGGCAATAGTTTCCATCACACGACCCAACCTCCACTCCCTCCGGGGCAAGTTGTCATCCATCAGAAGAACCACGTCGTTGACCCTCAGACTTGGAACTTCTTTCTTCCACTTCTGGCGCAGAGTTAATGAAGACAGGTATTCTCGTGTCCAACGCTTCCAGAACTGGTCCGCGAGGTACTGTACATGGCGCCAACGTCTGCGGAAACCATCTTCTTTGGAGAAATTCCCAGGCGGCAAGCTAGAAGTCTGTCCAACCAATAACAGATCCCGTGGTGTTAAAGGCGCTAGATCCTTGATATCATCGGATACAGTAGTAATTGGTCTGCCGTTGACAATTGCCTCAACTTCACAGAAGAGTGTTGATAGTCTCTCATCATCCAAGACTTGTGTCCCCACCACAGCAGCAAAGGTTCTTCTGATGCTCCTAATCTGTCTCTCCCACACCCCACCCATATGGGATGCATAAGGTGGGTTAAACTTCCAAGTTATCTCCCGCTGAAGGCAATGATTTTGGACCGACTGGTTCTTTGACATCTCTTCTAGAGCCCTCCCTAGTTCTCGTTCTGCCCCTGTAAAATTGGTCCCGTTGTCTGATCGTATCAGTTTCGGTGTCCCTCTTCTTGCTTCAAAACGTACCAGGGCGTTAATAAAAGAACTTGTATCCAAGGAGTCCAGCTTCTCTAAGTGAATTGCTCGGACAGTGAGGCACGAAAAAATACATCCATACTTTTTCTCTTGTGTGCGACCTCGTTTTACCAAGAATGGTCCGAAACAGTCTATTCCTACGTTTGAGAAAGGTAGTTCTCCTGGAGTCACCCGATCCTCGGGGAAAGTAGCCATCTTCTGCCGCATTCCTTCAGAACGAAGCCTTTTGCAGACAACACAGTCAGAAGTGACCTGGTTTATCAGAGGTCTGCAACTTGTGATCCAATACTTCTCTCTCATTCTTCCCAACACATATTCTCTTCCGGAGTGACCTGAGTTCTCATGTATGTCACGAATGATCAGCTTTGAAATGTGATGATCTTTCGGAATAATAAAGGGGTGTTTCTGGCGATCCCGTAACGGCGACTCTTGAAGCCTTCCACTGACTCTGAGGATGTCCTTCTCATCTAAATATGGTTCTAGTTTGTAGATGGGAGATCCTCTTGGAAGTGTTCGTCCGGTACTCAAGGCCTGTACTTCTTCCTTGAAATTTCTGACTTGAATACTCTTCATGATCACAATTTCTGCACTCAGTAGCTCAGAGGTAGTAATGCCTTTTTCAAACTTCTTTTGACGTCGACTCTTCAACCATAGAATGTATCTCCGTAGCCAAGCCACACCCTTTCTGAACTTGAACCAAGAACTGTAACGAGTAGACATTTCATCAATGAAGCAATCATTCATTGTCACTGCAGCATGAGATTTGGCTTGTGTCTTCACCTCAAAATCATCTTCCGGGACGTCAGCTTCGTCCAAATTCAAAATCGGCCATGTAGACTTGTCTTGCCTTAGGAACGCCGGCCCCTGTAACCATCGCTGACTGGACAGCAACTGAACAGCATCCAACCCACGAGAAGCATCATCTGCCGGATTAACTTCTGTTCCAACATGGCGCCATTGATCAGGAGATGTTCCTTCATGTATCACCGTTAGTCTGTTTGCCACAAAGGTTTTGAAGCGTTTTCTGGTATTTCTTATGTAGTGAATCACTATCATGCTGTCTGTCCAGAAGGTCGATGGTCCTACTTGTAACTTGAGCTCTCTGCGAAGAAAGGCATCCATCTGAACTGCCAAAGTTCCAGCCTGTAACTCCAGTCGAGGAATTGTCATTCCTTTTAAAGGTGCTAACTTGGACTTGGCCATCATGAAAGAACTCTTCACATCACCATCTGCACTTGTAGTTCTGAGATAACTGACAACACCGTAGCCCTTCGTTGAAGCATCACAGAAATGGTGCAGCTCCACATCCAAACAATCAGAAAACATGACGCATCGGTTGACGTGCAAATCAGTCAGGATTGGAAGGCCATCCAGCCATTTCAGCCATCCTTGCTCATTTGAAGATTCTATCCGTTCATCCCAGCCCTTCTGGAGTCTGCACTCATCTTGAAAAATCAGCTTCGCAATCAGAATGTAAGGTGCCAAGATGCCCATGGGGTCGAAGACAGAACTCATTGTGCTCAGCAAACCTCGCTTGGTCAGAACTGTGTCTTGAGGATTAATCTGAATTCCTATGCTATCCTCCTCAGTGTTCCAACAGAGACCCAATGTTCTCTCCTCGGGAAGTATGCAGTCATCCAGGTTCAGAGATTTTAAGGTCTGACCTCTGTCTTCCACAGGTACTGAAGTCAAGACATCTCTACTGCTCGAAATCCATTTTCGGAGATGAAATCCACCTTTGGTCAATAGGTTGCACAAATGCGTCACCAAGTTGACAGCTTCTTCTACGGTGTCAGTAGACAGGAGACAGTCATCTACATAGAATGAGTCATTTACTGCATCAATGACTTGCTTGGGAAATTCAGATTTGTGATCTTCTGCCGTTCGCCGAAGAGCGTAAGATGCACAGCTTGGACTCCACGTGCCTCCAAATAGATGAGAAGTCATTCGGTAGCTCACTGGTTCAGTGTCGTCATCTTCGTCCCACCAAAGGAATCTCAGAACATCTCGACTTTCCGGCTTGACTCGCACTTGAAGAAACATGGACTGTATGTCTCCTGTGACAGCTACTTGCCTTTCTCTAAATCTCATAATGACTCCCAAAAGATTGTTGGTCAAATCAGGTCCTTGGAGACACACCTCGTTGAGTGACTTCTGTTCAAACTTCGCAGCACAATTGAACACCACACGGAACTTCTTCCCAGGCTTGTTCACACAATGATGCGGCAGATACCAAGTAGAAGGTGAATGTCCGATCACTTTCTCTGCATGGCCGTTAGACAAGAGTTTCTGAATTTCAGCAGCGTAGGCTTGAAAATCTGCAGGATTTCTCTTCAAACGCTTGGTCAACTGCAATAACCTCTTCTTGGCAAGCTCCAGGTTGTCTGGTAAATCAGGAGGTCTGTTCCTGAACGGGATGTCCATTTCATAGTGTCCATCCACAAGCCTTGTTGTAGTGTCCCACATCTCAACAACTTGTTTGTCTTCCACTGACCATGACTGCTGGGAGTCGACTACACCACTCATGTCTACTTCCCAAAACTTCTCAACTTGACGTGATAACTGAGCATCATAGTCACCACAAACCAGAGCACTGAGAGCAGCCTTGCTAGTAATTCCTGACTTCGCTGATCCAAGGGGTCCACTCAGCATCCATCCCAGAACTGTACGGACAGCATAAGGTGCACGGTCGTCTCCACATCTCACCTCCAGAGGTCGCATCAGGTGTCCATAGTCTTGACCAACTAACAGCCTGACCTCTTCATCCATAGGGAGTGCTAGACCGTGAAGATGCTCCCACTGTGAAACGTCATCAACAGTGTTTCGAAGACGTGGCAACTTCATAGCAAACACCCTATCTAAATAAGTTGACTTGGATTTCCTTTGACCTCCTTTGACCTCAAATGACACTTCGTGGCCGTGAACCTCTTGAGATCCATGTAGTGTATCAAGGTTGAGAACTTGTTTTCTTGGTTCCAGACAAAGCTCCTGAATCAGACTGCTGTCACAAAACGTCCGAGTTCCTCCTGGGTCCAGCAGCGCACTAGTCTTGACACTTCTCCCATTGGCACTAATGGTCACAGATACAATGGGAAGGGCCGTCTCTGCCTTGGATGTCACAGCACAACTCGTTTCTGCAGCTTTCCTGGAGTTTTTCTCATAGTTCTCAAAAGCTTCATGCAACAACTTAGCGTGCTTCTTTCCACATTCACACGGAGACTTCTTACAATACCTAGAAGGATGATGCCCATCAAGGCAATTGAAGCATAACTTTTTCTCTCGGATGACTTGAAATCTCTCTTGCGGAGCCATATTGATCAATTTCGTACAAGATATAAGTTTATGGTCTCTTCCACAGAGGCAGCATTTCTTCTCAACCAAAGTACTATCCGAAGTTGTCTCACTATATTTCCTGTGACTGTCTGACTGTGACGTCTTGGTCTCCTTGAGATGTTTCTCATTTGCAGCAAAACTGGAGGTCTTCCTGGGTGCAGTCTTTTCGGGGTGCTTCGGAGTAGCTGTAAGTGTCTTGTCCTCAAGCCCAAATACGGGATCATTTATTTCTCTCGCAGCCCTGTCCAGAAATTTCACCAAACGCAGGATATTTGGGTATCCTCCAGTATTTTCAAGCTCATCGAACACCAGCTTCCTCCACCTGGATTGCAGCCATGATGGTAGTCTCTTAACAATTAACCCCATCCTAATTCTCGAATCAATTTCTCCCAGCATATCCATGGCCTTCAGAGTTTCAGCACAGCTGCGCAAGTCATCCACAAAATCCTGAAGAGCCCTGGGATCATTTGCCCTGAGTTGGGGTCCATCTGTTATTGAAGATATCCAAGCTTCAGAAATCTGGTATCTGTTTCCAAACCGCTCCTCCAACAGCCTCAAAGCAGTTTCATAGCCGGAGACAGGGTCCATGTAAACACAAGGGGCAACCACCTTAGCAGCCTTGTCAACACAACAGTCAATCAATCTGTTCAGCTTCGTGGCACAATCCACAGCAGATCTTCCAACATTACTCTCAAAGGATCTCTTGAACTGTGAAAACTTCATAGGATCGCCATTGAACTTCATCTGTGTAGCCTTCGGAATGGTCAAACTGTCAATCAGCGCCTGTTGAAGGGTAACAAAGTCATTTCCAGAACAAGAATGACACACATTTCCACTTCTCTCACGATGTCTGTAATCTTCTTCCTCACGATGCTGATCTTCAGTCATGCGAGGAGCGCCTGTTTCACCTCCCCCGAACTTCGCTGAACTTCTCGGCCTTTCAGTAACTTGACCTTGAATTCGACGAAGAACAGAACCTTGGTCAACTTCATGCAATCTATCTTCATCAACAAGGGCATGATGAGTAGATTGACGACGTGTCTTCATCAGCTTAGAACTTTCCGTCAAACCAGTTCGCAGACCTGAATTTCTAGTCTTTGCCGATGTCTGACTATTAAATGTCTCTCGTCTCTTAATGTCTCCACAAAGTTCACTGAGAGTATTTTCATTCACAATTATCTCTTTGTCAAGTTTTGAAATCATTTCTGTAACTTCATTGTTCATAAATTTCAGTGATGATTGAGTAAGTCGGTCTTGTCTCCTGGATTCAGCAGGATCCTGCATCTTCTGACGAGCAAACCAAATCTCCTGATCAGACGAAGAGGGCTGGTAGTACCGCTGTGCCACCAGAGGGGTGGAGGTCAGAGTGTGTGATGGCCTAGGAGACCTGACTAAATATCTACCAGAACTAGCCATATTCATACTCAAATCATTCACAAGAACATGTCAAACTTGAAAGTCCTGCACATAAAAACATGTAACATGTAGCTACAACTTGAATGTCCTGTACATAAATCGTGTACATCTCAAATGTCCCATGTAGCATTTTAAAATTTTTCAAATTTCTCATTCAAATAACCAACAACATGAATGTAGAAAATACTTGGTATGTTCAATAATATTTTCATGAGCAAATCAACAGTAAGTGAGTCAACACCTAAAATAATCTATTTCAGACAATGCAATTATCACCCACACCTGTCACAAATTCATCATAGACAGTTCCAATGCACATTGAATACATCAACTCAAAATCCAGTGCACAAGCACAGACACAAATTTCAGTGCACTCAACACAGTCATATTTGCAAAGCAACACATCAAAAGCATCATCGAACAACTGGTAATTCATTGTGACAAACAACTGGTAATTCATTGTGACAAACAACTGGTAATTCATTGTGACAAACAATGCGAGATAAACAACATGCATCATGCAGAATGAAATAGAAAAACATTTTTGTCAATTTTCAAATACTTTTCAGTGTCCAAATTCAAAAACACAAAACATTGTCATTGACAGTCAATCATTCAGTCAAATAAGAAAGTTCTGTTCCACATACTGAAAACTTCAAGCTTGATCTATCAGCTGTTGCTTCAACTTCAATGTCTCTTGAATGACTTGATAAGCCAGTGTCAATAACGAGCTCTCGGGTAAATATTCTGTGTCTTGTGAAGTGTAGATATTCGTCAAAATCAACAAACGAACGATTGACAGCTCACACGAACGATTGACAGCTCCCATCTTCTTCAATCTTCATCCAGAAACGACATCTTGGTAGGCTGCAGAAGTTAGGCACTTTAGTAGACGTAGTGCCGCGAATCCCTACAGGTGGCGACACGAGGCAGCCGAACAGTTATAGTGTTTAGTCTGGCCAAAAAATCGGCAAAAACATTGCAGGAAATAATTTCTCAAACTTTCCACAAATGACAATGTCCACGGATCATAAGAAATACATGTCCAAGCCAATCCCACTGATCAATCCAGTTAGGAGTTCAATCAGGAAAAGTTTTTCATCCTTCTGAAGGCCTACGGTCGTCGAGAAATCCACGAAGTTGACAAGAATCCTGTCAACAATCAATGAAAATGTCGTCTGCTCCATTTCGATTTCTTCATCTGGTCAGTCGATCTTCATTTTTCTTTCGTTAGGGCCTCATTTTCAGTGTAACAGATCCACCAAACTCGTCTCCAATTGTTTCATCGTTTATTTTCCATCAATTCATCCAGTAATCAACAATCAAAGCAAGTGAACCTGAGGTCCTGAAAATGTTGCTGGCCCGTCTTCCTAGATAGAACCGATGACGTCGACAAGCGATGACGTCATTACAAGCAATGACGTCAGAGATACGTCACTGTTTATGAAAACGAGGCTAGCTAAAAATAGACCTAAATCACTTTACAGATCATTTACAGGCTGTATCCTAGTTTCCTCCCTCCTAGTCTCCTGCCTCCTGCATGGTCTCCTGTCTCCTGCCTCCTAGTCTCCTGCCTCATAATCCTCTGCCTGCTAGTCTCCTATCTCCTACTGTCCTATGATTCTGCCTCTTAGCTTCTTCTCTCCTAGTCTCCTGCCTCCTGGACTCCTCCCTCCTAGTCTCCTGCCTCCTAGTCTCCTGCCTCCTAGTCTCCTGCCTCCTAGTCTCCTGCCTCCTAGTCTCCTGCCTCCTAGTCTCCTGCCTCCTAGTCTCCTGCCTCCTAGTCTCCTGCCTCCTAGTCTCCTGCCTCCTAGTCTCCTGCCTCCTAGTCTCCTGCCTCCTAGTCTCCTGCCTCCTAGTCTCCTGCCTCCTAGTCTCCTGTCTCCTAGTCTCCTGCCTCCTAGTCTCCTGCCTCCTAGTCTCCTGCCTCCTAGTCTCCTGTCTCCTAGTCTCCTGTCTCCTAGTCTCCTGTCTCCCAGTGTCCTCTCTCCTAGGATCCTCCCTTCTAGTCTCCTCCTTTCTAGTCTTCTAAATTATGACTCTGACTCCCGACATCAGCATTATTGCATACAAGTATTATCATGGCTAACAGGGAGAGAAATTATTTATTCGAAATTTTCAAAGGATTCTGTATGTGAACACTTGTTCAGGAAGTTTTGTGTAGACTCAGACTCAAGAATTTTATTTCTCCACAAAATTAAAATTATACAATTTTGAACTTATTATTGATTTCAAGAAAAAGTAACTCTAGTTAAATACAACATGTACAATTAAAATAAATTCTGTGGACAGGATGACCTATCTAAGACAAGGATCTTGTCGCTAGCGACAAGCCAACCTGGGGAATAGGGAAGATCCAGTCATGATATTTAAAAATTGTAGACTAAATTATTATCATTGACATTCCATCAGAAATCTTAAAATCTTTGACAATCGCCAGACATGATATATATAAAATGATAGTAGATCAGACATTGCATTAAATTACTGGAGCATATTTGAACATACTTACAGAAAATTAGTTAGCATATTCTCAACCAATCAGGTTTTCTTTACCTTAGTCAGCCAGACTATCTATGGCAAATATAGCAATGAACCCTATTACAGGTATTGTTATATGTACTAAGCAAAAATTTCTTTGCATATTTGCTAAAACCCTCAAAACTATGTGTTGTAATTTTATTTTTGATATCAGTTGGGAGATTGTTATATTGATTTGGTAGACGGTATCTAATACTGTTTTTCACAAAAGCATGTTCGCTTTGAGGAATTCTTAAATTAGATCTTCCTCTAGTGTTATGATTGTGAACTTGTGAATTTGTTACAAACATGTCTGTAATAAAGTACTTGGGCAAGGTTCTGTTTTGATGTTTATATATAAAGCGCATCTCCTGGAGTTTAAGCATATCACTAATTTTTAGAATATTTAAAACTTTCATAATTGGTTCAGTATGTGCATTGTATTTGGCATTTACAATTATACGAACCGATCTTTTTTGCAATTTGTGCAGTTGTTCAGATTTTGTTCCCCATACAAGTAATGCATAATTTAAGAAAGGCAAAATGAGAGAATTATAAATAGTTTTTAGAATGTTACATGGTAGAATGTTCTTCATTCTATTCATCACGCCATTTGTTTTTGCAATTTTTTGGGAAATCATGTTTAAATGAGGTTTCCATGTGAGATGGGAATCCAGGATAATACCAAGGTATTTAAATTCATTTACAATTTCAATTTTTTTGTCATTTATGAAAATATTTATAGGATTTAATTTTCTTTGTTTAGTGTGGAACCTCATCATTTTTGTCTTTGCTTCATTTATAGATAATTTGTTAAGTTTAAACCAGTTATTAATGACATTTAATTCATCATTAATGGTATTGGTTTGATTTAGGCGGCTTTTTAATACAGTGTAAAGTGCTGTATCATCAGCATAGATTATAGGTTGAAAGATGTTGCATGTTTGTTTCAGATCATTTAGATATATTATAAATAATAAGGGACCTAAAATGGATCCTTGTGGCACTCCTGTTTGAATAGTTAGGTAATCAGATTGGACATCAAATATTTCAAGGGTCTGTTTTCTATTTGAGAGGTAGCTTCGTAAGAGCAACAGAGAGTTCCCTGCAAATCCATAGCTTTGTAGTTTATATAAGAGAATTTCATGATCAAGAGTGTCAAAGGCCTTTGAGAGGTCAATAAAAACCGTCAATGGAATTTCTTTTTTATCCATGGAGAGTATTACCCTGTCTATTAATTCCAAGGCAGCAAGCTCTGTAGAGTGACCACTTCTAAAGCCATACTGATTATCATAAAATAGTTGATTGCTTCTAAAGTAGTCATAAATTTGATCATGCATGATTCTCTCAAAGACCTTTGACAAGCTCGGTAAAATTGAAATAGGTCGATAGTTGTCGAATATATATTTTTCTCCTTTTTTATGGATTGGGAGCACTTTCGCAATTTTCAATTTGTCTGGAAAGATTCCTGATTCAAAACTTTGATTAATTATTAGGGTAAGGGGTTTAAGAATATCGAGTTTAATTTCTTTAAGCAGCTTATTTGAGATTCCATCAACGCCACAGCTAGATTTTGGTTTCAGTGTGTTTATAATTTTAAGAACACATTCCTCATTCACGTTTTGGAAGTGGAATATGTTATTATTATTATTATCAAGGAAATTTTTAAAATCTAATCCCTGCGGTTGAGCAATTTTATCTGCTAAAGACGGACCAATTTTAATGAAAAAATTGTTAAATTTGTTTGCAATTATGTTTGGATCACTGCAAGGAAGGTCATCAATAATGAAGTGGTCAGGATGAGAGTTATCTTTTGAAGGTCGAGTGATATCTGTAATTACATCCCATGTTTTTTTAATATCATTTCTATGTTTTTCAAAACATTCATGGAACATGTGGAAATACAATTTTTTCGCCCCTCTAATACTTTTCTTGAGTATCGAGTTGTATGTGCGCAGATTTATTTTTAGAGTTTCATGGATGGGGTCTATGTTTGGAGTAGCACGTAAACGTTTGTACAATTTGTCTCTGAATTTAATAGAATTAATTATAGCTCTTGTTATCCAAGGTGTGCTTTTATGTTTATATTTGTTGAATTTAACTTTCTTTGTTGGAAGATGATTTGAAAGTGCAGATTTTAGGATATCTTCTAAGGTATCATAATTAGTGTTGAGATATTCAGACTGGTTAATGAATTTATTCATAGTACAGTTTAATCTTATTTCTTTTCTAAAATTAGTTAGAGCAGAGGGATTATTTGTTTGTATTGTAACATAGTTATTATGCATTTGCATAAGGTCCAGGCCGCACGATTGCCATCAACCTGCTTGACGTTCACGAACTAATTTTGTGTAAAATTTGGGATACATTTCACACTTTTGTTACAGTATTTTTGTAAATTAAATTAATTATTTTTAGGAGTCTGAAGTCAGATATTTAATCTTTCGACTCAGCGCTCAGACTCTGACTCTGACTCCACCTGAAAATCAATCAATGTTCAACTCCGACACCACCCACCCTCCTTGCCTCCTTCTTGCTGATGATTCTCTTTCGATGACTCCTTGTTCTGCTGCTCCTTTTTTCGCCTCCACTGCCCTTTTCCACTTGGCTCCTCCTCCTCTGTAGTCTGCTTCCTCCACTCCTCCTCTTTCTAGGGCTCCTCTTTGACCAATTTGTGACAGGACATTAGCATTTGAAATCAAATTTTCTGACTTGAAAAGTTTTTTATTTCAGCCAAGTCATTGTGTGTACATCAACGGCAAGTGTGTCACTCAACTAGAACACAGTTTGCAAGAATCGTCCAAGGGCCTTGTGACCAGTGAGGGCAAGTTCTACTTGGACGGTCAACCTTTCTCAATTCTTGGAGGGTCCTTTCACTATTTCCGGACCCACCCTGGCCAGTGGGGAGACAGGTGGGTGGATTTGTCATTTTATAGACTATTACACTGTCTCCTTCCAGACATCCAGAGAAAATATATACCCTGACAAATCACTCCAACATCGCGTTTTATCACAAAATTTGTGTCACAAGCTTTAAACTTTCTGGGACAGCCCTACACTGCCTGATTGTGAAAAACGAGCCTGGGAGTTTCAAATTCTGATTGAATACTTTTTCACCGCAATAATACATGATCTCCAATTATAGAAAGCTATAAACGTGGAGAAAATCTGATTGATGTGCAAAATGTAGTTTTGAAATTGATATTGAGGATTTTTTTATGGAACATCTGTTAGTTTTAATACTCCAATAAATACATAGGGATATTTGAAATGTTTTTACACATGTCGCATTGATTTAGCAATCTTCTTTATTACAATATTGTGAACTTCAGCAAACCAAATTAAAAGAAATAATTAAAAAGTTATGTTTAAATTTCGATTCCTTTCAGATTATTGAAAATGAGGGCTGCTGGATTGAACACTGTGACCACATACATACCATGGAATATGCATGAACAGGTATGAATTCAGCTGTGTCTATACAAAAATCAATACCACTGGTCATTGTATGAGGTATACATACTTTAGAAATAAATATGTGTAAAATGATTGGCCTGAGGGGGGGGGGGAGCATAGCCCAATACCTGCCCCCCTAAATATGCCCCTGTTCTTATTTTTTATTCTCCGAAAGTCTGATTTTTTTAATTTGTTTCACCGGTTTGCATTGCATTCTCAGTCATTGACCAGAATCTCCTCCTGTCCTAATTAGCCTACCAAGTGCATAAATACAGGATGTACAGCCCCAATCATCCATCCGTCAATCGCCCTCGCCACCACCCACAACTCTCCTATCTCATCAATCAACTCTCACAAGCCACAAAAACTGGGCTTAGAGGACTGCACTTATATCTATCTATCTGACTATCAATCTCTTTCTAAAAACTTTTCTTTTGTTTCTTAGTTCAGGTGAAGGCTGAGCATAACTTCACAGGCTTGCTGTATCTATCTATCTGACTGTCTGTCTCTAAAAATGTTTTTATATTTGATCTTTTCAGGTGAAGGGAGAGTATAACTTCACCGGCTTGTTCGATTTACCAAGCTTCTTGCAACACGTTCATCAAGTAGGACTCAAAGCAATCGTGCGGCCTGGACCTTATATATGCTCCGAGTGGGACTGGGGAGGCTTGCCGTCTTGGTTGCTAAGCGATCCTAATATGGTCGTGAGGACGTCTAAGTATCAACCGTTCTTGAATTACGTTAAGGAGTACTTCAACCATCTGTTACCGTTGCTTTCCAGGCACCAGCATAAAAGAAAACAAGGTCCGATAATAGCGTTTCAGATCGAGAATGAATTCGGCAGCTACGGACATGATGTGGATTATCTGAAGTTTGTTAAAGAGCAATTTGAATTTCACGGTTTAGACGAGATGTACATGACCTCAGATGGGCCGGAACAGTTGCCTAAAGGGACGTTACCCGGAGTTCTGTCGACTGTAAATTTCAAGAATAATGTAGCAGAGAAGTTACGGAAAGCCATACAGTTCCAACCAAATCAACCAGTCCTCGTCATGGAGTACTGGGCTGGCTGGTTTGATTATTGGGGTTACGAACATAATGCAGAAAAACCAGAGGATTTCGAGAAACGTGTGACGTACTTACTCACACATAATGCGTCCATTAATTTCTACATGTTCGAAGGAGGTACGAATTTTGCGTTTTGGAATGGAGCGAACTTGGTCGGAGGAAAAGTTGAACCATATCGACCCCAAATTACAAGTTACGATTACGATTCGCCTCTTTCTGAGGCAGGGGATATAACGGAGAAATTCCACATCGTGAGAAACCTCATTAAGAAAATGCAAATTAACGGCCCTCATGATATACCAGACGTGCCTCAAGACAGTCCGAAAGCTGCGTACGGTTCGTTTAGAGCAGACGCTGCGATGTCTTACCAGAACATGATCTCTCTAATTGCTCAAAATAAGATACAACAGCATGAAGATCTGAGGTACATGGAATACCTGGATATTAATAATGGCGGCGGCCAAGGGTACGGCTGGATTTTGTACAGGCACAAAGATATTAAAAAGAACGCTCAGGATCTGAAGATTGTCGGAGACATGGCCGACCGAATGCAAGTGATTGTTAACGGATTGGAGGAAAAGGCCGTTGAATTGAACGAAGACCAGAAACAGTTTAATTTACGAGGTGCAATCCAACCGCAAAATACGATAGATCTTTTGGTAGAAAACACAGGGAGGATTAATTTCAAGCATTTAAATGGACAAAGAAAGGGGCTGCAAGGGAGCGTTTATTTGGATCAAATTAAACTTACAAAATGGCTACACGTGCCTTTTGAGTTTGACGCTCACCTAATTGACGCTCTGAGTGATGCTGATAAATCGTTATGGGGTAAACCGCTCGAAACAAAAGCCCCTGCTGTTTTTAAAATCAATTTCAAACTGGTAGGAACTCCCACGGATACTTTCCTTGATATGCAGACTTGGACTAAGGGGATAGTCATCATCAATAAGTTTAATTTGGGACGTTACTGGAATATAGGACCTGCAAAAACGCTTTACGTTCCTGCTCCTGTGTTAGTGAATGGCATAAATGAGGTACTTGTTTTTGAGCTCCACCAGCCCGGAAAAGAAATTGTCTTCCTGGATAAACCTATTTTAGGTTGAAATAGAATTAGGTGATTTATACTGATTTATTGTCTTCGATTCATTCGCATTTTGTATGTCCGTATTGCGCTCAATAGGATATTTGAAATTAATATTTGTTAAAACTGTTTTGGATTAAGAGTTGATCTACTTTTATCCTGGAATAGTGATTATCAAGGGATTTGAGTTACTTTTAAGTCCAGACAGTTGATTAGCGGATTACTATAGTAAAGTTTTATTTAAGTTAATCCCTCTAGAAAATAATAACACATGTTAGGTTTTTCGAAAGAGAGAATGATTAATGATATAATGTTCTATTTTGGGGAATGTAGGGATTGAAATTCACAATCTGATCAACATCTGGTGAACTTTCATGTGATTGTGAACATGAACATTGAGTAAGAAAAAATTCATTCATAAAGGTACAGAGATAGGGTGCAATGGGGCAGATACTTTTCTGAATTGTGATGCATAAGTCTAGTCTCACTCTGAAAGGGGGTAACCCATCTCAGAGTGAGGCTGGAGGGAATACCTTGGTGAGAGAATTATCCAAATATAGCATTTGTCCCAATGTATCGCATGTCCCAATTGTCCCCAGTCTCCCCTACATGTTTTGGGCATTTATATACATCGCAACAGCTGCACAGAACTTACTTGATTACTGTGATATTGTTCAAGGTTTACCAAACATACAAGAGTGCCAAATGCATTGTAAAACCTCATTTGGTTACCTTTTTTACAAAAAAAATACTGCTTTTTAAAAATTTGATTTGGTAGTTTATTCTATAAAAAAATTGTTACCTTTTTTTTGTTGAATTGTTCTTAGTATAGTGAAGTTTTTTATGTCAATATTTTTTAATTATTATGAAAATTGGGCCAATTGTATATATTATTGTAATGTATGCATATACATGGAAGGTTTGTTATGTATATATTATTGGTATAAATTTAGTGTTGTTCATGAATCTCTCTAGTTGTTGAATTCACAGGCCAGTTAATGACGTTACATGATGTGAATTATGTACTAATATAAGTAATATTGTACTAATGTTTCCACCAAATCATAAAATTATGCATTTAAAACCTTGGCCATTTTGTAACAAATTCATACTTGGAGTATTTTTGATAACTTCCCATTGCTCAGAAAAGCTTACATATCAACTAATTATAATATGGAATGAGGACAAGATATACATTGTAACCTAATACTCCTCCTGCTACGTTAATTTGTATAATATAATTATTAAAGCGTTGTTGTTGCTAATTTTCACATTTTAGTTAATTGATTTTTCAGCTTATCTAATAACTGACACAATTTGATATTCATAACCTAATTATACTCCTTGTATTAACTTAACTTTCTAAAAGCGTTGTTTTTGCTCTTTCTCTTGCAAATTAATCAATTATTTTTTCTGTTAATATAAGATCTGATGCAATTTGATCAAATGCAACCTGTATGCTATGACCTACATAGGTAGGCTTGCGGCCTGCGCTGTGTGTTTATAAATTTTGTTCATATTTCAAAAACCACTCCCAATATAATGAGTTACACTGTGTGATTTAGAATCTCAATTGATGAGCCAATTACCAATGATGCTGCAATTCAAATGAATTGAAAATTAATCTCATATGAATTTATGACGCTGTTAACTGAATTGACACACATAGCCAATCAATTTAAATGGCTGTGGGTAGGAAATGTGCAAATTAATTGATTATAACTTATGTAGATATTGACAGTTATTGTTCAACGTTTGTTTAAGAGTTTGGTGTATATTGTTATATTAATGTGATTTGAATGTACCAGATACTGTTAATTTGTTATGTATGTTTATACTTTATTGATGTACTTAATTATGTATGTTTGTTTCAGAATAGGGAAAACAGCTAGTAGCATTGAGTATTGAGTATGTTAGTATGATTTGTCACTTTTAGAAATAAATGACACTATGTTCTGCCTAGGAAGGGAGCCACAACCAAATCCACGCCTTATCAAAAAGCTTTCCAATGTTATGTCCTATTGTAGCTTGTGTAGGGCTTCAAATCGCTACATTTCATTCCAGGTGTACGAGGGGCATTCAGAAAGTTCTGACTAATTTTTTTTGGTTGACCTTTCTTTTTGAAGCAGCTGAATGAAATTTTCAGTCTGGTCTTGTAGATGTAGAGTAGTATTCGATTTCATTGTTTTCTACTGACAAATGTATCAATTTGATATAGAAAATGTCAATAAAACGATATATATATCTAAAAAATTGAGCTGCGCTGGGTGCACTTAGTTTTCATTTCCATGGCAACTGCGTTTCCTGAGGTATGATATTTTCAAATTAGATAGCACTTTGCATACTTGAAACCAGTTTCATTCCGCTGCTTCAAAGAGAGAGACATGGCATAAAAATTGGTGAGAACTTTCTGAACGCCCCTCATATGTGTATTAGACAATTTAGCATGTTTAGCAGAATAACTATTGAGCTTTTGGCCAGGTTTTGTTTTGGCCTAAAACTAAAACTCATCAGGGTTTCCAAAGGTCAGGATTGAGCTTACATAGTTATAAGTATAAATGCATTTTCACATTGTTCTGTCAGTCTTAAGCAGACGCTCTTTTGAGTCACGTGGTTTCGAAAGGCGAAGCCTTGAGCGTCTTGCTACAAATGTTGTCGAGTAACATGGGTCATCTGGTGCAAAGTGTCGAGAAACAGTTACTCACATTGTCAAATAGCCCATGATTATTTCCCAGTCACTTTGCCTCACTCTGTCATGAGAGTAGCCCTCCACTTGTCAAAAGTTTCCAGAAACATCTACATAAACAATTTTCTTCTGGGACTACATTTTCAAAAGGATCACGCACCTGTTTAGCAATGTAGAAATCCGCCAAATGTGTCAACTTGTTTAATCTCCATTTGCACCAGTTTAATCCATTGTCATTCTCCAACAATGTCCCACATGTTGAACTGGGTCATGAGTGATATATCCTGGCTCCATTGGCTAAGTTTTCATTCTGCTATCTCTCAAAAACTACACATAAATCCAGACACGAGGACCACGCTAGTTTTGTTGTGACAGGAAACCTCTGCCAAAAATAGCCACAACAGATTTGAAAATTATTTCGTTTTTCTAATATCACAACAAAATATGGGCATCTTCACTTCAGATACTTTATTTTTCACTGTAAATTGATAATTTTATGAGTGGACGTAGTGAATGTAATAAAATTATGATTTTATGAGTTAGTGAAATAGATATAATAATTGCATTCTTCACGAAGTGATACGAAAACACAGCATTTTAAAGTCCGAAAATAAAATAAAAATGCCAACGTAAGTATGTCACGTGATCACTTCAAGTTTGCTCGCAAGACAATAAGATTGTCTGAAAAATTTTAGTATATGATGGATGGGAGCCTCCCAAACCTCCCACTTCCCATCCATCAGGGAAAATAAAACTAACTCACCAATAGAGAAAACAAGCCCTCTCGCAGAGCTCACCAAACTGCTTGGTTAAATATATATCTTGAACAACTGGTCCATGAAACTCCTTAACATCAACTTCTTGGATAAATATTCTCCGAAAAACACTTAACGTCTATCTTCCAACTTCAACGGAACTTCAGGAAATTTCAACATCAACTCAACGTATATACATCCGACGTAACGTCCCACCGATCAACTACTGTCTGAAACAGATATAAAACCAACATTATAAGGCTGTGGGTGGGTGGGAATTATTATATCTATTTCACTAACTCATAAAATCATAATTTTATTACATTCACTACGTTCACTAATAAAATTATCAATTTTACTTCGTTAGTGAAATAGATATAATAATTGCATGTTCAAAGTTATTGAAACAAAACATGTTGAAAATCATCTTTCTCTACTGATTCTCGACCATAGAATCTCAAGAAAGTGTTGGCTCTACTCCAGTTAGCCTTCTCTAAGATTTGGCTCACATTTAAGCCCGCATTCCACGCCTTTGACGTAGCCGCTCCACGCACTGAATGTCCTTTAAACCTCTCAGTGTCGATTCCGGCCAAACACATAAGATCTTTCAACCATCTGCTAATGGTTGCTGGGGCCACCGGTGCATGCGGTTTTACAATCCCCAAGAAGAGTTGTTCTCGCCTGCCTTTATCTGTACGCCACCCTTTTGTTCGCGCCAGATATGTCCTTAAACATTTAACCACATCCAGATTTTCTTCATCATATTGAAGCAGTGTCAGATTCAAGTAAGGTTTTGAAGGTCGCTTCGTCTTTGTCAATTTTGCAATATGTAAAATGACCTTGTCACCATAATCTTCAATCAGTTCTGGATTAATTGACTGCAGCTCTTGTGCTCTCTTCACATTCGTCAACGCCATTAACATGACCAATTTCATTGTCAGTGATTTGTCTGTCAAATCAGCATTATCCCCTAAATTCTTGATGAATTTTAGGACCACATCCACATCCCAAGTATTTGTATATCTGGGCTGTGGGGGCTTCTCATTGAAGGCTCCCGCCATAAACATCTTCATGTTGGGGTGCTGTCCCACTTTATATCCATCAATGAGTGGATGAAAAGCAGAAAGTGCTGACCTGTACACATTCAGTGTCCGAAACTCCAGTCCAGCTGTACACTGTTGTGACATAAAGTTAATCAGATCTGCCATAGAGGCCTGAAATGGATCCATCTGTTCTGAATCACACCAGCCAGCCCACTTTTTCCAGGCGCTATTGTAAGCAGACTTCGTCCCCTCTCTTCTGGACTTATCCATGATGTGCATAGCCTGTTCTGAAAATCCTTGCAACTCCCAATCTTGCCTGTTATTGGCCATGCCGCCAACTGCAGCTGATTGCCTTCCATCAGCGGATGTCTTTCTCCCCATGCATTGGTCAGCAACCTCTGGGTCTGCGGCAATAGGATTGGGAAATCCATCAGCATCGACAGTATTTCTGCATACCAAGGTTGTGTGTTCCATACTGGAGCTATCAGTAGTAATTGTGACTTCTCTAGTCTCACTTTCGCAAGGCACCTGCCAATCAAACAAAATGGTGGGAACGCATATGCCCTCATCTTGCCCCAGTTCACTGAAAAAGCATCTACTACCTCCGCCTGAGGGTCCGGTTTCCAGCTCATGAACCGCGGTAGCTGAGTGTTCAGCCTGTCCGCAAACAGGTCTATCTCCCACGGGCCGGTCATTGTCTGTAACTGTTGGAACAGACTCACTTCCAGCTGCCAATTGCTGCTGTCCTTGTAGTGCCGCGACTGATGGTCTGCCATCCAATTCAGCTTCCCCGGCAGATATTCTGCAGTAATTGTGATCTGTTTGGAGAGACAATATTGCCAGAGATCTTGCGCCACTGTTAGTAGCGGTACAGAGCGACTGTTGCCCATCTTGTTTATGTTCGCTTTGGTTGTCATATTGTCCACTCTGAGATGAACATGACAATTCGACATCTCCTTGGTGAAGGATTTGACTGCAAACATTGCTGCCTTCATCTCCAGCACATTGATGTGTTGGGATTTCTCCTCTTGCGACCAGGTCCCCTGGGTTGTCAAACCATTGCAGGTGGCTCCCCAGCCCAGTTTCGAGGCATCGCTGGTCAGGTCTAGCGTCAAGTCGGGACACGGTTTTATTAAAGATCGACCGTTCCACAATCGCATTTCCTCCAGCCACCATTGCAACTCCTCTCGACATTCCCTGTTCAATGTCACCACTGTCTCGTAACTCTGTCCGTTGACACACAATCCTCTTGTTTTCTGCATTTGCAATTGTCGGTAATGCAATGGCCCCGGTGCAATGGCCCGTACACTTGCCACTAACTTCCCGATCACTTGGGACAGTTCGCGTACCGTTGTTGTTGGCTCGGACAGCATTCTGCAACACTTTTCTTGGATATCGGTGACTTTGTCTTCCGGTAATGTCACCTTCATCGTCCGAGAGTTTATTACAAAGCCCAGAAACTCCACTTCTTGTGCTGGGTTCGGCATTGATTTCTCCAAATTGATCACAAACCCTAATCTGGTCAACAGCCACATCGCTGTGTTCACTTGGGTTTGAAGGGTCTCTTTTTGCGAGTTCAAGATCAGGATGTCGTCCAAATAAATGACCAATTTTAATCCTATCTGTCGCAATAGGCCCACGACCGGTTTCAAGAGTTTTGTGAACATACGTGGAGCGGACGCTAGTCCGAATGGGCAAGACTTGAACTGGTACAACATTTCGTTCCATCGAAACCTCAGGAACTTCCGTTGCCTCTCTGCCATTTGAATTGACAGATAAGCGTCTTTTAGGTCCAGTTTCGCAAACCAGTCTCCTGGTGAAATCATTTCTACTGCCATATGTATCCCTTCCATTTTGAAATGTTGATATGGGATAAACTGATTTACCGGCTTCAAATTGAAAACTGGGCGCATACTCCCGTCCTTTTTTGGCCTCAAGAAGAGGAACCCAACAAACTGCTGGTCGTTTGCCTGTGCTCCCTCGACCGCGCCTTTT
Organism: Platynereis dumerilii; assembly: GCA_026936325.1. Lineage (NCBI taxonomy): Eukaryota > Metazoa > Annelida > Polychaeta > Phyllodocida > Nereididae > Platynereis > Platynereis dumerilii. Next base: position 38,132,156 of record JAPTHN010000008.1, read on the forward strand.
GTGATCAACTTTTCGATTTCTACCGCTAACATCTCTTGTTCCTTTGCGGCGAAAACGGGAACACGCGGGCTCCGCCTCTGCGTAGGCGTACTGATCCATTCTATCTCGCACCCGCTCACCGTCTGTAAGACCCACGGGTCGTTTGTGATACATCGCCAATTTTGCGCGTTTCTTGCCAAACTGCCGCCTACGGGCCCATCTACCGGTTCTGACAAACCTAAGGCTCTTATTGATTCTATCACCCCTTTTGAATCGAATAAAGGAAGTGTCAACATACCTGTTGTCGGTGGCTTTTCCGGTTCCACGGCCATCTCCCTTGCCTCGGGAAGATGGCCCTTTCTGAAAGGGCTTGCTGCCTTTCCCTCTGCCGAATCTGGAGGATGGCGCTCCACCACGCCCTAGGCCCTTGCTCTCCGTCAACTGTGCCACTGCTGCCGCTGCAGCTGCCGCTGCCGTCGCAGACGCAGAATTGCCTCCTCGGCCAGCTCCAAGCCGCTTCCTAGGTTTCTTCTTCAGGACCTTGTCCTTTCCGAAGGCCTTCTGCGCCTCCGCCAGGTGCTTGGATCGCTTTGCCTTTTTGTACAATGCCTTGTGAAAAGACCTGCCAAATAGCATACCATCTTCCGCCTGTGGGAAAACTCCAGCGTTCTTGGTGACTACCTCCTTGGCCTTCTTTCCATCACGGAAGAATCGAGTCAGCATCGCCACACGCCTCTGGTACAGAAGAGCTCCTTGCACCTGCCCGAGCACTATGATCGCTTCTTGCACTCTTCGGCACGTTCCTTTGATAAGGCTTTTGTCCTCCTGACTGGCACTTGGGTCTAGCTCCGCCTCTACCCCTCTCCAGGTATTCCAAACTTGTAGCAGGGGGCCTACTGCCGTGCCCAACCTGCTGCCCACCGACAGAAAAGCTTTGTCCTGCTGGGTTGCCCAATCCTGGGCGTTTGCCGGCATGAGGTCCAGGATTTCCGGATCCATCGGGCGCCGCACCCACTGATTCACCTCCTCCGGTGCCGGGCACTCTGCTTCGATAGTGTCCAGTAGCTCTGGTCTGTACTCAGGGTCGTGGAAGTACTTGCCCAGGAAGGCCCACTGACCCTCACTCAGCTCAACGTCCGGTTTCTCCACTGCCAGTGGGTCGTAAATGGATTCGTCCGCGATATTCCATTTCCGGGCATCCGTAGATTGCCCTTGCGACATTGGGGTCCAGGTTGCTGATGGAGGCCCTCCAGATCGCCTCGGTGGCTGGAAACTTGGCACTCCACTATGTCCACCACGACTGTCCATGTCATCATCCGAGGAGTCTGAACCACCCTCTGAGGAGGACAAACCCGTGACCTCCTGTTGTGTGAGTCCAACCAACCTGGGGTCTAGTGGATGACTAATTTTGGGTATTTTATACCCATTCCAGCCTTCACTTGGTCGCCCACTCTCCACGTGGCTGGTCTGGCCGCCCTCGGCCGCCATCTTGCTCGTCTGCCCCTGCAGAAGCACTGAACCAAAATGGTTCTTCGGCCGCTCCCGGGCCGTCTGGGGGGTCCCACTCGGTTCCCCGTTGTCTCTAGGAGGGCTCCTAGCCTTCCCCGACTCAAACATTGGTCCTTCTTCCATGTTTGGTGAGAAACAAACGAAAAACACCAAACTAAATCAGACGACGCACAATGGCGTCGGCGAGCAAACGAAGAAGTGATCACGTGACATACTTACGTTGGCATTTTTATTTTATTTTCGGACTTTAAAATGCTGTGTTTTCGTATCACTTCGTGAAGAATGCAATTATTATATCTATTTCACTAACGAAGTAAAATTAATAGTTTAATGCAAACAAGGTTATTTATTCACGTTCATAAGTAACTTCTCTCCAACTCACGAAGCAAAACGAAATCACCCGATCATTTGTGGCCAGACCAGCAGAGCTCTGCCCTCGCTCGTACCTAGCGTCATGTAGACGGGGAGACTGGGTACTAGTCAGAGCTCTGCCCTGCTGCTAATTCCTCGCTAGATGGCATGTTGGTCTGAATCCAGACAGTTGTTCGGTGACATTTCATTGGACTAATGGCAGGAGTTTTATGTTCTGCTTTTACGCACTTAGGTGCACCAACAGAACAGGTGGATCATCAGGATGACAAAACTATGAGACACAGTCAAAAGATAACTGAAAGTGCCATAAATATTGTTTAACACAAATCATGGTCAAGTGGATGAGCACAATTTCCAGGAGAGGGGGGGGGGGGGATGGGACACCAGCTGTACCAATAACATTTTAATGTAGGCCACAATTTTCATATGGGGAGGTACCTGGGACTATTAATTCTCCATCTTTCCCGGCCAAGGTATAGCACAAAAACAAGCATGCTCTCTTTTCTCACCTCCTAAAGGAGTTAGGCTTGGTTTCATGTTCAAAATTTATATTTCATATTTTACTCCCCCCCCCCCTTCCTCCTACCCCCATATCAAGGGTATTATTCGGGTGGGTAAAATGGTTTGTGGCACCCTTTGTAGGCTGCTCCAAAAATTTACCTTTTTATGTAGGCCTGTAGCTAGCAGTATAATTGGACATACCAATCATTCTCTTCACATGCTTCATACCACACCAGATATTATATTATGATATATTTTTATTGTGGAGGAAAAACAAGTGCTTACAGAATTGGACTGAAATGTTCCTTGTGAGGTCATAGCCCTACTCATGCCTTGTTATTCTCTATGAGTCATAAGCAATTCATGAGGTCATATTCTATACTTCCAATGCTGTCAAAATGAGTGACCGAGTATCAATGAGGTCACAAGTTGCTCAATGACAACTTGACAGCTTCTTTCAATGTGTTTGATAGGGCTTGTTGTGAGCTCATTGACGGCCACCAACAGCTTTTCTGTAAGCACTTGATTTTCTTCCACTGTAACTAACTTTAGGTCACAATGATATTATTGATTTATATAATATGATACTTTCACAGGCTGTAGAAAAAATTAATAAGTTGCTCAAAGAGAGATGTAAAACTGAAAGGTATTAATGAATGGCTAATATAATGGTTATAAACAATGATGTTATTTAAAAATTTTATTAAAAGGTTTATACAAAAAAGTTTGATGTTATATAACTTGCCAAAGACTCCACCTGAGATCGCTCCCATGATTTTTTTGCTCTTTTACTGCTGTACATGACACATGACACTGGGTTCACTAATAAAAATAATGGATTAAAAAATGTATTCGTCTATGTTCTGGATTCCAAATTGGACAAGTGTTATCCTGAAATCCGGTTCTCGCAAAGGTGCCATTAGAAAGGAAATTCTCATAGCAAGGGCACACCGGGTGAATTCGCCAGTATACTCAGGCCTCTCATCTAAAGCTGAAGAAGTCTATTGGATAAGACGGTCTCCCGCTAATTGTGATGACGCAGGTTTGAATCCCAGCTTTCCGAACTGAGCAGAGCCTCTTAAGGGACTTCTGAACTAAAGGTGCAGATAGACACTAATGGGCAGACGTCTCAGTACAGCTTGCATCTTGAAACAGTTGATAGCTCATGATCTAGGCCTATAAATATAACGTGATGGAGAATATGTAAGCCATGGAACCTCTTTGCATGCGACAGACCTTGAATTCTGAAAATTTCTAAATCTCTTGAGGAAATTTTTGGAAGATAAATATTTCTTCTGGAAATTTCTTATCATTTTCAATGGCCTGAAACCTTATCAAATATTTTGAGCCCTAATCAACCAACCTAGACAAAAGCAGACTACTTTCCAATAGCCAATTCGGATTATCAGCCTGCAATGTAATTAATAAATTTTGATAAATTCACAATCAAAGTCTAAGGTAATAGGCGATATGACACATAAGCGATATCAAAGACTCAAAACATCGATTTTTTATATAGAAAAAAAGGCTATTTATTAGAGAGAGAAAGTTATGGTCATGGTAAGGGGTGAATACCAGCACGAATATATATGAAATGTAGACAAACATTAACTTTAAAACCAGCTTTGTACATTGTCACTAACTAGTGCTGAGGTCTACAGGATTAATTGAATTGTTACGAATGTACAATGCATTAGTTTCAATACTGTTTCAATAATTGTGACATGCAAGAAATTAGTCCGAAATAACTGAACGCACTACTGCACGCTTTTAAAGTCAGTTATTCGGACTAGCAACAAATGACAAGCATAAATTTGCAAAGGGACATGATATTAAAGGTATAAAAGTAAATTCTACAACCTTCTTCAAGATATAATAAAGAGAAACTTTCACGTTGTTTAATCATATTAAGGCTTTTTCTCTTCATCTTAATATTTCGCCAACTACCTATCTTATATATATGCGCTGTATGACAGCACATGCACATACTTCAATAATTACATTTAAATGATTAATTTTTCATAAATAATGCATATATTATGAATATCATAATATGGCCTAGAGCGAAAATCAGTGATGTTACACATGTTACAAATTAATGTACAAAAGGACTGAAAAATTTACCCTAAATAAAATTAAATATGCATACAAAAACGGACATTCATAACTTTATAATTGATTATCTAACAGTGAAAATATTAACAAATATTGACTAGCAGTGGAGAATACAGGAGTACATCTATACATGACTTATAAAGTCATATGTTAATTAATTACAAGTGCATATGATTAATTATTATATCATATTATGACTATTATTGATGACAAGCATGCGCAATAATGCAATAAAAACACTCGCAAAGCGGTGAAAACGGTTCAACACAACATAACAAATTAACAAGAATCATTCAATTAAATTTAGATTCAATTCATGCAGAATAAAAATCACTTGAAGAGTTGGAAGACTGTAAACAACATGGAATAGAGGAATAATTAAATTGGGGAGAGATACAATTAAAATACAATAGTTGTTGATTACAATAGTCACAGATTAGTCTTAAAATTTTTGGAAATGCCAAGCACAACAGGAATGGGAAATCAGTCAAGACAATGGGAGTGGGTCTTTCTGAAATCTGTTTATTCCTGCAATCAGACAACCTGAATCTGGGAGTCCCAGATTCAATATCGACATATTTTAATATATCTATGATAATTATTATAAGGCAGACTAGGTATACAAAGACTATGAAGAGTAGCTTCAGTTTAAAAAGACCACAGTGCTTCTGTACTCAGCACTAAAAGCTGTTGTTTTATCCACTTTCAAACCAGGAAACATCGCTAAAATTGCATTATCTTACAATTTTTACAATCACAAGAACAGTTTAAGACACACTTTTGATTAAGCACTCAAAAAACAACAATTTGATAACAACCAATATAGGCAATATAAAAAAAAAGCTGCATAATTTTATTAGTCACATTTCCACTAATTCAGAGTCCCTGCTCACAGTGCTGATCAGCTCAAGCAAATACAAACAATACGCCAGCAATCGTCACTAATTACATAGTGTCTCTCACTAATAATAATCACTTAAGCCTTATTATAAGGTAAGGTATCATGGCAGTTATCGGAGCAAGGCAGAAGTGCTTCAATATTTTCGTTCGTTAGAACTACCCTTGGACCCAAGCAGATCTACGGCTAATATTTATGGCTTCAAAAATTTTTTTCAGTGACATTTTTCATTAATTTTTCAGACTATGAATATTTGGTACAATTTGTGTATTTCAGAGTAATACATGCATTTTTCATGCATTCTTTTCTTTTAGCACCAATCGTAATGTAATTACCGAAAACACACCAAAAGTGACCGGCTTCAGTTAATTAAGATCTAGATTAATGTCAAGCTTCGTGAAATTATCTATATTGTATGGCCCAGTCGGCTTAACCTTCTGAATTCCAGCATTCATGTATATCATATCTTTTATCTGTCATATACAATTTTAGCGTCATATTTTCAGCTGACAACACCAGAGAAGCCTCAATACAGTACTATTGCACTTTATATCGACTCTTCCATTCGTCGGGTGAAAAGTAGTACTTTGCTGTGATACATTTGTGCTTCCTATGGACAATATGGCCGCCACTCAATATGGCCGCCACTCAATATGGCCGCCACTGTCACCGAGTCCCACCAGGTGGACATAGACTCGGCAAGCAAGGGAGCGGCTGGTTTCTGGTGAGTCAAGCAAGGGAGCAGTCAGTTGCTGCTGAATGCCGAATACCGAGTCAAGCAAAGGAGGGGGCAGTTGTCGGCTTACAAATCGTCGTCAAACCCACTTTGATCCGCATCGGTGAAGTCATTGAGGTACGAAATCCACTTATGACTCTCCAGGGTGATCTCGTTAGAAAGGCGGTTGATTTCTTTACTCTCTGCAGGAATATGGTATTCACAGGGGTAGCTAATGTAAGCGTCCTCTAATTCGCAGGACAGGGTGTCTAGAGTCAAGTCCGTCCAGTCTGGATTCAGGGGGCTGTCGTCCAGACCAGAGCACTCCTGATGCTATACGTTACTCGTATTGTTTGTGGCACTGATGATGTTGAAGTACGTCAGAGAGCCACGGTGGCCGCTTGTTGAAGATCTGTTGTCTTCTTCGATCAACTGAAAGAAAATTCACACCATAATATAGCAATTTCAAGTCTCGTTGATGGCCATGCCTGCAGCTGCAAAGATACTACTCAATGGATGGATAGATAATGGGGGCTTTATGTCCTGTATTTATACACTAACTAGGCTCATCAGGAGAGGAGAATGACACAACAGTTATTTCTCAATAGACCAGAGGGAATAGAAAACCACACAATAAATTAATCAAGCTATTAACAAATAGTGTTTTAGCCTGCACAAGGCCTGAGCAAGACCACTGATTGATTATGCTTAACCCTAACTAATGGGGATGTTCCTGTTAAAAGAAGAAATTTCTTGAGAAGAAGATACCATCAAATTTCAGCACAATAAGTGTTATGTTCTTAGGTACTTTGGTTCCTGGAATAAACTTACCACTTCTCCGAATATCTCGTTGAGCTTGTTGACCATCAGTCGGAAGTTGCCCTTCAGACTGTCGTGGTACTCCAGTTGGTCGACGTCAATCAGCCGAGAATTCAGGTCAAGCGCCGAACTGCACACTTCCACAAAATCCCTGGAAGTTACAAATTCATACAGGACGAGAAATTAGGACAGCTTCTCTGAAGACCGACGATAATATAGTTTAGGAATTGACTATATAGAAGAATCAAGAGGAATTGACAATTGACAAATTTAGCAGAATGTACCTGCTAGTATGAATCACTGTATGATCCCTCACTATGATCAACATTCTTGTCTATTGCATAACTGTATTGAAATCATTGTCATACTAAATTACCATTCGACAGCAACAATATATGTGAATTTAATAAGTGGGCACCATTCCAAGACTTTAAACACTTTACGCAGTTTCATAATATTTTCTTTACTTCAAACTTTAACAACGATGTTTTGAAGAGTTTACAGAACCTAACACAGCCGAATGTAAAAATATTGCCACGTTACCTGAATATACTCTTCAGCGATATGACTTTGCTAGCAGGGTACTTGGACGACTTCTCCGACGACAAGAACGCCTCGGCATACGCTAACGGACCAGCGTTGACTTGCGGACTCACACTACCCTGTAGCTTCAACTGTAACCGGATGACATCTGACTTCATTGCTATTACTTCTCGCAGTTCCTTGACCCTCCCAGACATCTCATCTTCCGCAACTTCTATTGGGGTCAATTCGACGTCTCTGTGGTCCACCACTTGAAGGCGCTTCTTGACGTAGGGAAACGAGTGTGACGCTGAAAGAATGCGATAACAACATTATTACTACAGATTTTTGGGAAAAGAGTGTGACGCTACAAGAAGGAGTAGTAGATATATTACTTCATATTTTGGTGTTAACAATTTAGTTGATGAAAAAATTCTCCAAAAATACTAAAAATTATTCAAGAATTAAAAAATAATAATTCCTTCAATAAACCATTTCAGTAACACAGAGATAATCACCAAAACATAAAAAATGTAACATCCCTCGAGAGGGGGGTACGACATGTAGCATCAAACTTCAGAGCATGTGCAAATTCCTCCATGTTATAGAAGCTTTGTGTGGGAGCAGAGTCTTAAATTGCATCAAATAAATAAGGAATAGGTTTTTTTCGCATAAACTTTTATGAAAAAATCATGGAAAATGTCCGAAAAGTTCCAAAGATGATCAGTTTAAATTTTCAACCAGTACCCAAAGTATTTTATAGCACAAACACTCACTTGTGATAATAGTTCTCCTCCTGTACTGCTCATCGATCTCTCCTCTGGCTTTGCCGTTTCTTGTGAACGGCGTCTCGTACTTAAACCGTCTCAAGTTGTTGTTTCTCTCAAATTCCGTTTTCCTGTCGTCCAACTCTTTCTCGTCGAAGTATGGAGTGACGTACGTGACTTGGATGTAGGCAAACTTGGCATCCAAATCTGTGGGGTTGACCTGGAAATAACAAAATAATTACGAGTGAGAAATGAGTTCTCACACCAGCCGCACTACTGTACTACTAATTTACTGATCACCTTATTTTTGCAACGTCAAAATACATATTGAAAATGAAAATTGACTTCGAACAAGTTCAATGGCATTGTTCTCAAAATTTCTTACAATGTTCAAGTGCATAGCAGATTTAAGAACACAGAGACATCCGCCCCTCATATATTTTGATTTTTAAAATTTAATTTTCTTCATTAACTATTGGACCTCCCGTCCCCCCCTTTCAAAATTCCTGGATCAGCCCCTGAACAAACACTATTTTTGCAAAAAATTTCACAGCATCAACAGCCATATTTTAGTACTAGTAATGCCCATTGAGGCACATGTTTAGGGGGATGAAGACCCCCCCCCCCCAACAAACGATAATGGCAGATGCAGATGTGGAATCTGTCTGGTACGCTGTACGTGAGCAATGCGCACATTGATGAAACAGGTGGATAGGTATTGTCCTAATTGTTGACCTCTTAGCTGTCGTAGTGAACGTTGCATGGCCGAGGCTTGAAGAGTATTGAAATATTACTTATAGACATAGCCATTGAGGGGAATTTTTAGGGGGAATGGAGCGCAGTGATGGCAGTGGAAATATGGACAGGGAAATGATGAAAATCTTTAAAATGACGGTGAGATGACGAAGATACGATGAGTAGAAGTGGGTCAGCCAGTGTGCAGGCATGGAATGCAGGTGACACTGGAGTGTGTAGATGGTTTTGGCGGGAAGAGAGACTGTGGCGCCAGCCTCTGGCGTGAGCAGTCAGTGAACTACAATGGAGATTCATGCACCCCTGGTAGAGAAAAACAGCAGAGGCAGGAAACGTAAATAAGGGAGCTGTTTCACTGTTATTTGCTGTTATCAGAAGGACAGGATAGATCAATAAGGATAGGTGGATAGTTTAGGTGAGTAGCACCGCTAGGGGAGGAGTTTTTAGCTGTTGCAGGTGTGAGCATTTCACCCATGATTTTTGTATCTTATACCCGGCAGGGATAACAAAGATCAATGAATCCAATGGCTGCAACATACCCGTGAAGAGTCTTGGATCAGTTTGACTACCCCTGGACCAAACTTCTCCGTATACAAAGACTTCAGTCTGTCACAGATCTCTGGCAGTGTTGTGACCTTTGGTTCCTTGTAGACATACTCCTTGCCGTCCTCTTCTTCGAACCATTGCTGAAAACAAGAACTCAGAGGTTACTAAACAAGCTAGTAGTTCAAAGGAAAGATAAGGTTACACTTCAGTGTACTAAGCTGCCTCAAATTGCAGATCTGTATAAAAAGATTCAAAGAATTGTATATAAGTGGAGAATCTACAAAATAAACAAATCTGACATCTAAAACAAGTTACGGTATCTTCCTTACAGTCTACCTTCAGACGAAACCAAATATTTCAGTAAAGTTCTAAACCAAAACAATGTACTGCAATTTAAGATCACAAACTCGCACAATCAGCTTGCTGAGCAAGGTAGCGTCGGAATTAACATACCTGACCAAACATGGCGACCTTGAAGTAGTTGCCTAGCAACCGTTTCTTGTTCTCTGTGACTTCCACAATTTTCTTGTAAGCAGTCATCAGTCGTTCGTAGCAGATGCTCAGTTGCTGAAAAATACATGGACGGATGATTAGGGCTTTACGTCCTGTATTTGTGCACTTCAGTAGGCTAATACTAATAATAGGACAGAAGGCGAGGAGGACACGGCAATGAGGCGAAGGATGATTGAAACAGCCGTTCAACGTAAGCCGAGGTGACCCGGCAAAGGGCTGGATTCGAACCCTGGACCTAGCGATTGGCAGCCCAGCATGCTTCTGCTAGACCGACCCTCCCCCCTCATAATACTCAAGAGGTTGTCTCGTAAATTGTAATCATTTGTATAGTTACCTGGAAATTTCTTTGGCTCTCGTAGACGGGAATGATAAGTCGGTAGATTTCTCCCAAGAGTTCATATCGCTCAGCATCAAACATGTAGTTGGCACACTCCTCCATCAAGTCAACAAGATGATCCTAAAATAAGAATAAGTGAAATCAAAAACGTTACAATATCAAATTTAATTTGACTCCCGTTGGCCTTTGCTGCTGATCGGAGCAGGAGTAGTGGCCAATGACAGCACAGCTGAGCACGCCCACTTCCATCGCACTTTGTGCCAGTTTAGTTTCTTTTGCAGACGTCTGAGGTTGACCTCGTCATGCTCTCTGGTCAGCGGAGGTTGCTAGAGTGAGTGAGTTGGTGTTTTATGTCTCATAGAGTTTGCTGGAGCTTTGATATTGAAAACGCTTCTGCAGAGCTGATGATACAATCCAAAATCTCTATTGAACAAAAACAGTTAAAACTTTTTCTCAACATATATAAATTTCACTAGCATGAAGCTTTCATGGTGCTCAAGTCAGGAGCATTTCTTCAGCCTGAAGGAGGGAATTGGAATAGTCATTGACTATTGTTGTTTCTACCTCCACCAGAAATAACAACTTTTTACTAATAATTTCCTAACATACCTCAGTGTACTGGACATCTTGCATCCCCGTGTCGTCTCTCATTCCTGATTCCTCCACGTCAACATTCGGAGAAATATTTTTGAACGCCATACAACCTTGTGGAAATTCTCCTGTAAAATTGCAAACACTTTGTAAATATTGGTAGGCATAATACCAGGTAAAGGATCATTTAAGTGGGTGTTACTCCTCTGTTTTCAATTCATTTGTTTGTTTACTCAAACAGATACCTTAAAATGGAAGGGACTTAAAAGGTAGTTTTGAAATTGAGTTTTTTTATCCAAACTTCAGTTTATCAATCGTGAAACATGTAATATTTTTTATTTGCTTGAAGCTGAGGACAAGTGTCTTGCCAAAACTTTTACAACTAGATAAAATATATCAGTCGATTGAATTCAAAATAATTGAAATAATGAATGCTATCTTTGCTCGAGCTTCAGGTACATGAGGATTCAATCCAGCAAGTATCAAAAATACCGTGCAAGCACGTAAACCCCGCTGGCTCAATCTGGTTTCCACGGCATTAAGGCCTTAGGCACCTACTGATGTACGTCACAAAACATTTTACAATCGGTGACGTCACTTTGATTGTTTTCTCGACCAATCAGAGCGCAGAAAGCGGTACTCCCTGCTTGTCTGTTGATATACAGACCGGAACTAGATTGCGCTGGCTCTGTGTGAAGCCATTGAGACCATTCGGATACTGTTACATGCATACAAAAGTAATAAATTCCAGTATTGTTTGCAAAGAAAAATACCGTGCAAGGCACTGGAAGGCGAGAATCTCAAATTGAAAATTCACTTGTTAGGCCTATTGTAAGTGTGGATTGCTGGGTGAATACATACAGCGATATTTTTATTTAGTATATCCCAATATTGACGTTGAGAACCAAAAAACAAGTTTCATTAACATGCCTCATCGATGTGTCATGTGAAATTTGCTTTATAATGTGATTACTTCAATAATCTGATGCCGAACCGTAAATGCTAACCCTCCCCCCCCCCCCGACTACCGTGTGTGGATCCACCGCCGATCAGTAATAAGCTGATCAATTAGTGTTTCTCATAACATTGTATTTAATGGCCTACTGTGTATAGAGTTAGATGGTTTGACTGTGTCAGTGCATTGGAAATGTGGAATGGCAGTAATTTACAGCATATATTAAGCAGAGTGGTCACTGGTCAGCATGCAGTAATACTTCCCCCATAAGCTAGCAATGTCACACAGGAATTATGCATTTGTGCAAATTAAATAGAACAGTGCTTAGCATAAGTCTCAAAACCAACACAAACTGTGTAAGGCCTTATCAGGGGTCTGTGTTGTAAAAATGTCATCACATTGCACTTTTGGAACCCTCAGTAATTGACACCACATGGCTGACACTCAGACAAATTTTCAACCCCAAATGAAAGACACGCCCAAACAGGGTTTATTAAAAACTTTTAAGTCATGCTCTAGTTTCCTAAATTAATGGCAAATCAAATAACATTTAATATGATCTGAACAGGACAGGATTATTAAAAAATCACATGCACATTAAATTTTTGTGGAGATTCCACTCAGAATTTCTCATTGTGACTGATATGTGATATGTGTTCAAGATGATATTATTTGTCTTATAAAAAAATACAAAATGAATATAATTGGAGGGGGGGGGTACTGAGCAGTGAGCACTCAAGAATGCTTATTGCATGTTTTAACACAGATGACACTGTTGATAAGGGGGGAGCACCTGCGGACACAGGTTCAATATTGGGGGGGGGGGGGTGGTGGAAGTACCTGTCTGAGGTATGCCACCGAAGTTCACAATTTAGCATCATACCTTAGAAGTTTTAAGGAAATTGATATATCACCACCTTCTATTTCCCTGGGCCATGGGTGTATATCACATGATAAAGCAGTGTGGAGATGGATGCATGGATGAGTAGGGCTCTATGCCCTGTATTTATGCACTGGTAGGCTAATAAGGACAGGAGGAGGACAAGGCAATGAGGTGAAGGATCCAACATAGGCCCAGGTTAACTTATTGCCTACTGTGATTGTATGAATGTGTGTGTGAATGTGCTCAAATCCACTGAAAGTTTCTGTTTGTAACATTATGAATGGACGAATAAAAGTATGTTCTATTCTATTCTATTCTATATAATGCCCCCCCCTCAGGCCATTTCTAGATACACCCCTGATAAAGCCCAAATCATCTATCCAGATAGACAGATAGATACGATACGATACGATAATACTTTATTGAATCATTGAAAACAATGAAACTCATTAGATAGATTTATAGATAGATAGACAGATAGATAGATTTATAGATAGATAGACAGATAGATACTATTAGATAGATAGATCGATAGATCGATAGATAGATAGATAGATAGATAGATAGATAGTCATGATGGGACGACAGTTGCTCAGTTGGTACCACTCAGGTCATTCTATCACTGTGTCCCAAGTTCAAATCCAGCTCTGGCCTGGTCACCTTAATCTATGTTAGACAGCAGTTTCAATCATCCTTTGCCTCATTACTGTATCACCCTGTCCTAATTAATGTTCTGAGTGCATAAATACAGGATGTAAAGTCCCAGTCACCCATCCATCCTGAAAGATGGATATCTGATAGATTGATGATATGATAGATTGATGGATAGGTATATATTGTAGTAACTATCTTAGATCACATTCTTATAAAATAATTAAATTACTAGTATCTGATGACCACAAAAGATCATGCTGTAAAATTGATGTCCAATCTTTTATATGCCTAAGATGTGTGACAGCATGCATAAATAAATAGCAACAGCAGCTGTAGTTTCTTCATGGCAGAATGTACTTACAATCTAACTCTAAACAATGTAGTAAACATATATAACACATACTTGGGGATTTTAGAAATCCAGATGGGACTCATCAAAAGAGTAACCAAGGGACTGGGGCTATAACAGGTCATTTTGTGGTTTGTGGTTGAATTAACACCCCATTTGGGCAAGATTGTAAGTTGCTCACCATGATATTTCACACATGTAGCATTTCTTCACTTCTTTTAGTGAGTTTTTTGGGGGTTTTGTTTTCTCTCTTTTGTTCTCCTTTTTTGTTTTCTAAAGGTCATGTTCAGCACTCAGAGACAAAATATAGTAGGCAGGGATGCATAAGTATATGACAAGGCTATTAGGAACATATCCGGGCACGCCACGTGCCTGGAAACCTGCCATACTCGAGAGCCCCCATAGGCATACGGGAAACCCGTTTCGCAGGGGGGGGCTGTCGCTATTTTGCCCTGAAATTTTAACATGGCACCGATGTGACCAGGGCAGCGGATCTGCCCGGATTGGTCGGGACCTCCTCCCCCTCCAATACACCCTGCATTGTGAGGAGTGCTTTTCCTACCTCCAACATGCCATTAGCTTCCAAAATGCCATTAAATAATAATAAGCCATAGTGGAAATGTTGAGGGAATTTCATAGGCCTACCTGTGTACAGTGGCATAGCCAGGTATTTATAATTTCCAGAGGGGATTTAGCATGTTGAGTGGTGTTTAAGGGTTCCCAGCAGACAGGGAAATAGTGAAATCAATTCCATGCAGGGGAAAATCAGGGAAGTTGAAATTTGGCTCATTGGTTTGATTTATGGATTAAAATGGTTCTGGATTTGTTAATACATATACATGTATACATGGATGCTAAAATGCTCAAAATCACTTGTTATATAATATGATAGTTCACAGTTGAAAATTGTTAAAAGGGATTTGATAACCACTTGAACTGTACAGTAATTTGAGTAGAGCCAAAGGCAGATTACCAAAGGTGTACAACTTTCCATTTACGCCTCAGCCCAAGCACATTCCATTGAAGGGCATTTTTTACCCAACTCTCCACCCCTTTCAGAACACATGTGGCATGTCACTGGCACCTCAGATTGACAATTTATTGGTTTGTTTTCCCACATCATTACACATGACAGATAAGCACGTGCACTGTCAAGGATTTGCTGTAAAAACTTACTTGTTCTTGTTTACTGTGACAGTTCACATTGCCTAAGGTGGAGATCCACATTTCTCTAGTCTTTCTGAACTGACAGCTTATACCAGGTCTGAAGATTTTTTTGACACTGACATCACTATTTCGGAGAATGTAGAAGAAATAATGTAAGATATTTAGAAGTCA
The DNA here is from genome assembly GCA_026936325.1 of Platynereis dumerilii. Lineage (NCBI taxonomy): Eukaryota > Metazoa > Annelida > Polychaeta > Phyllodocida > Nereididae > Platynereis > Platynereis dumerilii. The sequence goes on from JAPTHN010000008.1 coordinate 38,147,272, forward strand.
AAGATAGTTTTGAGAAAATAATTCCAGTCATTTTTGACAGTGTACATGAGATTCTTGGTAACAATCAATTACGCACATCTAATTGCTAGAAATGCCTGGAAACTTGTCATTCCCATCTGCATGACAAAATAAGATAACAGGCAAAATTTGAATGAAATATGAGCAACACAAAGTGAGTTATGCTTGACGAAATCCCCAGCACCAGTCTCGTTGAGGACTGCAGAACCCCGTAGGCTATGTATAGCCTGCGGGGTAAAAATTGAAAACACACTATGTGTCATTAATTTAGAAAGGATGGGTGCTCTGTTTGAGTAAAACAAAGTTCAAAGAATAATTTATTTCAACACCAAAATTGATTAAACAGAGGAATAAAAGTTTATAGCCAATTTGCAAAGGACCAACACAAAAATGAGAAGACAAATAGAGAAATAGGTTAAGTTTGGAAATCAGAACAAGTGAACTACAAAAACAAGATTCATTTATCGTGCCATGTCATGAATGTTCATAGCAAATTTAACATTCATTTTCAGAACAACTGGAAGTATAAACTTTATCATTCAATTCATATAAGCTACAGCTATTGACTGGTGCATACTGCATATCACACTAAATTACCAGATTTTCAGAAACAAGTTCTGTGAGACAATATCGACTATTACCAGAAGTTTACAACACAAATTGAAACTAAACATTTAATTATAACGTAAGAACATAACATTTAAAGGTTATATACTTAATGGTAAAAGCCTCGTAGATAATGAATTAAATAAATAGAGAGGGCGGTTTTATTTGAAAATGATGAATATTAAAACAGAAAGCATGAGATGGCAAAACTTACGTAAAATACAAAGGTTTATTTGAAACTTATTAGGTATTCAGGTTATGCTGGTAATACATAGGACCCACCAAAGATTGGCGGAAAGGTTTTTATTCCTTATTAGGTTTTTAACTTTGAGCTCATACTTTATAGCAATTAGACAAAGATATGTGCAAGAACTTACTCTAGTGCCTTCAACGTCCTAATTTATTTAAGCAAACCCTCGGCAAATCTAAAATGGCACCAACTGACAGTACTACAAGTTACATCCGCATTGTAAAGCTAATAAATTTCATCCAAAAAGCTTCTAATATCTATTCTATGACTGCATAAAAATAACTTGGACAGGAACATAAAAATAATGCTAGAAACATACTAAAGCACATGGAGATATGTACCAAGATAATAATTTCTATATAAAATGTAGATACAACGGATAAATATCACCTACAATAACAGCTTGGCAAATTACATACATAACATAGACACTTCTAAAATAAGAATTTTAAAATTTCAATGATATAATAGAAACGATATTCAATAGATAATCAACTAGATTTTTTCTAGCTATGCATGCTGAACTATGGTGATCATGCACATTCGCAAACTCTAGGATGCCATAGCTACGACCGATGCATCTTACTCCCATGTCACTAAGTTAATAGAAGGCCGAATGCACGACACAGACCATATCACAATCACTTAACTCAACAATGGTTAACATACATGCAATTTGATTATGTGTGCACAGTATCCAACAGGTATACAGTAAATGGGCCAAAATCTTCAGTTGGATACAGTAAACACACAACACAATAGGTAACAATTAACGTAATGCATAACAGGCATAAGACACTTATTAAGACAGAAAGCATGACAATAGCAAAATGCAAGACAATAGATAGCACAAGAGCTTCAATGGTTCCCAAGCTGCAGCTGTGAGTTTGCCTTTCTGGCTGTCTCACACACTGCACACTCTGCTTGGGCTTTGATTCTGATTGACTTGGAGCAGAAGGTCCAACTCTATCAGAGGATCACTATTACCCAGACTGAAGTGCTACCCTGGCTATATACATACGTCAGTGACCATTGAGTTCCTGCCTCTCACCAGTCATTTCATAATTTTCCAAGTTTTCACAATTTACAACGTTTGATAATAAACTTTCGGTTACATTTTTTAAAATAGTTTATTGCAGCAGAAAAATACTGATTGCTCCTGAGCAGAAATAGACTTGACACTGCAAGGAGGCCTGCTGAGATGACTCAAAACTTCGCATCAAACACAGTTCTAGTTGGGTCAGTTATAGCGAAGGAACAACACTGAAGCTCTTGTGACAGACAGACAGAAAGCAAGACAAATAGACAGAAACAAGACAGACAACCAACAGAGATGATAGACAGTCCGACTTACTTCCTAGTTTTCCTGCAAACAGGCAAAGAGAATCAATGTGTAAGACCCATCCCAGTTATCCGTGGTATTGTACGGACATGTGTTAACATAGTATTGACACATGTATTGACATAGTATTGACATAGTATTGACATAGCATTAGACATTCACACACACCTCCTACTATACATAGAGTCATACACTTTTCAGACACTTCAAACATGTTTTCATACCTGTCAGACACTTCAAACATGTTTTCATACTTGTCAGACACTTCAAACATGTTTTCATACCTGTCAAGACACTTCAAACATGTTTCATAAGCATTTCAAACACATGTCAATTGGCAAGAAGCTCTTCAACAGTTACCAGACGTCTTGTTGTGTTTAACATGACATTGAAAGCATCATTTGTCACCGTGTCATTTCCCGATTTATAAAGAAATGGAATAGGGTAGACCTATCAGAAGCAGTTGCTACAGATGCTTCTATTCTTCTGGACAATTTCGTTGTTTGAAAATGTCCGACTACAAGTCTGCAACCAAAGCATTGGCTGTTGTTTTAATTGTATCAAATGCATTGATGAAGCTTCAAGATTCAAATGAGGGCTTTGGAACAGGAGTCCGTGTAGTAGAGGAGGAGTCAGGAGTCGGAGGGAGGAGTCAGGAGTAAGAGGGAGGAGTCGGAGGGTGGAGTCGAAGTCGGAGGGAGGGTTGGCTTTAAGCTCTGCAGCACCTTATTCGGCTATATTGAAGGAGTCAGGAATCGGAGGGAGGAGTCAGGAGTCAGAGGGAGAAGTCAAAGAGTCGGAGGGGGAGTCGGAGGGGGAGTCGGAGGGGGAGTCGGAGGAAGGGTTGGGTTTAACGCCTCTGCAGCACCTTATTCGGCTATATCAAACGAGTCAAGAGTCGGAGGGAGGAGTCAAGGAGTAGGAGGGACGAGTCAGGAGTCAGAGGGAGGAGTCAGGAGTGGGAGGGAGGAGTCAGGAGTTGGAGGAAGGGTTGGGTTTAACGCTTTTGCAGCACCTTATTGGGCTATATCGAACGAGTCAGGAGTTGGAGGGAGGAGTCAGGAGTCAGAGGGAGGAGAAATTAAACATTAGCTTGGCTAAATTAGTGATAATGAAATTCAAAGAGCACTTAGGTGAACTACTTAGGCAGTCTTTTGCACATCTGTGGCATTCTCGACTTTCAGGACCACAGTTCAGTAGACTCCAGTGTACACTACACCAGTTAGTAAACATTATCAATTCACTTAATTCATGAAAGGAAAAGTCGGGAAATAACAGGTGACAAAGTGCTGGTGTCTACTTGATCTACAATTAATTAAAGCATGCACAAACTTGTGTGATTTTCTTGTAGCATTGTTTAATTAATTAGCTTTGTCTTTCACCATTAAAGTGCCTACTAGACACAATGCTTTTTAATGTGTGAATCTATTTCAAAATCGCATGAAACATTTCAACAAAAAGCCATTTCAGTGATGTTTGTTTTTTAAAGAAATGATTATGTTTGGCTGTTAGAGTGCAACATTTACAGCAAAATGTGAATGATTTTGTTAGTTGGCAAAGATAAAATCAAACGCTTACCTCTGCGCCGAAGATACTCGGCTACTAAAGCAGCGATGTGAATGTAACAATGTGAAGCCTGGAAACAAAATTCAGAACACAATTTTTTTAGAGGATCCTAACTTAATAGCATCAAAGATTCAAATGACATATTTCAGGTTCTTCAAGACAATTTACAACACCCTAGAGCTTTCAGAAATAACAAATAAAACAGTGCTATCATAATAAGTTAATAGCCCTTATTATTAAATTCAAAAATCATCTCTTCAAATTTATGGAATTGTGTGTCAAAAATATTGAAATTCACTTCCATCAGCAAAATATTTAGGCTTTTATAACTTATAGAAAACATTTGATACATCTAGAAATATAATTTTCATTTTCTGCAATACCAAACACCTTAGTGCTATGAGCCAGAGGATCAATCCAGTGGCCATGGTACCAAAGATAGGGTGCTTCACACAACAAGCATCAGAGAGGAGATGCAGGGCAGAGCGAGCTATTTTTAGACATCCAGGCACATGATATTATGCTACTGTGGCGCCACCAAGCCCCTGGTGGAGAACTACACTATACTATATTCAATTGAATTATTTCACAAAGTCTCACCTCAGAGTAGTCTTTATTCTTAATATGAATCCTGGCCATGGATTCTAACCATGTTCTCCGCAGTTCAGGTGTAGATGCATAAGATTTGGCCAATGAATACTGCAAGTCCACCAGCATCTCCGGGTCATTTTGGTGTTCTTTCATTTGGGCGGTTGCCATTAGCACTGTCCTGATGCGTTTCGTTAAGTCTTTGACTTCTCCGGGGAACACTGTTCTCTGTAACAAATAAATGAAAGTTATTTGGCGGACAAATAGGAATTGCTAACACGGATGAGCCCCCTAATAAGGCAACTCTTGATAGATAGGATTGATTAGACCAAGAATGAGGAATTTTCAAAATTATGCACATTTAAATGGATGCCCCCCCCCTTCATATAATGGTGTCCAAAAAACATGTGAATAACCATCAAACATTTTTATTTCACTGTAAGAATTTCATGAGAAAAGAAAACTTCTTAAAACACTTGAGTCAAGCGACCATGTGCGGGACCTTTACCAGCCCAGCATAGATACCGCTCAGGCAGATGGATAGTACACTGCACACAGCTATAGAGCAATCCTCAAAGACAAGTTCGAGTTTTTCATAAATGTTGATTGATGAGACAAGCAAAAAGAACAGAACGTCCACAATTAGTCATTTACTCCATGTGAGGGATCTTTCAAAAGTCCAGCGAAGACACTAATTGATGCTCCAGAAAATTCATTCCATATCATGAAAAGGTACACAAATGCATAATAACTAAATGAAAAGCACAACATTGAAAAATTAATATGTACATCATTTGAAGTGTCCTAGATTCAAATAAAGAAGTTTCCAGAGTTTTTAAATGTCTTTTAAAATTTCTTTTCAAGAATACATGCATGGTTTATTTCAGACAGCAAATATGTGATGTTTATATAAGAAGAGAAAAACAGCCACCATTATATGTATCATAGTCCATGAAAGTTTTTTATCTTCTAGACTTCCTTGTTCCTCAGTAAAAGAAGCAAGTGAAACTTAATAATATATCATTCTATTTATAATAGAAAAATAGAGTGCTACACTAAAGTTTCACCATTTCAACAAAAAGTTGACATTTCCAAATCAAAACAAAATTTACATAGTAAGCATTCGAATAAGTTTTCAAACAATAACTGAGTACATAATTTTTACATCATGTCATTTAACTGTTTCATACAGTATAATATCAGAACCACAGCCGATTATTTACTCAATTTCCTCCAGACAGTCATGGTCTAATCTATTGTTGATATACATTCATTCTCCGTTCCTTTTTTTTTTCTTTGGAGCAAAGTTTTTTTTGCATTTCAAAAATCTCTCAACTTGCTAGTTTTCTACTCTTCTTTATTCATGGAGATAAAACTTTATCCCAAGATGGCGTTTTTGTTAAGTCAATTTTGAGCATTTCCTCTGGGCAGTATAGTGCACATATTTGACCAGTGAATAAATTCTACAAACAGAGCATTCCCATCGCATCAATTAACTTTCGTGAGCACCCAGAACTGGGACTTACCATATATCTATCTATCTATCTATCTATCTATCTATCTATCTATCTATCTATCTATCTATCTATTAATGGATGTTAATAATAAATATCAAAAGTTACTTACAGACATGGCCTTGTCGTTGTTTGCATAGCTGTTGATGACGGACAAACTCTCGGAAAATCTGAAGTTGCTCAGTCCTCCGACAATGTCACTGATGAGCTGGGACACGGATATTATGACCTGAAATGTACAAGAGAGAAAAGTAATAGTCCGGGAGCCAAGGAGATAAATTGGGCGGTTGGCTCACCCCGAGAGAGGAATAGACAATCTATACATCGTCGGAATCGCAAACTTCCGTAGATTATGAAACTTGGGGATGCAGTTGAGAAAAGTGGTGCAATTTTTCACAAATTGGTTACCATGGCAACCAAGTCAGAATATTTTTTAATTCACCTTTATACCAGTAAAATTCATTTTTTAGGTATTTAATCCACAGCCAGACTTCATTCAACCAACCAGATATGTACAACCTCAATTAGAGATTTTAATGGTCATGTGACCTTAGGGGTCACATGACCATGCTGACTGCCATTCATGGTTGAACCTCAGAAATATGCATTTTTTCACAATTCTATACTACAACTTTAATTGCTGCAGCCACAATATTGACACTACAGGCAAAAATCTGGTCTCACTGGAAAGCCCTTTTAGTAAGCTTCAATCTCACATATAATTTTTATAGGTATCCATGGTAATTGGTTGCCATGACAATGAAGTTTTAAAAAAACACAAATTTCATATAATATATAAAAAATCAATTTTTAGGGATTAACTCCATGACCAGACTTCATTCAGCCAGCCAAGCATGTATATGTTCAATTATAGATTATTATTGTCATGTGACCATTGGGTCACGTGACTATGCGGACCTTCATTGAGGGTTGAACCTCAGAAATATGCTATTTTTTTCACAATTTTATGCAAAATCTTTAACTGCTGCAGCAACAGTATTTACACTGCAGACACAAACTTGGTCTCATTGGAAAGCCCATTTAGTATGCTTCAGTCTTTCTTATTATTTATACAGGTATCCACAGTAACTGGTTGCCATGGCAACAAAGTTAAAAAATGCACAGATTTGACCTGAAATTTATAAAATAGAATTTTAGGGATTTACTCCACAACAAGACTTCATTCAGTCATCTATGCATGTGCCAGCTTAATTATGTATTTTTATGGTCATGTGACATTTTGGGTCACATGACCATGTTGACAGCCATTGAGCGTCAAACCTCGGAATATCCATTTTTCCATGTTTTTCTGTCACTTCTTTAGCTCCTACAGCTACAATATTATCACTACTGGCACAAATTTGGTCTCATTTGCGAGCCCTTTTTATAAGTTTTAATCTCACATCTACTTTGCGTATAGTATCATGGTAACCTAGCCCTGGGACCCATGTGGAGCATGGGTCATGGGTCGCCCCATTACTGCTATAGCAATAGTATTAAAAAATACACAAATCTTTTTTTCTGAGGTGTGAAGTCTGAGAAATTTATTATTAGAGATTTACTTCACAGTCGAACTTCATTCATTCAACCTATCAGCTACTGGGTAAGTAAATTGTAATTTTCATGTGACCTTTGGGACCATATGAACTGACTGCCATTCAAGACCAAACGTAAGAACTGGGCATATTTTCACAATCTTATACAATAACTATCAACTCTTCAATAACAATTTTGACTCTACAAGCATAAACTTGGTCTCATTAAAAATAAACTTGGTCTCATTAAAAATAGTTGGGTATATTTTTCATGAATAGGAAGGTAATTCTGCATTTGCAGATACATATAAATTACAGTAGCATAAAATTTGACACACATTTTGATAACATCTTTAAATTTATGTGTGCGTTTGTTTCAAGTGAACTCAATGATCTGGATCACAGATTCAGTGATCTGGATCCAGTTCTGTAGATTTGTGAACTGGATCCAGATCAGGATCAGTGCTGGAAAAAATATGGATCTGTGAATCCAGATCAGGGTTAGCGTTTGTTTCAGACAGATTCAGATTATCTGGATCTGGATCCATGGTTCCTCAAATTTTCACTGCCAGATCCCCCAGTTCCCTGATCTGGATCAATGATGTGTGAATCTTTCACCATGGCAGGATCAGTTCAGAAGGATCCAGATCACTTCAGATCAGCTGAAACAAACAGGCCCTATATCCACAGTGTCACCTGTAAGTAAGTGAAATAAGCGGGACAATACTGAAAAAACGTGTTGCATGACTAAGGACAATATTACAGGTTTGCGGGATACAAATGGCTGCCGACTTTCTTTGCTGCAGTTATGTATGGGTCAAAATTTTTAATAAGTAAGTGAAACCTCCCAAGGCCAATTCATTTCAATGAGGAGGAAAGTCCTCTCTAATGGCTACATTTCAGTGTTTTTGTGGCCGTGCAAGATCATTTCCTGGGAAAGGGCAACTATCTGAGCATGAACACTGTCAAATTAATATGTGACCTGCTCCACCAAAATGGGTGCAAAGTCGGCCTCCTATCATATTTAGTTATGAAAATGACTTTATTCTACTGGAATTGAGCTTTAAAATGATGTTTAGTATGTTTCGATATCTCCATCCAATCCAAAGATATGGCACCTCAAACATTGATGATAAGAAACGTCAAACTCTCAGAAAATGGAATTTGAAATTCCTGCCATTGCAATGAAAGAACTAAGAAAATCAAGAAGGATGCCCAATTTAGATAATTTAAAATCAGTTTTTGCTTAAGATGGTCTTAAATAATTAAAGCAAATTACTTTTGCTAAAATATGGTACCAACAGCTAGAAATCATCAAAATGTGACCTTTTGACACATTTCGCTCATTTCTGAGAAATATAGAATGCCTACTTTGAACCTAATTTGGTGGAGCAATTCACATATTGGCTTTACGTCAAGCCAAAAACTGTAAGCCTCGCACCAAAAATGCTTCATGACAGTTCCCAGAAATCACATGACAACCTGACAAACTCAAAAAATTCTAAACTGATTGAATGTTTGTGAGACAAAAGCTAACGATGCAGGCATTTTTGAGACATGTAGCGTCTGTAATCCCTGTGCAACGCCAATTTTTTTAATGTATGTCGCACCAGGGAGGTCATGTGCTTCTAGGGTCATGATAAAATTTCTTTGGGGCAGCACACATTCTTGAGTCATACGCTACGCCAGCTCAAGTGTACGCCATCTGTCTGGACCTCTCATAATTGACCAAAAAAATATCATGCAGTATGTCTAAATAACATCCGGCAAAATTTATGACAAACTTTTGCATATTAGCTCAATTATGAATTTTAATGGCCTTGTGAAATTTGGGGCCACATAAGCTCAAAAGACACCCGAGGCAAGGCCAAGGATTTGGCATCCGAGACCAAGCCAAGGCAGAGGCCATCAAAATATGCCTTTTTCCTCATTTTAAAGAATAGAAGAGCAAAATAAACTAACACCTTTAATTTTAAGAACTATGGAAATTTACAAAAAAATGTTTGACTCCCTAACAATCTGGTGAAAAAACATGTTAAGGAAAAAATGTTTGGGGTGGGTCACTATATATTTTTCATGGTGACAAATGCAATTTTAAGTTCAAAATCGAAAAAAAGATCTCAATTTTAACATTAGAAACTAGATGGGAGCATATTACCATATGCAAGACTAACAGGGGGTCGGTCGGCAGCTTTTGCCCAGTAAATGAATTCACCTCTGTGACTACAAGACTAATTATCTGGACGCAGTCCAGATACTGTCGCACAATGGCCTACTTCCTGTCTTTTTGTGTGTGTTTCAGTTTCCTGTTGGCTGAACATGACATAATTATAGTGATTTGTACAGTAAACTCATCAAACTCACTTTATGTTGCATACACATAATGCCTGTGGATCAGACTGATGTAGCAAACAGATAGTGGATAGATCTACAGATAACGCCCGGTGAATTGGTCCTTAACTGTAGTTGGAAATCTGTGTTGCAATCACGCAAAATTGATAGGATTTTAAATAGGACACCATACTAGACTTATAATTGATAGACTGTCCCCATGGCACACCAGGGAGGGGGGACCGTCTGCCAGAACTGGAGATGCTTCAACGCTCTCCCGTTTTCACCAGATCGTAGCCACCTAGCATGCAAAATGTGCACTAGCGCTATTGGTTGAGAGAACCATATAGATTTCCAGGTGTTCAATCATTCAAACTCAATTATATGGAGAGACATTATAATTCCCTTGAAAATTGGCTTTTGCAGTCTGGAAATGCCTTGAAATTGATCTTGGTCATGGATTGGGAACCCTGCATGCACACTGAAGGACTAGTGCCTTTACCTACCACATAATGGTCATCATTCTTGATTTGCCGTGTCAACTTAACACAACTATCACCCATGGAAACTGTTATTCTATGCTGGCCAAATTTAACAAGAATCAATCAAAAAACTTCATGCTCCGCAGCTGTGTAGCAATAAATTTATTTCTCTCTCTTAAGGCCCATTGGGTATTATGCCCGGATAAGTCTTGACTACTGCTATTATAATTCAGCCTATCAGACTACCAGACCAAGATTATGTTACAATGTTCAGGTCAATTATCAGCGTCCAGATATGCAAATTGCAATTTGCCTTCTAGTTTGGTAATGATTCTGCCCCAAAGTACAACAATTCAACAAAGACTAACATTATCGCACATATATTTTCTCATTCTAAGGTGCTCTAAATATTGACGAATACTGAGCCTAAATCGAAAAACAAGCCTGTCAATTTTTAGGCTTTTATGTAATTGATAGACCTCATGAAGAGATGATCCTCATAGATTGGCATCATCGACTGATATCATCCAGTGATATGATTGACTGATGTCTCTGACTGATATAATCCAGTGAAATGATTGACTGACGTCACTCGTCACCGATGTAACTGACTGACTGATATCACTGACTGACATCACCGGCTGATGTCACTGGCTGATGTCATTGACTGATGTCACTGGCTGACATCACCCACTGACATCACCAACTGACATCACTGGCTGACATCTCTGGCGGAAATCCCTAGCTGACATCACTGACTGACGTCCCAGTTGACATCACCGACTGCCATCACTGGCTGACATCAACGGCTGACATCATTGGCACCAACTGGCTGATGTTGCCAACTGACATCACTGGCTGACATCACTGGCTGATGTCACCAACTGACATCACTGGCTGACATCACAGGCTGACTTCACAGACTGATGTCACTGGCTGGCATCACTGGCTGACATCACTGGCTGACATCACTGGCTGACATCACTGGCTGACATCACTGGCTGACATCACCGATTGACATCACTGGCTGACATCACTGACTGACATCACCAGCTGAATGACCAGCTGACATCCCTCTGCTGACATCACTGGTTGACATCACTGGCTGACATCACTGACTGACATTGATTGACATCATTGGCCATCTCATAACCATCAATATGGGAGCTCCTGAACACAAGAGAGAACTCCCAATAACAAGAAGAAGAGGAAAGTGGAGCCACCTTGTGTAAATAGACAGTACTACTGTGGTTGCCATGGAAATGGTAGAATAGGAACTGGATGACATATAGTATTCCTAAAGACTAGCCCTGCTAGTCTATTTTCTAAAGACTAGCCCTGCTAGTCTAACTTGCCCTGTTGTCTAACTAGCCCTGCTAGTCTAATGAGGTATCAAATGAATGCAGAGAAATAGCACTGTATTGTGCTTGTGGCACTTTTTAATAAAAATCAACTCCTGTTCCACAGAACTTTAGTATAAACTGAGTCATTTTTGTGATTTCTGAGGAAGAAGAAAAAGTACAAAGACCAAACTTCGAAAAGTGCTGTTCCTCTGCTTTCATTTGGTAGCTTATTTGTAAAAATTTCTACGTTTAAAATTGAGGTCTCTATTTTTGTTGCAGCTATTTTTGTTATTTCCAGCTAAAATTAGCGCTTTTTTGCCCTTCCAATAAATATTTCTTCTTTCCCTTGACATATTAAGGAGCATTCTGGTCGATATGCGAGGCTATAATTAAGCCAACTGTCTTAAAAATCAGCGATAGAATCTTTGATATATTCAAGATTATCGAAAAGGGGGACTTATTTTTGTTGAACTGTTTAGACAGATAGCTGACGTTTTAAATTTAAAATATCAATAACAACCTTTGGGGAGGGAGGGTTCATGCATTGTTTGGCCAATGGGTCTCCATACCAAATAATTCACGCCTTTGGCCAAAATTAATGTCAATATACCATGCTGCCAGATTTTCAGCCCCCTGGTTTCTATGTTGGCATTCAGTGTGGAATTGTTCATGCACTTCTTAAAGTGCTTACACGTTATTTTAACTTTGTTGCTATGATGTATGTTACCATGGATACCTGTATGAATAATATGTGAGATTGAAACTAACAAAAAGGGCTTTTCAATGGCACCAAATTTGTGCCTGTATTAGCAATATTTACGCTGCAGCACTTAAAGTTATATAAAATTGTAAAAAAAAAGGCATATTTCCGAGAATTCGAGTCTGAATGAGAGTAAGCATGGTCATGTGACCCCAAAGGTCACATGATCATAAAAATCTTTAATTGAGGTGGTATATATAACTTTGGTTGAATGAAGTTTGATTGTACAGTAAATCCCTAAAAATCAATCTTATAGATTTCAGGTAAAATTTGTACCTTTTCAAACTTTGTTGCCATGGCATCCAGTTGCCATGGATACCAGTATAAATAATAAATAATAAGAAAGACTGAAGCATACTAAAAGGGCTTTCCAATAAGACCAAGTTTGTGTCTGCAGTGTAAATAGGTACTGTTGCTGTAGCAGTTAAAGATGTTGCATAAAATCGTGAAAAAAAAAGCATATTTCTGAGGTTCGACCCTCAATGCAGGTCCGCATTGTCATGTGACCCAATGGTCACATGACAATAATAATCTATAATTGAACATATACATGCTTGGCTGGCTGAATGAAGTCTGGTCATGGAGTTAATCCCTAAAAATTGATTTTTTATATTTCAGATGAAATTTGTGTTTTTTTAAACTTCGTTGTCATGGCAACCAATTACCATGGATACCTATACAAATTATATGTGAGATTGAAGCTTACTAAAAGGGCTTTCCAGTGAGACCAGATTTTTGCTGTAGTGTCAATATTGTGGCTGCAGCAATTAAAGTTGTAGTATAGAACTGTGAAAAAATGCATATTTCTGAGGATCGACCATGAATGGCAGTCAGCATGGTCATGTGACCCCTAAGGTCACATGACCATTAAAATCTCTAATTGAGGTTGTACATATCTGGTTGGTTGAATGAAGTCTGGCTGTGGATTAAATACCTAAAAAATGAATTTTACTGGTATAAAGGTGAATTAAAAGATATTCTGACTTGGTTGCCATGGTAACCAATTTGTGAAAAATTGCACCACTTTTCCCAACTGCATCCCCCAGTTTCATAATCTACAGAAATTTGCGATTCCAACGATGTATAGATTGTCCATTCCTCTCTCGGGGTGAGCCAAATCCTTAAATAAAGCACTTTTGAGGTCTTGGCTCCCAGACTATAAGGAAACTTGCTTTTATTCTGCATAGATTATCAGACGATATTCACTCTTCTCCTTCAGGCATGGAAACCTTGCAAAAACAAACACAATACCAAGTTTACTTCTATAGTTCAAGCAAAAAGAGCTCAGAGAAACAATACAGTAATACAGAGCTGACTTCTTTGCAACCACTCAGCCTATAACACAAGGAAGTTGATTTTAATCTTTTATCATGATGAATATTCTTAAATGTTTCAAAATAAACTGTTGTAGTGTTTCAAAATATATGACAATATTGTATTCTCAGCAGGGTTTCTAACTCTACAAGGCCTCCAACATCAGATCTTCAGGTAGACATATTAAATAGCCTTTACTGTTGAAATTAAATAGCCCAAGAACCTAGATGGATGGATGATTGGGGCTTTATGTCCCATATCTATGCCCTTGGTAGACTAATTAATTAGGACAGGAGAAGACAAGGGCAATTAGGTGAAGGATGATTGAAACCGCCATCCTACAAAGGTCCAGGTGAAATGGCCAGTGCTGGATTCGAACCCTGGACCCAGCGATTGGCAGCCCAGCACGACACCACTGAACATGCTGAACTAATCCACACTCCCCCTCCCCCACCCAAAAACCTAGCAAAAAGACAAATCCATCCTAAAATTGCAGCAAAATATAAAACTACAAGGCCTCCGACATCTGATCTGTAGGCAGACATATCAAATAGCCTTTCCGTGGAAATTAAGGAGCCCAGAAGCTTCCAAAAAAAGACAACGCCATCCCAAAATTTCAGAAAAAATAAGACTTCAAATAATTTTCCATACCTGTAAATGGACCCTGGTGAAACTCTTCTTGTGGGAGAAGTCGAAATTACTCCTCATCAGCAAGTACATGAGAAGGCAAGCTTCGTTCCGCGTGGAAGCAAGTCTTGAATTGCAGCACCGGAGAATCTGAAATGTCGAGTCAAGGGTTAGAATCACCAATCAATGATACTCCATTGAAAGATATACCCAGGCTTATATTCAGATGTATTGAAAGTCAGGTAAATAGATTTGCTTACTTCATAGCACAACTTTCCACACATTGTTGCATCACCTTGGAAGAGCACCTTTGGGAACTGAAAAATAAATTTTATAAATATTTTCAAACAATTTTTCTTTCATAAGGCCACACATAATAGATTCTTAGCTTCGCAGACCCACCGACACAATAGATTTCCTGCCGATGGAAAAAAAAAATTGAAAAAAAAAAAAAATTATTTTTTGGACATTATAAAAAATTGTTTTTTCACCCTTTTTTTTTTGTCCTACTGACCGACCCTAGAAAAAGTGCCTTGAGAGGATCCGAGAAGCTAAAGATCAATTATGTGTGGCCTAATCTGCAGAGTGGGGTACTAGGAATGTTTAGTATATCTAACCACAGAACCCTTTGTTGCTCATAAGTCTTGATTTTTAAATACTGACATTAGAAAAAGCCCAGTACATTTACAGTAATCTCTTATGTCATTTGACCCCATCTGGAAAATCCTGCATAGGCCAAATATAGTACATCAACAGACGCATCAAGTGGTGTCAAAAGTGTTGACTGGAGACACTCTAGACATCTGTAGAACCCCGTTTTGTGTCCAGTTTATAGCTCTAAATTACTGCAAGTTTGGATCTTTTAAAATTTATCTGCCTATCTCATAGACCGATACTAGGGTCAAGAACATCAATTTAAGTAATTTTTAACATCTCATCCTAACAAATTTAAAACATCCACCTTAACCCTGGCTCACTATCAGATCAACAAGCGTCTAAATTTCAGCCCAAGTCTTCTCAAAAATATTATTTAACTGATCGATCCATTCATTAGGCACTAAGAAACTCAGATGTCTGCAAATTTTCCTCTCACCTTGTTAATAAAAGCACGGAGGGCAGCGAAGGCATGTTTGTGGACGCTTTCCGACTGGCTGGTTTGTAAGAAGTAAAGATAAAGGTCGAACACTTTCTGCATAGTCTCGTTCTCTCCTTCCTTGAAGTGAAGTTGATCCTGAAGCATAAAAATTACAAAGGTTAAGTCGTCATAGCGGCTAACTCACGACAGTCAAAACCCAGGGGGTTCATTCTTCAATTTTGCATATATATAGTCATTGGATGCTTTTTTTGCATACAATACATCTTTAGTTTATTCGCAACCGGCAAGTCAAAGTAACTGTAAAATTGGAGTCCCTCTTTGTACGTCATTGAAATTTTCTTCTTTTTCTTCGAGAAGGCAACTTGTTGTCAAATCACGTTTGCTACGTTGGTTAGCAAATAGCAGTTATACAACAATGAACAGGAATGGGTCTAATTTCTACCAAAGTGATACTACTATTAGTAGTCTGCTAACATCTAGACATCAAAATGCACTTAGAACTGCTCATGCAAAGGGGCTTGGCCTTTCAAAATCTTTACACAAAACAAAATGAAAGTTGTAAAACAGACTGTGCGATAATACAATATGGTAAGTGCATACTCCTACAGATTTATCTAATCAGTGCTGACACCTTTATAGCACACACTGACTAACTGAAGCTTGCAACCATGGCAACACCAGTCTTGCAACCATGGCAACACCAGTCTTGCAACCATGGCAACACCAGTCTTGCAACCATGGCAACACCAGTCTTGCAACCATGGCAACACCAGTCTTGCAACCATGGCAACACCAGTCTTGCAACCATGGAAAGCACCAGTCTTGCAACCATGGCAACACCGGTCTTCCAACTATGGCAACACTTGCTTTGCAACCATGGCAACACCGGTCTTGCAACCATGGCAACACCAGTCTTGCAACCATGGCAACACCAGTCTTGCAACCATGGAAACACCAGTCTTGCAACCATGGCAACACCGGTCTTGCAACCATGGAAACACCTCAGCTTCAAGGAAACTCACAAATATACGACACACTCACTGAAAAAAATACTCTTATCTTCATAAACACCCAGTCCTAAAAAAACACAACACTGACACTTCACACAGTACCACAACACTCACATACGACAACACTAACATACCGTGTAGGTTAAACCACGAGGCCTTAGTAAGGACATGTGGTGCCGAGCCTGTTAGTGCGATTCGAATCAAGACAGAAATTTGTTAAGCGTCATTCCAAGCAATTAGGTAATTCGGTAATTGGACAATTGGGAAATAAAGGAAGTGCCTATAGAGTTCATTCCAAAATCATACATGAAGTGAAAAATTTATTTAAATAGGGTTGTCATTAATTGTCTTAAATATTTTTAAATATGACATCAATTACTAAACGCAGACACAGAAGTTAAAACTCAGCTTCTGAAATTAATAAATTGGCCGCAGTGTTCCAGCTAGGCTATTTGAGCATGGCGTGACGCCATGCCAAACTCATTTGCACCATGCCCAACTCCTTGTGCACCATGCCCAGTTTTAGAGCATTAAGCAAAAAATTTAGCGAATAAGGGTCTTCACTTTTGAAAAGTGCCCTTTAAATCCGGAAAGTGCCCTCTTTTTCAGAATTCTTGCATGCCCGAATAAAATTCTGGCTCAAACACTGATTATTGGCCCTTACTTGAAAAGCTACTAAAGCCAACTTGAGACCATTTTGCAGTTGCAGAATGAAGAATTCTTCAACAGCACATGGAGGTTCGAAAGTCGTAAGAGTCTTTCGATTTGAAGTGTTCAAATTAATGACAACCCCATTGTACAAAGCTATCAATGATCATGAGGAAGGAGGAATGGATATAACTGGCTGCTACTTGGGAACAAATAGCAAGCTTATTAGGACAGCGTCTGACAGCCATTTCTAATTAGTTAACCAGGCAAATATATGAATTACTTGTCAAGCAAATTGACGTGCTATATAATATACACAGGATTACAGGTACATAATAATATGAAGTGCATATCATTTTATTATGAAGCAAATTTTTATGAAGCACAATTTAGTAGCATTGATCAGCCATTTACATTCAAACACATAAAACAATTACTTAGCAAGCAAAACATTCCAATCCTCTTGCATGTCAACGTAAATTTGGCGACATTTTCAAAGTATGTTGACTTTTTCAATATCACCATCAGTACAATGTGAGGCATATTTCCCATACATTGCAAGTACAAGTAGGCCCTATTATAAAGACCATTAACATTTTTTCTTGCAAGAAAATTGTTAAAGTGGGGAGGGAGGATGATAGGGCTTTACGTCCTGAGCCTATGCACTGAATTCCAGTTCTAATTTAAATTTTCAACATTGGTCATATTGAAACAATGCCTCATAAAAAGACTGGATAGTACCAAAATATATTCCTTTCAAACAGTAGTACCCACCTTAAAATGATTTGTGTACAATGACACAATATCAAGGACGATCAGGGCAACCTCACACGAAAGATTTGCTTCTAACAACATTCGAAACATCACCTCTGCTTCTGATTGGCTCGGAACTGAAAATTCAAATAATATATTAAAATTTACATAAAATATATGCGATACAGGACAGCTAATTTGCAAGAAAGTTGATGAATTTTTATTGAATACATACAATTTCATACATTTATAAGTAAATCAAAAAATAATTCATTATCTTATTGTTGTAAACACACCATGCTAATACCTCAAGGTTAAATCTATTCTAGTCTCACAATTCCACAAGTTCCAAATTACATTTTCATCACACTTGGGCAAAGTTTTCCACAGCCGATTAATACATATCTAATTATCTATAGCACTATGCCTTACATTAATCAGGTCAGTCAAAATTCCATACTAATCTGATAGTATTCATCACACCAGCACAAAACAAGTCAAATCATTATCAAATTCATATTGCATAGGCGTTGAATAAAATCTCTCAAGAACATAAAATAATTTGCATGTCAACTTAGCTCTAATGAGTACAAAATTAATGCACATATTCCATCTGCTGAAATTGGCTAGAGGCATTAACAAGGCTTAGAAGAAGTGCAGCAAATTCAGTAGCAATCAATCAGTGAAAACTTCTTTGTGTACATTTTAAAGACAGTGGAACTATACAGTGTCACAAAACCAGCTACCCATTTATCTCTTTATTGTGTCCGTTTCCGTAAATTTGATTAAAAGATCAATTTACAGAAGCATTAGAAATTATGTACATGGACAAAAACCAAAAACTTAACTTAACTTCCGTAATTGAGGTGATAATAAACATTTCTCTCTCCACCATATAAACAAACATAACCAAAACATTTAAGGAATTAATTTAATTGTGAGTGTGGGTGGCACATATATTTACAGCAAAGAGTATCATTAACAGGTCGAAATTAATGCATTTACTGTGCAATGGTGCACTATCTAACGGAGGCCACCGGAACTATGATTGACACTTAAATAACTTCACAGAATTTTGTGCAAGATTATTAGTGTTTGAACCATCACAAAAGAAGTGATCAGATGATAATATATGAATCTTCTTCGCCTTCACAAAATTTTTAACTCTTTGTTCGAAGTTCAAACAAAAGACAACCTTTGAGCACCATAGTACTTACACCATTGCAATAATTTACCACTTAACCTATTATCATTTAGACATACTATTTTACAAAATTGAATAGTAAAAACAATTATTATGTAGCTAAGAATACATTAATGACTGTACAATGTAGTATATGTGTGTAACCACTCCCATTTAGGCAGTTGAAGGGGATATGCCACCAATTAGCAGGGAGGGGGGAGAAAAAATTGCAAATTAATAAATTAATCACTCCTTCCTTCAGAATTGTGAGGAGCAATCAATTGCAAGGTTATCAGTTAAAAGATGTAAGAACAAAGTGTGAGGAACAGAAAAGCAGTATTGCATAGGGTTGTCACTGAAGAGAAATATTGAAAATGTTGAAACAAAACTAGCAATGGACTGATGAATTTCCAAGAAGTCAGTAACCACATTTTTTAAATATTACCACATTTCAAATCAAATTTAATTTTTTCCCAAATAATATTCATCATGTGAAATTACTCAAATAAGACAATTGAAAATTTTACCAGCATCAGTTACTGCTTGTTGAAAAAGATCTAGCTATGAAGAAAATGTCCTTATTACATAAGATGATTTTTGGCTAAAACAAATATACCAATATCTGGCTATTTCCCATATATTTACATTATTTGATGACATCATTACTTTACGTAAGTATCACTGAATCGCCTATCAACAATATTTCTTTCATCAGAAACAACCCTTGTGTCATACTATAACATATATGAGTGCAGGTTAACAAAATCACAGAAATAAGAAGGCACAAATGTCCGAGAAGAGATTAAAGAAACGTAAGTGCTTAAAGGAACATCACTCTGACAGTTGTTTAAGCAGGGTCTTGGTCTACAAAGTGCGAAACTTTTAAATAAATTACCGAAAGTAACAGGCAGGGATAGATTCCCTGCAGATCTTCGATTTCTTGGAACTGAAATAATGTACTCATGAGTTCTAAACAATTCAAAAACGCTATTAAAAATATTTTAGAATAACTTTGTAAATAAAAATTATAAAGTAAAGTTAAATTTGAGCGAGAATTCGGGTTGATAATTATTAGGGTGGTCCAGACTTCTGGAGGAAATCTCTTGACTCATTTCACAAAGGCTAATGTCACAAATCAAGGATACAAGAATGCCTCTTCATGAAATTTTAAAAATGTGGATATGCTGGCATTTTATTCTGCCACGTGTTAACGAAACCTCCAAGGCAGATATTCTGGACCACCCTATTAAAAATCTCTACTCGAGTAAATGATAAAATATGGAGAATGAAAAATTACAGTAAACAACAAAATTAAGAAGGGAGCAGTACTATGAAAATACTACTAAAATAATAATGCAAATAGGAAAAATAAACAATTGCATGCTAAGAAATCAAATATCCGTCATACACTCACGGTGAAAGCCGGTTTTCTCCGCATCCAACACCACATCACTATAGGCGGCGCTGCTGCTTCTGTTGAAGTGTTGTGGAGTCAACTTTTTGGCGGGAAGAGTCAACGCCCTCTTGCTGTCACCTATCAAACTACAAAACATTCCGAATCAGAATGATGATCTGTCAACAATGGAAGATGAGGTACTATCAAAGTCATTAAGCTATGAACTTTGTTAGTCCTTGTCAGTCGACACTTTATATTCACAAAATCTACTATTGAACCCGCCCAAAACCTGTTTTTACCCTAATTCTTAATTATATATATACATGTACAATGCATTTCGATTTCTTTATTTCGAAATATCAAATTGATTGCAATAGGATTCCAAAATCATTCCAGATATATCAATTTGTCAAAAAAGGCTTCAGCAAAGGAAGTATATTCATTAACAAAAAACTTAAAATCACTAACTTACAATTTTAAAACATTCTACTTACTGCAGTGATGTTATTCTCTTGCGACCCTGGTACTTGAACTGCTTCATACAAAGTCTGTAAGAAACAGCCAACAATGATATCAATGCATATTTCTACCATGTATGAGGAATTATGATGTTGATAATATATATATTTGATGGAATTCATGCAACTGTCGACAAAATCAAGACTACTCACTCGAGCATGTTGAAGAAATCTATCACTTCTTCCTCCGAAGAGTTTTGGAACCAGGTCAGCATCACATCTAAAACAGAGAGATAAAATAGATGGTTGGAGAATCATAAGAGTAATGCCATTTTGTATTTATTTATCTATGAAATAAGATGACTCAGTTTTAATCTTGACAATTGGAAGTGATTAGAAATTCGACAAAATTTCTTTAAAATTTCAGAAATCAAAGCCAATATTTAAAGATTTCAAGATGTCGGGATTATTCTATTCCTAACGATAATAAAACATACACTAACAATATAATATGGGATCAGGATGAATTTTTAAATGATGGAGGAGACTACTAGATTTGCCCTGATGGACCAATATGATACAAACACTCCTCAAACAGATGCAAAATGCCCACGAACCTTCTGATAATGACTTCACAATATGCAAGAAGCAGATCAACAAATCCTTGATTTCTTCTGGGTCCAACTTCTCAAATTTGTACAAGTAGGTGCTGGCTGACGCTGCCCCTGCTAAGTTCAGAGAACTGGTACCAGGGGTGCTGATCAAACCAAGCGCTCCACTCAAAGACTGTGCCCTGTAGGAAAAGTGACGCATTTTAATATGTCCATGAAACTTTAAAATTACTTTGGTGAACACTATCCATGAATCTCTATGAATGACACTTAAATCAACAATGTCCATGAAACTTTAATGTAAAAGAACGCTATTATAAGCTGTGCGTGAAAATGAAAATTATATATCTTTCATGCAGATCAACTGAAAGAACAGATCATCAGACACCTACACCCAGGGGCCAGTCATTGACAGTGGCCCATCCCTCCCTCTACTAGCCCTGGGACCCACGTCGGATGTTTTTTAGAGTCCTGAAACTATCAATTGCTTTTTAGTGCTACATACTGAAGAAGAGAATTGCCAAAAAGTTCAGAAAGGTGAAAAATGCACTTCAAATTTTTTTATATAATTGGAAAAATGTTTGAAAAAAATTGTGACAGAGTCAAAGTGCTTGTGTTGGTGTAGAAAGTCAAACAAGAATCCATGGATTCAAAAGCTAGTCGATTCGGTATTAGGCCTATATTGATGGAGCGGTGATTAACATGGAATGGGTGACAGCGATATTCCTCTATAGATATTACATCTGGCTTGCAGGCATGGTTATCATAATTATATATAATGTGAAATTTGCGAAAAAAAAGTCAGGTTTTAGATCAGGTAGCTGCAAAATGGAAGTAAAGTAAAGTAAAATTTTATTTAAAGTCGGTGATGAAAAATAAAACAAGCAACACAAGCTACAAGCTTTTGACCGACAAGGTAAAATCAATAAACAACAAAGGGCAAAATGATGGGATGAATTATGTACAGAAGAGTTTTCAGAAAGCATTAATCGTTAATAAGAATATTAAAGTCAACAGTGAATGGCCAAGCAGCTTTGGTTTTAGTGAAAATGTTAAGATAAAACATAAGAAAAAGGCAAATGAAGATTCGAAGAAATTATTATAAAAGATGTAACTCTATAAACGCTGTTATTTCTTGAAGCTCATCAGTTAAAACAAACAATTTACACAGTATGACAGCATTTTTTTTCCAAAGGCCATCATCAAAAACAGAGCATTTCAGAAAAAATAGCTACAAATTCTCAAAACATTCTGTGTTCTGTATATAGAGTGGTGTTGACTGTGCAGTCTATGTGCACCCGAGATACTTATATTATTATAAATCTTTTGAAATCATAAGTTTGTACTTTGTACATACACAAAATAGACATGCACATTTACTTTTAAAAGCCTACTAACCAAACATTTGGAAAACATGCATTGATATCATATGAAGGTTAAGTAACCAAAGTGAGGTCTAATTGCCCTGATCTCAAATTGTTTTCAAGCAATGTGTCTAAAATGAAATTCCTTATTTAAATATTGTTCAATGAAACACAACAGATTGTGATACTTCAGTCTACTGTGCATTACTTATCATTATATTATCACTAAGCAGACCAGTTGCACTGACTTTTGTTCATTTCCAACTACACTTTTTTGTTGATCTGTTGTGTTTTTTTAGTTGTGTCTGATAAATGTGATAAATTCAGCTTGTGTGTGAAATTGCTTAACAACAGAACTGTGATTGCAATACAAATGGAATTGTGTTCAGGCCTGTTTGTTTATAGGCCTACACATAAACAAGCTATTGTTGTGATGTGGTACAACAAGAAATCAAAATATTGGAAACCAAAAATTCCAAACAGTTCCAATCGAACAGGAGAGTAAGGTTGTAAAATTAAGACCACACGGCCAAATTGGTAAAAGTATAATTATTTACACAGTTATGTTGTGATAAATCAAAAATATAGCACTTATTGCAAAAATTGTGCTCTATTGGGCTGTAATTTATTTGATATAAGACGAAATAAATCAAAGAAGACATGTAACTTATGATGTAAGTGCAATTGAATTGATATTTCTTCTATAATCTGCTCAATTGGACAACACATTAATGAACACTTTTTTAATTATTTACTCTCATTCACACTGTGGTGTAATTTACAATATAAAATACAAAATAATTACAATTAACTAAAAGCATTGTGTTATACTTTCAAGAAATTTTGATATTCTGCAATTGCAATAACTTGATTTTTTGTTTGACACAGATCAATGAATAATAGCAATCATTAGACACTACCTGCCAACTCAAGTCAATTGCCATTAATTGATATTACCTTTGACAGTGACTGAGCTCCATGAGTAATTGCAATCATCTGACACTACATGCCAATTAAAGCCAATTGCCCTTAATTGATATTCGCTTTGACCCTGACTGAGCTCCATGAGTAATTGCAATCATCAGACACTACCTGCCAACTCAACCCAATTGATTTGATATTTTCTTTGACACTGCTCAATGAGTAATTGCAATCATTTGACACTAGCTGTCAACTCTGAGTGTGTCACTGCTCAGTAAATAGTATATAAAGACCAGCCTTGGTACATCAGTTCAGTGTACAACAAGACATGCTTTAAGAAGAACATGCCAAAGAGGAAGAGAAAAAAGAGAGGATAACGGCTTTTCAGTACATCTTAAGACTCAAGGTAAATGTAGCTTAGGTTATAATTTCTACTTGTCCCACCTAGTACTTATCATGTAGTTTTTGCAATAATGTCATGTAGAGCCTAGAGCCAAGTCAGTCATGCATTTGTGACTAACATACCTGACTAACTTATTTAACTGATTGGCATTGAACTGAAAGTGCATACATATATGTATGACTGTCACCTCTGATTGATTGCCAAACATTTTGTGACTTCAACTTAGCTGACCATTTTCGACTAACTTGTGTGACTTAGTTGATCATTTTCGACTTAAATCAGGCAGTCAGACCAGAGAGTTTCTAAATTATGTAAATTAATAGAACACAGTTTTTTTGTTGCTCCACTAGAAATGTAGGCCCATAACACGGACTATAAATACAACAGCACTGTACTGTATAATGATGCTCTGTGTATATCCATTGTTATTCAAAAAGTAGCTCTGAAGTTCAGATACATCTCCATTCATGTTGAGTGCTGAATGATAGCCTAAATTGAACTTAGAGAGTTGACACTACCAATCAATCGGAAGTGACAGTCATACACTTTCAGTTCAATGCCAATCAGGCATTATATCTCATGAGATAGAACATGACCTCAGCTTTCTAAAAAATGGTCTGCCGTTTCTGTATCTCAAACCATCTATCTGACTTTCTACAAACAATAGCTAACAAATGTTTGGCAGGCCAAATTATCCCGGGAACCAAAAGGTAGGCCTAACAAAAATTGAATTAGATTTCAGTATTTTCAACACAATTTTCTGTTACCAGGTTACAGGCTATTGTTTATGTTACTGGTATACATAATATATTATGAAATTTGAAATATGTTATAGCTGAAGTCTGCTTATCTTCTTTTTTTTTAAAAATATTTTCTTGTTTATTTACTTGGTTTCATCTTGATAGTGTTTGTTTATGAACTTTAATTTGGTAACAGCAATTGGGCATATAAGCTCATATAAACTACACGTAGTATGAACACATGACACATAGCCTATTGTTCTCTTAATTGAGTGTAAACCCATCTTTTAATCGACAGTCGGCCCTGGTTATAACATGCAGGGCCTAATTGCCATTCATTACATAATCAGAGAAAATGTGTCAAGTTGCAACAGGTGTATATTTTTTAATTCGTTAAAAAAAAAGGCCTGCATAGATATTTGTTTGATTTCAATAAAACAAGAAATGCATTCATAAATAAATTTATATTGAACTTTTTTGCAGTGAATGTAGATGATATAAACATTCTAATATTTTTCTGTCGCATGTATATTGACCTATTATAAGGCAAGTATACAGGTATAAGCCTTTAAGTTTCACCTGGCACTTTTCCTAAGAAGTTCTCTCAAACATGTACCCTTTAAAATGAATTGTGTTTAATAAGGCAGGGGAAATTTTACAGTTTAAAATCATGCATCAAGATACATGTGTGTCAAACAAAGTGAATTAATTGAGGTATGCAGTAGTTACATGCAGCTTGGCCCACTCCAGTC
Source organism: Platynereis dumerilii (assembly GCA_026936325.1). NCBI lineage: Eukaryota > Metazoa > Annelida > Polychaeta > Phyllodocida > Nereididae > Platynereis > Platynereis dumerilii. The sequence continues at coordinate 38,172,883 of JAPTHN010000008.1, forward strand.
TTTTAACATAACATCTTGAGTGGCCAGGGAGGGCACGGGGGCAGGGTAATTAGGCAGCAATTAGACGGGGGCCGCGGCTGGAGGTTAGGCGGCCTGGGGCGGGCTGGGCCCAGGGCGAGTTCTCCCGAGGCGGGTAGTAGCGAGGCGGCTAGTCCTAGGGCGGATTGACCGGGTACCATTAGTTCGTCCCTTGTCGTCCCGGATGCTTGTCCCGGCTTTTAGGTTCCCCCGCTAGCGGGACCCAACAGCACCATTGGGTCCACCGCTTGCTCGAGCGTTGCGCCGCATCATCATGCAGCGCATGCATCGGGACACGTGCACAGGATTATTTTGAGCTGTATCGATCGTAAATTTGATTGTGGACGATTCATTTCAGTGATATCTAGGACGCTGGATGATTCTAGGTACTTCCTGGGCCCACAGACGAATCCTGAAGCAAATCTGCCTCACGGTATTTTGAATTTCCGATTTTCGCGGGCTTTTTCTCATTTCTCCTAAGAGCTAGTCGACTCGTCGACTAGCTAAAAATTAAGAAAGGTAGAAAAATTCTTGATATTGTCTCAGAAAAAAAATTAAAAAGACACATTCAAAATAATCAAATAACAACTACATACAAAATACTAAATCTACTAAGAGGTTGAAAAATCATTGTGAACTACAAACTCTAAACACATCACTAGGAGTTTACAAGAAATTGCTACACAAAAAAATGTTCCACAGAAAATCAAAATGGAGGCACAACAATGGAATATGTTGAAAAAAAAAATTATAAAAAGTTCAAAGTTTGGAGTGTTTTGTCTAAGGTTATTGTAATTAAAATGATTTCTCTTGTATTCTCTATATGACAAAAAAAGGAAAATACTAAAGTAAAAAAAGTGGAGACTATTAACACTGCACACAGAAGGGTTGAGAAGAAATTAATTCAGGATTTCATTGAAAACAGCAAAAAAAAATTCTTTAAAAACTGCCAACTGCTCAAGACAAGTGCAAAATGTGAAAAAGCGCGCCAAGATAAATCACGAGAAAAAAATCATTTCAAAGTTCTTAATCATAGTCTTATTACTAACATACCTTTATTATATCATAATTATTATTAGGTTATTTTGAAACTTTCATAAGCACATTCAAAGCGACTATCTGCAGCTAAATACCTCACACTCACCTGTATAGGTTACCCCCTATATTGCTCTTGCTAAAATATAGTGGACAGACACACACATTAGCTACCTCTGACACAGCCAAGACATACACATTTAACAGACGGATAGAAACTATTAACATATTTACAAGATATTTAAAAGATATTTAAGCCAAGTAGTGTCAATGTACCATATAATGTACCATATTATCAATGGAAAATAGATTAGCCTTCAAGAAATAGAAGCTATGCCTAATCACTTAAGTGTTATATAATCATTAACACATTAATCACACACACACTTTTAAAAATAATATCGACTCTAAACTATACACAGCAAACTGCAAATTACAGAAACATGATTCTTAATCAGAGAAACGCCTGAACTATGCTGAAATCTTAGGTTGCATTAAAATTGTTTTGTCTGCAAAAAGCAATGTTTCTGATACACCTTGTATCATCACATACAGCTGGGCATAATCTATAAAAGACCCTCGGGTGGCATCTCAAAGGCTAAAAAAACCTATAAAATGGCCTTATCTGTAGTAATTTGGTAGTTCAGCCCTAAATTAGTCCTATATAACAGTTTAATCTAGAGTTCAAGTCACTTGGCTATAGTAGGCATCCAGCGAACTAAGATTTCTTAATATAACACACAATATCTTAACATAACAACCAACTTCCTACACACATAAAGTCATAATATATTTACATATCTTACATTAATGACATCACAAAAACAGCTTTACTAACCTGGAGTTATTCAAAGACAGTCTCTCTTTGCTCTCCCTTTCGAACGTAGACTGCCCAGATATGGTGCTAGCTAGAGATGTGCTCGAGCCTTGCCTTTCCAGTTGACCCATTCCCAAGTTTTGCATAGACGTTGCTGCTGCAAGACAATCACAATTGTTTCTTTCCGGACCACAAACAATAGGATGTTACTACAACAATCAATTTATTCATCTCATGTATCCCCTCAGTTGTAAAGGGAACAATACGTTAGATTAACATAATTATGTTACATTAATCCATCAATTTATCTTGTTTTTCTGTATAACCGCACAATTATGCACTTTGTCAGAAAAGGCATTTTCCCCACAATGGCCCACATAATTAAATTTGTGATAAAACCGACCGCACAATAATAGCAGCTACCTTCCAAAAGCTAGGGCCAGACATTTTCAATTTTTAGCTTCTCAGATTGACCCACCCAATAGATTTCCACCTACGGGGACAAAATTGAGTATACTCGAAATATTTATAAAATTGACATCATACAAAATTGAGACCTCTACTTATTTTTTTTCGTCCCAACGACCGACCCAAGAAAAACATCTGCAAGAACCCTCTGAAAAGCTAAAGATCAATTATGTCTGGCCTTACAGAGCATCATGACATAACACAAAATTTCTACAAATCAAGAAGCAAGTGAACTCACGTTGACCAGAAATCATAGCGAAAACAGACGGATCCCTTGGTAACGTTCTTCTTTGCTGCGGGACTACTGTCTCAGTGCTGCCACCGTTGTCAAGGGATACCATAGAATTGAAGGAGATTAAGCTTTGTCTGACTGGCGTTTCTGCGCCGGTGGGCATATCCCCATTCGCTGGGCTGCCCGCAGTTTCTTCGCCCGTTAATCGGCCTTTGTGTTCCAAAATTACTGACACGAAAGGAAGGTACAGGTTGGCGATGCGAGCTTGATGAGCCTGTGTAAAAGAAATTGATAAGATTGAATTAGTCAGCCAATTTTAGTATGATAATGATACACTGCATACAGTCACCTAGTGCAAGTGGGAAAGCATTTAAAAGTTCTTGAATGTAGATTCTCGATCTTCTGCTTCTTTTATAGGCGCAAGTTATGACCACAAATTCACCAAACCAATCATCAGAAAAATACGACATCTCGAACATTTTGGTCAGCAATAAATAAGTATCTTTAACTGTTCAAATCATGTTAAAATAGCAAAGTTCGATTCTTTTTTCCATGACACTTTACTACCTAATCCCTCCTGTATAACCCAACAAAAATGCTATGCCTCACAGGCTTGGAATTGATAGCACATAGCGAGTGACCAGTACAACAGCAGTGATTCTCTCATGTAATATAATAATACAACGGTCTCTCTGTAATTAAAACCGCAATCACAAACCTTAGATGCATATCGATCATCAAAGGCATGCTTGGCCAGCAGGTTTCTCAGCGTCTGGATGGCTTGTTTTCTGACAGCTTTCTCTTCATTCATCGCTAACTTCACTTCGTACAACAGAAGACCGACGAGAAAGTGGTTCTTTCTGAATTCATCCGACAGTGTGTACTCGTGCTTGATTTCTGAAAGAAAAAAACAGGTGATCGTAGCCTCAAAGTCACTACTACATGTCAATTTCGTACGCTGTACGAGGTGAAAAAATAGCGCCATTGCTTCCAATGGAGCCACCCTAAACAGAGGAGATAGGATAAACAGTGTTTTCCAATTCAAATTCTTCTTATAATTAGTGAAAGTGCAAAAATGATCTAATCTATCTCGCACAGGGACCACTGTACAATCGTAGAACAATCACAGTCACACACACAAAATTAGTGAGTCTCAAAATTACACTTAAAACCTCACAAAAACAATTCACTAACAAGTAATCTGACATCAAATCAATTTATTAAATCAATTATTCATGCCGAAACATACTAAATCATGTTAAGCTCAGCTGAATGTTAAGTTTAAAAACACCACATCCTGCAGGTGAAATGGGACAAGCCCTCGCATGGATGAAGACCATTATTCGTTTATGAAAGTTAAAACCCTGAAAGGTATCCAAGCTATCCATCAATATCTCAGCAAAAAATATGGGCACATTATAGCTCAGAGCTGCATGGAATAAGTACTTAACACTTTGAAATATACAACCTTGAAAATTGTGCTTAAACTACTTCTGGGGAAAATTTGTGGAAAACATAAAAAGAGTCTACTCAACAACCAGTGGGGAAAATTTTCACAAAGGACACATATATAAGTTGTCATCAAAACGTGCACTGACTATGAAAGATATGCTTATCATCTGGTCAATTAGTGGATGTGTCAAAACGGTTAACATAACGTTTAGTATAGCAGTTTCAATGCATCAGTTAGTATGCTTTTTAAACATGTGTCATCATTGTCATGCCTTTAGCTCAAACAATTACAGCAATTCATCCTGTTCTGAATGGCCAACCATTGAAATTATCACATTCCCTCAATATACAGAACAATCTGAGCATTTGAGGTGATATTTATAAATTATTTATAAGCTCATCTTAACACTAGACATGCTGAGCTGTTCTCTATATCATCAATCTTCATCTGAGTGGCAACTTTCATGTTCATTTCAATGAAAACTCACAAAACATTGATTGACACAAACATAATCTTTCAAACAATGTGTAATACGGCATATTCTTCATTAAAAGCTGGGGCCTTTATTTACTCAGAAATGTATTGCTGACTCGCAAGAGTGGTTGTTAATAACTGTTTAGATTTTTAACCAGCTTTTAATCGAGAAAATGCAGCAATTAAAATAGTGCAATTAATTATGCCATCAAACAATGCAATTAGTGAAGTACTGGAGCACATCTAGAAAATCAGACATGAAAAATTTGATGCAAAAAAACATAGAAAACATACATTTTAGTCAGACAAGACAAAAACAACAAGTGCCATTCACATAAACGAATGAAAAAAATCCTTAATTAAAGATCATTTATCAATCAATGAAATTATTACACTTATCAATCATTGCCTAGTGCTGCCTAGGGATAACCACGATTGAGCAGCCAAGGAATTTAAGGACAATGATATTAAAAAGTTTTGGTGCAATAGCTTTTCATGCTTGGAGTTGAAATTCGATGTTACCTTCTTTCTTAGGTCTCAATAAATGAGCGTAACTTCCTGCAAAATCGTACAATTTCTCAAAACACTAAATACAAGCATGAAAACAATATGACCAGACAGAAATAAATACATGAAAATCCAGCCCAAGCAAATGCAAATACGCAAATACATATAAGACATTAACATATAATGCAAGCTGGATACTAGTCGCAGACAGCAACTGTAACCTGTGTACCAGCAGCTTGGCATGCATGTATAACCATATTAAATGTCAATGGAAGAAAATATTGGAGCAGTCTTGTGCGATTGTGGAAAGGGGACCCAAGTTTCAAGTCAATCACTTATGAGCAAGGTCACCAGACACCAATGTCTGGTACTTGAACAAAAGCACTTTCAAATGACTAAATATTTTTTTCATGGAAAACAATAGGGATATGGAAATACGAAAGAAAATTCCATTTTAAGTTTATAAGCTTACAATGACCTACAGTCCTACAATGTACATTGAATGGAAGTATAAGTTCCAAAATTGTATAAAAAGGAGACGTCTTTAATTAGATTCAAAACCGAAAACTGATTCCGAGCATTCAGTTTGATATAGGTAGATATAATTCAATTGCCTAATTCTAGTGCACCTTTCCCTGTATTCCAAGATTAAGATCACATATCCTTGGGTTATTTCGCTTGTATCATGAGAGTGCATTGTCTTTTCTTCTTGGTGAGTTTGCATTAGTTTGACTTGACAAATTTCCAAGAAGACTGAACTATTTATCTAAAAGGTTAGAAGCCTAAATTACGCTCAACTTCGATTACTATATCAGGGCAAAAATCTATACAGGCCTATTTATAGTTTTAAATTTATGAATTGATCATGCATGTAAACTAGTAAAGTCAAATGACTGAAAAAACTACAGGTAGCTACTGAACAAGTTAGAAAATTGTATTATTTAACAATAAGTTCAATTCTAAAATAGGGAACAAGCAGGAACATGAAATAATATAAAATCAGGCTTACCTTTGAAGTTCTTGATAGATTTCCTCATAATGGGCAGATTCAGCTGGATGAAATGCTCATGGTTGCACACCGTCCGCAAGAAGTCAAATTTGTAATTGTGCAATACCTGGAGAGGAAACATGATTGTAAAGTACTGGATGGATGGATGATTGGGGCTTTACGTCCTGTATTTATGCACTTGATAGGCCAATTAGGACAGGAGGAGGACACGGCAATGAGGCGAAGGATGATTGAAACAGCTGTCCAACCCAGCGATTGGCAGGCCAGCACGCTACCACTAGACCAACCCTCCCCCCTCTGTAAAGACCTGGATGGGGAGGTCTTTTACTCTGGTACTGATAAGCGTTAACAGCACAGGCACCACAGCAATGAGGCAAGGTTCTTGCGAAGTACGAGTCTTACAAATCTTTATTTTGCAAAATGTCCATGATTGCTCACCCTAGGATCAGCAGGTAAGAAGTTCTCCATGTAGAGATTGATGAGGCCAAAAACATATCCACGGTCCATGAAAGTGAAGCAACTCTGAAATTCAAAATATGGATATAAAACTTCTTGGAATGTTCACCTCATCAGATTCATCTTTACATTAAATTTAAAAAAATTTTAGTAATTTAAGTGTTTCTTTACATCTAATACAAACCCAAAACCACGACATCCGGAGTTCCATATGACGTCATAATATATATAAAAATTACCTGGGCTACTCCCAGCCACCTACCGGCCACTCCCATGCGCATGCGCGCACATTACATTCCAGTCATATTTTGATCTTGACACAATAAGATCGAGATGCGGGGAGGCAGGGTGGGAATGTTGGGTGGCTTTGGGTTTGTATTAGATGTAAAGAAACACTTAAATTACTAAAATTTGTTTAAGTTTCTTTACTCATAATACAACCCCAAAACCACAATTAGGACAGAATGGCCTGAACAGGATGGAGGGATCTCGTTTCAGGTAGAATAATATTGGGAGTGCCTAGTTGGTGGACTAACACATCTGAGAAGATAGAGTGAGTGCAGACGGTCTGTTCCCTAATGAGAGGTGATATAACGCTCCAGGGGACATTGTCCCCCTACCGACTGCTAGGTTGAGCAGAGATGGAACAGGCGTTCTTGTTATCCTTCTCAACTAGTAGGTGGGGAGTAGCATCTTACCTGACTGTATTACTTACGGTCCTTAGGCATGAACATATATTTGTATGTTTTGGCCTACCGTCTCAGTCAGGGACCCTGGTCCTCTTCCCCTCGGGGTCTTGGCGATGCAGTCGTGGCAGGATAACCCCGAGGAGGCCCCCCCCTTTTCTTTGAAGAGTAAGGGGAGATATGGATGAGGAACCTGGTCTTCCAATTCATCAAGGCCGTCCACAGACTATCACCAGCTTCCTCCAGGTCTGTGAGTAGGAGACGGCCTGGCCCTTTTGGTGGTCTGGTCAGGGGTCCGCCCGCTTGAAACCATCTGATCAGGGCATCTAGATCCTCTTGGTCAGACCTCAGACCTGGCTTCCTTCTGGCCCAGTAGAAGATCTCAGTCAGTATAAGAATGAGTGATTCCCGTTATGACTGACAAGAGGAGACTCCCTGCGCCAATTGAGGGATTGTTGCAGTTCTTTCTCAACTTGTAAGCTTTACAGCCTTTTGGCTAACCCTCGTCCGGGTTATACAGCAACTAAATGCTGTCACCTGTAACAAATAACAGTGGATCAGGAAGGGCCCCAATGATCATAACTGTCAATTTCACAAATTACTGTGCTCATTACTTAGCCAGGATAGGTCAGATGGCCCACTGAATTCTCTCGGGTAGCAGGCAGAGCCTGTGGCCTCCGCGGAAGGCTCCTGGTGAGGTGGCCTGTACTGACACTTCAAATATAAAGCCCATGGCACTGGTAATCCTAGCACTGTGCTTTGGGAGCACTTAATTGATAATGATACTATATATAATATATATCATATCCCAGTAGGGAGAGATTCACAAAGTGACGAGCCAATAATTTTGTGGGTCAACCACTTGTATAATTAACCAATCTACTTTACTGTTCCCCTCAGCGAGGACCGGTACTTCCCTTTTGAAAGGCTGCCTCCTACAGCTGGTGTGTAGCCTGACCTGATGCCATCAACTGCGGCTGGGGGTCTCACTCGGGTCCGCCTGCGCTTCGATAGTGTACTGGGGAGGTTCTTGTCCTGTCCTGCTGTTCTCTTGGTGATACTGTTGAGCGTCAAGGGGAGTCATAGTCGTAGGGACCCATGAAGGGGGTACTCTGCAGGATCAAGCCAACCTTCCCAGGATACAATCTCTGGCTTCCACAGCACGGCAGCTCGTTGGGAGAAAGATGCATGAAGGCCACCTTCCCAGGGTACACCCTCTGTCTTCCACAGCACGGTGGCTTGTTGGGAGAAAGATGAGATGTCTGGTCAGCCATGTGTTAGGTTCTCTGTAACTCAATGTATACATATGTGACAGATTAGTGAACAATCATTGTGATTCTGCTGCATTTACCAGACAATCAATAAGCATGTACCTCAGACTTCGTCCAGCCTACCAATCTGCACCCAGAGATTCTTTGCTAGCAGATCATGAATAGAATGCTGAAATCTGTTTAATAATCCGTTAGAAATCAGGAATAATTTAAGGACATATTTGTCCCATACTTCCCTCACTTTTCCATGCCTTTATCATGGGTTGCTGCGATCGGACATCTTAAGAAGGATGTTTCTGGATGACTGTTACATTCACGAAGTTGTCCCTCTATAGGAAATGTGCCATAAAGTTGCTATACATCTGTGTGGCGTTTCATGGCTGTGCGTATCCGAGGCTGGAACAACAAATTTCAGGTCGTTAACACATCACAATTTAGACAGTTTTGGAGATTTCCTTCTTCAGGGTCTCCACAGCCTTTGATACCTGTCAGTAATCAACACAGTGTTATGATATAAGTAACTTATCTCCCTGATGGGATTAAATCTGTTCATGTAGGGAAGTACTTATCTGGCCCAGCAGGGTAACATCCTCTTCCTGGGAGGTAACCTGTGCCGCATGTTAATCGCACCTTTTGCTGTGCGCCCTAGCATCTTGACATTCTTTTGTAAATAATATCCGTAGCATATTAGATTCAGATCTTTTATTTGTAGATCATACAATCATTGTTTATAAAATTAAAATTGTACAAAACAGGCTACAGACTATTTTACTAGTCCAAATGACAGGAATAACACTTATCTTTTCCTGGTGTCCTGTCCTGGACGGCTGAGTCCTGGATTGTTATTCGATTAAGTAGTGTATTCTCTTCTTCCGAGCGAGATTTCTTGAGGACACCACACTGGCTAGGTACCCTCCCGTCTCCTTGTTCATATTGTGGTTGTTCAGCCAGCAACATTTGTAAGAAAACCAGGTAGTAGCTGTTGTTTGTATGCATCCCTCACACTCCACAGGTAGGGTCAATGGGGAATCGTCCCTGTTTTGCGGCGTTTCTGAAAAATGCAGTAATTGAGCAACCTTAGTCAGGTTGTGAGTGAATAGGTTCCTATGCACTCTTGTGAAGTATGTAGTTGGTAACCCGTACGGTTATAAGCTACCATCAGAGTTAGGTTTCAGGTTGTCTTTTCACCTGACCACGAATCCTGTAATTATTCGCATGATCAGTCTTTATAGGCTGAATCTAAAATTACAAGTCACAAACCGTCTCGAGGAGCGCCTCGTCCGGGTGACATGGCTTTACCAATTTATATTCCTGTTAAGCGTCTGGCAGTTAACCCAGTGAGTAAGAAATATACTTATCTAGTGTGATAGGTATCCCACAAATTTGTTCTTGTAGTCCGGTGTGTCGTCGCCACAGACGGAATTGTTGTGCTTAGGGTCCTCATAATGTGGTGTTAAGCCAGCAGTATATATGACCTGAGCAAGTTTGATTGGATCTCGTCTGGTCTGGCTCCTAGGGTAGACCTCGCCTTTGCAGGACAATCCACCATTTGCACACCATGTTCTGCCAAGCTATGAGTTTTACATAAGAGGTTGGCCAGGAGTTGTGACTGGAAACAACGATATCTAATTAACCAAAGGTACAGACTTGTCTTGAAATAGGGAGACTTATGCCCCTCTTAAATGAGGTGCATACATAATCCCTGCACAATAATGTACTGATTACATTTGTGGATCCCATTCCAACCTTAATTCCAGTTGGATTTTAGGAATTAAGACACTGACCTTCCTAATCAAGGAAGACAGATGTCAAGCAACATTTTGTCTAGTGCCATCCCACGTTTTAGTCTAGTGCCTTATGGGAGATTTATAGGCAGAAAAAAATACTTATCTGGTGCGTGATCAGGATGCTACATGTTGATGTAGTGGTTCTCACCAATACCAGGGCAGTGTAAGTTGTTCCGCGAGTCAAGATGATGTTGACCGAACAGCTCGTCTGACTCCAACCAATATTTACAGCTTCGCTCACCTTGATCGATATCTTGTGGTGTTTGGCCAGCAATAAGTACAACCAGGTCCGAATGGCGGTGTTAAATGTTCTGCCTTGTCTTTATTTCACCGGCTGTTCCCCGTTGGTAATAGTTCCTCCAATTTTGAGAGCTGTTCTGCAAAACTGAGGAATAGACATTTATCACATCAAGTATCACAGATTCACTTAGGCATTCCTTAATGGTGTGACAGACAATTCATCATTATGTCCACCAATGCCACAGTAATTAAGTACTGTATGTAATTAATGGATCACCAGATGATGCTAGTACAGGTCTGTACTAGCTTGGGGTCTTCCTTGTATTCCCTTACTATATTACGGAAAATAGAATAAGGTACTTATCTTCCCTGTGATGGTCCCAGTCTTCACACTTTAGCAATAGCCAAATTTCCCAGGTGAGTCTCCACAGACCCCTCTGTAACCTGTAATTGCCTCCCGAGTGCAACAGGGTCTTGTATCTATGGTGATTTCCATCTTCCATATGATGAGGACTGGGTCATCACCTTGTTCTTGTAGTGAACTGATACCCTTCTGACATAGGCAGTGAGATCCCCCATATTGCAAGGAGCACTCAGGAGAAGAAGAAGAAGCAGCCCCTACTTCAGAGCCCAGGGAGAACAAATAACCACTACAAAAAATAAATCAAATAGCAAAGTTTTGATTATGTGGATTGTACCTCACACACATACACTGTCATCAGAGGGATTTAAGACTGCAAACATTGGCTAAGATACTAAATAACTTATCTGCTCTCCGGTCATGGCGTTTCCCGCCAATTTCGAGCGATTTCTGCATCATTCCATGGCGATCGGTTGGGCGATAATCGGGGATCGTCACTTCAATCAGCTGGTTTTGTGATCCAAAGCCTTGTCAACTTCTCCAGAGATGTTAGAAATAAGCCTTGAAAGGTTTATTTCGTAGTTACTTCGTCCCTCAGGCGAAAGTGCACCTTTATCCAGCGTCAACCAGACATTTCGCGGGCAATCCATCATGCAAAAAATGGCGCCCGAACTTCCAACAAGTCCAAGATTCCGACGTAAATCGTCACAAACAGACTTGATTTCAATTGTCATCCTTGTCTAACTTGCTGAGAATCCTCATAGGAATCATGTTGAAGTAAGTTCATCATGAATATGACGAATTAAACGTTAAAAACGATGGAACTCCAGCTCCAGAGTGGAGAAAAACGTCGTGCTTGCTCCGCGTCAAATTAAAATATGGCTGGAATGTAATGTGCGCGCATGCGCATGGGAGTGGCCGGTAGGTGGCTGGGGGTAGCCCAGGTAATTTTTATATATATTATGACGTCATATGGAACTCCGGATGTCGTGTCCTAATTGTGGTTTTGGGGTTGTATTATGAGTAAAGAAACTTGGTTAACCAGGGATGTCTATGAAAAATTTGTTAAAACTCATCTAAAATCAGGCTTTCAAAACATTTTGATAATATCACATTACTAAAGGTCAATTTATCCTATTTCGGAATGTTAGAACATAGAATACCTTGACAAAGTGGGCCAGACTGAGGTTACAGCTCTTGGTTTCCACTTCTGACTCCTTGTGCTTCTGTCGAACGTGTCCTATCAAAGTCTGGATCAAGGTCTTTGCATGCATCTGGAAACTGGAGGGGAACCTCTCATTCCTTGCCATCTGTGAAATATCAATACGAAAAATTTATCAATGAGTTCAAGTTGAGCAGGAATGATGGATGATAGGGTACTATGTCCTGTATTTACGGCCATGAGGAGGACACGACAATGAGGCAAGGGCGATTAAAACTGCTGTCCAAAACAAGTCGACATAATTAGCAGCTGATTCAATTGAGTCAGATACAATCAATCTCACATTTTCTATTAAAGATGGATGGATGATTGAGGCTTTACGTCCTGTATTTATGCACTTGGTAGGCTAATTAGGACAGGGTGAGGACACAGCAATGAGGCGAAGGATGACTGAAACAGCCATCCAACATAGACCCAGGTGACCCGGCAAGAGCTGGATTCGGACCCTGGACCCAGCGATTGGCAGCCCAGCGATTGGCAGCCCAGCATGCTACCACTAGACCAACCCTCCCCCTCTATTATAGATTCATGTAATTAAGTATGATGCATAAAACCCATATTCTCAATATCAATCAAAATGGTACAAACCTTAATCCTGCCAGTGAGCAGTAGATGCTGAGCCATACTCTTGATTATAACATCGAAGAAGAACCAAGAATACTTCATGAATTTGGCGACCACCAGCTGATCAGTGTTCGTCGGCCGAAGAGTGGCTTTCAAATGTCTCGCGAGCTCTTCATGGACAGAGTTTTGGGACGAACTAGCTGCTAGCTCCGTCAAGAAGACATACTGCAAAGAGAAAACAAGGAAATATTCATTATATGAGAGTGATTATAATGAATGTGTGTGATCATTTAGACGGATGGATGGATGATTGGGACTTTATGTCCTGTATCTACTCTCTAAGGAGGCTAATTAGGACCAGAGAAAGAGAAGAATAACAACATGTACACTTACCTTGACATAGGAATGCAAGATGTCTGGCTTTCCAGCTTCGTGAACACAACTGACGACATGAACGAGGACTTTGACAGCGTTCTGGGAGACGTCGTCGCTTTGGGTGACAGTGAGCAATCGGAATAACTGGTTGAGGAGGGTGGGGAGGAAGTTGACTGTGGTGCCAACATCTACGGCATGGAGACTCTGAAAGAAAAGAAGACCAGCAAATTGCATGTAAGTTATAGTAGTTACTTGATTTAATGCTACCATCAAATAATGAAAGACTTCAAACCATTTGAATAATGGCCATGATATCCTCCATCAGACCGATCATGCAGCTTTGAGCAAAATAGGATCTTATTTTTCTTCAGTTAAGGAAATTCAATCTATTCCATCATTCTGAAATTATATCTCAATGACTTAAGTTGCATCCTTCTTCACATATTAAGATTTATCGTAATAATTATCCATTACTCATGGAAATTCTACAACTAGCACTTCAAAAATTCCATTAAAATTTTCAAAATAATATAAGATACATTGTATGCCAAAATATTTGGATACATTTCATTCACACAAAGAGTAATCATGCATGAGTATCAGTACTTGATTATCATTACTCGGTTATTAAATGACTCAATTATGAGTGTCATTACTCTGTCTCTCAACCATGCAATTCACCACACTCTACACAGTAAATATACCGTACAATGGGCACACATAGAGATGGATGGATGACTGGGGCTCTACATCCTGCATTTTTGCACTTGGCAGGCTAATTAAAACAGGAGGGGGCGTACATAGAGAAGATGAACACACATACCTTCAGTCGGTTACTCGTCTCAAAATCAATGGATGAACTTGATGAACTCCCATCCCCAGCTCTCTGGCAGTGAGCAAAGAAATTGTGCAAGTGCTGATCTTTGGTGTAAGTGGTTGACACTAGACGCATGCTAAACCGAAATACTGGCTTGCCTCCGTCCACCCATCTGATGTCTGGGGCTACGCTCTGCAAAAGAAGGGGAAAGAGAGATCAGAGATGGATGGATGATGATAGGGTCTTTACCTCCTGTATTTATGCACTTGTTAGGCTAATAAGGACAGGAGGAGGATCAGCAAAGCAATGAGGCAATGGATAGTTTATCAAGTGGGGCTTTGCATCCTGTATTTAAGCACTTTGCAAACTAATTAGGACAGGAGGAGGACACAGTGCTGTCAGGTTCAATCAACCTTAAGGAGCCTCGTTGCTCAATGTGATTAAGGTTGATGAATCAACATTGGTCCAGGAGACCCGGCAAGAGCTGGAATCGAATCCGGGGCCCACGGATTGGAAGCCTGAGCCCTACCAACAGAACTACCCCCCTCCCCCGAAAGGATGACAAGATTATAAAGTTCCAAAATTTGTCTCAAAAATAAGGCCAAACACAGTTAATTTTTAGCTTTTTGGATCAATCAACCCAACAGATTTTCTGCCAGCAGGAAAATGAAATCGATTTTACCCACAATTTTTGTTTAATAGACGTCATCAATAATAGAGATTAAAGTTCTGTTTTTTTTTTCTTCGCCCCGCAGACCTCAGAAAAAGTGCCTTAAGAAGATCAGAGAAGCTAAAGATAAATAATTTCTGGCCTTAAGTTTCCAAAATAATCTCATAATGATAGACATACCCCTTTGGCAGATCCGATTCCATTGTGATGAAGATATCCAGGGGGCAAATTCATGGACACCCTGATATTCTGTTCTCCGACGTTTATCCTTCCATTCGTCAACAGAGGGCACCACGCGTAACCAACCACTTGCTCAATGTTTGGCTTTTTGCTCGTTGTGACTTTGGACAATTCACAACTGACGTGGTAGAACGTGAACACAAGATGGTGCCTCTCGTGGAGCTGGGCCTGGAGGGCAACTTTGACCTGAAACGGAGAAAAGGTAATGATACAATAATGGTTATGGCACGTTGAATGATTCAGAGGATTCAGGCTTTGCTCCCCAGCTCCCTGTATTTATGCACTAATCAGGGCATCAGGCTAAGGAAAAGAAGAGGACATAACTATGAGGCTGGATGGATAGATGAATAAGATGATCGTGGCTTTACACATGGCAACATCACGGATGGATGAGTCAATGAGAGGGACTTTACATCCTGTATTCATGCACTTGGTATGCTAATTAGGACAGGAGGACGAAACGGCAATGAGGCAAAGGATGACTGAAACTGCTGTCCAATATACCAAATAGGCCCAGAGGACCTGGCAACAGCTGGATTCGAACCCAGGACTCAGTAATTGGAAGCCAAGAGTTATACCAACTGAGCCAACAACCTCTCAGACACCAAAACTCTGAAAAAATAAAAATAAACAAGTGGCAAAGGTAACTTACCTCCTCAATGAAGTCTGGCATAGTGCTATGATGAGAAACGGCAGCAGTGGCAGATGTAGTGAAGATATTGAACCCTGGACGACCGAAAATGCACTAAAAAAAAAACACAAAAATTGTTTAACGTATCTCACATGAGCTTCTGTCTTAGATCAAGCTCTTAGTTAAATATTTTCAAAAATATAATTGTGTTCTTCTTACCCAGTGTTGTGCTCGTTACTCAGTCATAGTAACTAGTTAGATATTACACATTACTTTTTAAAAATGTAATATGATCCGTTACATATTACTTTAAAACTTGATAAAAATTAATAATATTACATATTATATATTACTTATTACTTTAGCTTATTGTGTCACATTTAGTTCGTATTATGGGCCAAATGATGAGAACTGGGCCTGGTCCAAGTGGATTTATAAAATAATAAAAAATACCAGAATGACCTGATAGAATTTTTGAAACTTAACTCCCCCTTCTTCACCTCCCCATTACTTCCCTCCTCCCTCACCCCTTCCTCCCTCTTACCTCAGCCCCCTTTACCTCGCTGTCACAGGCATCTCAATTGTTCACAGCAGTTCTGCACCAGACCACTACCAGTGGTATAGATCACAGGCATTATAATTTCTTACAAAAAGCTCACATTGCTAAACGTATCCTGTATACAATACATACGTATATAAATTCAATAAGTGCAGTGGCAAGCTTTTTTCTCAAAATGATTGTGATGCCTGTGGTACAGATACACCTTGTACTGTTTAATGAGCTGTCTCTGAGAAAACCAGGCGGGTGGTGGAGGATGGTCCGAGCCGGATCTGGATGAAATTTTCACCATGTGCCCTTCAAATACATTAATGAAGCACAGTGAAGTCCGTTTTTCCATAAATTCAAATTTTCCCTAATTTTAACCCCTTTTAAAAAAGCTTGTCAAAAAAGACTGAAATTCATTTAACATGGGCTTCAATGGGAAAACAGCCCAACTTCAGCTCACTAAAAACCCATTTGCCAGCGGGTGGCTAGAAAAGCTGTCGATTGGTGATGCTTATATATGACTTGAATGTCTGAAATCCACTTTCCGTTCGCTGGGCATTTTCCTTATGTGCCTGATATGAGCATTTTAAGATATTTAAGGGTGGCAGATTTCATGGATTTTGTAGGAAAATGCAAAAATACGAAAAGTGCCATATCTCGGCTCAAAATGGACTTACTTTAACAATTTTGGTGTCCAAATATACATTTTTGCCAATTCCGCACTCATCTAGGTGGTTACTTTTATGATTAAAGGTCAAGGTCATTGTGAAATTTCAAGGTCAAATTCATTTTTTCCCCATTTTTTGTATGATTTTGTAATACATGCTATGTTTACAAGCACAACAGGCAAATTTAGACACAACTTGATGGTACAGGGGGATGGGGAATTTTCTAAGCTACATTTTGGTACTTTATACAGTTCAAAAACTTGCAAATATGACCTCAATATGGGAATTTTTGTATTTACGGAAATGTATACATTTTGAAAATAAGAGTCAACGTATTTTGTGCTGTTGTGTGCTGATGAGAGGCACACATTCTGAAACTGAACTTGATTTGTTAATGAGTCTTTGACAACAATAAGACAACTTTTGTGAAAAAAATTTGTCATTTCAAGAAATATTGTATTTTCGGCTGCCATTATTGAAAATTTGATTTTTTGGAATATCTTTGGAACTAAGGCTGATAATGGAAAAATTATTTCACCAATACCCACATTTTCAGGGTCAAGGACTCTCATGAAGCCATTTGTGACATCATAGGTCATGTGATAATACTCTATTAGATGGTTTGAAAGGTGTCCGTTATAGGAATTCAACGCTTTTTGGAACATCTCTGGAACTGAGACAGATAATGGAAAAAATATGTCACCCATTGCCATATTTTTAGAGTCAAGGCTATTGTAATCCATGTTAGACATCACATCTCAAGTAAAAATACTATGCTATAACAGGCTTGAAATGTGGCATTTCCAAAATGCAAGACAGATTTTCTTTACAAATCGTGTATTTAGCAAAGCAAAGCCACTTTTTTATGATGTAAGCATTTGCTGTGCATGATGTCACATCAATGAACTGCAGTTCAACTCTGCAGTTACTGTACTGTGATGGTTACTATTGAGACAACCACTTGTCAACTGATACATTGAAAAGCCTGGAGAGACCAATATTTCTTAAAACGATGTGAATTGGGCTGTGAAAACAATGTGAATCGGGCTGTGATTGACTGTTCAAAAATGCTCAATGAGTCCATGAATTATTCTCAGGTCAAGCTCAGGGCATATAAGAAACCAAATTGGGACTATCTTAACTGCATTCAAATCACAACATATTTGTTTTTGTATTGAAAGCTTAAACTGTCTTCTAGAGCTTATGAAGCCTGTACAATGCTATGCACTGATGTAAAAATTATGTGCTATCACACAATCTGTTAATTTCTGGGAAAAGTACATCCTGAAAAATTCTTCCTATTGAAGGATAAACTTCCACCTGTACCTTTGATTAGTCTAGGCCCTGGAGTATTTGCAATGAATTTTTATATATCTTTAAATTTTAGAATATGCGCCTATTTCCTGTTAATATTTAACCTCTTGACTGACCCTCTATACACTGAAGGGGGGCGTTCCAGATTCGTAGGCAGAATTTAGCATTCTTCACTTCAACCAGGATGGCTAGAGAATTGTTTCATTGTGAAAATAAATTGAATGGTCTTACAAATTTTGATTTCCCTTCCAAAAATCTGGATGTCTCAGGATAACTATTTGGGACCCCACTAAAGGGTAATGAGATTTTTTAACCAACAGGTTGCATAATGATCATTTTGGAAGGATGACCACTGCTATACGGCTAATCCAATTCAATTTTTTCACCACAGTGAGACTAAACAATGTAGCCCTAATGATTGTGATGTAATCAGCAGCAAGGAGACATACATGTGCATTATGAAGCCATTATTGCATAAGGAATATTTTACTCCTTTTTTTTAAATTAAATCGTCAGTAAGCTACAATACTAGTGATGTCATTATCATTGAGTATAATTAACACCAAGGTGGCAGTGTTGTGGTGTAGTCCTTTGTCCTTTACAAGCAGAAATTCAATGATGATATTTGGTCTACTGAGCAGGCTGCAGACCATTGTCGACACATACTTTTCTCTACATTTTGTCATGTTTATAATTAATATCAAAAGTTAATTAAGGCACCTTAACTACTTCATGATTTAGCCTTAATTAAAATTCATTTTATCATAAAGGCCAGAATAGAATAAGACTTTAAAATACTGTGATCAAAATTGAAACTTGTAAGGTGCTGCAAATTCCAGATTTTCAGATAGGATAACATCTTCGTTTCATGCGGCCCAAAAGCAGAGATATATCATTACACTTGAATAAAAAAAGAAACATTCAATGAATTGAATTCACTGTAAACATACATATGGAGAGACTGTGGTGGGTTGTGTCATGTGTTAAGTTGTGCCTCAGTGTTGGGGTGAAATGAAATGAAGAACAATGTAAAGAGGGTAATGTCACCCATGTGTACAAATTGTGCCAACATCATTATTATTATATGCACCATGACCAGATATAATGCTGAGAAAAGCTGCACTGAGATATTCAATATTATTGTTGAAAACATGATGCATTATGGACTGACATTTGAACGTATTTCTCAATCTTTTATTGAGTGACCACGATATTCTTGGAGTTGCCCTCAGGGAGAAATTATCTATTTCACTTCAAAAGCAAGCATAGTTATTTGTTTTCAGCTTGCTGTTCCCCCAAATATTCAAGCAACACCATAAATTATTTGTTGCAAGACTGCTAAAGCACAATTTATTTATTTCACCAAAACTTTTCAAGAAACCCCCCTGATATTATTGCCGCTGTCATGTTGACCGTAAGATAATTTCCCTTTGACTCACAGTGGTTAGCAGGGATATCTAATACTTGTGGTGTTAGATTTAATTTAGCATAGTTAATTGATTTTTATGACCAATTTTCTTTGGTAAAATCATTTTGTGGCTGTGCCATTTGGGTTGGGGTCAGTTGTGGGAAGGGTATGATACAGGATTTTATTTTTCATTTAGAATACATCATAATTATATAACTAGAACTGGGAAATGGCAGACAATAAATGAGAAACAGTTCTCAGCCAGCAGGTCATTTGCATAAATGGAGGTCTGGTTGAGACAGAGGCAATAAACAGTGCTCAAGGGAAACATCAATTTGTGATGTCATCAGAGGAAGAAAAGGGTGAAAGAAGGGTAGGTGAAGACTGTAGGGAAAGGGCAAGCCTGTGTAGGGAGTTTTTAGCTGACAACTATCCTGTGACCTGGGGTGACCTCATTTGCATGTCATTAGCATTAAGTTCAATGGTGTGGGGGATTGTACATTCTTTTCAGCAGGGGCGGTGATTTTTCATTTTTGTAGGGGGGGGGTGATTTCGGCAAACGCGAATGCGAAACTTTGCGCGAAGCCTAGCTTGCCAAATGTCTCTGCAGTAGATTTGGGGGCCACTTCAGTTTAGAGGCCAAAAGCCAATATATTTTAGATAACCAAAAGTATGTTCTGAGAATTGTATATATTCCACATGACATGCAAGTGGTATCATGGAAAAAAATGCTAAACATAACTGATAATTGTCAACACCAAGCAATAATTTGAAATTCTATGGAGGGGAGGAATATTCATATGATTGATCATCCCCCCAGGAACTCTGCCCCTGCTTGTCAGTATTTTATGCCATTCCTGAATATAAGAATAAATTAATTAGATGCAAAGAACATATATTTATGCTACCATCCAAAAAGAAATAATTAAAGTTTTGTGGAATTTTTATTTTCTCCCTTAGTTATGTCATTAGCGTTCAGTAAGTATGGGCATGTAAAGTATCTATCATAAACCGAAAACAGGAACACAAGACCTATCTGAAAAACAAGGTAAAATACGAGGTTTTTCTTGCAATAAACTAAGTGGAACAACTGTAATATAATTGACCTACTTTATCAAAAATATATATGCTACCATGTTTCTAATAGTTCAGATTGCATTGAAACTTTGATTCTAGTCTATATATTGTATTTTGATATCTTTTTATAGTCAGATTGAGTGACAAAGCTATGATTTTTAAGGCCAATTGCCCCGAAGCAAAAAAAGTAGCACAACTTACCCTCCACTCAATTTTAGGGTGACACTGGCCAATCCTCTAATAAAATATGTGTGCATGGCAGAATTTGGAATGACCTTTGGAGGAGCGAAACTTTTATGAATAATCTGTGTTTTGACACAAAACTTGTCATTCAAATGATAGTTTCCCCTAAAACACAATGACAGATTCAGCGAAACGGCCAAAGAAAACAGCATTGTATGGTAACGAAAAATTGCACAGCATCATCTTTAAAAGACAAAGTGAGTTATTGTTTTACATTCCCATTAGCACCAGCTTCGGCTATTGAGAGGCAATTAAAAACATAAGACATTATTTTAAAAGAAATCAGACAGAAAACAACCTCCTGATTCTTCTGAATTTCAGGCCAAACCTTGTTTTGAATATTGATAGTTTGTCTTGCGTAAACCTAAGAGTTTCGCTGCAGTTGATTGATGTGACATCATGCATAGCAAATGCATGGCTATATCATAACAAAAGTGGCTTAGCTAAGTAAACGATTTGCAAACAAAAAATAAAAACAATTCTGGTATTTTTGAAGGACAAAACAAGATGTTCTTTATGCTGCTTGTCAAACCTGTTATAGCATTGTTACTTCATATGTGATGTCTAAAATGTATTACAATAGTCCTTGACTCTGAAAATATGGTGAAGGGTGAAATACTTTTTCCATTATCTGTCTCAGTTTCAGAGATATTCCAAAAAAGCATGAATTTCTGCATCTTTCAAACCCTCAACTAGAGTATTTTCACATGACCTATGATGTCAAAAATGGCTACATGAGAGTCCTTGACCCTGAAAATGTGGGTATTGGCGAAATAATTTTTCCATTATCAGCCTTAGTTCCAAAGATATTCCAAAAAATCAAATTTTCAATAATGGCAGCCGAAAATACAATATTTCTTGAAATGACAAATTTTTTTCACAAAAGTTGTCTTATTGTTGTCAAAGACACATTAACAAATCAAGTTCAGTTTCAGAATGTGTGCCTCTCATCAGCACACAACAGCACAAAATACGTTGACTCTTATTTTCAAAATGTATACATTTCCGTAAATACAAAAATTCCCATATTGAGGTCATATTTGCAAGTTTTGAACTGTATAAAGTACCAAAATGTAGCTTAGAAAATTCCCCATCCCCCTGTACCATCAAGTTGTGTCTAAATTTGCCTGTTGTGCTCGTAAACATTGCATGTATTACAAAATCATACAAAAAATGGGGAAAAAATGAATTTGACCATGAAATTTCACAATGACCTTGACCTTTAATCATAAAAGTAACCACCTAGATGAGTGCGGAATTGGCAAAAATGTATATTTGGACACCAAAATTGTTAAAGTAAGTCCATTTTGAGCCGAGATATGGCACTTTTCGTATTTTTGCATTGTCCTACAAAATCCATGAAATCTGCCACCCTTAAATATCTTAAAATGCTCATATCAGGCACATAAGGAAAATGCCCAGCGAACGGAAAGTGGATTTCAGACATTCAAGTCATATATAAGCATCACCAATCGACAGCTTTTCTAGCCACCCGCTGGCAAATGGGTTTTTAGTGAGCTGAAGTTGGGCTGTTTTCCCATTGAAGCCCATGTTAAATGAATTTCAGTCTTTTTTGACATGCTTTTTTAAAAGGGGTTAAAATTAGGGAAAATTTGAATTTATGGAAAAACGGACTTCACTGTGCTTCATTAATGTATTTGAAGGGCACATGGTGAAAATTTCATCCAGATCCGGCTCGGACCATCCTCCACCTATATGGGCATTCCGCCTGGTTTTCTCTGAGACAGCTCATTAAGGAGGCCAGTATCATGGAGGCCAGTATCATGCAGGCCATAGAGCTGTGTTGGTGAATGATTGAAATGCCTGTGCTCCCTGTCCTCTGCCTCCCTAGCTATCCTCTACCTTCCCTGGTAGCTCCTTGTCATACCACAATCCAATGTCATATTTGATTATAGGTGGAGCCACAAGTACTGAAATCAGCATGAACAACTGAGGGCAGCAGGCATTTCATTATTACTAAGATTTTGCTATCTTTACACATGAATATGATATCCATATTAATATGAAGACATTGTCTATGCTATGAGAGTGCCAACTACCTCAACAAAGAGCACATATCAAGAAGTATCAGATAGTTGCAGTGAACTGAAATGTGGACTCAATGTGGCTGCAAATGAACATGTGAGATATCTGTATATATGCTGCTGGCCAGGCAATGAAGTAACGTGGAAGTAACGAAGCATCTGCTTGCAAGTAACTGTAATATTATTACTTTGGTTTTGCATGTAACTCGTTATATTACTGAGTTACCTGCCTGAGTAATAATATTACGTAACGCAATCCGTTACTAACGCGTTAGTCGCATCACTGTTCTTACCTTGTAGGCTGTAGCACCTTCTCCATCAGAGTCTCGTAATTCCACGCAGCAAGCAATATTTCTCGCCTAAAATGAGAACATGAAATTTCCTTAGCATTTATAAAACTAGAAAAGCACATGGAATGTGCACCTCCAGAGCTGGATAGTTGGGTTGGCCCTGGCCAGGGGCGGACTGGTCTATGTGGCAGGGTGGCAGCTGCCATGGGCCCATCCTCTGAGGGGGCCCATGCAAGATACCAAAAAAATACATGTATAATTGTACATGTGATGTGACCAAATTAACCAAATAAGACAGGGCAGGAGAGGGTAGGAAAGAGCTAGGAATGTCTGGGAGAAGACGCAAAGAGGGAAATGTCAAAAATGTATAGGCTAGGCAAGCCGCAAGAGTTGAGAAGGAGGCAGGGTAGCCGATGGCAGACAGAGACAAAAACTTATAAGTTAGAGGTTTTTAGAATTTGATGTGGATTATCAGATAATTAGTCATGAGTCGAATTTATTCCATTCCATGATAAAGGCATTTTCTCAAAAATATTGGCCCCGCTGTGACTTATGTTAATATGTATTAATTTGATACAAATAAAAGTTCAAAGTTTAAAGCCTTGCCTTCCATGCTGGAATCAGAGTTCCATATTGCACAGAAAGAATCTCCAGCCCTCTGGATACCGTTGGCTTCTGGTGGCCTATAGCGGCGCCCAGACCCCCTGCCTCATTGTGCCTCCCCCTCTCCCAAAATCCTAGTTACGGCCCTGGTAGTGCACAAATAAAACTTTTTCCGGGAACCTCAGACATTTTGTAGGCCTGTACAATGCGATGGGCCCGGGTTTTTCCGAGGTCCGTAATATTGTTTAATCAGCCTGGGATTAGCCAAAATAATTCGAGTTCTGTACCTAATCAATGGATTGCGCCAGTGTTACGAAACATACAAAGGCTTTGCGAAGATCATCAGGCATCTGTCAGACATTCAGTCTGACAAACAGGCACCTCTTGTCAGACCGAAAGGATTCTTGTGAGACCAGAAAATGTCATTCAGATTCAGATTCAGATTCAGATTCAGATTTATTTTATTTTCCCATAATTTACAATGTTCAAATATTATTCTTTTAAATATTATATGTAATGGGAAGGGAGACCTCTCAAAGACTATTTGTCGCTGCAGAGAGGCCACCCTGCATTAATACAAAGGGACAGAATTATTGATTGTCGAGCTTTCAAAAAGAATATTATTGATTGTCTGAATTGGGCCTAAATTCAAAAAAATAATAATAGGCCTAAATGGAATTATTTTCATATAAACTTTAACACTCCAATTATGGACTGGGAAACCAGAGATAAGTAATTATCCATTGCAAAATCACAGCTGTACAATTGTCATATATTGGACAACTGTCCCAGAGGTCCACAGACCAAGCATGGGTCATGCGTGCAGAGTTTTGAGGCGTGGCATAAAATTTCATAGATTTTTAACTCCTCAAATGTTTATTAAGGCACAGAGAACACAATTGTGTTCCACTCATCAAGAGCTTTAAATTGATACACATACATGTATGTATGAATCTTCATTGAGTACAGTGGGTTCCAAATTATTACGCAAGTTGGTTTTTTTATGATATCTCAAAAACGACTAAACACATTTTAAAATCCTTCCCACATAACAATTTGTGTTCCATGAAGGCAATATCCTGTAAGTTTTGTCCAATTCTGGTGGTGCAGTGAGGAGTTACGCCACAGAGCACCATATACCCTGTTTTTCGATGTCCCAAATTATTATGCAAATGTAAGAAGAAGTGATCTAAAAGTACCAAAATGATCTATTAATCCTATAAACACTTTCCTCTTGATGTTCAATGAAAAAAAGAACCTTCATTTCAAAAATGGTTGTTTACATGACCAAGAAATCAATATAAAACCTCTTCATTGGAATAACATTGAAATGACCATTTTTCTTGAATATAAAGCCTCTGTTGTTTTTAAAAAATGTCAAATCACAACCAATTCACATAACAATATACCTTTGAGGTTATGGTGTTATCCTGTGTAAATATGAACAAATTCCCCTATCTCTAGAAAACATAACAATAAGTAAAAAATGAGTGCTTCTTTTTTCCATTTAATTAGCATTGCCGTCAATGCAAGCCCAATCTCCATCATTTTCATTTAAAGATATTGTTCATGTTTATTGGTTGAAATGGCTTCTTTTTAATTTTGGGAAGAGTTCTAAACCTAAGGAACCCAGAGAGAGAGTTTCATAATGTGAAAAAATTTTGTTTGCCTTGGAGAAGCTTTTTAATGCAAGAAGTTAGTAATTTCAATGTTATTTCAATGCAGGGGAATATTATGGATTTCTTCGTTATTAAAGCAACAATTTTTTAAATGAAGGTTCTATTTTTTTTATATACTGTACATCCCAGGGCTGCTGTTGATAAGTTTTGGTGTTGGTGTTTAATAAAAAATTCTTGTTTTCATCACAGAAAATATGTAGGCCCTTCCCCAAATTTATTTCCACTGCTGCTTCCTAATCCCCCCCCCCTCCCCCAAATCACAGTATCAGACATGTATATATGTCATTTGTGAATTTGTAAAATGTCAAATGGGTGTTTAACACAGATAAAAATGTTCTTAATTAATCAAGATATTTTTTAATTAAAATCTTTATTCGGGGGGGGGGTTATTAGTTTGATCAGCAATTTTTGCGCAATGTAAATGGGACAATTTGTGCATCAATAGATTTTGATAAAATTCCATAGCTAGGCAGTTACGTAAATGAACTAATCTGATGGGTTTTATTCATAATCTAGTGGTATTTCATGGTATGGTGAGGGCTTTAAATCCAAGTTTTTTTTCGGCAAAAGACACATAACCGCACACCAATGATTTGGCTTCACAATCCACATGGGGCTGGTTGGGGATTCCCGTGAGGCTGTATGACGCCACCTCCAGATGAGGTCACCAAATCCGCCATATTGGAACTGCCCTGAGACAAGATGTCACAAAGACGTCACAGTCTGGCAGAACCTCATGTCCATTCTATGTATTTCTATGGTATCAAACATTTATAAAGTAAACAACTAGTGCTGCCACACCTGGAATTATTTTCTGCTTCAGGATGGTGCTGCCATCTAGTGTCTATGTAACTTAGCAGCCAGACGACTTCGACCAATCAGGTCGCTTCATTTCGGCAGGAACCAGTCAGCTATATGCAGGCTCTGCTGTCAGCCTGTGCTGACCAATCACATTGCTGCATTCCGATTTTGGGTTAGGGACAGGCAGGGGTAGCCATTGTGGTTTGGTCAAAACGCATCAGAAAAGTCTCAATTTCTGACTATTCTCGGCATTGCAGGCATCTATTTACAGACGTTACAGATAGATCTATCCCTTATCTATCAGCCACATCACTCTGACTCATTAGGAAGGCGTGTGTGCAGAGGTGGAGGAGAAAATAGAGTTGAGTTGAGTAAATCACTATATGTCATGTTTACCGAAAGCAGGAAATGACGGATCAGCTAGCACTGCCATGCAGTCCTCCGAGCTGCAAGCAGCTCTGGAGGAATTATATTTTTACATATTACATTACATTGAGCTATAGGGACATCAACAATTAACAGTACATCAAACATACATTATAATATTATTATTCTCCATGTAAAGGTGAAATTTGATGTTCAAAGTGTTTATATTTTCTGATGAGACAGCCAATACTCCATAACAATTCACTTTATTTTTCAAATAAAAATAGTATTTTAAGACAGACAACATTAAAAAGCATTCATAGCTGGCCTTGTTGACATTTTACACGACGACTTGAGTCTGGGAAAAACATACTATGAAGAACAAACGGAGTAAGTGAGTTCATGTTTTACGCCCCATCAGCAAGAGTGTGGGCTATTTAGAGACAATGGAGAACAAACAGAAAAGGGAAGAATTTTTAATACAAATTTACTTACTTTGGTGAATGACTTTTGGCCATCGTACTTGAGCTGTTTGGGGTAAACATAGAGATGATTCACGTAAGAAACGTAAGGATTGGAACACTCTCCATCGTCAGGAAGAAATTCTTCGACTTCCCTCGCTACATTGTGTTCCGGGGGCTCGGGAAACGGCTTCACGGGCATAAGTGAGCTGGTAACGACATCTACAGGGAGAAAGAAAGTGATAAATGAGCTACAAAAACAAAATATTCTATGACGGTAGAATAACACACCAGAAAGCTTAATGACAGCACTAGCATGGGTCCATCGGTTTCTTGATAAAGCTTTGATGAGATAGATATATATGACCTGTATGCTCTGCACAGAATATACCAAACAATTATTATGCAAAGCTTGAATTCTTAATTCTGATATGAGAAAGATACATAGCGCAAGGGGTAACCACATATACTTGAAGCAGTTTAGCAGCTAGTTGAGGCAGTTTGCATTGGATTAAATACCGAATAAAATTTTCAACAATATTTTAAAATGCTCCAAATTTGGAACATCAATAAGGACAGGTACTTCAAATTGTCTTCAATATTGCT
Organism: Platynereis dumerilii; assembly: GCA_026936325.1. NCBI lineage: Eukaryota > Metazoa > Annelida > Polychaeta > Phyllodocida > Nereididae > Platynereis > Platynereis dumerilii. Next base: position 38,200,324 of record JAPTHN010000008.1, read on the forward strand.
GTCCAGTGAAACTCCCAACCCGCCCCTTTATAAAATTTGCCCCAATCGCACTGAAAGTTACAATTTTTTCATAATACATAATGAGGAGCTAACAATATCACTGATAGGGAGCAACAATATCACAGACAGCAATAACTGTTTTCATCTCGATTTTGACCCTTACCAGAATGAGCTCTTCCAACAAAGCAATCACCCAGGATGATTGTGATATCAACAGCGGGTGCTGAGGGACGTAATCTGTTAGTTAGAGATGTACATAAATGTCCTTTCAGTCCGGTAAGGGTTAAATAAATATTTCTTTCTTACTTTTCTTTCTACCTTTGTGACAGGCATGTAATGGACCCATGCAAGTGCTGTACTAATGAGCAAAAACCAAGTTTCTTTTGCAAAGCAGATAAAACATAGATATCACCAAAAAATTGCCAAAAAGCTATGATAGAAAGGTATGGAGTCTAGACATAGATCTCTAAATATCTGTAGATTCAAAGGCGAAAGGGTAAAAACAGTCCCTATAATTATAAACTTCATTTTATACCGAGGCAAAAGGGTTGTCTAAATAATGACAAAACATTGCAGCTATGGCTCTGGTATGAGACCTACCCTAATTAGCAACATGACATGCCTTTATGGCAAGGTTACTAGAATCTAAAACACTAAATGGTTTTACTATGGAGTCTAACTTAGTCTATATCTACCTAAGTGGTTTTGACGCAACAAAAACCATTCTCACAAAGTTAGCTTCTTTAGTCTATTTGAAACATTGTGTCTGCCTGCAAAGTTTGTTTGTTTTAGGAACCAGAATATGATGAAATGAAGAGCAAGTCATTCAGACATACATTCATGTACAGCACAAAGCAATATGCCATTTGTGCAATAACTGATGTTCTTATATTCGAGAAAACAACATCGAACAAAGAATTTTTTTTGTCAGATCAGTTGAAATCACAGTGCAATCATGCACTCTTGGTCATTCATAAGTAAAATTAGATAGAGTTACCAAACACACAGACGAAGTATAAAAAATAATCACATTCAGAAATGCAATCAGCATATAGCATATAAAAGGAGTTCAAAACCAGAGCAATCATGTGTTTTTTAAAACAGAAACTAAAATATGGAGATCATTTCAACATTTTCAGGTCATACCAAGTTAGAAATGCAATAAATTTGCATACAAAAACATCCAAGAGAAATTTTAGACCATTCTTTTTTAAACATTCATCATCAATAGCTCATTCAACATAGTAGAGATGGACAAGACCAAAAAATGAAAAAATTCTAAAATCTAGAACATTTCTATGGACGAACACTACTTAATCTAGACCAAAGTTTATGAAAAAAGGGGAAAAATAAATGAAAAATGTAAAACTACTAAGAATGTTTAGCGGTTCTTTTCCCTGTGCCTCGAAACTAGCACATTGAGAGAGCCACAGATCTGCGTGAAAAGAAAAATAAACTTCGTAAAATTTCAATACACGAAGAACTAAGTTATATGTACAGTGTGTTCAGATTCTATAATGAATTCTACACAGTTAACATTTATAAGACACTGTCAATACAATTACAAAAATACAAGTATAATGTTAAACTAGAAAGAGAGATTGATAAGTAAAATGGTGTCTCCCTAAATACTGTCGACCAAATTTTTGTTTCGTCTCCCAAAAACGTTGTCTACCAAAATGACTTCATAAAATGTAACATAACATGTTGAACATTCAATTTGTAAATGAACCCCTTATCCTTGAAAACTAAATGGACTGCCTGCTGAGGTCATTTCCAGAGTTTTCAAAACCAAATGTTGCCATTTCTATGGAACTCAAACAATGGATTTTCATCAAAACAGTCTGACTGAATTCACGGTTATGTGGAACAGGTGCGTTAGGAGACTACTGTGTTTGCCAAACAGAACTCATTGTCGATTTCTGCCAAGGATTATTGGAAGTGATAGTCCCCATGATCAAATTTGCAACATGTTTGTCAAGCAACTGAGAAACATGACAAAGAGTGAGAATGACTTTGTTAGGCATGTAGCTAACAGAGCAACTGTCGCCAACTCAGTAATCGGTGGCAATGTCAAGTACATTTGTCAATATTATGGTGTGACATTTGACAATGGATGGATACCAAGGCTCTCAAAGGAGAATTGTGACAGGAGAGACCTGTGTACAGTTGTGGCCATAAAGGACTTGATTTATAATCAAACTTTATTCCCAAAATTGGACTCTATTAAATTTCTGAATTTCCTTTGTATTAATTAATGTTGATATGTAAACTCATCTAAAATTTCATATTTTTTTGTAACTGGTATGCCTTTTTTGTGCATGGAATAAATATATATATATATATACTAAGAGAAATAAAAGGTCTACATTTTTGTTTTACAGCCTGTACCATGAAAGAATCAACTATTCCAGTTTACTAATGTCCAGTTCACAACTAAATTTGTGTACGAAAACAAAAATTCCAATCCATTATTAAATTGAATACTATTCATAAATCTATGTAATAAAAAAATAACTATTTCTACAAAAAACAGTGTCGTAAGTGTATTAATTTCCTTCGCAATTAGACATTTCTTACAACTAAAGGGGAAAAATCTTGAATAAATCAAAGTGAATATATTTTCTTAAAGGGAAACTGGAGGAAGGAATGAAGTGGGGTTTTTATTCCATTAAATTCACAGCTTAAGGAATAACAATATGATTCAACTGAACCTTGTAACTTCTAAATTGTTAATATCTTCCACTTATTTCTATGTTAAGAAGGAGGAAGAAAATCCAAGCCCCATAAAATTCCAATTTGTTTTTTTAGAATTCCTTTTAGAATTCCTTGGCCCCCTAGTGTGGGGAAATTTGAATATGTAACTCGGGGCAGTCATATGAGCAGTATCTGACCATAGCACTGGACTGCTAAATATCAAGATTTTTCACATAACCTTTAAGTTACACAGTTTTTTTCATTAAAAAAGTAAATCTCAGAAATAATACATTTTCAATTCCAATTACCAACAATAAATACTAAGTCAGAACACAGGACACCATTTCAATCAATAATAAAATAGTGCGCGCTTAAAGGAAAGACCAAACACGGAACCACTGCTCAATAAGATTCACCATAAAGTAAAAACAGCAGAGATTTCTAATTAAAAATGAAAAAAAAAATCAACGAGAACTGCAATACTTACTCCGGACTGGTTTCCTCAAGCCTGGGAACAACACACATCATTAATGACACCATTTTCTAAATCTGTAGAATATTTCTTATTCTGTACTATTGTAATATGAACAAAAGAGGGAATCCATTGATAATATTTTGAATTGAAACTCAGAAGACAACCTCAGGACAGGCACACTGTGTTGAGTTATCGCTTCTGAGTTTCAGACACATTCATTAATGCTGGGCTATTCCTGCTACGTCCCTTTGGTTTTATAAAGTTCCAGATAACCCCCGTAAAAATATAATATAAGTCTCAAAACTCATTTAACCTTTTGAAATAGGATGATTTTCTAAGCTCCATCTATGCTACACTGCAGCCAGTGCCTGACATTCTGTGAAGCAAGATTTCTTAGGACATTACAGGATTTCAAAGTTAAAAAGTCCCAAGCTACCATTATGAATTTGTGAACATGTCTACAACATAAACATCAGTTGGAATATTCAGTGAACTTCCAGACAATTTGTGATGGAAATTGTATGTGCTGCAGTGAGTTAAAAATATTATTGATCAAAGAGTCAAATAAAGAAGTGATTTGAATAAATCCACTCACTTTGCAAATTGGCACGGAATGGGAACATCTTAACTTTCAAAGAGGCCAGGAGAGGGAACCATTTGCTTTGCTTCTCTGGTCTGAAAGAGAAAAAGACACAAATTGTAAATTTTCATAAACAAATCATATTCCATTATTGTTTGTATTTTTTCACACCTGTTGACTGGAGACTAAATGAAGCATATAGTTAACCATAGGCAAGGAAAACAAGAAAATATCTCCACTACTTTCCAATAAGATACCAAGTTATGAAATTATTACAAAGATTTTCTTAAAAATTTATAATATTGAAAAATTGCTAACTAAAACTTACTTCTTAAAATCCTGCAGGTGTTTGATCAGATCCTCCTCTGACAATTTAGAACTGTCTTGTCGGTAAAAGGCGAAGTCAGCTCTAGTTTCAAGATCCAATGAATAAGGCTGGAAAACTTGTCTGAAAATTTAACACGAAAAAGTTGTAAGCATCAGGAAAATTTGTTGGTCTTTTAGCTTTCCTCCAGACTTTTCTCCCCAGTTCAACCCCTGAGGCCTGAGTCTCTTTCCCCACTGCTCCCCAGTTCCACTTGTCAGCTACCCTTCCAAGCTTCCTTCCTGGCACTCTTTCTCAGGTGCCCTCCAAGCTCCCCTTCCCAACTTCCCTTCCCAGCTCCCTGTCTCAGCTCCCCTTCCAAGCTCCCCTTTACAGCTCCCTGTCTCAGCTCCCTTTTGAAACTCCCCCTTCTCAGCTCCCCTTTGCAGCTTCCCTTCCCAGCTCCCCATCACAACTACCCCTCTCAACTCCCTTTCCATCTCCCTTTTGCAACTCAACTTCCCAGCACCCTTTTGCAACTCCCCTTCTCAGCTCCAATTTGCAGCTCCCCTTCTCAGCTCCCCTTCTCAGCTCCCATTGGTAGCTTCCCTTCTCAGCTCCCCTTTGAAACTCCCCTTCCCAGCTCCCTTCCCGGCTCCCCTTTGCAGCTTAACTTCTCAGTTCCCCTTCTTAGCTCCCTTTGAAACTACCCTTCTCAGCTCCCCTTCTGCAACTCCCTTTCTCAGCTCCCCTCCATCCTCTCTTCGTTTCTCCCCCCCCTCCTAGCTCCATTCTTCCAACTCCAATCTTCTCTCCGTTCTCAACTCCCCTTACCAGTTCCCTCCCTGGTTCCCTTCTGCTTCTTTCTTAGCGTTCTTTTAAGCTCCCTTCCTTTCCCTCCCAAGTTCCCTACCAGCTCCCTTTACTATATTCTTCTGAAGTTCCTTTCTATTTTCTCCCCATCAAACAACTTAACCATGGCGATCATAAAACAACACAATTCATCTCACCTAGCAGCCCACGCAAAAGGCATCCGGTAGTGTCCGAGATGAGCACAGTATGTCTTCATACTCTTGTGACATTTCGTTCCGACCCTGATATCCGGAGTTTTGACATAAGGTTCCGTTGCCATGACAACGGAACCCTGAAGAACCTTTTCAATCCTAGCGACCAGGAAAATGTCAGGATGAGGTTTGGCAACAGAGAAGAGTGCCTGAAAGGAACAAAAGAACACCGCAGATTAAAATAAATTCCAAACATGAACTAAGGATTTGACAGACACTCAAGAGACCATAGAAAAAACATTTATCCCAATAGGATCCAAGTTATTTCTGGAATGATGCTCTTGTAAAGTATCTCCTGACTCCTATCTCAAGGAAGGCAGCCATGTCAAGATAATTTTCGTTAGGCCTCTATATCGTTGCCGACATTCGTATCATCGATACACTTGATCGATACACGATTCAAACTGTTGGTCCGCAAATTCGGGCCGCTCTGCATTTTAGAGAATCCGCTTCCCAATAAACCTAATTTTAGGCACGGAAAGTTGATCTCGCAGTAGAGCGAACGTCAAGATGACGATGTTGTCGAGTTCATTTCATTATCTTATGGATATTTTCTGTCAAATCTCGGCAATAAAATGGATTTTTTGGCCGAGTATAGCATAACTGAACCGACTTGAAAGCGCTGCTTTGAAAACCGGTTCGGGAACCGGCCATACTGTACCGGTACGGCGGGTATTTATCGAACCGTGTAGTGCCCTAATTTTCCTATATGTAAATATATATACCAAATGACATTATCAAAGATTCATGGAGCTAGTCTGCACTACAACATTGCTACATCAGCATTCCTCTTGTGATTTTTAAACGCCATTCATAATAATAATAATAATAATATTAAGTACTTATATAGCGCCCACAGTGTCCTTGAACAAAGTTTAGGGTTAAAAAAAATGTACAAAGAATCTGTCAACACAGCGTTGTAGTATGTGGTCTCAGCTTCGATTTGATGTAAAGATCAAAAAAATCTGTTGGGAAAATTTTGAGAAAATTGAAATTCAAGATTTTTAGTTTTTCACACCCTTGCTGCATGCCATATATCCATTATAATGTTTAAAACGATAATCTTAACATAGAAATGCTTTCCTTTCCCACCCTGGTGCTTATATATACAGTGGACCAAATTCAGAATTATGATTAAGTGGTTTTTAAAGGAATATCACACTCTGAAGGTGTTACAAACTTGCAAGACTATAATCTGCATTCTACGAACCAAAATAGAGTCCAATCAACTGAACCTGCATAATGTCCCTAATTCATCGACTGCATTAGCTAAGTAGCAGAACACTGTAGCAATATAGCCAATAATAAGACATATTTAGGGCTTTTACAGCATTTCTATATCAATATTTTGAGATGTATGTCGCAACACTTTCAAAGTATGTCTCTTCATATCAGTATCAAAACCTCTCATTACAATCTGAAGAAACATGATTGCCTCAATTGTCGAATACTTAAATTTGAAACTTTTGTTTAGGGTCTCTGTTTCCGATGATATTTTATTGATTTTCTTCAATTTTGCATAAGTCTCAATTTAGTACTTTCTATGCAGATTTTACATTTCTAATGCAATGAATTGGTTAGAAACTATGTATAGGACGCATTTTTGAGTGTTGTCATTCATATCATGAAGGAAAATTAAATAATATCACCAATAAATAATTATTTCAGAGCTTCCGGTTTGAAGTTAACTTTTAAAAATCATAATATCTCCTAATTCCATCTGGAAAGTTCACATATAACCAATATTAACTATGTGACCCTGGAAGAGAATCTGTTGACTGATAGTTTAATACTCTGTTGGTTGCACAAAGGCATGCTACAACTGAACAACTGAATTTTGGAAGTCAGCAACCATTAAATTCCATGAAATAATCTTAACAATTGGCAAAAATGGGAGAAGAAAGCCCTTAAAAATCTTCAGAAGACCATAAATTGCAACCAATATTTCAATATGAACAGAGACATTGTAATAAAACTTGGAATTGGCCATCAGGCCACTTGCATATGTTTTTTTAAATTGATTTAAACAAATACTTCTCTCAAAAAATATTATTTCCTTAGATATCAAATACAACTTACATGGAAAGCTGTGGTGAAGATATACACTTGTCAGATGCTGGCAGTAGGTATTTCTACATGTGTCTACTGTTTATTGTCCAATAACTTTACAGATGTTTTTGCGAATCCCACTAGAAAAACATTGACTGGTGAAATGCTAAAACTCTCAATTTCCAGCACTAATGAAGTTAACAAGGCATTTTTTCACACCATGGTGGTTCATTTGCCGCTTTTCTTTGGTTCAAGAAATAATAAAGCTGAAATGGCCATGTTTATATTTGATTTTGACACATTATAAGATTCACTGAGTTTGCAACACCCCTAAATGTTGGAAAAGATGTGAAAATTGGAATAAAATGCTTTTTCTGGTATTTTTTTAACCTGATTGAGTAACTTAATGTATAACTAGATAAAATATGATGTTTCAATAACACTGCAATGTCATTTGATATACCTATAACTGATATTTTGCATGCAACAAGGGTGTGAAAAACTGAAAATTTTAAATTTCAATTTTCTCAAAATTTTCCCAACAGATTTTTTTGATCTTTAAATCGAATCGAAGCTGAGACCACATACTACAACGCTGTGTTGACGGATTCTTTGTACATTTTTTTTAACCCTAAACTTCTTTCAAGGACACTGTGCGCCAATTCCAGTAAACTGCTCATCTCCTAAATAAAACAAACAAGTATTTTATGAACAATTGAAAAAGCGAAGACTCACCAAATGGGGATACTCCACCCACTTCTTGTCCCTCACATGCAGATCCGGTTGAGATGACGAACTGTGCCCATTGACAGAGTTCAACATGTCATTAGCGTGGACCAGCTCTTCAGGGATCATTCCGCGTATTTCTTGAGCATTTGGGTCGTAATGGAAATCTTCCGAAATCTTCTTGCATTCTTTTGCATCGTACAGGGCTAGAGTGACGTAGAACGGCTCCGGCTGAAACAGAAAATTAAGTTAATGAACTAAAGAAGAAGAGGAGACGAAATCACTCTTATTTAATTTTTATAGTTGGAGCAGAAACCTGTTGGTTTCTGGTTGGAGGCTTTCCTTTCGATAATTGGGCGTACCGTGTCCAGGAGAAATATTGAAGCTAGAACTACAAAACTTTATACATACGTTGTCCTGGTTATGGTTGCCATGGTAACAAAGAATTTTACTCATTATGTGAAATCATAATGATTATAGACTAATTCTTACTACAACATTATTCTTTAACTCACTTCAAGTAATTAAAGCAATTAAACATCATACTAATTTACTGAAATACACAATGACAGCTGGGAAATAAAAGTATTTAATATTCTGAAGCATTTTTCTAATAATCCTTTTGTTTCTGCAGTAAATTTTACTAATTAACACGTTTTATTTCTACTCACATTACACAACTTCTCGCCTTCCTCAGCCAGATTTGCTTGTAACCTCGTCGTAAAGTAATCGCAGCAGACGATGAACCGCACTCCGAACTGCTCCCGGTATACCTCTATCTCCGGCTCTTCAGACTCCATGGCAGTTTTGCTTGCTCTCTGTGGCATAAAAAGGCACAAAAATTAATTTACAGCATGATGCCATGAAAGCCTGCTTACACTCCATGCCCTTCTGGTAAGTTTGAAACTGATTTATTGCAACAGAAAGACCTAAATTTAATTTTTAGGGTTTTAAGAAATTAGATTTAGCATCGGATTCTACTTTCTGAAACAAATCTGTGGGCATTGGGCCTTTAAAACTAATCATGATGAAACAGAAATAGGACACGTTGAACACAAACTAATTGAGAATAACGGACCTGTATGTCTGGGTAAATTGTGAACAGCTTCTGTCTCCCTTCCTGTCTCTGCCTCACTAGCAAATCGTCCGTCTCTCGAGCATACTGCAATTGAATTTATTCAATCAGTCATTGCACCAATCTATTATTGAAAAGAGTGTGAGAAATGGCACACAGGTACTAACCAGCCATCCTATATATATGAAGATCTGTGCTCAGCATTATATGTCGTATTTAATGTCATCTTCGACAGAGGTGAATGGCCGCAACAGTGGGCCCTAGGTCTGATCAGTCCCGTACATAAGAAAAACTCAATAAATGAATGTGATAACTATCGTAAAATCACTGTAATGCCAGTTCTTGGCAAAATACTAGAATCTATCCTTAACTCCAGGCTAATCTACAAAAACAAAACACAAGAACTAGATGATCCCTATCAATTTGGTTTCATGAATGAGGCTCAAACGACCGATAATGTTTTTATATTAAACACTCTCGCCATGCAACAAAAACAGAGAGGCCAGCCATTATGGGTGTGCTTCGTTGATTTTACGAAAGCTTTTGATTATGTAAACAGGTATGCACTTTACTATAAACTCTTAAAGAGAGGTGTCAATAGTAAGATGTTAAATCTCATAATGAACATGTACACAAAGGCAAAATGCAAAGTTAAATGGAAAGGTAAAATAGGGCATGAAATTGACAGTAACTTTGGAGTCCTACAGGGAGGAATGATGAGCCCACGGTTATTTACAGAGTTCCTAACTGACCTGAAGTATTACCTCGATAACGAGTCAGGAATTAAACTTGGAGATGACTTGATAAGCTACATCCTTTATGCAGATGATATGGTCCTCTGCTCACACTCGGCAGAAGGACTGCAGAAATTAATTGATGGACTGTATGAATTTTGCAAAAAATGGCATCTCTTAGTCAGCTTAGCAAAAACCAATATCATGGTGATAGGCTCAAGACAAGCAACTACCAAAATATTCAAATTTGGAAATGAAGAAATTAAACTAACAAATGAGTATAAATATCTGGGAACAATTATCTCAAATGATAAAAATATGTTCAAGAAGAACCTTCCGAACCTGATAACAAAGTCAAATAATGCTATCTTCGCTCTAAATTCTTATATCCGTAACACAATAGGTCAGTTACAGCCTTCCCTGGCACTGAAAATGTTCGATGCTCAAATAAGCCCCATTATGGAATATGCTTCAGAAGTATGGTATCAAAATAAAGACATGACAAATCTTGAAAAGATACAGCTGTCATTCATTAAAAACTCACTGAAAACAAAAACATCCACATCAACCCTAGCTCTGTATGCAGAGCTAGGCAGGTTCCCGATCAGTATGAAAATGAAATGTAGAGTTATTAACTACTGGAAAAGAATACTCACATTAGACACCACACATCCTGTCAGACAAGCATATAATATCTTAAAAACACTTGAAACATCCGGACAAACTAACTGGTGCTCGACCTTAAAAGATATCCTGTTAGAAACTAACAGTAGCCCGTTATGGCATGAGCAACTTGTAACAAGTAAACAATACACTTCACTAAAAGAGAGGATGTATCAATCGTTCATGAGAGAATGCATGAATAACATCAATAACACAGATCTTAATCCTAAACTTAGAACCTATAAATTATTTAAAGAACAATTCAGACTTGAACCACACCTAACCACTCCAACTAATATAAATCACATGTTAGCTTTAACTAAATTCAGAATAAGTGCCCACAACCTGGCTATAGAAACTGGCAGGTATACCAAACCCAAAACTCCAGTAGAAAACAGGCTGTGTATTCACTGTACACAGAATGAGGTAGAGTCGGAACAACACTTTCTTCTAAAATGCCCCCTTTATAATAATGAGCGACACACTCTCTTCGAATCCATAATAGCTCTGCTTCCATCTCAAAATAACCAAGATGAAAATGAAAAATTCATTAGCATTATGAAAAACAAAGACAAAATAGTAACCAGCGCACTAGGAAAATACCTATTCACTTGCCTAAACAAAAGAAACCAAAATTCAATAATCATTGAATAATTGCAACCTAAATGTGAATCTATACATCAGTTGAAAATTGAAGCTATTCAACTAACTAGCAGAATTAAACATTTTCAAATTAGTTATAAAATTCTTGATTGACACTGAATTAATAGTACTTTCATCTAAATTATTCCATTTATTCAAAACCTATGCTATGCACCGTTCCTAAAAATGAAATTATGGGGCAGTGAGTTGGAGCATTGCTAGCATCATGCAAGCATGCTCGCCACACCATTCGAATCGTCACTCCATCCTTCTCTCACATGACTGGGATTGGCATTTGCCACCCAGCCAGATGAACTCCGTCCAATGTATTGTGCTAACTATTTGTGATTATGAACATTCAACTGGTCTTTACACATAAAATGTCATAAAATCCTGTGATACAAACCAAGATAGTATTACATAAGTGAATACCAAGTATGTGTGCTACTACCACTGTGTGCTAGTTCTCTGTGAAATACCATGTCAGTGTGCTTGTAAATAGTTGAATTTTTATGGAATTTGTAGATAGTAAAATAGGATTGGGTGATTTCTTATTCCTATTATTTGTATATCTATGGAACCTGTCATTTATTATTATCAGTATTCATCTCCTCATTGCGATGTCATTTTGCTATAATACTGTCTGTAATATTGACTAAAAGATGGTTATGTAATAGTTTACTGTTACAAAAACACTTATTGTATGTGTGCTGCTACCACTTTGTGCTAGTTTCTGGCTGCTGTACCATGACAATGTGCCTGTATGTAGTTATGATCTTATTGAGATCTTAGATGTATTGAGTAATACCATCCTTATTGAGCTTCATTGTTATTGTAATTTCATACTGCTATTATTATATATAAGTATATATAAGTATATGCTATTATTATTATATATAAGTATTTACTAAACCACCCATTTTATTGTAATCACTACCTGCTGTAATGCTTATCGTAACATTGTCCCGCTGTAACACTCTCTGTTATATTGTCCATAAGCTGCTATGTTAGCACCTATTGCGATATACATGTATAAATATGTAAAATGTCTTATACTGTATGCACAAAATCTTGGAATATACCTCATATCAATGAACTACCAAATCGATGATACAGACACTGACTCTTTAAAATTTGAACTCATGATGATAGATAATAATGATTATATTATGAGAATATGGACACTAACAAAAAAGCAAATTATAATAATGTACATCTTCATATCTGCGAAAAGGAATGATAAATTATACACCAGGCCCAGCATGCATGTACTGTATACAATTGATTCTATAGTTTTAGAACGGTAGTCTTATTTGTAGACTGTGTAGTTGTGGTCAATATGTAGCTCTGTATTTGTCACTTTAATGACATGGGTCAATATTGACCTCTTTTTGTCAATACAATATATTTATTCATTCATATAATGCTGTCTGTAAAATAAATCGGAGACATACCTTCTGCAGTTCAGGGTTATTACTCTTCTCTAACGATTCTCTGAAACTCTCTCTGCTGGGAGACGGCTCCGAATCTGAAAACAATTCAACTTTAATTGCAATACCGTTCCGCATTCTTGACTCCTACCAGTACCTCATGTTATGAGGTACTGCTCCTACCACAGGATGATGAAAAGACATGGGGTGTCACACTTTTAAACAGCCAGCAAGGTGCTCTTTATATAACACAGAGTAATTTAAAACTCCTATCAACAAGTCAACTACGGCAATTTAGACACCATCAGTGGTACCCAGTTAGTGGTAGATACTCATACAATTAAATTAGACCAGGAGGTCAATGAAAAGAAATTATGATGTTCATTTCTGGTACGGCCAAGCAAAGTGAAACAACTTCTGGAAGTGGCCAAAAATAAAGCATGACCAATTGTAACCCATGTCAATTGCTAAGACAAGTAATTAACCTCTAACGCAATAACTTTACCTCGATAGCTCCTGGAGTCAAGAGAATTGTTTCCTTGGATGACTTTCTTCAGCGTGTTGACCCACTCGTCCGTATCACTCTCTGATTCAGCGGCAAAAACGTAACACGTCTTGTCCTGCATTTGCACTTCAAAACCATTTTTACCCCTTTTAGAACTCTGCAAAAATTAAATTGTGTTATGTTTAATATTTGTTTATCATGTTTATGACAAATTGTCTTGAAAATTGGAAAGGTGGGGATGGGGCTTGACTAATATTCTTTAGGTCAGTATTCAATATTTTTGTGTTGTGATTTCTATCCACAATCCCACAACCCACTGGTATTATGTCTCCAAATTCTATACCAAATTTTCTAGCAAGTTACATTTTGTAGAACTGCTTTTACATCAGAATAGGATACAGTGACAGATGGATGGAGGAGTGGGGCTATATGTCCCGTATTTATGAACTTGATAGGCTAATCAGGTCAGATGGAGCGTGCAACAAGGAGGCTAAAGATGATTGAAACTGACATCCAGCACATTTCTAGGTTTGGAATTGAACTCAGGACCCAGCAATTAGAAGACTTGAGTACTACAAACTGAGCCAACCCCCATCCTTAGCCATCCTGAAGTTTCATAGAAAAGTCACAGGCAATCGGTTCTACAATTTCTTTCTAATGAACAAGCCCCAGCACAGGGATTGGGCAGAATTCAATGAAAAATAACCCAGAAAAATTACCCAGATAATTTCACTTTGTAAAATAAATATGTAAATTTTTTATTATATCCCAAGTTCTCAACTAATTTACACGTATCAGGAGTGCCGATATGATAATATACTACGTAACAGGCCCTCTTGGAATTGACCAACATGACACTACAGAGGAGTAGCCACACATAATCATATCACGAAAGTTCATTAAAAGTCTAATAGGATACCATGAAACACCACCACAAGGATGTAGCAGAAACATGACCATGTTCAGGTGTAATTTCAGTTGACTCTAATATCTGTTAATTGTAGATAATAATCCCATTTTGCTTGCTAAATCCATGTAAGAAATACAAATGACAAAATATCTGCTATCGAGCACCACTGTTATCATAATGCGTTAATTATAAAATTATAACAGCCAATTAATAAATAAAACATGTTATAACAATTGATGATTAGTGTGACAACAGGAAGTGAACGCTCACTGCAGAGTCAGATTTATAGCAGATCTATTGTGAAGCATCAGCCAACAAAAATAAAATCACAGACAGAAATATTCTTTCCAACTATGTAGTTTTCCTACGTCTGTGGATGGATGGACGGATGACTGGGGCTTTACGTCCTGTATTTATGCACTTTCTACTTCTGTGGAAGGTGCACTGAAGTGTATTCTGTTGGTTTAGTCAACGATTTGCTTTAGTAGTATCAAATAATAACGACCAAATCATTCATCAATTTACAATTGCGCAAAAAATGTTGGAAAAGGGACTAACAGTAAATTCACACCCGGGAAAATGCAGCCAATGTTATCAAGGTATCCTAAGACAGCATGATTTCAGCAAAGATGGGGAGAAAGGGTGGGGTCAAAATCTAAATTTTCGTTTGACGCATAACAAGAATCCGATGATTCAAAGCAAGAATAACTCAGATACATGTCTGTTAAGCCAAGTAATTGGATTTTTAGTTACAATTTGGTGTGAATATACCACTTGAACAACAGAATTCATGACAAAGAGGGAGTTAAATCTTTACTCACCCTACAAACGTCAATGGCCGAGTCCAAATAGATGATTCCCTTTGGTTCCAGTCTTTTGTCATCTTTATGGAATTCCATGACGTATGTCGTGTCTGCTTGTTGTTTTAAGTAGAAGTATCGCCTCTTGAATGACTGAAAAAATAATTTGTCCGTTAGTTTCCAACCATTTGTCTTATATCACTGTTTTTAAGCAGCTGTAACAATACTATAGTAATAGCCAGCCATCAGCCCTCTTAAAGATTTTTCTTGAAAAGGCAGTGAATTATAATTCTGTAACTTTTTGGAGCTCATCAACAGAGGATAGACACTTCATCCAGGTTGCCATGGTATACTTTAGAGCAGACATTACCAAGTAACATCTTGACGATACTAATCACACTTTATTATGACACTTAACACTCTTAATATGAAGATATTTTGGATTTTAAAAAGGCAGACATGGATGGGTGACTAGGGCTTTATGTCCCATATCTACAAACCGAGTAAGCCAATTACGACAGGAGGAGGACACAGCAATGTGGAAAAGCATAAATCAAGACCAGTCTTTGTTCAATTGTTCATTAATACAATTAGTTGTTGGACAATTTCAAAAACTTCTTACCCGAGTAAAACTCATAATGCTAGTTTCCTGAGAGGAGTCCGGCCCCTTGTAGAGCCAGCCTTTTCTTGTGATGTTGATGTTGCGCATTTTTGACGAGGGGTCATCCTCACCCCCTTCTCCTTCCGCGTCTACTTCAAACACTTGCTGGGGTAAAGCTTCCGGCTCCGGCTTGGCAACTCTGGATAGACAATTAGATATTTCAGGACTTAAGATGGATGGATGATTGCAGCTTTACATCCTGTATTTATGCACCTTTTTGGAGGGCTAGTTTGGACATAAGGAGCAAACGGCAATGAGGCAAACTGGCAAAGGATGATTGAAACTACCGTCCAACAGAGATGAAGATGTGATAAAATATGACATAGAATTCAAGGAAAAATCTGAAAACTGTGTAACATATAAGGGCTATTCCATTTAAAAACCTGGGGGGGGGGGTGGTCAGGTTACATTTTTGACCCCCCCCATGCATCTAAAGTGAATTAAGTTCGACCCCTCCATGCGTCAACTTCGATATTTTTGGAGACCCTACATGCACTAAATGCGAATTTTTTACCCACCCTACATGCATCAAATCCGAATTTTTTGCCCCCCCCCCCACGACAAACATTTTTTGACCCCCTCCCCCCAAAAAAAAAATCTCAACCCTACATACATCTGAATTTTTTTAATTTTTAGACCGAAAAAAAAAACTCAAATTTTTGAAAGAATCTCCATCAATGTGTTGAATATGTCTTTGGCTACGCTATACATCAACTTCAGATCCTAGCCTATCTCGGATGGATGGATGGATGATTGGGGCTTCATGTCCTGTACTTTTGCACTTGGTAGGCTAATATTAGCAGGGGAAGGACAGGGCAATGAGGATTTGCATATTAAAGTTGGGTCTTTGCCTATCTCGGACAATGGTCATTGGAAAACTTGCTTCATATTTAACTAAGAGTTCTTTGTCTAGGCCTGACAGCTAGATATTCTCTTAACTCGGACAGAATAGTGCAGTCTATTTTACTCTGACTTAAGCAAGGTTTACTGTTCTCTGTGATATGACGGAGGTGAAGCGAGACTTTCCAAAATTCTTGAATTTATTCCTTATTTTCCAAAAGGCTCTCTGTGATGGAGGCGGAGGCAGTTCTCCATGATATGATGAAGGAGGGAGTCAAATCCTCTAAAATTCTTGAAATTCATATTTATTTTTAGAAGGGACTCCATTTATCTTGTGGCAATCTACCCTGCAGCTTTTGTTGACCAACATACTAATAACCACCTCAAAAAAAGAAGGATGGATTGATAATATATATCACTGATCAGTCCATTAGCAATGAAAATGTCTTTTAGGTAAGACTAAAGAATTATTTGATCTGGTGTGAAAGTTTTAAATTGCACTTCAGGATAAGTTGGATAACAATTCAGATATGACAGTCCAGTATGATTTTGACACTTCAATAACAATCACACTCTTTTGCTTTGGTTAGTTGATCTAAATTGGATTGGATAATTGGGTGACACTGGGTGGACTAGAACAGAGGGCCATTATTTAAAATTCTGAATTTCCTTCAATTATGATTGCCTGCACAATCTTTGGAGTGACTGTTACTGGTCAGCAGCATTTAACAACTAACACAATAGTTAAAGTTTTAATAAAACAACAAAAATATTGGCAGTTACAATATTCACAAAATTAGATCATTTTGAGAGTTTGTGGTGCATATTCTCAATGATGAAGTGAATTTACGACATAGACAAGATTGTATTATATATTTCAGGGAATTTTGAGGAATTTGTAACCGACCAAACCATTTTGTATGTCCTATTAGGCCAGTCTTGAAAATATTCCTTTTGGGGGTTATCTACCTAATGACTGAAAAACATACTGATGAAAAAAATTTTGCCACTGCCACTGATTTTTTTCTCATGTTACTCAAATCTTTCGACAAAAAATTGTCACAATAAATATGGAAATTTAAGTAAATCTAATTAACTGTGATAATTTTGACATGATATTGCTTTGATCTCATTGCAGGTATGAGACTGGGTGACCAGAGAAATATTCTGCGAAATGAAGTTAATTATTTGTCAAATTTCCAGTGAAAGAGATTAAAATTAATTGATAAATACTGTTTCACAATAAAAGCACCAAGTGTTTTTCATGGTAATTTTTTAGGGCATGAAAACTGCCTCTATAGTCAAGTTAACTTCAAACTTTACAAAATTCTGCGGCACGCCTTATTCGTAAAATTAGCAAATATGATCATCGCAGTATAACCATCATTTTAAAAGAACTACATTGGCTGCCGGTAGACCTTCGAATACATTTCAAAATTTTGTGTATAGTTTTTAAATGTATATATTTTACCACGTCCCCAATTTATCTTCGTGAACTGATTGCTGTCAATGTCGCAGGTCGCACAAACTTACGGAGCAGCAGTGGAATATCATTACGGAGACCATCAACACGAACATTAAAGTCTTATGGCGATCGTGCTTTTGCCGTGAAGGCACCAGTTCTCTGGAATGCCTTACCACTTTCGCTTCGCCAGTGTGGCAATTTTGATGCTTTTAAAAGAGGACTTAAAACTCATCTGTTTGAAAATTTCTATGGTGCCTAAATAATTTTAATTGGTTTTACTGTAACTCTAGTCTTCATTCATGCTGTGTTTGTACTCTGATTTTATTGTGATACTTTACATTATTTATTATCTATGCATGTATGTACAGCGCATTGAGATGATTTTATAATTATGTAATGCGCTATATCAAGAAATAAACATTATCATTATCATTATCATTATTACCAAGCACTCAAGTCAAGTCATGATGCCTGGGGTCACTGCCCTACACTAGGCTACAGTGAAGCACTTATTCAGCTTAAAAGTATCTTTGTGAATAATAAATAAACAAAAATTTATTTTAAGTTTTGTCAAGGCTATGTTAGTTTTCATCCTTAATCGGAGGTTCGCCTGATAAACAGGCGGAATATCACCTAGAAGAAGAAGAAGAAGGCTAGGTGGAGCTAAAAGCACGTTGGCCCTCTGGTGTGGGATGAGTGAAACTGGGTAAATCTGACATGGCCAACGCAATATTTAGATCGGCGACCTGTCAAATCTGGTCTGAAGAGATGGTTTATTTTATTTCTTGCAGCATGTATGTACCAATTATTTATTTATTAGGTGTAGGAGGGGGTCAGAGCCCCCCCTACATGCATCTAAAGTGAATTTTTCGGGTACCCCTCCTCCATCTAAATCGATTTCTTTGGCATCCCTCCATACATCTAAACTGAATTTTTGCCGACCCCCCCATCCATCTTACGAAAAATAAATTAACCCGACCACCCCCCCCCCAGGTTTTTAAATGGAATAGCCCTAATAATGAAACAACTATCATTAAAGCTTTAAGAGAAGTATTTGCAGTCACCAGTTACTTTTGAAGTGATACAACATAATCTGACAGGATGGAATGGTTTTAATTTTAGTAGGCAGAGAACTTTTTTTTTTAGCTAAGAATTTTTCTTTCAACATTCTAATTTCATCATGTAAACAGAAAAGAGAGATCTTTCACTAAAACTGAAACATTTTTTTTTTCTGAATTCCATTTGACTTACTTGGGAAGGTTGAAAAAGGTTCCACTATAAGCAGAGTACTTATAATGGATCACATTCCAGTTGGCAGTGTAGGTCTTGATGGCTTCTTTCACTAACAGATCATTTGCTTCTTTTATGGCCGATTCCGGAACTGAACATTTGACTGTTCTGAATCTGCGAGGTAGGGTCGATTGCTGAAATAAAGATGAATTTATAACTTTTATTAAAACACATTACCCTTTCAGATTTACAAATTCTGCTAGGGATGTACTGGTCAAATATCTGCTCTGATAAATAGGCATCAGTTCAATTGAAGAATTGAAGAAAGAGTGGTATTGGGATAGCCTTTTAAAAGTATTGGTAATGTTAGAACTAAACTGTTGTGGGAGATGCGAGCATCTCTAATTTCTCCATTACATTCCGATAAAATAACATAAATCTAGATTATACTAGTAAAAGAAACATTTCTAAATAAATTTAATCCTTCTAGTCAACTAAATGGCAGTAAAGGCTCTGGATGGATGGATGATTGGGGCTTTACGTCCAGTATTCATGCACTGGCAAGTATAATTAGGACAGGAGGAGGACACAGCAATGAGGCGACAGACGATTGAAACTGCTGTCCAACATAGGCCCAGGTCACCCGGCAAGAGCTGGATTCGAACCCTGCCAGATCAACCCTACCCTCAAGTAAAGGCTCTGTATCCTTCATTAATAATTTAATTCTAATTTCAATCATTTGATTGCAGTACTCACCGAAACATCATCGGGAGGAAAAAGGAGCATTTCCCGATGGGGGTCATTGGTCAGGAGGGTTTTATTCTTGACCACGACTGTCTCATAGTCGATCGGCTCAATCTGCTGTTCCTTGACCTGAAAATGTGAAACAAAAAATAACATAAAACTGCTAAATGCGTACCAGTGCAATAGGGTGCAAAATGATCAAATACACAGTAATTCACAGTCATAGGATGTTATCTAGTGTATAAGAAATTGAGAACAAAATTACAGTAACTGCCCCATCAGACAAGCACTGGATGCAGGTTAGAGGGAATACGTTAAATCGAATAAATCCTTGGCCTCAAGAGTGGTATTGGTAGTGTGTTACACTTCGTCTTTCAAACTAGCAGTTATGAAAATTTATAATTTTGTTATTTGAAGTAGTTTTAAGATGGGTGTATTTATGTTCAAGAGTACTGCAGGTCGGAAAAGGAGGGCCCAGTAGGGGATAGACAGATGATTAGGGCTTTACATCCTGTATTTTTGCACCCTGGCAGGCAATTAGGACAGGAAGAGGATTTAGCAATGAGGCGAAGGATGATTGAAAATTTTAAACTGATGCTATTGGAGTTTTGTCACTTTGACCATAATCCAAAATTCTCCCTGGAAACTTGGGAATATGGCACTAAACTCATTGGGGATGTATGTGTATCTATTCTATTCATAACTTAAAGTAGTTCGCTTGAAATAGAGCAAATACGGTAATACAGATGTCTTGAAGTTTTTGATTACTCTAAAAAGGGATAAGATTCTTTGCAAAATTCAGCTGAAACTGTGCTGCTGTGAAACTGCTTCTTTTCCTTATCTCAAAGTCAACTCACGAGTCAGTTACTGTTACAAGGGAGTATCTCAAAAATTTCAGTTAAAAAATACAGCATAACTGGGGCTAAAGACATTTAAAATAAAATATCACAAGGAATATAAGGACAACAGATGGATGGATGGATGATTGGGGCTTTATATCCTGTATTTATGCACTTGAAGGCTAATTAGGATAGGAGGAAGATACGGTAATGAGGCAAAGTATGATTGAAACAGCCGTCCAACATTAGGCCCAGGTGACCCGGCAAAAGCTGGATTCGAACCATGGACCCAGCGATTGGCAGCCCAGCACGCTACCACTAAACCAACCCTCCCCCCTATAAGGACAACAGTAATTTTGCTTTAAGAATGTGCACTCTGCTGTGTTGTTTAGTAAGCATTATCAGCTGATTATATATTCCTTGTCACATGGAAAAATCAATACTTTCATTACTACCATTGACTTAGCATTAATAATTCAGAGGGCCAATACGCCGGTTAAATAAATGATACGCATTGCAGTAGTTTTTCACTTGAAGTTCAAATGAAAATAATCTTCCAGTAATTCTTGAACACATTCTAATCTCTAAGCCTTCGCAGTTCTATTCACATACTTGTGATATCATAATCATGATAATCCTTAACACAATACATTTTAGAAAGAGGCTCTACTGCTATAGATTCATCATTTATTTCCTAAGCAAGGGTGGGGTGGCATTTCTCTCACAAATAGTAACTATCTAATTGGTATCTAAATTATGTTGTTTGTATGTGTAACATATAACATGATAGTGTGTATTGAGTGTATTAATTGTCCAAGGTACGAAGTGTTTCTGTCGCCTCAGATTGCCCCAGGGCCCACTTTTTGCTAATTTATTGCATAATTTGCATTATATATTCTAAAACTTGGTGTAGTGTCTTTCTGCACTCCTTCTAATGCCCAGAATAATTCAGGGGCATATCTAGAAATGGCTGAGGGCAGTGGGGGTGGGGGCATTACATGGGGTGAATGCGGGGCGATCCACAGCTTTTCCCATCTCTCACATGTTAATTTTGAGACTGAGGAGCCAAATGCACCCCCCCCCCCTGCCTAAATACAGTCATCGACAGAAGTCTTGTCGCCACCATAATGTTCTAGACGCTACATCTCATATCTTGACTTGTAGTTGACTGATTTTATCAAGATATGGCTTAAATGAAAGCTAAATGCTTACTTGACATGATTATATTGTGAAAATAAAGTTTTGTCTGAGTCAGAATATTCTACAAATTAATATAGACAGTATGTCCAAAATGTGCTCGGACAAAAGTCTTGTCGCATTGAAAAAGTAATGCCGACAAATTGCCTTAAATAATTGTGAAATGCAGAAAATAATGCAATAATATCAGAGCATTCAGTCAAGGTGTAGCTGAAAGGAAAAAAAAACTTTGCATGACTTCTTGACCTTGTAGAACAATATTCATGGTGTTCCTGGAGGACTAATTGTGAATATCAACATATTATTGATAAAAATCATCAAATATGTCGAATATTTCAGGCCAGTGCCATTCAAAGCTCATCGGTAATCTTTGAAAACTGTTCCCTGCATCCTGTATTATTTTGGTGGACATGGGTTGAGCACCCAGAGAATCTACCCTAGACGAATCCTTCCATTTCCGCATATTATCATAAGATTTTGCGTCAGAGCGTCACAGCCAATCAGCGAGCAGTATTTCTATCCAGTTCAAATGTTTACCGGCAATTTCCGAGGAGACTATTCGGTCCTCAGAGGTCTAAGACCTATCATTTGAAAGCTCTTGGAGAGATCTATCTATTCCAGTAAGCTGCATACCTCTACGACGGACAGAAGTTCGTGGATCGGCAAAATCGGCCTCATTTGCATAACTTGCTTGAAGGCCTGTTCATTGGTCAGCTTTGTGGGCGTGTCTGACTTAATCACTGAAGGCTTTGCTGAAGTGGGGTTGAGGGACATTGAGATCATTCCATTTCTGGTGACCATGCAGGTTCAACTGGTCATTTTGCACTTGCCGAAAAAATCAAATTGGAGACGGCACCTTGACAAGATGTGCCTTTTGGCTTATGAATTGCATCATAATTTTTGTATACTGTAATTTAGGTATAAAATTGATTTTTGTCTGGGGTCACTGATGATTTTATTGATATTTATACATCTCATACATATCGTCACACAAGGCATTACTTTCTGTTTTTTATTATTTTTATCAATTTCTGCCCATTCTGTTTTTAAATCATGCTCATGTAAGGTCCAAAAGCACATCTGCATTATCAATGCAACTTCGAGAAATTATGATAATTTTTTTAGAGAAATACTTAAATATTTATTTCTGTGCTGTTCTGCCCTTGACACCAAAAAGTTAAAGATACCTGAAACAATTACAAATAACCATATTCATTTCCAATAAAATGCATAGGAATGTTCCTCATCACTAGCTGCATCAAATACAGCCTCAAAGTACTGATACTTTAAGTACTTCAGTGCCAAATTGATTGTTGCCTGGATTTTCTGACTGACTATGAAGCTCCAGTTTTACCAGTTTAGTCACCTGGAATGAAAAACTCTTATCCCATCTCCACCAAAATAAAAGAGGAGACAGGGATGATTATTCCAAAGAACATTATTGAGCTTTGGATGGCATTTTCTGCACTAATCTACCATATTTGATGATTTTTGCTGATAGTATGTTGACACACTATACATGACTTCAGGCAGAACCCCATAGATATTGTTCTAAAAATCATGAATTTATGCAAATAACTTCCCTTTCATCTAACAACACCATGACTACATGCTCTGACTTTTTTGAATACTTTTCTGCATTTCACAATTATTTTTAAAAGGCAATTTGTTGGCATTACTTTTTCAATGCGACAAGACTTTTGTCCGAGCACATTTTGGACATACTGTCTATATTAATTTGTAGAATATTCTGACTCAGACAAAACTTTATTTTCACAATATAATCATGTCAAATAAGCGTTTAGCTTTCATTTAAGCCATATCTTGATAAAATCAGTCAAGCACAAGTCAAGATAAGAGCAGTAGCATCTAGAACATCACAGTAGTGACAAGACTTCTGTCGATGACTGTACGCCAGTGCCAGAACTAGATAATTTAAGAAATTGAATCTGAGAATCAGACTTGGGATGGATGGATGATTGGGGCTTTACATATTGTATTTATCCACTTGGTAAGCTAATTAGGACAGGAGGAGGACAAGGCAATGAGGCAAAGGATGATTGAAACTGCTGTCCAACATAAGCCCAGGTACCCTGCAAGTGTTGGATTCGAACCCCAGACCCAGCGATTGGCAGCCCAGCATGCCACCACTGAGCTAACCCTGCCTCCTTTGGGAATCTGACTTGTAGTTCCATCATCAGCATGATCAGATGATCATTGTGTATACATGGTATAGGTAAAATAAATGTGTATTAGCTGCAGTGATGGAAATGGGGGGGAGCTCGGGGGAGCTGAGCTCCCTTGACCAAAAAACAGGGGGAGCTGTACCTGCTACAGCTCCCCCAATGACCAGTAGTGAAACTACAATTATCAACCTACTTTTTCAGTCCTCATGGTATTTTTAGCCAAAATAATGCTCTGTTGGAAGAAACCTTTTCCTTTAGAAAATTTGGAATGGCGAGCCGCTGCCGCACGAGCCGAGAGCTCCCCCGTCGAAAATTTTCCATTTCCATCGCTGATTAGCTGTATTTACAGTTTATGTGGTAGATTGCAGTGTTTATTTCACAGCATCTATATAATATAGGTCTATCAGATATATATTTGCAAATTGTCTAGCTAATGCAGCATTTATTGTTTTTGGCATATTGTCCATAAAACAGGTGATGCCGTATGGCAGTATGTGTTATGTCTGTCTAGTTTGTTTATCTGTCTGAGTGTGTGTTATTTCTCTGCATTTTGCCATAATTACATGAATAATTACTCTTTCATTGATGACATTGAGCATTGATTGTATAAAGGGCAGATTCACACAATGAAAGGCAATTAACTTACACCAGCTATGCATCAAATTAATTAATAACTCATAACCTTTTCATGACCTTCTACCAATTAAATACACAAAGCACACTTGTATGCAGTCAGTGACGAATCTGACAACGAATTGTTATGATAGTATTATTTGTTGTAGGCCAACTATACTCTTTAAGGAAGCAGAATCTATTTCATGTCATCAAAATCCTAGTACATAATATCATGCAGGCATAAATCTACGCATCTATTTTTTAAACATTTTAATCTAGGATTTAGGCTATCTATTTCGGCAGGGGGATTTTTTTTCTTGCATTGATAGGCCCAACACGTTATTTTTTGGGGGGGGGATATTTGGATTTTACTATAGAATGTTTATCAAGTTCCTTAGAAGTTTGAAAGAAGTGCCAGTAGGCCTATCATCAGGATCATATTGAACATGATGTAACCGCAAGGTGATTTCTGCTAAACCAATCTTCGATCGTAATTGTATGTGTCTATCGGGCATGCACGTAAAAGCAAAATACTATAGATCTATTAATGAGAGTATAGCGTCTTTGTAAAACAGATGATCAGATAGACATTAATTGAAAATATATTGAGTATTCATAGCACATCCACAAGCCAGGCTAAACTGTGCCATTTCATCACTGCATGGATCACTGATTCAACTGAACTGTCAACTTGACAAGTGTCAAAACTCAAATGTCAGCTGTCAAAAGTGAAGCTGTCAAGTGCCTGTCAGTGTCACAGTCAGACTATTAAACACTTAGTTAAAGATCTTTATTAAACTGATAGGCTTATGAGCAACATGATAAAATTGCAAGTTACTGAATGTACTTTCAGATTTTCTACACCCTAGATGCAGTTCATTATTGACCCAGTGTCTGGCAGTGAATTCATTGCATATTTATTTACACACTGGCATGCAGTCACACCCACCAGAATCTTGGAATCCCGTAGCTGCTCGTTTACACTCTCCCTGACTTGAGCTGCAGACACCTGCGTCTTCCTTCTGGCAAATTCTCTCAGCTGTGACGCCATTTCAAGGCTCTGTCTTCAATTAATTCCAATCACACTGACATAAAACCCATTTTCATCAAGTTTTCTTCGACCGATACATCCGTATTGAAAAACCGGAAGAACAACAGAAACGAAAAACCCACAAGGTGGCGCGCAAAGAAAAATAGTTTGTGGCAAATCCAGTAGGAGTGTGCAGGTATAAATTTGGTGAGGTCAATGCCCTTAGCCAGCCCAGACTTGAGCAGACCTGTCCTTCCAAACTGCATGAGTGGTCTCATGCCCGCATATTAATGAGGTTGTGCCTTAAATTAAAAATCACCAGGTGGCGCTCTGAGCGATGATACCAGCAGAGAGTTTGTTTACAAGTGGCTGACTGCAGGAAATTGCATGGTTTTCACTACAAAAACGGGCCTAGAGACATTAATACTTGTCCGATATGCAAAATTTAAAAAGCATCATGGAGGAAACAATATTTTCCAGCACTTAAAATCATCATAATTGTTGCTTCTATAAAAACTTTTGCACGTTCAGCGAGTGAACCTCGATTTAGACTTTTTTCTCTATATTAAAAAATTCACTGCTCTGGAATGATTAAAGTTAGAAAGATAGTTTTGATGTCAAAAGATGCCTATATTAAAGGACAACACTAAGAGAAACATTTCATACTTCTCACTGTATTGGTTTCTTCGAGAATAAGCATTAAGTCACCCAAAAATGCAAATTTTTGTGATTTTTCGAGAAAATCTTGTTTTCAGAGGTTAAAAGTCTGCTATAAAGTTCGAGTAAAAAATTTCAAAGTGAATCTATCATCAAGGACTGTATTTTCTGTTTCTAAATATGTGAAAAAAAGTTTTCAGAGTGCAATAGTTACCGATCTATGACGAGATACATTTTAAGACGCACAAACTTAATTACGACGTCAAAATGTCAACTTTCAACCTTTTTTGAGACAAACCTGTTCTCAAAGCTTTAAAATCTGCTATAAAGTTTGAGAATAAAAATTCAAACCCAAGCAATCATTAAGGACTGTACTTGAAGATTCTAAAAATGTAAAAATTGTATTTTGAGACTCAAATAGTTGCAGATTTATGACAAGATATGTTTCAACATGCACAGACTGAGCTATGATGCAAGAATGCCTATTTTCGGCAAAATTCTTGTTTTGAGAGTTTTAAAGTCTGCCATAAAGTTTGAGAGAAAAAATTTAAACCCAATCAATCATAAAGAACTGTACTTAGAGATTCTAAAAGTGTAAAAATTATATTTTGAGACTCTAATAGTGGCAGATTTATGACGAGATATGTTTCCATGTGCAAAGACTGAGCTATAACGCCAGAATGCCTATTTTTGGCAATATTCTTGCTTTGAGAGCTTTAAGTCTGCTATGAAGTTTTAGTAAAAATTTTCAAACCAAATCTATCATTATGTACTAAATTAGCAGATTCTAAAAATGTTTAAAGAAAAAGTTTAATAGTTAGGCCTACTGATTATGATGAAATTCGTTTTAAAATACAATAACTTTAGAATGCCAATTTTTCGCCCGTTTTTGAGACATTCTTGCATTCAAAGCTTTAAAATCTGCTGAAAAGTTTGAGGAAAAAAAACCAATACATATCCATTATTTAGGACAGAAATTGTATACACATTCTAAAAATTTAACAATTATTTTTGGAATTCTTATAATTGATTTATGTGCATGGCGAGATACGTTTCAACATACACATCAAAACAACGCAAACTGAGTTACAACCTCCGATGCCAGGCTGTCACACTCCCGGACTGTAGGGATCATCTTATATTGAATACATTCTATATGATCTTATAGAATGTATTCAATATAAGATGAAGTCTAAATTTTTTGCTAACTCCTATTAAATTTACAAACACTCCCAAGTCCCAAAGTCATAAGATTCATAATATTAGAAAAAAGAAAGCGAAAGTATTTTTCTAGTGGGCAAATCAAGCCAGATCTGCAACTCTCCCCTTACGTTATATTCATTACCAGTGGCATATCTGGAGCTAAATCTTCGGATTCCCACAGATTGAAGAAGGAGCGGCAGGAGGAGCACAAGAAGGAGGATTGTGAGCGGAGGCGAGGATGTGAACTGGGAGATTAGAGGAACATAGGTTGGAGGAGATGGGAGCCAGATGAGAAGTACAAGATAGGAGAAGGAGGAGAAATAGGAAGTGGGAGAAAAAGATGGGAGGAAAAGACGGGAGGAAGAGGAGGAGAAATAGGAGGTGAATTAGGAGATAGCAGAAAGAGGAGGAGATGAGAGGTATATGAGAAGAGATGGGAAATATGTGAAGCAGGAGGATGGATGGATTGATGATTGGGGTTCTATGTCCTGTATTTGTGCACTTGGTAGATATGAAGGAGGAGGAGGCCTGTTCTCCTACTCCCATCTCCACCTCCTCCTCCTCCTGTTCCTCCTCCCATTTCCTCCTCTCTTATCTCCTCCTCTCATATCCTCCTATCATCTACTCATCTCATCTCCTCCTACTTCTCCTCCCATCTCCTCCTCTCAACTCCTCCTAGTTCTCCTCTTCCTCCTCACTTCTCCGCCTCCTTTCTCCTCATTATCGTCCTCCCATCTCTTTCTTCTCCTCCTCTCATCTTTTCCCTATTCATCATGGTTCTCCTCCTCCTCCTCCTCCTCCTCCTCCTCCTCCTCCTCCTCCTCCTCCTCCTCCTCCTCCTCCTCCTCCTCCTCCTCCTCCTCCTTAATTCAGTATGATGTCCTCCTCTCATCTCCTCCCACTCCTCCTCCCCATCCTCTCCCCATTTCCTCCTCCTCACTACATCATCCTCCTATTCCACTCTAATTTCTCCTCCTCTTCCTCCCTCTCCTCCTCCTCCTCCTGCTCCTCCTGCTCCTCCCGCTCCTCGACAATTATCTATGTGATTTCCTCCTCTCATCTCCTCCGCCACGTACTTCTCCTCCTCATCCTCCCCCCGTTTCTTCCCCGTTTCTTCCTCACTATCATCCTCCCATCTCTTCCTACTGCTCCTCTCATCTTCTGCCTATTTCCCCTTATTTCCTCCTCCCCCTCCTCCTCCTCCTCCTCCTCCTCCTCCTCCTCCTCCTCCTCCCCTTGCTCCCCCTGCTCCTCGACAATTATCTATGTGATTTCCTCCTCTCATCTCCACCTACTTCTCTTCATCTTCCTCCCATCTACTTCTCCTCCCTTCTCCTCCTCATTATCATCCTCCCCTCTCTACTCTTCCTCTCATCTTCTACCTATCCCCCCCCCATTTTCCCCTATTCCCCTCTATCTCCTCCTCCTCCTTCCCTCTAATCTCCTCCTCCTCCTCAGGAGCTCCTTGGTAGTCGCACTTAGAGGTGTCCCTGTAGCTCATTGTGTGATTCTTCTATTGTGCAAAGTACTCATGAAAATTATGCTATCTGAACTTCCCTCCTCTTCTTGCTTCTCCATAGGCATCTATGTGATCTCCTCCTCCCATCGCCACCTACTTCTCCTGTTCATCTTTCCATCTTCTCCTCTCTTATCCTCTCCTCTCATATCTCCTGTCCTCTCATATCTCCTCTCCTCTCATATCTCCTCCTCCTGTCATCTCCTCCTGTCATCTCCCCCTGTCATCTCCTGTCATCTCCCCCTGTCATCTCCTCCTGTCATCTCCTCTACTTCTCCTCCTATCCCCTTCTCCCATCTCCTCCTACTTCTCCTGTTCCTCCTCCCATCTCCTACCATCTCTTCCAATCTCCTGTCATCTCCTCCTGTCATCTCCTCCTGTCATCTCCTCCTGTCATCTCCTCCTGTCATCTCCTCTACTTCTCCTCCTTTCTCCTTATCCAACTTCTCCTGTTCCTCCTCCCATCTCCTCCAATCTCCTGTCATCTCCTCCTGTCATCTCCTCCAATCTCCTGTCATCTCCTCCAATCTCCTGTCATCTCCTCCAATCTCCTGTCATCTCCTCCTGTCATCTCCTCCTGTCATCTCCTCCTGTCATCTCCTCCTCTCAGCTCCTCCTCTCAGCTCCTCCTCTCAGCTCCTCCTCTCAGTTCTTCCTACTTCTCCCTCTCCTCCTCTCTATTCCCCACAATACCACTCCTCCTCCTCCTCCTCCTCCTCCTCCTCCTCCTCCTCCTCCTCCTCCTCCTCCTCCTCCTCCTCCTCCTCCTCCTCCTCCTCCTCCTCCTCCTCCTCCTCTTCCTCCTCCTCCTCCTCCTTCCTACTCTTCCTCCTCCTCACCTACAGACATATATGTGATCTCCTCCTCCCATCACCTCCTACTTCTCCTCCTGGTTCTCCTTCCATCTCCTCTTCTCCTCCTCCTCCTCCTCCTCCTCCACCTCCTCCTCCTCCTCCTCCTCCTTCCTACTCTTCCTCCTCCTCACCTACAGACATATATGTGATCTCCTCCTCCCATCACCTCCTACTTCTCCTCCTGGTTCTCCTCCCATCTCCTCCTCCCATCTCCTCCTCCCATCTCCTCCTCCTCCTCCTCCTCCTCCTCCACAGACGTGATATCCTCCTCCCATCTCCATCTACTTCTCCTCTGACCATCTCCTCCTTCTCCTTCTCCTTCTCCCATCACCTCATTATAATTATCATCCTCCCAGCTTTCCCTTCCAATCCATCTCCCATCTCCTCGACATCCAGCTCTTCTTCTGCCTCCTTCTCTTCCTTCTTTCTACCCCCTCCCATCTCCTCCCATCTCCTTCTCCCATCTCCTCCTCCCATCTCCTCCTCCCATCTCCTCCTCCCATCTCCTCCTCCCATCTCCTCCTCCCATCTCCTCTCCCATCTCCTCCTCCCATCTCCTCCTCTCATCTCCTTCTCCATTCTCCTCCTCCTGCTCCTCAATAGGCAATCATTGAAAGGACACCTATTAAAGACCATGGACTGCAATTTGCAATTAGCTAAGATTGCAGTTTCGAGAAAAAAAAAAAAAAAAAAAACCTAGGCATAGAAATTTTGCAGCACTGCAGAGCAAACTAATATTATTATGCACTACAGAATAGGTTTCCCTGGGAAGGAGCTTACACACTTGTAAAATTTCTTGACAGTGCTGCTTCACCCTGCACTCACTTCCAATATTCCCCTTTCAATATGTTTCCCAAGGTGCCTTCCCCTAATGTGTAGGCTCTTAAAATACATTATCAGTAACCTCACTTTTCCATAAATAGGTAAAAAGAGTAATTTTTCTGCCTCTTTCTCCATTGTCATTTTTGTACATGGTCCTTTTTCTGCCCCCCCCCTCCTCCTTTTGGTACACCCCCTCTCGGCCTTTACTCCTGCACTTGGCCACCCCCTACACCAGGGAGACCCACTTCATGCACCAGTCCATCTGGAGCCTATAACTAGGGAGGCACTATCCAGAAAAGACATTTTTGATACAATGAGGGGGGCACCATCAAAAAAGTGTAAGAGAAAAATCAATTAAACTTAAATCATATATATGCTGGTAAGCTGTTTCACAGTCTAGCTCCCTATTGCCTAAGTGAATCAAATCCATGAGTTTGTGTGTCATTTGTGAGAGGAGCGTTGTACTCAGCTGTAGTGCATCTCAGACTGCATGCAGTTTGTATGGGGGACCCTCTAGTTAACAGTAATTTCCCAAGGGGCACTCAACATAAACTAAATGGTGGAGGGCTGGCATGTTGGTCATATAGAAATATATCTTAGAAATCATGTTGCCACTAAGTTAATTGAGACTTTTTCAAAACATTTGAAAACGTTGCCATAATGTTGCATGCTTACATCATATCTTTCATCTTTGATGTTGCTTCACAACTTTGTGACAATGTCATTTCTACTATACGATTCTGTAAAATTTTCACAAACATTGCGACGTTGTCACAACTTTAATGCAATGTAGATGTGCCCATTGGGTTCTAACTGGAGCTAGTAGAATTGATGTTTTGAAAGTCATGACTCAATTTTCAGCTGACTTCTGGGTCTATTTCGGGGGGCGGGTTGGTCTAGTGGTAGCGTGCTAGGCTGCCAATTGTTGGGTCCAGGGTTCGAATCCAGCTCTTGCTGGTCACCTGGGCTTATGTTGGACGGCTGTTTCAATCATCCTTCACCTAATTGCCTCGTCCTCCTCCTGTCCTAATTAGCCTACCAAGTGCATAAATATAAGACGTAAAGCCCCAATCATCCATCCATTCTGGGTCTATATCGACGACATAAGTCAGTTTGTTCATCTAAAAAGTATTTCATCATATGTAATATATTTTTTTAGAATATACAAGTATAGTGCCCTTGATAATGGATTTGGTTGGAATTTTTTTCTCAAACTTCATGGGAGAGTTTAAACCTTTGAATACAAGAATATCTCTGAAAAATGTAAAAAATTGGCAATCTGGTGTCGTAAGTCAGTTTGTGCATCTTGAAAGGTACTATTTGAACCCTCAAAAATAATATTTACCATTTTTGAATATGAGCAAGTATTATCCTTAATGATGTATTTCTTTAGAATTTTTTCTATCAAACTTTATAGCAGACTTGTAAACTCTGAACACAAGAATTTCTCCAAAAATGTCAAAAATTGATTCAGAAACAATAAGACACACATGTTGTTGGGCTGACATATCATTAGTTTGCAACTATTAGACTCCGGAAAATAATGTTAGCATTTTAAAAATCTGCAAGGCAGTGCAAGTATAGTCCAGCCTTTAAAGCTCTGAACAAAAGAATGTCTGAAAAAAAGATTGAAAATTGGCATTCTGATGTCATAACCCAGTTTCTGCATCTTAAAATGTAACTCATCATAAAGCAGCAACCGTTGGGACTCTAGATAATATTTTTTGAATCTGTAAGTAAGCCCTTGATGGTAGATTTGGTTTGAAATTGTTTTCTCAAACTTCATAACAGACTATAAAGCTCTGAACAAAAGAATATCGCCAAAATTAAGCTAAAAATAGGCATTCTGGCGTCACAGCTCTGTACATGATGAAATATCTTGTCATAAATCTGCAACCATAGGACTCTGACAAACAAAATTTTTGCATTTTTAGAATCTGAAAATACAGTCCTTGATGATTGATAGGGTTTGACATTTTCCCCAAACTTTATAGCAGACTTTAAAGCTCTGAAAACAAGAATTTTGCCAAAAATAGGCATTCTGGGGTCATAGCTCAGTCTGTGCGTGTTGAAACATATCTCGTCATAAATCTGCAACCATTAGACTCTGAAAATCAAATTTTTGCGTTTTTAGAATCTGAAAATACAGTCCTTGATGATTGATAGGGTTTGACATTTTCCCCAAACTTTATAGCAGACTTTAAAGCTCTGAAAACAAGAATTTTGCCAAAAATAGGCATTCTGGGGTCATAGCTCGGTCTGTGCGTGTTGAAACATATAAATCTGCAACCAATAGACTCTGAAAATCGAATTTTTGCATTTTTAGAATCTGAAAATACATTCCTTGATGATTGATAGGGTTTGACTTTTTTTTTGCAAACTTTATAGCAGACTTTAAAGCTGTGAAAACAAGAATTTTGCCGAAAATAGGCATTCTGGCATCATAGCTCAGTCTGCCCATTTCGAAAATATCTTGTCATACATCTGCACCCACTGGACTCTGAAAATCTAATTTTCGTAATTTTATAATCTGCAAAGACAGTCCTTGATGATTGATAGGGTGTGACATTTTTTTCTGCAAACTTTATATCAGACTTCAAAGCTCTAAAAACAAGTTTGTCTCAAAAAGAGGTCGAGAATTGGCATTCTGACGTCATAATAGAGGTTGTGCACGTTGAAATGTATCTCATCATAGATCAGTTACTATTGGACTCTGAAAACTTTTTTTACATTTTAGAATCGGTTAATGTAGTCCTTGATGATAGGCTAGGTTTGACATTTTTTACTGAAACTTTATAGCAGACTTTAAAACTCTGAAAACACAAATAATGCCGAAAATATGCTTTCTGGCGTCATAGCTCAGTCTTCCCATTTCAATATCTTGTCATACATCTGTAACCATTGGACTCTAAAAATCAAATTTTCGCATTTTTAGAATCTGAAAATACAGTCCTTGATGATTGATTGGGTTTGACATTTTTTTCGCAAACTTTATAGCAGACTTTAAAGCTCTGAAAACAAGAATTTTCTTGAAAATAGGCATTCGGGCATTATAGCTCAGTCAGTGCGTATTGAAACATATCTCGTCATAAACCTGCTACTAATAGAGTCTCAAAATATAATTTTTACATTTTTAGAATCTGCAAAGACAGTCCTTGATGATTGATTGGGTTTGAGCTATTTTTTTCAAACTTTATAGCAGACTTTAAAGCTCTGAAAACAAGTTAGTCTAAAAAAAGGTCGAAAATTGGCATTCTGACGTCATAACAGAGTTTGTGCATGTTGAAATGTATCTCATCATAGATCAGTTTCTATTGGACTCTGAAAACTTTTTTTTACATCTTTAGAATCTGTTAATATAGTCCTTGATGATAGGCTAGGTTTGACATTTTTTACTGAAACTTTATAGCAGACTTCTAACCTCTGAAAAAAAAGTTTGTCAAAAAAAATAAGCTAAATCAAAGTTTACTCGCTGAATGCACAAAAGCTTCTATAGAATGGAAAATTTTAATCAGCCTATGTGCTGGGAAATATTTTTTCCTCCATGATGCTTTTTTCAATTCGCAAATTGGCTGAAAATTAAGGTCTGTAGGCCAGTTTTTGTCTTGAAAACCATGCAGTTGCTTATAGCAAGCAACTTGTAAACAAACTCTCTGCTGGTATCATCGCTAACAGTGCCGCCTGGTGGATTGGTGGCGTTACAACCCCATTATGCGGCGAGCCCCCAGCGCTCATTTGACGGCGTGTTCAAACTCTAGGCCCCGCCCTTGCCCCTGATTGGTCAATGCCCAACGATCGTCAGAAATAGGACGATGTCATTTTTGGTAAACAAACCCGCCGTGAGGCCCAGCTGGTTGCCACAAATTAACAAACCAATTGCCAAAGATGTCAATGTTGCAGATACATTCCTAACTACATATTTTCCTAATTTCTATCCTTCGTTTGCACTGTCATTGCAATGAAATATATTCTGCAGTGAATTCGGCGATCGGGCCGCCATTTTGGATCCAGAAACATGTGAGTTCAAACAACTGGATGTCTCAAATTATCAAACGATTTGTCAAGGGTCTGAATAGCACAGAACTGATATTGAAACTTTACCTGAAAAATCCCGACAGTGCACTGGTGCTGTCAATGCCAAATATTCCATTGTCAAGTGAATTTTCAATTGCACACAAAATGGCGGCGAGATGTTGATAATGGCGGCCGAACAACTGCCAGATCTAGATTTGGTAATCCACACACACATCTGAAATTTCCGATCGAATCAAGGCTGCATGTACGCCAAAATGAGTTATTTTACATGCTCAATACAGCGGTGTACAAGCCTTGAACTAGCAAACAGTTGCTAATGTCGTAGCAGTAAAAACTTTGAGAACTATTTGCGCATGAATTCACGAGCGATCCACTCGGTTAAATTCTAGTTCCTGTTTTCTGCAGGCATGGGACTCTCCCAGCAGGTTGCTATCCTTCTTACAGGTCTGCAGACTAAGGTGTACGGTCAACTAGGCGACAAACCAACCAGGCGACACCCATCAGTACCAACTAGGTGACAAGAAATTTGGAAATTTCATACCAGTGCAAACTAGGTGACAAGCAGTTCCAACTAGGTGACACAAATTTACACAGCACTTCCAACTAGGTGACACAAATTCACAAAACATATCCAACTAGGTGACAATACATTTCCTAATTGACCACAATTGAAGGTGATCTGTCACCTGGTTGGTATCCCCTATAAAATATGTGTCACCTGGATGGTATCTGGGGGGTATCTGCTGTCACCTAGTTGTCCAAAAAGTGTAGCCTAGTTGGTAGTGGTATGTCACCTAGTTGGTTGTCGCCTAGTTGGTAGTGTTGTAGCCTAGTTGTCTGTCGCCTAGTTGACCGGCAATCGCAGACTAAGCAGCTGACCTTTTGATGTTCTTGGATGGTGAGTTGAATAGATCTCTGCTTCATTGCTTATGGCCACAATGGCAGTGAAGTTGTTCAATGATTTCACAACAACTTGAGAAGTACATGTAAAGGCCCCATTTCATCGCATAAGTCCTGCAGGTCCTGTTAGTCCTGTAAGTGCAAATACGTCCGAGTATGTCCCTTTTAAGTCCAAGTAATTCCCATGTTAGTTCAATATGCACGACAGAGTCCCGTAAGTCCAAATATGTTCAAACAGGTCCGGTAAGTCCATATACTCCCTACAAATACTCATACATCCTGTGTGTCCTTGTACGTCCTGTATGTGTCAATAAGCCCAAATACGTCCCAATAGGTCCAGATATGTCCCAGTATGTCCTGCCATGTCCCAGTATGTCCTGCCTTGTCCCAGTATGCCCTGCCGTGTCCCAGTATGTCATGCTATGTCCCAGTATGTCCTGCCGTGTCCCAGTATGTCCTGCTGTGTCCCAGTATGTCCTGCCGTGTCCCTGTATGTCCTGCCATGTCCCAGTATGTCCTGCTATGTCCCAGTATGTCCTGCCATGTCCCAGTATGTCCTGCCATGTCCCAGTATGTCCTGCATGTCCCAGTATGTCATGCTATGTCCCAGTATGTCCTGCCATGTCCCATTATGTCCTGCCATGTCCCCTTATGTCCTGCCATTTCCCAGTATGTCCTGCCATGTCCCAGTATGTCCTGCCATGTCCCAGTATGTCCTGCCATGTCCCAGTATGTCCTGCCATGTCCCAGTATGTCCTGCCATGTCCCAGTATGTCCACTTATTCCTGCTGTGCCATGCATGTCCACAGTTGGGGCGCCCGATCCCATATGTACCAGTTTGTCAAGCTTTGTATCATTTTGTCTAGCTATGACCCATTTTGTTGAGGTATGTCCCAGCTTGTCCAGATATGCCTAGCTTGTCCAACTGTCCCCTAGTTTATCCAACTATGGTGCATTCGGTCCGGCTATGTCCCAGTTTGTCCAGCTATGTCCCAGTTTGTCCAGCTAAGCAAAAATCTCCCAACTTGACTCTATGAATCTGAATGTTGATGGTGAAACGTTTCACAAGGAGACGCCTATTTTCGGATAAAATATTAACTCCCACTTATGTTTGTTGTAATCAAAGTTGTTGGCAGTAAAGTTGAGCCAGTCTGCAGACAATTTGGGAACAAGGCTCGGGCCCTGGATTATAGGGACTTGTATTAAGGGTTACCAAAATCTGATTCCGTTTTGCATCAATTTTCACAACAGTTACTGTAACAATGAATCTTAAAAGACTGCCAGTTATCCCCATCTGAAGTTCCTATTACCAATATATTAGTATATATATCTCACTTCTTCTCGGTAGGACTATGTCATGCAATTACTGGTTTTGTCCCTTTTTCATCCCACTATTTACCTCAGATGTGCAACCGTGACCAAGTACATCCTGCTAAGTTTCTGTTCTATAGTGTGTCCACATTTGGTTTGATTGTTGGCAGTTGGCCACAAAAATCCATCCTCATAACTCAGGGCTTCCTAACCAAGTGGGGTCAGCTCTGTGGTAGGAGAATGCAAAAATCCCTCTGGTCGTTGTTTGTTCTGCTAAGTCCTGTAAGTATCTATTTAGTCCCATTACGTCCCACATTATACCAATACATCCCAGTCTGTCAGGCTGGGTCCCAATTTGTCCCGGTCGTGGCCAAGCTCGTCCTGCAAGGTCCCAGGTTCCTCCTGCTAACTCCCACTTTGTTCTGCATGTTTTAAGTTGTTCATATGAATCCCTCTCATCCCAGTTTGTCTTGCAAGTATCCATTTGGTCCTGTTAAGTCCCAGCTAAGTCCCAGTTTGTCCAGCTAAGTTCCAGTTTGTCCAAGTAACACCCCATGAGTACTACCGCTTCTTGTTGCATCCTGTCAGTCCCATTTTGTCCTGCATGTTTGTCCAGCTAAGTCCCAGTTTGTCCAGCTAAGTCCTGGTTTGTCCAGCTAAGTCCCGTTTTGTCCACCTAAGTCCCGTTTTGTCCACCTAAGTCCCGTTTTGTCCACCTAAGTCCCGTTTTGTCCACCTAAGTCCCAGTTTGTCCAGCTAAGTCCCAGTTTGTCCAGCTAAGTCCTGGTTTGTCCAGATAAGTCCCAGTTTGTCCAGCTAAGTCCCACTATGTCCAGCTAAGTCCCAGTTTGTCCAAGTAACACCCCATGAGTACTTGTTGCATCCTGTCAGTCCCATTTTGTCCTTCATGGTCCCTTGAGTCCTCATTACCCCTTCTAAGTCCTGTGTGTCCTGATATTCCCAGAATGTCCAGTAAAAGTTTCTTTGTCCCTGGAGTCCAAATTGGGATTCCCATTCTGGACTTATGCGATGAAATGGGGCCTATGTAACTTCAAGTAAGTTTCATTTGATGTATTTTAAGGGCCCACCAGACAATAGTGGGAGTGGGGGCCCACTGGGGGGCTAAGGCTTAATTACCCCCGAGGCGAACTTTTTTTTTGCCCACAAAGCGTCAACGAACAGTTTTTTCACATGTGAATGCGCGACAAACTTTTCCGGTACCTGGGCAGCTGCAGGTGGAAACAAACTTTTTTTTTTCATATACTTAAACTTTTTATCAGTGTCAAGAGGGAAACAAACATTTTTTACCCTCGGCAATGAATACATTGCCGACGGGTATTGTAGTTACTTTTGGAAAATTTGTCCGTCCGGCGGGCGGGGCGGGCGGGCGGGCGTACGGATTATGGGCGTCCCGCTTGTGTATTGGCAGTAATGCGAAAAGTATGGCATGTACATACTTTATTTTTTTGACATTATTGTATCTATCATCCTAGTTTTTGCCTTTTAAGGGTCTTATCCACATGACATTAATACTTTTCTCACAGTAATTGAAAAATGTGGAAAAATATTTTTTTGTGTATTGGGCCTCATGCCAAAACTATGGCACGTATATTTTTTATTTTTGAGACATTATTGTATCTCTCATCCTAGTAGTGTCTTTTAGGGGTCTAATCTTTCAAACATTAATACTTTTCTCACAATTATTGAAAAATGTGAAAAAGTATTTTTTTTTTCATTTTCTGGATTGACTCAAATACTGTTGTACATATGTCACCGTAATTTGCATATGGTATGTATTAAATACCCACGATGTGTCCTTTGGGGGTCTAAATACTCTAAGAAAAACTGACTGACGTGACTTCACAAAAAATGTGATAAATTACAAATGTTTTAAACCTGCATTAATCAGTCAATCTTGCAGCTACATCTATGAAATATCCCTGTTAGGTGTCTAAATTATAGCTCTTTAAACATCTCTACTCAGTTGGAATGTTAATCGTATGAATGTTTTATGAAAAGCAAAAACCAGTGAAAATCAGGAATTTTTCCAATTTGCCAACATTTCTGTCTGAAACGGCAAGATAATCATTGAATTGAAAGCATATTATAGATAAACATACAATAAAGGAATAGTCACAGCCACTGAATGAGTTATTTAAAACTTAAGATTTAAAAAGCAAAAAAATTGTTCAAATGTCTATTTCCTCCACAATTTCATTTCTGATGTCATACTATGCTTTGGAGTATTTAGCAAATTAAACATGACAGTTTATCACATCATCATGATGCTAATTTTGAGCCATTTGAATCTTTTTAATAATTCATACCAGAGGTCAATATTTGCAAAATTTGATAAATATTTCAGATTTTCAGATTATCACATATCAGTCAGTTTTTGCTTAAGTCAAAATTTCTACAAACATGTCTAAATTTTACTTTTTACTATTCTTTATCAGATTTTATCAATTGGAAATTTATAAGTGACTTTAAAGCATTAAGAAAACAATGAAACATGCATTTGCTTGTTACTATTTAAAGATTTTGACACCTGAACTCCCAATTTTAACCTTTTGTAAAATGTGCATGCCAAATAATTTTCTTTAATTACCCTTTATTCAGTGGTTTAATTCCTAAGCCACTCTTTCTGATTTGTTCATATTAAATTTTCATGGAGAAAAAAAAATCAAGATAAAAGTAGGCTGATATTTCTTTATTTTTTAAATTCAATATCACCAAGGTTAGATTTTAATCCATACCCTATTTCTGCAAATTTCAATATGTAATTTACATCTTGAGATATTATTTAGATAAATCTGTCTTTTAATTATTAATTTCAAGACTCATCCCAATTCATTTTAGCATTTTGAAGAGAACAAATATCTTCATTGGTCAGGCAGGGGGTAGAGTATTTGTTGAATGGAGCCCTGGTGCCACAGAGTCTGCATTACATAACATGATGTCAGAGGCTATTGTCTGCCCTGCTGATCCTCTCCCATGACCAAAACCAAGAGGGTGGCTACAATCAGTTATATAATATCCTCAACTTTCTTACAAAATTTCCCTTTTTTTAAGAAATGGGTCCAAACTGCAATGATTTCACCTTAGTTTTTTAAATTTTGAACATGAAATTAAATTTGAAATTTGAATCACAACACTGGGCCAAGTAGATGCTGAAATATGACTTTTAATTATCAAGCCCATGTGAGGCTTATGGGCTATGTAACATGTGCAACCATGCTGGGCTGTATATTAAAGGGTTGGTTACAGAATTGTATAAGAAGATAAAAGTAATTACTTAATAATTTTGTGTCAGCAGTGCCATTAGTGTTATTTTGTACAGACAGTTCAGGTATGGTTCTTTTGTTTTTTCTTTTCAGCTATTGTTATGCCCCTATTGTGTTACCCCCATGACCATGTTTGAACAACATTTAACCCACTTTAGTGCATGCTAATATATACAAATTTATCAGTTATTGATACAAATTAAGTTTAAATTTAAAATAGTAATGTTTTGTTTTTCTTAAAAAGTATGTATTGTATTATGGGCCTATACATCTTTTTAGTGTTAATACTAAAATAGATTGAATAGGTAGACAGCCTAGCCACTATTTCTGTTAGTCATAATCTTATTTGTAATTTATGATAGAAATAGGTAAATAGATAGATAGATTTATTAGACAGATAGATAGACAGTCAGATAAATAGATAAGTTTATTGTTTGATTGACTGATTGAATGATTGCTTAATTGATTGTTTGACTGACTGATCCAATATGAATTTCCTTGTGCAAAAATATTTTTTATTGCATTAATAAGCTGCAGTATTTGTCTGTTACCATTACATGTAGATCTGAAGAGTCATACCAAGCCACACATATAATCTACCACAGATGAATCCTTCCATTGCTGCATATTTGTTGTCAGAGTGTCCAGGCAATCAGTGTGCAGTACTTTTCTCAGAGACATAACAACTATCATTTTAAAGCTCTCGAAGAGATCTCTCTATTGCTGTGAGAATCATAGCTGTACGAGTTATGGCTTAATCCCAGTTAAATTGGCAAATTGCTGTCTAAAAAAAGTGAAAAAGTGACCATCACGGAAATAAAAAATATTGCTGAATATCTTTCATATATTGTCAAAAGTAGTAGTTTCTGGAATATCTTTCACTAATCTAAAGTTTTATTTTTCAACTTTCCAATGCAATTTTACAGGTTAAAATCAGAAATGGTAACATAATTTACAGTTTGGAACAAATTTACACACATTTGCACAGTTTTTCCCTTCTCAGAGGAAAATAATTTTAACAAATTCATAAAATTTGCCAGATCATTTTAGACATTGATACAATGTAAAGCAGGGGACTAATGGAAATGGTTAGCATGGGTTCCCACCATCATCCAGTCCTGTCAGGCTGATTAAACTGTGTTATGGACCTCAGAGCATGCGGCGCCATTGACAAAGAGAAGGTGTGGAGGGCTGATAAATTCCCACTTTGATGAAAGAAGGATGCATTGTCCTCGCATCAAAGTGAAATGTAACAGCCCTTCATAATCAATATTGAGAACTCTATTCACAGGAGGCCAAAGAAGGTAGAAAAGTGATTTTGTTGTTTTTCAATGTAAATTACGTTACCATGCCCTACAGGAAAGACCAATTATTTTGCATTTCAGTTCGCCTTTATCATATTGTCCTTTATGACCCAATATGTTTTAATCTCATCAGTTGAGAATTCATGCTTTCACAAACAGTTTGGTTGAGGATGTTTAGCATTGACCCAATGGCAAAACATCACCCATTCTACCTACCTACTATATGCTTAGGTCAGTATGACTCATTTTTCAGGCCAAATTTTCCTAGAGTTTCATCAAAAGATACTACTTAATTCTGAAAGTTCCTTAATATTGATCATGATGCTTTTTAAAATTTTAAAGAGCTTTAAAGGTTGGACAAGAAATTGGACAGATTGTCAGAAATCAAACACACAAATAATAGTATAGGAGTTTATTATGACCGCCGCCAGCGCTGGCGCGGTCATTTTGCTTTTACCCCCGTATTGTACCATTTAACTCACATTTTTGGGGATGGATAGAACAAGTTACACTCAATGTACAATCATGAAAGTTGCTATATAAACATAACTTTACATTCTTTACTCAACCCCTGAAAACCAGAATGATCCAAGGGGTCTTTCATACCTTTCTGAGATTCATGATTTTTCAGTGAAACACCCCACCTTATTGTTATTTTGGCTATCTGAATGTTGTTTTCGTGATTTTTGGCACTGTGCCAGATTAGACCTGCTTGGACCGCTTGACTGCTGGGGGATGTCTCAAAAGCAGCCAAACTCTTATTGATCGCCTTTAGGCTGATCTCTGTTTTTATGCGGTCACATGGCGGGATTTCATGTGTCGGAGGGTGTCGGAGGATTTATGTGGCGGAGTCGTAGACAAAGGTAATCAATGATGGCAGTCAATGATGGCAGTCAATGATGGCAGTCAATGATGGCAATCAATGATGGCAATCAATGATGGCAATCAATGATGGCAATCAATGATGAAGATAGATAGATAGATAGATAGATAGATAGATAGATAAGGTATCTACTAAGGATAAGGGGGCGACCATTTAATATCTCCTAAGAATAAGGGGGCAACCATTTAATATCTACTAAGGTGCTAAGATAACAAAAGTACATGCATGAATGAACCAAGGGGGCAACCATTTAATATCTACTAAGCAATGATGATAGATATAGATAGATAGATACATAGATAGATAGATAGGATAAGGGGCGACCATTTAATATCTACTAAGGAGGGGGCGACCATTATTACTAAGAATGTATGAACCAAGGGGGCAACCATTTAATATCTACTAAGCAATGCTGATAGATATACATAGATAGATAGATAGATAGATAGATAGGATAAGGGGGCGACCATTTAATATATACTAAAGAGTGGGCGACCATTATTACTAAGAATAAGGGGGCAACCATTTGATATCTACTAAACCCCCTGCGGACATGGGGACATACCCCCGCGGACATGGGGACATGCCCCCCCGGACATGGGGACATGCCCCCGGGGACATGGGGACATGCCCCCGGGGACATGGAGACATGCCCCCGGGGACATGGGGACATGGCCCCGGGGACATGGGGACATGCCCCCGGGGACATGGGGACATGGCCCCGGGGACATGGGGACATGCCCCCGGGGACATGGGGACATGCCCCCGGGGACATGGGGACATGCCCCCGGGGACATGGGGACATGGCCCCCGGGGACATGGGGTCATGCCCCCGCGGACATGGGGACATGCCCCCGCGGACATGGGGACATGCCCCCGCGGACATGGGGACATGCCCCCGCGGACATGGGGACATGCCCCCGCGGACATGGGGACATGCCCCCGCAAAAATGGGGACATGCCCCCGCGGACATGGGGACATGCCCCCGCGGACATGGGGACATGCCCCCGGGGACATGGGGACATGCCCCCGCGGACATGGGGACATGCCCCCGCAAAAATGGGGACATGCCCCCGCGGACATGGGGACATGCCCCCGCGGACATGGGGACATGCCCCCGCGGACATGGGGATATGCCCCCGCGGACATGGGGACATGCCCCCGCGGACATGGGGACATGCCCCCGGGGACATGGGGACATGCCCCCGGGGCCATGGGGACATACCCCGGTACATGGGGACATGCCCCAGGGGACATGGGGACATGCCCCAGGTGACATGGGGTCATGCCCCCCGGGGACATGGGGACATGCCCCCGGGGACATGGGGACATGCCCCCGGGGACATGGGGACATGCCCCCGGGGACATGGGGACATGCCCCCGGGGACATGCCCCGCGGACATGGGGACATGCCCCCGCGGACACGGGGACATGCCCCCGCGGACACGGGGCCATGCCCCCGTGGACACATAACTGAACTGCATCACTGCCTTGCATTACAACACTGCAGTCTGCATTGCAGCTCTGTGTTACTGCACTGCATCACAGAACCTCATTACTGCAATGCATTACAGCACTGCAGCACAACACTTCATTACTGCACTGTATTTCAACAGTGCTTTTTTGCACTGCATAACTGCACTGCATTACAGACCACATCACAGCACTGCTTACAACACTGCATAACTGCACTGCATAACTGCACTGCATTACTGCACTGCATTACTGCATGCTTTGCATCACTCTATTACAGCACTGCATTACAGCAATGCATTACAGCACTGCATTACACTGCATTATTGTACTGCATTACATCACTGCCTCACTGCATTACTTTACAACATAATTACAACAATGAATCATTGTGCTGCATTACAGCAACGTGTTATTGGACTTCTTTCTGTATTCTGCATTAAAGCACTGCACTACAACACTGCATTACAGCACTGTATTACAGCACTATATTACAGCACTGTATTACAGCACTATATTACAGCACTGCATTACAGCACTGCATTACAGCGCTACGTTACAGCACTGCATTAAAGCACTACATTACATTACAGGTCAGGCGGCAGGTCGGTTGGCTTACTTTACATGACAGTTTACTGACATGGGCGAGTTTATACCAAAGGGTGTTCATATATATATATATCAAAAGGTGTATATATACTGTACCAATGGTTTTACACACCCCTGGGTCCACACACACCCATGGGCGTACACTCACCCATGGGAGTACACACACCCATGGGTTTACACACACCCATGGGGGTACACACACCCATGGGCATACACTGACCGATGGGCATACACACACAGATGGGCATACACATGGGCGTACACACAGATGAGTGTACAGGTGGGCATACCCACACAGCTAGGCGTACAGGTGGGCCTGCACTGACAGATGTGTGTGTACACACAGGTGGCCCTGCAGACACACATGGGCGTCCACACACACATGGGCATCCACACTGGGATGGGCATACAGATGGCCATGCACATACAAATGGGCATGCACACACAGATGGGCGTGCACGCACAGATGGGCTTACACACACTGACGGGCGTGCTAATATGGGCGTATACATGCAGATGGCTGTACATAAGGGCATGCGCACACAGATGGCCATATCAATGGGCGTGCACACGAAGGTGGCTGTGCACACACAAATTGGCATACTCACACAGACGGTCGTACCCCCAGCTAGGTGTAAAGGGGGGCGTGCACACTAA
This sequence comes from Platynereis dumerilii, assembly GCA_026936325.1. Lineage (NCBI taxonomy): Eukaryota > Metazoa > Annelida > Polychaeta > Phyllodocida > Nereididae > Platynereis > Platynereis dumerilii. The sequence goes on from JAPTHN010000008.1 coordinate 38,245,294, forward strand.
GAAGGCATGCACTCACAGATGAGGGTACCAACACAGATGGGCATACACTCGAGAGATGGGCATAGGCCTACAGGTGGGCGTACACATAGATGGGTGTACAGGTGGGCGTGCCCACACAGATAGGCATTCAGGTGGACATGCCCACGCAAATGGGTGCGTACACAGATGGGTGTGTACACACAAATTGGCGTGAACACACAGATGGGCATGCCAGACGAGCTACAGATGGGCGTACACTTGACGATGGCCGTACACAGGCATGCACAATGGATGTACACATATACGCCCCTCGAATAAACCCCCCGTCAAATAGAGGCCCCACTGCGCCATGGACAACAACGAATATATATCTATTTATTATTATTATTATACGACTGAGCTTTTTAAAGCCAGGTCCAAACAAGCTGCACTCAAAACACAAATTGTTATTCATCTTTTATGGATCGACACAGTCACACTTGATTGCACTTGATCAGCAAAAGGCGTCCAGCAGCGCCGGCGGTCATATTATCATCGCTTGCGATTCTAGTTTACAACATGTTTGCTAGCATCAGCAAAATAGTAACAAATGTAACATTGTATTGTACATAATTCAACAAGTATTCCCTCAACAACATCTACTCCTCTTATATACAGATTGAGAACGCAAAAATGTAACAATATAATTTGCAAAAGCACTGGTTAGTTTTCAAGGTGATTTTTTAATTCCAAACTGCCCTGGAAATAAAATATTATCCATATATCCCTAAGACAAGGAATAAAAGGCTCAGCCAGGGATTTGATTAGTCTAGGTCATAAAAGTATTTAATTTCCCCAAAAAAGTTAAACTTGACCATTTAAAAGCTCATACTAAAATATTATATTCCAAGGATTATCAAGTAGTTCCGGACTTCTAGCACCAAACATCCATTTAAAATTTGATGGCCAGCAAATATAATATTATTGTTTGGTACAATTTTGATACATTGTCTTGCGGAATTTTATCTGACCAATAAGGACAAGTATTTGACAATGTATACTTATTCTCTTAGATACCACTTCTCGACAGAGATCAGCAATCCATCCCAAATTAAGTATATCACAAATTCACATTAAGAAAAATACCAAGCGCCAAAGTTCTGGGAAATTTTCAGTGTTCCCAAAAGGGTCGACTGCCAAAAATATTCCTGGGAATTGCATATTTTCATATCAAGCAAATGTATGTATTTACAGCTGAGAGATTGCTAAATATGAACCTGATTGTCTCTCATCCAACTTGGGATATTTTAAGTATCAGTGATTACATTCTGTACAAATATGAAAACTGTTTATAAATGTATCAATTCATAAATGATATCTATCAGTTCCAAAGTTTTTTTAGTTGGGAGTAGAATAACAGTCAGTCTGTGATCGCCTCTGTTCTAAAATTTCTTGGATGTTTTTTCCTTTATAACTGTTCTGTCTGGCAGTGACGAGTTGTGTCATAGTGGGTTCCTCTTGGACCTGCATGTTGTCCGGTTCGGAGTTGGACTCCTGCTGCGGCCGCTCGTCCGACCACGATTGGTTTGTCAGATCTTGCTGTTGCTGCTGTTGCAATTGCTGCTGCTTGTACGCCAACTTGCCGGGAAGTTTTCCCGATGGCATTCCCGGAGGTCTCATCTGCCGCATCATCACCTCATTTTTCCCGTTGTGTACGGTGTAGTGATTGGTCGGAACGTTCGTCTGGTCTGGGGGGTTCGGGTGGTTGGGATGGTCTGGGCTACTCATCTGTGTTCCTGATTTGTACAATTCCTCGATGTTCTTGCCTCCTCTGTACACTTGATTAAGTTGATGTGGCGAAGTTTCTTTTGGAGAATCGTCAGTGTCCATCTGATTCTCGTTGCCCTCCATTGGGACCTTCATCATTTTGCCGGCAATGTCACTGTTGTTATTTTCATTGTCATACTCATCAATGAAGTGCTGACAAACTTTTTGCAGAGCTTGCCACTTATCAAGGCATCCACCCTGTCGGTTCATGATAGGGGTCGGGGTTTGGTTTCCGTTCATCTGGTAGTTACCCTTGCCTTTCCCGCCATGCCCAGACCCATGCCCAGACACTAGCGAATTCTCCAGGTATTCTTGACTCTCTCGATCAAGCTCGAAGGCTCCGTTTAATTCTGCCGAAGTGCATTCAGTGCTGTCTGACGAGACCGAAGGACAGCAAGATGGCGAGTCAGACCTCATATCGCAAGAAGAATAATCTACGGGTACGTTTGGATTCTCCGAACTCATGCACCCTTGGAGAATCCCACAAGACATGATATCAGGCTTGGCGGAGGAGTAATCAATTGGCATTGACATCTGCTCCTCTTTCACGAGCTTCATTCCCTCCGTGTACTCAACATCGGGACATATGGGTCGGTGTCCATTCCAGGTCATTGCGAGGTGAACCAAGTTAGGGGCGTTGCGATTGCACTTTCCTCTAAGTGGAGGTGGGTTCTTGAACGTAGGTAGATTCCTCGGGTGGTAGTGTTCGTGAGCGGGGCACGGCATGACTCCACACTGCTTGCAAGAGGGGGGTCTCTCGCACAGGAGGGCGTGTATTATCGGAGCCATGTGAGCGCCCATGTGACTGGCGTACTGCCCGTTTTCCAGACGCCCGAGAACATCATGTGGGCGACATGATCGCAGCTCATTTGACACATTCAACAATTTGTGGAGCACTCTCAAAGGCTGATGTCTAGTGCGAGACAAATGAAGGGAAAGGGCCTCGATCATTTTGTACTGGATGTCTTCCATCTTCTCCTGGCACGAGATCGTTCTGCTGTCTGTAAGACAAATATTGTTATAGGTGAGTTCTGGTATTCGTTTAAACTTGGCTTTATTAGTCACCTGAAGTATTGGGTTTGGAAAACTTGCTCTTATTTAACAAATATTATAAGCTTCCATAATTATAACAATTGTTATAAATTGTGAAAATTAAAGAGGGAAAACTGTGCAAAGCATAATTTGAAGCATAAATTTAAACATTGGTTAACGGATAAGGCTTGTCAAGCCTCTAAAGTAGAAATACATGTCTGTGCTTGCTGTCAGCAGATGTTTGGAAGTATAAAATAAAACCAACCTGTATTTGTTGTGCATATTGCACACAAGAGGGCGTCTGTTGTGCTGTCTGTTTTCAGGTCTTGCAAGATGGCTGCCATTTTGAAGAAAACATCCACTGTTTTGTCTGAGTTGTCGCATGGATGTTGATGAGACTTCATTTCATCTTTGGTGTGTGTGATACCAAAGAAGCTCGTAAAGAGTCCCCCCTTCACGTTCACTCCAACCATTGCATTGACGACCCACCATTCGAAACCGCATCCTGAAATGGAATGAGAGAAGAATTTGGACATCAGATTCTGTATGTTGTCACTCTTGAATGGTCCAACGAAGCTTGACCAACAACATCCCATTGAGACTTTCTGGCATAAGCACTGTGACAGTTTCTATGTCGCACCTCAAATGGCCGGCCTGGGACAGTTACTGGGAAAATTTGGATGGTTGCAAGTTGAGCGAATTTGAAACATTAGAAAATGGTAGAATATGCAAGGTGATGCAATAGGAGGGTAGGGTTTCTTACATAACAGAGCTAACAACCATTTCAACCGATGAGAATGAATTTTCTGATATATACAATGTACTTGAATGTGGGAGATTTAAGTGATCATTAGGCTGTATGTCATGACTTGGCAGTTTGTTGTTTTGTGTGTGGCGAAGGTAACAACAAATTAGGACATTTTGTGCTTTTTATCAGGCAGGCATCATAAAACATCAATTGATCAACATCCAAAAATTGCTTACTACAATTATTTGTTTGACATTCTGTATAACAACTATTTTTGCAAAAACACATACAGAAACACATAGGGCCGATTTCACCAAGATAGTTTTAACAGTTAGTCCAGGTCTTAACAGCCTTATACCTGGTTTACTGAAGTTCCTTTCACCAACTGGGTTTTAGTCTATAGACTAGTCAAGGTTCAGTGGTTGACAATTTATTGTTAGACAACTTACAGATTAGTGATGTCAAACTGTTAAAGTGGTGTCCCTTTGGGGCTGACCAGATAATACATGAGGGGAGGGGGGGCTGGACTTCTGATGAAAAAAAGGTTCAGCACATGACACTGGAAAATAAAAGTTTGTTTCCACCCAGTGAATAGGTCTGACACACCTCCAAAGCTGGCCAATACACAAGTTTTCACACATAAATTCGGGCCAGCAATCAAATAAATATTACTGAAATTTATGCCGTCTAGATGATGCAATTTAAAATATGTCGCTACAGCAGGTCAGAGACCTCAACACCAAGATGTCACCAAAATGCGACTTCGCGTCACATTTTGCTCATTTGTGGGAAATCTAGATTACCAACTTTGAACTCATTTTGGTACGGGTGGAGCAGGTTGATAATGTTGACTATGATGAACACCTTGAATATCATCTTAAATATAGACAAGGAAGTAAATATATGAAAGTTGATGTTTGTGCGAGAGACGGTGATACTTTGAGAATACAGTCATAGCATAGGTTGTTGTGTTGTTTGGTTGCTTGATAGCAATGATAGGTTGGTTAATGGAAAAGGGGGAAGTTGTTTTTTTTTCCAAGACTGGTTGGGCAATTATCTATTATAAAAATTTACAAGCCCCTCCCTCTTTTGTGTAGCCATATCTTTGCATTTGTTTGGGAAATTGAGACATCGTGTTTGTAACAGCTGATCTGTTATCACAATATGTGTAAGCTTTCACTTAACTGAAATTTCTTGATCCTGCTCCGCTTGAGTGATTGGCTTAGCCAGACCAGGTCTTAGCTCAGACCTGGCTCAACTCTTAATACCATGTTGGTGAAAACGGGCCATAAAGATCACCAAGGAACTTTTTGAAAGAAATGTTAGGACACAGTGGGCAAAGAGGGCGCTGTTGTCAGTGTTTTTATTGAAATCCAATATGGAGTCACCTTTGACAAAATGTGGATTTTGCAACTTGAAAATAGCCATTTATTAATTTCAGGTGAGTTGTCAATAGTCTTTAATCACTGTATTGGTTAGAATGACCAATTACCAGACTCGCACGAGAATGACATGGGTGGATTTTGATCTCAAATGCAATAAAATGGCCTGTGAAGTGGTCGATTACCTTGTTTCAAAATCCAATTGACTACGAAGTCATAATTAGCATGGATAATTGCAATTTTTAATCAATCAAGTGACTGTGTGATAGTCATGATAGCAGCCAATGCTAAAATTGCAATCAGGGTTAAAGATATAGCCCTTGAAACACTCACCAAAGGTAGACATGAATCCATAAATCCACATTTTCACCTTGCAAAATTGTCAAATCTGACAAGAACATCCATTTTGAAAAACGGCGCTCGCAGCGCCATCCTTTATAGGCATGTTAGGACACTGCGAGAAAAATGGGGCCTGTGTACTGTACTGTGACATCACTACCCAGCAAGCACTTTAATGTTAAAACAACATTTTAAAAATGTTATTTTCGTTTCCGAACGTTTTCAAAGGTAATTTGAACATCTTTTTAACATTGCAAAATGGAGGTCTTTTTAAGTGTCACAAAGGAATATCTAGAAAAATTTTAAATTTGATCAGATTCAATCCTGCTTGTTTGTCAATGTGATATTGACGCTTTTGAAACACTAAATCTTTGACATTTTTTAAATAGTTAGCACTTGTATGTTTAAGGAACATTAATTTTGGTTGGTTAGTACTAACTTAGTAGAACATATTTGACAGAATGAAATTTAATCATTCTTTTTAAAGTCTGAAAGTGAATGTTCAGCTGAGCTTCCTGAAATGAATGTAATAAAAACCTTTTATTTTTTAGGCTTTTACAGTCAACATTCTAAACCAACTTTAAACACTCCCTAAAGCAAGAACACATTGATTTTTATTATGGTTCAATATCAACATTGAAATAATGTCAAATTCTGATTCATAAAAAATGTTAATTTATTGTTGAAATCTAAAGGTAATTTAAACATTGATCTTGAATGTATTTCTGCCTGACAAAGCTATGCCTTTTGACATTAACTATGCATGGAAAAAAAAAAAGTATTTCATATTTAACATTTATTTAGTCTCGAAGTATGAAATTTTTAGATGCCATAATCTGTAAGTTATGAATTGTTCTTTAAATTGATTGACCACATCTTCAAGTATCATGTGTCTTCCATATGGTAATAGAACAGGGGCAGGCACCAGCTCTTACACAACTTTCCAATTCCATTTCAGAATGCCAATTCCGTGAATTCCGTCCGTTTTCCATTATCGCAGAAAAATAATGTCCCTACATAACCACTCCTCTTATTGTGACTGCAATAGAACTTACCTTCTACTAAAATGACTTGGTCTTCAATAGGAATTTCAGTGAATCCAGGAATGTATCGAGCAAACTTGACCATACTGGTGATGGACTTCTTGATAGATGGCAAAACAACCCTTGCCCTTTCCATCCTGCCGTCAATGTCAATGCCTGTTGTCTTGTATATTTCTAAGTACTCTTCTCGGGTGAGAGGTTGCATCGGTCCAAATAGCTCTTCTATCAAGTCTTTCTGGCCCTGTAAGGCAAGTGATCATTGTAATAATTATTTATGTAAGAAGCAATGTTCAACATACTGTAAGTATAGGAGCTTCTGTCTAGAATTAAGTAAAAAGCTTGCACAATTTGGGAATACCAAACAGGACTATCAACCTAAATGGAATACCAAACAGGACTACCATCCTAAATGGAATACCAAACAGGACTACCATCCAAAATGGAATACCAAACAGGACTACCATCCAAAATGGAAACCCAAAAAGGACTACCATCCAAAATGGAATACCAAAACAGACTATCATCCAAAATGGAATACAAAACCAGACTATAATCCTAAATGGAATACCAAACAGGACTACCATCCAAAATGGAATACCAAAACGGACTATCATCCCAAAATGGAATACCAAACAGGACTACCATCCTAAATGGAATACCAAATAGGACTATCAACCAAAATGGAATGCCAAACAGGACTACCATCCTAAGTGGAATACCAAATAGGACTATCAACCAAAATGGAATGCCAAACAGGACTACCATCCAAAATGGAATACCAAACAAGACTGCCATCCAAAATGGAAACCCAAAAAGGACTACCATCCAAAATGGAATACCAAAACAGACTATCATCCAAAATGGAATACCAAACCAGACTATAATCCTAAATGGAATACCAAACAGGACTACCATCCAAAATGGAATGCCAAAAAGGACTACCATCCGAAATGGAATACCAAACAGGACTATCAACCAAAATGGAATGCCAAACAGGACTACCATCCTAAGTGGAATACCAAATAGGACTATCAACCAAAATGGAATGCCAAACAGGACTACCATCCTAAGTGGAATGCCAAATAGGACTACCATCCAAAATGGAATGCCAAAAAGGACTACCATCCAAAATAGAATACCAAAACAGACTGTCATCCTAAATGGAATACCAAAACAGACTATCATCCAAAATGGAATACCAAACAGGACTACCATCCTAAATGGAATACCAAACAGGACTACCATCCAAAATGGAAACCCGAAAAGGACTACCATCCGAAATGGAATACCAAAACAGACTATCATCCAAAGTGGAATACCAAACCAGGCTATAATCCAAAATGAAATACCAAACAGGACTACCACCCAAAATGGAATGCCAAACAGGACTACCATCCAAAATGGAATGCCAAACAGGACGATCAACCAAAATGGAATGCCAAACAGGACTACCATCCTAAGTGGAATACCAAATAGGACTATCAACCAAAATGGAATGCCAAACAGGACTACCATCCTAAGTGGAATACCAAATAGGACTACCATCCAAAATGGAAACCCAAGAAGGACTACCATCCAAAATAGAATACCAAAACAGACTGTCACCCAAAATGGAATACCAAAACAGACTATCATCCAAAATGGAATACCAAACAGGACTACCATCCTAAATGGAATACCAAACAGGACTGCCATCCAAAATGGAAACCTGAAAAGGACTACCATCCAAAATGGAATACCAAAACCAGACTATAGTCCTAAATGGAATACCAAAACAGACTATCATCCTAAATGGAATACCAAACAGGACTACCGTCCTAAATGGAATACCAAACAGGACTACCATCCAAAATGGAAACCCGAAAAGAACTACCATCCGAAATGGAATACCAAAACAGACTATCATCCAAAGTGGAATACCAAACCAGGCTATAATCCTAAATGGAATACCAAACAGGACTACCATCCAAAATGGAATGCCAAACAGGACTACCATCCAAAATAGAATACCAAACAGGACTACCATCCTAAATGGAACACCAAACAGGACTACCATCCAAAATGGAATACCAAACAAGACTGCCATCCAAAATGGAAACCCAAAAAGGACTACCATCCAAAATGGAATACCAAAACAGACTATCATCCAAAATGGAATACAAAACCAGACTATAATCCTAAATGGAATACCAAACAGGACTACCATCCTAAATGGAATACCAAACAGGACTACCATCCTAAATGGAATACCAAACAGGACTACCATCCTAAATGGAATACCAAACAGGACTACCATCCTAAATGGAATACCAAACAGGACTACCATCCTAAATGGAAACCCGAAAAGGACTACCATCCGAAATGGAATACCAAAACAGACTATCATCCAAAATGGAATACCAAACAGGACTACAATCCTAAATGGAATACCAAACAGGACTACCATCCAAAATGGAATACCAAACAGGACTACCATCCTAAATGGAATACCAAACAGGACTATCAACCAAAATGGAATGCCAAACAGGACTACCATCCTAAGTGGAATACCAAATAGGACTATCAACCAAAATGGAATGCCAAACAGGACTACCATCCTAAGTGGAATACCAAATAGGACTACCATCCAAAATGGAAACCCAAAAAGGACTACCATCCAAAATGGAATACCAAAACCAGACTATAGTCCTAAATGGAATACCAAAACAGACTATCATCCAAAATGGAATACCAAACAGGACTACCATCCTAAATGGAATACCAAACAGGACTACCATCCTAAATGGAATACCGAACAGGACTACCATCCAAAATGGAATACCAAAACAGACTATCATCCAAAATGGAATACAAAACCAGACTATAATCTTAAATGGAATACCAAACAGGACTACCATCCAAAATGGAATGCCAAACAGGACTATCAACCAAAATGGAATGCCAAACAGGACTACCATTCTAAGTGGAATACCAAATAGGACTATCAACCAAAATGGAATGCCAAACAGGACTACCATCCTAAGTGGAATACCAAATAGGACTACCATCCAAAATGGAAACCTGAAAAGGACTACCATCCAAAATGGAATACCAAAACCAGACTATAGTCCTAAATGGAATACCAAAACAGACTATCATCCAAAATGGAATACCAAACAGGACTACCATCCTAAATGGAATACAAAACCAGACTATAATCCTAAATGGAATACCAAACAGGACTAACAGTGCACGCAAAAGCGAATAGACTGTGGTCAGACATTTTGTCTGACCTAGAGATAGCTCTGGTCAGACAATTTTCACTTTGGTCAGACAAATCTGCAGTCGCTTTTCGCAGTACCATAATATTTAAAATTACTTCTCTCTATAACTTCTTATCCTTTAGTTAATACACATTTACAAGTTGAGTATAAAATAGGTTCATAATGCCAAACATCATAGACCATAAATCAAGTTCGGCCATTTTAGCATGAGGGGAGAGAGAATGACAGGCCTACTTTGATTGAATCATTATATTATTGTTTTTCTCTATCTGCTTAAAATAAAAAACGAAAGTATTTTGAAGTGTGAAACACTGGAACAAGAAGTAAACTAAGGCATATGGTTAATTGGTTGTTTCCTGTCAACAATTTCATTGGCAACGTCTTGGTAAATGATAAAATAAAATCATAAAATAAGTTCATGCATACATTAAGTTAATTGACAACAAGGACCTTAATGTTCAGAGAGTGAAGAACTTGTTTTAAAGTATTGTTAATTGTAATTAACCCCCACAGGTCTGTCACATTTTGCCTCTGATCCAGAATTGCAATTAAAGTTAATTGGGTGTCAAAGGAAACTCACAAGATGACAGAATTGCTATCTACTGAGCTTCGGATTGGCTCACTTGAAGCAACTGCAAATTGCTATTAGCATTGACAGGAAAGACTTGAAAGTTTTTCTGTCAGATTTTTTGTCTGACCAGGGCCAGAAACAGGTCGGACAATCGTAAAAATGATCAGCAAAAGCCGATTGTCCGACGTCTTTTGCGCACTGAGGACTACCATCCAAAATGGAATACAAAAAGGACTACCATCCAAAATGGAATACCAAACAGACTACCATCCAAAATGGAATACCATCCAAAATGGAAAGTCAAAACAGACTATCATCCAAAATGGAATACCAAACCAGACTATAATCCTAAATGGAATACCAAACAGGACTACCATCCAAAATGGAATACCAAAACAGCCTATCATCCAAAATGCCAAAATGGAATACAAAACCAGACTATAATCCTAAATGGAATACCAAACAGGACTACCATCCAAAATGGAATACCAAAACAGACTATCATCCAAAATGGAATACCGAACCAGACTATAATCCTAAATGGAATACCAAACAGGACTACCATCCTAAATGGAGCACCAAATACGATTACCATCCTAAATGGAATACTTAAATAGATTATCATCCAAAATTAACACCATCTTCCAAAATGTAATACCAAAACAGACTATCATCAATGGAATACCAAACAGGACTACCATACTTAATCGAATACCAAACAGTACTACTATCGTATCGGGCTATTCTATATGGAATGCCAAGACAGACTACCATCCTAAATGGAATACTAAGATGAAAATTTCATCCAAATGGAATACAAAAACTTATGATTCATAAAAGTTATACATATTAACTTTCAGGAGATAACTGCAAATTCAATTAGTATGAGTTGCATGGCCACTCGCTCCGTAGCATTTAAGTTCCTCTGATTGGTCCTTAACTGATCAATTAGAGGAAGCTTAGAAACTACGTATCAAGTGGCCCAAGCAACTTATACTTATATAAATTGAAATTGCAGTAATAAAATAACAGCCAAGAATTTTATGCAAATTTTGAATATTATTGATCTCCTGAAGGAAATTAGTTAACTTCTTTTTGTATATTCACCTGATATTCACTCTGTTCCTTGGGTATCCTGGCTTTCATGTCCTCAGTGTATGGTGAGAAGATCTGGAATGCTTTCAAGATGACTGACGTCATTTCCTCTAGTTCTTCAATATTCGGACCAATGGGATAAATTGGTAAGGGGTTCTCGGGAATCTGAAATATCATAAGATTTTGATTGAGTACTAACACTAAGAAAGTTTCAGAAACTGAAGAAAGGATAATTGATTTTGTCAAAGCATTCATAAACTTATATTTTACTGTTCCGTGGTGACATAGATTCCTACATGATAGTGGCTTGCAACTTTTGACATGTTTAATGAAGACAACAAAACATCACACAGTTGATAGATTGAAGTTATCATTGGTCACAATAAGTACCACATTGCATTGTATCTAGTGTTGGGCAGTTGTGATATTTCTGATTTGGTTTGGTTTTCGGTTGTTTCCGACCCTAGAACCGAGGTTTTGGTTATAGACGAATCGACAAAACTCCACGCGGTCTGCAATGTGTACAAAACGATTTTACGATCTGCAGTTCAGTGCCTTGTCCGTGACCGTTTTTTCGACCAGGAAATTCAACCCTGTAGCATGGCGCTCGCTTGGGGAGAGTGAACAGATCGAGATTTTGTTTATTATTTTGTCGTTTTCTCAAGAAAATTCTGTAAAATATGACAACAGAAAGTTGCCCTTGTTTAGATTGAACTACGGATCAAGTTTTAGTTGCAGTGGTACAACCGAAACCAAACCGAAATATATGAAACTGGCACAACACTAACTATATCCTCAGTGTCACTGTAAATGACCAGAATCGCGTGGTAATTATAACTCCTGCAAAACCCTTGACAACCCTTTACAACTCTTAAATCATTACCTGCGAATCATGGGGAGCTGACCCATTGCTGTGGTTTGAATTGGATGTCGTTGCTTCAGCGTCAAATGGCTGATGCGATGGCGAAATAGCTCCTCTGTAGTCCGGAGGAGCGGAAACTGTGCCAATGACCCTGGTGCCTGCATTTTTCAACAGGCCTGCTTTATGCTCAAGCGTGTACCGGCCAGTCTTTATAGCTGGAAACAAATAGAGAGAAAATTTGTTGTGAAGTTAACAAAATGTAGTGTCTTTCAGAATAAAGACTTTGAAATTTTTATTTTAATAAATGGTTAACTAATTGCTTCTTAGTGCATATATTTAAGGGTCATGGTATTTGTAGTAATGGATCCAAAAGCAGGAGAGGATGTCTACTGTCTAATAGCAATCTGTGAGGATTATCCAATGTCCTTAATAAAACTGCTGTTTCAAAATTTAAAAAAAAATAATACAATTTTTATACCGCAATTTCATTTGCCTGTTGTTACGTTTTTGTGGTAGGAGGTCCCATCTTCTTCTATATTAAAATTATAGCATACGGGATTTATCTCAAGTTATACTCAATGAATCATCTTCTAATTTTCCCTGTGCCTTTCTATGGACCCCAGGGCAAAACTCTCCCCTTTTGAAGGACATTGGATTTCTCTAAATGTCCTAATTAATAATAATTAGTTTTAAGCTCATTCATGTACAATACCCAAGAGGGGCAGCACCTGCAAGATGTCTGCCAGTTGATATATCTCTGGGAACACTTCATTTGTTTCACATAGTATTAGAATATGTAACTGATTCACAGGCTAATTGATTTCTATTCTATTCTGCTCTCTCCAATCTACGGGAAACTGACTAGTGTCATTGATAATACTGCTTGATAAAGGGGGTTTCCGAAATTGCATTGTTATCAATTATTTATGAAGTTTGATGTTTCTTTTTTGATTCTTCATGTTTGTTTTTCCACGAGTTGACATTGAATTATTGAGGAAAAATGGTGATTTTACTTCTTGATAAGTCACCATGATAAGAGGTGAAATATTTTTTTGTAGTTACTATCTTGTGGCATATTAATGAAGTTTCTGTTGATAACATGGAATTCCGATATATTTTCATATACATATATTTTTAATGTTCCATAATAACTTTGCTGCCTTTTTATCTTTTCAGCATTTTATATTTACAGACAAAAGATTGCCTTTCAGATGGATGAGATAATGTGCACAAAATACAAATTTAATACTTCCTAAATTAATACTGTTCAGTGATATAAACCTCCATACAAAAACTAGGGAACATGAAAATGTGCAAGACTAGCATAGTGATTGCTGTTAGCCAATTTGGCAGCCATCTTGGATTTTTCCAAAAGTTCCTGAGGGGGACCCCAAAAACAAATCCCTATACCCAATTTCACAACCCTAAGTAATAATGAAGTCACAGTGGCCAATTCAAAATATAGCGGCCATTTTGGCATCCATCTTGGATTTTTCAAAAATTCTGAGGGGACCCCGAAGCAAATCCCAATGCCAAATATGATAACTCTGTCTAAATTCAATTTCAAACATTTTTACATTATAGTTGTGTTAATTTTTACTACTGTTTCAATGTAGAAAGTCGGTAAAATTAGCCTTGGCGCTAGTGTTGTCTGCACATAACACTGACTATAAATAAAAGTTTTGAGTTTTCAGTTTGAGTCTGTGCTGGGCAACCAAGGCAAGTGAAAGATCCCTCATGTGGGGCTGTACTTTAATTTACCATATATCTATCTGGACCTATCTGAAGTGAAGAAGATCACATGTAGGCCTACTTACCATCTTTGGACATTCCAACTTTAAGGCACTTTTGGAATCGGCAGTATGGACAGAGATATTTGTTTTGGAAGTAGATTGTGCATTTTTTCTCCGCTGGACAAATCAAAGGGGCATCCTTGTCCCTGTGCAGACATCTTCTGAAGAACGCCTGGAAATGAAGGCAAATGTAACTGGTAAGTGTGGGTATTAATATTTATCATCAGCATTGTAGGGTTATTAGTTAATTGCTTGATCATGGATAATTATGACCTTGACAATATATAATTTTTCAGTGGATGCCCTTGATAGCGCTTTATTTAGTGTCATGGAGCGCATGGAACTGTGTGGCTACACAACTTAGGCCTACATTGGGTGAAAACAGTACTGATGCAATGTCACAATGAAAGTAAACTAGAAGGCACACAAGTGTGCAATGGGCGGTAGTTATGGCATGGAGTGCTTTGCTGAGCACAGGTGATGGTGGTATATATTTAAGTTTAAGTGTAATTAAACTTAAACGTAATTATATTCATAAATGCAAATGATATGATGGTGACACAAAGTGTACTAGAAATGAGTGCACGAGACATACCTGTGCTAGCGGTGCAAGTGGCATAAACACCTACGGAGTCTGGGTTGGGTTGGCGGGGGGGAATTTCCATTAAAAAAAATATCCGCCGGACCCCGACTCCTGTCCGCCGGCCCCACTCCTATCCGCCGGCCCCGCTCCTATCAGCCGCCCCCGACTACTCTCCGCTGGCGCCGCCCCCGACTCCTGTCCGCTGGCGCCGCCCCCGACTCCTGTCCGCCACCCCCGACTCCTGTCCGCCGCCCAGACTCCTATCCGCAGCCCCGACTCCTATCCGCCGCCCCCGATCCTGTCCGCCGCCCCAACTCCTATCCACCTCCGACTCCTATCCACCCCCTGACTCCTATCCACCTCGACGCCTATCCACGGCAACCGCCATAGATTCTGTTGCTTGTGAGTCATCATGTAGGGCCTACGTAGAGTTTTAACAAATATGGCCACCAAGGTAACAGAAATGGTTCAAGGTCATCCATGTTACAACTCATTCAAGGTGTTACTGTGATACAAAATCCCTGTGAGTTTGGTTGTCCAAGGCAGAATAATAGTGGAGTTGTTGTGTATATAAGCTTTTTACAAATATGGCTGCCAAGGTCACAGATATAGGTCAAGGTCATTGGTGTCAAAACTAATTCAAGGCCTTACAATGATACATAATCCCTGTTAGTTTGGTGATCCTAGTGTAAATACAAGAGTAGTTATCGTGCACACAAGATATTTACAAATATGGCCGCCAAGGTCACAGAAGTAGGTCAAGGTCACTCATGTCAGAAATCATTCAAGGTCTTGCGGTCATACACAATCCCTGCTATTTCATGATTCCAGGATTAATAGAAATTGAGTTATCTTGTGCACAAGCTTTTCACAAATATGGCCGCCAAGGTCACAGATGTAGGTCAAGGTCACTCATAAGTTATGCCTGGCGAGATGTCGAGGTATTTGATGTATTTGACTCATACTGGAAGTCTTGGGCAGCCTGTGCATAGTGAAATCATCGTCAATAGGGAGGACAACAAAGACTACCAAACCTCACACTACAGCAATATGGGCGGGATGGCCTTTGGCCACCGCCCATAATAATGAATGAAGTGTAGACATGTAAAAAAGCTCAGGCTAATGCGATTAATAATATCGATATTCAAAGAACCATTGGCAGAATTCAAGAGATAAAATTGGGATTATTCCCATATGCTTAACAGGAAGTCATCAAAGAAGCTAGGCTATATTTATCATGTTTATCTTGATCGATTGTTATCCAAAATATCCCATTATCCTTAACATTATCTTTATCGTTATGTTATATAAACTCACCTTGCAAGCTTCGCATGTATTCACTCCGAAATGAAGCCCGGAAGCCTTTCCTGAGCATACCAAACATGGCGGAAGAAGAAGACTGATGCTCTTCTCTTCATCTTTATCCTTCTTACTCTTCCGAACCCGTGGCATTTCCGTTCCGTTCTGAAATGACAAATATCCAAATAAAATTCCTCTGACACGCTTTCTGTACAATCGATGCAAAGTTCTGTTGATAAGGAATCTGCAATAGGCGAAAGATAAGAGGCCTACCGAAAAACACCATTGATAATGATGACGTAAGAAGTGTTATCTGCCTTTTTTATTTCTTTGCCCTTTTTTATAATTTTTTTTTGTCATTTATATATCGTTTTTGACCTTATCACTACACCATCCTCCATTTTGTAACTCCTTACGAGTTGCGAGTTCACAAGATCTATGCAAATAATAGTGTGTATCTATAAACAGGTCGAAGCGCCCCCGCAGATCGAAGTACGTACTTAAAACGAAGTATGTACCTCCTTTGAAGTATGCCTGTACTTCAATTGAAGTATGATTCAGTTTCAGACAGCTCAAAATGAAAAGTGGCTTTTCTCAGTGACAAGGCCTTTGCAACTGGCATCAACTGTTTCCAAGTCAAGATTGTTGTCATTGCTGTCACACAGAGGAGAAATTTGCCCCCTAAATGTTTTTTTTCATGGAATTTCGGTGGGACGAAAATTTGGCACTGCACAAAATGGATTATCAAATGCACTGCCAGGATAAATTACTGCACAGATTTGGAGAAAATATATCTGTTTAGCAGGTGAGCAACTTTTTTTTGCTATTCTATGTGGGCATTTCCATGAAAACTGCATTTAATGAAGCAACATCAATGCATACTTCGATTGAAGGATGGCCATACTTCGTTCGAAGTATATACTCAAATCTGATGACATCATCCTTGTTTATGAGCGGGAAGAAGGCATCCTTCCTTCGAAGTATGGGCATACTTCAAACGAAGTATGCTTTTAAAACGACCAACTTTAAAAGCCAATAGCATGATTAGCCCACATAGAATTGTAATTATTTTGCTCATGCACTTTCTGAAGACGTTTTTCCACAAATCCCATGTGTCAAAATGACTGGCAATGTATTAAATTGGCTGAAAATCGCCGTTTTTTCGGGCCGACTTTTCAGACGTTCATGTTCACGACCTCAGAAAATAATGATGGGGATGATTTGTCATGTTTTGTCAGCTTGAAATAGTTGCTAATATTGTTTTCTATCATTTCATCCTGGTGGGACTCATGAGCAAGCAAGCCACTGCTATATTGGAGCATTTTGCTGAACTGCCTCAGATTCCTCTGTGCATACTTCGATCGAGGTATGTACCTCGATCGAGGGACGTACTTCGATCTGCGGGTGCAACGTGAC
Source organism: Platynereis dumerilii (assembly GCA_026936325.1). Taxonomy (NCBI): domain Eukaryota; kingdom Metazoa; phylum Annelida; class Polychaeta; order Phyllodocida; family Nereididae; genus Platynereis; species Platynereis dumerilii. The sequence continues at coordinate 38,262,505 of JAPTHN010000008.1, forward strand.
CTGATAAAGGAAAGAGATGCTGGAAACCTGCAAGTTATCTGCTAGTCATGTTGGTCTATTTTTGGTTTTATTTATTTTTTTATCCGCAAAGGTATTAAAATGTGTTTGGTGGATGGTCCACTTTTTAATATCTTTTTAAGTTTGAATTTCTTCAACATATAGAGCAAGAAAAGTTTGCAGGTGATTTCATTACCATGCGATTCTGGTCATCTAGCCCTGACTGTGTGAATGCAATGCTTTGGGCTGCAAAGTACGTCCTATCTGCTAAGTGTGTGACGTTTTTAGCGATTATAAACCAATCAGATTAGGCAAAAACGTGATGTAGCAAGGTGCACGGAAACTGTAGAATCTCGTACTAGTGAAATCGCCTGTAACACAGAACACACACAACATGCAATAACAATTACATGTAGGGTGTCCACAGAAAAAAAGGACAGTCAACACAATTTGATTTGTTTACAGTTTATTTTGTGCCAAGCATCATTATTCAACAAAACATGATAAATTTGTATAAGAACAGTATTATCAGAACAGTCAAATTACCCACTATTCATACCCCTTGCTGCTGTAACTTTCTGCAGATGATACCGAAATGATGCGTAAGCATGTTTGATGCACTCCAAAAACATTTTTGCCTCATGCAGACATGAAGGAGGCCTCTTACTTTACTGCGAGGGTCGGGATAACTTGCTGGATTCTGCCTTCAAAGTTGCCAATACCGAGTAATTCACTGGGTCCAGCTCAGGAGACAAGGGGTGGGACTGTACCTTGCTCAGCAGGTTTGCTCTGAGGCACTCCTGAGTCTTCTATGCAGTATGAACAGGTGCTCTGCCTTTTTAGAAGATGATTTTGCCAATAAAAGAGTTTCTTGTCTGACCCATGATGTATCTCAAATTCTCTCAGAATGTTATCTATCTATATATATATACATTCAAACTAAATGCTAATGAGATGCAAATGAGGTCATACCAGGTCACAGGATGGTTGCCAGCTAAAAACTCCCTCCACAGGCCTGTCCTTCCCCTACACCCATCACCTACCCTTCTTCCACCCTTTTCTTCTTCTGATGACATCATAAATTGCTGTTATTGCTGTTTAATGCAGTTCGCGTCTAACATCAAAGGTAGTTCCCTCTCTCTCTACCAGGCCTCCACTTATGCAAATGAGCTGCTGCACACAAACGTTTCGCTCCCTGTTTGCAAAGTGTAGCATGCTCTTCACTGTCTCATTTCTAATGAAATGCCATCTTAATCTCATACAAATACTTGACTAACAACTTTTCATCGACATGCCATCATAAAGATCCGTTCACCTTTTCTTTAAGTATATATATTCTTTTATTGACATTTTCAAATATCACAGTTGATACATATGTCATTTGTAATGTTTAAAATCAAACGATATTAATCATATATGCAATATAAACTATATACAAAACATTAATTATATATATGCAATAAATAGCTAAAATTCAAGAATGAGTAATAAAACTTTCAGATAAAAGATAAAAGAGCACCAAACACACGATTAAAAGAAATACAAACTAGGTTCCAGCCACCCAAATAGTAATGAAGTAAAATTGCAATTGATTAAGACCAGAGCAACAGACATACAAAAAAACAAATATATAGTCTAATTAACAATGCATGATATTACATATTCCAGACATTATTTACAAAACTGGCATCATATAACATTCACGGTTGCTTTAACAATGCTACAATAAAAAGAAAAAAATTATAAATAGTTCATTAAATGTTAAAATTAATTCATTTCATTAAAGTGTAAAGTGTAGGCTTATTATTATTGTTTTCATAATTATCGTGATTCTGTTCTTTGACCATGTGGATGTAGGAGATATGTTGCTTTAGACGTCAGCCTGAAGTAAAAATTTCCCTAGTATATTTAGTAGGTCAGGTTCCTTACTTTTCATTATTGATGTAAATTTGTCAGTATCATTCAAAGACAGAAAATTGTTGATAAATTTAGTAGCTGTTGAGAACAAATTTTCCCGGAAAGATTCATTAGCAGGGCATACTATAAGGCAATGGATTTCATCCTCCACCATATTTAATGGACACTTTTCACATGTTCTATTTTCTACAGGAGTCACTGGTTTTTGATGTCGACCTGTTTCAATTCGTAAACTATGAGAACTAGTCCGGAATCTGGCAATCTTAGTTAACATCTTGCGGTTTTGTCGAAGCGTGAGATATGGTTCAAGTTATCGGTTGCTGTGCTTTCAATGGGCTTTACTAGTTATAAACATTTGCATTGATTCTGGCACTCTTATCAATGGCTATTTGAGACATTTTTGTGATTTTCTTGTCTTTAGATGACCCTATGTTGACGACCAAGTGTTGGGTCCTGAATTTGAATTATCGGCAGCTGAAGCATCAGGAAATGTCCCACTGCTTCTCTTACAAGCAGCATCAATGCATGGTGAAAAATGTATCAATAACAATGAGGAAAACAGGACGACCGTGGTCAGCTTGGAGCAACGCAAGCACTTTTGCATATCATGCTTCCATTTAGCCTTTAGTAGTGACCTAATTCACAAATAAACATACTTGCAATAGATCTAATATGGCTGACTATCAAATCCACTCTTATGTCAAGACTTGTCACCAAATTCTGAACTTGTATCAGTGCAAAAAAGAAGACATGTGATGTCCTCTTTTCCTGTAGACATCCTGTATGATCGAAAACTAGGTCCCAACAGATGTCAAAAATATTTATTTACACATAATTAATAAATGTCTTCCGAGATCTGATATCTGAACCTTTTCCTTTCAGTGAAAGTTCACAGTGAGCTGGTACTGGGAGCTCCTGAAATCTTAAGCAGTTTTGATAATGATAACTAGACAGAAGTTACGCATATGCTTCCTTGCTAAATGATAAAAACGATAAAATAGTTCAGCGACCCATTTTATCGTGCATAAATTGTATTGATGATACTTGATATTGACATCTCTAGAATTGAGATCCTGGCACTAGTGAGTACTGCCGAGAAGAGGGGTCCACAATTTCATCACTAGCCAAAGTCCTGTATTAGCCTACTTAAGCTGTTGAAGCAACAGATAACATGAGCAAGCATCAACACTCTTATGCAACTTCTTGTAGTACGTTCTCCTTAAAATATGAAAATCACACTATACAACCCATTGAGTAACTGAAAAAGCAAATTTTTAAAAATTCTGAAATCACACAACATTAATTAATTTAAAAGCTTCTCCGAAACCACACTCACTGCAAGTTGGTTGTCCAGGACTACTTATTTTTATTTTAGTTCATTTAAAATTCTGCTGCGATCTATTTGTTTGTTGTAGTTCAAATATGGTGCAGGTAAAATATCTAGCAGGGGTGTTTTCAAGAGCTCTGATAAAAAATTTAAAATTGATTTCACATTATATTTTTCCCAGGCAGTTCATTTATCCTCAAATACAATTCTATTTTATCTGGGGTGGTTTAGAAGTGAATTAAAGAAAAAATCATATCCAGTTTATTTTCAACAATATTTCAATTGATCTTCTGCCACACCGGATTCTTACCAGGGGTTGGTCAGTATATATTTTTTTTACATTGAAAGAAATGAAGCTTGGTATGGGGCTAGTATAGATCATTAAGGTCAAAGTGTATAGGCTTTTTAAGTCATTCTTAAGTTATAGGTAGACCCTAGTAGAACTACAAGAGAACCATTCTTTATATAGATCCATAATCAGACACTGTTCATCCAATAGTGATGAAATTTACAGTGATGACATCATATGGATGGGAATGATTGAAAAAGCTTTGAATCTGGCAACTGTACAAGTCCAAAGCGATCAGTCTGGGCCACCTTGGCGAAGGTCAAAGATTGATCGATTGTCAAAACCAAATTTTTCCGTAACCAGTATATTTTAGGCGTACTATGTTAATATATATATATTAATATTGATATTAATAGCTACAGTTTCTTTTAGAATAAATGTACAAAGTACATACAACCAAGTATATCAATGCTATTGATAAATACATGCAAGTATGTGCAATTGATCAATTAAATTGAGCATGCCATTTTCATAATTTCTTACCTGTAAATTTTGTAATTTTGTTCTGTATTGTGTGTGTTGCATAATTGAATAAACTTTTCACCAATACCACAACAACTTCAAGTCTTACGTTCAATGATTAAATACTGCTGCATATGATTAGAATATATGTTATGTGGAGTCATGCATTATTCTTTGTTCAATTTCCATGTGTGAATTCTGCATAATGTCTATAATATAAATAATTATTCAATTCTGATGTTTCTTTGTTTGTTTTTCAATCAGTGTGGATTTCAATTTATGGATTTCAATCCTAGAAAATAAGGCAAAATGGGGGTAAATCTAATTGTGCAAAACATCAGTATCACATCAATTCTATTTCAGTATCCATGTAGTAGGCCTATTGGTTGTGCTTTATGTACCTTGAGATTTTAATGATTAATCTATGATTTTTTAATGACTCATATCATTTGTACATAGTTCATCCTTGTTTTTCATTTTGTCGTTTTTAGTCGGTTAAAAGCACTTTGCGTATGTTTACTTGTTTTACTTTGTGACCGGACTGTAAATAAAAGTTTACTTACTTACTTATTGGTTGTGATGTATAAATTGTGTATAAAATGTCCCATTAACTCCACATGTTGATGTTTTATTGGAGGCCCTTTTAAATTGCTTAATGCTTCAAGTTCACAGATTAATGCCCACAGAATACTGATGGCCATGCTACAGCAGGTGAGTCTGTGACAAAATAAACATCAATTCCCTTTCTGCACTATGCAGCTTTTAAAGAGTTTTCTGTTTATCCTCAGCAAACAAGATTGTTCGACATTTTTTACCAACAAAAATATCCGAAACCTTTTTAACTTAAAAAATTAAATGGGGCATTTCGACTTAAGTATTGACGAATCTTCCAGGCTGACAGATATAGCGAACGATATGTACATGTATGTAGACATTTTTTGCGCAAAGAGAAAAACTGCCCGTATAGAAAAACTGACCGTATTGAAAAACTGCGTTTCGAAACAAAGTCTCATAAGGCAAAACTTACATTCGGTAAAATTTTGGTGTTCATTGATGAAAAACTGCAAGCTATTTGTTTTCCTTATGCAGGGAGGGATTGGAGCCCGGACCTCCTTCTGGATCCATCGAGCCTATGATACCCGTCCCCAAACATATCGTCCACAGAAATAACAAAAGATCCAGTTGGCAATTTCTGGCACACTTAAATTCCATAACTACACAAAAGTATCGACCGTATAGTAAAATCCTCAAGGCCATACATCAATGTACATAGGACATGTATACATTCAAACACATCTAAAAGGGACTTTTGTGAATACTTCCTTTTTATCACAACTTTCCCAAGCCCATTAAAAACTGAATATGTGGCACAGCAGTGACAGTTCAATGGTGAAAATAAAATATAATGGTAGGAGGAAATAATGTTATGTTTGTCTAGTTTGAGTATTTTAATATCGCCAATTTCGTGACAAAATCAATGTTAAAGGACAAACGTATAGGCCTAAAATATGAAATTAGTCGGATAGATGCATATCCTACAGATGAAGAAATTTTAAAATTATTTTAACACCTTTGGAGTCTAGGGTCCCTGCTCTGCAGCTCTGAATACTCTTGAGTATTATGCAATTCGTCGAGTTTAGTGAACGATTTAGCCACCTTGGCCTACCGGTGATGTCACACGTCTCTCTCTCATCAGTGACAAATTGACCACCTCATTTCAAGACACAAGACGAGCATTGACATCAATGATACTTTTAAACGGGGAGCTGAATGATGGCCCGAATCACCTTTGCCTTCCCCCGAGTGTTATTATAAGCTTTTATACTATTTATTTAATTTAAAATTTCAAAAGATAACGGGCCTTCAGGTCATTCAGTCCAAATTAAACTTAAAAACAAATTATTTGTTTTACAAAGGTGCTTATGAAGCCGGCCAATCTGAATACATATTTACTTGTGATCATCGTGTGCAATGTTGATATTAATATGTTGGTATGTGCATCACCAAATACACCTGTTTGTTTGTGGAGAAACATAAATAATATGTTAATCATTTTATCATCATTGTTAAAATCATTATCTATAGGCCTTTTGAAAAAATTCATTTGTAGGAAAAAGTTTGTAGAATTAATAACTGGAGTAGCTTGCTTATGAGGCGGCCATTTAATTTCGAGTAGGGGGCTTGGAGTTTTCTTTGGCGGAAAATTTTTTAATTCATGGTAACGGCCGTAATTATTTATTTCAAGAGCACAAAGCCTCCGAATATTCATTTGACATAATTTGCTGAAGCTCCAACTGCCGATAATTCAAATTAAGGACCTAACACTTGGTCGTCAACATAGGGTCATCTGATGACAACAAAATCTCAAAAATATCTCAAATAGCCATTGATCAGAGCACCAGAATCAATGCAAATATTTATAATAACTTTCTGAGAGAATTTGTGCTGCCGTGGAGTCAGACCAATCATCTTCCAACAAGGTGCGGCGCCTGTTCAATTTGCATAGAAGACTCAGGAGTGCCTCAAAACAAACCTGCTGAGCAAGGTAGAGTGCCACCCCTTGTCTCCTGAGCTGGACCCAGTGAATTACTTGGTATGGGCAACTTTGAATCGTCACCATAGCAAGGGGTGCGAATAATGGGTAATTGGACTGTTCTGATAATTACTGTTCATGTACAAATCATTTTTTGTTGAATAATCAGGGTTCCCACTCAACCTGGAAAACCTTGAAAACCTGGAATTTTGGGTTGTGCTTTTCCCGGCCTGGAAAAACCTGGAAAAAGTGATATTTCCACCAAAAACCTGGAAAAAGTCTGGAATTTGGGGTTCTCTTGCCAAAATTGAAACGATCCAACAAATTGTGGACTTCGACGACTGTCCGGGGCGCAAAATCAGTTTGAAAGAATTGCAGGTTTAGACCTTGAAAATTGGTTTTGGCAGCCTTGAAAAACCTGGAAAAAACCTTGAATTTGAACTGGGCAAAAGAGTGGGAACCCTGAATAATGATGCTTGGCACAAAATAAACTGTAAACAAATTAAATTGTGTTGACTGTCTTTTTTTTCTGTAGACACCCTGTATGTGAAAGGCAAGAGTGTGTAAATAATGTGTAGACTGTATGTACAGCCCTAATCATCAGGTAATCAGTAGTGTGGTATTCCGTCCTGTCACTCTTGTGCACTTATTCTTGGACAAATTTTGTTTGAACTTTTTTTGTTCACTTTCTAGTACAAAACTGTGTTCACCTGACAACGTACAACGATCATACATCTCCTAGTTTATGTCAGGTAGGACAGTGATCTACAAACTGAAGCTGATTCAGGCACAAATCTAAGACATTGAAAATATGATGTCGTAGCTTTGTTGACAAATAAATGATGTCATGTAATATCCAAAAGTCATCATTTAAAAAATATATGTGACAGTTCTGAATTATGAGAGACAGGTTTCTGAACAAACTTAGGTGTATGAATTAAACAATATATTCACAATACCTACCAAAGTACAGTTCAGCGCATCTAGATTTTGAAGGAAGTAAAAGTGACTGTTTTTCTGTATTTTTTACTTTGTTCGCCTTTACTTCTTAAATGTGACATCATCGAATAAATAAAATAAAATTAAAAAACACCATAATGTTATTATTAGCATGGTTAAGGAGTGTACAAAAATCGCTGAAAAACTTCAGTACATGTTCTACATTTAAAGAAGATTTACATAAGAAATATTCTACAAGATATACAACATTTATTTTTCTTAATTTTACGCTAAAACTCGCTTTTTCAGTGTATGTTGAATGGTTGTTTGATTTCATACAACATACAATGTTGCGTAAAACTGATGTTTTTATTTCGGTGTAAATTATGAACTACATGCCAGTGGCAGAGATGGATATATACAAGAATTCGCGGATTCAAAGCTAGCCATTTGGTTTTATATTAAAGGGGCAGTGATTAACATGGAATGGGTTGATAGCGATTTTGACCTAATCTAGAGTATATCCATACTGAAGACATGTAAAAATCAATTTGAAGTATGTAATTATATCATGAAATCCTCAAAATAAAAGGCAACTGAGAATCTTCTTGTAAATTGGACGGAAAAGAATAGAATACAATAAAATAAGAAAGACAGATAAATAGCTAGTAAGATAGATCATGTAGATAGGCGGATGGACTTGAAAGAGGGAGCTTCCGCCTTAATAGGAAGGACTGTGCATGACTGCCGCCATGACAGATTGGAAGAACAAACATTGACTATAAGTTGAGATGATATGAACTCTCTCATTTTAATGCAAGTGAAGTACAATTAAAGGAATGAACTAGGGGTCTACACTAGTTCAATAAATACCGGTCGTACCGGTTCAGTCTGGTCGGTTCCTGAAACAGCACTTCGGTATGGCTCAATTATATGAATGCCATATCCAGCTAAAAAAAGCAGTTTATAGCCGAGATTTGACAGAAAATATCCATTAAATCAATCACTGAACTCGAGAAGATCGTCATCTTGACGTCCGCTCTAGTGTGAGATGAACTTTCCGGGCCAAAAATTTGTTTTTTTCGGGAGGCGGATTTCTAATATATATGCGGATCGGCCCGAATTTGAGGTCCGACAGTACGAATTGTGTATCAATCAAGTGGATAGATGATACGTATCGTATTGAATGTCGGCAACGATATAGAGCCCTAGAATAAACCCATTTCACTAAGTGGCCTGGACATTGGCCCCAAACAACTTTTTGTTAAAACAGTGATACATAACTTGCTTTCCACATGAAGCAGACATAGCAGTTTGATTCCTGAAACACAACTTTCAAAATTTAACCTAAAGGAGTGATCAAGTCATGAAGCTTTAATGTTACATTCAAATTCACTAAACATACTCCAGATTGTCACTTCAGCAAAGCCTTCAGTGAATAATTCAGACACACCCACCAACCTGGCCAATGAACAGGCCTTCACACAGGTTATGCAAATTAGGCCGATTTCACCGATTCAAGGACTTCCCTAAATCGTACAGACTAGCAAGTTAGAATAGATATATCTCTCTGAGAGCTTCAAAATGATAGGTCATACGTCTCTGAGAAGTTAATAGATGCTTCTCAAATCGCCGGTAAAGTTTTGAACTGTAGAGAATGCTACTCGCTGATTGGCTGTGACGCTCTGACGCAAATCTTATGATAATGTACGAAAATTGGAGGATTTGTCTGGGTAGATTCTCTGGGTACCGATTGTCTCTTGGATGGACCAATCAGAGGCATGGTCGGGAAATCTATCAGACAATGGGATTGAAGGATTCAAGCACTACTTTTCCCCTGGGTTAACTGATAGAATTCCAGTAAAGTTAAAACTATGAGGCCCTTCTTTTTAAACAAATTAGTGACAAAATCAATTGTTGATAGGAAACAAAATGCATGAAAGCCAAAAATATCATACAATCAAAACACACATTTTAGAGGGAGAAGAAGGTTGCTTGTACAATTGAAGTTTTATACCAGGCCAAATTTATGAAAATTTGAATCAAGATGATTTTAATAACTTTTATGTTTTTCATCAATAAAGTCAAGGCACTAAATCATTATGTTCACTGTTACGTTCTAAAAATAACATGCAAGCACTACAAGAGGTCCGTGCAGATGGAATATCAAGCTATTTCCTATTTGCACATCTGATTTTCTGTAAGGATCTATCTATCTATCAATCTATCCATAGCCCATTGCTGGTTAATGGCATTTCAAGTTCACACCTTGACCATATTGACACAGGAAATCCAATGTATTGTATTGTATCTAATTACACTCCTGAATGGTAATTAAGCTATATTGCTGTTAGACCTCTCAGGGAATGAACTCCAGATAATTAAAGCCATATCCACCAGAGGGCCATTTTGTATACAACAGTGGACAGTGCTGCCACCTAGCCTGTTCTTGGTTCACATGTTTATTGTTTACAGTGTTAACAGTGTTTACATGGTTTATGGTTTTCAGAATCCCATATCACCCATTCCAATAGCTACGCCTTTGGCCAGCTAAAAATTAACATATATATATTAAAAATTAAAATTAGCTTTTTACACCATTGCTCCAGCAAAACATTTGAGTTTGAAGTTTGGGACATTTGACTGAAAAAAAAAGTCCTGAAGGTCAAATTATCATGTTCATTGAACAAGGTTTGGGGCTTATCTTGTTGCAAAAATTATCTACTCTCCATATTCCAGTCTCAAATGAAGGCATCCCTTTGTTACGTTTTTAGAAAAAATATGGCCGAAAACCGGCAAAAATGCACATTTTAGGGTGACAACATTTTTCAGTGTCACATAGTCTGACATAATCTCACTCGAAACAAAGTGAACATGCAGTTTCTTTAATATACAATCATCTTTCATTAGTAATTTAATTTTTCTATCATCATTTAAATAACTTTTATAGATCAAAATAGAATAACAACACTCATTAAAAAGTAGAGCATTTTTATATTTTAATTACAGAATCGAGAAATTTTGCTTTTGTAAGCACTATCAATTAGTATCAAAGGAGTGTGTAAACTCTATGCTTTAGTGTGAACTTTTTGTAAAAGCTTTCAGTCAGTGTAAACGTTTTTAAGTTACTATTCATCAGCTAATGGTAGCCAGCAAATAATGTAGATTAAGTGCAAAAATAGATGAGCTCTGATATTTGTTTTGATAGCATAAAATGCCCTACTTTTAAAAGACTAATAAAAGGTTTTGTTTTTTTCCTGGGAGAGGGCAAATGAAAATACTTATCACAAAGAGAACCCTTATATTGCCTAACATAGGGGAGACCAGGGCACGTTGGACCTCAGGCACGTTGGACCATCCCTGATAATTTTTTTAATAAAACATGCAGAATTTTGCAGATTATCCACAATCCCCAATGAAGAGACCTTTTGTGGTATGCACTTCTGCCAAAAAGTTCCAGGAGCATTGGAAGAAGAGTGTAATTTTAGGATCAGTTGTGCACCCTCGATCAACTCTCCACAGGCCTAATTCACTTTTTTTTTCACTTGCTTCTTCTAACGGGTCCAACAAAAACAAGTCCCCCTTTACGAAAACTTGAATAGGGGAGTGCTAGGCACTATTAGCCGCTCTTCTGATTTTAAACTCCTGAACCAAAAGTTTCAATGGTAAATGGCTGGTTGTTTTATATAATCATAGGAAGACCTCTTGGCTACAATATTCGGTGTAGTTACATTATATTCTTAATTGCTAATAGTCAAAACATCATCTTTAAAAATGTAGTCAAGCGGCTCATCGTGCCCTGACCCTGGAAAACCATGAGCCATGGCATGGGGGCATTGGGGGGGGGGGGGTTGTTTACATTCATGTATTATCCATCTCATTCAACTGTAAAGAACTGATGCCTCATAAACCAGATGTTTTACTTGAAATTTCCCCTTGGCACATACCACGATATGGATCAGATGGATTTTGCATATTTTTCTATGAAAATAGCACAAATGTGTCCTAAATAGCTGCTGATGTCTTGCTCTTTAGTTCTTGAATTAGTGGACAACAAAGAATAACAATTATTGTAATGAAATACTAGCCGGCCTGTGATTGCCAGTCGTTGCGAAGATTGCTGGTCTGACGGACCTGTCCGACAAATTATCAACCGTTCTGGCAGTCCAAGTTAAAAAAATCGTATTGAATGCAAGTTAAATTTTCTTGAAATAACCAAGATATGGATCCTTTTTGGTCTGGCATGGGATTTTTGATCTTCGCAAAGACAGTTGCCAGACAGAGGTGTCATATGGTAAAAATACATTATAAACTAGGCAACATTAAAAACACTCACATTTTTAAATATCTTAAAATCCAACATGTTATTAAGATAATTTAATGTAAATTTACAGTGTCAGTTGATATCCATTTTAAAAGCCTCGAAGTTTCATGAAAAAAGTACGTGAATGGCTGAATAAGGTCATTCTTAGTGTTATAAATGAAAAAACGGCCAAAATTAGTGATGCAAGGATAGTGAAAATAGCCGGATACCGGAGACCGGACAATCTGGCAACACCAACTGCCTGAGACCGGATAGGAACCGGATAGTTGGAACCGGACAATAAACATACGAAAAAGGAAGTTTTCCAGCTATCGCGGTTTAATATGAATATCTTTTCTGGTAGCCGAGAGATATCTGTCCTGCAGGAGGAATGTTCCTCTTCTGATGGAATGTTTTTCAGTAACTAAATTTAAATTTTGAAGATGGCTGCATCATGTATTTGACTCAGTGTGTTCTTGCAACATTCTTATATTTATTAACAAAGTTTTTTAGAGATGCTTGCTTGCTTGCAAGCGGCATCTCTATTGTGGGAGGATGGCTCTTAAACTTTTGACAACTGCCTTGGTCATGCTGTTTCATCTCTGTCATTAAAACTTTGCATACAGTTTCAATCGAATTTTATCTTGCGTTGATAAACTTTTGGTGTCTTTCTGAGATGAAGAAATTAATAAAGAAAACAAACAGGCTGAGTTTCTGCAGGTCAAAGGTCAATCACCAAAAGTAGGTCACAGGCCAGATACCCTCCAGCAGGTCTCACATGCCAGATTCCCTCTGCAGGTCTCACATGCCAGATACCCTTGTGCAGGTGACTGCACTACTATCATGGGCAGTCTATCTACAAGCATCTCTTAAAGTGCCTGCACGTTATTTTTATTTTTGAGCATCTCATGCAGATATCCGGTTCTGACACCCTTATTCTACCGGATACTGGATATCCTGCAAATTCCAATATCCAGCCGAATACCGGATACCTTGCCGGATATCCATGCATCCCTAGCCCAAAATCTAGTCTGTTAAAAATCCATTTCTGGGCAGTGGAAATAATGAATATGGTTCCCTAGGTCACTTGAAGCATTCTTACTGTATTTTGTGCAGCAGGCTTATTTTCACTTATAAATACAATCTCTCACAGCTTTTGAAAGCAAAACCTTCTTTGCCATATTATTATCGTTTTCATAGCTACGTGTTTTTTGAAAACTTCGTTTTGCAGTTAAACCGTGACATCATTAGGGTATCTGTGAATGTGATTGGTCTAATCTTCAATCTGTGACATATCAGTTCAGAGTTTGACATCATGGTTTATGACAAAGGAAATTAAAACTGCCAGGCAATTTTATGTTTTGTATGCAACAAAAAAACAACAACTTTTGTCTAAGGCAGATTCCACGAAAAGTGCTCTCAGAGGCTACCTCAAACTTTCCAACCCTTTTGTTATGTCTCTACTGCTTCCTGATGCAAATAAACCTATTACTCAGTACATCTGTGAGCTAATGAATAAATATCATTAAAATAATCCTCAAATATGCAGCTTTTTGCTCTTAAAAAGATATTTTTTATCCCTCATGAGGACATTTTGGACGACCAAACTTACTGGTGATCAGACGTGCTTACTTTGGCACTCTGTGGAATCTGCTAAAACCAGTTCAGGAAATTGTAATGATGTGTGATTGATAAAAAACATCTTGAAAATTATTTTTTGGAACCATTCTTAATTGTGTTGGTCATTATAAAACTTGAAAAAAAAGAAAAAAAAAAAGACTGCTAATGTAACTCGATTCCGTCACAGGACACTGAGGTTACATTAGCAACTTTTACATGGGAATTTTTCTGTGTTCTTGCTACTTGTGCAAATTTCGAAAGTGAAATTCTAAAATTTTATTGAAAAATCTGTCTTATTTGCCTATATACATCACCAAAAAACATAAACAGCTCTGTGCAGTAGCTGTTTTTTTAATGGTAATGTAACAGCAATTTCGCATCCGTCCATTACATCGTGTTACATTAGCAAAATTTGTCTACAGAAATACGTTAAGGAACACATGATTTGATCTCAAATTTTTTCTGAACTGAAAGCCAGGTCTCCCAGGAACAGGCAAGGCGTGGTACCCTGCTGGTGTTTTCATTTATATTGCAGTAGTATCAGCATAAACAAATTCCGTCCTCCATCATTTAACGTTGTTACATTAGCACAAGGCCATATTTTTAGTTATTCTCATATACCAATTCAACAGCAAATTGTGTTTACCCATGATTTTATTTAATGGATTGACACAGTGAAAGATTTAGATTTCAGTTTTTTTTTGTCCTGCCAGCTATCCTCAGAAAAAGCACCCTGAGAAAATCTGAGAAGCTACGAATCAATTATGTCTGGCCTTATCCGTCTTTGTGCTAATGTAACTTGTGGTAAGTAATTTTGCTGCTCTTCGTGGAATCTGCCCTAAGCCGATTGTTACACCTTGCCAGAAGAGTCTCCGTTTCAATGTTTCCCAAACAAAGACTGGTCTATTGTATTTCGCAAGACACTCATCTTCACAATTTCAAATCACTTTGTGACATTTGTTGTCAGTCATTGTACACTGCTGGCCAAAAGTTTTGAAAATAGAATTTGCTTGCCATCGGATCAGAGTTACAGAAATTTGCCTTGTCGGACGTACTAACGCACTGGACATTCGACACAATGACATTTCGCCTTGTAGCTCAGCTCCTATTGCACTTGGAGCTTTGGTTGATGGCTTGCCTGATACCCCTATTACCTGGCCTCATCCCTATTTAACAATAAAATAACTGAGGTGTAATAGTAGGGCTACACAAGCTGCTAAAGTGTCAAATCTGTAAATCTGACTTGACAGAATTGCCGCTATTCTGGAAACTAAAACTAAAAAATGATGCAGATAATACACTGGAAATGTTTTTATGGGCATTAGGGAGGACTCGGATAATTACAATTCACTTGGAATAAGTTTTTGTGGGGTCTATCCTGATATTTTAAATTTTTTCGGGCAATTTTTAGCAAAAAAAGCCAAATTCTGATTCCCAGCATTTACCCAGAAATGGCTATATCTTAAATATAAGCCACCTGTTTATGGTGTTTCATATCCAAAATGGCATTCAAAGAAGATTTAAGTATGCCATTGAGCCTTCTGAAACCAAGGAAGCTGACTCAGGCCAAAAAATGGTCTAAAAAAGCATGTGAAATGGCTGAAAATATGAATTTTCACAAAAGTCAAAGTGGCCGGGCACAAGTCGCATGCCAAAAAATTTTCTTTTGCAAAAATTATAATTTTTTGGCCATAGCCAACTTTCTATACCACTGGCATATTGAAATTCCAAAAAAAGTTTTTTTCAGCCCACCCTAATAGACAGTTGTATTGCCCTGTCAGCCGATTATTAAATAAACTTCAGGTTGTTCAAAACTCAGCAGTTCGATTAATTGAGAGATTGAAAAAACATGACAGTGTTAGCCAAAGTACAAGTAGACGGTACCGTAGACTAAATTAGGAAATAACTGCAGTGGTTACCAATCACAACAAGAATTCAGTTCAAATTGATGAAAAGTACATGGAAGACAATGAACAATCAGGCATCATTGCCGCATCAAAAGACATTCAAGAACTTGTTAAAGTCAAATCTCAACAGGAACATAACCCAGTCTACAAGTGGACTGCTCTTGCATTGCCACAGATCAGAACATCTGCTGTCTTGTGTTGCCATCTAGTGACTTGTGTGCTATTCAGCGAGCTCCTGCGAGCGTCCACCTACTTTCGACCAGAGGAAGACACACAATTTTGTCTGGAAGACACCGGGGCTGTTTCTGAGTGTGCTGATGGCCTTGTCTACTTCCTTAGAGAATGTGATTGCCGAGTCTGACTCTGGTATACATCAATGTTGAATAGAAATTTTGTGAATGTGCAATGAAATTGGAACTATTTCTTGGGACAGCAATGCTGTAGCATAGGAAATCAACTTTTCTGCCAGGTGGCAGCAGCATGCAGTTCTCAGTTTCACCAGACAGAACATAACCTGAGAAGCAACCACAAGCTGCTGTTACAGAACCTGTCCCATGAAAAATTAGTTTGAAGATTGGGCATTATCCTATGCAGCGCCAAAACTTTGGAAAATTTTGCCCGAAAAGTGAGAACTGCACAGCTGTACAGACATTAGAAAGCTTCAAGAAGAATAAAAACCCCATTTATTTACATGTGATTTGATCTGAAGAAGCGCTGATGAACAGTTGACAGAAATCGGTGTTAGGCCTATATAATATATATAAATCCATATTATTATTTTTTAAAATAATTATTAAATAGATTAAATAGATAGATATATAGATAGATAGATAGATAGATAGATAGATAGATAGATAGATAAAAAGAAATTGTACATTGTACTTTTTCACAAACATGTTTTAAAGACTGCCAGTCAAAACGGCGATAAACCAGAACGGCTATTCATATATTTACAAACAATACCTAAACGGCGATGATCAAAGTCCAAAACGGCGATGACAATTTTAGTTAAAAAATCAACTAAGAAAAGTATATTTCAACAAAAAAACCTCTAATATTTGTTACTTTGTAGCAAGAAAGTTCACAGCCATGATATTTGCTACTTTGTAGCAATATAACTTAGACATTTTTGTTGTCTAATTTGACATGTTATAATGTAGCTAAAACTTAGTAAATGTGTAAAACTTGATAAAAAGCAACAAAAAACTTAACTAAATGAACTTTTAAGTAACGGAAACAATGCTGGATAACAAAATGTATTACGTTAAAGTAAAATTACTAAGTTTGCAAGGTAATTGTACCCAAAATTAGTGAAATAGCCGTTCTGGTTTTCTAGTAAAATCTATCATCGCCGTTATGGTAAATACACGAATAGCCGTTCTGGTTTATCGCCGTTTTGGCTGCACACCGTTTTAAAGGTTATAGTGGCTATATATATATATAGGCAATTCCTCGAGATATCTGTAGGCCTATAAATTCATAATTATCAGGTGCTATTAATATCTAAAATAGTTTATTACTGACCCACTTAATTTTACAGACTGCCACAGATAGCAATCTAAACGTAGATAGACCTATCTAGAGTGCACGTGTGTATTTTGCAGAGTCATGTTGTTGTAGAACCAACCATAGTGTCTGGGAACCAACTTATCATGCATCCAGTCACAGACAATTAAAATTTGTCAATGTTTGCTGAAAATTGAGCTGCAAAGTGTACAATCTTCCACAAAAATGTATTGACAGTATACATGTCAATCATATTTAGATTACAATTTTTATAGGCTACGTTACATCACTGAAGTGTAAACTTGTCCATATAAAATAGGCCAATCTCATGACATAATATATTCACATGAGTGACATAACTGACACTTCTCATGAAATAATTGAAATAAGAGCTCTCAAAGAAAGAGACATCATTAACTTTCACAGTCAATGATTGACTAGTGTTAATACATGATCAAAATGAAGATACTAGACAGTATAAAGATTAACCTACCTTCCCTGACAGTTCCTTGAGTCCTAATACACGTCTGCAACGTTCCAGAAACGATGTCGATGTCCTAGTTTTTAGCCCATGTAAACAAACCAGTAAGGCAGCCACAGGAGGAGCCACTGTTGAAAGCACATGGCTTTTGTGCCCCTTGTGGTTGGAGTGAAAACTAAATCCATGTGCTGCCATGACAACGTTCCAATAACAAAGTTCTTGCTCCAAAGCGTTCCACCAAGTTGAAATGGAAGTATCTGTTACAAATAATATGCCTTTCTGTGACTTCCCAATGGTACTAAAGTTTCTAATGACTATATTTTCATTTTGATACACCTATGGATAGACAATATAGACACTCTAGATGCATATTCTAGTTTCATGACAAGATCAAAGTTTTTTCTTCAGAACGAAAATAAACTTCTTGCTCAAGCTCCTGATTAGGTCTGTCCCATGAGACATGTGCAAAACGAAGGCCCCTGGATTTTAAGTGGTCGATTGGTCGTCCCCTAACATAGCTGAAAATAGTTCATCATTACACGGTATAGGCCTACAATGTCATGATGTATTGAACTGATACAAGCATTGATAAAGCCCGGTCTTTCATGGTTTGTCCAGAGAGTAGTTCAACACCAACCCTTCAGAATTTAGTAGAACTGCAGAAAAACATTTCACCCACTAAATCTCTGCACCTTGTTCTAATCTGCCAACTAAAGCATAGACAGTTCTGGATGGGATTTTACAAAGACCCAGTCTTGTTGTCTCAGGAAACAAGAAAAACCCTATGTCCCAATGTGCCCACTGTCCCAATGTACCCCAGTTTCTCCTACACTCTATAGTCCTAGATCTAGAAGATCTGCTCAAATGCAACACCACAAGACTCTACAATCTAGTGATCCATCAGATGCAGGCATGATAGACATGTATACATTGTGCATTCTTCACAACAAAAAAAAAAAAAGTTTTTTTCCAGGCTCTGACTCAAAATGCAGAGATGCAAATAAAGTGAAAGCCAATCAAGCACTTCCTAGGGCGTTGGCAACGGAATAAACATGACCTACTTAGGCCAATTGAGCAAAAAAATCTATAAAATTATTCCCATTGATTATTTGGCCATGCCTAACACGGTGAGTGAGATCTTTTTTATGTTGTATATTTTCTGTCTTATTATATTTTCTAATAGACATTTATTCTAATTTAATGCTATTATTGTCATATTATAACAATTATTAATTTATTAATATATCTAGTGGCAGAACCTAAACCACTGCATGTCATTGTGGCAAGCAATCAATGCATGTTCACTTCATGCATGAGTAGATATTTGAGACACAGCTATAGGTTGACCCATACAATCTGGAATAATTCTCTATGAATGCAGCTAATTAATAAATATTATGTATTTCATTACTTATAAAAGTATCAAAAGCCAAATATTTGTGCCATTATCAAAAAGACCAGTCAATTTATTTATTTAGAAAAAGCATTTTTTGCTCACTTTGAAGTTTGAAGTCAGCTGATTGTGTTGTTGTAGATACTTTCTTCTATGTGTTCTGATTGCCCCAAGGTGACCTTTTTATAACAAGCTGTAAAATAAATTGAGAAGTCGGTTAAGCATTTTACAGGTTGCAGGCAACACATCTTCAATGCATGCTTCTGTTTTTGTAGGCCTACCATTGGGCTTGTTGTGTTGCTAAAGACCAAAACACTGTCAATCACTACTATTACCAGAGTCAGCAGCTGAGCTCCATTGCACGTTGTCAACTTGTCATTCCCATGGATATCATAACATAAGTAGACTACATAGTACATACCTAATTAAATCTCTTCTCTTCTCTTGGTAATATTGGTCAAAACATCATCAACTGAATTCAGGGAATGATGATTAATAAAATATTTAGGAATCCATATAATTTCTCACACTAAAAATAATCTAATATGGGCTATACTGTATTTATCACACAATCTCTTGCTGGCAAAGCCAAAGAGACACTTAGAAAGGTTAAAATATTTTAGGCTTAGCATAAATATTTAAAGATACATCTGTAAAATTTTCTGTTGCAGCAATATTAGGCCTATTAATTAATTTAGTAGGACTACATGGTATAAGATGCCTAAAATTATACTATCAAAGTATCAAGCATCAATAATTAAATTGTAATGGTTACTCTAGATGCACAAAATGGATCTACTCATAACAACCGTTCAACAGAACACTTACAGGACAAATTGGCTATAACTAGAACAGACCTGGAATAGACAAATCGGCTGAACCTGACTGAGCAACTGGCTGAATACAGCCACCAACCACTACAAGACATGGCAAGTGCAAGTGGGAAGAAACTGAAGGACCCCCATGTATGCAGGGTGTTTATATCTTCCCCTTTCAATGGGATGGAGGGAGAGAGGGAGACCCTGACAAGACTCTACTGGCCAAAGCTTCAAGTGTTCTGTGCCCAACGTGGTATACAATTGAGGTATGGCTATTTATATATTCTTTTGTCATTCATGTAGTTCATAATGTAATGTAGAGTTGAAGATTTGTTTCTTTCATGAAGTTGTGTGTTAAGCTAATAAATGATTTGAAGTGTAAGTACTTCCAGTTCATTGTCAATAATTATTCTGAAACTACCACCACTTATATTATCAGTGGTGAACGATTTCCTGTTCAGTTTTTCCAACCTCCGGGTACTATTAAGAAATAGTGTCATATATTTTTACACAATCATTAGGCCTATAGGTCAGATCGTGTTCCCGTCAATTAAAATTAAAGTTTTTCCCAGCGAAAAAAAAATCCGGTTAATAAATTGTTAATACAGCTCTTTAATACAGTATCTTTAAATTTAGATGACATCACTTATTTTCCAGATTAGTTGACATGAGATGGGGCATAAAGGCTGACTCAGATGCACAAACCATCAACATCTGCCTCAAAGAACTAGAAAGGTCAGACCTCTTTATTGGATTCTTTGGCCAGGTAATATTTTGTAAATATTTTCTTTATTGCCATAGAAAAGATAAATAAAATAGAAATAATTTACTTTCTCAAACTTTGAGAAAGATTTCGAAAGCACATGCTCCAAGCAGGTTGGATTTTGACTTGCATGCGGCATGAAAAAAAAGCTATGCCAACAGCACTGATTGTAAATTGCTTTGATTGTAATAAACTGAGTCACATATTGGGAGATTGATAAAGTAAGTTAGTAAATTTTTTTTATTTAACGTCGATATTCACAATTTAAAAAAACAAACATAAGCGCACAGCGTAATTGATGATGCAACAATGATCGCTGTATCTTATCTGACAGAATACAATACTTTATTTTTATTTTGCAAAAGCTGCAGGTATTCACCGAAAGGTTCTTGCATTGATAGATAAATATACATCGATATTGATAGATATAGAATGACCTTACTTATAGTCCATAATTTTTGACACGCAGATGTCAAGCAAAAGGTTTACAAAAATAAAACCAACTCGACTTTGGAGAGCTGTGATAGGCCTTGACAGCTGTTTGGGAATTTTATTTTTATGGGCCTGCATGCATTATTCATTTCAGATTAACATTAATTAAATTAATAACTCTTATGTAGTATGTAGTATTACAATAGTACATTTTCTGAGATGACTCTCCCTTCATCAATATTTCACCATCAAATGATTCCAAGTTTTTTGCTCATTGGAATGTCTTCATCAAGAATGCCTAAGTCTTTTTATGGAATGATGAGCTAGAATTCGATATAAATAAATGGTCTTTGAATATATCTACTCTAGATTTCAAGCATAATCTTCGATTGTTTGATGCTTACAGCGTTACGGATGGGCAGGCATTAATGATGCGGAATTACAAAGAAACTTCGACATGGCCACCGAAAGATTTCCATGGATAGACGACTACAGAAACCGAAGTGTCACCGAAATTGAGTTTCTTGGAGGTCATCTGAATAAGCCTGGAGATATGCCGGCTGCTATATGCTTCAGAGATAAGGTCATTTATTCAATTCAGATATTAATTAAATTCAAATATTTATTCAGAAATTTATTCTCTCCAGATATTTATTCAATTCAATTCAGATATTTATTCAATCCAGA
Organism: Platynereis dumerilii; assembly: GCA_026936325.1. Lineage (NCBI taxonomy): Eukaryota > Metazoa > Annelida > Polychaeta > Phyllodocida > Nereididae > Platynereis > Platynereis dumerilii. The sequence goes on from JAPTHN010000008.1 coordinate 38,283,939, forward strand.
TATTTATTTAATTCAGATGTTTATTCAATCCAAATATTTATTCGATTCAGATATTTATTCAATCCAGATATTTATTCAATTCAGATATTTATCCAATTCAGGTATTTGGTAAACAAAAATTCAGAAAATTATATTATATATTGCTTGCATGATTATAAAATGTCTTGAAAGTCAAGTAAATTTTATTTTACGTCAGTATGCTTCTCGCTGAAAGTTATTTCATATCAGCCACCTTGATGTGATTATTTTGGTGTCATTTCAGTCTTTTGATGATGAGAAGTTAGAGGAAGGACGAAGGCTGGACAACAAGAAAATGTTGAGGTCCTTCGCTGTTGAAAATCCAGAATCCGCCAAACGGATGGAAGACCTCAAGGAAAGAGTGAAAGCCAGTGAAGATAAGGTTATCTTTTTTATCTTGAATTTCTTCATTTTCTAGCTACATTGTAGTCTGCAGACTACCAGTGCTAAATTCCGAGTGATGATTCCAAAAACTTAACAGAAATTATTACAATAACTATATTTTATTTTCCAGGCACTTGGGGTCTTGATGGACTACAAAACTCCAGAAGAGGTAGGCTACTTTTATTTTACCTTTTAAAAAAGTTTTTTTAAAAGAATTAAAAAGCACAAGTTTGTTATATAAACAGGATGCATCATTCAGTACAACTATTTCTATACTTTTCAGGGAGCCCAGTTCTTATTTGAGTGCCTTTGGAAGTATGTGACTGAAGTCATGTTTACTTCTGAGGTGGAAACTCCTCTCGGCCCTTTGGAAGTGGAACGGGGCCAACATGACGCTTTTAGAAATTCTCGGAGTGCTCATTATGTTGGTGGAGAGTCTGAATTGCAAACCGTGCAATCGTTCATTACAGGTACCCAATTTTTAATATAGAGGTTCTTAGAAAATGTTTTGTCAGTATAGCAAAGATTTGGAAATGGTTATGAAATTAAATGATTATATTAACATAAACAGATTAACTGACTAATTTGTAAATCTAACCATACAGAAATATATTTTGGCAATTTGCGCTAACAACAGTGCCAACCGCATAAACTGCAATCTAGGCCTGCCTATATGCGGCTCCTAAAATAAGTTACACCAATCCAGCAGAGAGGGTCATTTGCTACAGATGTAATCAACTAATCCACACAATGAGAGATTGACAAAATTGTTTCTGATGCCATTTTTGTTAACTAATTTGTTTCATTGGCTACACTAAAAGGGTGTAACAATTAAAGTCAATGCAAATATCAGGCACACTCCAGCATACTTAACCGAACTGGTTTTCCTTCGAACATGTTGGTGACCTCCTTTTGAACAGCACAAAATGAGCAAGTTACTGGTGACTAATCTTTAACTAATTTTTAACTAATTTCTTTTAACAACCTTGCTCCCCAAAGGACAAAATTTCAGCAGAGTAGCCCAAACCAGGGATTTACCTTGTCTCTATTCTCTATAGTGGTCAGCAGTGTACAGAGCACCAGTGGTGGTAGAAGGTGAAGGAGTGAATACCCATAGTAACACATGCTTCCTATATATTCATAATATATACCTCAAAATGAAACTCTTGATTTTATTTCAGACAAGAAAGAAAACATCCTATTTGTGACAGGGGAGGCAGGAAGTGGCAAATCAAGTTTGATGTGCCAATGGCTGAATACTTGGCAGAAAATGCGCCCAGATGACGGCGTCGTTTACCACTTCATAGGATGTGCGGCAGGCTCTACAGGTAGACATTCTGTAAAATTTTTGATAATGACAAAACATTTTTTCTGAAGCTGAGAACAAGAAAAAAAAAAGACATCCCATAAGCTAAAATAGTCTGGCTGAGCTTGCGGTATAGCATTCTAGCATGGTTCCAAAAATATAGGCCTATATATTATTCACTTAAAAAGCAACAGGTGACTTCCCAGAGAATATAATTTTATGAAACGGAGGCACCCTGGCAACTATTCAAATACATGTGAGAGTTTTCAGCCATTAGTTGGCATATATGTATACGTGTATTGAACTATCTTAATGACATTTATGCCATTTGACACCTCTGTCAGCCAATCACAAGCCTGTATTTCCCTGCGATAAATCCATTATTATTTGTTGTCTACTCATCCTCTCATGTTTGACTGTTTGTCTCATGATATAAGCCTGTTATTCACCGTAGGATTGTGAATACATGTTTATCACACCTCGGGCTAAAGCTCTCAGGTGATAAGTAATAGATAACGCCCTCGTTTGTGACGATATGCAATATATCCGAGGGCTTTAGCCCGAGGATTATTGCAGATCGTCACAAACAAGGGTGTTATCTAACTTATACCACTAAGTACAAAACAAATTAGTTTAAATCTCTTTGTTTGCCATTTAATCCTTCTTGTTTGACAACAATTCATTGTATTTGTTGCACATTCATGTTCCTCAGTTCATTTGGAGGTTGGCAGCCCTGAAGGCAACAGGTCAGAATTCTTTGTTCACAGGAAATGATACAATACATTAATTTTGTAGATAGATAGATAGTTAGATAGATAGATAGAAAGATAGAAAGATAGAAAGATAGAAAGATAGAAAGATAGATGGATTGATAGATTAGATAGATAGAAATAACACAATATATTAATTTCATAGATTAATTTTATAGATAGTTAGACGGAACGGATAGATAGATAGACAAATAGATAGACGGATAGATAGATAGATAGATTGACAGTGCAGCCCTCTCAGTCAAGGTCTCTTTGGTGAGGCAGATTATTACAGTCACTGGGCAAAATTGGATGTTAAAGTTATAAAATACATCTGAAAATAATAAGAGAAAGCAAGGAGCAGGGGTTCGGGGGCGGAAGCCCCCGAAATAAAAAGAAGCAGGGGTTCGGGGGCGGCAGCCCCCTAATTAAGAAGAAAAAATAATTCTTTGAGCTTGTCAAATAGGGCCAAAACTGTTAGTCTGCCGCTCTGCAATTGTTTTGGCTGCTTATCCATCCAGAATGAACTTTTTTATCAAGTTACCTAAAATTTGATCATATTTCAGATATTGGTATAAAAAAGAGTAAACACAGCCTTTTTATTGAGAGCAATCACACTTGATTCAATCTTCCTCCTTGTTTGCTGTCTGTGTTGTCCAGTTTTAATCCTTTGTTGGTCAGTTTTGTTTCAGTGTTTCCTTCAATTTTGTCAACTTGTAGTCAGCCAAGCATGCAATATCATGGTCAGGTGTATGAGCTGTGATATGCATTATATCAGAGCGAAATCCTGCCTTCTGATTGGCCAAAAAAAGCAAACAGTGGTATAAAATCACATATTCCTTCTCCCGTGGTGAAATAACCTCTACATACATCCAATTGAGATAATTTCTTGGACAATATTTCCTTGTTGAACAACCCGAATCAAAATAACGATTGTCTAAATTGTCTATATAGTATAAATCATCACAGTCATGCAATTATAACATAGGCCTTTACATATGTAAAGGCCTATGGTTATAACAGTAGACCTATTTCACTGAATGGCCTGAACATGGACCCCAAATAACTTTTCTGCAATTCAACAATTCTTAATTAGCTTTTCACACGCTGGAGATTAATACACTCTAAATCCAAAAAGACAACTTTCAAAATTTACGCTGTAAGAATGACCAAGTTATAAAGTCTTGAAGTTACATTAAAATGCACTAAAAATACTCCACTTGGCTGGACCAATCAGAGGCAAGGACGGGAAAGGTATCAGCCAATGGGATTTCAGTATTCACCACTTTTCCCCTAGTGTTAACTGGGAGAACCATCAGTGAAATTAGTCAATTGGGGGAGATTATGGACACATTTTTTTTTTATAACACTCAGGGCTGGATCAGATTCTCCAAAGACTTATCTCTGAGCTTGAACTATGTTTGGAAAACACGACCACAAATCACCAAAACTCAGAAAAAGAAGCAGCCAAAAATCCAAAACTAAACCAGCCTCAACTGGCAAGAAACTTGCAACAGATACTCCGAGAAGCGGCAAAAAGGAATTCGGTCGACAAAGTCATCCTTCTTGTAGATGGGTTGGACAAGTTGGACGCTGGAAGCAAAGCTGGAAAGGTGGGCCTAGGGCTATATTTTTTCCTTATGTTATTATTAAAACATTATTTGTTTTTATTGTATGTTTTTCCATTAATATTCAATAAATTCAAACCTATGATTATTAGGTATGTTGTTGTGAGAAAGCGAGTTTGATGTCAATTTATTTTCCTGTTACTCACAAAAATGCCTGATTTTATATGTTCCTGTAGTTACTTCTATTGATCAGCTTAAGGAAACTGCTTCGTTCTTATATTTAAGTTAATACTAGACACTGAATTGTTGAAAACGTCGTTTTTCACCTCTTGCGATGAGTTTTTCTCATCGTGTGCAAAATGTTTAATTGACAGTTAATCTCTTGAATCAAGGCGTTTTGTGATATTATCAATATTATTCATCCATAGCAATAAATTATTCAGACATGTAATGAAGTGTTGTGCTGCAACCATATCTATGATATATATTATAGTAAGGCACAGACATTGTATGAATGTATGATGCCATCCTCATATCTTCTCGTTAGGTTCTTTTAAGCAAGAAACTACTTTTAAAAAGACCTTTGCTGAAAACATTTAAGTTTTGTTGGTGTGGGAAATAGTGTTTAACAGCACAGGCCAAAGCCTGTTAGTCTAGTCTTCATCAAATGTACAATGCTCTGGACAGGAAATATGTCATCCAAAAATTTAACTCAGCCAATTAGAGCAGTTGTAATGTGACCTTTACAAGAACTTCTCTAATTGGCCGATTTAAAAATATTACCTATTTTATGTCCATATGAAGTTTGCAAGCTCAGTCTGAGCATGCTACCTTTGAATATAATATGTAAATGCCAAGGCATGAAGACAGGACCGCCTGAACGCAAAAACTAAATTTCTCTAAATTGCAATTATCTAAATTATTTCTCGAAATTCATTTTTTGTATTCAGGTTTGTTCGATAAAAAGTTAGGAGAAAAATATTGGGACAATGAGAAATAGGATGGAAAGGTAATATTTTAAAAGAAAATGTAAAAAAAAAAGTTTTGAGGGAAATTTAAGCATTGTTTTTGGAAATTTGGAAAAAAAAAAAATTTTTAACTTTTTTTTTTGGGAATTTTTTTTTTTCGAACATTTTTTTTTGGGAAAATGTTTTTTTTTCGAACATTTTTTTTTTGGAATTTGTTTTTTATTTGGAAAAAATTTTTTTAAAAACATTTTTGGTATTCACGTGTGATGAGAAAAAAGTGCCAGGATCGTATTATGGGAATAATAATCACTTCTTTTGGTTCACGCCTCGCATGTTTAATTGCCATAAGGGACGAGACTCCTCCGGTGAGCCGGTACGTGGCTCTGTCCCGTCTACAAGTGACAAGTACGGGAGAGCGGGACCAGTTGAACCAAATTTTAGAAATTGCTCTCTCGTGTGCATATCTTTACAGCTTTCAAGGAACAAAGGTGGAAAAGGTAGTTTAAAAAGTTGTCTAAACATCCCAACTTTAGGTTTTGGTGTGTATCTTACCACGGCCGACATATGAGCCTCCAAAAAATAAAAATAAAGTGGTTCAACTGGCCCCACCCTCGGGGCCAGTTGAACCATCCATTGGGGCCAGTTGAACCATTGGAAGGATGGTGGGTGAAGTGTGGGGTTGCAATCCTTTATTTTTGCTAACAAGTTCAGCTAGGACCATAGCATGTTCAGGCTAAATTAGACATGTCTCTCACATTTCTTTCTGTTCAGAGAATAGCCTGGGGCCAGTTAAACCAGTCGACGGTTAAACTTAAATAATAGATTTATTTATTTATTATAATCCATTGTAATGGGCCTATTAGAAAAATCAGTTTTACTGAATAGTAGCTCTCATTGTAAATGTATTTTGTTAAAAATTTGATTTAAAAATAAATTAATAAACTGCCATAAACTCCTCTGGTTCAACTGGCCCCACTGTGACCTCTATATATCTATATATAGCCTGGCTGTACCCTTGTTGTAGGACACCATTTTAAGGAGGTGGGTTTCCATCTACACATAACACATAGTCTTTTGATGACATGACATCCCTGTAGACCAAGAAATTTAAATACTATGAAAGCAGCAATCTCAATGTGACAAACTTCAATTTTCATATGAAAAACGAAAAAAGTGTGATAGTTTCCTTACCACATGTCTCGGAGACAAAACATCCACATGGAAAATACCAGCCTGATAAGGCCTAACACAAGGTTGTATGTATGTTCCCATGCCTGCCCCACCTGTTGAAAAATCAAGGGTGGTTCAACTGGCCTGCCAGTTCAACTGGCCCCACTCTCCCCTACCAGCCAGACCTTCTTCCCATTGGATAAAATGTGTGTCTCTATAGTGCTAAATAATAATGCTGCATGTTTCTTCCTATATCTCCCTCCCCCACAGCCCTTGTACTGGATTCCCAAATCTCTGGAAGGTGACAATGTCAAGATCATCCTGACAACAACTGATGCAGATACAGCCAACATAAATGCCATGGAAGAATATGAACACATCAAACTGGTCATGGATCCGCTGAGCAGTGCTGAGAAAACATCCCTGTGTTTGGTAAGGGTCTTTGTAACCAGTAGAAGAAAAGTGGATACAGTGTTGCTTGTAATTAAGCGAAATAGGTGATATTTTAACGTAGGGTCAATGCCAATCATCTTAAACCAAACTGCTTGTGGAAACAAAATAAACAATAACATATTGGGTCCTAAATGACGATATTAGAGGTACAAATGTATGTGAGATAACATTGGCTGCCAATTTTCTTTCCAGCACCAGGGTTAGGTGTGGGTCAATGTCTTTGACAAGTGAGTGGAACGCAAGGCTAATGTTTCAATGGGATTGCATGGGGGTGGGGTAGCAACTGTCTGGAACAAGCATCTCAGCCCGTATATTGACTCTTCCCAACAAGAAGGCAACAGCAGAATCCTGCTTACTAGGGTGAATCTCCCAAGGAATCCTATTTGCATCATTAACTGTTATCTTCCATCAGGCAACAGCAAGACAGCAAGAGACACTTTCCTCGAGGACATAGATACATTGCATGAGATGCTGGAAACCTACGCTAACTCTCATGATATCTTCATCATGGGTGATCTCAATGAAGATCAATTTCTGGGGAAAGGACCCAAGGAAGAAGCCATCTCACGGTTAATGAAGGAACACAGCCTGAGAGACCTGGGTGCCCTGACGGGCGATGCAATGACCTACGAGAACATTCATCTTAACCACAGATCTCACCTGGATCATGCCCTGCTGAAGCACGCTCATCCTGACAACAGCTGGTCCGACTACTTCTTGGAGGATAAGCTGTGTCATGCAAACACGTCTTATCACCACCCTATCGTCTTGGAAGTCCAGCTTCAGCTGCACAGACAGTTTGCTGCAAGGTCCCATAAAGAAAAGCCGAGGAAGATATTCGATTTGAAGAGAATTGATGGCCAAGTCTTCGCCGAGCTCCTGGATGAAGAGCTCCAGGACATCCAGGTGGATCTTCTTGATGCAAGTGCTGCCATCCTCGTCCTCCAATGTGCCATCAATACTGCAATCCACGGGTCTACTCCATTCAAGTTGTCGAGGCCATCGCAGAAGCGCAACAATGGCTGCAATTGGACCCAGGACCTGGGAGGCAGGCCGCAGAGCACAGACCCTCTGTCAGTTGCGAGGAAAGAAGCCAAGAAGTCCGTCAGACGAATACAGCGCAGACAAGTCGCCCAGGACCGCATTGCTCTGATTGACGAAATCAATGCTGCATCTCAGAAAGACAGCAAGCTGTTTCACAAGCTGATAAGGAGACAGAGACAGCGAGACAATCCCAGCTACAGCTTCCTGGTTGATGGTGCCCTGATTCACGACCCAGATGAGCAGAGAGACATCATGGCAGCTCACTTCAAGGCCCTAGCTAGCCCAAAAGACAGCCACAGAGAAGGACTGGACTCGGCACAGTACATTCGCCAACTCCACAAGCTTCATCCTGACTCCATAACAGTGACTCCAGCAGCTATTGACACAGCCATCAGTGAACTTGCCAAAGGAAAAGCTAAAGACATGAATGATCAATCGGCTGAACAGATGCACCTCCTGACTGTCAAGGCCAGAGCCCTACTGCTCCATGCGCTCCAGAAGATCATGGATGAGAAAGACGTCCCGGACATAATGAAGACAGCCTACAAGATCCCAATCCCTAAGAATGGTAAGGATAGCAGGCTCCTAGACAATTTCCGTGGCATCACCATTGCTTCCATCTTCCAGAAGACGCTGGAAATAGTCCTGGCTAACGAGGAACTAAGACAGAAGATTGACGACTCTACGAACGGGCTTCAAGTGGGATTCACCCGTGGACACTCTCCAGCGATGGCCAGCCTTCTCATCACTGAAGCTGCAGCTCAGGCAAATTTAGAGAAAACACCCTTGTTTGTCGCCACCCTTGATGCACGTAAAGCATTCGATGTGGTCAGCCACGATATTCTTAGAATGAAACTCTACCAGGCGGGAGTTAGCGGAAGCATGTGGGGTGTAGTCGATAGCCTATACACGGACTCTCAGGAATGTGTGCGCTGGAAGGGACAGGATAGTGCTATTTTCAAGACCCTGCGGGGAGTCAAGCAAGGGAGCATCATTTCCCCCATGCTTTATAAAGCCTACATTAACGACCTCCTCAACACTCTCCAGAGCAACCACCTAGGGGCCTTCATTGGGGACCAATTCATCGGAGCACCGACTTGTGCCGACGACGTCCTGCTAATTTCCTTCAGTCCTCATGAGCTTCAGGGGATGCTTGACGTTTGCCATGAGTACGCTGGAGTTCATCAGTACGAGATTCATCCAGGAAAATCATCCGTAACAGTTCTCCAGTGCCCTAGGCGGCTACAGGATGCGGACCATGAGTGGTATCTAGGAAGTTCAGCTATAACTCAGAGCGACAGCTTTACACATCTTGGCATTGAGTGGTGCAAGAAACGGCCTGCCCCGGATATACATGTCAACATTTCAAAGGCACGCAGAGCTGCCTATGCTCTTATGAGAATAGGCCTTCATGGATGTGATGGGCTGGGCGCAGCAACCTCCATCAAACTGATCCAGCTTTACGTCGTGCCATGCCTTCTTCATGGCCTTGAAGCTGCTGTACTAGACAAGAACTCAATCAATAACATCGACACATTCTTCCGAAAAATATTGAGACAAGTCCAGTCTCTCCCGGAGAGCACCGCTAACGAAGCTGTCTACGGCTCGCAGGAACTCTGCCCATAGAAGCTCAATATCACACCAAACTACTTTCTCTATTCGGAGCAATATGTAGACTTCCCAAGAATCATCCCCTTCAGAAATTAGCAACAAGACAACTCGCCATTAGAGACAACAAGAAGAGCTGGTTCCTTCATGTAGACACAATCGCAGGAAGTTACGACCTCGATCTTCAGAGCCAGATTAATAATCCATGGAGCAAAGAAGCATGGAAGCGATACATCAAGAGCACCATCTCCTATGAATGGCACATCAGAATGTCAGAAACAGCCCAACAGAAAACAATCCTGAGGTGGCTACTAAAGGAGGACACTCCCTCACGAGCTCCGCACCATCTTTGGAAATTTTGTCATGCATCAAATGCGCTGATAGTCCAGGAGATTTATGAAAAAAAGGGGGGTAACCCAAAACAAATTGCAATAGTAATGTGTCATATACCAAATGAAAGCTAAGAACCTCCTCTATAACATATCCAAAGTATACCAAAATCTAATTAGTGGAACATGGTTTTTTGGAGGGGGTAACCATTGGTTATCGTACATGCCCTAAATCTGCGTTTTTGGCATAACGATTGTGACTTAGAAGGAAGGAAACAGTTCAAAACCCATTTTAAACCATCCAAATTGTTGCCCCAACTGATAGACCTCAAAACCAAGCAACATCATGAGATTCCTGATGACAGTCCTGTTGAATTAGGACCATTTAGGTCTAACCGAAGAATACAATAGCACAGATACACGGTTGGGTATATTTTCTGCGTTATTCAACGAATAACAACAAATTTTACATATTTGGATTCCTCATAAAATTAGCTATCATTTGGATACCAGCATTGGGTACTTTGCAGCATTTTTCAAATATATGTATATTCTTATTGTTTTAAATTGAAAGTTGCCTTTTGAAAATGACGGGAACAGCCTGTGCATGATCCTTTGATGTATATATCCAAAGCTAAGCTTGTAACTCAGGGGAGAATTAGGTGGGCCCAAATCTGTATTTTTTCTCCTTATTCCGACTTTGTGTGTTTTATGATCTTTTATATCAAGAGATATATAATGGGGGGCAAGGTTTCATAATTTCTGCCAAATTGAATCATATCTGGTGGATTGCAATCATACATTTTATGTTCACTATGGGCAATCCCTGCTCAACCCCCTTCAAAGAAAAAGGTTATTGCTGCAGAAGAAAATATCAACTTAATCTTATATTTTGGTGTCAAGATAAACACTAGTCCTTATGCCAATTAAAGATGATGTGATGCTGGTTTTGACTTTTAGTTTTCATACAATGTACAACAAATCAGGAAATTGTCACAATTTCTAAATTTATCGACAGTGATTCTTGTAATTGGAATTATTATTGCCTCAGTTGCAACTTCAGGACACTGGGCAGACTTCCTTTTTAACTTTTTCCATTGTCAATTTCATGGCAGATTAAAATAGTGGTTTCCAGCTTTTTCAAGCAAGTAGCGTGTTTTAAAAAGCATGAAAGACAAATGGAAAATTAGTTACAGCTATTACTTAACGATTCTTTTACTTATAACTCAGAGATTTCAAAGTTGTATTTGTCTATTCGATAAGAGTGTATAGCTTATAAGATTGATCGATTGCCTTTTTCAATAGAGAACATTGCATCGTTCATTTCAATGGATTTGTGCAACTATTTAAAGTATATCGAATTAACTGAAATTTAGCATTGTTGTTTTGCCAATATAGCCATTAGTTTTAAAGGTTCAAGGTGGGTTTTAGGAATTAAAGGATGCTGCAATATATTTTCAATTACTGTAACATACTATTTTTATATATCTAGAATGATATACCAATGAAATTGATTGTCTTGAGTCTTTGCGAGATTAGGCCCATCTATAGAACAAGTATCTTATATTAGCTGGTGTTGGTTTTGACATCATTGAGGCAATGCAGAGGGCAACTGACAGCAGTCTGGGAATTGCATGGATGACACACATACTGCTGAGTAACTATATAAAATGGTAGTTTGGACACTCAATGGCACACAGGAGTTTTTGAGATTTTTTGTTTGTTTATAACTTACATAAATAATAGGGCAAAATTCCCTGTGGCGGTTGGATCCAAATATTTCTGGATTGTTTCCTACCAATCAATAATTTTCTGTTAAAAAAGTGATATAACTTGTGTTAACCATTAAATAAAAATCTCCAAAGAGAAAACTTAATTTTCAAAGGAAATACTACGTAGGAAGTGACCCTGCAACTCATACTAATTGAAATTGCACTATCAGCAAGTCCATTCTCATCAAATTGTTTCTGCCTTTTCACAATACTATTAGAGATAATCATCGTGTTAAAGACACTTATAAATGGAAATTGAGTGATTATCACATACAGACTGGCATCTCCTGACCAGACTATTACACCTTTTTGTCCTAGCATAGTTGTTTGACATGTAGATGTACAGTGACTTAAGTCTCAAAGAGTCGGACAAGTTGAAACATAAAGTGAGACTTTGGATTTGTTTGGAAATTAAGCAACTATTGAATAACTGTGCAAGAAAATATAACTAATAGAGAAATTATGTGGAAACAAAATGATGCCACTATTGACAGAACAGCTCCAGAATTATTCGAGACTTTCACTTTTAAGAACACAAGGGTTTTGGATGCAAGAGAAACCTAACAGTTAACAGAAATACCATGAAGGCATCACACTTGAGCCAGATTATTGAGATCACACACAAATGTGTGACCATTCAATGTTGAAATGTCAGTAAATAACTTTTTGACTGCCCAGCTTTATGGTTCAGTATGTTGTGTCGATGCAGTGCAGGAAATTCATGGATACAGAAAGAAGAAACCTCAATTTTGAACCGAAGTAAAGATGCTGTTGTCCATGAGAATGTCAAGTAAAAGTCATGTTTATTATGCTTATGTTAATTGGTTGGTATTTTGGTCCATCCTGGACCATCATGTTTCGTGTAGGCTACAATAATGTTATCTTATTGTGAAAACCAATAAAAAAAAGTAATTTATTGAATAAATAACATCCTCCAGCAGGTACCCTGCAAAAGGAAGATATCAGACTACAAACAGTTACTCTGAAGCAGCTCCCTTGATCAGAAAACTTGGGGAGCCAACCTCCCTTGATCAAAACTGAGGAGCTATTCGCCGCTACAACTATCAAATGATCAGTGGTGATAATACAATTTCCTGTTAATTTTTTCAGGTCTCCAGTTACTATTAGCCAAATTATGTTCTTATGGCAGGAATTTCACCTTTTAAAATTTGGAATGGCACACTGCTGCCGCACCAACAAAGAGCTCTCCTGACGAAAATTTTCCAATTCCATCACTGCTCTTTATTCTGATTGTAAACTTGTGTGATTCACTAAAGTCTGCAGGCTCCTATTCTTCTTTATCCAAACAAAGACATGTATAAAAGGCCAAAAAAGTTTTGTTACATTGATGTTTGACTCATATTTTTTACAATTTAAAACAATATGCATAACCTACCAACCATCCTGATTTTCGGATGTGTATCACGCGTCAACTAATTTTTCCCTTTTCCCTATGAAATAGAAGTAAATTATTACTCAAATCCTATACCACATAAACTAACTGCATCTGATGCTCTCATATTTTAGCACACATATACAACAAATTTATATTAGTGCATTTCCATCACTAGGCCTCAGGACATTTTATAGAGCCAACATTTTGACATTTTTCTTGGAAAAACTAACCAAACAGTCAAGGAATTTAGTGAAAAATTGAGGAAACATGGCAAAGTGGGTATGCATCTGAAAGCTCTTTTCGTTAAGAATCCAAATATGCTAAAATTATTACTCTACATGAAATATTGATCAAAAGACACAAAACCGGGAATATGCGATATATTCTTCTTCGGTCAGACCAGATCGGACCCTTAGTACACTGCTTAGAAACTTCACAAAAATACTTGGATTTTAATGTGTATCAATCAGAGCAACAATAAAAATAGTTATATTAGGGTATTGTCATGTTTTAGTTGTTCTGATTCATAATCATCATGTCAAAAAATTAGATTCTGGGCGAGCATGACACAAAATGCTTCCCACCTCTAGAAAACCATGTTCCACTAAGTAGATTTTGGTATACTTTGGATATGTTATAGAGGAGGTTCTCAGCTTTCATTTGGTATATGGCACATTACTATTGAAATTTGTTTTGGGTCATTTCATAAATCCCCTGGACTATGAGGGAGGCTGCAATTATTAGGGCAAAGCTCCTGACAGGAAAATTTAAAACAGCTGTTGCCAAGGTCAAATTTCAAGGTTCCGAGATATCAGGTGTCTGCGAGCTGTGCGGCTGTGAGGATGAAGATGTCCCTCACATGCTCCTGAAGTGTCATAAGAATATTCACCACCCCGGCGAAACTACAAGATTTTACAAAGAGGAAGGATTGAAAGAACCACAGACAGCAAGTGAAATATGCTCTGCGTTGCTGAATGGAGATAAGTACAGGACAGACGAAGGAGATACAGTTCGATTGGAGGATCCGGAACAATATTTGTAGGGCAAACCAGGGTTGTAGCTTTTTCTGCAGTAGGGTAGCTAAAAATAGAGACTTTATACTCAATGAGGTTCGCCTTTGTACAGGCGGGAACTAAAACAGAAGAAGAAGAAGGGGGGGGGGGAAGTTTACTAAGTAATCAAAGATTTTGACACGACACATATGTAATTGTTTGTAGAGCAAAGTAAATTGACAGCCATTTGTTTCCAACATGCCTTAAATATTATTCGTTGTATATATGATCCCCTATGTCTACTTCTAATTTGACATGCTTCCTCGCTCCCATAAGCAGTTTAGTTGAGGATGCTTAGCATTAACCCAATGGCAAAACATCACCCATTTCATTTACTTACAGGCAGCACTGTACATATAAGCCCAGACATTTATTTCTAAGCGTTTAGAGAAATATTTCCTGTTAACGCTGGTTTTCATCTTTAACATTTCAGGCGATCTTGAATGACAACTCGAAAGAGTTGGCAAAGGAACAACTCGAAATCGTTTTGAGTTCAGAAAAAACCAACAATCCTTTGTTTTTGAAAATTTTGATTGATGTAAGTAAACAAAATAGCACTACATAAAATGCATGTGTTTAAGTATTCTACTGTCCAGATTGGCAGTCTGATGAAACTGGTTTTCATAATTGTTTAAAACATTTTTTAGGAACTTTGTGCCTTCGGATACTTCCGCCTTCTTACAAAACGTATCGAAGAATTGGTTGCAGCATTGTCGTATGTAAATTATATGATTCATTGCTTTCTTATGTTCTAGCTTCAACATTGTACCTCTTTATACTTTGTTGCAAAAATAATTTATGCATATATTATTTCAATTTTTTGGAATATTTTTCATGTGTATGTATTTTATTTCACAGAATTGAAGAACTACTGACTAAATGTGTGGAAAGATTGGAGACTGACTACAATCCGAAAACATCCACCAACAACCCCGTTAAAGATGTAAGTCACTTTGAAATGTTCCTTTTAATTTTTAAGATATATAAATATATATTTGTTGAACTTTGGGTCTCATAATAACAAGCTAAAAAAAAAAAAAAATTAAAATATGCAATCCTAAGACATCAAGCAGCAAGATGTAAGGCACTTCAAAACTTTTATTTGTCAGGTTAAGCTTGGGGTCTCATGAGAAAAAAGAGAAGAAAATAAAAAGAAGTAAATTTGTGAAAAATCATACAAATAGTGAAGTGTACAAAGCTGGAAACAAAGTCAATATCATACATATTCAAAAGTCAAATATTACGTGACTGGAGAGAAAACAACTGTTTTAATTGGGTCACTTGTTAATACAATGGTGTATTTCTAGATCACCGTTCAATTTTCCAAATCTGAGGTTATTAGTTCCGACAGAAATGTAGAAAACTTGCAGAATATGAATACAAATTATATGTTGAAAATATCACATTTAATTTCATGGTAGGCTATTTCATCTATCTGCCCTTGTATCATGCCCCAAGAGCCTAAGGGTCATGTATCGGCATGGTCATAGGGAGGCTGATACCTGATCTCGAGGGCCAATACATGGTTATGTGGGCATGATAAGTAAAGGTTATTCACCATGGGAGAGGGAATATGTGACTTATCACCCAAGGGCTTTAGCCTGAGGTGTGATAAACACATATTCCCCATCCCATGGTGAATAACCGGCTAATACCATGAGACAAACAGTCAAATATGGGGCGATATAAAGTGGACAACAAAGAATATTGGTTTTATCACAGTGAAATGTAGACTTGTGATTTGCTGACAGAGGTGTGAAATTGAACAAGAGTCCAAATGTCAGAGATGTATGTGTTGACTCTAGTTAGCAGAATCAATCCGGTATTCAGCAATAGTGCTCATAAGAAATATCCATAAAATTGAAATAAATTTGGTCTACTGTTTCATTTACATCTTACTTTTCTCTATTTCACAGGTCCTCTGCGGAATAGTCCTTTCCCGCAGTGGTCTTTCTGAAAATGAGATTATGGAAATGTTCGAACTTGACGACAAAGTCTGGTCACCGATCTATTTTGCTTTGGACAAATACCTGGTCAAAAGACAAGGTTTGCTGAGCTGTGCATTTACTGAACTTGAAACTGCAATAACCAAGAAATATATGGACACCAAAGAAGAAAAGTAAGCGAAATGTTTTGATTTAAACCTTCATACATGTATATGTTATTTATAATCTTTCCCCCTTTTCCTAATTCTCAAGTTTTTTCCTCCATTTCTTTGTGATTACTTACTATTTTTGATAAATGCTTAATGTGTTTAAAGTGTCTAAAGTACTGCAGGCCTATATTCAATTTACATTCCAGGTTGGAGCACTTGAAGAATATGTGCAATTTTTTCTATGACAAGTGTCAGGTTGGTTAATGGTTATATCAGTAATGTCTCATCATATCATAATGCTAAATCTGATTATTTCTATCTAATCTATAATCTAATCTAATCTTTTTTATCTCATCTAATCTTATCTTATCAGGAAACTGGAAAAGTGACTGACAGAATAGCATTGGAACTACCATACTTGCTCAATTCGGCTAAAGATCCCAGACTCCCTTCTTTTATCAGTGATCTAGAGGTCTTTGAAAGAATTTTTCAGTAAGTTTTAGTCCAAATAACTGTTTTAGAATTGTCGCTTCCAATAATTTTTACATAATTTGAAGATATCAAGTTTTATTAATGATTGAACATTAGATGCAATTTAGTGCACCTATTGCAATGTGAGATTTGGCTTGCTTCCGAAACCGCTGTGGTTCAGATGCCCAAAATGACGTTTCCAGAATCTGGATGAAGACATTACATATACATATATTTATATGACATTTCAATTATTTCAGGAGGGATGGTACAGAACTGCTTGTTTATTGGGAAAACATAGGATGGACGGATAAGGAAGTAAAAAGATTCTACTCTCGCAGCCTTGACGTCAAATTAGCCGATAATTATCTTTCGCAACTGGAGGTAGAACCAACAAAAATTTCTGCTGTTTCAAATGATGTAATGTCAATTTTTTCATTTTTTTATTTATTATGATTAGTTATGAATTCATATCGATTCTTGGTATTTACCTTGAAACTACTTTTCTACGTCAATCTCGGTTCAAATGTTATTACATTATTGTAAAACGGTGACATGTCGTTTCGCAGGTTTTTCAGACAACCAACAAGATACGACAAATTGCGGAAGAAGGGAACTTTAACATAGCTGCCATTTATTTTGGGGAAAGAAGTTTAAAAATGCTGGTAAGTAGAGATTTGATACATATTTTCGCTCTCTCAAAAAATCGTTTCGATAAGAATGAAAAGTGATTGCTGATGACCTTACCCCTCTGACCGATGCAGCATTTGACCCCGGGCACTTGACTGTCTGTCACTGTTCGTTTTGGACCTTTTGAGAACTTAGAAATTGACATCAATCAATCAGTATCTGTGAATTTATTTAGGAAATACAAAATTGTTCGCTGCATGGAGACATGACAAAGGTCAGTGGCGTAGTTATTAGCATGCACGCTGGACTGCTGCGCTGGCTGGCCGGGTTCAGCCCCAGATAACTGCTGAGTTCCCAACTGATATTTCAGTGCTGGGTGATTGCTTAGTTTGGTACTGTTGCCAGCAGTAGGCCTACAAACCTAGTGTTGATGTTTGGGAGGTAACTGAAACGTGCCGTTGGCTCAACTGGAAATAAGTCGTTCCATCCGCTCCAGGTGGAGACTTTCATTGGCTACCCACGTCAAATAACAACACCTTTACCCTTTACCAATTAGTGAGCTATGATTGCAGAACCACTTGAAATACACGGAGGCAGAAAAGGCGAGCTGGAGAAGGATCATTCTGGCCCAAAAAGCTGTTTCTCTCAATGAATTGGGCGAGAATGACAAAGCCATGGAACTACATACACAATTGGTCCAGGAAAGAAGGAGGTAATTAGTAATCCCTCATAGATCTATCAATTTGTCATTGAATAACTTGTGACACCATTGATGAATGCTGTGACTGTGGGTGGCTTGTTTTGAGAGCATGGAAAGGATAGGATATCACCTCACAAATTGCTTATGAGTGGCAGAAAATAACATGACATGGATAGGGATACGCCCTTACAAGGAACATGTCAGTGTAATCCTGCCATTCATTGGCTGTAACTGAAAACAGTAACTTTCGGTTGCAGAGAGTATGACAGAATAAGAAATTACGAAACAATCACCAACCTTGCCAGTTCCTTACACAGCATTGGGGTTGTTCACATGAAACTCAATCATCAGGATGAGGTAACTTTTTTTTTTACATTCGTTTTTTTTTCTCTTTTGTAGTTGACTAATATTAAAGTGTGATCGGCAGCTAGTAGATGATGTCAAGGCCATCTTTTTTTTAACCTGCTTCATTGCTGTACTATCCAATCCAAACCTACCATGATTCATGGATCATACTTCGGGATTATTATATGTAGGCCTACAGTTTATACGATCATACACATAAATATAGAATACCTCAGAAATTTCTGTAGAAAATGATAACTTCGACAACTGCTGAAGGAGCACATGATGGTCCAATCAAATCGTATAGAACTACTTCCATGACCGCCACAGCGGAGAACGTGTCACTGACTGTTAAAAAGTCGAGTTACAGCCTTACAGTTACAGTCTTAACGCAAAAGGTTCTTGATGTATATACAAAGAATCCACAGCCACAAAAAGGTTCTGAATTTCTTAGGGTTCAACTGAATTGAAAAGGTTCAATACTGGGCGGGAAGGCCCTATGATAGGACCCTATGCTCCCAACTTGAGAGAAAGGGGTTCCATTGTGGGAGTTCAGTGCAGCTGGATCATCTGAGAGTTCTTTGTGTTAGCTGTGGAACCTTTTTAACAGTTGAACAATGAACCTTTTAGGATTCTTTATTTACCAGCTTATAGAACCCTTAAAAGTTCCATATAAAACATTTTTGTCAAGACTGTAGAACTACTTTCATGGGAAGAACATATCACTGTGAAAAAATTCACATTACAGCGTTGGCTCCAGGCAGAGCGACAGGATGGGTGAAATAAGGAAATTCTGGGAGTTTTTGAAAGTGGGGTGCATTAATCAAAAAATCACACTCTCCTCTAAAGTAGTAACCCCCCATTCCAAAAGAATGATTAGTATTCCATATTTATGAAAAAGAGTGCAGATGAATAAATGCAACGGAAAAAACTCTGGGGCTCCTCCTAAGCTGCAATTACTTTGCCTTAGAGGAGTTCCATTGCTCTTATTAATATTTTTTTGCAATATTGAAAATTTATTTATGTATAGAACAGTTACTGAGCATTAAAAATATCTTTGAGTCTGAGTGTACAACTACTAAAATATCTTAGCTGTGCATCGAATAAATGCAATTTTGCTTCTTGTAGAGTATAAAGTATCACAATGAAGCTATTGAATTATTCCGGAGCGTCGATGAAGAGGACAAAGAGAAGACCGTTCTGAGTTTGAACAAATCCATCAGCAACGTGGCGCTTTCTTACATGTGGCAAGGCAAACTGGAAGAGTCTTTGGAGTTATTCAAACAAGTCCTTGAGGTAAAACTGTATATCTTTCATTCAGAATGTTGGTATAGTCGTCAATAGGTAAACTCGCCAGTTAGTGAGGTCGTCAAAAAAAAAGTAAAATGGTCAAAAGAGGTAGTAGACTCGTCAAAGGAGCTGGTAGACTCGTCAAAGGCTGGTAGACTCGTCAAAAGAGATAGTGGACTCGTCAAAGATTTTAATAAACTGGTCAAAACTAGCCATATTACTTAGTAAAGTCGTCAAAGATCATGAAGAAGTCGTCATATTTGTGTGTCATAAAATTATCACGACATATCACTTAATTAATTGAAAGATGCATGGCCCTATGTGAAGTATTGCAAACTTAGAAAGGATGTATTTTCTAATAGAGATAAGTATATTTCAGTAATTCTAGCATGTTTTAGTCTTGGCAAATAACTGTCTATGGGACAATTGCAATTAAATTCAAAGGCACAAAATTCAAAATAGCGACACACCATTGGCTAAAACAGATCTGATAATTGCAATTGCAAAAAGACTGTTGGGTGAATATATTCAGATATTAAAACAACAGCAAATACAATATCACATTAAACTTTGATTTACCGTCATTGCTGTTTCTGAACTAAATTTCAAAACATACACAGACTTGGAAATGCCATAATTTAAAATTTTCAAGGCCTATAAACCATTTAGTTCATAAAATTGAGATACCAGCATAAACAAGAAGACATCATAGTAATATCAGAATTTTAAGGAAACTAATTGGACAGAAGAGTAACAGTTTACAAATTGTACATTAATTTTTAAGTCATATATATTATTAAATGGATGTTTTCAAATAAACTCCACATATTTGTAGCCCTAACAAGCGAGTTGGGCAAATTTCAAAATGAGCAGAAAATGTAAATTTATAATTTCAGAATCTTCATTCAAAATCTAAAAGTGTTAATGGGCAGGCCTAGTTATGTATCTTGATTTATACACATTGTACAAGAGATTATTTGCAAAAATGACTCTTTAGTTTCAGTATTACATTTTTTACTGGTAGGGCCAGGTAGGCCTACATTCCATATTCATACTTAAACGATCCTTTGTGATTTGGGAAATTGGGAAAAACGGCTTTTATTTATTTTTGGCAACTTCATAATATATTAACACATAAGGTGCAAGCACTTTAAGCAGCGGCTGAGCAATTTGTCACCATGTTTTAATCAAACCATTTTCTTTAAAGTCAGTGTGAGCAAACTTACAACTCACAAAAACAAAAGCAAATACCAATTTGACAATACTTGATCCAGTCCATCTATCTATCTATCTATCTATCTATCTATCTATCTATCTATCTATCTATCTATCTATCTATCTATCTATCTATCTATCTAGCTTTGCTAGTTTTGGTCAGTCTTTGACGAGTTCACTATGGTCTTTGACGACCTTACTAGCTTCCTTTGACGACCTCACCAAGCATAGGACGACTTCACCAACTGGCGAGTTGGACCTTTGACGACATTACTGTCACCCTTTCATAATTACATGCTAAAAATGTTGTAATATTGACTTAGTGCTTCCTCCGCAATCGTGCTGCTGAGGCGTAAAACACAAACACACACACTACCTCCGCAATCCACATTGGAGAGGTGTTTGTCACTAAGATAACTTCTGCAAGGAAAAATTGTTGTAATTGGTCTCTCTTCTGTCTCTCATGTTTTCTTTTAACCATTCCTACTACTATATATATATATATATAACCTTGACAATTGTTGGTCACAAAGATATTTGAAAATTGACCGGTCAGAGCAATATTCCCCAATTTTTTTTACTGTTTTCCTTAAATGCCTGAAATTTCTGATGGACTTCCATATACCTTATTCAGTTGAAGATTTTTCTTTTAGGCTGAAGAGGACTATTTCTTCAATGAACTGCCCTTGGATATTGCATACACATTCACCAACATGGGTTTGGTGTGCAGGAGGCTGAATGACCTTGACAATGCTGAGAAATACTACATGAGGTCAGTTCAAATTAATTTCATGCAGTCTCATGGAGAGCATTCCTTTTAGTGATGCATGGACAGTGAAAATAACCAGATACTGGATACCAGATAATCCAGCAACACCAACTGCCAGATATTGGATAGGAACCGGAGAGTTGAAACCACATGTGCATAATAAACATGTAATATGAAAAAAGGAAGTTTTTCAGCATTCGAAGTTGATAATAAATATTTTTGTGTGAGAGCCGTGAGATATCATGTAAGGCAGGAAGACTGTTCCTCTGATTTTTCATTATGTTCTGTACAAAATTAAAATTTTGAAGATGGTTTCATCATGATATTGACTGTGTTCTTGTGACATTCTTTTATTTATTATCAAAGTTTTTTTTAGCTTTTCTTTTATTTTTGAGCATCCCAGATATCCAGTTCTGGTATACTAATTTTGCCGGATACATATTTATTATTTACTCTTAACATATTTCAGAGCTTTGGAAATGAAGACTAACTTACTGGGGCATCGTACCATGGATGTCGCTTTGTCATACATAAACTTAGCTCAACTTGAAAATTATCGCGGTAACCGAGAAAAGGGATTGGAGCACACAAGCACTGCAGTGGATATATACAAGGTAAATTTGTTCTTGAAAGCCAAACAATTGTGCAAGTTTTTGATGTCTGAAATGGAATCTGTAAGTTGTCATTATGTTCCAGTCCATCAAAATACCCACATCCAATCTGCACTACCAAATGGCATTAGAAAACCTTGCTTTTGATCTCTACAATACCGGCAGGAAGGAGGAGGCATATGAAGCTTACTTCAATTGCTGTGAGTGCTTCTTTATTATTATCGAAAGGCTGGAGTCACAGGCAGATGTTACTCTATCAAAGTATGATCGTCCAGCAAGATCATGGTGCAACATGCAGTGTGGCAGCACTGTAGTGACTGTACATGACTCCCTGTTTGATCAAAGCATTGGCTTGGAGAAGGCACATGTTTCAGAAAAGTCAATTCATATAAAGTGAAATAGCTGTCAGCTATAAAAACACTAAGAAGTAGTAAGAACTAAGTATAACCTTTAAAACATCTGTGATAATTGAATAACTGCCTCCATAGTTTCAATGTGACAGACAGACAGACAGACAGATTTAATTTATTTTGACCCAGGTAAAGATTACAGCAATTATAAGAAGTTATCGATATAAAATTGGTCTAGGAGGCATACACCTTGGCTCGTGCCTCTATCGTGTATGACCCCCTATATAAACAATTACAAATTTAAAGTATTTCATACATTTCCGGAATTATGCTGCGCTACTGGCAAATAAGTGGAGACAAAAAATGTAATAATGAATATACAAATATAAGGATTTTTTTTAACTACACAAGATCAAATTAGGTACAATATACATCTGGTACGCGCTGCTAGGATGGAATAAGATATATTAAATGTGGGTTTGATAGGTTACTACATGATGGACACAATACAAAAACTCATCTTTTTGTCAACTATATAATAATTACCAGTATACATTTTTGATATCATATCATATATATCAGTGGGCTACCTTATACCACAAATGTAACAATTTTGAATAGTACATTCTGTTTGGTAGGAATTGATTCGTATCCTTTTAATATAAAAACTCAGTCCCCAAAGACTGTGGGTTTGCAATTTATCTAGAATTCCAGGAGCAGTTTCATTCACAATTTTTGGTATTCTATTTTTGATTGAGCTGTCAGAAATATGGTAGTGCAGTCGTGGTACAACTAAGTTGTGTCGGTCTCTGCTAGGATAGGGATGAATGTCTGACTGCATTGGGAAATCCATGGCAAGAAAATATCTAGGGACATCTCGATTTCTTATCTTATAGTAAAATTTCATTTCTTGAATGTAAAGAATGTCTTCTAGTTTCAAAATGTTCATTCTTTTAAATATAGGGTCGGTATGGGCATTGTACTTACTTTTACTAATAATTCTTACTGCCTTTTTTTTAATTTTAACAAGTTTATTGTGTCTTACTCCCCATAATAAAATGCCATATAATAGCAATGAGTAAATAAGGGAATTATAAATGATCAGCAAGGTTTCAGATGGTAGGTATGATTTGAGACGATTCATTACCCCCGATGTTTTGACCATTTTCATTTGAATCTTATGAACATGCTCATTCCAAGTCAGACATTCATCCACAGTAATGCCAAGAAAATCAAAAGTTGTCACTCGTTCTAGTTTTTCACCGTCTAAGAATAAATTCAAGTCAGTAATTACCTTGTTTTTGGGGCGAAAAAGCATATACTTTGTTTTAGAAACATTAAGAGATAGCTTATTTAGCTTCAGCCAAGAACTAATCTTTTCTAGTTCTATATTTAACATAGACTCTCGTCTGTTAATCTCATTTTTGTTTGCAGATAACATGGTTAA
Organism: Platynereis dumerilii; assembly: GCA_026936325.1. Taxonomy (NCBI): domain Eukaryota; kingdom Metazoa; phylum Annelida; class Polychaeta; order Phyllodocida; family Nereididae; genus Platynereis; species Platynereis dumerilii. The sequence goes on from JAPTHN010000008.1 coordinate 38,307,679, forward strand.
TAAGGTTGTGTCATCTGCATACATAACAAAATGAAACATGTTCGTGGGCATGTGGGGAATTTTTTGCCTGCTGCATTTATGCCCTGGGCCTGTGCTCCCCTCCTTAGACAACCTGTGAGTTGCAAAAAGTCTATGTTGACATGGCCATGGGAGAATGTCTTACCTTCTCTTGTATATATATAAGTGTGCTCTAAGTTTTCCCGCTGAACATTATAGGTAAGAGATATCCCATGCAATATAGCTATAGTCCATGCGGATAAATGGATGCGCAAATGTTTCATTATCATTTCTTGGGCAAAAAGTCCCTGGCTCTGTCACATATTCCCATGTTGTGATCAATAGTGTTTCAAGACTCAAGAGGCCCTGTTACAAAAAAATAGAGGCTGGATTATCTTGTTTAGCATTAATTGCTTGGCATTGACTATAAATTTGTTGTAATCATCGGTTTCGCACCTCCGAGTCCACATTTGAAATGTGATTGCCACAGTAATAGGTTGTGTCACCATGTCCTGTGCTGACTGTTTTCTTGATTCCTGTTGAAGAAGTCCATTATATTGGCCGCACCTGCCACCTTGCAGAAGTCTGTTGAATGCAAAGTCAAGGCTAAAAACCGCCATTTTTCATATAAAAATTGTGATTTTCCAGCGAGAATTAAGAGGTGATTACATTTGAAGATCTTTGAAGCAAACTTGGCATAATTTGCAAATTCAACACCATCTGAATTCACTGACATGGTGACAACAATTAAGCAATAAGAAGTTTTCCACTGGATATCATAATGCCTTGCAGGAGGGATTGTTATGGGTTTAGAGGGCTGCACTCACCATATTATATCTATCTGTTCTTCTAAATTTTTCAGTGGATGTCTTAGAGGAACACAACAACTGCGAACAACTACTCGACTCCTTGTTTCGTTCAATTTTGCAAGATATGGTAGCTCAGCAAAATTGGGAAAGGGCAGCACGGATGTTAGTTGCCTTCATTCCCACATCAAAGGCAGCTCCAGACATATACGACACCCTCTACAAGGTAGACAAGATGTATCTGAAGAAAAACCATCTGGATCGACCAAAGCATTTGACAGCAATCGCAGGATTCGATAGGTTTGTATTCCATTTAAGAAATATGCAATGCAGTTATAGTACATGAACAATTCCTTGTGGATAAATGGATGCTCAAATGTTCCAATAATTAATTCTGAGGCGATTAGTCCCTGGCTCTCCCACATATTCTTATGTTCAGACAGGCGCCCTGTTACAAAATAGCAGGCTGGATTGTCTTGTTTAGCATTGTTTGGCATTGACTGTTTGTTGTAATCACCTGTCTCAAACCTCTGGTCAGGAGAGTGCACCAATTTAAATGTGAATTCCATACAAATGGTTGTGGGACCATGCTAATTAGGACCTACTTTCAGTAAAAAATACTTGAATCCTTGAATGACACCACGTTATCAACATAGTCGTGGTCATAGAGGTTGAGAAACCTGTGACCAGTACATACTTAAACTTACTTTTAATTATGAAAGAAGAAAATCGAGATACCCAAACGACCACCTACAGAAAATATAATTACCTAACAAGCTGAAGAGGACATACTATACTACTATACTTATTATGGCTGCGTGATCTGGCGCTCAAAATTAAAAGTTAAAAAATTGAGGAAGGAGTTTGGATGGGCTTCGAAAGCTCTAAGACCAATATTTATGCTGTCAGTAAAATATTCTAAATATCTGCAACAAAAAAACTATGATGCAATATTGTTTGTCACCGCAGATTCCCTCAGAGCGACGTTCTATGGAGGGCAAAAATGGAATTACTGATGGACACCGAGGATGAGGAGGGAATCATGAAACATGGTGATCACTTCCGCAAAATGGCCGAAGAAGATGAAAAGTTTCATGGTAAGTTGAAGACTAGTTTGTCATGTCAGTGCAACTCCATCAGCACTTGTCATTCGTCGGCTATAACACATCCTTCCCACGCAAGCCCTGCTAAAATGGACAGGGCTTTCGGCTATTTCCAACCTCTTCTCTGATTGGCTGCTTATTTAGGTCATAAGCATTTTGCAGGCAGATTTAGTCTGATTATGGACACTTAGAGGATTACTGGCAACTAAGAAAAACAGTGTAAAACAAGCAAACTTTCAAACAGTTTCATTTCAGAACTGTGAAAATATATAATTCAATGGAATTTTCGGAACTGTGATAGCACCTTTCAACAATACACAATTTCTCCATTTGTAACTGTGTGAAACAGGAGCAACAATTTCAAACTGTGATGTAGCAGTCCCTGATTGGCTGAGCCAAAACTTGGTCAGTTAATTAAGTATTCATTAATTAGCAAAGGTTATATGGGCCATTTTGTCATGGTATGACTTGGGATGATGCTATAACATGTAGAATTGTGGACCGATAGAAGTTCAGCACTCAGCCTTGAACCAGGTATTACAGTATAATTATGTCTCTTTTCTGGAATGAGTGTTCGTCATCAAATATCTGAAATATACAGCAGCAAAACTTCACAAAAATATGACGGAAAAATTGAAAATTTGCTAATCTAGCAATGAGTATGTGTATTTCTGCTGTGTGACCTGCAGATGAGGAGGAATCAGACCAACCCCAGTTCGCATGTTGTGAGACAAACTGTAGTTCCAAAATTAACACTGCAATAAATTTCAATGATAGAAAGGGAGCACTGTCCAGTAAGAAGTTATCTCAAGACCAAGAAGACATTACATAAAATAGTACATAATAATAGAATATTTGTGTGCGTGAACACAAAAGTAAAAGAAGTACTTTAAAATTGATAAACTATAAAAAATTTCAAGAGGTTAATTTCAAGTAACAAAGACCTTTTATTCTTGTTTATAAGAACTTGCAAGCAGCTCCTATGCGTTTGGGGCAAAGTGGATGTTGGAAGATGTTCCCACAAGTCCAAAGAGATTGAACACAATTTACAACTTCCTATCAGAAGGCCACAAATACTACCCCGAGAAACCAGTAAGTGAGATGATTACAAACAAGTTACCAATTTCTTGATGATTTTGGTTTTTCTTACCCATTTGTATTGTATGCTTTATCCTTGTTGATCTGCAGAAAATTTTGTTTGTTTCAACCTATTTCATACATGTGTAGTGTATTGATTGCCATCATGCTATTTTATCCACAAAGTGTTTCTTTTCTCTTATCCTATTTGATCCACAGAGTGTTTTATTTGCCTCATCCTACTTTATCTCCAACATGTTTTTGCCTCTAAATAGCCCACACCGGTGCTGATGGGGCATAAAACACAAACTCGCAAACTCACTCACTCCAACGTGTTTTGTTTCTCGTATTCTATTCTATTCACACAGTCCTCCGTTTGCTTCATCCAATTTAATCCACTAAGTGTTTGTTTGCTCTTATCCTATTTGATCCACAAAGTGTTTTGTTTACCCTTTTCTTATTTAATCCACAAGGTGTCATGTTTGCTCTGATATATTTGATCCGCAGGTGTTTCATTTGCTTTGCGATGATTGCTATTTATTCCACTATTTCTTTGCTTTTATCCAATTTTATACACCGATTGCTTTCTTTGCTCTTGCCCCATTTTATCGACAGTGTTTCATTGCTCTCATTGAGTTTATTATTGAGTTTATTAAAAAAAAAATATATATATAATCAGAGACATTACATAATTTATGACGAATATATACAGATTGATACCACTACAGGTATATTGAATCTGTATTTACAAATAAAATGTTACACTATTGCATATTTATAGTCGCAAAAAAAAAAAAAAAAGAGAGTATGTCTTATTAAATTCCACCAAATTATTAAGTATGACACAGTATGAATATACAATGTATTTATATACAATGTACATCAGTAAAATATTCTTCAGTCTGGGTTACAGTACTACTGATCTGATACTGAGCATAGTATAAATTGTTTAGTGTGAAATGTATTTGACGGATATTAGTAAATAAACTAGAAACCTTAAGGAACATATTTTAACACGATTTATTACAGGAAATATCCCAACACATGTACGTTTGCTTGGAGAGAATGGATCGTATGCCGGAGGCTGTTCCATACTTAGAAAAATTTGTGGAAGCCATTCCCAACAATCCTACGGTCTTAGGGCTGTGCTGCAACCACAGGATCAAGACAGTTCCAGATGTAGAGAAAGCTAGACATTACTTGGACAGGTTGGCAAAGGTGGCTGAGCAGGATGAGTCTCTTCAAAACCAGGTTTGTAACTTCTTATTTCACTTCTTTGCCAAAGTTAGATTTAGGCCGATACCAAAGTGTTTGGGTTGGCAGTGCTTAAACGTTAGGTCGAGTTGTTACAGTCCAGGCTCTGCTGAAGGTCTTTTCCTGCAAGGGTTCGAACTCAATATTTTCAGTAGACCTTCATGTGTAAAATCCCAGCTGGATCATCACCAGAATGTGGTTCAGATGAGACTTTAAATTGGCAGCTCCTTGTATCAGTGTCTGTGCTTGATCAGTAAAAAATCCAGCACAATGCTCACACGGGGTGAATATGTAACATGTTGAGGACTCTCACAGTCCCATTCTCTGTCCCATCTCATCAGTGGACCCTCGTGAGCACCGAGTACCCGGCTTAGACAGCTGTACTTAATAACCATAATACAGGCGTATCACCATCAAAAAAGTTAGAAGAGTTATTTTCTAGTTTACACCAGGAGGTGCTGTCTATGTCCTGTGACTCTTTCTTGTATCATTGCAGGTCGAGAAATACAGAGAAGCAATTGAATATTTGGAGAAACAAGAAGAAAGCAAGAATCAGTGAATTTGACATCTGAGATTGCCAGGTTTGCAATGAAATCCAAAATACTGAATGTGATAGTTTGTCTATTGGATATATATATTATAGATTTATTTATGTAATATATTTAGATATATAGATATGGTTCAACTTAATCACATTATCTCATATTTTATACATACTTTTCTCATATCTATAACATCTATAACATCTGTAACATAATTCACTATCTATAAAACTTTGTTGTTAATGGTTTAGCTCAGCCAATCCTTTATCAATCACCACCAAATTTTCCATATGGCTCCTTGCTGTCATTCTCCCTTGAAATAAGGGCTGCTATCTTCCTAACATATCTATATGCTCCAAAATCTATCTTTATTTCATGCTTATCAATCCCATCACAATAAATCAAACTTTGTTGTTATTATCGTTTTCATAGCTGTGTGTTTTTCAAATTTGTACTTTGCTTCATCTCCAAACCGTGATGTCACAGATTAGTTGCATAACTCTGTATATTACAAGCACATATTTCAAGAAACTGACCAAATGCATTGACACATGGATTATGTATGTTTAGCTTGTTTGGCTTTGACACCTGCACTGGTTGATAGATGCTTCAATGAACTATAACTGAATCAAACAGACTACTTATCCTCAAAGGACAGTTAGGGACCATTCAGAATTTATGACTGGGGGGTGGGAGTTTTGCCAGAACTTCCCGTCAAAATTCGATACCCCCCTTGAATTTCATGCATGCTGGACTGCCAATCGCTGGGTCCAGGGTTCGAATCCAGCTCTTGCCGGGTCACCTGGGCCTATGTTGGACGGCTGTTTCAATCATGCTTCGCCTCATTGCCGTGTCCTCCCCCTGTCCTAATTAGCCTACCAAGTGCATAAACACAGAACGTAAAGCCCCAATCATCCATCCATCCATCCATCCATAACGATCCGTTACACTTGTGCCCTTTTTTTCGCATAAAAATCACCAAAAAACTGAGTGTATGTGCATTGTGCATTTTGGACCTTTTTGTTTTTTTAAAGTTCTTACCCCCCTTGGACATGTCAAAAATGAGTAACCCCCCTTGAAACAGTCTGAAAAGTTGGTGCCCCTTCAGGCAAAACTCCCACCTCCCCTGGCCATAAATTCTGAATGGTCCCTTACCATGACTGACAACAAATTTCTGGAAATTATTTGAAATTGTGATAACTAGTGTCTTGTGAAAAACAGTAACACACTTTGTTTGCAAAACATTGAGACTCTTCTGGGGAGGTGAAACACTCGGCTTAGACAGAAGTTGTTTGTTGTGGTTGTACACATAAAAAATAACATTGCCTGGTAGTTTTAGATTCCTTTGTCAAGAACTGTGATGTCAAACTATAAACTGATATGTCACAGGTTGAAGATTAGACCAATCACATTCACCGATGCCCTCTGATGTCACGGTTTAACTGCAAAACGAAGTTTTCAGAAAAACACACAGCTATGAAAACGATAATAATGGTTTAGCTCGGCCAATCCTTTATCAATCACCACCAAATTTTCCATACTGCTCCTTGCTGTCATTCTCCCTTGAAATAAGGGCTGCTATCTTCCTAACATATCTATATGCTCTAAAATCTATCTTTATTTCATGCTTATCAATCCCATCACAATAAACACACTTAATTTACACTGTCACTTTTAATGAGTTACACTAGGTGTCTCATGTGTAGCCCATTTGCATAACCTCATTTGCATAGCCCACACTGCTCCACCTGCCAGCATTTTCATACAACTACTGTATCAAACTCCAAACAAGTTGCCACAGCCTGCACAGGTGTTTATAGTCGGCAGAAGATTGCCAATGCAACTTACTCTATCTAGGCCCTATAGACAAACCTAAAAGTTACATTTTTCAAATACAGTTACTTATGTTATGTCAAAACAAGTTCCAATGAACAATTAATTCTAATATACAAGTTACTTCAACTTCATTTATTGACCTTCACAAAAAATTAGGCCTATAGCCTATACATTTTGTCACAAAATTACTCACTTCTAAAATTATGAACTTCTGTGGCAGATCAATTTTGTGAACTGTAACTTCTATTATGTCCTTCCACCAATCATAATTACTCATAAATAAAAATGGAAAGCCTTCAGAAAAACAGAATCACAATATTCGAATAACAGTTAATTTTTCCTCATAACAAAATAAATCAGAGTAGGCCTGTATTTTATGCCAATACATATCCTTTCATTAAATAAATAAAGGTACGATTTTACCAAATTTCTAATCACTTACACAATTTCAATGGGCCTATAAATATAAATACAATTACAACTTACATAATCAACTGCTTAAAACCACACCATTAAGCCTGTCACTTTCTCAATGTAATATTCCTACTACCACACTCAAAAACAGTCATATTTATGTATTCATGGGCCCAAAAGACGTTCCATGCACTCCCAGTGCTCCCCCAACCTTCGCCACCTCTGCCGTATACCTATATTATCTCCACGGGCATTCTAGTATGTATATATTCATGTTGTAACCAAATAAGACTTGAGTGATTATTCGGGCTGACAAAAAGACTGGTGATCAATTTGGAAATTTATCAATAACGGGATGTGTTGTTTAGATACATGGTGCTCTCAGCGAACTCCGATCTCAAATTTTAGAATTTGTTTCCGCAGAAAAATGATCATTTCAAATGTTATACATACTGGTACTTAATATATTTTGTATTATCTATGGGTTATCATCATGATATTGATTTTAATAACGTGGTGTGTGTACCTTTCTTTAACGTCATCGTGAAAACAGTCAAAAAGTTTAAATTACACGTCAAACCCTCTTTTTATTCTATACAATTCTGAAGAAAATAAACAACCAAGAGATATGTCTCATAGTTTAATTTACAACACTTAAAATACAATGCAATGATGTAGCCTACATAATATATTTTAATGTAATAGAGACTATTAGACACCTACTGTGGGACTGCAACTACTGTGAACTGAGGGGGACATAATTATGTAAGTGAGGTTTAATGGTACACTGTTGCTACTACTTGCTAGGCCTATATTACATTTGCTTAAGCCTACTGTGCTGTGCGAATCAATAACTTCCCCAGTCCTGGCCACCTCTTACAATTTTCAAGTTGAGAATTGCTATTGAAGTTAAGGTAATAAGGTTCTGTTGACATTTTTATTCCAAAAAAATTGATGATATTGTTAATTTTAACAATAACGTATCATCATATTGTGACTTCAACACTACTCTCCAATTAACACAGATTTGGGATCTATTCTCTGCTTTGCTTGAAAATTGTCAGAAGCAGCAGAAGGAAGGAAAAGGCTACAATTGGGCTATTTTTGTAGAGGCTACACTTCCAGGAAGGCATCAGGATGAACATGCAATGATTGAGTTCTGTACAGTCGTTAGTTACTCATTACCAATTTACCAGACACGGATCAGCATGGGAAAGATGTACACATTACACAACAACTAATACTACAAGGCGTCTACTAATTTACAAGAAATATAAAATTTCATAATTCATCTGGTCCATAGTCCTGGCCGATATCGCAATATCTTCAAATCGAGGTCCAAGCTCCTGTGAAGTTGAGACTAACACACTCCACACATTTTCGGGCACTCTTCCGGAACGTTTGACCAAACCTTGCACTTTCCTTGGAATCCCATCGGTTGTGGTTTGGTGCAGTAATCCGGGTCTTTACAGGCGGCGGCGTTTTCTAAAAAATTATATGATTATATGATTATCAGAAACATTGAGGTTAATAGTCTGATTCTGAGTGGCTAATTTGGCTAAGAGCTCTTTGCAGATTGGCGGTCAACTGGATAAATTAACTTTTTCCTTTTCAATTCACAAAACTGGCTTTGCCACAACAGTTACTACCTATTTGTTTCCTAATTCATATGATATGCTGAATGAACTGACCTAGTGATTATATGCATATTTAATAATTTGATGACTTACTCTGAGTACAGTCCTTGCCGGTCCATAGTTTTCCTTTACATTTGCATGTGCAGGACTTGGGATCCAGGGTGCCCCCATTTTTGCAAACTAGACCTTTGCAATCTGCAAGTTATGATACAATATTTTAATATCAGAAAAAAAGAAAACAACACAAAAATAACACAATTGCTACTATCATCAGATCGAGATATATTCACAGAAAAAAATTGATGTCTCTGAGCTACTGAGCTACAGGGTTGGAGTTTACAAACTGAGGGATGGACTCTATATACAAATGCAGGGATGAAACAGTAACATATTTAAAGAAGAATGTGGGCCCTTGAAAAACAACATCTTTAGATTTAGATATATTTTTTGGAAAAAATGTTGCAATATGATTGAGATCAGAGATGGACTACGCAAACGTAGGGACAGCGAGAGACTTAAAATCACTTATTGGAGGGTAAGTTTTTTGTTCTGTTTTCCATTAATCGTGACTAATTCAAATCTAGACGTTCCTGTGAACATACATTTTAAGCCTAACATTACTTAGGTGCACACACACAGGTCACTAATATTGTACAGTTTAAAGTGTCTTATTGGACAATGGACACTTTTACTCACCACAAAGATTGTTGGAGCACTTGCCAGGACAATCACTACAGGATGATCCCTGTTCATATGGGAAGCCAATTTTGTCCAAGAATGGATTTCTGCAAAGTACACAAAAAATATTTTATTATTAACAACAGGTCTGGACATGTCTATTAGATATTATACAAATACGGCATGATATGAGTGCAATATGAAAATTTATTTGCACGAGGAATATGAATTTACGAGTGCAAATAAATTTTCATATTGCACGATAATAAGTGCCGTATTTGTTTTATTACATGACTAGCTTCCAATATAATGTTCCATTCAGAAAAAAATTTTCGGAAAATTTTTATTTATTTATTTTTTTTTAGTCAAGAAAAAAAATTGGAAAAACAAATTTTTTTGGAAATTTTTTTTTTCTATAAAAACTCATATTGCACTCTAACCATGCAATATGAAAAAATCTGGAAAAAAATAATTGTAAAAAAAAATTTTTTGGAAAAAATTTCATATTGCACCCGAACCATGCAATATGAGTTTTTACAATGTCGTCATGTGACTGATTTTGGCCAATCAGCATCGCTCTAGCATAGTGGTCATGTAATAAAGACCAATATAGATCTTATCAATTTTGGAATAAGATTTATATGGACCCGAAGGTAATTTATTCAGATCAATAAAAGTAATGGTTATTTTCGATGAGCACCATTCAACAACAACAAACATTGTTTGTACAGTTAATATTTGTACGTATTCATACTTCATCTCTTTATATTTCCAATAATTAAGATGATCAATTGATCATTTCAGTTTACTAAGCTTATACAATGAGATTGTAAAATTGAATAACATACCCAAATGCATAGTTACAAATGTAGTTAGGTCCTTTGGAACATTTGGCGAAACCACATCCCACGCATGTAGCTAAGTCACGAACAACCTGTGATCAACAAGTATAAAATCTTAAATTATATGCTACGTGTTATAAATATAAGATTCTATTGGCAGTTTTACGAGATGCAGGTAATTTTGTTTTACCAAGAGCCTTTTTAATAGCTTATGATCTTCACCTGAGTGTAATGTCCGATTTTACCCCAGTCGCTTCCGTAAGTGGCTCCGTAACGGAAGTCCTTAACTTCGCTGTGCCAAGCGGCTACAACTTCCTTCCAGTCTCTCTGACCATAAGCAGCATTCTGCCCAACGCTGATGCCCCAATCTAACACAAAGCAGAACATAATTATATATTCACTAAAAATGTACATTATATATATTCCAAAACCAAGGCAAATTGGAAAGAATTCCTTAATATTCCATTATGTAGTGTACAATGAAAATGTGTATGGTTAAAGTGCAGCCCTCTGCATGTGGTACTTACTTGGCACCTTCCTCTGGTCATTCTGGTCATGGAATGAGCTTGAACAGACCTGGGCCCACTTCTGGGCAAGGGCTTCTAATTCTGGACACCAATACTGAAATTGGAGTCACCATAATAAACAACAAATAAAACACTTCAGAAAAATTCATTTTATTTTTCAAAAGTTAAGGTAGGATGCATTATTTCTAAATACTCATTCATAGTCTGAAGGTAAACCAGCCAATTTCCATTGTACTTTAGAGCCAACCAAGACAACAGTGCCAATTATATTTCTTTATTAAATCAATAAATCAAAGTCATTTATTATTGGAGTATGGCTTGTCACATGTTTTCAAGAAAGCTTTGAAATAGGTTATACCAAATTGCAACCTCTTTGAATAGTCTGCATTCATTAAAAAAAATTACATTTTGTGGATTTTTCTTTTAAATAGACCAACACAAACCTTCTTACTAAAAAAGAAAGATAAAAAAATGCAGGTCTGTCATCAGTTCATAACATAGCCCACATAATGGCCAATATCTTTCTTTTATTTTGTTTGTCAACATCATTTGAAACATATAGGCCTACACAATTTGTTATATATATCATAATAACTATGTTATTTCAAAAATAATATTTTGACATTCCACACATATGACATGATGTACTGTATACACAGGATGATGTAGGACCTTTATTGTAATTTGACAATACTTTGCCAAAACACAGGTAAGTTCAATGTATGGAAAATCAAAATAATGTAGCATCCACAATCATAGGTTGGCTTTCAATTCTATAGTATTGCCAAGAGTATAGAAGTTTTTTGCCTTTTAACAAAAGAGTCATGCAATGTCAAAATAATGCACTACTGACATGAAATAACTAGAATGACTTTAATTCAACAATGTCACAATGAAATTGAAAGAACTGATGATGAACAGGTGAATGGTCAAGCATAAAGAAATGTATGTAATGTAGGTCTTGTTATTGTGTTTATGACTTCATACAAGAAATGTCATGTCACTCATCAAAAAACAATAATGAGAAACATTATAATGAGTTTCAAGAATGCCAATTCAAATTTACAAAAATGGATAAGTGGACCTAGTTATACATGTACATGTATTGCCAATTCATTGCTTTCTTCCTTCATTACTGTAAATTTATTATACTTTTCCCCCTTATTTTCCTGTCAGGACTATATATATTGCACAAAATATCCAAAGACAAGCCTGAATTATAACTGTAAAATCTAGCTTATTAATGTTGCAATTCATTGGTCAAGAATGAAGCAGATTATGCAGTGGATAGATCGACACAACATGATACTTCATCGAAAGTTTTTATCGAGTAGGAAAAGTAAGTGCTCCATATGAGGTGATTTCTCAATGAAACTGTTAAAAAATACACGACAATATATTTAAAATTAAATTTTGCAGATCTTGCCAAATAATACTTTACCATTTTTTGCATAGCCTTGGCACTAGGGTTGACCTTTGACCTGTACTTATTGTGCTCATCCAGAATGACTTGTTTATCAGCATCTGAGACGCCCTTGTCCTTAGCACTAGGACTGTCCTGGTAGGCACACATGGTGGAGGACTGGGGGTAGGGCTTCTTGCAGGTCGTGTCCTGGAAATTAGAGAAAATATTTTGCATAAGTTATGAAGGAATATGGAACATAACTGAAACATACAGTTGATTAATAGTGGTAGACATAGTCCGATATTTAACGATTCAATATCATCACGAATCACAATAAATTTGTAACAATAACCAACATAATATATTCTTCTGTTTCATCCACTTTTCCCGCAAATCGAGTCTGCCAAAACCTCATTTTATGCAAACTACTACTAAAAACTAGATTCTGATGACCCGGCAAAAAATCTCGTTCTCATAAAAATGGCGCCGATCCTAATTGACAATACATGTATAGCACAAATCTTTCGCCAAATTTTGGATAGAAAAAATCGATCCAGCACTATTGATTAACATTGTGGTTAGCTTTTTTTCATTAAAGATTCCAAATGTAAAGGTTTACTTTGAAATCATTACGATACTCAATAAAGTAAAATTCTATAAAATGACGTCAAAGGGAAAGTTATAATTTTTCACTAATTTCTTGCTCTTGGAACACCAGCAGATTAAATTTGGGCTAAAAGCGACTTATACATGTTTCATAATCTTTAAAAGAAAGATGTGAATAGTTCTAATATTTCACGTGTCTCAAACTATTTTTATTTTAACGAAATATTCACTTACAATACCAATTCTTCTCTTTCCAAAAATATCTCCAAGATCCACTTCATCTGAAATTGAAAGTTAATTATGGTAACTTAACAAAACTTTATAAAAAAAAAAACTTTTTCATTAAAAAAAAACTTTATTAACATAAGGAACACCTACATGAAACATCCTTATATAGTGTATAAAACATTCCTCAACCAATGGCAATCATTAATTTTGGCACATATAAATCTGAAAACAAATCAATTGCATCATTCGCAAAGAGTGTAAGTAAAATCTTTCCTAGATCCTCTCTTTCTTTGTCATTACCTTGAAGCATATTTTTGAAAGCGTTGAAGAATTTGGGTCTTTCTCTTCGCTCGACGCTCCTCAGCTCGTCACTCTCTTTCATGTGTTTCTTGGACATGTAATGCAAAATGTCCTCCATCTCGCGGAGAACTACTTCTTTGCTGACATCCCGTTCTTCGGAACTAAACAAAATCGAAGAAAATCTAGCTTTATTAAGTCAATTTCAAGACAGAAGAGGAAAACTGTTTCTCAGCTGAGGCCAGACACTATTAAATTTTTTTTACTAAACAACTTCTGTAGTCATGCCAATCAAAAAGGATCATTAACAATGGTAGAATATCAAATTAAGCTGTGATAATACACAAACAGATTCCTGATGGTGCCTTATACCTTTCTTCAGCACTCTCCACAATAGTTCTCTTGAGGATCATAGGAGCAGCCGGGGCAACTGGGTCCCCTGTGTCCCTCTTCTCCCCCACTCTGTAGCCATCTGGAATAAAAAGGAGAATTCTATTCAAATTGCAACCAAGGATGGATTGGTGATTGGAGGCTTACAGTTTGTCTCGTAACATGCGAACCGGTGTTTTGCCCGATTGCCCCTCATCCACAGGTCACACAGCAGAAATGCAAGCTCACAGGTAGTTTAGCAAATTTGTAATTTTTCTGTCATTTCTGTGATATTTTCCTGCTGTTTTTGTCAGATTTTTGACGATGGACACTCATTCTAGAAATAAGACAGACTGTATGTCCTCAATTTACACTGGGCTGGCGGATGGTTTGCCTTGTGGGTCAAAATTTGAAAACGTTGAAATTTCAGCTGAAAAAAATTTGAAAATTTTTCGCTCCAGATTCTGAATAATTAAGATGATCTCCACTACTCCCTCCGGTGCCCAATGTCTTTGCTAAACCATATTTCAGATGCTAGACAATGATAAAATGTTACTGGCACCCCTTATTTGATTAGTAGTTTCAGAGAAGCATCAAACTTCCATCATCCCAAGTCATACCATGACAAAATGGCCCATAACCTTTGCTAATTCATGAATACTTAATTAACTGACCCAGTTTTGGCTCAGCAATCAGGGACTGCTACATCACAGTTTGAAATTGTTGCTTCTGTTTCACACAGTTACTAATGGAGAAATTGTGTATTGTTGAAAGGTGCTATCACAGTTCCGAAAATTCCATTGAATTATGTATTTTCACAGTTCTGAAATGAAACTGTTTGAAAGTTTGCTTGTTTTACACTGTTTTTCTTAGTTGCCAGTAATCCTCTAAGTGTCCATAATCGGACTAAATCTGTCTGCAAAATGCTTATGACCTAAATAAGCAGCCAATCACAGAAGAGGTTGGAAATAGCAGAAAGCCCTGTCCATTTTAGCAGGGCTTGCGTGGGGAGGATGCAAACTTCATACTAAGCATGTTAGATGCAAGGAAAATGCAAAATTGTATGTAATATTCTGTTGAAATATTTATTGATAAGATATATTCCACTAATTTCAATTCCAGTCACCTGTAACAAAATGATGCTAATGATAATTAAGTTAAAAATCTTAGTAGAGACCGGAGCAAAATTGGCAGTCTGGCAATGCGTGCATGCAATGACCTTATGAACAACAGACACATGTTCACTGTGCGTTTGGTCCAGAAATATGCTGTCAAAATAGAGTAGCAAGGCGTTTGCTAATGACAAATTGAGATAGGAAAACTGGCATGCCAACAGAAATACTCTAATATTTTGGTTTACATAAATGATACAGATCTACAGATAGTTCAGTTATTTTCTTGGGTTCCTAGACAACCTCAGACACAAGGTTTTCTCATAGAATATGTGTCCCTTTCATTTTTATTGAAAACCAAATCCAGTGTGATGCTAATGATGCAATATTGGAGACACGGACACAACAACCTCCTGCTCTTATACGGAATATTATTTCAGCTATTGGTAACCAGATTTTAGAAGACTGGCATTTAAGTTTACATGTATGGAAGAGTTTAATTGAATCAGGATCCTGTACTAGTTTTTGTGATGTGATCTTTCAAAGAAAATGTTGGCGGAGACAGGCCATTTTCAGGGGCTTGGCCACTTCAATGCTATTTTGGATGGGATAAAAATATTCTGCCACATTTTTTTTTTGTGTTATAAGTTTTGCTAATATCCCTGTCTGTGACAAAAGACAACAGGAGGTCCTCCACATGCCTTCCTGCCCCCATGAATTATTGTTGCTGGAGACAAGAGTTTCAGACTTAGCAAATTTTGACCCTTGTGGTAGCGTGCTAGGCTGCCAATCACTGATGAGTCCAGTGTTCAAATCCAGCTCTAGCAGGGTCACCTTAGCCTATGTTGGATGGCTGTTTGAATCATTCTCTGCCTCATTGCTGGGTGTCCTCCATCTGTCCTAATTAGCCTATGAATTGTATTAATACAGAACGGAAAGCCCCAATCATATGTCCATCCATCTATCCTCAATTTAAACTGATGAAGTTATGCAAGTAGGCTATTATGGAGAACTTTGAAATCATTTGAGCAGAGCATTGTATATTTTTCACATAATGAGGGAATTTGGTACAGTCATATATATTTTATGTAACTTGCATCAATTATCTTGAGTCGTTGTTAAGTTATGCCAAAGTTGATTTATGCAACATATTCACATTTAAAATCAACATAAAAAGTGGAAGAGTCATTAAAATTCTGAATTTTCAAATTATTTTGCTCCAAGAATTTGACCGACATCATTTTAAAAATAATTCCGATAAAAAAATTAGCATGTAGTTGCTGTCTTTGCCAAGCAATATGTGTTAATTTTTTCTCGATAACTGTTCCCTTATTTTTTAGGTCTTTTAAATTGTTTAATCGTAACTGAAAAGTTCATTCACTTATATTTCCTATGCAATAGTGAATTTGTTTTCTTGACCTTTCATGTTCTTTCTGTCCCGTTGGGCCTACAATCTCAACAAAAACATTTTATATGGAACCTTTAATGGTTCTATAAGCTGGTACAGATAGCGAACCCTGAAGGATTCATTAATCAACTTTTAAAAAAGGTTCCAACAGCAAAAAAGACAAAAAAACAACAACAACACTTAGATAATCCAGCTGCACTGAACTCCCAAAATGGAACCCCTTTCTCTCAAGTTGGGAGCATAGGGCTCCATTATAGGACCTTCCCACCAGTATTGAACCCTTAAAAAATGTAGAACCTTTTTTCGGCTGTTGGTTCTTTATATGTATACCATCAAGAACCTTTTACATTAAGAGTTTGGGTGCTGGTATATATATATATAAGCTCATGCAATGAAAAATTTGGCAAAGCATCAAGCTCCATACCTATATTTTACAGTTAAGTACTTCAAAATTTACAACTTTTCATCAGTGAAAGATACCATCTTGGTGAGGTATATTGCATACGGATTTACTGACACATGAAAACCTGGGTTAAAGGCTACTGTCAATTTTGAAGACATAACTAAGGTTGGTGGCAGCACTGTTGACACCAGCCTAATTTTTGTGCAGAGACCTCTTGTGTTGAACCTGGGAGTTATGTGACTGGTCATGTGACCCTTCAGTTTCAAAACAACACCACCAGAGAAGGCATCATCTTTACAGCAGAGTTTGTTTTCTTTTGCTTCCCTGGGTTTACCTTAACTTGATGCCTGAGGTGGTGTTGGTATGATGGTATAGCACCACAGGGCAACAGCAGACAACATCCATGGAGCCATGAAGTGAGTAGTCTTCCATATTTTAGAACTTTAGATCAGACATGGGGTGGCAGGGTAGCAGGACGTTTCACCGCTGGGACGTTTCACCGCTGGCAGTAGTGGGACGTTTCACCGCTGGTTCACCGCCGCACTTTTTCCTGCTTAAAATCTCATGCAGACTCATGCGATCTGCTCAGACTGCTGCCTACTTCAAGGCTTGTGATATCCAGTTGATTACCCTTGCTTCAGTTGCATTGACATGCTTTTTGTAATCACTTGATTGGCGTAATTGAAGTAATAGGCCTACCTGATTACAATTTAAGAGATTTAATTGCAACTTTGTAGGGGTACAAAGAATGCCAAAGACGATTACAATTTCCAGCAGCATCAACTTTCAAGTGCTATCTGTGACTGACACTTAGTGTCTGCCATGTTTCTGGGCTTCACAAAGCTCTAAAAGTCAATGATTAGTTGAAAAACATCGTTTTAGAACGGCGGTGAAACGTCTCAATTTTCCTTTTTTGGCGGTGAAACGTCCCACTACTGCCGACGGTGAAACGTCCCAGCGGTGAAACGTCCTATAATCGGTGGCAGTGGTACCCAGCCCATATTTTGCACACTGCCCCATATATGTATCACCCCTTTTGCACACTGCTCCATTGTTGTCTTGGGCATGCTGTTTTCCCAAGCACCAGATTTTGGACCAGACTGATTCATCAACCTTGAATCCTGGATTCTCCTTCCTGCATGTTATTAGCCTTAATAATGTAAATGACTTCCCTTTCACACCACCAGGGGGACATTGTAGGCCTAACCAACAGGTGGCTCCAGAATTTGCACCAGATTGATTCATCATCCATGAATCCTTGATTCTACTTCTTGCATGTTACCAAGATTCTATTTCTTGCAGGATACCAACATTCTACTTCTTGCATGTTACCATGATTCTACTTCTTGCATGTTCCTAGCCTTGATAATGCAAATGTTTCCTTTCTCACCACCAGTACAGGATTGTATCAACGACTGGGTTAACTCTAACCCGTGTTAGTGATTTTCTGTGTTACTTAACCGGTTTTACGAAATTGTGTTAGCTTGTGATGTATCAACAAAAAAGTGGTTAAGATTATCTTTTTATTGTTGTGAGGGACATTTAACCCAATTTTGACGGGGATTCCCGGGGGTTTCCCGAAAATGAGAGCGTCATTTGACACAGGAAAAAAAAAAGGCTTTTAAAAACCATTTCCATTGCAGTAAAAATTGAATAACTCGCTCAATTTTGCAGTTACAACCTTGAAATTTATAGAGCATCTTCCTAGGTACTTCTTGCGTCTTCGCTGAACACGGCATTAAATATGGTGAATTAGTTTTTATTTTAAAGCTCTCTGACCGAAGAACTTTTTTCTTTTCACAAGTATAACTTTGGAGAGCTGGCGAATAAAATCTAATCCACGTACCTCAATGCCCTTTACGGCGAAGCTGTGGGAAGTACTTGTCTGCATTGTGTAGCAGTTTCAAGACGATCGGATCAAAACTCGATTTTTAAAAAAATATTTTCTGCAACAAGAATTTTTCGGACAGGCCATCATTTTTGTTTTCATGAACTGGCCAGAATGTGACGTCATCAAGTGACGTCATCCAGTGACGTCATGGCCTGACGTCACACAGTGTCAACAATTTTCGCATTTGACAGTGTTTTCAGTCCTTTTTGTTTGCTATGTGATCAATTTCATGGATTTATACCTCCATTTTCGGACAAGAAGGAGGCTTAACACAACTTTTAACACAGGAAAAAGCTGGGTTAACTTTTCTGGTTAACTTTCATGACAACTAACCCAAGGATTCGTTGATACATCACGGTGAGTGACTTTTTAACACAGGTTAAACAGTGAGGACTCAAACTCCCGATCTGGAGAATTTCTCTAAAACGGGAGAAATTCTCCAGATGGGGGGAAAATTATTAGGGGAAATAATTTTTCACCCGTTCGGGAGAATTCTCCAAAAGTGGAGATTTATCCCGAACAGGAGAAAAAAACACTGTTAGTGGCAGTTGTCAGGGGCAGATATGGGGGGGGGGGGGTTGTGGAATCAGTCCCCCCCCCCCATAATGCCAAGATGAATCCCCCGCCCCCCAGACATTGAGATGCGAAATCATCTTATATGTATATATTTAGGCCCCTACGTGTGCGTTAACGAGGTCCTGCGAATGTCGAAATGTGCTAGCCCCCCTAGACTGCTGTGTCTAAATCCGCCGCTGTATGTTTTTGAATGTTTGGATCCCAGGACCAGCACAGCTCACATGTTGCAGATGTGGTGATTACTGCAGTTTAAGTAGCAAGGTGAGTACCACTGAGTAGAAACACTTCTTTTGCAAAACCGCCTTTTGCTTGAATGTTTAGTGCAAAATACAGTAATTTTTTGTTGTGCTTTACATATTATTGCATGCAGGCTGCACATAGGTATTGCCTATCATTTGGCCTTCTTCTTTCTTCACTTACTTCAGTAACCAGGCTCTACCAACCACTCTCAAAAATAAAATGTGCTGTCATATTTTAATTCTCTAAATTATTGTATTTCTCTACATTTCAGGCCATATTCCTATATCCATCATGGGGAAAGTAGCACGAAACAAAAAAGCACAGGATGGACCATATAAACGTCGATGTGGTTCAATTCTTCACAGCAATGACTCAGCAAAGTCACACCTTATTTCCATTAAGCATGGAAAGAAGATTCCCAAGTACACCCTTCATAAACTCTATTCGAATGACCCACCAATTATTAGTAAAACTTGTGGCTTCATTTGCAAGGCCTGTTTAGACTTGTTTCAAACTTCGGATTGGAAGTTTGCTGTCAACAGACGATCATCTACAACACCAGCTGAGTGCAGGCCTTGTGGTTCAAATAGAGATGAATTACCAAAAAATGAGGTCAAGATTCCAGCCGGCAACGTGTTTGGCCTGAGTTTTAACACTGAATTAGAGGATGCAATTAAAGCCGACATTGATGCTATTTCACAAGACAAGTGCGCAACGTCTCCATCAGTGTTGTCGACATTCAAAGCTTCAGAATGGTTGCGTGACAGACCAGATGACTTGGTGCAATTAATACTGCGTATGCTGAAAATGGACTGGAGTGACATTCTGGAAGATGAATTTAAGGCCATCAGGGTTGTCCGGGTGATCGAAATTATGTACTCATCCAGAAAGCCAAACTTGATTCTTCCGAATGGATTTCGTGAAAATCTTGTGAATTATTCAGCCTCTGGAAGCAAGTTACTAGTTAATTTTCAAGGACACTTGTCAGCTGGAGGATCTTATTCTACGGTGATGCGATGGCTTGACTTACACGCATTAGAACCTGTCCAGTTTCCAGAAGGGCTTGTTAGAGTAGCTTTTGATAATGAACAAGTTGTGGGGAAACTCTATGCCATTCGAGCAGACAGTAAAGTGCCTGTTAAAGTTATTACCAGTACATTATACATGATTTTAGGAGACCAAGAAAATTTGGACCAGAAAGATAGCAGGATGACAACAGATAAGTGGCTTCTCCCAAAAGTTTCTGATGCACAAAGAGCAGCAATTCTCTATGATTGTGATGACAACCAAAACGCATTCTTCAGGACAACGCGTAATGATCTCCTTCGTGCAAGACTCGATATTGTGACAAAGGAAAGGTATGACAGAGGTGCTGATTTTATTGACAACCTTGTGGAAGCACAACTAGTATGTGTTAGGGAGAAGGAGTGCAATATCTGCTACGCAGACAATGATTTTAATTCGCGAGTTTGCACAAATTGTGGTGGACAGCTGTCAAGAAAACAAGTAGATCTTGCCGCGTTTTGTGATAAGATTGAACCTGCACATCCGTATGTCCATTTTAAGTCTGCAGTGTCAACGGAAGAAAACTCCGTTGAATGTAAGGTTGGTGAACCAATTCTTCTCAATCCCAACAGCTACGAAAACATAACAACCATTCTACGTACGATTGGCAAACAAGCCGACCTGCAACAGTATGGAGGTCAGGGTCGTCATTGGTTATTCGTTGAATGCGATGGAGGTATTTTTCCTATTGTAATGCAACTTGTTACATCAGTGCTGAAGTGCTCCTCATGTGAGGAGTCCTTCTTTGGGCTTGATCTGTTCATGGAACATAGGTGTTCAATATTGTATGATGTTGTACCTCATCACGAGTTCAATTGGGTTGTTCCAATATCAGGACTGCTGCATTATGAGATGAACACGGGAAGGGCCTTTATGGAACTGAACTGGGACGTATTTATGGCTGCCATCTGCAGAGAAGTCGGATTTGGATCACAGAGGTCTATGGAATACGCAAAGAAGGGTTCAGACCACCACAAACTCTGGCGCATCCTTGAAATTACCTATATCGCATTGACAGATGAATTGCTGGTGCCCTATTCAAAATACAGTCTGGAAAAGGGTGAACAACCAACTGTAGATGGGTATTGGGTGTGGGCACAAAATATTCAGAACCCCAACTACATATATGTGCAACAGATGACCCTTACCTACTTGCACGCCCTTATGCTTCTTCGGGATGGCGTACGAAAAGGGAATTCGTCGACGATTTTGACTTGCAAGGATAAATTGAACTCAATTTTTTTTGGAAGAAATCATCCTACTTACAGGTCCATTGTTTCATGGGAGACAAAAATGCTGAAAACCATGCCTGCTGAACTTCTGGATTGCGTTAAGACTTACATGTCCTTTAGCAGGACTGCACAGCCTGGTCACTACCAAGGAGGAGATGCCTGCCTGGAGGAACTTAATAAAGATGCCAAGTCTTGGGTTCCACCGGGTGTCCCAAGCAGTTCTCAGTGGCAGCGGATATTCCGTAATCTGGATCATCTGAACAAGTTAAGTGTAACTACATCAATTGAAACTTATTATGTCAATTCATGTTGACATAAATTTTAATATTAATGAAAGATAATTTCAAAGGTATACAAATATAAAAAGTCCGATGAACATGGGGAAATATAGATGTAAAATGTAAAAGTAGTTGTAAAAATTATATAAATATGTACAATTGATTTGAAGTTAATAAGTTAATTGATTTAAATAAGAACATTTGATACAGACGCAATATATAATATATAATAATAACATAATGTCAGTGAGTGATATTACAAAAAGTGTACAAATGATCATTTGGACTGCCTTGAAGTTGCAACTCGCTTGTGAACGTCATTGCTTGTGAGCCTCACAGAAGAAATTAATGTTGATTGGCCCTCTAACTGGGATTTTCAGACCTGAGCAGCGGGCGTGTCCCCATATGTTGCATTCCGGTTCTTTGTTTTCGCAACCGAGCCACGTATTCTGCCTTCCATATTTTTTCCCAAGTTCCTTGTCTCTTTTGCAATTGAAGACCACATCGCATTTGGAGCACTTGTTAGTTTGCTTTACAGCCTGAGGTTTCCTGGCTGGCTTAGTCTTTTTCCCTGGCAGTCCCTGAATGGGAGGGAGTTGTGGTGCCGCTATTGGACGTGGCTGTGGGCGCGCAGCAGGCCTCTTCGTGGGCGTGTGATGTTCAGCCACCATCACCCTCCTTACCGGTCCGTTCCTTAGCGCACTCACACCGATTTGAGTTTTGATGGAGCGCATCTTTGGTGGCCGCAGATGGTCATGGGAGTAGTATCTGCGACGTTTAGTGTCATCATTCTCATTTGCAATTGTTATGGAGATCCTTGCTCCCGTCATTGCGTGTAATTCTTTGCACTGGATTAAAAAGAAAATGATATAAGAATTTTTCTTTTTTAGATAAAGGCAGAAACTCTTGAAGATGCAGGTGTCAATTGCAAAGACCCCAGTGAAAAATCTTCTGATACAAGAAAGCTAATAGGCTATGAAGAAATTGCAGTTGTACGCGCCCTTTTCAGGAGACACAAGTACTTAGAGGACACTGAAGAACCAAAGAAACATACAAGTGTTGATGGTAAGGTTTCTATGACAGATGAACTTATTAACTTCACAGTCAAGGCCACCGAGATACGGAAAAATTACTACCACAATTTCATCGATGGCAAGGGGGTGGATCAAGAACTGATATATGTTTCCCAGGTGGAAAAGGAAGAAAAGCAGGCGATTGAGAGGTTGACAAAAAAGGAAATAGAGAAGAAAATTTACGAAACTCTGGAGCTGTTAGAATCCAGAGAACTATTAGAACAATACTTCAGAAAGAACATAAGTAGGAAGGGGAAAGAGGAATATATCACTTTCTACTACGAACTGATTGGAAAAACTGCCCCTTCAGTTACCACTGAGACTGCGTGAAGGCCGACCAGATGATCTTGGGGGGGGGGGGGGCTATGGATATTTGGTGAAAAAAAAAAGATTGTTTCTCACTTGACACTGAAAAAAAGTTTGTTCAGCACATGGAAATAAAAAAAAAAGTTTGCTTGCACCTGTAGCTGGGATACCGCAATGTTAAAATTCCAATAAAAAAGTTTGTCGCGAGTGCGCATGCGAAAAAATTGTTCGTTAACGCGCTGCGAGCGAAAAAACAAGTTTGTCCCGGGGTAAAGTCCATAGCCCCCCCCCCCAACTAACATCTGGTCGGCCCCTTGTGGACCCAGTCTTTGATAAAGTAAAATAACAAAAAAACTGAAAACTGTACATACTTTTAATTTCATTTATTTTACATGAATTAGTAAAATGTAATTTTGGTGTTTTTACCTTACTGATGATCGTTTTTCTTCTTTTGGAGAGTGTCTTCTGACGTTTCAACTTATTCTGTATATATTCATGGGACACCGGCCCCTCATGATGTCTCTTTGTCTCCGAAACTGAAATAACCAAGCACTTGTCAGAATACGTCATTCACAAATTACATGTATCACTGTAATAATACGGACATAAAGAGCTTAGGCCATATACTACAAATTGCTGCAATTATGAATAGTTATTACTTATTAGGCTTATTATAAGTATTATTACTTTTTTATTGACAGTAAATTGAGAATTTGATGTTATGATACCAAATTTTAGTAAACAGCAATGATTTTTTAAAATTTTACAGCATTTTGAATTGCACTATCTGTTGTCATAAATGGTACAAACATGACAATGAAGTTTCACTTAATTACCCGCTTCATCTGCATCACTCTCTTCCGAAAGTTGTTCTCTGTCTGGCTCCTGCACTATTACAACCTCAGACACTTCTTCAAGTTGAATCGGCCTATCTTCACCAATTGCCGCTTCGATTCCACCTTGTGCATCTGCTCCAGTGAGCTGTATCACAGGCACGGCTTCTTGAGGATATTGCTGTAGGAACACCTCATAAGCATGGTCAGGATATGGCACGCCGACTTCCTCTGAGCCGCCAACTTGTTCCAGCAATTGTGCTAGGTCATCCATCTGAAAGCAAGGATGACAAGGCTGAATGACAATCTTCTAAATTTTCTATAGAAAAGATTTCTATCAACATTCAAGCTAAGGTCAACTTAAAAATCCTCAAGAGAAAATTAATCAGTGAACTCAATAGCCTGCTGAAAGTGTTTATTATAGTATATATAATTAATTAATTATATTGAATAGACCAATGAATGAACGTTGAATGAAAGGGCAATTTGGGTTTATTAGGAATTTAGTGAGATGGTATAATACATATATGTATAGGCCTTTGCCAACCACTAATTTTTTTTATATAGAAATGGGTTTTAGAAAGTGGGGTTATTAATTGGGGGGGGGGGGAGCGGGGGTGGACCCCCCTTTTGAGCCTGAGCCAATCTAAAAACATGTTATGTGTTGCTTGTGATACATCATACATTAAAGTCCCATTTATATCTATCTCCCAACATATCAAAAGTTTCATTGAAATAGAAATCTGGTGGTTATTGTAGCTGAGTGCTTAAATTGTCACACATTGTTGAGCCTAGTAATTGAGCTTTGGGTGCCCAGACCTTGAATGGCTCCATGGCTAATTGGATAATTTTTCTTGGGTCCACTTATTAATAATATTAATAATTGTTTTGTGTTGATTACAGGAATGTCAATTGCCTAATTGCTTTTTTAGCTGGCCTGGTTTTTATATTTTAGTTGTTCAATCTACCACTAGGGGCCCCACATTGGCATGTCTGGCATGATGTGGGTTGCATTACAGGCTTATTGGCTGTTGCCCACGAGAGCCAAGAGCTTGTTGCAAAACAGAACAATTTTGTCTTATCTGGAAAGAAAAAGGGCCAGTTATGGTCATTACAAAGTGTTGGTTGCCAGTAGAAGAAGGGGGGACCAATTCTACCTTCCAGGCTACACAGACGGATGGCCAGTAGCTCGGAAATGCTAGATTGCAGACAATCCCCATGTTTGGGAAGCAGACAGATTGTCTGCACATGAGAGCCAGGAAGAATCGGTGAAAATCGGTAAGAAATCTGAAGCATCAACCACTGATACAGGGATGGAAGAATGTTTTTCAATTATAATGTATGTGCATTATCTCTTGATTGTTGGCCAATTGTACATCGATTTTCAAAGTTATTTTTGCAATATTTACCTTGATTCGAGGACTTCCGGTTTCCAAAGCTCTGCAAATGCGCATGTCGTCCATTTTTTGCGCAAAACAATCAAAAAAAATATCTTCTCCTGATGGGGAGAAAATCTCCAGTTCTGGCTAAAAAAATGTCTCCCGATCCGGAGATTTCTCCCGAAATGGAGATCTTCTCCATTTCGGGAGTTTGAGTCCTCACTGTTAAATCTGTTAACCCAGGAAAGATAACCCATGTTAAGCGTTGATACAATGGGGTACAGGCGGACATTGTTACCAACAGGTGGCATCCGCATTCCATTACCCAGTCCCACACATGTGCTTCACCTAGTCACAGTAATAATTGAAGTTAATTTGTAATTCCATTGATGTTATACGAAATGAATACATGAAATCACCCTGTCTTGAAGACAATGAAATATCATGTGCCACACAAAAATCAAGCGCCCTGAGGAAATGACCCCGTGACCAATATCAATTGCCCTGGATGCCGCTGCCATATAGACTGCATCCTTTGATTTACATATATATCATAGCTAGTGGATCAACATCGCCCCCCCCCCCCCTCCCAACGATTAACCCCAGCCTGCGGCCCCAATGTGCCACTCCCCAGGTTATGAGGAACATTTACCACTCCCCAGCTTAGGGAGAACATCTGTCACTCCACGGGTTATCTTAGGAATATTTATTTATCTCCTCAGAAAAAGGGGAACATGTCACTACACCGTTATGAGGAACATTTATTACTCCCCAACTCATGGGTACCACTTCCCAACTTAATCCGACTTCTACTTTCCAGCGTTCTTCGTGTGCTTCGTGTCCCCACCTAATCCGACTTCAACTTTCCAGCATTCTTCAGTATCCAATATCATTCGTCCGAGATCACTAATGCCCACGTTCCTCAACCAAGTCCATTTTGAATCATGGTCCTACGCCATTCATTGTACTTTTACCACTCGTGTGTCAAATTACCCGTTAACATACTCCCCAGCAATTTGGAAACAAAGTTGTCATCTACTCAGAACTAACTTCTCATCTACTCAGAGCAGTTCCTCAGAACAGTTCCTGTCAACTTCTCACATCCCATTCCATCTATTCTTCACCCAGTGTCACGTTCGAATATATTTGTTTCAGTTCAGAGATGTCACCACCATTAAACACTAGGCCTATCTTACAGTGCTACTCGTCAGATTTTGACGATCACTCGTCCGATTTTTGACGGACATTGTGATTTTTGACGAACATTGTGCTACTCGTCAGATTTTGACGAACACATCTTTCCTACTTGTCAGGTTTTTGATGAACATTGTGCTACTCGTCAGATTTTGACGAACAAATCTTTCCTACTCGTCAGATTTTTGACGAACATTGTGCTACTCGTCAGATTTTGACGAACATTGTGCTACTCGTCAGATTTTGACGAACACATTTTTGCTACTCTTCACATTTTTGATGAACATTGTGCTACTCGTCAGATTTTAACTAACAAATCTTTCCTACTCGTCAGATTTTTGACGAACATTGTGCTACTCGTCAGATTTTGACGAACACATTTTTTTGCTACTCTTCACATTTTTGATGAACATTGTGCTACTCGTCAGATTTTAACTAACAAATCTTTCCTACTCGTCAGATTTTTGATGAACATTGTGCTACTCATCAGATTTTGATGAACACATCTTTGCTACTCGTCAGATTTTTGATGAACATTGTGCTACTCGTCAGATTTTGACAAACACATCTTTCCTACTCGTCAGATTTTTGACGAACATTGTGCTACTCGTCAGATTTTGACGAACACATTTTTGCTACTCGTCAGATTTTGACGAACACATCTTTCCTACTCGTCAGATTTTTGACGAACATTGTGCTACTCGTCAGATTTTGACGAACACATCTTTCCTACTCGTCAGATTTTTGACGAACACATCTTTGCTACTTGTCGGATTTTGACGAACACATCTTTCCTACTCGTCCCAAACACAAACTTTTTCATACCCATCGGATTTTTCACTAACATTTCTTACTCGTAAGATTATTACGAACATTTTGATACTCTGAGATTTTGACAAACATTTTTTGTTACTCATAACATTATTACGAACATTTTCCTACTCGTCGCATTTTGACAAACATGCTGTTACTCGTAAGATTTTTTACGAACTGTTGTTACTCGTAAGATTTTTATGAACGTTCTGTTACTCGTCAGATTTTGACGAACATTTTGTTACTCGTAAGATTATTACGAACATTTTATTACTCGTAACACCATTATGAACATTTTGCTACTCGTCCGATTTACGACATTTTGCTACTCGTCAGGTTTTGACAAACATTTTGTTACTCGTAAGATTTTTATCAACATTTTCCTGCTTGTTACTCGTTAGATTTTCACTAACACTTTGCTACTCGTCACATTTTGATGACCATTTTGTTACTCCTAAGACTTTTACCAACATTTTACTACTCGTCAAATTTTTCTTTTACTCCCTCCCTTACCATGTCAATAACAATTTATTGCAACAATTCCTTACATATCTACGCTCAATTTAACATTTGTTACTCATAACATTATTATGAACATTTTCCTACTCGTCGCATTTTGACAAACATGCTGTTACTCGTAATTTTGATGAACATTTTGATGAACATTTTGTTACTCGTTACTCGTCACACCATTATGAACATTTTGCTACTCGTCCGATTTACAACATTTTGCTACTCGTCAGCTTTTGACGAACATTTTGTTACTCGTAATATTTGTTATCAACATTTTCCTGCTTGTTACTCGTTAGATTTTCACTAACACTTCGCTGCTCGTCAAATGTTTCTTTTACTCCCTCCCTTTCCATGTCAATAACAATTTATTGCAATAAATTCTTACATATCTACGCTCAATTTAGTCAATGTACCTTTCCTCCTCAGTTTCCCCCTTCTCCATGTTTACCTCCGTTTCACTTTCAGTTTGCATAAGGACTTTTCAAGGTTTATTTGCCAATACTTGTTCAACAACTTCATTGTTCAACAACTTCATCAACACATGTTCCAGCTTTCTTCAATGTACGTACGTTTCCGCTTTCAGATTTTTGAACAAACATACAAGTATACTTCAAGCCAATCGTCAACCCTTACCACTCCCGACCTTATCGGGAACATTTGCTAATCAATTATTTTTAAGTTTATTTGTTATTTCTTGACCAATTACTTCATCAATGAGTGGCCACGCTTTCATCAGTGTACATTTCCGGCTTCATTTCCAGCTTCGTATCATTATCAATTTCTCAAGGTTACTTGTTAAATCAATATTTCATCACACATTCACTAGTCAAATGTACTTGTTAAATCAATATTTCATCAAAAATTCCCTTGTTACCCCCATACAGGCACCTGCACCTATCCAAAGGCAAACCTGGACAATCATAAGAGAACACAAGGACGTCACTTGTCAGATTATTATTACCAGTTGTCACTCATCAGATAATAACATTTTGTCACTCGTTGCATTATTATAAACATTCTGTCACTCATCAGATTGCAAGTGCACCTACAGTGTAGCCAAAGGAACCACAGGCCATTCAAAAGAAGAAGACCTGATTACGACAAACATCTAGTCACTCGTCAGATTATGACGAACATTTTTGCTGTAATTCATTAAATTATAATTAACATGCCGTCACTCAGATTGTCACTCGTCAGATCATAGCAACATTAATTTTCCATCTTCAGTGCAGTACCATTTACCAGTTTGCCACCCTTGATATTCTTCCTCAAATTATCACTAAACTAAACCAATGCGCTTTTCACCTTATCCAGGTTAACTCGACCCAGTACATCTCCCATCTCTGACCAGGATTTCTAAAGACTTTTTGTTTTTTCAAAACATAAGCGATTAACTTCCAACCTCAAGCGATTACCTTCCATCCTCTGTTTCAGCACCACTTTAACAGGCAAATCCAGAACCACTCACCAGAGGTGCTGCACCTAACCAACACTCACAAATATATCTGCAAAACTAATTAAGTGTATTCTTTCAGATTCCGGTTTAGCATCCTGCCAGTGGAAAACAATCCACAATGACCTTCATCTGATTTGACCACAATGCCCTCCATCTGCTCTCACTTATCTGATCCATTGCTTCTCAGCTTTGTTATTTTGCTGTCAATTCAGTAGATGTATGACCATCTCTGACCAGTATCTTTGTGTATCAGTCCAAAAATTTCATCTTAGTGTATCAGTTCCCCAATTGTGTATCATATCAGTTGCTCACATTTAGCCGGGAACCTGTCTCTCATCTCACAGTCCAGCTCCCTTTCCAAAGTGGGAACATCTTAATAGCCAATATCACGCATCCACAAGGTGGACCACAGCGTGACTGCCTTCAGTAACATTCACTCACACTCACACCAGCAAAGCTTTCAATAATCATCCAGTACACCGCCTTATTACTTTAGTGACCGACCTCAGCTGAGGCTTGGCGCATCCATTTACTTCTTATTTACAAGGTGAACCAAGATTTTAAAGAATTTTACTGCTGCTTAACATTTCCCTTTCCAGGATGACAGCAGCATACTAAAGTACGTACTTTAGCCTCCTGGGATTGATCGCAAGAACCATCCCCTCCCTGCTTCAAGATCACCAAAGCCGGCCAAGGCCAGGCGCCACCTTCGTCGACACGTGTCTATTTCAGGCTCCTGAGTAGACACGGACACACCCTGCAAGATCGCAATCCCTACTCCAGGCTCCTGGGTAGGCATCTCCACATCGTTCACAACAGGCCAATCCAGGCCACAAGGTTCAATGACGCTGTCTATTCCAGGCTCCTGGGTAGACCTACATGAATACCGCCCAATTCAGGCTACTGGTTGGGGGCCTACAACATCCGTCAATCCCTACTTCAGGCTCCTGAGTAGGATAATTGCCACACAAGATCCATCAATCCCTACTTCAGGCTCCTGAGTAGGAAATCACCAACATAACTAAAAGCTTGAGCAAAGTTGCTCTAATTCAGTATGTATATTCTCTGTTTGGGCGTCGTGGTTAGGGCGCGTCTTGGCTCGAGCACTCTCGACTCTCTTTGGGCTCCCCTTCTGGGCTGCCTCGTTCATGTGCACCTCGTCAGGAGAGTCTTCGTCTCTTGTGGGCTTATTGCCTACCTCGATACACATGAACTATGGACATTTCACTACTGACTTTTATTGTGTACAAATATATGAATTATGTTATTTTTCGTTTCAGGACAAATATTACCATTATCTGACACTAACTGTCTAATGGTCTAAAAACGTTATTCTACATTTCAATGTGAAACCTTCAAATTTCAATTTCAATGTGAAACCTTTAAATTTAAATTTCAATGCGAAACTTTCAACTTAAAAATTTCAACAGGTTAATCTTTAACTTAAGTTTAAAAATGTATTTGTTTAATTTTATCTGTGTTTCAAATCTGTACAATCATTTATAGTATTGTTAAAAATTATTTTAAAATCTTTAACTTAAGTTTAAAAATATATTTCTTTAACTTTATCTGTATTTCAAATATGTACAATCATTTATAATAATGTTAAAAATTATTAAAATTTTAAAACCCAAATTTTGTCTCATGGTCTCATGCACAAAAAACTAAGGTTGGTGGCAGCACTGTTGACACCAGCCTAATTTTTGTGCAGAGACCTCTTGTGTTGAACCTGGGAGTTATGTGACTGGTCATGGATGTAACCAAGGCATATGATAAGGCATGGCTAGACGGTATAATGCACGTAATGGGAAAATGTGGCATACGAGGAACTGAATGGAAACTCACCAAGGAACTGAGCAACAACCTGAAAGCCAGTGTACAAACAAACCACGGACCCACCGAGGAATTTGAAATAAATGACAGCATCAAACAAGGAGGCGTACTATCGGTAACACAATATGCAATCCTAATTGATGAAATTGCAAAGGAAATAAAGGAGATGAACATAGGATGCCAACAAGGAGAACTCGGTGACAAAATAGGATCCCTACTATACATGGATGACGTAGCACTGATAGCAGACAACACAAGAGACCTTGAGAGAATGCTAGAGGCAACAAACAGGGTAGCAAGGAGATACAGGATAAAATTCGGGGAAGAGAAGTCAAAGGTCATGATAATAGGAAGAAAATCAACAGAAACCTTCAAAATGGGAGAACTAAAAATTGGACAAACAGATAAGTACAGGTACCTGGGATACACCCTGAACAATAAGAATAATAACAAAGACCACATACCCAACTTAAAAGGAAAGACAGAAATGGCGTACCAAACCATCCAGGCAATAACAGGCAGCAAAAACTTTAGGAGCATGCACATGAAGTCAACCTGGAAACTACTAAAAGCCACTATCATCCCGATCATAACATACGCAGGGGAAGCGACAACACACACAAAAGCGGAAATGGAACAGATGAACAAAATACTGGACAACATCATCAAAAGAATACTACAAGTACCTAAATCAACACCAAGGGAGGCATTATACATAGAGTGTGGGCTGCTAGACATTGAAACTACAATTAACAGAAACAAACTACTAATGTACAACAGGATACACAGATGCGGAACAGAATTAGCCAGAGGAATAATATCACAAGGGACGAAATGGATGGATAATCTAACAAAAATAATGGAGAGATACAATGTCGACAAAACTTCACTGGAGAATAGAAACAAGATGAAAGCGAAAGCAATAATCAATAAAGCTGTTCGGGATCAATTCATAAAAGAGATAAAAAACAGCGGACTGAGGAAAAGCAAAGTCAGACACCTGCTAATACATGGAGGCAGTGCGGCAAAAAAGGGAATTAACACCTACATAGCAAACCTACCAAGAGCCGAAGCAAGCACTATATTCAAACTGAGAACTAGGATGATTGACGTGAAAGCCAACTACAGGAATAAATACATGGATGAAACATGTCGACACTGCCACGAAGAGCCAGAAACTCAGGAACACATCCTAACAACGTGTAGGGCACTACATGAAAATGATGATACCAAAATCCCTTATAACAACATACAAACCATATCCACGACATTACTAAAAGAAATAGCCATTAAAGCAGGCAAAACAATACTAAAACACCTAAAACAATAACAGGGGATAAAAAACTCCCAAGTAAAACAACATAAACAATAATCACATACCGGAGCTCCTGCCATAATAACCACTTGCATAACAGAGGTAAATTTTTACTTTTCAGGCAGTTGAGCGACCCGAACAGGGCAACCGAAGAAGAGAAGAAGAAGAAGAGAAGAATGTGACCCTTCAGTTTCAAAACAACACCACCAGAGAAGGCATCATCTTTACAGCAGAGCCACCACCAACCCCGTCCACCGCCCATAGCTAATGGATCTACTCAATATATGAACTGTATATTTAAATGGACTTGGGCTTATTGCCTACCTCGATACACATGAACTATGGACATTTCACTACTGACTTTTATTGTGTACAAATATATGAATTATGTTATTTTTCGTTTCAGGACAAATATTACCATTATCTGACACTAACTGTCTAATGGTCTAAAAACGTTATTCTACATTTCAATGTGAAACCTTCAAATTTCAATTTCAATGTGAAACCTTTAAATTTAAATTTCAATGCGAAACTTTCAACTTAAAAATTTCAACAGGTTAATCTTTAACTTAAGTTTAAAAATGTATTTGTTTAATTTTATCTGTGTTTCAAATCTGTACAATCATTTATAGTATTGTTAAAAATTATTTTAAAATCTTTAACTTAAGTTTAAAAATATATTTCTTTAACTTTATCTGTATTTCAAATATGTACAATCATTTATAATAATGTTAAAAATTATTAAAATTTTAAAACCCAAATTTTGTCTCATGGTCTCATGCACAAAAATAAGCATTCTGAGATGAACATCATTTAAAAAATGTACTCAAAAACATAAAATAATAAAATATACACACATAAAAAACACGACTCATAAAAAGTAACCCATAAAGTTATACAAGGGAATTCCATAAACAATACCCGTATGCTTATATATACTATGCACACAACATGAGGGATTATTATATTATGTCCAAATTGTCAAGGATCTATTTGCTAATTTATGGTTTAACTGAGGATAAAATTCTAGCTATTTCAAGGTTTTCTTCATCAGGGTAATGAATTAGTGTCAGCAGCACCTGCAGTAAAAATGTTGGGAGTTCGAGAACAAAGCAGACTGCAAAAAGGCAAAAATAACTCCTCAATGAAGTCATATAGGGGCAAGGCAATTTCATCATCATTATACAAAGTGACTAGCTTATTAGGAGGAAGTGTCATATTTAGCCTGATGGGCATTATTTCCTCTTCCTAAATCATGGTCCCACATAACATGCAACATAAGCTTTGTTGCATGCATGCAAATATATATATCCTCCCAAAATCTCTAAAAAAAAAACAACCCAAAAAACAATAGTTTTCATAATTTTGCACCTCCGCATTAAAAGGGGTGCTCCCTTCTTTTTAAAATTGACCAAATCCTGCAGCTCTCTTTTTCTTTACTTTGCTTAACGCCAAATTTCAGGTAGCTTTTTTTATCCCCCTCATATTCATGTATTTGTTGGACTGCTTTTTATAGTAAGTACAAATAAAACATTTTTGTCATATACAATCTTGCATTTTAAGCCAAGTAGTTTTTAAATTTAATTTACATGGGATAAAGAATTTCGAAGATATTCAGTACATATAAAAAACAGTTCAAAAAAGTTGCCAAATTTCATAATACTAGCATAACACCCGTGAAGACATGCATATGAGAAGGGAGAAATAAAGGGTGTTTCGTAATGGCCCGTAGATAGACATGTGTGAAAACATCACTTCAGCTTCTGTGACTGTAATTTGCAGATCAAACCCAGCTAAGGACATTGTAGAGAGTGTATAAAAGCAGCTTGCAAGTTTTCATAACTGGGCAATCAGTAGTTTTGTTGGAGTAGCGTAAGGGGTCCGTGAATTAATAGTATGATGACATAGCCGGAAAACTGTTAAAAAATAGAGTTAAGTGAAAATAAAGAAATATGTCAGTTTGATATAAAGAAAATAAGGTACACAGCAACAAACCCTCACATACAACAAGCTTCCATAAGTATTTTACTTCATGCTTTCTGATAGCAACCTCACATTCAGTCTCAGTGTCTACAATTACGAAATTGGCAAATGAGATTGGTTTTCATTGGCAACTTAGCACAATAACAAAACTCTTCAAATTTAAAATGCAAACATGCTGAGAAATGTTGCAAGTCATGAAGTTCTTTCGAAGTTTATTTGTGTCCTAAAACAAGGTGTTCTTTGCGAAGAAACTCCAATGAGCACTCGATAGGTGAAGAGGTTCCTTCTTTGATTAAAGTGTTCAGCTCTCATCTTGAGGCTTACAATATTAAGTGTCTCCTTGAATACCAGCAACAAGTCAAGCAGTCATCCTGAACCAGAATAAAAGTGACATTAAAGACCCTAAACTGATAAGTGTGCACCATGTAAGCCTCCTGATTTGTCAATATTGATCTCAAATGCAGTCTTTTTGACTACTCTAGGAATTAAGTACCTTAATGGACATTTAATGGCAGCAAGGCAAACTCTTTTCTTTCTTTGATTGAAGTAGTTCTTCAGTTGGCATGTACATGAAACATCCATGATGAGTGTTTTCTCCAGAATTATAGATCCAAGTTGCATGGTATACCTATAGGCAGTAATTCTACAATCTTACATTTAGGCCCTACATTGTAAGCAGAATTTCATCCCTCGAATGATTTCAGCTATCTTTATCTCTTCGGCAAAACATGATAATAATATGCTTACCATATCGTGGAAAATTGTTGGAGATATTCTCCTTTGGGGTAGTACGGGACTGCGGGGGTATAAGATTACAGCCAATCGCTGGGTCCAGGGTTTGATTCCTGCTCTGGTCGGGATACCTGGACCTATGTTGGACAGCAATTTCAATCATTGTTCGCTTCATTGCTATGTCCTCCTCCTGTCCTAATTAGCTTACTGCCTACAAAGTGCATAAAAACAGGATGTAAATCCCAAATCATCCATCCATCCACCTCCTTTGCTTGGAGGTCCTCTCCCTTACCATTAAACAGATAATCCCGAATTTCAGTTATAGGATTTGCCAAGTACCTAAAGTAGTGCACATGCACGATTAATGACGCAGTTAAATATACTCGTGTGTATTTTTTATTTTGAGGAGCAGTTCTTTCTGTCTAATCTAAATTCTAATTCTACTTCTGAATAAAATGTTCCTCAAACATAAACTGTTGTGTGTTACTCAGTGAGCATTACAAATAAACCAACATTGTTGTCAATGGAAAGGACAATATAGGCCTACATGGGAATATCCCACATTTCTGGTTGAAATCCTGACAATAAATTGAGCAAATAGAACGACGATTTGTTTAGAAAAAGTAATTACTGACACATTCAGTACATATGTGGGTGAGAAATGACATGTAAAGAGTATAATACCCATAACAAAATGTGTAGGCCTACTATACATGATTTTGATCTTACATCTCTTACTTGTCATCTTTCATGTACCCAACTGTGTAATCCCTACATTATAAGACCCGAGTATGACCCATTGTTTTGAGACAAACTTGCTTTACACGACTGCTTTTCTCCTACATCCAGGGTTCCAGATGGATGGATGATTGGGGCTTTATGTCCTATATTAATGGACATGGAAGGCTAATTAGGACAGGGGGAGAACATAGCAATGAGGAGGAAGGATGATCGAAACAGCCGTCCAACATAGGCTCAGGTGACCCGGGAAGAGCTGTAATCGAACCCTGGCCCCAGCGATTGACAGTCAAGCACGCTACCACTAGACCAACCCTATCCCCTCCATCCATCCTCCAGGAAAAGAAAGAATCTGTAATGCATTTTACAATGCAAAGAGGCACCGCGCATGGACAAGGTAAGGTTGTATATCAAAAGATTCCATTTGTGTTTTGCGTCAAGTGCTGAAAATTCACTCTGTTATCTGTCTTATTCTGTAATATCGGGAAATTTATCCTTCAAGAGAAGAATCTAGTATTACAGGGAAAAAATATTTTTTCAAATGTTATCTTTGCAACAGGTCAAATCATGAACCATGTAATATAAAGAAGTGTGACACAAACTACCTCTAAAAAGGACCAAAACATCAAATTGCGGCTTTGAAAAGGTGATGAGAAAATTGAGAATTTTAAAACTATAAAAAACAGCATATAAAATACATAGTGCTGGACAAAGAAACTGAAAGAACCCAACTTTCTTTTATAAGAATTCTAATGACACCATAAAGTTTATCATCTAGCACCAGGCATAAGATTTCATGTTGCTGGAAAGGTCAGCTCACTATATAACATCCATGTTTTTGATTAAAGTTTTCGACTAGATGGATGATTTGTGCTTTATGTCTTGTATTTATGTATAGTGCATAGGCTGAGAAAGACAGGTGGAGACAGCCAATAAGGTGAAGGATGAAGCTGCTGCCCAACAAAGTAGGTCAACGTGACCCCTGACACAGCTAGAGCTGAAGTCAAATCTCAGGAACCAGTGACTGAATGTCCAGAGCAGCTATATCCATCTGGCCAAGCTTCTCTCCAGTTTTTGGTGGAAGGAAGCATCTTCAATTTACAATTAAAAATCAAAATCACAACTATAGAGCATATCGGCCATAAGTGTACTAACTTTCATCCATGTACAATTAAGGGTGCATCAGATGCTCCTCATATTTTCCTATCACTACCAATCATGGTACAAAATGTTCCTTTTGACTTTAAGAAAATTCCTGTGTCCCCCTACAGTCCTAATTTAAACTGTCAAACAAGTGCAAAAACACAGGACGTAGAGCCACAATCATCCATCAATTTATCATGTCACTTTGGCATTTTGTAACAACCCCCACAATGGCTACAAATTAATATAATTTACCTCTTGTATAAGTCTATCAGTTTAGTCTGTCATTACAATAATTGCCTATCTCTCCCACTTCACTCCACATCTTGTATCTCCTAAATGGCAGCAATTATATGAAACCCAAGATTCAAAATTCTATGTTGTTTTTCTACATGTTTAAAAACATGACAGTCATCTTAAATATTTTTGGAGCCCAACATCACACAACATTTCAAGTTTTTTTAATGGTACAAAAAATGGCAGGGCATGGGACTGAATTTGTACAAAAAAAATCATACAAAATACAACTTCTGCTGACAGAAGATAAAACCCCATCTTATTTATTTGGTTTTCAGTGAATTTGCTCACACTAAAAATGGCACCAAGGTTTTGGAGTTGAGACGCAATAAATATAATTAAAGGCTGCCACGATGTCGCAAACAATCTACGATCTACTATCTTTTACGAAGTCATGCGAATTAAGAGCCAATTGCTAAAAGTCCTGAAGTCACAATCGAGTTATTTTGGATGACATATTTGTCGTCTTCGGAATCAACATTGTTTTTCTAGAATAAACAACATTCTCATCTTCAGAAATATAAAACTGCATTATTTTGCTGACAAAAACAATCAATTATGTTGAGGGCAAGTATACCATAATTGACACCAATGAACCTTTCAAACTGATGAACTTGTTGCCAAAAGTTTACTTTTTATTAGGCCTATAGTAGTCTCTTCTATTTTCCTTTTCATGGCTCCGAAAAAATGTATTCTTTCCAGCAGTGCATAAATGTTATACAAGTAATAATTTTCTTTTCAGATGCAACAATTTCATGTTTGTCATTTAACTTTTTTGAGGACATCACTTTTTTGTAGAAGGGCCAAAAGAAAGTTTTCATGGTCGATAGTTTGACCTGCATGGTGAAAAAAGTTTGGCACTGTTTTTTTTTCTCTCTCAACTACTACACGACGAAAAAAATTTACTTCTTCTTTCTCAGTAAAAATTAAGACAGGTATGTGTCCACCTGACAGCAAACATGTAGATAAGATAGACATACAGACATACAGACAGAATCTGACAGACAAATGAGAATATCAGATTATCCACCACAAAAAAAAAAAAATTTATAACCTGAAATTTTCATGGAAAATTTTGTGCGTATGAAAGGATGAAATGCTCATTAACATGTATCTGTGATCATAAACCAAATATTTCACCAACAGAGAGATAAGGCAGCCGGACAATACTGTTGACCATACTATACTTAAAAAAAAATTGTACAGCAATTAGATCTGAACAGCAACAAAACTTAACCAATACTGCTTTCGACATCAGCAAAAGCCTCTTATCTTTAGTCAAGCAATCCCAATGTTTGCATGCTATACAAGGAATACTTTTGGTCAAAGTCATGAATATATTTTATATAAAGGAAAATATGCGCATTAAAGTTTCTGAGTTCAGAAGTGTGGCCTTTGGTCCTCAAGACCTCAACATTGTCAGAGAGAATGCCAATGTGATGTTGCTGCCAATAATATATTGTCTTGAGATACTAAGAAAACTTAATTGCTTCATAGTATATTTCATTATTTTCAAATGATAGTCACGATATTGTTCTTTAGTCGACTGGTATATTGTATCTCAAATTCAGATGTATTAAAATTTAAATGTATCTATAATATAGATGGATGGATGACTGGGGCTTTATGTCCTGTATTAATGCACTATGGTAAGCTAATTAGGTCAGGAGGAGGGCACAGTAATGAGGTAAATGATTGAAACAGGTGTTCAGCGTCACTGTAGATAACTCACGAATCGAACCCATAACAGAAACGAGAAATTAAAAGCCAAGAGTTTGACTGCAAGTCTGGCGTAGTCATCTACACCGAATCACTGATGCTGGACAGCAGTTTCAATCATCCTTTGCCTAATCGCTGTGTCCTTCTCCTGCCTTAATTAGCATATAGGCCAACCATCCACTACACAGTGCACAAATACAGGACATAAAGCAAAATAATTCGTCCATTTGTAAACCAATTAGACAACTGGTTTTTCGCAATTATAAACCGAATGAAATAAATTCATCCCGAAAATACAAATAGTTACAATGCGGAACTTTTCCATTTTGTGATCCAGATAAATTTGCTCATTCGAGTAATAATAATATTGCAGAGATGGCTTTTTTATTTTCATTATACCAATTTTACCAATTGATAATATTAGTTGGAGATACAAACGTTTTCCCTATTTTCTTATCAAAAAATTAATGTTTAGTGTATATAGTTATGATCTTTTTAATAAGCTCATTTGTTAAGCTAAATCAAAGTAAATATTATTCCCCCCCCCCCATTTTATTAACATAAAAAAAGGAATAATTCTCCACAAGAATAACATAACTTTAATATTTCATCTGGATCCAGAAAACCCTGCATATTATATATGTAATGACCAATTAAAATTAAAAAAACAACATTTTTATATTACACAAAAGGACACAAGGAACATATAAAAACCTGAAATATCTAGAATAATTACAGTAAAATATATATATAAACAAGAAACTTACCAGAAAAGCAGAGAAGAGCCAAGATACTCAATGATAACAGAGTGTCCATCCTCAATTGTGTAGACCCAGCAGGCAGCAGCTGAACAGTATTGGCCTAGGATCCCCCTACCTTTAAATACCCCCATGCTAGCTATGGGCCAGTTAACATGGGCTCAATTATGAACAATTTCCAAAAATGTTCATAAAAATATTCATCCCACAGGTATGCAAACTTGACAAGGAGCCCCTAGATAGTTGAGACGCAGTTTGCAGGCAGTTTGTTAGGCAGTTAAAAGAGTTGATAGGTAGTTTTGGTAGTTAGGATGGAGAAAGATAGTTGCTGTTCATCCAGGCGTATGATATCATCACCATTATCTTGTAACACTCATTGTTGTCTTTCATGGTTGTCTTTTATTATTGTCTTTCATTGTTGTCTTCCATTGTTGACTTCATGCCCTCATCACCTTGGACAGGACTAAGTAAGCTCATTCTCTTCATTGCAACTTTTCGCTCATCATCCAGAGTGTACTTATTGTGGCAATTATGTGTAATTTTGTTGTCGGAGAAAGACAAGTGATCATATTCCTACTTCTTAAAAGTTCCTTTTCCGGTAGACTTAAGTCTGTCTGTTTGATATATAATAAATGAGGACCAGTTCACCGTGAAAAATAAACTTTGTGACTCATGAGAGCAGATGAAGTGTCATCTTCTCTAATTTCAACATGGGAAATATAGAGGCTGTTTTATTAGTCATGATCAAGAGAAGGCCATTTGACTTGTCATAACTGATTTTAGAGTGAAAATCAGATGCATAATCCTTTCGTTAGGAGACTAATCCCGCTTGTTGGATGTGGGTGACAGGCAAATGAAAGGACTATGCATCTGATTTTTGCTCTAAAATCAATTATGACAATTCAAATGGCCTTCTCTTCATCAATGACTAATCAAACAGCTTCTTTGTGTTTCCCATGTTGGAAGTATAGAAGATGACATTTCATCAGCTATCGTGAGTCACAAAGTGCATTTTTCACAGTGAACTGGTCCTCATTTTTTCTATATCAAAGTAACAGACTGTAATGCTACGAACAGCTTTTCTGTAAGCACTCTTTTTCGTCTACTGTAACAGCAACCGTTGTACAGTGTCCCAAAACAAAACATCTCCTCCTGTTTGGGAAGTCAACAAATAACACGTTGAAGTCCCCAAGCATCACCATTGCACACATAATCAACACTCTCCAGTGATAAGGGATAATATAAAGGATTATGAAACAATATAATAGATTGTAACAGATTATGAGGCACAAATTGTGCAAGATAAGCATTAAGCATAAAGTGCAACTCAGCAGAAAAGCAAAGTCATCAACTCTGATGAACCTGATTGAACCAACGCCATAAAGGTCACATTCCTTCAATAGGTCTATGACTTCGGATGATGAATATTATGATGAATAATATTGTAACAGAGTAATCAATACCATTCAAATTGCTGTTATATAATTGGGGAGAGCAGGGTACCATATTCTGTACCGGTGAGCTTTGGTGGACAGATAATCAGGGCTTTTTCATAATCCTGTATCCATACATTTGGTACATGGCCAATCATGCAGCGTAGATAAAACGTACGTGTAGCTCTTTCTTGTGAATTTGGTATGTAAATTGCTTGTTTTCACGTGTGAAATACGTACGTAAATTTACGCACATAAAACATACGTAAATTTTCGACGGATTTTATAAGTGTTAAGTTAGTTTTTGGGCTATATCTCGACTTATTTGCTGATTTATTTTTTAGATAGGCCAATGCAAGGTCTAAACTTAAACCATTTGTGATAACCATATTGCACTAAAATGGCCAAAGTAAGTGAAAAGTACCTGTATGAAATTTTTATTAATTCGTACGAAATTCGTACGAAAATGTACGTACGTACTACGGATCGGCTCTTTTTTGTGAGTTTCGTACATAGAATTTACGTGCGTAATTCATACGCTGCACGATTGCTTGTGTGGGCTAATTAGGATAGGAGGGCACAGCACAGTGCAATGAGGTAAAGGATGAATCAAAGTCAGAAACTGCTGTCCAACATAAGTCCAGGGGACCAGGGTAGAGTAGAATTTAGTTGTTAAGCGAATAATTGGCAGCCAAGGGTGCTGCTATACAATATACAATAGTATACATATGCCTTATTTTGAAAAAAAGGAAAAAAAACAACAACAAAAAACATAATAATAAACAAAAACATGTTGCTCGACATATCATAAAATTCAAAACAAAATGGCCCTATTAACGGAACTCAAAACACCATAAAATGAAAAAAAACTTTTTTTTAATTGTCTCATTTAGATTTACCTACTGACTCACATGATAACCTATTCAGTGCATTATATAATTTGTTCATCTGAACATTTTTTGGCTAATACTGAAACTGGAAAAGCTGAAGTTTCTGGAGCCCCAAGTAGAAGGGTACCCTAATATGAAACTACAGTTTAAATGCACCAATTGCACTAAATATCATATTTTCAACATTTAGGTTATTTCACAAAGTAAGGCATAGCCATTCATTGTAACAAATACAGATTACAACAATATTACAATAACCAAATACCCTATTTGAACTTAAAATATTGCTATAATGGAGCATACATGTATTTCTGACTCACCCAACATATTTATGAGGAAATTAATAAATTGTGATGGTAGATTAGGGAAAAAATAACAAAATTGGTGAAATGTGTACTATAGCATGGTCCCACAACCACACATGGAATTCACAGAAACATTGTTGCACACCACTGAACTGAGGTTCGAAACAGGTAATTACAACAAACAGTCAATGCCAAACAATGCTAAACAAGATAATCCAGCTTGCTATTGTGTAACAGGGCCCCTTTAAACATTTTCAGAGCATAAGAAAATGTGTTAGAGGCTCACAGAGCCAGGAAATTTTTGCTTAAGAAATTCTAATTGGAGCATTTGTGCATCCATTTATCCACATGGAATTGTTCATGGACTATATTAATATTGCATGGGATATCTCTATTTGGAATTGCTAACAGGACAAATTGTAGGATACAGATTCATAGAAAAGGTAAGATATAAATTCTCCTATGGCCATGTCAACACAGAATTTTTTGCCAACTCACATTGAAACTTTGAAGGCTGTTAATCAAATATCAAAGATGTTTCAAGGTTACTCTTTGCATAGGCTTTGTCCACAGTGACTAAATACACCAG
The DNA here is from genome assembly GCA_026936325.1 of Platynereis dumerilii. NCBI lineage: Eukaryota > Metazoa > Annelida > Polychaeta > Phyllodocida > Nereididae > Platynereis > Platynereis dumerilii. The sequence continues at coordinate 38,350,804 of JAPTHN010000008.1, forward strand.
TTCTATGTGTTTTCTACAGCTGACAGCAATTTGATTTTATATGAATTGACTTTTTCTGAAACACGTGCTTTCTCCAAGCCAATGTTTTGATCAAACAGGAAGTCATGGACAACATGTACAGTGCTGCCACGTTGTTGCACTGTGTATATAAACATGAGACAAACAGTATAGAGAGAAAAAGACCATTTCAGATATCTAGTATTTGTTTCAAAAGAGAAACCTGAAGGTATACTAAGTTCTTTTTACTAACATGAAAGTTAATGCGCGGGGGTTAATGGATGGATGATAGGCCTCATGTTATGTATTTATGTATGCATTTGGTAGGCTACAAGTCGATGAGGACACCACTTTCTAACAGAAGTTCGGGTGACCACGTACGAGAAGGAATTTGTATTTGTATTTATTGAATTCATGGCATACGCTGTACAATTACAATTTTACATGCAATTTGGCAGTGTTTAAATATATTTATAACATTGATTGATCAATATAAAAATGCAAAAATTAAGCCATTGGGGTTTCGAAGGTTGATTGATTTCATGAGAGAACAAAAAAGAAAGAGAGTGCCAGTGTCTACGATAGGTTAAACGTTTATATCAACAACCAGATAAAAGGTGAAATATATAGTTGTCTCTAGGGCTGCACGATTAATCACAAATTAATTGTTATTGCAATAATGCAATATCAAGTAGGGCGATAATGTTATCGCACAAAGGGGTGATAAATAAATAATACAAATTCCACATATTTTTGCCCCAAAAATGTGAATTTATTTCCATCTCAATTTTCAATTATTTGCAAATTTTTAGGAAAATCTTTTAGTGAATTCATTACACATTTCATCGACATCGCGATATGAGACACAGTTATCGCATATCGCATCCCAGCCTATTGTCAGACAGCCTCTTGAAAAAAATTGATACCAATTTGGCTATGACTGGGACACCAAATTTGTCGGCCCAAGTCCAATACAGACCAAATAGTTCTAGGGTGTAAGTTACAATAAGTGACTGAATATATTTGTTCCACTAGCATAAAACCCGTGAAAGCATGCATGTGGGGGAAGGGAGAACTACAAGGTGTTTTGTAATGGCCTATGGGTAGATTATTAGAAAACATCAGCTCAATTTCTGTGACTGTAATTTGAACATGAAACCCGGCTAAGGACATTGTAGAGAATATAGAAAAGCTACTTGCAAGTTTTCATAACTGGACAATCAGTAGTTTTGTTGGAGTAGCGTAAGGGGTCCATGAATTAATAGTATGATGATGACCCGTACGAAACAATTAATCCTCTTGGTTGGCCAACAACCCACCTGCATAATGTGATGTTCACCTGTGTGCGGTGGTGCGTGACAGGCAGGTCAATAACAAATGTGTTATTCACTGATCATTTTAGAATTTGTTATTGACTCCCAGGAAAAAAATAATTTTTCCCAAAAAAAACAAAAAAATTTCCCCAAAAAAAAAAAAATTCCAAAAAAAGAAAATTTCTTCGGCCTCGGTGAATATCACCGGTCAGGTCCGTAAGACTTGATATTGACCTCAACCAAAGTCTATAATTGTATAATATTCGATGGGCAAACTACTTTCATCGAGAGTCCTCAAACATAATTGCTGCTGGTCGAATTTTGGTAACAATGTCATGTCAAATCACAATGTAAGACACACTTCATAGACACACAGCTAGTTATAAATCCAAATACGGGTCTTTTCAAAACATGAAAAGTATAAATAATTACAGAGCAGTGTAGGTGTGAGAACCTATTCAAATGAATTGCATGTTTCACAGATGAAATATTCATTTTCAAATAATTGCTGAAAAATAAGGGTTGAAACTGGGGTTGCAGCTTTTTCTTTTTTATTCAGATTTTCTTTATTTACAAAAAGGGTTGGGAAAAATTGGCAGTTAGTCTATCATAACATTGCCATCTGACATGCAATGAACTTAAATGATGTATAACTTGGGTACTCAAGTTAACTGTACTTGCACACTTGACCAATAGAAAGAAAATGCATAAGTTAACCCCAAGCCAAAATTGTATTATACACTTTAACTTAATACGTCAAAATATCCAAGATTTGTACAATGGACAGTCTTCACTGCCAGGTGAAAACTATTTCAAGGCACCGGGACCTTCATCTATCTATCTATCTATCTATCTATCTATCTATCTATCTATCTATCTATCTATCTATCTATCTATCTATCTATCTATCTATCTATCTATCTATCTAATTATCCGTCTGTCTATTTATATAAAAGTGTAGCACAAGGGACCATGTCTTGCTTTGTCTAAGGTCTATGTCAATGTCATCCATGTCTCTCTCCTGTTCCTCCCAGGTATTGCTGTCTGTAACTTTGATATATAGAACAAGAAAATCTTTTTGAAAAAAAGATATATGCTGGCTGTAGTGATAACGATTTCAACATTTACAATAAGAGTATGTTTTGCGAAAAGAATTTTAAAATATGGTATAAGAGAAACTACGGATGAACCCATGATATGGTAGAAGAAGCTATAAGAGGAATTATAGATGAACCCATGATAGATCTATCTATCTATCTGTCTATCTCTCACCCTCTCTATCTCTTCATCCCAAGGGGGGCATGCGATACTACGGAGACACCAACTATACCTTTTCTATATCTCTCACTAACTAGGTCTTGAACACACACACATCATGGGTTCATCTATAAATCCTCTTATAGCTTCTTATACCTGCTCTGCTGATCTACACTAACTGGTGTATTGCATTGACTGTTATTTTTATTCCTATGACAGTTTAGCTGGAGTTGGCAAGTTCATATGGGGGAGCATAGGTTCAATATGACTCACTATTAATTAGTAAGTCACTATATATGACTGTCAATCCTTAACTGTTAATCAGGCATCCCTTACTGTTGTTCATCAGTTAGTCACTACCTGTTAGTCATTAAGTCCGTTGTTTTGGTAGTTACTATTTGTTAGCCACTAAATATGTTATTTAGTCACAAACTGTTAGTTAGTCAAAAACTGTTAATCAGTCAAAAACTGTTAGTTAGTCAAAAACTGTTAGCTAGTAAAAAAGTGCTAGTTAGTGAAAAAATGTGAGTTAGCACTGTTAGTCAATCAAAAACTGTTAGTCAAAAACTGTTTGTAGTAAAAAAAAAACTGTTAGTTAGTCAAAAACTGTTAGTCAAAAACTATTTGTAGTCAAAACTGTTAGTAGTCAAAAATGGTTAGTTAGTCAAAACTGTTAGTTAGTCAAAACTGTTAGTTAGTCAAAAACTGTTAGTTAGTGAAAGGGGGGAGTTAGTCAAAACTGTTAGTAGTCAAAACTGTTAGTCAGTCAAAACTGTTAATTTGTCAAAAACTGTTAGTCAGTCAAAAACTGTTAGTTAGTCAAAAACTGTTTGTAGTAAAAACACTGTTATTCTGTCAAAAACTGTTAGTTAGTCAAAAACTGTTAGTTAGTCAAAAACTATTTTAGTCAAAACTGTTAGTAGTCAAAAATGGTAAGTTAGTCAAAACTGTTAGTTAGTCAAAAACTGTTAGTGAACTGTTAGTTAGTGAAAGGGGGAGTTAGTCAAAACTGTTAGTAGTCAAACTGTTAGTCAGTCAAAACTGTTAATTTGTCAAAAACTGTTAGTCAGTCAAAAACTGTTAGTCAAAAACTGTTTGTAGTAAAAAAAACTGTTAGTCAGTCAAAACTGTTAATTTGTCAAAAACTGTTAGTCAGTCAAAAAATGTTAGTCAAAAACTGTTTGTAGTAAAAAAAACTGTTATTCAGTCAAAACTGTTAGTAGTCAAAAATGTTCGTCAGTCAAAACTGTTAATTTGTCAAAAACTGTTAATTTGTCAAAAACTGTTAGTTAGTCAAAAACTGTTAGTTAGTCAAAAACTGTTAGTTAGTCAAAAACTGTGAGTTAGTCAAAAACTGTTAGTCAAAAACTGTTAGTCAAAAACTATTTGTAGTCAAAACTGTTTGTAGTCAAAAACGATAAGTCAAAAATGGTTAATTAGTCAAAACTGTTGGTTAGTCAAAAACTGTCAGTTAGTGACAAACTGTTAATTAGTCACTAATTGTCACTAACTGTTAGTCAGTCACTAACTGTTAGTCAGTCACTAACTGTTAGTCAGTCACTAACGTTGCTCAGTCACTAACTGTTAGTCAGTCACTAACTGTTAGTTAGTCATGTAAGTCAGCTAGTCCTTAACTGTTAGGAAACTGTAAGTTACCAACTGCTGGTCCCTGACTTTTAGTCATTTTGTCCCTAACTGTTGTTCATCAGTTGGTCACTACTGTTAGTAAGTCACTGTTGTTAGTCACTTACTGTTAGTAAGCACTAACTGTTGTTGATTCACTAACTGTTTGTTAGTCTTGGACTGCCAGTTAGTCACTAACTGTAAGTCACTTACAGTCTGTTAATCACCCCAAGGATGTGCCACCCAGAAATTGACCTATAAATAGAACAAACTGCTCTCATTACTATTCACCCCCAATTGTTACAACTCACCCCCAATTATTTCAGGTCCTGCAACAATTGTATCTGCACCAATTGGTCGATTAATGATTGGCAGGTGTACTTTTACATCAATGCAACAATATTAAGTATTTGTGATCATAAGATATTTTGTAATGCTCTAGCTGACATTACTAAATGGTGGGGACCAAACCGGTTGACACTTTTCCGTATGGGGCAACCAGTATAGTATGCTGGCTGCATAGCCAATACTGTACTATAACAAATCTTGTCCTAAAGTTCAAGAAGCCAGCATAAAAAGAGTGGGCTGTTGCACCGTGAAAATGGCACTTCATGTGTCATTATGCTGATGATTTGTCATGATCATAGTCATACCCAATACTTTCAATGTTAATTTGATTTAAGGAGACTTATCCCGCTTGTTGGTGACAGCCAAACGAAAGGATTATGCTTCTGATTTTCGCTCTAAAATCAGTTATGACAAGTCAAATCTTGATCATGACTAATCAAACAGCCTCTATGTTTCCCATGTTGAAAGTAGAGAAGATCACACTTCATCAGCTTTCATGAATCATGAAGTGCATTTTTCACAGTGAACTGGTCCTCATTTTTCTATATTAAACTCACAGACTATAAACACTGACTCTCGGTCATGTCTTCATCAAATGCTTCCACTTTCAAACCTCTTCTCCTTATTTCGTCTACTGAGCTCTTCCTCTCCATTTCCACTAGCATTGGATTGCATGAACGCTTAACATGGATTATCCTAAAGTGGTTAACTCCTAACTAACTTATCTTCTAACGATTGAGTTAACTACAGCCAGAAAACTTTATATGCAAAAGTGTATACTGTTGCACTGTGCAATTTGTACTATGTGACTCATGATAGCTGATGAAGTATCATCTTCTCTACTTTCAACATGGGAAACATAGAGAGGCTGTTTGATTAGTCATGATCAAGAGAAGGCCATTTGACTTGTCATAACTGATTTTAGAGTGAAAATCAGATGCATAATCCTTTCGTTTGTCTGTCACCAACAAGAAGGATAAGTCTCCTTAAATCAAATTAACATTGAAAGTATTGGGTATGATCATGACAAATCATCAATATGATGACACATGAAGTGCCATTTTCACAGTGCAACAGTAGACTTTTTTTCGATATCAAAGTGATAGGCTGTAGACTACCTGTGGCTGACAAAGAACTAAATTCATCTTATGGTTTATAGAATTTTGATTCTGTCACAAGCATCTACCAACTTAATTTTTTAACACTGATTCCTTTGCCCGATATACAACCGCATGCAAATATCTGACCTAAGCTGTATACCTACATATGTCTCTGTGTGACGTCAAAAAAAAAAAAATCAATGAAGCGACCAGGCATTATTGCACCACTCTACCTTGACAAGAGTAACTTCAGAAATGATCAGGCTGGTTACCTGAGTCAGCTTAGCCTAGAGGGGTTACTTCGTTTAGTCTGTTGATTGATAAAGTGCTGGAGCATTGATACTTGCTGCCCCTGGCGCAGTCTGACTCTTTTCATTCTAAAACTAAATCAAATACTTTCAAATAATAAGTCTAAATTCATGATGAATTTGCATAATAATATAATATAATATATCAATTCTTTTGATGCTTCTAGTAAGTATGCATGTTGGCATTTTAAAAAAATGTCACAAATTGTCACCAATGCAAAGTTATAAGGTCTGGAATAATGATTTAGCGTGTGAAATAAAAGTTGCAATTTTTTGAAAGTGCCAGGGAGTGCTCATAAAATGAAAAAAAAAGTTTTTGTCTTTATTGGAAAAAATTTACTTTCCAAAGTGTCAACCTTGATGAAATGTCAACAAGCCATGCTTCATATATGAATTTATGTGCTCTTCTCTTCATTGACTTTATCGAATTTATAAGATTAACACACTCGAAAAAAGATCATGTCTCATACCAATGACATTAAGCTGGGCTATTGATTATAAATACAGGGTACCCACTGACATTTGGTGGGCAAATTCCCCGTATTTTTCCTGATTTTTCCCTGATTCAGCAGGCCTTTTCCCTCACCTTATCCGTGCTTAGTGTTGTGTTATCGCGGCAATATCGTTGCTAATTGGAAACCAAAAATAGCACTTTTAAGGATTTTTACCTAAAATAGAGGGCTTTTTTTCATGCATTAACACATGTCAAACCAAATTCCCTGTTTTCCCTGAATTTGAGGTCAAATTTCAAATTCCCCGATTTTTCCCAGCAGGGATTTTTTTTTCTCACCATTTTCCCCGTTTCCTCTGTCAGCTGGGGACCCTGTTATAAATGAAAATCTCCTATTTTTTGTTCCCAGACCTGGAGTTGAACCTCGGACCCTCAGAGTAGTGGTTCATTGCACTAATGGACAACACCATCAATTTTTCTTTTCAATAAAACTTTTTCTAAATGATTATATTTTAAGCTTAGATTATATTATATTTACATTTTAAAAGGAACTAGACTGCGCCAGGGGTGACAATTTAAGGACCTTAAGTGACAGTTAAGCTTTCAACAATCGAAGTAACCCCTTTGGCAAAGCTGGCTCCCGAAGCCGCTTCGGATCATTTCTGAAGTGTATCTCAGTGGTCTGCAATGGTGCAATGCCACTGAAAAATCAATAATATGTTGCTGGCTGGCAGCCTGGTGTGCTATTGTTAGCTGTCGTTCAGAATAATGCCTGTAGATGTCTCACAGTGTGCTCTGTCATGGCAGAGACACATAGAGGGATCCTTCAGAAGTGGTAGGCCCACTCATGAATATCAGAAAAAGGAATGATGACTTAATATTTGATTGTTAGTCCAGCTACATGATTATTTTTTTATTTTTTGTCATGTCTATTGGCCTGCCAAGCTGTCCGTCCATCAATTGCTACTCAATTAGTGATCAAGATACAGCAATACTACTTTTATGAAGATGGTCAGTCTTTCTTCCATTTAAGAATCAAGATGTTTTATTTTATCATGAAATGCATGAAATATAGCTAGATGGCTGTACAGTATACACAAAATGAAAAGCATCGCATAAGTAGGAGGACACCCCGAAGGCAATTACTTGCCCACCTAGAATTGTTAAAGAAAGGCTCAGGCAAGCAGAGGCAGTTCAACGAAACAACGGTAGCGGTATTAACTCAAAGAAGGTTCATTTTAATACAAAGAATAGTCTGTCTGTTTTGGGTGTCTCAAAAGTCTCTTTCCATTAGAAATTGAGTTTTATCATATAATTTACCTACTATCAAGATTTCTTCTAAAATTCTCCTGCTACTATCAAGATTTCCTCTAAATTATTTCCTCTAAATTTCTCCTAAGTCAATCATATGGCACCTACTGAGCCAAAATTCTTTGAAAAAAAATTAAAATTAATGAAAAGTAAGCCAGACATTATCAATTTTTGGCTTTACTGATTGACCGACTCAACTGGTTTTCTGCTTATGGCAAAAAATTGAACATATCCATTATCCAGTATCCACAATTTTATTCGATTGAAACGAAAAAAAAAAAATCAAGATTACAGTGTTTTTTCTCCCGCCACCCAACGTTTGAGGGGCCTCAGGAATATTCGAGAGCTAAATATCAATTGTCTTGGCTTAAGACCAACAATTTATCTTTAGTTTCAATTATATTGAATGTTTATTAGATTATTCAAAAGCATTTGATTCAGTAAATGCATGAAAAGAGCCAGGGTGCGCCAGGGGTACAAGTGTGTAGAACTAACTTAATTCTGTGTCAAGGGCTCAATATCCAAAGTAACCCCTTTGGCTAAGCTGGCTCCGATAGACTGCATGATCATTTCTGAAGTTAATCTCACTACATGGAGTGGTGCAATCACTGGCACTGGCAGGTGTGAAGAACTATTTTTAGCACATGTAGTACAAAGACAAACCTATAGGTGTCTCAATGACAAATCAATCACATGCAGTGGTATTTCACTCCACACTACAGCATGCCTAAAAGACAGCCATTTGCAGATTCTCGTTAAAATGGACATCTCACACCTCCATTCACTATAACTGTGTTTATTCGATTTTCAATATCAATCTCATATGTTCAGAATATTCTTATAACTTCCAGGAAAACAACGACAAACTTCCATATCAATGCTGTACACCGTTTCCAAATTATAAGAACCCGAAACAGAAAAAAATAAGATGCAGATTTTTCATCATTACACTGGAAACGACAGATGGATGACAATTTTGGCATATTGCCATTTGCTGTTCAAGTTATATCAGATTTACAATGGTTCAACTGTAACAATGAGCAAAAGGAAAAGTTTTCATTCTATGTTTGTTTTAAGTCAAGTTATGCCACTTGTTAATTAAAAATATGATTCTGATCTTGGGACTGGCCATTGTGATTTGTGAATTGTGCAACAGACTGCCACACAGTGATCTCAGTTTCAAAATGTATAGGGGGAAAGTTGGGTAATATGGGCAGCAGTTTAATATGAGCACCCTTTGCCATATGAAAACTAATGCTGGTAGGTGCTGACCTCTGTTTGAATTTGTAATTCTTTTGAACCTAATCATCTTCTCAGCAGACAGTGTCTTGATTGCTGCTATGATATTCAAGGTATTGTCACTGGAACATTTGGTTGTAATTTCTTTCGTCGTTTTTGCTTTGGGAAATTGCCTCTAGTATGTTGTTGACTGTAGAAGGTGCCCCGAAGTGATGTAAATTTGGTTAGAGATACTCTTCCCTTGACTATGAAGTGTGGAAAGTGGCTGCCCATAATATCAAATATTTGTGATGCACCAAAATACAGCATGATGTGTCGTAGGTTAATATGAGCACGTTGTTTGTCTGATTTTACGGACATATGGGTGCTTCTGTATTTATTGTGCAAAATGTTTGTTTGCTTATATGGGCATGCCCAGCCGGGGTGCTCACTGCTCATATTATCCTACAGAATACTCTTGTTGAGCACGGCCTGCAGTGCCTAATAGGTAGATAATGGTATCCCACAAAATTTGGCAAATTCTAAAGATGTTGTTATGGACTATAGCAGTTGTCCGAGTGCTCATATTATACCTCTTAGGTGTCCATAAAATGCCCTATTAGTTTAATTAGGCCAATTTTTCAATTTTTTTCATAGTGATATTACTCAAAAACAAATTGACCAGATGTCCTAAAATTACTTTCACATTTTAGCCATATTCCAACTTTGTCTTACAAAGCAGGAATACTGAACTTTTCACATTTATGCTGATGGCTAGAGCCAAGAGACAAAAGCATGCTCATATTACCCAGCTCTCCCCTAATTTCAAATCTGGGAACTAACCAAACATCATTTAATCAGCATAAACAAGTTGCAGCTAAAGAGCAAACCTTGAAATCAATTGAAAAAAAAAATCTGATTTTCTCTTCAAAGAAATGCTGTCTACCCATTGTTCAGCATGTGATTGTGAATTAAATGAGTCTCAAGAACTTATAGCAAAGGGCTGCACTAATTTCACATATTGAAGAGATGAAACAAAAAGAGCCAGACAGCGCCAGGAGTGACAGACACATTTAAGGGACAGCCAACAGTTCGACAATCAAAGTAACCCCTTGGCTACGCCGGCTCTTGAGCACGATATATATTATTTTTGAAGTCACCTGAAAGTCTAGAGATGGTGCAATACCTTATCTTATTTGCTTTGCCTTTTTTCAGTAAACAATTCTTTTCGTGCAAAAATAGAAAGATAACAAAGCATGTGCGACTACTTCATAATTCTCGGTGATAAAAGAATGTAGGCCAAATAATCTTATTCAACCTCAGGGATAAAACACTGGAACACTATGACACTGACAGTAGTCCTACTAGTACAGTCCAACGATAGTTCTTAATCATATATCTTACACTAGATTTACCCATGATTTGGGGCAGGACTATAATGGGGAATAAGGGACCGTTCAGAAATTATGACTGGGGGGGGGGTGGGAGTTTTGCTGGAACTTCCCGTCAAAAAATTGATACCCCCCCCTTGAGTTTCATGGGGATTTTTAGTACCCCACCCTTGGGTTTCATGCGTATTTTTAGTACCCCCCCCCCCCACTTGAGATACAAAGCAATACACACATATATACTGTTATACATGGCCACGCGTACAGATTCGCGTCATTTCGCTGACTTTTGCGCGTAAAAAAGTCCAAATAAAATGATTTTATGCGTGTTTTTTAACAATTTTTTCTTTGTTAAAATTTCTTACCCCCCCCTTGAAAGTGTTGTCAAAAATTAATACCCCCCCCTTGAAACACATGTGAAAAGTTAGTACCCCCTCGGCCAAAACTCCCACCCCCCCCCAGTCATAAATTCTGAATGGTCCCTAATTAACCCCCGTATCTGGCCCCGTGTTGCATGCTGACCATTTGAAATAGCATTCGAGTGATAATCCAGTAAATGAGAGAGAAGTATGTGGATGTTTTTGGTGAGAAGGCAGACGGTGGCAGCAGTCGTAAATGTGAGGAATAGCGAGACTACGATGGAGATTCATGCACTCCTGGTGGGGAAAAACAGTAGAGGCAGAAAACGAAAATAAGGGAGCTGTTTCACAGTTAGTTCCTGTTATCAGAAGGACAGGATAGGACAATAAGGATAGGTGGACAGTTTAGGTGAGTGGCATTGCTGGGAGAGGAGTTTTTAGTTGTTGCAGGTGTGAGCATGTCACCCATGATTTTTGCATCTTATACCCGGCAGGGATAATTACAGGCATAATAAGCAACCTTTAATTGCCTGCTGAAAATTGCACAAATATTCCGATCATAGGTGTCTCTGATGTATAATTATCTGGCAATGAGACATCTACAGGCAATTTGGCACATTACAGCAGCTAAAAATAGTACAAGCCTGCTGCAAGTATTGCACCACTGCACAGAGCAGGAGCTTGTTCAGAAATAGTCAACCATTTACTCTGAGCCAGCTTAGCCAAAGGGGTTACTTCGCAAACGAATCCTTAACTGTCACTTAAGATTATTCTTACCCAACCCCTGGCGCGGTCTAGCTCTTTTCAATTAATAATTTGAAGTCCAGAGTGTCTCTCTGAACTAAAAAAATATCATCAGATATTCTGGATATTCTGTAGTCTGTACATGTTTTCCAGCTCTCAATATGCGTTCAGCTCTGTACTCTCCTGGGTTCCAGGTTCAATTCCCTTCCGGGACTATTTATTGCCAGATTTTCAGCGGCAATATATATATATCAAAATATCAAAGACTGTTATAAATATGGATGATTTTTGAATTTTTGTGTCTGCTCTTTAATGCCACAACAGCCCATGAAGAAATTAATCATTTAAGTTCAACAACACTATTCAGATAATTCTTGTGCGAAGCCAGGCATTTGATCAAGGATGACAGTGATTGACACAAATAAAAAGATACGCTTTTTCCAGCAATGAATGAAATACATGTATCTCCTTTTTTCCCCGTTCATTTCATGGACACTTCATCAACATTTGGAGCAGAAAACCTTTTCTTTTACTAAGTTGTTATACAACTTATGATCCTGTGAGTCTGTGACATGTACAGTTGTACACACAAGTCCAACCTACGGTTACCTACCAGACTCAAGACTCATCATGTGAAAATCAATGAGGTTAGTGTCAAGGACTCATTGTAGATGGATGCACTATCTCAACAAATTGAAAATATGCTGCAAAAAGAGCTAGACAGCGCCAGGAGTGACAGACACAATTAAGGGACCACCAAACAGGTTGAGAGTCGAAGTAACCCCTTGGCTTAGCCGGCTCCACTTATTGTGCTGATTAATTTTGAAGTCAACGAAACGTCCAGTGATTGTGCAATACTTTATCTCATTTCGATCTTTTTTTTTCAGTTGACAATTCTTTTCATAGATAAAAAGACATCAAACATATGAGACTCTGCAGTGACAGAATGTAGGCCAAGTAAAGAGGTTATCATGTCAACTTCGAAGTGTTCCTAATCTAGGGTTCCTGATATAACACCGTATTCCATTAGTCGCATCATATAGTCTGAAGTAAATTCCTGATCATCTATCTTCCAATAACTTCAAATAATTGAGAAACAATTAATAAGTAGGCCTACACCACTATTATATTTTGCTATCCAATAAATTTCATCATGAAAGGCATCCTAGGTGTCTCTCGTGTCTAAAACTCTGACCATGAGACATCTACAGGTACTTCCATGAACTACAGGCAGCTAAAAATAGCACCAGGTCACTGCAGTTATTGCACCACCGCACAGATCAGGATCGACTTCAGAAAGGATCACGCAGAGTCTCTGAGCCAGCTTAGCCAAAGGGGTTACTTCGCATTGGAAACTTTAATGACACTAAAGATAGGTCTTAATTAACCCCTGGCGCGGTCTAGCTCTTTTCAGTTATTATAAATACAGCTTAATACCCCTATGAATTCTAGAATAACATCAAATACTGCAGATCATTTATCCCTGAAATAAGACTATCAAACCTGGTCTGCTGGTCCCAAGTTCAATTCCCAGTCACAGAACAATTAATGAAAGATCTCCATGACCGTCATGGCGTCATCTCCTTGAGAGGTCTTCAGAACGGGCGCTGTTATGGCGAGATTGTTACAATGGCAATCCATTGTATTTAAAATTATATATGCCAGAGATGTACATCTGTCAGATAGGGTAAATGTGTAATATGCAAGTCATGCATGCTGTCTCCATCATCTCTTCAATCAAACCTAACGAGTGGCAAGAACTGCATAAAGAGTGCTGCACCAGTCATTGCAATGAACCTCATGCGATCGGACCTTCTCCTTTTTTCCATTCATGCTATTGATACAGTGATCAATGTCAATATCACATACACTATTAACACTGTCTATGGTCCATATAAAATTAATTACGTAAATGATAAACTCAATAAAAACATGATATAAACTTCAAATTGGGCGTAAGCGAACAGGAAATTATTATATTTTGTCTTCCAATTTCACTGAGGATGGTACCAGAATAAACCGGTTTTCCATAGATTATTTCAATAGACTTATCACAGGTGTCTCTGATGCCCAATACTCTGACAGTGAGACATCTGCAGGCAATTCTGCTGCACTGCTGTGGCTAAAAATAGCACAAGCTGAACTGCAGAGCAGGATTCACCCCAGAAACAATCAACAGTTTCCACTGAGCCAGCTTAGCCAAAGGGGTTACTTCGCAACTGAATCCTTAATTAGCATTTAAGATTATTCTACCTTCGAACCCCTGGCGCAGTCTAGCTCTTTTCAGTTGATAAATCTAGAACATATCTTTGATTCCTAAACATCATAATACGAGCTATTATGGTATTAATACATATATTTTGAGCCTCAACCTGGACTGAGCTGGTCAATAGGCCGATGGTCCTAGGTTCAATTCAAGGGCTGGGAATGTATTACTGGCAATCTCCATGACTCAGGCACTATTGCATTTACATGGATCAAATTTCATACACATGTAGCCTATATGGTGTAGTTGTGCCTTTTGGGGGTCAGTTTGATACATATTTTATACTTTGAATATAATCCCATCTCAAAGCGAGTTTGGATAAATATTGAACTGGTTGTCCAGACTCGTCCCTTGTATCAGAAAGATAACTTCAGGACATTTACCAAGGGAGTCAACCTGTTCTCCGGTACAATGTTTTAATATATATACAGTGCAGCACTTCGGACCAGTTCTTGCCTGTCATGAGGGCTGATTGAAGAGATGATGGAGATAGTATACATGTGTCCAGGGTGTCCTAATTACGTCCCACATTAACCCCATCTTAGAAGTCTTATTCCTCCAGCATAGGGGCATGGCATTTAGTTAATTTTAAAAAAAAACTTAGTACATAGATTTGCAAAGTGCTCTTATAGCTTTTCTGCTGAGAGTAATTGTGTACATGAAAGCTATATCACAATGACGTTCCCTTCTTTTTGAATGAAAGACTTAGCCCTAGATGAAGTATCCATTCAAAGCGCCAGTCTGAGGCTGAAGTGACATATTATATTGATCAATGATAATTCCCCACATATTTTCGAACATTATAAAGGGATTAACTCAATACAGATATACCTAACTGTCCTAACGTATCTCAAAACAGCAGCTTAAACTGAAATGTCTTCCCATTTCACCGCGGATGGTACCAGTACACCAGACTTGACAGCACCATATATGTGCCCACCCATCTCAAGACAAATTCCTATGAAAGTTTGAAATCAAATTGACAAATGAACATGTCCTCTGGCAGCCTCAGACCAAATGCAGAGACCAAGAAAAACTAATCAGCTCAAACCAGTTTCATTCTTCTTACACTAACACTCAAGATATGCCCAGACATTATGTATGCGAAGTTAAGAAGCTGGGGCCTGGGAAACAATTTGACTCCCATTAAAATTAGTAGACCAGGGGGGAAGGGGATCCCCCCCCTTCGGCCGGTAGATTTTAATGTGGATAAAAAAAAAACAATCCTGATATTTTTAGAACATTTTCATTCGTAACCCCCTCCCCCCATTTTCTGGATCCGCCCCTGATATCTTTTTAAGAAACCTTGATCTTTGATGACAGTCACATGCTATTGAACCAGCATTTTGATACAATTTTCATATCTACGTCTTCGAGAATAATTCCAGCATTAGTTGGTAGAATTACAAGAGTGAGCTGTCCTGTACGTTGAATTAAGATTATCCTCGGGAGATTCTAGATAACAAATTTCCAGTTCTCTGACCTCGCAAGAAAAATGGGCCCATCCAGGATCAAGCCCCAAGGACAGTTCACGGCTCTGACAAAGATAAAAGAATTGGCCTCTCAGGGCAGTCCCTCTGATTTTCCCTCCATTGTAATAAACACCAGATACTACTAAAGGCCATCCGATATCACCTAAAACTCTAGGACAGAACTTAGCCTCCAAAATAGTTTTTGCCTTCTTTCAATGATATCCACATGCCTTTGGAAATGGGTCATTTTCAATGCAGGGAAAAGATTTTTGAAGTGCCATCACGAAAAAGAAGTAAAACATTCATCTGAATTTAGAACTCAAAAGCAAAAATTTGCCTGGATAACAAAATGCAAACATTTGGAAGTGAAGACCCTTAGCAATCAACTAACGTCTAAAACAGACCCAGAATCAGCAAAACTAAGCCCAACGGTACACATTACATCATCTTGGAACTTCAAAAAGAGAATCCGAAAATTCCAGATTTTTGTTACATGGGAATCTCATTTCCTATTTCACATTAGCAGCTACATAGCACAATTCTGCAGCGTTTAAAGTTAATCACGCTGAAGCACACCAGAGACACCTATTAATTGTTGCAATTTCAGAAATATGGTAATAATTTAGGACTTTAGGGTGACTAACTTTAACTGGAGGAGTCCAAACAAGAATCCGCGGATTCATAGCTAGCCATTTGCTATTATATTAAAGGGGCAGTGATTAACATGGAATGGGTTGATAGCAATGTTGACCTAATTTATAGTATATACATACTGAAGACATGTAAATAAGAATTTGAAGAATGCACAAATAATATCATGAAATCCTCGAAATAAAAGGCGACTAGCAAGCTGTTTGTAAATTGGAGGGAAAAGAATAAAATACAATGAAATAAGACAGATACAGATAGATAAATAGCAAGATAGATAGGTGGATGGACTTGAGAGGGGAAGCCTCTGCGGCCTTCCACCTTAATAGGAAGGAATGTACATGACAAATTTGAAGATCAGGCAATGATTAATATATAAGTTGAGATGATTTGAACTCTGTCATTTTAATGCAAGTGAAGAACAATGAAAGGAATAACCCCATTTCACTGAATGGCCTGAACATTAGCCTCAAACAACTTTTTGTTAAAACATTTTTTTTGCTTTCCACATGAAGCAGACATAGCACTTCAATTCCAAAAACAGTTTCCAAAATTTAACCTAAGGGAGAGACCAAGTTGTGAAGACTTAAAGTTACATTGAAATTAACTAAACTTACTCCAGATTGTGTCTCAACCAGAGGCAACGACGGGAAATCTATCAGCCAATGGGATTGAAGGATTCAAGTGCCACTTTTCCCCTGGTGTGAACTGATAGAATTTCCATGAAGTTAAAACTATGGGGCCCTTCTTTTTAAACAAATTAGCCACAAAATCAATTGTTGATGTGGTAAAATAGGAAACAAAATGCATGAAAGCCAAAAATATCATACAATCAAAACTCTTTTCACAGTGAAAAGAAGGTTGTACAATTAAAGTGTAATACTAGGCCAAATTTTGGAAAATTTAAATCAAGATCATTTTAATAACTTTTATGTTTTCATCAATAAAGTCATGGCACTTTATCATTATGTTCAGTGTTATTTTCCAAAAATAACATGCAAGCACTTCAAGCTCTAGGTGCTTTTTGGATAGAATATCTATCTACTTCCTATTTGCATAATATCTGATTTTCTGTAAGGATCTATCTATCTATAGCCCCCCACGCTCCCCCCCTTCCTTTCTCGCTCCCCCTTCCTTCCAACCTGTCCCTTCCTTCCTCCCTCACTCGCTCTTCCTTCCTCCGTATACTTGCATTCAGTCATGAACAGTTTTGGGTGGCATTTAAAACTATCTTCACAATAGTATAATTTCATTCAAATTATATTGAATTGGGCCCAACTTTGCCTACCTTGAGACTATTATCTCTCTTTCCTGATATTGTTTTATGAAGCTGGCTAATGGCTGTTGCAATGCACCACAGGGGTGTCCTAACTTGCTATTAAACAGGGGAACTAGTTATCATTTTCAAAACCACTGCATTGTGATATGTATGCATAATATCCATTATACCTTTAGGCCTATGTTACATTTGACTCACTTAGCAATTTAACCATGCACAGTATCTGTATATATTCAGAGTTGTTAAATTTGAATATAAGTATTTATAGTCAATCATCACACAAAAAGACCTTTTTGTGTGATGATTGACTATAAATATGAACTTCCAAAGGTCAGGATTAAGTTTATACGATTGAATACAAGTGTTTTAAACTGGCATTGTATACTAGGCCCAGTTACAACTGACATTCAGCTGACATAGACATCAAACCATGTCAATGGACATTGCTTGCTAATTGCATTTCAAGTTCACACCTTGACCATATTGACACAGGAAATTCAACGCATTGTATTGTATCTGATTGCTCTCTTGAGTCTTGAAAGGTAATTGAGCTATATTGCTGTTATACCTGGCAGGGAATGAACTCAAGATACTGCAAGGCTTTTCCCCAGAGGGCTATTTTGCATACATACAGTGCTGCCACCTAGCATGTTTTTGGTTCATGGTTGCATGGTTACATGGCTGCATGTTTTTGTTTATGGTTTCAGAATCCCATACACTCCTAACTCATTCCAATAGCTAGCCTATGGCTAGCTAAAAACACTTTTCAGAACTTTTCAATCAGCACAATCCCAAAAATAACGGATTTTCTTTCCTATTTCATAAGGATATGACAAGAATAGATTTCGATACCAATAAGCCCTAGCATCAGAGGAGTACAGGATTAATTAAGAAAGTCTTTTCAAAAAGGTAACACCAAAAGATCACCTGAAGGCATCAACAATTTCCATTTAATCCCGACTTTATGGAATCTCCATCCAGAGCCAAAACCGGCAGAAACAACCCAAACTCACCTCGAAATTTCACACCTCAAGAGCCAAACCAAATGGACATTTTATCACCATCGAAGCAAATAAATTTAGCTGAACATCAGATGTCTACATGTTGCATATTTTCTTCACTCTCAAACCCAAGTAACAATCTACTAGACAACCACGTCACAAGAGGAAACTTAGGAAAGCAAGTCCGGAAGTCAGAAACCATGTGGATCTCTCTATCAGCCACTTCAGAATTTGATGGAAGTCACAGATTTCCAGACAGTTCAAAATCCAGAAGTCATTTAATACACCAACTCAACGCATCTTCAGCCTTCATTTATAAGGCATTACAACTGTCTTGCCCTGGGAGACTGAAAATGCAGATTCCCAAACAGGTATCTCCTATAGTCTTTTGACTGTGATATATGTATCTAACAGAAGATTAGACAGAAATTGTCCCAGATTATATATATAATATATTCAAGATTCGGACAATTTTTTTTCCTCTTGTAACTTAATCCAGTAATTGCAATCAACTACAACTTTGAAATCATCACAAAATGTGTTAAACAAGAACTGCTCGTAAGTTTTCATGGAAAATGAATAACCCAACAGACTTCCTTGTTCACTTTCAGTAACCACAAAATCAATAACAAATTCCTATTTATAGTACAATAAACGACCACATTTATTCAGCAACACATCACATGTACACATCATTTGCAAACTTTCTCACTCTCACCTACACATGTACTACTTGTTATTACGAAAATGTGAAATGTAATGAAATATAAACATTGGGACGACCCAACACACAAGTATACAATGAACAATTAACAATTCTTAACACACATGGACAATTCCATGGAACATAAAATGTTAAATCAATTCAAAATGAACACATGTATTATATAATGTTAAATCAGGTATTTACAATGAATTTCAATGAATTTTAATGAAGTAATTAACATAAATTCAACTTGACTGTTCGTCAAATCTAATGTCATCTTATTTTTAAAGTGATTTTAAACTACCAGGGACTTTACATCAATAAATATTTACAATGAAATGAGTAACGCAAATTGAAACTTGACAGTTGGTCCTGTTTTGAAGATCATCAAATTTCTTCCATTTTGTTTCCATGGCAACTGGTATTCTTTAGTCTCCATGGCAACTGCTTACACTAGTTCCTCCTGTAAATAGATGGCGATAAATGTGATTAGTTGCTATGGAAACCAGACAGGTTTTAAAACAACTCATTTACAAACAGACATCTCTAATCTTAGCATAGAAAAGCAGTTTAATGACATAAACAAGCGATAAAATATAAGGGGATAACATGATACTAAATAAATCACAACTTTTCATTCGAATTACTTTCAAATGCATATTAGCAACATTTCTCAATGACATTAATTCACATAGATAACAATATTCAATAATAGCAAAGCCACTTGAAATGTAACAGTTGCCATGACAGTTGCTATGGCAACAATTCAACAATTTGCAACGACCCTTCCACCAAAACGCATGCAACATGAAAACATGAGGTTAGTACTAACGTATCAACAAGATTAATAAGAGCAAATGATATACTTACCATTACATTAGTTGTACGGTTAAGATTATCTGCTGTTAGTAAAATTAAGTCTTACCTGCTACCAGAAATTGGGAACCTCTGGAGTGATTTGGATCTTATGTTAATAACGAGCAACAATTAGTAGTAAATTACCAAGTATTGGCCATTTTCAAATCCAAGTTGTCCAAAATGTCCAACTATTACGACGAATGTGTCACCAGACCTGGGACCAATTCACTCTTCGCACCAGGTTTAAACTCAACAATGAACGAGTAAACAATTCAGTCTCTCAATGTAAAGATACTCCAAATTAACATCATTCTGAACATCATGCGAAGTGCAATTAGCATCAGACATTTGTGGAAGAACTAACAATTAATTAACTTTTAAAATGAAATGAACCTGTGCAACTTCAAAATTAAAACTTAATTCTGAAACCATCCTGACTTCAGTCATTTATGATTTCTCCATAACTTGAACAATAACTTGTGCAACCCAACTCTCTCAATATCAACCCATGAACTCAATAACCACTTCATTATTTATGTCTTACGCTAAACTCATCAATCTCCACTGGGTCATCATCGAATAACTGCGGTTCTAAGCGTCGTCTTTTACTCCTGGAATTTGTCGACGAGCTTCTACGTTTTCTAGTTGACCTCCTGGCCGTACTTTTGACAGCACTGACCGTCACTTCTGGACGAGGACTCTCGAAATCTCCGATACTTGCACTTTCTTCATTTTCATCCAAGTCAATTTCTGGTGACCTCTCTTTCTGCAGCTGAGCTACTGAGAGCCTTCGTAATTGCAAGAATCACTTTTGTAAATAACATAGGCCTATATAGTGTGTTTAAATCAACTTGAAGCAATACTTTCTAACTTACGATTAAGGAATCATTTATCATTTTTCTAAATAAGAATGTCGATTTTCTGTAAATCTTCAATTTAATTCAATTGGGAAATGAAAGTTCAAATTATTCAGATATTGCCACGTATATAGATTTACTTCCGAGCAAAATGTTTCGTAATTGCCTACAATTCAGCGACATAAAATTTATACTAGTTTTCGATTTGCTAAGTAACGCGAGAATTTATCTGCTGAAAATTTTAAAACTGTTTCTCATTGCCATGGCAACAGCTCTGATAAGATAGCAACTGGTATTCCGTAATCTACTGTCTCCATGGCAACTAAAAACTTGACTTATCCATATTCTGAACACTGGTTTTTTTAACGGCTGAACATGGTTAACAAGCAGAACTTCCCTTGCCCACAATCTTACCAACTCTTACTCTCTATCTTATTCCATCAATTAGCAAATCCCTCCCACAACGTTACTTCTAGTAGAACCCTTCCCTCTCCACCTACCTTTTGCTCTTCCTTTTTCCCACATAACTCGTCTCCAATTGTTTCTGTTGTTGTTTTCTTCTCGACTGACTTGACAGCCAAGATCTTTGGGTCCCGGGAGCTCTACAGAAAGCATGCGAGAGTGCAAACAGACAAGCCACAGTACTACACAAGCATGGAGAAGCAAAGGAAGTAGAACTAAAAGTAGGTTTTTAGCTACGTTTGTTAACATCTAAGAAAGGTGAGTGAATATTTCAATGTGATGTGTCAGTTTGTCAATATATCTGAAGTATAACAGTGCAAGTGACTGATATCCTTTTACAAAATTATTTCATTTTTCTGTGTATCAACAGAGAATTTGTATAGATCTACAAAGCTACGATCATACTAATGTTAAGGCGAACATTTTCACCATCATTTATAACACATTGAAACAAAAAGACAGCACACCTTCACACCACATTGAAATATCCAGCATAACCTTAGGAGTTATCAGCACAACTGAATGAGGTTATGAGAAACGCTCTTTATCGAAAAAGAGCACTTTCAATCCCAAATTTCCAATCAACTATACACACATCTACAAATTACTACAAAAAAAAAATCTACTTTCTACAATCTACGGATTTACTACAAAACCATACAATGACTACAATATAACCACGTATCCCACCATCCATTACCCATCAAAAAAAATCATAGAAAATAAACTTACACAATCATTCAGACTAATAAAACCTACAATGTAACAACACAGTATGTACATTAAATGAAGGTATAGGAATAAAGCAAAGGACAAAGAAAAAAGTGCACAGATGGGCAACATCACACACTCAGAGAACTGAAGAAATCTATACAGCTGTACATGTATTCGCAATCTTCTCATTCTCAGTGAAATCCCCCCTTCATCGAACTAAGGTAGCTAAATACCATAAGCACTTGATTAGAAGTCCCCCCTTATAGAAATGAGAATGTTACTTATATAAGTAGACTCTGACTTCCAATTTAAGAAAAGTGATGGACTGAAAGAGGCCTTCATTTGAAAGGGGCCTTCATTCATTTGGATAAGCTGGGCCTTCATTCAAGTTGGCCTTCATTAATTTGGATAAGCTGGGCATTAATTCAAGGAGGGCATTAATTCGTTTGGACAAGTGGGGATTTATTCGAGCTGGGTCTTTATCAATTTGGATAAGTTGGGTCTTTAATCGAGCATATATGGTATACATCAAAGCAGGGTACTAGCAACTTGTGGACTTAATGCCAAAATACTTATAGATTACTCTGGCAATACAGGACAAGCACAGACAGACAGCAAGACAGACTTACAATTAACAAGACAGACATATGGATCACACAAGATAGACTAATCTACTGGGATTACAAACCTCACATGAAGGCCTGAACGTTATGACCATACATCCTGAATTGAAAATTACTAACATTGCATCTCACGGAATAATTAACACACTCTCCGCTCTCTTATAAAACCACTGGCCTATGACGATAAAATGATCAACAAAAACTGATACTACGCCATATGCAAACTAATTTATGAATGAAAGTGTTTTCTATGTGTTTTTTTTTTTTTAGAAACAGGTCTTTACTTCAATTCCAGAATTTTTAGAATTTTAGGTAATTATAAATGATCTCAAACAAGAAACATTAGAAATTGATAATCATAGCACTGCTTTAACTAAGTTTACTATCATAGCCTTAGCAACATCCATAAACTACTTTAGAAGTTTTTAACAAAGGGAGGCACACAAAATTTGGCATAGTTTTGCAATTTTACAATTGTTTCCTAGATACGTAGTCTAAAATTGGTCAAGACACATTTGAAAACACGTTCATTGCATGAATATATATGTGACCTGCTCCCCCAAAATGAGTTCAAAGTAGGCAATCTGGATTTTCCAGAAATTAGCAAAAATGGTCAAAAGGTCACATTTTGATGATTTTTAGCTGTTGGTACCACATTTCAGCAAAAGTAATTTGCTTTGATTATGTAAGACCATCTAAACCAAAAACTGATTTTAAATTATCTAAATTGGGCATCCTTCTTGTTTTTTGTTAGTTCTTTCATTGCAATTGCGGGAAATTCAAATGCCATTTTCTCAAAGTTCGGTGTTTCGTATCATCAATGTTTGAGGTACCATATCTTTGGATTGGATGGAGATATCAAGACAAATGAAACATCATTTTAAAGCCAAATTCCAGTAGAACAAAGTCATTTTCACAACTGAATATGATAGCAGGCCGACTTTGAACCCATTTTGGTGGAGCAGGTCACAAATAACGTTTGAAATGAAGAAACAACTTCAATGATTAAATGAAGAAGCGTTTCTATAAAATCAAAACTCACTCACTCCATTACAAGTACATGTAATAAGCATTGATATAGCATACGGTACAGCATACAATACCAGGATAAAATAATACCATGAATACTCAAGGCATAAGCCATGCACAATACACTGGCTAATGATAAGCCGAGGAAAGCCAAAATCCAGGCATAAGCCGAACAAACTGCATGTATCTGTATGTACTATATATAGTATACATAAATATTCTACTGGTGTCAAAATATATTTAACGTCAAAATAAGTTTGTAACTATACAATGTTTTAAAAGCTACTGGAATTAGGGTTGTCATTGTCAGGGACATATTTTTTTGACATCAGTAAATCATTATCAAGGTATTTATATTCTTAATTTTAGATTCTTGATACCAAGATCAAGAGTCAGCCGAATAAAATCACAAGTGGAAATTCTTTTCTGGTTGATTTACATCATAAAATTCTCAGGAGAACATCTGTTACCAATGACAACCGTAATTCCCGTAGCAACACACTTGGATACGCCAGTCACTATAGCGATAAGTATAGCAACACAACCTACAATTCTATCAATACCACAAGTAGAGCTGAAATAGGACTAATAGAAATACTTACGCCTCAAAGTCTCGGTCGGAGCTACCTTCCGATATTTCGGAGCCGCCTTCTTCGTCTGTCCTTCGTCTCTTGATTGCCGTTGACGCAAATGGTTGAGGCATTACTCGGTGAGGAGTGCGGCCATCTTTTGGAATCCATTGGCCTTCCATCGGTATTTCTGAAAGAGTAATTTTAATAATATGAATACAGGATTTAAAATGCTGATTAGTTGATCAGGAATGATTACAAAGCGACTTTGGCTGTCACTGGTGGATTCTGTAGCAACTCTATAGTGTATATTCCCTCTTTCAAGCAAGCTGCGCTAAGGCAAAGATGGATGGGTGGTTGAGGCTTTACATCCAATATTTACCCTCTTGGAAAGCTAATTAGGACAGGAGGAGGACACCGCATGCCACGGCAAGCGCTTTGACAAACACTGGCCAGAATGAGTACATGCGCAAAAATTTCACAAATGCATCATACCATGGACATTAGAAGTTAGATACAACTTTGCAATTTCCACATATGTCTAGTCTACCACAACATTCACTCATTCCCATACATTCACGTAATCCTACATCAAAAATAAATTTAATCAAATAAATGGCCTCACCCTCTTGAGCTCTCCTCTTCTGCTTGGGCGGCCGTCCCCTGCCTCCTCTTGGGGCCATAGGTGGCGCCATCCCAAGGTCGTATTCACCCTGCGCGAGGGCGTTGCGGTACGTGAAAAGGGGTAACCACTCTTCGCCCTTGCCTGGTGGAACGGCTTCTGCTAAATGCTTGTCTAAGTACATCATGCTGGAAAATAAAGGTAGAAAAAGATTTTGATTATTACTTGGTAGTTGAATTTAGTGTTCATTGTTGAAGGGACATTAAATAGAATGTTGACAGGCCAAGACAGCCAAGTATGTGAAAGAGCTTTTTTCTTAGACCAAAGACCGAAGAATAGAGAAAGGTGTAATTGAAATTCATATATCAATGACAAACTACACGCACGACAGTTTAAACAAAGAATCTTTTAATTTTCCTTGAACAACATCACTGCCACAGGGCCTCAAAAGTACTGCCACAGGGCCTCAAAAGTCAAAATTTTGAAAGGCGGTATCTCCCTTCATATTGGTCCTAGAAGAAAATCAAATATATCTTCGGAAAGCTCAGTAAGTCAGCTCTCCAACGATGTACATCATGTCGCACGCTCAGTTGTCACATTTGTGGCCTCAATTATCATTGCTTCCATTACTTTCCCATACTTACACAGTGCGTTTGTCCTGCCTCATGAGTTTGCCGCAGAATTCTGACAAGATCTCCAAGAACGCCAGGTTGGGGGGAGGACCATTGGGGTCAGTGGGGTTGTCTATGGGGGTCACGCTGAACAGGATGCCCTCTCTGGAAAGACACATAATCATTTGGTCAATAAACTGTTTGAGTTGACTTTACTAGACAAGATTTTTACAAATTTATGGCCTAGCCAAGTAAATAAACATCCAGATTTTTATCCTCAAAAGAGTGATTTGGTGTTTTACCCACCATCAGCATCAGCATGGGCTATTTAAAGGCACTTATCCTCAACAAAAAATAACGTGAAATGAAGAATAAATTATTAGGAATACAAGATGCACATTAATAAGAACTCTGCCCATAAACACATACCATGAGTCTCTGCTTAATACAGATATTGCCAGATTAAGAAACAAATTTCTCCAAGCAAAAACATTTTTGCTTACTTGTGCATCGCAGCCACGGCATCTCTGTTCCTGACTTGATCGAGACCGAAGGACAAGGAAAATCTTCTCGCCAATTCTTTGATAGCTTGGAATGCCTCGGACCCTCTGTCGATCCTGTGTCCGTAATCTTGCTGCAGTTCTCTGAAGAGTTGAGTCAAACTCACTGCTAGAGTCTTCGCCGTCTGCACCTTGTTGATTTCTCTGGCTTTGCCCAACGTTGCCTTGATGATGTCTCCGTAATCGTTGTAGAACTGGATCGGACAGAATATCACAGAATAAGTTTCATAGCTCTCTGAATACAGCCTTTTAAGAAGTAGAAGTCTCTCTAGCTAATTGGTACCTTCCCTACGATGGATAGATGGATGATTGGGGTTTTATGTTGTGTATTTACGCACTTGGTAGGCTAATTAGGACAGGAGGAGGACACAGCAATGACACTAAGGATGAACTGTCGTCCAATATAGGCCAAAGTGACCCAGCAAGAGCTGGATTCGAACCCTGGACCTAGCAATTGGCAGCCTAGCACGCTACCACTGAACTTTCCCGCCCCCACAATCCCGAATTCCCTACAACAATCACAGGCCTGTACAAGTATTCATATCCCCAGCAAACATACATGTCTTATACATTTATAAAGCTACAATACTCATATGGCTCTCTTACCCGCATGTAGAACTTGAACATGTCTGCGGCGCTCCTGATAGGGATGACGTTGTAGACGACCAATTTGCAGAATGAAGCCAGGAAGTTTCTTCTTTTGTGGAGTTCTTCGATTTTCTGGTTTTCATCCATGTCATCTGGGAGTAAGAAGACATTTTAAAGATTAGATTAAGGAAGGTACACTAGTACATTCAAAGGAAATGCCCTTGTCTCTAAATGGGCCACACTGGGCTAAAAACACTAACTCACGCACTCAAAGGTTAACTCACTCACTCAAAGGTAACACCCTCAGCATCTAACTTCATAAGTGACCAACTTTCTGTCCAGATGAAGTTAGCAGGCTCATTCAGAGTGTGGTACCTTTGATTAAACTAAAGACAAGGAAAACAATTATCTATTTGGGCTTTTGCCTGTGTTCAAATGAGAAAATTTAAAATCACTCACCATCCTCATCATCAATAAAGACTTTGTCGTTAAGGAATCCAGCCAGTTGAGATTGCATGTTCCTGTCCGGTTCAAAGGAGAGCGGTTTCATGATCAAGTTGTTGGAGTAGAGTTGCTTGCTGAAGATGATCAGCAGGTCGCACACTGTGATGTAGGCCTGCAAGAAAAGAAATGATTTCATATGAATCAATTACATCATGAATTCAGAAATGGATGGGTGATTGGAGCTTTACAGCCTGTGTTTATGCTATCGGTAGGCTAATTAGGACAGGAGGAGGACATGGCAATGAGGCGAAGGATTATTGAAACTGCTGTCCAACACAGGAACAGGTGACCTGACAAGAGCTGGATTCGAACCCGGGACCCAGAGATTGACAGGCCAGTGTTCTGCCAACTGAGCTAACTCTCCCTCCTGCAGACATGGAGAGGTTGCATGTTGAGTACATTTGTGCAGTAAGGTATAATTTAATGTGTATGGGAGAGATTGCATGATACAGGATGGATGGATGGATGGATGATTGGGGCTTTACGTCCCGTATTTTTGCACTTGGTAGGCTAATTAGGACAGGAAGAGGACACGGCAATGAGGTGAAGGATGATTGAAACAGTCGTAAAACATAAGCCCAGGTGACCCGGTGCATGTTACAGGAATGTAACTCCTTGCACTTACAGAAATAGGCCCTACTAATTCTGAAAGTTACTTAATGATGCAGGCCTACCTTTGAAGGCATGCAGCTAGCATAAATTAATTTGTAGGCCTATTTACCTCCTCCTGTATCTTCTCATGAGGACTGTAGAGCAACTCGTGGCACAGCTGCATGAAGTGATTTAGTTTCTTCTTGAGATCCTTCATTCGCACCTGAAATTCACACAAATCAAAATAGAAATAAGTTTTTAACAATAATTAAATATTGACACAATGTTGTTCACATCTCTTTCTAGTAGGCCTAATTGCCCTCAGGTTCATTAAAATTAAATGAAAGATTTCAAGACACTGTTATTTTTATTATTGGATTTATCTGAACTTATCAGTCCAATCATCATTTTCACAGCCCTATGTCATTGATTTACAGCCTTGTGCCGACATACACACCAATTGAATAAACAATTACACTCAGACTCAAGACTAGCTATTCGGCATACACAGATAAATTCAGGGTTCCCACTCCTTCGGAAATTCAAATTCAAGGCTTTCTCCTGATTTTTCCAGGCGGCTAAAAACCAATTTACAAAGTCAAAATCGGCAATTTCTTCAACATGATTTCGCGGTCCGGAAAATAGTCACAATCCATTAATCACTGTACCCAATTTTGCGGTCTGTATTATCAACCACAAAACGACGACAATGCGAAGAAATTAACATGTTTTTCGTCAGTTCAGTCAGGAGTGCTAAATTTCCCATTTTTTCCCGGATTATTGGTGAAAATGTTGTTTTCTCCCTGCTTTTACAGTTCCGGAAAAGTACAAACAAAAATTTCCAGGTTTTCCTAACTTCCTGGCAGGAGTGGAAACCCTGACATTACAACAAAGCTACAAAATTTGTAGAATGAACTAATTGATAGTCAGGAGACCCACCGAGACACAATCAGAGTGCTGCTGGTGGGCCACCCAGAAGAGTAGAGTCAAGGCTGGTAAATCCGTCCAGGAGGGTAAATCCATCGACCCTCAAATACAAGCATAGAAATCTGTTTGTTACAGCTTTGTGAGTTTTAAAAGCAAGACCAAATCAATTTTCAGATAGTTTTGCAATGTATTTTTGTGTTGACAACAATTAAAGGTTAAGAAATAAGTAGATATGATAGGCGAGGACTCCAGTATGCTCAGTGGAAGGATTAAACACCCTTCTGGACGGATTTACCAGCATCCCGGACGGATTCGGAAGCCTCAACTCTAAATCTTTTTACCATGGTTTCAGCAAAATATATTTGAATGTTCATATTTTGAATGCTGATGACAGTACGGAGTGTCTCGTCTAACTGACTATCTTTTATTTTAGTATCTATTTCCATTTTCCTAGCAATGTTATTTTAACCAAAAGTGGACGGATTTACCAGACTTGACCCTAGTGAAGGAAAGAAAATAAATTAAATTTATAAACTTGCATTTACGATGGTAGATTATTTCATACAAACACTTACCGAGTGGATGGTTGGGGGACAAAAGAAATGAAGAAATCCAAAATTTAATGATACTGAGCAAGTAACTCGACAACTCTTTAATCTAATACGATTATGATCAATTCAATTTTGACAAATACAAAAAATTTGGAATACTGCATCAGTGCATCTTACATAACAAGAATTCAATATATTTTGTTTCAGCAAGACTTTGTGTTAGTATTTTCCCCTTATATTTGTCTGCCGTGAAATTGTCAAATGTATCGATAAGAAATGTGGTTTCTTGCATATTCATGCTTTAAAGCAAACACCCTCAACAGACCTACTTGTATTATATCATTTTCCGTTGACAGTTTGCTAAAATATTGCGACAACAAATCATAAGTTTATCTGAAAAGGAAGATCAAGGAGGCGATTGAATATCAAGAAGTGCAAACCAACGTTAAATCGGGACCAAGGCCTGGACCTCCCCCCCGATTTATGGCACTCTCCTGTGACCTGCAACATGACCTTGAACACAGGCAGTCATGTGACCCATGAGCTCTGGTAAAAGGCTGAAGATTCCTTGAGAGAAGGACGAAAGCACCCAAGGTTGTGAGTGAAAATTAGACCTTTGTAGTTTGGAATAATATATCTTATAGGCCTAATATGCATGGCAGGAAAAACTAGGGAATTCAGGCATGTCATTCCTTGGATGGATGGATGATTGGGGCTTTGCATCCTGCATTTATTAACTTAGTAAGCCAATAAGAAATGTCATTGCTTGGAAATATCTGTATCTCACTGGAAATTGGAAACTTGACAGTAGTCACTAAACTTGCATCCAGTGGCTGGAAATTTTGCCTGGAACTTCACATTATTCTTGCCCTGCTAGTAATATGGATGGTCTCCGGAACACTCTTATCAACTGATGAATCACTGACCTTATCGGGATTGCTCTCGTCGAGGGCCTCCAAATACCAGATAACAGCGAGACTGCAGCAGGCCATGGCTTTGCACACGATCTCTTCAGGGATGCCTTGTCCCTCTTGTCCTCCCTTCACAATGCTGAACAGCTCGGGCCATATCGCCCACTGGTTTACATCATGGCAGCTATAGAAATGAAATTAATAGATTGACATTTAAGCTTTGAAAACAGGGATGCTCCGGTACCACTTAAGATACCGATACCACTGCCGGTTTTTCTTTTTTGTTGCCGACACCACCGATACCAATCAGATACTGATACCATTGGTTGTATAATATGATATTGATGCTGCTTTTTGGGGCAGATACCATCGATACCTGGTATCGGTCAGGAACATCCCTATTTGAAAGGACACTTAAATCTATAGAGGAGTCCTATCTGTAATATGTGCTCCATATATTTAAGCATTAACAAGGGAACAAATCAGAACCATAAAAGATCAGCAGCCTGCATAAAAGATATATGGTTGATTGGGGCTTTATATTCTGTATTTATGCACCTGGTAAGCTAATTAGGACAGGAGGACACAGCATTCAAAATTGATGCATAATATTTGAAGTTATGAGCATAAACACAATACCTGTAGAAAGCATAGATTCTCTTCAAACTGGCCATCAAGGCATACGCATCATCCTCATCTGGTTCATCTCCCTAAGGAAAAATAAACCAAAAATCCAATTAAGTAAACAGTTCAATGTCCTATACATTTTGCATTTGATAAGACCAATTGATCGACATTATTCACAGCATTTACCATTAGTCTCAATATTCACATGTTCGTTATCTCATTAACGTATTGAATCGGAGTAAGATACAACAGAGCTAACTACCTTCGTCCTTTCCATGAATTTGGACAATCTTCAGTGAGGTAACACTGATACAAGTAACATAACTTTCTAATGTACTCATCACATAAATGCCAACTTATCACGTCCCATGATCCGTAAAATTGGTACCAAGGGGAGGTACATGTATGACTTTACAGTCCCTGTGAAACTGACCTCAGAAAGAAGTCTCATTATGGCTCGTTTTGCAAGATGGATGGATGATTGGGGCTTTACGTCCTGTATTTTTGCACTTGGTAGGCTAAATAGGACAGGAGGACACGGCAATGAGGTGAAGGATGATTGAAACAGCAGTCCAACATAGGCGCTGGTTTTGCAAGTAAAATAAACTTCTTTTAAAATTTAGATCATACCTCTGTAAAGAAGTCCTGGTAAGCTTCTTTGAACTTTTCCACGAGTCTGTCAATCAACGTAGATCTGGCGACATTGCACTTCCCGGCAATGGCATACGTCTCGTTGCACATGTACTCTAGCACCTTGGAGCAATTTTCTAAAACTTCCGAGTCCGTGTGTTTCTCTACGATGTCTTGGATGTGTCGTAACAATGCATCTAAATGCTGGAAAACAAAAGCGTAATTTTGTTGAGAAAATATCATCACACAAAACAGAGAGTAGATTTTGTTATTCAGCCAATTAGATGTCAAGTAACAACTTTAGGTGACTTACTGTTTCCAGTCGAGATGTGGTGTATATTTCCAGATCGAAGTATTGAGGAATGAGGAGCATGTTTGCTACTTTCTCGGAATCCACCGAGTACTGAAATTAAAATAAACAATTTAAGGGCACATGCTGGTCGAAAAATGTGTGTTTGCTGTCCAGAGGAAACTGTTGCAGCTAGAGCTATGAAATTTCACACCGGTCTTCAGGGCACCAAATTATGACCCTCCGTGAAATTTTAAGTTGCCATGGTTACGGTTGTCATGGCAACAAAGAATTTTACATATTTTTAAGTATTCTGCCTTACAAAAAATTCATCTCAAGAATAATCAGAATTCATTTATTTTCATAATTTGAGGTATTCGGATCCGCAATAAGACTATTTTCAGACTAAAAATATGTTTTTATAGGGTTTTTCTGGGTTCGCGAACATGGGACTACGGAGCTAATTCACAATCTTTCAGGTTTGGATCGCTGTCCCTCGGCCTTTAATCCAAATACAGTTCTGAAAATAGCCTTATTGCGGAAGCGAACTTGTCAGTAAGCAGTATGCCAAAATTCATTATGATGCCTTCCGCGGTTTTTTAGATGAATTTTTTGTAAGCCCTCAAAGTCACTAAAATTCGCAGTTTTCGGAAAATGGCAAAAAAAGGAAATAAACTCTTAATAATTTTAACTGTATAGGTAAGATCGGCAAGGTTGTTTACAGGGTTATAATAGGAATTTTTGCATAATTTCAGTTGCATATGTTGTCTGGACATCTGTATTTATTGAAACTGTGAAAATCAGAATTTCCATTTTCTAAAATATTTTCAGCATTTTTCGACCAGCATGTGCCCTTAATTGTCAGACAAAATAATAATAATATTGTAATAAGAGACAGAAATCTTTTCAAATTTATATTATCAAATACTGATCATGTGACACAATCGGCAGACAATTGAACAAAAACAGGAAATGCACAACGCCATGTCACATCTTAACTACGATTTGTAATATTTATATGCTGCCTCAACAGATATAACTCAGGGCATTACATTCAACTACCTATGCTGTGATTTTACCTATTGAATGGGATTAATGCTTAGTTTCCATCACTGTCTCAACTGACGTAATTTAGGGCATTATTTTCAACTACCAATGCTGTGATTTTACCTATCGAATGGGCTAAATGTTTAGTTACCATTCTACCAGTAACCAACCCATACAGATAGTTAGATACCAGTCCAGATTTAAAACTTTTGAAATACCTTTGCGAGTAGCTGTGGCAAAGTTTCGATGAAGTGTTCGGTGAGTTTTGTTTTGTCCTCATTGACTAATTTGCCCTCCTTAGATGTCAGTTTACGAGTGGGGCCTCGGCCGACTGGGTATTCTCCTGTCGCCGCTTGTTTGACGCAACACACCATGATCTCAATCAAGCTGGTCTCTTGTCTATCGTCCATTGCTGAAAAAAAAAAATTATGAAGGAGATTCATTTTGACAAAATTTATCAAGACATTATGTTCAAAAAGTTCACAGGTATGGATGGCAATCAGTCTGAATTATTGAAAAACAACATTAATTTGGGTAATCATCAGTTACTGATGATCAGAAAAGCCACTATGGTCTCAAATTCAGCTTATAATCAAGTTAACATTCACCAGCTTTTGCAACCGGTTATGTAGTGCAACAGTACGAAAGCAGTAGGGGGCTAGGGGCAGAGATATTTCCAGAATATCTCAGTTCTATGAAATTTACAGGACTTCTAAAATGAACGATAAAATTGGAATAGAAAACTCACTCTCTTCCCCTCGGCCAGGTTCCTCCAACAGCAAGTCCGTCATACATTCCCAGTCTTTCAACATGTCGTTAATTTCCCACAAAGAATCAACCAAGTAAGCACCATGTTCGTGCAGCTGAAATGCAAAAAGATAAGATATGATTAGAAGATGAAGAGAATTGCAGGGTTCATTTTGTAAATCTGAATCAAGTAGTTGACTACTAGTTGCACAATATTGTATTGTTTGTTGTTTGTAAATTTATTATGAGGCTCCAGAAAAAGCCAAGGCTTATCTGGTTGAGGTCTTTAATTTAAATTCCCATTCATAAGTGATTATGTATACAGTGTGATTACAAGAGATAGCAAGCGACATCTAAAGGACATAATCATTGGCTTACTCAGTAACAGCATCAATGTCTTGCAAAGTCTATGAATTCTTTAGTCTTACAACTCCGGATTCAATACAGAAATACTGTGATATTCTAATGACTTAATTTTTGGATTTTGCAGGACAAGTTTTTACTCATTGAGGCCAAGATACATCCAAAACAAACTTGTGAGATGATTTCTGTCTCCCGGTCATTCAGTGACAATTGAACTTGGGGAAAGAACATGACAACAATAAATTTTTAATTTCTGGTTTGTAAGTTTTTGTCAATTTCACTCACTTCACTCTCAATGAAGAACTGGACGAGATCTCTCATGTACGATGTGTTTTCGCTTCTCTTCTTCCCTTTACGTGATTTCAAGTTTCTCGTAGCTTCATCTAATTCTCGAGAGAATAATTTAGCATTGAGAAACTCCCCAGCTGCTTGAGCCACGGCTCTGTGAGACGAGTAGACCAATTCGTACACATTCTCGCAGTCTTTGTCCGATAAGATTCCTTCCGTGAACCTGAAGAGTAGGAAATAACACGATTAAGAGGACTCCACCGCCAAAATGCATATAACTTAAACATACTGGAAATACACCCAGAGCTGGGTTATTGCGAATCAGCAGGAATACGTTTATAGATCAGCATTTGTCCAACGAATGTTATACCGGGCGCACGGACCAGACTTACACATGCTCATTAGTATAGCGTACAAAAACTATGTTGATTTGATACACCTCCAGTCATGTTTTATCTTACAAAATAGGTTAACAGACCAACAACTTACCACTCTTTAAGCACACTGATGACTAGTTTGACGGCCTGGACAGCAACATCATACTCCTTGTCCAAAGTCATTTCCACAATTCTGTCCTTGAATCTGTTTGTGAACAACTCCAATTTTGGGGCAAGTTCTTCCGTGTCATACAAGGGTTGCAAGCACTTGAGGCAACACTGGCGGACGTCCCCACACTAAATAAAGAAAAGAAACAAGTTTAAAATGATATACTACTCAATCCCAACAAACTTTCTTTGACAAGTTGAAGGTGTGAGTCTACTGCACTTTGCTGTCGAGGGCCATAATTTACACTGTAACAAAGTCTCTGTCAAAACATTTTAAGTAATTTTTAAATTCGACAAAACTATGGTGATTTTCACAGAAAAAATTCCTCTTTTGCTTTCAAGCTTCAATACATACCCTATCATAGAGCGTCCAACCCACATATTTCAGGTAACTGTCGTCAAGGAACATTCCAGGGTATCGCTTCATCCATACACCGATTTCAGACATGCAGATCGCTCTGATTTCTGGCTGGGTATCTCTGAAATAGGATGTTGTTATACGATCAACATGTGTTTTACTCACTACAGTTCACATTTCAAGGAATTTTCCATAACCTCATCCATGTCACCTGAGTTATAAAGCATTAAAATGTTATACAAATATCAAATTTACCTGTATCTGTGGACAAACACTCCCTTGAAGATGTAAGTCAACATGTTTCTGATTTCCTCTTGGTTTTCTTCAATCTGAAATTTAAAGAACATCGCTATGACTTCATCGAATAAATACTATTTATAAACAATTTCTAACAAACGTTAAAGCCATATATTTTAAGTTACATAACCCTAAAATCACTAGCGCTCAGAACAGTATGAACAAGTTTCGACCTATAGGATTGGGTCTTCTGTAGTAAATAATCACGTAAATTTCAATTGTGTCAACATGATAATTTCCTCTCTACAAGAAGCAAGAGAATGAACCAACCTCAAGCCTCTTAGCCATCAGCATCTCCAATCTCTCGTCGGCTTGCACATTCTTATTTTTACATTTCTCTGCCTGGTACTGTCTTTGTGTGTAGTCCAAGTTGATGCTGAGATTCAGGGCAACGTCCACAAGGGCTGTCATCAATTTCATTGCTGCAAATGAGAGAATAACAGGCGATGGGTAATAATAACCTGTTAAGTTATTGCAATGACATAATAAGTGATTGTTAAGTTTTGCACGATACAGGTTTTTCATTTGTTAAACCAAGATCAATTCAAGATCTTTTTTCAGATTTTTCAGTCTGCAGAGGTGTCATTTGTGCCAGGTCCAGGTTTATCATTACCCTTTCCATAGTAATAATTCAAATTTGGCTCAACCATCCGAAGTCCCAGAGACACTACTGTATATTGATTAACTAATACAATTACAGAGATACTCACAGGCAAGGGTACTGGTGTGCCGGAAAGCTCGGACCTGGGAATCAGTGAGACCAGTAAGCAGAGAGATGACGTTGTCCATCATGTACTGATCGTAAATGATCGAGTACTGGCACTGTTTCACAAGGACCATGATGAACTCACAGAAGTTGGTCTTGAATTTCTTCCATTGTGGACCAGCCATGATCAAGGGGTAGTCTCCGGATTCCTGTAAATAGAAATTTCATTATTAATGAATCAATGAATAAATATGTACGGATTTTATGTCCTGTATTCATGCACAGGGTAGGCTATTTAGGACAGGAAGGGGCAAGGGATGCGAAGTACGAATGAGGGAGTCATCAGACCCATAGACTCACCATTTTAAATATTCGAGATCTTCAAGGACTAAAGAAGGGAATTAGCAACAGAAGTGTGAATTTATTTGTATTTTACCGAAGTTTCACAAATTTTGAAGAGTGGTAGTGGCCCAATAATGTTGAGATACTTTTATCAATTTCAGCATCAGGCTTGTGAATGACATTTGACCTGCTTTCCAAACAGCTAAATCAGACGGATCTATGCTCAGATATACACCAGACTCTACAAGCCCTCCATTTTGCCTATACCATAGTGGCGCTGTCTGTGGGCAATGAAAGGAGTCTTGTAGAGACAGCAGATATACAAGTATGACAAGTGCAGCCCTCAAGTGAGTGAGTGAGTTTTACGTCCCATCAGCACCAGTGAGGGCTATTAAGAAGTGCTGCCGTCAAAGGCGACTACTCTTCATTATATTCTCACCTCATCGAACTCCTCTGTCATCTTCCTAATAATCTCGGCGTGCTCCATACTGGCGTACATGTGAGGAGTGATCCTCCCTTTACACCCGGAGCTGTGAATGAAGAACTGGATGAGATCCAGAAGGGCCGAGTCCCTGTCTTGTTTGTAGGCTTCAATCCACTCGTCAACTACAGTCTGAAATCGCAAAGAAGAACAAATTTAGCATCTACTATGTCAATTTTTTTAAGAAGTAAGTATGAGCTATTTAGAGACAGGTCAATTTTTTTAGGAAAACTTCTCTAATGAATGTAGGGAAGAACTCAGAAAGTTTAGCGATTTACCCGACTTGAACAAATGAGAAGTAGTAACAAACTTACATGACTTAACGGATGGTAACATAAAACAAGTATACATATTACCAAATTCAATTTCCCTCTATTAACTTAATATCATCACAAAAATCATAGACCTAATCATCCAAAGTTGCAAAAGCTATTACTTTAATTCTATAATTGTGTAAATATATATGACAATACGTACCGTGAGAGCAGTCTTTCCGGATTTCACAATTTCAAAGAGACTTCCTTCGACAGCTTCTATTTTGGCTCCTCCACGACCTGCGCCACCTCCTCGCCCACGACCCTGCAGAACAAAAATGCACTTGATCATGCTAAGATTCTCTTTCCAAAACTGTCCGATTCTGCACATCTTCAACAAATTTATCAATATAAATAAAGTTTCTGAAACTAAACAACATTCCGGACTTTTTCAGCAAATCTATTAATACAACGGATGATTGGGGCTTTATGTCCTGTATTTATGCACACTGATAGGCTAATTAGGACAGGAGGACACAGAATTTATCAATACCAAGAAACTTATATGTCAAACCAAACAACTTTAGGGCAGTCCTTCTCCAAATCAGGACTATTATTCTTCATTTCATTTAGGTTTATTGTTTCTGAAGAATTTTACTTACTCGGCCTCGGCCCCTGCCTCGTCCACGGCCTCTCATGACTGGAGCAACAATTTTCTCGTCAAAATCAGAGTCAGATTCGTGTTCTTCGGGTCTGCAATTAAATAATATCAGGTAAGTTTGGAAAATCTATGCATCAAATGAATCAGTTACGAAGCTGGTTAGACAGGTTAGTTGTCTTGCTATGACTGCCTCTCTCTCTTCATCAGGATACAGGAAAGGGATGGATGATTGGGGCTTTACGTCCTGTATTTATGCACTTGGTAGGCTAATTAGGACAGGGGGAGGACATGGTAATGAGGCGAAGGATGATTGAAACAGCCGTCCAACATAGGCCATGGTGACCCGGCAAGAGCTGGATTCGAACCCTGGACCCAGCGATTGGCAGCCCAGCACGCTACCACTAGATCAACCCTCCTCCCTGGATACAGGAAAGGGAAAGTCAAGTAAAATTTCACATCTCTTGTTAATGAAATAGTTTTCAGTATCTTGCAATTAAAAGCATTAACAGTGATGCCCAATTGCACCGGAAATTTAGGTATCTTACAACATGTATTTATTGTACTCCAAGACATCAATTTAACAAATATTCAGGAAAGTTAATAGGGGATTGGAGTCATAACACTTAATGACTTTTCCGGCAAATGCACATTTTTTGCACTCAACATACTTGAATCGCTTGATACTAAATCTGAATTCTACTCACAAAGATATTTCAGAGGAGGGTTCCATATCCTCGTCGTCGTCCTCGTAACGTGGGGTTTTCGGGCCTCGACTGTAGTCAGGCACCGGACGCCCTCTCTTTCCTCTGGCTGGCATCTAAAACAAATACAATCAAGTTAAATTAACGGCACACTTCTTAAAAAGATTTTTAACTTTGTTTTACAATTTAAGAGGACAGAGTACGAAGTTACGGACAGGTGGATTGATCTATGAAGAGTTAGAGACAAGTGGATTAATCCATTATTTTGGGTATGAGAACACCAGGGCAGTGTTTAGTATGGGGGCTTTATATGTCCTGTATTTATGCACTGGGAAGGCTAAGGCCACACATAATTGATTCTTAGCTTCGCGGACCCGCCGACACAATAGATTTACTGCCGATGGAAAAAAAAAAAATTTTTTTTTTTGACATTATAAATTTTTTTTTTCACCTTTTTTTTTTTTGTCCTACCGACCGACCCTAGAAAAAGTGCCTTGAGAGGATCCGAGAAGCTAAAGAACAATTATGTGTGGCCTAATTAGGAGAGCATTGTTTAGTGGTGGAGGGACAAACATTCGCAGAATTTAATTGATTTTTCAGTGGCAAAAGCCTTCCTGTTTATAGGGACCGTCTCTGAGGGAGAATATTTATTAAGTTGAAGTCACTAACAAAGCAAAGTGTACCAGGTTTAATTGGCCAAGACGATTAAAACATAGAATTTCAGTTTTGAAATTTGAATCAGAATTGATCATGCTCATACACCTAGCATAAAATCAAATGCGCCCAATTTCCAGTTTTAAGGAAGCAAAAACCAACAAAACATAAGCATAAAAATTTCCAGAATTGGTACAAAATGTTTGCTTATAATTATAATTTAGTGTATGAATACAATTTGTAATACACAATGTATGCATGATTGAAAGTTCTTAAAATTATTTGACAAAGCAACATTTCTGAGGCAACAAAAAATATACCAGGTATATATAGCGAAATACAAACTGTGGAACAGACAGAAAAGGCGACAATACACAAAATGTGAGAGCGATTTTGAAACAAGGGATATTTTCATTTTGAAGCAGACGCAAAATTCTGAAGGCAATAATGGAGAAAACTTGTAGTAACTCTTCTCAAATTTGAAGCATAAATTTATAAGGGGTGCACCAATGCCAATTCCTTCTAAGCCGCAACCAATATCATAGGCTATTATAAATATTTTCGTTTTTTGAAAAGCTATGTTTTCCCATTACAGGAGGACTATCAAGATGACAAGGCCATGATATTAACAGTGCAGCGCCATCATGCAATTTGATACATCTATAAGCCAAAGCTTTAATTGGTGATAACACCACGGTACAAAATATGTTTAAACAGCCATAGAACCACAGCACTTAAAAGCGTACACACCATGTTTATCTTTGATTCATAATTCTTCAAACTCACCATTTTAAAATAATCCAGATAACAGCAGCATATAAATATCACATTGAATTATGCATTTCATTAAGTGGGGTGTCTATTCCTCCTGCAGTTACTTTTTAAAACATAACTAGTTACTGGTGTAATTCAAAATCAAACCATGATGAAATCATGACAGTATTTATAATTATTCAAACAACAAAATTAAAGAAAATTGAGGTCCTCCCCTATCGGGATAGGACCAGTCTCTATGAGCTCATGGCCCACAGACTTATCGTCATTCTAATAGAGAGAATGACGACGTAAACAATGCATATTCCCTCGAACTAAGCGTTTCGCGCTTGTTCCGGCTGAGAGATCCAAGT
Source organism: Platynereis dumerilii (assembly GCA_026936325.1). Lineage (NCBI taxonomy): Eukaryota > Metazoa > Annelida > Polychaeta > Phyllodocida > Nereididae > Platynereis > Platynereis dumerilii. The sequence goes on from JAPTHN010000008.1 coordinate 38,390,687, forward strand.
TTTGGCGCCAGCCAGACCACGTGACCTACCCATACTGCACCGCGGCAACGACCTCTTTTCACGAGGCCGCAGCTCACAGACTGGTTCCACCGCGGGGAGGCGGGTGGGAAACTACGGTATAAGTCTGTGGGCCATGAGCTCATAGAGACTGGTCCTATCCCGATAGGGGAGGACCTCAACTCTATGTCACTCATGGCCCACAGACTTATCGTCATTCTAATAGAGAGAATGACGACGTAAACAATGCAGATGTGGTAAAGCGGAGGCGGGGGTGGACCCGCCGCGAAGTAGGAAAAGGCAAACCTCACCTGGGAGAGCAAAAGATGCAGCTATCAGGAAGTGCCCCACGGTCTGGCCACTCGAAGAAGCAAGAAGGATTTTAGTGAAGTACAGGGACCGACTCCTCCAGGCCGGGACTGAGGAGACCGGAGCCCACAAGACGAATCCCGCATCCAGTGCCAAGGACTGAGCCGGGAAAGCAGAAATGACCCTAGCGGACTAGGAACTCATGGTGGAGATTAAGCCTCTGCAGCACCGTAAGGGCTATATGAAGGCTATAGAGCTACCCAAAGGTGAAGCATCCAGCCCCCCCAGCGGACTGGGGGCGGAGCAAATGACGACGACAGTCCTAGCGGACTAAGGACGATCGAAACGGAAACAGGACCCAGCGGACTAGGAACCTGCCCCGTAGCCAAGGGGCCACTTAGAAGCGAGCGAGCTGCTTCCGGGCAACCACCGGGTGCATCCGGTGGCGCCCATCAGGCTGTAACCTGACATCAGCCAGGTAAAAGGATGAGAAGGTGCCGTGGCACGCCCAAGTACCTGCCTGCAGGATCTCGTCTACGGAGTGAGATCCCCCGTGGAATGCCCAAGATGCACTCATTCGCCGGACTTCATGCGACGAGACATGAAGCCCGGGGCGGTGCTGATGTGCGAACCGAACGCAAGAAGCTAACCAGGACGCGATCGTCTGAGCCGTAGGCGCGCCCCCCCCCCGAACCTTTCGGAAAAGGCGCTCCTTGGGGGCCGGCCCACCCGTAAAGGCCAAATATTTCCGGACCATGCGGACCGGACACAAGAGACGATCCTCGGAGGCATTCCCAGAATACGGCGTCAAGGCAGGAATAAAGAACGGGGCCGGGTCCATGCCTGGAATGGCAGTCTTAGCCAAGAAACCCGGCACCGTCCGGAGCGAGAGACCCTCATCAGAGAAGATGAGGTCCCTAGGGTCGCGGGACAAGGCCTGAAGTTCACTTCGGCGACAGGATGAGGCCAGAGCCAGCAAGAACACAGTTTTCCAAGTGGTCCGGCGCTTATCCTCCAGAGACTCCCAACGGAGGGGCTCGAATGCCGCCGAGCGAAGACACCGGAGGACCCGGGAGAGGTCCCATTCCGGTACACGAGGACGCCCCTGAGGACGAGTAGACGAAAAGGCCTTAATGAGTTTTGTTAAGCAGGGATGAAGGGACAGTGGGACGCCATCCACTGCCCCCAAGGCCGAAGCAATGGCGGTACGATAGTTCGCGACCGTCTTCGGAGCCAAGCGCCGAACTTCGAACAAGTAGAGAAGGAAGTCGGCTATGGTTGAAACAGATGCAGTGGCAGGATCGAGATCCCGCTCACTGCACCAACGGGAGAAGCAACGCCAATGAGCCTCGTAGAGGCGAATTGATGACGGACGTTGATAGGCTGCGGCGTATCTCGCAACGCCTGCCGAAAATCCTGCCGATCGGAGACGATGCCGGATAGCGGCCACACGTGAAGGCCGAGGAGATCCGGATTCCCGTGATAAATCGTGTGATGGGGCTGGCGAAGAAGACGCCGCCACGGAGGGAGACGAAGAGGCCGATCGCACAGGAGACTGAGGAGCTCGGGAAACCAGGCTTGGTCGGGCCACAGGGGGGCCACCAAGAACAACCGGATCTGCGACTGCCGCAGCTTCCGGAGCACCTCGTAAATGAGTTTGGTCGGCGGGTAAGCATAGGCGACCATGTCCTCCCACTCGCAGGAGAGGGCGTCCACCTTCCATGCCTGCGGGTCCGGGCACGGACTGACGAAGCACGGGAGTTGCGCAGTCAGCCTGGTGGCGAACAAGTCCACGGACAGAGACGGAACCAGCTGGTGAAGTCTCCGGAAGATCGCAGGGTGCAGCATCCACTCCGTGCTGAGAACCTGCGATCTCCGGGAGAGAAGATCGGCCAGCGAATTCAGATGGCCGGGCAGATGGAACATGGTCAGCCCCAGACCTGCCTGGAGAGGCAGCCGGGGACTTGGCTGGAGTGGTAGGCCTTGGAGGGGTACAACCAGTTGGGATGTGTGGCAGGCCCACCTTCATAGCCCTAGCTGGGCTGCCACGCCTGGGCGTGGCAGGGAGTTCTCCCAAGGCACCAGGGCCAGTGTGGAGAAGTGAGCGTGGGGCCTGGGACCCACTAGGCGAAGCAACTACAGATGGCCGCTTAGAGCCCTTCCTAGTAGTTGCTCTTAGCATACTGCCAGCCTGCAGCGTGGCAGAAATCTTCGATTGACGGTCCATAGACACAAGTCAGAACAGACACAAGTCAGAACACCTTCTTGCTACGAGTCTTACGTGGCAAATGGTCCGGGGAGCGGCGATGCGTGCGTGGCAACCACCAAATCCCGCGAGACCAAGACGAGACGTCACCTGTCAAAACATGGCGGCCATGTTGTTGACAATGACTCAACTCCTGAGGCAAGACGTCGCCTAAGATCGGCCCAAAACCACTTACCTGCGTCCGATCGGGGCCATAAATAACACCAACTTACCTTAGAAACATGATAGAAGCAAACTAAATCGACATTCAAGCCTCACAGGAGGGAAAACAGCCGAAAACAAGCGGCCGCCCGCACGCACGTCTGGAGCGCCGGGCGGCTGAGAGAAAAGAGGTCGTTGCCGCGGTGCAGTATGGGTAGGTCACGTGGTCTGGCTGGCGCCAAAACTTGGATCTCTCAGCCGGAACAAGCGCGAAACGCTTAGTTCGAGGGAATATGCATTGTTTACGTCGTCATTCTCTCTATTAGAATGACGATAAGTCTGTGGGCCATGAGTGACATAGAGTGGAGATTTACCACAGAAAAGGCATAGGTTATCATAAAGGAATCTAATACACGTCTACAAAGGCCATTTTATGTTGACGCATTTATAGTGATTGTCACCAAGTTTCAAGTGATGTCACCAGGCGGACTCCACTTGATTTGCGATCCATGTCAATTATTACATAGGACGGGGGACATGTGGCCTTGGGGACGAGGTCAGGATTGAGACCTCCAACAATGTTACTTGAACTGGTACATCATTGCAGGTCGTTTATACTACGCACTATGAATTACTGGATGAAAATAAACCTTATTTAATAATAGTGGCAAGCAATGCAACAATTTCGGAAGGTACCAAAAGATATTCAAGGACAATACATAGTGCAAAGTTTCAAACCTGCCTCGGGACAACCAACACTTCTGACCACAATGCCCTATGCACATATACTGGGCCTACATGATGATATACCAGTGCAACGAAATTCAAAGGTGAATTAACCAATTGCAATCTGATTATTGCTGCTGCGCCTATCAGCCTATGACTCAGAATGAGGCACATTTGTATTGACATACACGGGCCGACCTGGCAATAGTTTGGCGGGGGGGGGCTGGGGGCTACTGATCACTATAGAAATTTAATGGAAAATTTGCTCTGACCTAATTCGGCACTGAGCATGCCCGGGAGTGACCTGATTCCACTGAGCATGCTCAGACCTATTGAGCATGTGCAGAGAGCCATAACAAATGGTGGCCATTTTGAAATTTCCCTGATTCAAACTTTTAAGGCCAGTTTTCAATAGAAGCTACATGGGGTTCACTCATCAGACAAGGCTCATATTAATCTAAATTTTGTACGGAATTTTTTGGTGTGGGTCTGATCAGTGAACGTTATGTAGCTCACTTTTGGGTGATAATGGATCAAATTTTACCATGAATGATAAGGACAGTTTTCATAGTGCTGATTTACCCCAAGAACGAACTTTGTTTTTCTTTGCGAAGATTCAACAATTTCTTTCGCATGCAGTCTAGCAACACACTTTTTTATCACAATTTTAACATTTAGGTGCAATAGCTCCAGGTGGAACCGTGGAAACTAGACTTCATTTTTTTTCATGCGCTGAACACTTAATTTTTCAAGCAGCTCATCACACAGTAATACCATGCATGCTAACCAGGTATCAACTGGGAGACAAACAGGCTGGATTGCAGAATATTGTCGCCGAGTTGGCCATTGACTGGCAATCGCTCAACACTGGCAACAGCCAGCCAATCAATTCACGCTTCTTAATGAGCTCCGGGATTCCCTGCGTCACGGGACGAAAGCGAGGCTACCAACCCAACTGGCTGGCCTGCTACATGACGTTATAGAGCAAAATATGTGACTTGTCTCAGAAAAAAAATTCTAGCTCGCTCAATTCTTAACGGATTTTAATGAATGATGGCTTGTTAGAAAGCCCTCTTCCAGGCACACAACATATCAAAACGCCGTAAACGAGAAAAAATTATAAACCAATAAAAGCCCCTGTCAAATCCAAGCTGTGACAGATGATCTCAACAAATTCCTCAATCTGTGCTTGTCAAAATGTCCCAGCACACAATAAATTATTACTAAGGAATTCCTTGCCCTCTTACTCATTCCCAGACAGAATGTATGAGTTTATTCTTAATAAATACTTTTTATTTATTTTAATGTTTAGGCAGTCCCACAACCTTTAGCTACCTTTTCGCTTAAAACTGGATTCCTTGCCCCTTTAGGCCCAGACTGTTCCACAGGTAACTTAGGCCCTACCCATTCCCCCCATCCAGAACCTCATAATTATCTTTGAATGAATGAATGAATGAATTTATTAACAGAGGAAAAACATGAATTACAGGCAATAAAACAAGGGATCTTTTTGCAAAAAAAAAATATGGAATTAATGCTCTGCTAGGATCTTTCACCTGGTTCCTGGCACAGAAGTGCCTTGAACCAAATGAGAACCTTTATTAATTTTTTACAAAGAAATAATCAATTATTCCTAATTCAGAGAATTAATATTCCAGTAATTTACCGGTATGAATTTGAGTAAACACCACTTCAAGGCTCACAAAAAAATTATTAATAAATACCACAAGGCATGTCAGTATCTATTTTATAGGAATTCGCTATGAAGACTTGCTGATTTCCATTGATGTGATCTTCACCAAATTTATCATTTTCAATACTGGACTATCCAGTAAAATGTCATAATTTTTAGGAGGCAGGAGTCACCAGATTAATATCCGACTCCATCTGAAAACTGAAGTTCCACTCAAACTCCAACTCAACCTGAAAACCTCTGACTCCTGACTCTGACTCCAAAGCCCTGAGTAGCAGCCATGGCCTGGGCTCCCTCCGACCATAATTATTCCTTCACTCACTTTTGCCTTTTAAACCATTAATTTCAGTGATGGAATTTTTTTTTTTTGAGGGGGGGGGGGAGAGTTCAGGGGAGCTGAGCTCCCTTGATAAAAAAACAGGGGGGGGGGCCGGCTATGACCTGCTACAGCTCCCCAAATCATCAAGTGGAAATATATGATTATCAGCTATTATCATGTTCACTTTTCAGTCCTCCAGGTATTATTAGCAAAAATAAGCCCTTGATTTCAGAATTTTTCTCCTCTTAAAAATTTGAATGGCGTGCCTCTGTTGTGAGTCGCGATAGCTAATAGCTCCCCCGACAAAGATTTTTCATTTCCATCACTGATTAATTTTAAATTCCAATTTCCATCAGATCAGTAGCCAGTATATAGGCCTATATTTTTAAATGTGATTCAATATGAACAGTTATTAGGCCTATGTCAAATTTATGAATAAATTCACAACCCCTTGATGTCTAAATGATAAAAGATGTACTTATCAATGTCCCGAAAACTGATAAGCGATAGCTTTTAACATACCGGCAATCCAAATTGCTAGACTTGATGAACTCCGTATATTTGATATTCTACATTGCTGGCCCATTTAAGCAGTTTAAGGAACTTCCATTTGGGGCTTTAGGGAGTTACCGTAGTCAGCGGCATTTACCACTGGTCCAAGAGCTGTGGGAGTTAGCTATCATACTCAGACTAGGAATGTATTTATTTGACTCAAAAAAATAAATATCACATGGAGTCTGGAGACTTCCTAAAGGCAAAAAGCCGCTAACAAGAGGCCACCTAAATTATTGTCTACAAATAAATCATTACATCATATAATCTATAGACTCATTATTAGCAATTAAAAGTATGAAGAAATAATATTAAATATTAATGATCTAGGCTGTAAAAAAACTTGACAGCAGTTAGCAGTAGTTATGGGAGTTGACACTTGACAGAAGTTACAGGGAGTTGTGGGAGTTACTGGGAGTTATCAGGAGTTGGTCAGGAGTTACTGGGAGTTATTGGAGTTGCCAGGGGTTACAAGAAGTTTTGGGATTTACTGGGAGTACCAGGAGTTATGGGAATCAGCAGGAGTTAGTGGTAGTTCTGGGAGTTGGAGGGAAATAGTGGGAGTTACGGGAGTATCGGGAGTTGTCAGGAATCAGTGGGACATAGCGGGATTTGCAGGACTTGCAGGAGTTACATGCTTAAATGGGCCCTGCCATACATAATGAGAAAGGCTTTTAAAATTAATTTTTAGTTGATTTTTGAATGATGTACATCATGGGTGCCGGAATGGGGGGGAAGGGGGGACAAGTTGAAGTTCCAGGGCTGGCTCTAGCCAATTGTGCGCCCCAGGCAGCATCATGTTCAAACGCCCCCCCCCCCCCCGGACGCAGAGCAAGGAGGGGGCGCAGAGCACGGAGAGCAAGGAGGGGGCGCAGAGCAACGAGGAGGGTGCAGAGCAAGAAGGGGGTGCAGAGCAAGGGGGGTCCAGGTCAAGGAGGGGGCAGAGCTAGGAGGGGCGCATGGCAAGAAGGGGGTGCAGAGCAAGTAGGGGCGCAGAGCAAGGAGGAGGCGCAGAGCAACGAGGGGGTGCAGAGCAAGGAGGGGGTGCAGAGCAACGAGGAGGGTGCAGAGCAAGAAGGGGGCGCAGAGCAAGGGGGATGCAGGTCAAGGAGGGGGCGGAGAGCAAGTTGGGGCACAAGGCAATGAGGGGGGCCCAGAAGAAGAAGGGGGCGCAAAAGTAGGGGGTGGAGAGCAAGGAGGGGCACATAGCAAGGAGGGGGCGCAGAGCAAGGAGGGGTGCATAGCAAGAAGGGGGTGCAACTAGGGCGCATAGCAAGAGGGCACGCAGAGCAAGGAGGAGGCAGAGAGCAAGGAGGGGGTGCAGAGAAACGAGGGGGCGCAGAGCAAGATAGGGGGCACAGAGCAAGAAGGGCACATAGCAAGAAGGGGCGCAAGTAGGGGCACATAGCAAGAAGAGGGCGCAGAGCAAGGAGGAGGCGGAGAGCAAGGAGGGGATGCAGAACAAGGAGGGGGTGCAAAAGTAGACAGTGGAGAGCAAGGAGGGGGCGCATAGCAAGGAGGAGGCGTAGGGCAAGGAGGGGTTGAAGAGCAAAGAGGAGGCGCAGAGCAAGAAGGGGGCACAGAGCAAGGAGGGGGTGCAGAGAAAGTAGGGGGCGCATAGCAAGGAGGGGTCACAGAGCAATTTTTAAAAAATAAGAATAAGAAGAAATTAATAGATAAAATAGCCAGGAAAGTTAAGTTTTAATTAAAAAAGGCATCACAGCACTTCTGAACTTTACACAACTGCATGACTTATTGCAAATATTCAAGTCTTATTAATTTTCTTGAATAAATACCATTTCTCTCGCCTTTCATTTTATGTGTTAAATACTATGCCAAGAAAAGTGAGTGCATGTGGTTACGCGTGTACATGCCTCCTTGCTCTGCGCCCCCTCTTTGCTCTGCGCCCTAGGCGACCGCCTAATTGGCCTAATGGTAGAGCCGGCCCTGCGGGACAACTGACCCCTGCCCTTGTCCGGGGGGGGGGGGACAGAGGGCAAGATGTGCCCTTTTGATCATAAAAAAGTGCAATTTGGCCTTTTTTAAGGCTCAAATTTACTTATTTATTCATAATTGTTATATTGATCTATTAAGATTTTGTCACGCAACAGTGGCAGATCGAGACAGGGTCATCGAGGGGGGGGGCCGGGCGTGTTTCGGCATTCTCGGGCCCGCGTTGTTGCGTATTTTCTTCGAAATACTATTGTTAATCTCAGGGGTCTAGGCCCCCCCCTTATCCGCCACTGCACAAATCAGAATTTTTCACCCGACCGCCCCCAGCCGCTCCCACTTCCTTCTGGCACCCCTGATGTACATAAATAATTTCTTTTATAATTAACTTTTCATTTTATAAATTAAAGCTTTTTGCTATTTATATATCTCTAACAAGTCTATCCGACTCAGTTTAAATATATATTTTTTTATGTGTTTACCTTGGATGAACTCTATAATAGCAAATGGAAAAGATCTGACCTTGTACTTTTCATTTGTTTATATTTCTTTGGTCACACTTGAACTGTTATGAATTAAGATATCAAATAAAATAAAACTCCTTAGAACTGTATAATTAATATGCTTTATTGTTCATTCTTATTTTAAGGAATAAAAAAAGCATCACTTTTGTATTGGTACTTTTAAAGGCAAAATTTAGACCTAATTATGCTGACATGCCTTTTGCTCGGTCTGATTGGGCATCGAATGTTGACTGATGAATCTCGTATCTCATGTGTGTAAACTGTCAGGGGTGTCAGTTTCATTTTTTTAAGGTTGGGGAAATCACGGCAAATTCTTTGTGCAAGATGCCCGGGGGAAACTTGAAAGTTTTTGAAGACCCACTTACACTGATGCCACTGTAAACTGTAATTTAGTCTGTGAAGGAGACATCACCCTTAATTTTAGGCCGAGGGTTCTTGACTTTCGACAGGTAGGTTCCAAAAAAATTGCATGAAATAATGATTAATTATCTAAAGTGTTGGCAGACCTGTGATACAAGGCGAGTAGGCGTGTTTCAGAGTTTTTCAAGGTTTAGTGTTTTGGACCGGACCATGCACACAGCAATGGATGGTCCGATTTTTCCAAAGGTGTTCTCGTTAAGTCCAGGAGTGAGTGATATGGTTCACATTCTTTGACTGGCACAGGAGAGGTTCATTCGACATAGCTCATTTCTTATCAAATTTTAGAGTTCTATGAGGCAAAAAAGGAAAAATGTTTGCTTTAGTATTAGTCAAAAATTCCAAGTTTGCCCTCAGTGCATGGTCTGGACCAGTCTTATCAGTCCAGTATTTTTATGCTGGTCTGGACCAGTTCAGTCTTTCTGGTCCAGTATTTTTTGGCAGTTTGGTCAAGGCCTTAGCCTGCAGGGGAGGGGGCAGTAGCCCCCCTAGAATTTTACTGAAATTTTTTTTAACATACAAAAATTTGAAATTGTCTGCGGTTTTCCGGGGTTCGCATACTTCCGGACCAGTCTCTGCCCCCCCTAGAATTAAGCCCAGGCTAAGTTCAATGCACAAATAATTAAATAAATAATATATTATTAGTAAATACAGGGGTGCCGGAAGGATTCGCGGGCGGCAGGGGCGGTCAGACGACAAAGGGCAAATCATATTCGCGGCAATTTCGCGTGACAAAATTTAAAAAAAGAGTGAATAATAATTTTGAACATATTTACTAATTGGTGCCTAAAATTAGTAAAATAAGGCCTTTTTAGGGGGTTTTTCCGTAAGACTTAAAGGGCAACCTTGCCCCCCTGCCCCCCTTGGACAAGGGCAGGAGGGGCAATTGCCCCCCCTGCCCCCCTTGTTCCGGCACCCCTGAGTAAATACCACAAGTCACGCCAGTATCAATTGAAAGTGAGGTACAATTTTTCATAGGGAGCAACAAAAAGAGGGAACAGTAGGATTTATAGGAAATATTTGGGCAACAGCATGGGCACTGAGATCCCTGAATTGTAGGCTATGCTCCCTAAATGCTAATATCCATGCACTCAGGGGGTCTAGTCATAATCATAATAGTACCAGTCTTCATAAACACTGAAGTAGGTGTACTAGCATCGATTTTAAGTGCCCATTGGCCGGGATTTGGCCTTCGATTCAGTCAAATGTCTTTAATTCTATTGACTGTATGCTCCCCATGGGGACCCACTGAGGGTCAACCAGCCGACTAGAACCAGGCCATTGGTAAGGCTGGATGTCCTCAGTGTTTCTCTGAGGAGTGCCGATGGTGAAAGTTGACAAAAAACTGCAACATCACACAAACAGCACTGTTTTACAGACACCACAGCACTGTTTTCATGCACCACGTGCGTTTGTTTTGGGTAGGTAGCCTCGTTTTGATCATGACGTCACAACTCATGAATATTCGTTGAGAGTCGTGAATTTTCCCAGATTTATGAGATTTCCAGGCACTGCCAGTGCCACTGGTTGGCAAGTTTGATTGAAAGAAAACGAAAGTATCAAGGGCGCCAGTGTGAAATACGTACACGCATAGTTCAAGGGGATGAAACTGCACGATAATCGCCTCTTAAGCAGTGTTTTTGGCGTGAATTGTTGGAAAACCATTGGTAGGGACGTCACTAAAACAGAATTTGATGTCACAAAAAGTGTCATAAATCTGTGAGCAGAAAATCACCCGTCTGAGAGAGAGGGTTGTGCAATTAGTGTTTTGTGTGCTATGGTGCGAGTTTTCTGACTAAGTTTTCCACCGAAATGTGTGTTAGAGGTTCAGGACTGCCTGTCAATACAAGTTTCCAATTGGTATTATGGGCCATTGCTTAGATTCAATGACCTAAACTCAGCATTACACTTTGCATGCTTCAAAAACATAGATATATCAATGGTGACTTTATGAAATAGTTCGGTGACTTTAAGTAATATATTTAAGCTTCTTCCTGTGAAATATTATTAAAATCTGCATGTGAGAACAATATGCAATTTCCTGAGGAAATTCTTAAAGTGGAGAATTTGGTGCATGAGCCCATCTTAAAGGGTTGCATAGGCCTATACAAACATTTTTTTCAAAAATTCTACAACTGAAATTCACTGTTTGGTGTTTCACCGCTATATTATTTTGCATACTTTTTTGGTTTCTGCGAAGTTTAAAAATGTGCAAAATTGCTGAAGAGGTCTCATTTTCCCTTTTAAAATTAATGTTTAATATTCTGTGGCTCTAAGTTACCATATCTAGAGTTATGCTTAAGCTAGACATACCAAATAAGTGGCAAATGAAAATAGCACCAATATACTACAATTTGGTTTCAAACACATGTAAATACAGACAATTAAAATTTTTTTGTGACGTCCCTACCATTGGAGCAGCATAGCGTCTATTTTTGCCGCCATATTGGAAACCTGTCTGGATAAGATCGGCGTAAGTTAAATCGGTTTTTCGTCAATAATTCGGTGTTATTTTGCCGATAAATCGAACGCAACATTGAATCTGAACCTAACACTACAAAACCCAATCAAAATAGTCACCTTTCCTGTTGTTTTTTCAAGCAATAACAAAGGTTTCTTCTCCGGCAGCCGATCAAAACATCTCTTGGCGCGTACTGGAGTTCAAAGGTCAAGGTCGATGACCTCTCGTTTTCTCTGAGAAAATGACGTCACTACGCGGGAAATCCCGGGCGATGATTGGGGAAAATGGCGAAGTGCTGTGTTTTCATTTGCTTATGCAAGCAAGTGTTGTCATAAATACTCCCGATTAAGCTGTGTTGTGGCTTCCAACTCTTGATGACAGTTCAGTGAATAAGAGCTCTTCTATCTCGTGGTAAAAATGGCACTGCTACTTTTAGAGTTGTGTGTTTTCCCCCTGTTGTCTGTGCTACTGAAGTTGTGACAGTGGATTGTGAAATTTATCTGCAATCAGCAGCTGGCGGCTGCTTTGGTCAGTCAATCTTGACAGTCACTGCTTTACTATGTCTGTATGGGTAAACATGATAAATGTTCTGCATGTTGTTCCAAAAAACAATGTCCCTAGACATTCTGTTGTAGGCCCAGCTATTAGTAGTATTATGCTGCTATTTAGCATGTATAGTTCATTGTACTTTGCTTTGGCCTACAGTGCATTTTCTAACAATAGTAAATTCACACTCAAAACATAAGTTGTATTGCAGCATGCGGCAGCAAGTTATGGGGGTCAATTGTGAATGACACATCTTTTGTCTGTTGTGTGTTTTATGGGAGGTAGGAGCTGTCACGGTGTGACAATTCAAGAAATTAGAAAAATAATGCATTGCTGTTTGTTTAATGTCACTGAAGAACTTGACCACACTTTCGTATGATCTTCAGCCCACATGAAATGACAAATAAAGTGTAGGCCGAGCCTTAAAAAGCCCTTTGGAAATCACCATGTAGGATGTATACCTTGAATTACCTTCAGTTCAAAATTAAAAAACTTTTCAATACAGTTTTTGGTTTTGCTGAAACAGTGACCTGAAAAGTCATTATATGGGTCTGTATGAAAAAAACTGTTAATTTTCCAATAGAACTGTCCCTGACTTCTATTTAATACCGTTCACACACCATAGCAAATTGACCAACCTTAGTAAATGTTGATTTGAAATTGTAACAATGACGTTAATTGGCTTGCCCTGAAATTGAATTGCAATTCACCAATACTTCATTTGGTAAATCCCTAACAGCAATTAAGATAATAGGGCTTTGTTTTCAAGACAATTTTTAAGAAGTGTGAATTACAATTAGCTAGACCTGTAAGCCAGCCACTGGCTCAAAAATCGGCTGGCTGGTGGAATTGGCAGGTGGCTAGCTGCTGATAGCTGCTCAGCCAGGAACTTTGGTGGAGATGGCTGGCTGAATTCTATACCGGCTGGCTAGCGGCTGGCTGTGAGATGTTTGCACAAAAAATTCATTGAAATTCTATTTTAGAAATGTTTAATGCCTTTCACAATTACAGTGATTTAGTACTAGTGTCATTGAACATGTTGAACTGCAACTTATAAAATGTTATGTTTGCTTGACAATTGGCAATTGCAACAGTCCGAATATTCTAAGATTTAAGTGATGCAGGTCCAATCTTTCACACTGAAATTAGGCCTGTAGTTAAGTTTCACTGTGAGACAAGGCATTATATGTGACATATCATCTGATGATTAAACTCACTCAGTCACTGACATGTGAGGCTCGCATAGTATAGATAGGCCTAGTATAGTAGTAGTCGCCCCCGCAACACTTCAGAAAAGACCTAATAACTTTTAAATTTAATTTAAGCAATACAATGATGAACAGCAACAAGAGAAAATTAATGTTTTCAACAACACCAAGGATGATTCAGTTTCTCTAGGTACCAAAAACGTGCTACAAGTGCAGTGCTGCTGCAAGAGGATCAGCTGGTTGGACTCATTCTCACAACATCAGAGCCTCTTGTGCTCCCTGGCTGCTGTGCAGCTCGCAGTGACAGACTCTGACTTGTGAGAATGGGTTGGACTAAGCTGGGATAGGCCCATACAGGCCCTGCACTACCGACTCTTAAAAAATACAAACTTACTATTTAGTATTTACTGTAGCTCATTACAGCCCAATTATAATTTCACAATTCATACACTTGCATTGCAAAGACAAATGATCATGCACAATAGCATTCAGTCTACTTTCATCATTGCCCCATCAAACCAAAAAACCAAATTTCATGGAAAGTTCTGTCAGCCAATCTGGAGTATTTTTAGTGCATTTTAATCGAACTTTAAGACTTGGTAATTCTTTTAGATTAAATTTTGAAAGTTTTGTTTTTGGAATTAAAGTGCATAGATCTACTATATGTGGAAGCAAATTAAGAATCATTGAAGTTATTAGGAGCCAATTTTCAGGACACTCAATGAAATGGGTCTATTGGCAAAATTGGCTGATTGCACTTAGATGTTCACACCTGACCATTGACCAAAGGACAACCCCTTGCATTGTATTGTATCTAATTACACTTAGAAAGAAATCTCCTCTGTACTTCTAATTGCCATCAGCACTGACTGTCAGGTGCTTTCAGGAAGCCTGTAATGCTGAGCAGAGCATAGCACTATGGACTAATTGCCTCCTTCCAATCGGCGTAAAGTCGGCGCTGACGGATCGGCGGCGGCTGGCCAGCTAATCAAAGTGGTTAGTGGCGGCTGGCTTGTCATTTTATCAGCGGCTGAGCCGCAAATTGGCGGCGGCGTACAGGTCTACAATTAGCAATTACCTGATTGAGCATGTTGAGGGTTTTTAAATTTAATTGCACTGGTCAACAAATACCAGTGATCGCTGATTAGTTGTTCTCATGGGCTGTTGGTGTATGTATTTAAATTAGAACATGTATAATTGAAATTGAATACTATATTTCAGATAGCCCTGAATTATGGCGTCTGGCAGCGGAGGGGGTAACTTCAATATGGACAATGCCACTCTATCCCAGATGCAATCGGCTGCCATGGCACAAGCACTGTCTCAAAACCACATGCAATACCTGGCTCAAGTTGCAGGTAAATTGCAGACATAATGTATTTGTCAAAGTTACCAGGTTAAGTGATCACCCAGCTAAGAGCAAAAACCACAGGAAAGTAACATGGTGTTTAGTAAATAGAGTGTACTCCGTGTAGGTCTCATTTGATGTCCCTACATACTCTGACCTAATTCCCTCTGAATTCAACTGTATATTTCATTATTTTATACAAACATTTGGCCAGAATGTCTCTTATTTTTGACTACGATATATATATAAAATTATAAGTTAGCTTCTTTCCCTACATAGGCTAATTGCCGCATTGGTCAAGAACTAAAATTTATGTTGAAAAACATGATGCGCATTTTTTTCTCTATGTCTTTATTAAAATCTGCACTTTTTTTCTTCAGCTGCTCAGATGGGTCAGAATCCTCTTGTCGTGGACAGGACTGTAGGTGATTTAGACCAACAGGCAGAATTAAATAGACTGGCTCAAGAAGAGGTGGAAGAGGCTGTGACGTAGGTGTTTTGGAAATCAAAATTTAAGATTTTATACAAAATATTTCTCAAATTTAATTTTCAACAAATATTTACAGATTAGTTTCTGGCATATTGACCACATTTGAAAAAAATTATGAATTAATAAATTGGCATTTACCTTGCGCTATGAATTTCTGTTCCACAGTGGTGAAGTGTTCTCCAACTACCAATACAAAGAAGTCCTAAAAGGGTGCAAGCCTCACCCCGGAGATATTGTGGAAGCAGGATCATTGGCCGCCCTATCTCCTCCGCCTGTCACTTACCCTCTAGCCGACAGTTTGCCGGAAGAACTGATCACTGGAGGGAAACTCAGTAGTTTGCAACTAGAAGGGATCATCTATGCTGTGAGTATTGCTTTTGTGCTGTATCAGTAATTTTTCGTTGAAAAAAAATTTGATTTCAGTCAAAATTACATGATATTTAGCAGAGCTGCCTTGCAAATTGCAATCAAGAACATGCAGGTTCGAATCCCAGCCTGGCTCGTGGCAATGCACTGCACCAGCGGCGGTAAACTTGATTAAAAACCAGTCAGAGGACTGAATCGGCTACCTACGTTGAATAAAAGTGCCCTTAATCTTTAAGGATTTAAAATTCAAGTTCGTATTATGAAATTTTACAGAAGACTCCAATTCGACTCCCAAAATGTTTTGGCAAATTTTGGCCCCTGTGGCATGCCACCTGAAAAAACTATAAATTACATTAGAAAAATTCCCAGCCTTTTGCTCTTTTTTTTTCAGCAAATGTAAATAATTTCAAAGCCAAAAATAAAAGTGATTCAATTCTCTTATCTGGAGAAGACTTTTACTCTCGCAAGTTGAATAGCTTCCTACTAAATCCCATAATAACCTTTAGAACATTTCTTCTTGCATGTAGTGTCAAAGACATCAATTGATCCTCGCCAACGGCAACAGAGCTGGCTTTTTCCTTGGCGATGCTGCTGGAGTCGGAAAAGGTCGTCAAATTTCTGGGATCATTCTCGATAATTTTGCACGAGGTCGGACGAAGCATGTTTGGTTCTCCATTGCCACTGATCTTATTGTGGATGCTAGGAGGTGAGTTGAATGATCTTTTCTCTTGAATGTTAATATGGTGATCTTTTGATTGGTTTGTATCAAATATGCCTCCCAGATCCTTGAATTATAAAATAGTTCCGTTTGTAATGGGGCTATCAGATTTTTGACTTACTCATATCTAAATATTTTCTCATACTATGAATTTCAGAGATCTCACAGATATCGGGTGCTACATTAAAGTCATTGAAGGATGTCAGCAGCTCGACAGAGAAACAAGGTATTTAAAATTTTATGAAGTGTTGCCAGTTGAGTTTGCAATACAATACAATACTTCCATATATTGCTCTTTGTTTCAAGTGTGAATGCTCCGTTTTTTAAATTTATTTAAAAACAATTTATTTCTACCTCAGGGTGCTTGGCCTCCCAGCTGACTTCAAAGAAGGAGTGATATTCAGTACTTACGCAACTCTAGTCTCATCAGTCAACAAAGGCAGTAAGTGATATATTTTATTTTTTCCGCTTAAAATGGCCAACACCTGTCACTCTGTTAGCAGGGCAAGTTGCCGTTGTCAAAGTAAATCCTGTTGCAGTAGCATAAACAAGCTTTGCAAGAAATATTTAGCTTCTAAGAGGTTCACACAAAAAAATTCATCTATTCGAGCAAGCCTGTGTGATGCACTTTATATATATATATATTATATCATGGTTGTCCCATGCGGTATGTCTGTCAATTCCAGGAATCCAGGTGGTTCACTTAACAACCTTTCAGTTTGCCAACCTCTGGGATTTCATGACTTTAGAATACCTGAGAAAGGGAATTGAATGCATCACAGTTTTCAAAATGTATGATCTAAGCTACTGACTTATCTGCAGCTGCAGCTAATGTACTTCACTAGCTTTCTAATCTTGGGAGATTTTCTGAAGCTGTTAATTTAAACGAAGTTCCTGCAATATAGTGATGGTTTCTTTTTTTCCCTCTAGCTGTAGCAGTACTTTAATTGAGTTAAAAACACTGACAAATATTTAAATTTTCTTTTACAATTTTCTTTTTGACTCTAACAATTTTCTTTTTTACCAGATTCCCTGAATCCCAACAAGCAGAGTCGTCTCCAGCAGTTGATTGAATGGTGTGGGGGAGAGAATTTCGATGGCTGTCTCATCTTTGATGAGTGCCACAAGGCCAAGAATTTTGTGCCGGTGAGTTTTAGAGTGTTTTATCTTGTTGTATCTTAGTATTCCGTGATTGGCTAAAAGCCTTTAAGAGTTAACTCCTACTTCATCAATTTTGTAATTTAACTGTGGTGTACACAATGCCTGCGGTAACTTTTGTTGCGGTGTGCTATTTTCCATTACGACATTTATCAATTACGTTTTGAATAATTATTGTTTTCAGGGTAAGGAGAATGCCAGCACAAAAGTGGCAATGGCCGTCGCACACATCCAGAAACTTCTTCCCAAAGCACGAGTCTTGTATTGCAGTGCTACTGGTGTGTCTGACGTCAAGAACATGGTCAGTTTCTACTAAATTTCTTTTCTTTTCTCTCCCTGACATATATGTAGAGTTATGGCAGTTTTTATAAGAACGCTATTCTGAAGTACCAACTTGCTATATGTATACGATTTTGGAGTCTTCAAATAATGATATTTCAAAAGGTCTCCCAAATGCTATTACAGGGTGACCCACCTCAACTTGTGCATGACTTTAACATTTTACTGTTGCCTCTAAATAGCCCACACTGGTGCTGATGGGGCGTAAAACACAAACTCACTCACTCACTCACTTAACATTTTACTGAAGACAACAAAAATTAGACAGGCAATATTTGAAAACATATTTGTCAAATTGGAAGTAATGGCTGTTTGATAAAGTGAGTTACAAGCTTCTGCAGTAATTC
The DNA here is from genome assembly GCA_026936325.1 of Platynereis dumerilii. Lineage (NCBI taxonomy): Eukaryota > Metazoa > Annelida > Polychaeta > Phyllodocida > Nereididae > Platynereis > Platynereis dumerilii. The sequence goes on from JAPTHN010000008.1 coordinate 38,408,562, forward strand.
TTTTAAAAAATGACAGGCAAGTGAAAATGTGTTGCTGTTTTATTTTGTGCCGAAAAATCAGCCGAGAAGAATTCAAAGTGCACCAGCATCAACAAAGTTCTCCAAAACTGCCTGAAATGACTTTGATATGCAAAAGGAGGTTCTTAAGGAAGGGAATGGATGGTGTATGTGAGATTTAGAGTCCAGTGTATGTTACCAAGTCAGAAAATTTAGAATGACTACCAGTCTGAGACAAACAAGTCAAAATATGGCAGAACAATTAGTATAACCGACAGTCAGATGATTTTAAACACAAAATAGTAAGGTATAATGATTGTCAGAGTCAATAGGAACGTAAAACATGACACTCAGGTTTTAAAAGCAAAGAGAAAAAGTATAGCAACACGTTTACCAAAATCCATTTTTGGTGTCATCTAGAAAGTCACAAATTTCCATCCCTCAAAATCTAGTCTTATTTTGACCAACATTTGTGATGGAAACACATGGTTCTTTAATACTGCCAGATGCTCAGATTCCCCTAAACAAATTCACCATGTCATTTGGCCTAGAAATCAAAGCCAAGAATTTTTTCTTGGAGATATAAAATTCATTGATGACAATTTATGTGCATATTGGAACAATTAATAAAGTGGCAGATAAACACATCAATGCTCAAATTGTAAGTGATTAATGATATTAACATGTAAGATTAAGCTATTCAAATGCTTATTGTGAGGTAACAACAATTTTTGCCCACCCGTCACTGGTAATAGACCCCAGGAAATTACCGGTACGAAAATGGTGCACTGCATCAGGACAGTATTTGGGCTTCCTGACTCCGTAAACCCAAACCTCCTTCAAAGAAAAGCCCTGGCGCTGCTTTGTTATAGCTTCTGTAATACAGTACATGCATTACATGTTAGCCGAAAAATTTTTCCAAGGTTGACAGAGCTAAAAAATCAGAAAAAAAGCTATGCAAGAATTTGAACTCTTTTTCTGGGTCCAATTTAAACCAAAAGTGAACCAAACTAGCATAATACTCTTCTCTTTGATCATGTCACTGAAAATCCAATTTGGTTTTTGCATTGGAAATCCTTAACTTTTTTCAGCAATCACTGTTTTGGTTACAACATCAATGCACAAGTTGAGGTGGGTCACCCTGTACACCATTCCTTTGTACCGCCTATGCTTGGCAATCCATGGATTCTTGTTATTTATTAAAAATCATTTGTGGTTGATTTTTTCACTCTTCAGGCTTTCATGGAACGTCTTGGTTTGTGGGGCAGTGGCGCCCCCTTTAAAGGTTTTGACGTCTTCATTAGTACCGTCCAGAAGAAGGGTCTTGGTAAGAATGAATATTTTTTACCATTGATTCAGATTCAGATTATTTATTTGTACCTGATAGACACATATCCACGTTTATTTATATGTAATTATAAATTATTTGCAATTCCATATATTTATTTGAATGCTTATTTCAGGTGTGGCAGAAATGATGGCGATGGAAATGAAGTCATCTGGAATGTATTTGTCAAGAGGACTCAGTTACAAACAAACTGAGGTAAGTGGTACTAGAACTCCAGATTTTGGGAGAGGAGGCCATTTATTCCTGCCAATGGGGTCTGACTTAACACTAGTAAACTGTTGTGTTTGGCTTCTAACTTTTGAAGCGGAAGTCTGATTCCAAACTTTTCTGTGTGGTCAGCACAAAAAAATTGAGGCATGAGGTCCTGACATTTTCACCCTCTGTTCTTTGCAATGAAGAAAATTTTGATTAAATTTTAAATCCTGCATTATATGCTCCAATTGCTGTATTTGTTTTTCTAGTTTCAAACTGTCGAAATTGAGTTGACAAAGGCACAGGTCAAGATGTATGATATGGCTGCCCATGTTTGGTAAGTTTCACTTCTTCTGATTCAGTTTCAATGAATTATGAGAAACCGAGTTCTCTTAATAAGATTTTATACTTAATGGACAAGTCGGGACATAGGTGTTTGAGTAGATGTATTCTGTCTGTGTTTGCAGGAATGAGTTGAAGAAAGCCCTCGTCAATGCAATTGACAGGACTAGAAGTACCAGTACTCGAATTTGGTCAGCATTTTGGGGAGCTCATCAGCGTTTCTTCAAGCAGTTGTGGTAAGTTTTTATGGTCAATTAAATCATTTTGTTTTTGTTTAGTTAATCTGTATAAAAGAAGGTCCAATGTCCTGACAGATTGATAGGTTTGATTAATACTGACTAGATGGAAAAATGATTTTAAGTATTAAAGGCAATGCTTATTAAATAGAGGTTGACAAACACGAAATAAGTTAAAAAATTGTACTGGTGCTGCACTTTGTGTAGGGTTAGGAAAAACTCTTTGTAGTTAAATAAATTATGGGACTGACTGTGACACTGTGATATCAGACAAAATCCTTTATGAAGCATTGAACCCGCACTATTTTTTAGTCAGTGATGATACTCTTAACAGTATGGATCGTATTGATATTAAGGATTGTCTTTTACTGATGCAGTTTAGGAATTAAAGTACCAGCGATTGTCAGGGAGGCCAAGAAGGTCATGGAGGAAGGCTGCTGTGTCGTCATTGGGCTGCAAACTACAGGAGAGGTGAGAACAAAGTTTTGTTTTTGATGTCAAAGACATCATGCAACCGACAGATTCTAGTTAACTCTGTTAATACATACAAAAAGTCTGTCTCAGGACTTTGGAGCTGAGTAAGTGAGACCTCCTACGACTCCCGATTCCAGTTTGAAAGGTGACTCCCAACTCCTTACTTCTGACTCAAATTTAAACCGTCGCTCAATTAAGTTTTATCATTTGACTCTGACTCGCGACTCCTCCAAGACGTAGGACTCCGAAGCTGTGCAAGATTCTCATGTCTTATTTAATAAAATTAGTTTTCAATGATATTCAACTTCCGGCTAATTTGTATTTTAACTCTTGACACAATCTGAATCTCCTCCCAAAATCTTCCGACCTCTGACTCAGAAGCTATCTCCATTCACCTGCCTTAATTGTGATTTTGTTTTTATCGATGGTTAGACCAATTTCACACACCTAGAAGTTCCAGAACTTATGAGATTATGGCTAAAAAAATGTTCCTCTCTTTTCATTGCCCTTGATTTCTGGTTTTGCAGGCCAGCATGGAGCAAGAAGCGAGCAGAATGAACAGCTCACTGAGCGACTGGGTCTCTCTCTCCCGGGAAATACTCATACGGTTTATTGACAATAATTTTCCAACAGTCGTAGATGGCATGGTAAGTAGGACAGCGTCCTTAACTCCGTTAACTGCAATGAATTTGATATTATTAACAGTTTAACATAATCTAATTGCTATCATTATCTTAATAAAAGCTTATAAATGGCTGATTGCAACATTATAAGATGTCGGAAAGCAGAAGATTGTTGGCTTATCTGTTTATTAGTGGAATAAATTGATGGATTATGTTCGTAAAAGGATTATAATCAAAGGCGTGAATTTTTATTTATTTTATAGACAAGTGACCGAGGCTCTGTTGTTGATGACTGGAGCGTGACGGCCAAGTCTATGTTGATAGAATTTGCCAAGAAAATCAGTTTGCCCAACAGGTATGTGAAACCTTCACAAAATATTGTAATAGATTTATTAATTAAAAAGTTGCATTGAGTTTTAAAAATAAACATAAAAACCATGGGCTGCAATGTGATCATGCATCTAAGTCATTATAACCAATTAATTAGATCGAAAATACAGAGATAAATTGTTTTAACTTATAGGCCTATAATGAGGAATACAATGTTATATAAATTGAACTGAGAATAGATAGGCAAAGTATGAAATTATAGTCGACTTATACAGCAAAACATAAGTAATTTATGTTCGAGGTTAGAAAAGAAATGACTTTACAACATATTTTGAAATTGCTATAATACTTATCATGTGCTGTGTGGGGCAAATTAATATAACCGGAACTTTTTATTAAGATTTTATCCAACACAACAGCCCTCTAGATGAAGTTATCCACGAATTGGGAGGCCCTGAAAATGTTGCGGAAATGACGGGAAGGAAGGCGAGGATTGTCAAGTTGGGACCAAACGATCCTCCAACGTATCAACTCAGAGAGAATACTGATGCAGATATCGAGTCATTGAATGTAGGCGAGGTATGTGGCCTTCTCTGAATAATTTTTTATCCTGTACTTACAGGGCGAGGGTTGGTCTAGTGGTAGCGTGCTTGACTGCCAATCGCTCGGTTCATCTGGGCCTATGTTGGACAGCTGTTTCAATCATCCTTCGCCTCTTGTCACGTTCGGCTCCTTTCTTAATTAGCCTACATAGTGCATAAATACAGGACATAAAGCCCCATTCATCCATTCATTCTATGCTTACCGAAAAATTTAATGAGTGAACTGCTCTTGTATTTTAAAGCTAAAGATAAAAATGCACCAGAGGTATTTCCCATTTATCAACCAGTCAAATAAGAAGCACATGTTATCTTGAAGATCGGTAAAATGTCAGAAATTGCAAAAATCTCCTCAATAACAAATGAGACATCTCAATTACCACAAACCCTCCAGATCTAGTAAAATTAAGATACCATATATATAATAAATCTGGGGAGATTGTTGATCTAGTGGCAGGCTGGTAGCGTGCTAGGCTGCCAATCTCTGGTCCAGCGTTCGAATCAATCTCTTGCTGGGTCATCTGCGCCTGTGTTGGATGGCTGTTTCAATCATTCTTCCCCTCATTGTCGTGTCCTCCTCCTGTCCTAATTAGCACACCCAGTGCATTAATACAGGACGTAAAGCCCCAATCATCCATCCATCTTCAATTTCTCTCTTCAGAGGAATGCATTTATGGAAGGCAAGAAACTGGTGGCCATTATTTCCGATGCTGCAAGTACAGGTAGGATTTTTTACCCCTTAAATGGCCTCAATGAATTAAATTACTGATTTCATGTGACTTGTCCATGATTTATGACTACCCTTTTCTCTTGTAGTAAAGAAATGCTCTGTATATACTATGAACATACTCTATCAATGTAGAGAAGTGTGCAGATCAATATGCATTTGATTTATTTTGGTCAGGTATCTCCCTGCATGCTGATGGCCGAGTAGCAAATCAAAGACGACGGGTCCACATCACGATGGAATTGCCCTGGAGTGCCGACAAGGCCGTACAGCAAATGGGACGGTCCCATAGATCTAATCAGACAAGGTACGTGGTAGTATATGTGGTATCTGAGGTCATTTGTCTTAACCAATGTGTAATAAATGCGAGAGTGAAGCAAGTAGGATTATTCATTGCATTTTCCACCAGAGGGAGTTGTGAATGTGGCCGCTGTATCACACTGCCGCCTGGTGTCAGCCGATGGATTTATGCCCTCTGATTCAAGAATGAAGTCTTTCATGCAAAAGTCAATGTCACTCATTTAGACATTTTGATATTTAGTTTGACTAATTATCTCTTTTACTTTTAAATAGTGGCCCTCTCTATAAGCTGATGACAACCAATTTGGGAGGCGAGCGAAGATTTGCAGCTGCCGTGGCTCGAAGGTTGCAGTCTTTAGGTAAGACTGAGTCTCTGATTTTGGATTTACCTAAAGAAATTTAATTGGTGAACTATATTGCTGAATTGATGGCAAGCTGTGACATGATCACCTGTTAGTCTATAAAATATATTTTGCTTTTCAGGTGCTTTAACTAAAGGAGACAGAAGAGCTGCCACAGGGGCAGATTTAACAGAATTCAACTTTGACACTCCTTATGGACGAGCAGCCCTCAGGACAATGTACAACTGCATTTGCCAGAATGAAATAGTTCCTGGACTGTCTTTCCAACAAGTTTCTAATGGAGAATTTCAAGATTTTGCTCCCTTCAATGCATTTCTGATGGTAAGGGACTCTTTATTCTGAAGTTTTTATATTAACCACCCACAGAAGGAGCTGTTGTTAAGCCACACTGTATGCTGCTGCCATCTGGTGTCTATAGTTCTCTAATAATCCCCCTCTGAAAAATCTCTAATGCACTTAATTAGAAATGATTGCTTATCAGCTTATTAATTTCGTTTTTAACTCTGTAAAGAACTAATTTTATCAGTAATGTGATATAAATAAACTCCACTGCTGGTTTTTGATTAGGCCAGCGAATCCGTGGTCGCCTCATTGTGTTACTTTATTGAGTTTTGATATAGCTTCTTTCACTCCCGAACTCAGATTTTTAATTCTCTGTGTTTTTGTATTTAGGAAGGTCTAAATCAAATGGACATAGTAGAAATGGACATGATCCGAGCAATGCCTAAGATTAAGGAAAAGGACAATGGAGACGTGGGGAAGTTTCTCAACAGGATCTTAGGGTTGCAGTTCAAGAAACAGCAACTGGTAAGTAAAGTTATTTTCTTATTCCTGTGATAAGTTTGATGTTTTACGAAACTTAATATTGGACGCACGATAGATATGCTCTGAGAAATAGATAGAAAAATGAATTTACAGAATAAAATAACATTTACTGAATAAGATAACACTTACTCAAACCTTGAGCTGGGCCTGATTATTATTTTGCCAAAACAAGTGGTTGCTACAAACAGACATTTTCATCTGTTCTGCTCTCTCTCCAAAAAACGTGGCACAAGGCGACTCAATCAAATTTTCTTGTGCCGTTTTGTGAGCTGTTTAACTAATTAATTTGTCGAATTAAGCTGTTGCGTTCTTTTCTTTTTTTCTGCATTCTTTTTCCTGGTGATGTTAATTATTCGTTTTAATTAATTAGATCGTTTTGCTGATTTGTAGTTGTTCCACTACTTCTGTGAGTGTTTCGAGCACCAGATTAACTCGGCAAAGAAAGAGGGTCGTTACAATGAAGGACTGGTAGATATCATGGCATCCTCGGTGGAAATGGTTGGGCAACCGAGAATAGTCTTCGCTCAGGCCAACCAGACAAACAATCCTACCAGGTCAGCAAATGTTGCATCGTAATTTGTATTGAGACTTGATTATGCTATGATGAGGGACTTAAGGACAGTGAGAGGGGTCAGCTCAGTTGGTAGAGGTCTCCCAATTGCTGGGTCCAGGGTTCGATTCCACCTCTGGTTGGTTCACTTGGATCTATGTTTTATGGCTGTTCCAATCATCTTTTTGCCTCATTTACTAGTTCTTCTCCTGTCCTTGTTGGATTGCTGTTTCAATCATCCTTCGTCTCATTAGCGTGTCCTCCTCCTGTCCTAATTAGCCTAGCCTATCCAGTATAAGTACAGGACGTAAAGCCCCAATCATCCATCCATCTTCTCCTGTCCTGGGGGAGAGTTAGCTCAGTTGGTAATGCACTTGATTCAGTTGATTGCCAATTGCTGGGTCCTGTGTTCAGTTCCCACACTGGCCAGGTCACATGGACTTATGTTGGACAGCAGTTTCAATCATCCTTTGCCTCATTGCTGTTCTCGCCTCTTGTTCTAATTAGCATACGACAATGCATAAATACAGGACATATAGTCCCAATCATCCCCTCTTTTCTTAATGACCTACTTCAGTCCATAAAAATGAATATAGGACATAAAGTCCCAATAATCCATCCATTCCTGTGGGATGAGGTTATTATTTATTTAATTTCATATGTTTTTCCTTTCTTTTCAGACACGTTATCTTAGAAGTGGACAGAGGTATGAGTTGGGAGAAGGCTCTTTCTCGATTAGAAAATAACCCCGGAAGAAATAACGGCTTCTACAAATCTAAAAGAGACACTTGGGGGAAACCAATGTACATCCTGGCGACCTTGAAGCAGGGGTCTAATCATGTGTTCAAAATAGCAAGGTTGGTATAGCTGATGATTTGTGTGATCTGGCTGGTTTGTTTTATGGGATTTGTTTTGTACCATTCATCTTTTTAAGGCTCGTCTCCTTTCGAAAAGGACTTCATTGCTGTTCCGTCCTAATTAACCAAGAGCAAAAATGCAGGATGTTAAACCCAAATCATTCTTTCGTCCTTTAGAAAAGGATATATGCCAATAATTATATGGACAAAAATTGTTGCTTGCGGAGCACATTGAAAGTAGTTGTAAGCTAAATATTCTGGGTCACTAATGTATTCACATACTGCTTGTTAATGAAGAGAGTCAAAACGTGTGTTTTTCATTAATTTTATCTTGCCAGACTTCAGTAAACGCCCCATAACCCTTACCAGCCTGGGCAGTTTCAGTAAAACAATCACCCTGGACGATTGTGACGTCATCAGCAAGTGCTGAGGGACATAGATTTATGGTCCGTCAATCAGTTAGCTAGGGATGTACGTAAATTTCCTTTCAGTCCTGTAAGGGTTAATTAATAAAATTCTTTTTAAAAAGACTGAGAACTGAGGCTAAAATGCTGGAAAATTCTCCTAAAAGTATTGTTACACTAAAGGTATTGTTATATTGACACTTATGCTGGAAGAAAAGCAGGAAATACTGCTCTCTTTGGGAATATAAAATACGTAGATAAACTTGTCAGTGCAGCCTTATGAAAGTACTCCAAAGTTGTGTATAGTATTTTTCATTCGTCTCACAGGACTCTAGTTGAGACTGTTCATCAATGTCGTCGTAAAAAGATCGTAAAAAAAGTCATGGTTATTGGGACTTATTCTATGGGAAGTCAATTAGGCGGGAAGTAGCCATGGCGATTGCTTAGTATTCATGGCAAATGGTAGAGGGCGCTGCAAGCATTCCCTTGACATGTGTTGGGGAATCAAATGGGTTTACGTCCGACCAGATGGGACCGCCAATGTAAATTCATGAGCGGCAGTTTGTTAGTGGAGATTGGCATAAAAGCGGGGTATCCAAATAGGTGCTGACCAATGGGTACTACCATGAGGCTGTACCCCAAATCAATGTGTAACTGTAGGATTGTGGTAGTAGTCATGTAGCTGTGTTAAAGTATTGGTTTGGTTTAATTTTAGTTACGATTTCGACAAATTTCTTTGCAGGCCAAACACAGGAGTCTCAGTGTACGAAGAAGACGAAGCAGATTTGTTTAATAAATACAGCAAGATAACGACCGAGGAAGCTGGTAAGAACCAATTTCATATTTTCATCTATCTTTATAAGAGTGCAACTCTGGGGTTGTGGTCATATCTGTGATAGTAGCTTCAAAATTGAAAGCTTGATGTGAAGTAGAAATGATGTGTGAAACTTCTACATGAAATGGTGAATGGTTAAGCGGCATCTGACAGTTGGTGTCATGTCTTAATTCTGACAAATGAATCGTCAGCTTTTTGAGTTTTCAGACTTTTTGTTGAGATCTTAATGATGAAATTATGGCAACAGCAGCTGTGATGGCCCATTATGCATCGTAATGAAGAGAGGGTTCCCAAGCCCAAAGAAGTGTCCGTGTATTACTTCAGACTGTCCACAGTGTCCTATGCCTAGCCTACCAACTTAACTACCAAGTGCATAAATACAGGACGTAAAGCCCCTATCATCCATCCATCAATCATGCTTCGTCCCATTGCCCTGTCCTCCTTCCTAATGACCCTACTTGAATGCATAAATGCAGAACGTAAAGCCCCAGTCATCATGCATCCTTCTCAGATATGGCAGGCAAGTACTAGGAGCTGCACTTAGAAGTTACAGAGATATTGATTTCCATGTCTAGGTATGGTCAAACATTTTAAAATGCTATGGTATGGGTTTAAAATTTTAAGATTAGAGAATCATTTTCAAGCTCCTGTGCCAAAGACCCTAAATAATTGGACTGATCAACTCAATTAGGACAACGCCAGTGCTGCACCAAGTGCATTGTTAACAGTGCATCCTGAAATGCTAATACTTGTGCAGCTTTTGTTCTGTTATTATTTTGTTTCCTCATCTGTTTAACTTTCAAGATGTGCACTTGTTTAAGTTGTTTTAAATCAAGTCTGGTTATTTGTCTGGATATGTTTAGTATGTTTTGCCATTTGTCTTGTTGTCTGTCTTGGTATTTGTTCATTTGTCTGGATTCTTTCCGATGTGTGTGGATTTTTGGGTTGATATTTTCTCAGCGATTTATTTGCTGGCTGTGCAATCAGTTCCCGGTGACAAGCAATCTAGTGCCGTCAGCCTGGACAACAAGGCTCGAAAACAGACGTCTGGAGAATGGACAGACGTCTGGAAAATAGGCAGACGTCTGGAAAACAGACTTTTGTGGAATCTATTTCCAAATAAAAAAACTCTTGCAATGTCTGTAGTGAATAAAAAGGTACTGTTCCAACAGTGTTCCAACAGTGTTCCGTTCTCTTCTCAAACTCTCCTGTGCTGTCAATGTTCTTGTTATTTCGATGGAATTCTGTCAATGTTCGGTTGATGTTGTCTAACTTCAGTAACTTGGTCTGCACTCACTTTCCTCCGCTATTGGCAAACCGGTTGTCCAGTTTGTTTTCCAACAGCTGTCCAGTGTCCAGTGACCGCACAAAGTAAGAAGATCTCTTATTTGGACGGCTTTGTCAACTGTTGTGTTTGTTCGCGGTTGGTTGCAAGCAGAAGTCTGGAAGTGTAGAAACTTTAATTAATTCTATGATTTTTGTAGCTGAATAGGCCTATTTTTGCCGATTATAAAAAATTTTAAAACTGAAAAGGTTACAGTTACCTACATCAAAAGTGACCCGTTCAACTTCAACAGAAGTTTTCAATCATCTGTTGACTCATTGCTGTGTCCTCTACCTCTTCTTGTTAGGTAATAAGTGCATAAATACAGGACGTAAAGCCCCAATCATCCATACATCAAAGATCATCAAATTAAAAGATACCTCTCTCATATTTTCTGTGCAAAACATGTTTTCTACACTTTCCAAGAGAGTTATTCTAAATTCTTTAATTATCAAGTAATTTATATTGACCTGTGACAGGACTGAAATATTGTTCGTTAGCCTTTATGGCATTGCTTCGTTGGTCTTTACAGTTATTTACCTGGGGAAAAGGTTTTTAATCAATCATGAATTTGACATGAAATGCAATCATGAATATTACACATTGTGCAACTTTGATTCAGTTAAATTTAATGTATGGATGACGGACTTCAAATTTGAACCCTTGGCTTCATTTAGACGCTTTCAAAATTTTTACAGTGATGTCAGTCCATAATGTTTTTGCATTAGAAGACGAGGTTCAATGTAACTTGTTTTTATCTCAATATCATTATATGTGGTGCTGTGATAGCCATTTCAAAATAGAGGCATTCAACTCTTCAACATTTTAATATTTTAATAGAAAAACTGCAGACATACTTTACAAAATACAAGCAATATATCATGCCTCCCATCATCATTTCAACATGTCAGCGTTTGATTTCACCCGAGATTGGGTTCGTTTTAAATTTCTTCCTCCTTATAATAACCTCAATAAAGGCTTAATTGCTTAATTATCATCATGCTCCCGAGGGGCCTTATGAAAAAACAACATGGCTGATTGGGCTGGCAGTGCCTGGCTTTTTCAGGTCTGGGTGACTAATTCAAGTTCCTTATGTCTGATGATTTCTGCTGGTCGTTGTCTGACATTTTTACACTTAAAAAAAGGCGACAAAAGAGCTTATTTAAATAAAGTCTTTGAGAAAAGATGGTTGTTTTATTTCTCATGAAAAAAAGGAAGGAATCTGAAGATTCCAATTTACTTCTTCTTCTTCTTCCTTATATATCCAGTACACCTTCTGGTGTATTTTCAGATTTACTTACAAAGAATCTTTCCGAGTTCAAAATCCTGGTGCTTAGCTCATTGCGGATTGGTAGCGTGCTGGGCTGCTTAAATCAGGGTCCCGGGTTCAATTCCCGATTCCAGGCTATCCTGTTAGACAGATGTTTCATCCGGTGCCAAAAGTGTACTTTGCCTCATAACCGTGGTCTGCCTGTCTTGTCAAGCCTAGTCAGTGGGTAAATATGGGACATAAAACCCTGTGACCCACCTACCACCCTCTTTTGAGTGGATAGAAAAAAAATAACATGCAAGCACTTTGAGAGATGCTTTGCCTGTCACCTGCATAAGGGTATCTGGCGACCTGCACAAGGGTATTTGTCACCAAGACCTGCTGGAGGGTATCTGGCCTGTGACCTACTTTTGGTGATTGACCTTTGACCTGCAGAAACTCTGCCTGTTTGTTTTCTTTATTAATTTCTTCATCTCAGAAGGACACCAGAAGTTTATCAACGCAAGATAAAATTCTATTGAGACTGTATGCAAAGTTTCAATGACAGAGATGAAACGGCATGACCAAGGCAGTTATCATAAATTTCAGAGCCTTCCTCCCACAATAGAGTTGCCGCTTGCAAGCAAGCAAGCATCTCTAAAAATGAAATAACAGGAAAAACACAAACTACTCAATAAAGAATGAAGTTAGGACTTTATTCATTTAGATATATTTCATCATATAACATTGATTTTAAATGCCATAACAAAAAACGAAACAATCAACAAGTTTATCATGTCAGTATTTTTGCTTTTGAATAATAAAATCATCACTAACGAAATATTCAAGAAACAACATTACTTCACAATCGTAATAGCCGGAGATTTTCTCCTTAGAAACATATTGATATAAACCCTAGCTTTGATCATAAGTCAATATATTCTAAGTCTACTATTCTGTTAAATATGAAATTAAGCAAATATTGTAGCATTCCGCACAGTTAGAAATTAAAAAAAAAATCACATACAGCAATGAAAAGCATGTTAAACAACAGTACTGCTTACATTATGACATGACAGATTACTTAAAGAAACTTGATCACACAATGAAATACAGCTACGTTAAATGTACACAGAATTTGTATGTATCAAAATAACTTGGAATTTGGGCCTCTCTTTAAATGTTTCCCCTCAAATAATAGATAGATAGGTGAATAGATAGATAGAGATAGATAGATAGATAGATAGACAGACAGACAGACAGACAGATAGATAGATAGATAGATAGATAGATAGATAGATAGATAGATAGATAGATAGATAGATAGATAGATAGATAGATAGATAGATAGATATGGTCAGGCAACCTCTGGTCACTCATGAGGGTTGATTATTGACATGAGAAAAAGGGAGTCCTGAAACATTATGAACTTTCTTACTTACGCAGGAAAGACACTAGAAGAAGCTGCTATGAACGTCCTTCATTAAAATGGAATGAAACTCTGGAAGATATTTAAATATGAAAATGTTGATGAGGACTAGAGCTTTCGTTTTTATTTAGGACTTTAATTGGAGGGAGACCCTTTTAAGTAATTATATTGTCTGCTTTTAAACGAAAACTGTTAAAAAAAGAGATCGTTTCTTTAAATAAATGGTTTTCTTTGATGTAGGGAAGAATGAAGTGATTTGAGCAAAATATGCATTCAAACAGTTTATGGAAGGACTCGAATATATTTAGTAATACTCCTGATTACCAAGAATAAAAAGAAATTGTGGCTTTTAAAGTTTTAATACTCCATTGTTCCCCGCATCAAAATTGTGTTAATACTTTCTTTGATTTTCAAAAAAGTACTGATACATAGAAATAACTCAAGGAAATCTTTGCAAAAATTACAAATGAATCAAATACATATGACTGTTCTTACATAATCATAGTTCTCAAGACATGATGAATATTTGAGTGATTATACAAGAAAATACGAATATATCCATCTAACATTGCCTTCATTTTAACTCTGCACCAGTGCGCCTTCAGATTGTTGCAAAAATAAATGACACATATCAAATGAAAATAACTGATAGATATTATAAATTTGTAATTAAATTAATTTCGGAATGCTACAATACTTGCTTACAATGCGCACCACATGGATTGATCCAAAGACGTACATTTATAAAACATTCACACTGTTACAAGCTGTAAAATATAATATGCTTTCATTGAATTCATTTTAATCATGGGACAATGATGTATGTATAGAGGCTTGCACATGTGATGAAATTGAACCATCATACATTGCGGACATATATAATAATTATTATATTAATTATTCTCTCTTTGGTTTCCACACACATCATGTCATCATAGTACGCCATGATGCCATGCAGACATACATTCAATATTTATTCATCAATATTCATATTTAATCATTGATTCATCACTCATTTATTGGACTACATACTTCAACATTAAGATTGTATACATCAAATAAGAGCAAACAAATTGTCTTGTAATTTGTCTATCTTTGAAATATTGCTGCGAGGTTTGACTGATTTATGTTACATTTATGCACATTTGCAATATGGAGATATTCTGCTTCGTCATGTTGTGATATACATTGTATATCATCCACAACTACATCATTCAACCCATTCACACTTGAGAGGGAATCTTCTTTTTTACATGGTACAATGCTTGCATACACTTCTGCGTCTCCCCTCTCATATGTTAACATCATTTTTTTCTCATTGTTCAACTTTATATTCAACATTGATGGACTGGAGATGTCATGCATATATCACTCCACTCCTTAAATCAACAATGACACCTCTTTAAGATATGTTTCCAACAAGTAGAATCACCATAGCAACCAGATTTGCCAAGTGATTACCATAGCGATTGCCATAGCAACCAAGGTTTGTTACCTAGCAACGAAATCTGTTCCGATTTCACACACAAAAGGGCAGGCCATTTGTCAGGTTAAAGAATATATTCCCGTCAACTTGTGTGTCAACAAGAAATAGCTACATGATCATTTTGATAAAACTAGTTACCGATTATCCTATACAACAGGCTCTATAGCTTGTACTACAATTGCAGCACATATACCTCTAAATCATAGCACTTCAACAGTACTTATTTCTACATTGAAGTACTTTTTCAATACCATATCAGTACTACTTAGTACTGAAATTAGTACTTTTAAAGTACAACTTACAAGTGTTACATACATTGCCTATATTAGCTAAGGGATTATCTAGTCAAAATTGACACAATTTAACAAAATTTGCCTTAAAAGTGGACAAAATTCACATTAAAATGGCTATCTACGAGTATGTTTGTCCAAAGAGACCATAACCTGTGTTGATTAGTGTTTTTTGTTTAATGGACAGTCATGGACTCAGATAGACAAACCAAATGATAGATAGCCTTCTTTATTCAAGAACAAAAATGACTGAAGTACAACAATTAAATGATAATTGCTTAAAAGGTCTACTGATTCATTGATTGGTACCTTTAATCATTGTACTTCAGCCTTAACAATTGGTAACAACATAAACTCTCATATTAAATAATCTATATGTCAGCTAGTAGGACCTAATATCACAGCATGTTTTATAACAACCGTAACAGAGAGCTATGGCTGCAGCGCATCGCTCTCAAAGATTAAATACATTCAGAATTGTAGCACATGTACGTAACACAGTTTGAAGTATGCATTTTCGATAGTGGAAATGATATTCAATGAAAGTTACTTTGTTATATTCCTTTTTAATAAGTTGTAACAACAATTAATTGTAATGGTTACACTCAATGCCATTGGCATTTGTATTATATTTATAATAAATTCTGACCCTTAATCGTAAAATTGGATTATTTGCATGATTGTACACTGATGCGAATATTTAATAATCAAATAATGACCATTAACTGTCCACAATAAGTGACCAAATGAATACTTTGTGACTGCGAAATATATGACCACCAAAAATGTGAACATAGGATATGAGTCGGACATGTTGAAATGGAGTGTACTAATGATATGGTTTCGAAGATGATGGTATTGGTAGGGACATAAGAATAAGGAGCCATGTGGTTTCACCATAAAATATTACTGATCTGTTCTGGAACCTGTTCGTAAGAGAGTTAATTCATAACACTCTCAGAATAATTAGTTTCGTAAATGGCGGTCATTACTTTGTCCAAATTGATCACAGGACATTCTGTCATTTTGCAAAATGGATCAATCCGTAATTGTGATCGCAGATTGTATTACTGATTGGAGGGAAATGGGTTTAAAAATGGATTTAGAAATCAAGAAATGTGATTAATATCACCCATACGTTGTAAATGAGTGCTCGGATGGTACAATAGGGATCCTTAATCAAATCGTAGATCAAATTAATTTAGCAGTCTTTCCCACAGAGGGCACTTCAAGCGCATAAGTACTCACTATTTGATGATGTCATCAATTTCTGTGATGTCATCAAATAGACAATTTGTTATTGATGGGAGAAAACATTGTTACATATATGATGTGTTTACTGACCAATTTTGTCTCAGTGGCTTCTGCGGAGGCTTGATATTTTTGAAATAGTAATGTCTCCAAAATAGGATTGTTTATATGAATTGCCACAATTTTAAGTTCTGAATTTTAACAGATTTGTAATTTAATACATTTCAATACAAAAGTTTTGTTAAGTGCGTGTAATTAACCACAGTAATTTGTCTCAGTATGCTCTCGATTTGGCTGAACACAGTTTTAAATAGGATTGAGTCTGACGGATAACCTAGATGCTAATGTATGGACTCCGGTTAGCTCTATTACAGTGGATTATATGACGCAAATTTATAGAAGCTTCATGTTTATCTATCTTTTTCCTACCTTATCCACTGTTGAAAACTAAATATGTCTGAGTCTGTTTAGATTCTCACATGCTCATTTGGCACTCGAATGCTGTTGGGCTTCCCCTGTGAATCATCCTGATCACATGAAAAAGAAGAAATTAAAAAAGGGATGGAAAAAGAAGGGAAAAAAAGTGACGGATGTCGTAATTTTGGAACATGCAACGGTTTGGATTGTGAAAGAGAGGGGAGATCGCAGTTAATTAGCCCAATTAAACTCTGCCCATGTAGGCTGTGAGTATTCTTAATTGGTGGGAAAAACTTCAGTTTTGAGCATTTGCGGGAGACAAGCATGGAAACAACCTCGGAGCCGTGTAAATAAAACAGCTTTCAAATTGACAGGAACCCTGCAAATTTTGCCAATTTGATGTTATGTTAAAATTTCTCGATCTTTACAAACCTAACTAATGGGAAAACTTTCAAAGGTAATAATGGCCTTTGTGGTGAAAAAAAGTCACCCACATGCTATGAAAATGGGAAAGTACCGAAAAGGGCCATAGATGGCCCATAGAATGTCAACACGTGGGTTGCGTCAAGCCAATTTGGAAGGTCAAGGAAATTTGGAATGTTTTGGAATGTTTTGGATGCTCTTTCGTTATTTCGATGCATACACCTCTTTGGATCACTTCGAAATTTGAATACACTTAATAATTGTTTTACTTCTCAGAGAATCTTCTTATTGTTTTTGAATCTATATTTTTTGGTTGGTTTCTAGCTCCTTAAACATGTTCTTCAAGTAGTGGTTGGAGCAATTTGGAATGTTATTTTACAAACTTGTAATAAGACTTTGTTTTGCAACGATAGCTCTTTGGAACATAACAAACAGTTGTAATGTCTTAGAATGTAGAAATGTTTTCTGTTGACGCTTAGATGTTCTTTTGAATGTTTTTGTGAAAAGGAAGATTTTTGCTCTTTGGAATGCTTTAGAATTAATTCTTGTAAATGTATAAATGTGGAAATGAATATTTTGATGTTGCACTTCCAAACAGGTTGTTTTGGGTGTTCATTTGTAAAGCAAGTGAAATATTTTTGACAATCTTTCAATAAACAAATCATATTGAAAGAAAACCTCTTAAAATTGAAAGAAAAATCATATAGTTATTGATAGATGTTATTTCAAGATAGATTCGGAGTGTCTTAAGGATGGCAAAGGGTAGGAAACTCATAATTGTCTTTACAGATCTTAAGGTATCAATATTGAAAGAACCACAAACGGTGAAACTCCTATTGTTGCCATGGCCACCATTGTCGTTTGGAACATCGGAATTGTGTTTGATTGTTTATTTTTCTGTGCGGAATCAAATTAATGTTGGGAGAATCTCATTTCTGGATAATAAGGAAGCAGTGTAGCGTGCAAAATTGAATCTATGTTTGCTATGTCCCAATCTGATGCTAATGAAGCAAATCGAAACTTCCGTTCTTGATTATTAATTTCCTGCGTTCCAACAAATGAAATTCTTTAATCGCGAAGGGTATTAATCTCTCTTCAAATCATTTGCTTTACGAGTGAGAGAATTTTCTGCGGCCCTGCTGTTTCAGCACAAGCAATCCCGGGCAATAGCAGCCTCGCAGCCGGGAATTTGCAGATTTCAAGACTATTAATCCCCCATAATTCACCAGGCGGCCTCAATGAAATATTTGACAATTATTGTGAAAATTTGTCAGGAACATTTGTTGTCGACGTTCCTGTTTTACCCATGGGTTTTTAGCATTTGTGATTCTTTCCAATTATTTCAAATGATTCTTTCTGCGATCCTCCCCTTCTGAATCTTTCAAATGATTCTTTCAAGTGATTCTTTCCAATGATTCTTTCCAATGTGCCAATGGAATGTTTTGCACAGTTTTGGAATGTTAAATGTCAAGAAAATGAAAGGAGGGGAATTGTTGTGAACACTTTGTCAGGCACCCAATCGCTTAATAAAAGAAGCAAATCTTTGCTCAACTCATTTCCTAGACAACAAAGTGTGAAGAATTATCTCTTAAGCATTGTTTAGAAATTCTATTATTTCTTCGGAACAAATTCACAATTTGGGGTAATGCTGTCTTTTCTAATGCTGTAGCGTATCTCAATGCAATGTTTCAACATGTTTTAAAGCCTGGGAATATGTTACTGTAGATTTGACATCATGAAAGTGGTTTATAGGAGATTGCTATGAAAGAGAGATGAGCTCAAAAGAGTAATGTAAAGGTTTGAATGCACATTTCAGCTTTATCTGAAATTTAGTATGTTTGATGAAATATTCTAAATCGCATCAAGCTTTATGTTGCTTTCAGAAAGGTTATATTATTATGTTATTCGATGAAATTGTAACTCAATCTCTTATCATATCAATGCATAAAATTCCGAGCTTCAAATATATGAATTCCAAAGAGAATATCTTGACATTCCAAATATAGATTCCATATGTAAATTTGGATCATAATGGATTGAATGTATTTTTGGTTTAACTCAATAAATAAAGTTAAAAGGGCCTCAATTGCAATATGATAACAAAATTATATGATATAATAACAAAACTAGCTCTTTCAGCAGTTTGGCGCTTTTATGAAAAAAGAAATTAAAACCCAGACGCCCTAGCGTTTGCCATAATGTACTTAGTAAAATGGAATTCTGTAATGGCAGGGAGAGGAAGCTATAAACAAGTCTGTCAGTAGTCATCGCAGTTTCTTAATTCAGTTACGCAAATAATCTTTGGATACTGAATAGATGGGGCGGCCCGCCATAAGGGAGTGCCGCTAAAATATTCCATTTGTTGTGTTAAATTAATTTTCTGATGAAAGTTTGCCGTCTGCTGTGATATCATATTTGCGAATCTAACTTAGTTTGTTCTCTTTGATTGTTTGTTTTTAATTTTATTTCCCATTGTATATTATATTTGTATATATGGACGGCTGTTTCAATCATCTTTCACCTCATTTCCCTGTCCTCCTTGGCTGCACCTGTCCTAATTAGCCTACCAAGTGCATAAATAGTATTAAATACAGGACGTAAAGCCCCAATCATCCATCCATGTATATTAATCAAGACAGTGTCTTATGTCTGTATGAATTAATTTGATGACGCCAGTTACACAATACGGTCAACCCTAGCTCTGATTTACCACAGAACATTTAAACTTGCATTATTTGTCATTACATGTTTGAGAATGTTGAGAATTTGAGACTTTGAAAATGACATGAAATAAAAGTTGATGATTCAAACCTTTGGTTAAACATAATATGATATCTTGTCTGATGATATGAAAAGCTGTATGATTTGATGAAGTGTTATTCAGGGTCATTTAAGAAGCTTTAGAAGGACTTGATGGATTGAAATGAATCTCATCTGTTCAATTCTGTTGCATGATATCTGAATTGTTTAACATGAAATTGTGAATCTCCGTGCTTCTAATTGAAGTATTTTCAAGTTAGAAGTATGGGGGAGGTATTAGGGCCAGGTAGGCAATTGGAAAATATTGGGAATTTCGGTGGGTCATTTGTAATTCTGGCATTCTGATATTAAAGTGGACCACTTAGGTCAAAAGGGCACCTTGAACCTTTGAGGCATGGACCGTTTTGATTTTTGTTCTGCGCAGCCAAATTTGGACAATTTAAATTAAATGGACATGAATTAGTTGACAGTGTACAATGAATAGTCCAGAATCAAACTTGATATTGCTGTGTTGCATTGCTCTGTACCGGTCATATACGCCTGCTTTAATTCAGTCAGCATTCTATCACTTAAAAACATGAGTTCTGTTATTTCTTCTATGTCCTGTAATTTCTTCTGAGCTTCATTAAATGATGTGTTGCGAAATTCTGGTAACTTCCGCAGTCACATGTGATGATTAGGTGACGTAGGTGTTCACCAAGTTGTCGCTTCATGAATATCTTGTCTGTTTTTAGTGCATATCTCTTGAATTTCTTAATGATATTTCATAATGATACTTCTTAATGATACTTCTTACATATATATTTCTTCAAAATGTCGTTATTTGTCTTTTCAGAGGAGGGTTGGAAGATACAATACGATACATCCAAGGATCAATGCATACACGGCCCCAAGTGCAAGCAACGGCCGTCCTGCACAGGTAACGTTTAAGGGCGCCGGGCGGGCTGGGGGGCGTCGACCTGAAAACAGACAGAAAATAGACTGTTAGTTGATACAATAACTTTCTGAAGCAACGTCAATATTACAATTAACTCAAAGTGAATAAAGGACATGTATAATTATTTGAAATCTAATAAGAGTTATAGAAAAAAGTAAACTGAATTCTTGAAGTTGACTATGAAACAGAGCATAAGTACGAAGGAAACATGAAAACTACACATATAAAAAAAAACTATATATACTAGTGATACTATTCAAGAAATATTTTAATTAAAAAGTTATTGCAAGAGTGGTCGCTAAACTACAACGCTGAACTATATAAAAATTAAAATCTGCACTAGAAAATTATGAATGTGATTACGAGATAACGCTGGCATACAAAAGTGTATATAAAAGGTTGTTGGAATAAGAACAAATATTAACCCTAACCATACATATTATTATTATGGTAATGCTGCAAATGTATTTACAAGACAGTGCTTGATGCAATTATTGTCCAATATGGCAATACAGTGTATCAATTTCATCACAGTGATAAATAAGATGAAATAACTGCCTTTTGCTAAACTAGCCAAAGGACTCCCAAGCATCATGTGCTAGTACTTAGATCACAATTTAGCTACTGCCTTAGTCTCGTCACATCAAGTAGCCTTGATAAACACCCTGGTTTTAATCTGAGAGCCAAGAGGAGTTGGTTCAGTTTTTAGAGCTCTGAGCTAATTATCGCCAGGTTCTGGGTTCAATCCCAGCTCTGGTTGGGTCACCTGGACCCATTTTGGATATCAGTTTCAATCTTCCTCTACCACATTGTCTTGTTCTCCTGTCTTAATTAGCACATCAAGTGCATAAACACAGGACGTAAAGCCCCAGTAATCGACCCATTCGCTCTGAAAGCATGTTTAATGGTTTATGTAACATTTACAAATCAGAACTGCTCTTGATTCCTTTGGAAAGTAAATATCGTCATATGAGACTCGCGTTCACACCATCTTGTGTGATTTTGCCAAAACTTTAATGATATTAGCTAAACATGCAAAGTTCATATTTACTCTGGTAATATTCTTGATTTCGCTGTTAAAAAACTCAAGGATTTACATGCTATTCATCATAATCATTTTTACCAAAATTGCAAATATCACCTCTGTGTGTCTTTTGTGTGGATTTAGTATCTAATCAATGAATGGATGGATAAATAGATAAAGCTAGGAGGTAGATTGATTGATGACTAATTAACAGATAGATTGATAACATGACAGATAGACTAATAGATTGATTGATAGATGGACAAAGATTGATTGATTGATTTATTGATTTATTGATTTATCGAAGAACTATTATGACTCAATATGAGTGAATTAACCAATTTACATTCAAAGTGGTTAAGGTATGTGAATCAATTATTTCGATGGCGCAAAACCAATCATTAATCTGTGAGTTCTAATTAGTATTGACTAGACTCACAGGTCCGACTACTGTGTATATTGTATTGTTATTTCCCTCCGGGGCTGAAACATCTTTTAGACTTGATGGATAAAGTACCTTATTACTTGATGCCTTAGTATTTTGGCAATCAGCTAGACGCAAGGAAATAAGCCCTTATGAGGGCGAAAGTGAGGGGTGCATGAATGTGCCCCATAGTTTGTTATCATTTTCACAATTGCTGCATTTGTAGCGGACACTATGTTATCATTTAGGGAAATGTCGCAGCAAGTGCTTCATCATCTTGTCGCAAATGAGCTGTATCAAATTGCGCTGGTATGAATACGATATGAGGAGGGGTTGTTACCCCTCCAAGGCAGCCTTGTCCGGAGCGACCCTGCGTTTATAACGAGAGCTGCTGCTGCGCAATCAAACCCATCATAATTATCGAGTGTCGTGTGCTTCGCAGGGCTCATAGGGCTCGCAGCTCCTGCGAGGTGCGCAAGGTATCGGCAATTACGACGTCAATCTGATCTGGCAAAGGATCTGGCGAAGGATCGGACGTAGGATCTTGCAGAGGTGCAGCCAGCACTCGCAATGGACCGACAACTGATCTCACAATTGTAACGAAGGCATCCATCACGCTGGCCACTGCAACGCTCGCTGCTGCTGCACCCCGTCCTCTGAACCCCTCCAATTAGCCTCAGTATCATTCCGTCCTCCTCATCATCATTAGGACCCTACTGTTTCATAATGAGGCTCGTTTCCATGGCCACCGCTCATCTGTCCCTGGTTCAGCAAAGAGTTCGTTTGGCGTCCCCAGTGGTCTTTGCAGTAGCCACTGGCTTAAGGACTTATACCAATGGTTATAAATGATGTCTGGGGACTTAATTAACAAATCTAGAGAAAGTAGCTGAAGTACTTCTCAAATGAGGCAACTTTTTCTTCAAAGGGGCAGTCAGTGAAGCTCCATTCTTTTGGCTTTAGTAGAATTTTTCTCTGTTGATTGAAAATTGGAAAAATATCGTATAGAATAGTAATAATATATCTATCAGTGTATCGGGTGTGTCTTGTCTCTCTGTCTGTTTCTATCAATCTATCTGTCTTTTAAGACAAAAAGATAAGACAGTCTTATCTTTTTGTCTTTATCCAAAAATCTATTAAATTAACCATGGAGAATTTTGTTAGAACGTTGGCCCATTTGAAATTTGTTCCCCAGCTAATGTAACATACGTAAGACGTCGGCTTTGGCATGGCTGTACTATCGCTTCATGTGCTATATATCTAGTTTCTTATAATGGTTGAGCTCTCAGCAAAGGACATTATTGATATGGAGGCCAGAAGCAGAAATACGAGAAACAGGAAATTTTGACCACTGGTTAATGTGTGGAAAGCAGAAAAGCGCTAATGCAATAATGGCCGTAATGCATAGGAGCAATGGAGCAGTCCCCAGGGGGAGCCATAAGTATAAATCATTTGTTATATGCAATCAATTTAGCTCACTTTTGCTTACTTTTGGTCGTTTGTCTTAACAAAATGCTACAGATGAATGCTTCTCGTACTTAGCATGACTCGCTAGGAGTATGAGCTGGGGGGTGACCCTCTTGGAAGCTTTTAAGCTTTTGGTCCAAGTAAAGCTCATTGGCATTGGAGTCATTCGCATGTGCCTTCAAATGAGGCCTAGCTCAAAAGTAGTAGGCTGCTAACCTCTGGGGCAAGGGACCTGTGTTCAATTCTGAGTCTGGCTAACCTATGTTGGATGGATGTTACATCCTGTACCAAGACTGCGACTCGCCTTATTTCTGGGATCTCTGTTTGTCCTATTAAGTGTAGTCAGTGCATAAATACAGGACGTAAAGCAATGTCACCCTCCTAATACTCTTGCTCAGAGTGGGTGCTAAAAGTTTGCAGGTAGTGAGACCAGTGTGCGTTCGGTTGGACATATTATGATAAGGTCTGTTCCTCGTGTCATTTGGCCATGCCCTCAAATTACCAACCACTCACGTTTCCTCATTCAACCCTTACCCTGTGGCCCCTTCATACCCCGTTATACCCCAGTCCCCCTTGTGGAAATTAACCCTCGCCGATAAAACCCGTTTCGGTCACCCCCAGATGTGAACATGCGAATTCTCACAGTCCATAAACCGGCTGGACCAGTAGCTCACCACCTAAAGGCAACACGACCAGCTGCTGACTGGGGTCTGAGATTGGCATTTATTGCTTTCCGCATATTGATCGGACTGATTGGGGGCCAATGATTTTTAATGCACTTGCCGGAAGAGCCTGCTGAAGCCTGTATTGGCTATATTGTGGCCGAGGGACAACATAGGAAAAGCTGACTTGTTTCTGTTGAGGCACTTGGAAAAACCTGTCAGATGTGGCCGTTGTGGGCTCCTAGTGCAGAGTTGTGGCAACAGAAAAAGCCGGGCAGGAAAAGCCAATGACCGTTTTGGAAAGGCTACTAAACTTGCCTCTTAGCTCTATTGTAGCTCTTGAATCGCATCATTGAATTGTATCAACATGATCGATGAATCACAGTACTGAATCACAGTAGAACTGAGTTGCAACTTAGAATCAGTTGCAGTGGCCACTTGCTGATTTTTATCGCAACTATAAAAGTTGGAGCATATTTTTAAAAATCGTATTGCTATATACTCAGTTTACTGACAGTTTGTACTCTGAATCATAGTATACATATTTCATTGCAGCAACAAATTGCTAGTTGCTACTCAGATTCTTTTTACTTAGTCCAAAAGTGTTGTCGCATCACAGTGCAGATAACACAACACCAAGCCCGAATCAGGTCGGGGAAAATGTCCGTTGATGCTGGGAAAAATCAGGGAAAATACAGGGAATTTCTGTGGGTACCTTGCCCAAGAATCATAGCTCTGAAATCACAGCATTGAATTGCAGTGTTGATTCACAGCTCTGAGTTGCTGTTCTAAGTCCTACATTCCGGCACTTGATATCAATTGTGTCCCCGACTCTGAGTCTGAATCATGCCACATTTGAATCGTAGCACTAAACGTTCAATACTGAACTCATCAACTGCGTTCCACTGTTTCAGTGTAACTTCAATTCTTGTCATCAAAGCCGTTTTCTTTTCTTCCGTTTTCGGTTTTCTTCTTTTAGATCCAGTTGCTTTTTTATCGTTTGTCACAATGACTCTCTGCACCTAGTACGGACCGTAAAAACGCCATACATGAAAGCAACTTGCAGGCTATAAAGGGAGTTTTATTTATTTTTTACTCCTCCGTGATTTGTTGTTGTGCCATAAATGGTCTCATTCAAAATACCGAATCTGTTAAGTGCCTCGGACTGCTTGCTGTTAGTGCTGCGAGTAAGTGGACTGTGGTGAACTGTAGCTTTTTGGCGGTCTACCAATGAAAATGTGGACTCTATAAATGTTTTGACTTCTACCGTGAAATAGATCAATTTTGGCCACTCAAATGTACCTCTAGATTTAAAATTTCAGACTTTTCAAAATTTAAACCCAATTTGTCATCTGAAATATTCTAAATATATATACATGTATCTTAGATTATGGCGAATGGCCTAAATATACTGTCACATTCTCCTTGCTACCACTGTTATGCTGAAAACAACTATCAAAGTGTGCCAATAGAACCAAGTATTAACTAAATAGACTAATAAATGGTCATTGGTCTTTCCGGCTGTAATAACATCAATTATCAACTGTGTCTGCATTCGAAGGTGTGAAGGAAATATGTATTTTCACTTGAAACTTGCATTCCTTTGACACATCATCAATAAATGTAGTCACTGCTTTGGAAATATTTAATTGCCAGTAACAGGCTGTCATTATAAAGTCTGGCAAACATATGAAATATGTATGATATATGTATATGACAAAGAAATTGCCCACCAAACTTATAATTTGAATCCTAACACTTCCTGATCGTTGGCAGTCACCAACAGACTCTTTTCAGCATGGCTCCAATTAACTCTTTCGTTTTTCAATGATACTTACTTTGCTTTTGACACACAGCAGATATGTGTATTTTAATTTAAACGTAAAAATACCACTTTCTGCATATGATTGGCATAAAGCACCGAAATATAAAGCCTTTAAAACTATATTGAAATGCACTGTAGATTGTCCAGAGCTCTACGAATTACATAGGCTTGACAACTTTAGAAAAGTTTTTAGATTAAAATTGTGTAAATCTCCAAATATGTGGGAGAAAAAATTCAGAATCATTATATCGCAAAAAACTTAGTTGCTGTCAATGCATACTACATTGGCCACTATATAAAAGGGTCTATTTAATGCCGATATATCTATGCAAGATTCTGTATCAAGATCATCAACCAAGTTGTTTTAATAGCAGTAAATAAATGAAAATAACTGCTGCTATGAACCTAAGCTTAAGACAAACAACATCAACATGCTTATTGTCTTGATTCGCCAACTAATTGATAGTTGATCCTAAATTAAAGTCTACTTTACCTTTCCACTGAACTTTAGGAACTTTCCCTTGGTCTAACGAGGTTATCTCTGTCAAAGAAAAAAAGAGCTCATTTTACTATTTTCTTGTTCAAAATAGGAGTGCAAAATTGGGAGCATCAAATGAAAAATAGTGATAGATATATTTCCACAGATAGTCAGTATCACATTTTTCTTTTGGTTTCGTATCTCATTTTGCAATTGTCAGTTTAGTTTTCTGCTCACAGAGGGCGCCATGACCACATGATGATGTCATAATAATATGATGATGTCATAACAATCCAATTTTCTGATTTTTTTTCCTGGTTCTAAAGATGTGTTAATGACATGACAGCGATTATGATATAATAAAACATTGTTACTTATGTGGTCATAGGCGCTCTCTGTTTGCAGTAAATTGCAGCATTAAGTATTAACAACTCATGCAGTGGAAATAAAATAAAAATTATGGTACACTTCAATTCGAATATCACACTAGGCTCCAATATGTTACCAAAACCATGAAATGTCTTCAACAGCATGTTCATGGTTTATAAAATGAATACTCCATTTATCTTCACAGCCTGTCCATAAAACGAAACCACAATGCTCATTTATGACATGATGCAGCCTAAATCATGAAATGATATGCTCCAGCTAGATATATTTCATGGTTTAGGAAATAAATACAACTGCCATAATTACTTCACAATATATCGCCAAAACATGAAAATGGTATCAGGGCATATTAATGCCATATTTCATGTTTCGCAATGCAAACATCTGGCACAATTGATATTGGAATCGGAATTAATTGCATTTGTCTAGAACGTACAATCATTCCCTTCCAATGGACAACTTCTGTTCATTCAAAATTACAACTCAAGTTTGACGTTTGTTAAATTGCTTTCCTAGTTCTAATATATGTATTCAAACCACCAAATTGCTTAAAATCAACTTTAATATTATTACTGTACTGAATTTTGAGATTACAAAGAGTGAATTAAACTTTTTTCGTAATTCATGAATGTATGTTGGTCCTGATATGAAATTGGAACAAAAAATGTGCATGCCATCATTAAACGGATGTTAAAATATATATTGGCAAACAAGACATGAAAGTTCATATGGTATCATTAAAGTTATGTCATGAAATGCTTTGAAATATGCTTTATTTTAAATTACAAAAAACAAAATGTCATTTTAATGGTATTAAGAATATTAAAATTATTTTAAAACAACTTCCACGATTGTCGTAATTACTTTGTGAAATTTCTTTTGTCTTTAGAGAATTAAAAAAAAATTATGGACAATTGCATTTATATTTGCTTTCAAATGCGTATATATTTTTTCCTGTTTTCTAATATGTGGTATATATTTTTTTCAGTTGGCAGTCGATGTTACAATATCCATCTTCTCTGTGGCGGGATTGTCACTCTAATGTCCACGTTAGAAACCGTCCTCATCAGATATGGAGGTCGTTTACAACTCACGTAAGTAATTACTAAGTATTGATTAAAAATAAACATGATTTTCTCATCAATAGAGGCAATGAGATGTCTTGAGGGCTGCGCTTCTGAAGTATTGTATACGGCAACAGTGTATCCACTATCCAATACCATCTACTACATCCTTTTGCTGGGCACCTGTAAGTTATACTCAGCTCTCCATGTACTCTCTATTTACCTATCTATCAATCTATCCATCTATCCATCTGTCCACAAGTCACTCCACCTATCTATCTATCTATCTATCTATCTATCAGTTCTATTTATATATCTGTCTAGCTGTCTGTCTATCTTATCTTATCTGTCTTTATATCAACATATCTTTTCACTTATCCATCTGGCTATCTACCAATGTGATAACATCTATTTTGTAAGTATGTCTGCCAGTCTATCTTTCTATCTGTCTATATATCAATTTGTCTATCTATTCTCTTTTTTTAATTCCAGTATTTATATTCAATGCGTCTATCTGTCTTGCAATATTCATCTTTCCCCCATCTATCCAGAGATCTATCTTGATATGTCATCTTCAGTCCTCTTCTATATGTACGGAAGTCAAGAGAAATAACATCTATTATGGCTTCTCGTTAGATTTCTCATTATGATAAGGATACATTCAGTACATTTGGCTTGTAAATGACTTGCACAGTTTTTTCTCTCACATTTTCTTGGAAGTATTGTAACACAGATCCGGTGGGTCATCTGGTGCAATAGATAAAGGCACTAAGACCCTCAGACCCGCGAGAATTCTTGTAAGTCGTTGGGGTGGTTATTGACTGACAATGAGTACACTGACACTACTGACACGAGGGTGATTGGCCCTGATTGGGTGACGACACTAAGCTGGTCACCTCAAGAATATAGATGTAAGTGTTTGGAAAGAATGAAGAAGAAAGAATGAAACAGAGCTTGAAGAGAACTCAAAGATAACTCTTGCTCTGCTACTAAATGAACTGACAAATTGACAATAGGGTAGAAGGGTAATTATAGACCGTAGTTGATTCCGAGAATGGATTGCTGGAGTTTCTCCTATGACTCCCAGATTGTATGAGGTGAATAGTTGAAGTTAGTGAAATAAGCAAGTCAACCGATCCTCTATCTATCAATCTGTCTGTCTACATATATATCTACACATCTGTCTATAGATCTATTGTCCATCTCTTTATATTCAAATTTTCTTTATCTCTGCCTATAAATATATTTTCCTGACTAAAAAGAACTCAAAAAGATGTAACAAAAGAGAGAATAGGGCTATAGGGTTGTTATGGACTTACGCGGACCCCGATAGACCTCATAGACTGCTGGTATAGTAGGATCCACAGAATGTAAGAAGTGGTTGAGTTTGAAAGTGTAATTAGCAACAGTCTCTGATAGGACCAAGACTCTTTTGAGTTTCTCCGAGAGACTCGTTATCTTTCTGTCGTAATTTGGACTCGCTGTTGTAATTAAGAACCATATTGCCTCAGTCCTTGTGCCATTAGCATCAAGCGACCTCTGGTGCTCTTCCGGAGACTTGCAGAATCTCGCTTGAGTGTGGGGGTCACTTCAAAACCTAAGAGGTCATTTTTCCGTCGCCTCATCTCATTTCTTATTAGCACGCCGGTGACCCCGACAGCTAACGCCCTCTGGCGATGACCTTGATTTGACCTTGAGAAACAAGGCCCTCTGGTGGTTGCACCCGTAATTGGCTCTAGGTACGCAGGAAGGAACCTTTGGAACTCGTTAACTTCCTTCGGGACCTGGGGCCTCCGTCGCCTCGTCATGGTGGCAGTTTGTTAATGCCGAGTAAGGCATGGTGTTTGTTTGAATTTCACTACTTCCTTTTCAAAAATGTGGTCTAATGAACTTCTGATTGAGGGTTAGCTTTGACAATTTTTAGTGAATTTTTTATGACTTCAATTATTTTCCTGACTGCTATATATTCATCATACTATTAATTCACGGACCCCTTACGCTACTGCAACCAAACTACTGATTTCCCGGCCATGAAACTTTGCAAGCATCTTCTTACAACTGCCCACAATGTCCTTAGCCGGGTTTGGTGCTTCAATCTCATCAAAATCATAATACTCTCCTGAAACCCCCCCCCCCCCCGACTTCATGGCCTGGCTAAGGCTGGCTTCACGGGTATAATGCTAGTAATCATAACGCAAGGAACCACTGTAGCCGAAGTTGTGATCCACGTAGGCAATGAGCATCCTCTCAGACTGCACAAGGATATGCACCCTCTGCCTTATTTGTTAACTTACATTTCACAAAACTTTTAATCAAATAACCCTGATGGGCACCCTCACCCTTTAAAACTTCTACTTTAATGTGTTGATCCGCAGTTGTCTGGGAGCTCTGGTTAATATCTAAACTGATTAACTGAATTTCAATATCTCATGGAATGATTGATGGGAGCTGCCGAGTTGTCCATTGGACGACCAAATGGCCAAGTCAAATTTATCATTGTTAGAAAATTTGGGAAATTTCGTAAAAGAAGAAGAGTTTGAGGTTTAGCAGATTGTTTTAAACTTCTAAATTTCTGGAAGTACTGTAGATAGTCTAGATTTATTGTCAATGGACAAGGGGTACTGTTAATGGACAAGGAGTACTGTAAATGGAATAGAAGTACTGTAAATGGACTAAGGAGCACTGTTAATGGACAAGGAGTACTGTAAATGGAATAGAAGTACTGTAAATGGACTAAGGAGTACTGTTAATGGACAAGGAGTACTGTAAATGGGCTAAGGAGTGCTGTCGAAGGACAAGGAGTACTGTAAAAGAAATAGAAGTATTGTCAATGGACAAGGGGTACTGTAAATGGACAAGAAGTACTGTAAATTGAATAGGAGTACTGTAAATGGACTAAGGAGTACTGTTAATGGACAAGGAGTACTGTAAATGGATGAAGGAGTATTGTCTATGGACTAGGAGTACTGTAAATGGAATAGAAGTACTGTAAATGGACTAAGGAGAGCTGTAAATGGACTAAGGAGCA
The DNA here is from genome assembly GCA_026936325.1 of Platynereis dumerilii. Lineage (NCBI taxonomy): Eukaryota > Metazoa > Annelida > Polychaeta > Phyllodocida > Nereididae > Platynereis > Platynereis dumerilii. The sequence continues at coordinate 38,439,488 of JAPTHN010000008.1, forward strand.
CTGTCAAAGGACAAGGAGTACTGTAAATTGACCAGAAGTATTGCAATCTATAAGTACTGTAAAAAGAAATGACAAACTGTAAGTGGACTAGGAACTTGCACTGTAAATGGAATAAGAGTATGCCTACTGTATATGGACTAGAAGAACTGTAAATTTGAATTACTGAAAATGCAGACCGTCAAATAATGCTAATAATCTCCTCGGCCAGCCGTAGTGATTATCCAATTCTTGTTTCTTCTCTGATACATCAAAGTTTTTAGCAATCTACGACCATTGATCAAGTATCCAGATGCTACCTTCTCTACTAAAAGTGAGCAAAAAGGGTCCGTGTTGTGTGTGTAACTTCTTAAATTATCGGGTAAATCTGCATCCTGCCTGCTGAAGTGTTACGTATCTGACCGCCCATTGTGTGCCAGACTGCAGTAGTGCCTGTTTAGTGTCCAGTAGTGTCCAGTGATATGCCGGGCATCAAGTATCGAGTCACTACCGAGTCAGATGAGAATAGCAAACGTGTTAAAGACCATTAGTAAATGTGGACACCCAACAGATCATGATGGTCTCCGCACGGGAACTGAATACTGATTTTCGGAGCAATCACTTTGATGGTCCTTTTGGTCGATGGATTTTAGGGTGGGTGGGAGAATTTGGAGTGGAAGAGACTTGTCTGATTTGTTTCCTCGGATTCCTCTGTTTTATCTGCAACTTTTGAGTGATTAAGATGGGAAGTGGGATGTGGAGAGGGGGTGGAGCCATGTGGGCAACCATTCACAGTTATCTGTTAAACTGTTTGTATGTTGACCTCACATAGCAAATTCTCGTCATAATTATTCAGGTCAGGCTTCACATTAAGTAAGCTCATCTAACACCTTTTAGTATATTCACCTTGTTTTTTGCTCACATTACAGATAAGGAAATTTTTGAACTCCACTCCCCCCCCCCCCCCCCCCCCCCCCCCCCCCCCCCCATTTTCCAATATCCAGGTGCTATCTCTTTCACAATAAAATTGTATCATGCTGTAAGGCCTGCCTGTGACTACTCAAATAATCAACCTTGTGTTCAATGAACTGTGGTTGTGAGATTTCTCTCATGAAAACTGACTACTTCTTGGTATATTCCACATGTTTATTACACATCAGTTGTACGTACTGAACTGGTGAATCTACAATGAATACAAAAAACACCAATGTCACAATCATGTCTCAAAATATATATGAACACAAGGTGTAAACATTACCATGAAGTGACTATCAATATATAAGTTTAGCTACTTAAGTATAGCTACATATAGACACACTTTGAAACTAAATGTTCGAACTGATATTTGATAAATTACCAACTGAAAGAACTGTAACTGTGATTATTTAAAATATGGAAGTACAGTAACTAAAACCCTTGTAAATTAACAAGGAGTTTACTGAATTATGGATACATAAATTCTAAGGTAAATTACTGCTATAATAGGCAGGTAATTGAACAATATATATAAAAAATTATAAATAAATCTACTTACAAAACTATGTGGTCCTTTTGACATAAATGTTGACTATTGAATGACTGCTTCACAAATGATTGAAAATTGCTATCTGAAAGTTGTGCTGTTAACATGTTTGGCATTGTTTATGCGTGAAGTAAACTGTTACAAACCACCAAACCACAGAAAAGAAGGAAGAACTGACATTTTCACAGTTATCAGTTTCCTTAAACAGATCAACTGTTAACAAGCATTGAAAAACACAGTAATAGAAAAGTTTCCACATTTAACAATTATTTTAGAAACCCTTGTGAACACATGAAAAAACAGTACTATTGAATAAATCATATAAATTTGATGAATTTGAATTTAACACTCCCCCACCTGGGATCCTTGAAGGATCCAAGAACACAATAACATATCATAGATGAATAACTGAACATAAGACATCAATCAGATTACAAATCAATCAAGCAACTTCAAGGACATTCACCATGCTGTTTCCCTTGATAATCAGACGATACGAAACACCTTGGAACTAAGGATGATCTACTACCTTTCATCCAACTCTTCCAAACCTCACAGGAGGTGTACAGATGTTCATGAAACAGACACAAGTGAGAAATTTGAAGAAATGCAACCACCTATGCCAAGCGGACATGAAACTGGAATGAATCTGATGACCTAGGCATTGAATCAAACTGAGAAGATCAACTGAATCATCATCAAATTGACTCTCTTGAGACAAGCAAGGCTCATATGCAAGAAACGGAACTCTCACAATCTCACCATTCAACTCACAAATTTTGCCATCAGCCTGTCTCAGGAAACTCGAAGAAAGATGCAACAGATTTTCCCCTGTGACATCATACATTTGAATTTTCTCAAAAGAATTTTCGGAACACAATTTGACAATTTCACCAGGAACCATCACATTTTCAGTTGGAGGAACAGAATATTCACAATAACCATCATCCTTCTTAACTTCACTTTCACATAGAACAGAAGAAATTTCATCCCTGACTGATATCACAACAGCTTCTTTGGATTGACAATAAAAATTTGAATCGCATGATTCTTGACCTTCATTTTCAACTTGAGAAACATGCACAAAATTAGCAATCACTTGTCTGTTGGTACTAGGCTCTGAAGGTACCGGACCATTCAACGACCAACCAAAATGGGTAAGGACTGCATACGGCTCATTTGGCTTTCCCAATCTTATATCATATTGGATCAAAGCCTGTGCATGATCTTGACCTATCAAAAGATCTACGTCACCATCAAAGTCAGCAAAGGACAATCCAGAGAGATGCTTATATTTACCAACATCAACAACAGGCGAACTAGCTGGGATGCTGTCAATGACATACACATTACGCATAATCAATTCATCATTTCCATTGTAGGGCATCACATTCAAATTGACAACTTCAGCACTTTTGACCTCATCAGCTTTGCTGATTGTACTCAAATTATAAGTTACAATAGATCCTTTTACACCAAGTCTCTCGATCAACTTACGAGTACAGAAACTGCTTGTTGAGGCTGTATCAAGCAGAGCTTTAGTTTGACATCTTTGGTTTACAACAACTGGTATAATTGGTACACAAACAGTCTTGGCATCATTCACACTAGCATTTGTTACCTCAATGTGGTTGGAGTTCACATTCAAACTACGGCTGCTGCTGTTAAGCCAATCGTCCACATGAATAAACTTGGTATGTTTTTGCCCACATCCTGGCACTGAGCAAACGTAGGGTTTTTTGCATTCAGAAGTCTCATGATTTGAGAGCAAACAGTTTTTACACAGCCTTTTGTCTTCGACGAGTTTCAAGCGATCAACTGGCTTCGTTTCCTTGAATCTTGGACAGTAGAACAAGCGATGGTCAAGAGCGCAAAGAATACAGGTCCTCTTAAAAGCAGATTTAGCCTCATGGCGACTGGATGCATCGGTAGAAAAACAGACAGCTGGGCGAGACGATTTACAGGAAGAATTAATCTGCTTACACATTGGGTCGTTTGCCTCTTCTGCTTCTCTGGTAACAAATTTAACCATTTCCTCAAAATCTGGGTAGCACTTACTGTTCCGTTTTTTGTCCATGACTAGGTCCCTCCACCGATCACGAATACGTAATTCAAGACGATTGATTATGCCACTTATGTGAGTTTTGCAGTTTATCTCTTGGAGCATATTCAAGCTGGCCAAAGTCGCGTAATGGGCACTGAGATCATCTGCAAGTTCTTGTAGCTCGGCCGGGGTCTTCACTTCCTTGTCACTTTGCAACTGCTGGAAAATCAGGTCACAGATTATGAATGGGTCTCCAAAGCGTTTCTCTAGTATTTCCCGAGCCTTCTTGTAACCTTCTGCTGGTTTCAACAAGGAGCATGGACGGATTGCCTTCAAGACACCTTTCCCCGTGAATTCAAGGAGTCGTGATAGCTTCATGTAGTCATCGATGTCGGTACGGTCTACCAATTCATCAAACACAGCCATAAATGCTCGGTATGTCAGCGGATCTCCATTGAAGGTTTCAAGCTTCACAGATGGTAGCTTCATTCTGTCATACAATTTCTGAATCCCAGCACCAGCTCCTTCCTGCTGCTCAACTTTTAACCTCTGGTCTGTCTTGGAGTCATCGGGGGAATTATTCCTGATGAATTCCTTTGCCTTCCTCATAGCCTCAGTATATGCCTTTTCAACATCGAAGAAATACTTGTCACTGTCTTCAGCATCTTCATCCGTTTCCAATAGTTCATGATACGCCTCGTATGCAGCCTCAAATTTGTCAAAACAGTCTTTCATCTTTTCAGTCCGTTCTTTCAATTTAGCTAGATCTTCTTCAGCGATATATCTGTCAATTGCATTAATGCATTTGGTGACTTGGGACTTCGTCTGTCCCCGTTTCTTCTTGGCTTCATTAACATCTCCCATCTTGAATTGATGACTTGACTTCGGTATCTTCCAATGACGTATAGTTTTATTCACTGTGAGATTTCTCTCATGAAAACTGACTACTTCTTGGTATATTCCACATGTTTATTACACATCAGTTGTACGTACTGAACTGGTGAATCTACAATGAATACAAAAAACACCAATGTCACAATCATGTCTCAAAATATATATGAACACAAGGTGTAAACATTACCATGAAGTGACTATCAATATATAAGTTTAGCTACTTAAGTATAGCTACATATAGACACACTTTGAAACTAAATGTTCGAACTGATATTTGATAAATTACCAACTGAAAGAACTGTAACTGTGATTATTTAAAATATGGAAGTACAGTAACTAAAACCCTTGTAAATTAACAAGGAGTTTACTGAATTATGGATACATAAATTCTAAGGTAAATTACTGCTATAATAGGCAGGTAATTGAACAATATATATAAAAAATTATAAATAAATCTACTTACAAAACTATGTGGTCCTTTTGACATAAATGTTGACTATTGAATGACTGCTTCACAAATGATTGAAAATTGCTATCTGAAAGTTGTGCTGTTAACATGTTTGGCATTGTTTATGCGTGAAGTAAACTGTTACAAACCACCAAACCACAGAAAAGAAGGAAGAACTGACATTTTCACAGTTATCAGTTTCCTTAAACAGATCAACTGTTAACAAGCATTGAAAAACACAGTAATAGAAAAGTTTCCACATTTAACAATTATTTTAGAAACCCTTGTGAACACATGAAAAACAGTACTATTGAATAAATCATATAAATTTGATGAATTTGAATTTAACAGTGATTATGATAAATTTGTACTCAGTTTTGATGCTGGTTGTGTGTGGACCATTGCTCGTCCACATGTTTGTTTCTTAAACTAAAGAATCCTCATTATGATGTGTCCCAGTATCCCTTAAGTCTCTGAAATAAAGGCTGTAGACTTAGTTGCACTTATTGGAACAGAATTATCTGTCTAAATGGCATCGAAATTCAGCGAAGAGAGCGAGACACGAAGATTGAAGCTACAACTGTTGCTCAAGATCGAACATTCTGTCCGCATTGAGGAAGACAAATGGAGACGGGGCAAATATGTCATGTCTATTGTCTCTTCTCTACCTTATGCTGCAGAACAGTGCCAACTTGATACTTGAGGAATTGCCATATATCTGAATGTGAGACGTAAATTAAAGACATTTTGTGTGAGAAGAACCAGTAGATGGCCTGGCGAGACCCGCGCTAATCCAGGAGCATGCTTAATGGCGGTTCGAGCCTTCGAAAAGACTTCGAGAAGACTGGAGAATTGGGCGAGTGGTCTTTAATCACACCAAAGCGCGGTATATCAGACGCAACAACCTTCAGTGGGGATAGATGGCTAAAACAGCCTTCGAGAGAAAGATACGATTCCGGCCGACTAATAGGTAGGGCCTTCCGACTGCGATTGCACGTATTGTGCTTTAAGCCAACTGGAAAGGTTTAATGATAACCTCTTGTTAGTTTGGTTGTTATCATAATGACTTCACTGACCACCAGGGGGAGGAGAGGAGGTGTAATGATGAAGTACTTTTGTGCCATGATGAAAGGTCCTAAGGATCATTCTCTCAGTTATTTATGTCTTGTATGCTATGATTCTTTTTATAGAAAGTGTAGTATCTATCTATCTATTTAACTACTCTTCTATTGATACTGTCTATCTGTCTGTATCCATTGATCTATCTATCTACTAATCTTATCTGTCCAGCCCATCATCACCATATCACCTTGTTGATCAACCAATCAGTCTTATCTGCCTGTCTCTCTGTCTATCAATCCATCTGTAACATTGATATATCTACCTGTCTATCTGTCCGTCTATCTGTCTATCTACCAGTCCTATATGAGTTTCATGGCACTCGCATTGTGTCAGTTTGTCTGTCTATATATATGACAGATGTTCAAATGCTGCGTTTCTCGGAACTCGCCCTTGGGCATTAGGCGGATCACCAATTAGTTTTGTGTTCTTTTGTATTTTCACCAGTATTTCAACTTGTTTTAAAGACAGATTGATTGAATAAGTTGGAACTACAAAGCTACAGTAAACACTAAACAGACTCGCATATGTCGTTTGAGAACACTTTCTTCTTTAGTGCTCCCAGAGTGGTCTGTTGGCCAACGACCGCAGCCACGCCGCCCGATGGAGGCCGCAGTTTTGCGGAGATGAAGGAGTGATAAAAGAAACGAGGAAAACCCTGATGGGCTGTCCTTCATTGAGGTAATTGTATAAAGCGGGCGCTTGTGTGCAAGTTTTAATTTTGGACATGATCACTCGTGGTTATGCGAGTATAAAGGAGGCGTAGATCTCCATGCGGGAATACTTGCAGGGGTTAATTGGACTTAGGCTGATTGATTTAGCACTTGTTTTATTGGCTTGCCGAGAAGCCATCTGCCCGTTATACTCAGTAATTCAATCACGGACAATTCCTCCGGGACTAGATGGACACAAGCCAAGATGGCCGCCCACAGGAAGTCCCTCGTTGCACTTCCCTCGGTGTCGGTGGTCGGCTGTGATGTGTCCACCCCCCACTCGATGTCCGCAGCCTCCTTAAGCCTTGTGTTTTCTCTGTGTTTTCGCTAAGTCCCACTCTCCTCTACTCTGAGGCTACTTCACAGTGTCCACAGTGTCTGCGCTGTCCTGTGAATTCACAATCTCGTTAAATTTGAAAAGAACTCCAGCTATTCCTCGGAGGAACAATTGGTCTGTGCGGTTAACTTCAAACCATCCTGCAATTTTCATCCTCTAAACCTCCAAACCACTTGTATCTGATTGCTGGCTAAGTAGGACATCCTACACATGAGAGAAATATGTGGGCCTTAGGCCGGGCAGTAAAAACTGCAGGTCACTTTAATAAAAAATATTTGACTTGACTTGTAATGTGATGTGGAACCGCTCTCTAATTCTCCTCTCTCTCGTTCTCCTCTCTCTCTTTCTCCTCTCTCTTTCTCCTCTCTCTTTCTCCTCTCTCTTTCTCCTCTCTCTTTCTCCTCTCTCTTTCTCCTCTCTCTTTCTCCTCTCTCTTCTCTCTCTTTCTCCTCTCTTTTTCTGCTCTCTATCATCTTGTCAATCAAGCCTCAAGAGTACCTGAAAATTGCCTTATTAGAGTGCTGCACTTTTCCTTTCTCTCTATCTACCTTATGAGGAGTAAATACCAAGTTTGTAAAGTGGCTCAGTAGGAACATCTTTCCTTCATGGACTGCGAAATCATCTCTCACAGTCAACCCTAGTAATGAGGCAATTAACTGGAAAGTAGTCAGGAATCAATTAATAATAGTGACTTTTGATCAGATACTCAATATTATTCAAAGCGCTGATCTATCAACACCACCCATCATACTTATCCCTGCAAAAATTACATTCATTGGGTGATGACTTATGAAGACTACAATTAAGAAGCAGACCCTTTTACACTGATACTTGTGCTTAATATCTCCTCCTGAAGTCTCCAGGATTTCTCTGTAAGCACCTCTTTAGTATCATCTTAGTATCAGTCTCAATTGTTTCCAGGAGAACCAGCTTTTCCAGTCAGACTTAATAGGAGAAGCCAGACTGATGCTGAGCACGTTGTAATCCTTTTGCCGCATATGTTTGTAGAATTTCAAACAAGCGTCTTTTTTCTCTTCTGACTTTATTTTTTGCACCGCTGACTGTTGCGTTGCACCCCATTTGACCGGCTGCTCTGCTGGATGGAAAAGCGACTCGCTTTAGCATCTCACTGGAGCGTCTCAGCAATCTTGGATTGTCTCAGAGTGCCTCAGATATTCTCTGATTGTCTCAGTGGACCGCAGAGAATCTCAAGAGTCTGAGTGATTCGAGAAGATCACTTGGCGGTGGTCATGTGTTTAAGATGGCGAGTTTTAGCTATGTTGGCTCAATCTAGTTCCGGTCTGTATATCAACAGACAAGCAGGGAGTACTGCTTTCTGAGCTGTGATTGGCCGAGAAAACAATCAAAGTGACGTCACCGATTGTGAAAAGTGTTGTGACGTCACTCAGGCCATAATATGACATCACTAAGGCCATAATATGACATCACTAAGGCCATAATATGCTAAGGACATCACTAAGGCCATAATATGCCGAGGAAACCAGATTGTGTTAGCTTGCATTCTTTGGAAGCTAGGTTCAATCATTTGACTGGTCTGAGCATCTCAACAATCTTGCATTGTCTGGGAATAGTTAAGATTGTCTCTGATTGTCTCAGAGCATCTCGAAGAACCTCAGATCCGGCTACTCAGTTAGAGGTGGCCAAGTGTTTAATGGTGTGTACTAAGTTCAATTCTCTGATCAGATAATTGTCTCTAAATATCCCACACTGGTGCTGATGCGACGTAAAACACTAACTTCACTCATACTCTGATGAGACAATTTTGTATGGGCAAATTAAAACTCCCACAAATAAAGCTAGCACGTAATAATTTATGTATACCTTGTTTGCTCTCATCTTCTAATTATCAATAGTTTCTTGCTAGTTGTGACTATTTTAGGCATGAGGTGCTCTCTTACTCTATTAGCCTCAGCCTGATACAATGCATTTGAATTAAGCTTTTTTCCTTTCTTTTGAAGTTTTGAAGACAATCTCTGTTTTGCTGATGACTTCGAAATTGGCTGTGCTCCTTGCACTTTGCAACTTGTGAGTTTACCAAAAAGTCTTCTTTAAGTTTTTTTTAAAAGTTCCTGACAAATTTGGCATCGTTCCGGTTCCCGGTCCTCATCAGCCAGCCTGATTTGGCACGCCTTCTCTTTAGACCCTTCCTGTCCAACACTTCCGCCTCCTCTAACCCCCTCTCCCCCTCTTCCCTATCCTCCCTCCCTATCCTCCCCCTTATCCTCCTCTCCTCCTCTTCTTCACTTTGTCTACACCTTCCTTCGGACGGCCCATCTTGTGCTTGTCAATTGACAGAAGGGACCGTAGGGATTTGCGGCCACTGCTATGATCTCATTAAGCCCGCTTTAAAGTTGGCTGGACCAAGAGTGGGAGGGACGAAGGCGGACTTGTTGTCACAAGTTGATCCCAATCTAATCTTTAGCGGTCGAGCCACTGTACACTGGGCAGCCGGTCTGTGAGAGGAATACCCTGGCTAGTCTTGGACTCTTGGAATCCTTCGCTTCATTGCTGTGTCCTCCTCCTGTCTACTAAGTGCATAAATACAGGACATAAAGCCCCTATCATCCATCAATCCTGGACTCTTGGCTTGATGTTGTATGTTCCGATGGTTCGGATGAGAATCATGGGATGTTAAAGAGGTGGCCTTTTATATTTCAAGATAGTTGGTATAAGCGTTGAAAAAAAAAAGTGTCTTTGCCCGCTGGTTTTGAGATCTCGGGTTCAATTCTTTAACAGAAATTTTATTTTGCTTCCAACATTTTCATGACCAATGGTTTTACATGAGGCGTTAAATTGGTGGTCTTTCGCATCAGTATCTTTGCTGTTCAAATATATGTCCTCACACATATGATGAGTGTGAAACATCATATAATGTAGCCTCCTCTTTCTTATTGCATCGATAGAGGTGAATCAACTCTAAAAACAAGACGCCAAAGCTTTGCCTTAGAGGGCTGCACTGTAATATTGTACTATCCAAAGAACCCCTACCTTACAAACAATGGTAAAGCAAAACAAAGGCGAAAGAGAAACAAAGGGGACAAGGGGAAAGGAAAGAGACAATTTGTAACAAATGGAAAAAACACAAAACTTATTAGTTGTGTTAGTAGACCTGTTAGACTGGGTCTTCTTGTTTCCCTCATTCCAATCTCCAGGAAAGACACAATTACACAATTGGATCGAGTAGAAAAAAAGAAGGAAAAAGAAAAGCTTATTTCCTTGATTACAGGCCTGGGTGTTTTTTATTTGTGCTTACTATTCTTGAAGGTGTTCAAGTATTGCAAAAAAATGGGCTGAGATGGATGTATCCATTTTCTCTGTACATTTATGGCCTCAGTTAAACAGTTTTTCCACAAGGATTTTGTCATGTTTAGTGAAGGAATGGAAAGTAATGCTCAATAGAGTGATGCGGAGGACTGCCCATATTAAGTCTCATCTGAAATCGTACCCCAACCAGGAACTTCCACACAGCCTGAAGAGTTAAAGCTGTGTCCTCGATAAAGGATATGTAGAAAGTGTAACTTATCGGTTGGTTGATATGGTAAACCCCGTAAATTGGTATGCAATTGCTATAACTGCGTTGATATTTATATTTTTCTCGGATTTAGCTACTCTGGACACTGGACAGCTGTTTCGAATGTTATAAAGGAATTGGTTTTTCGAACCAATATGGTAACTATAGCAATTGAGAAATTACCATAGAAAGAGGCAGAAAGAAAAGCAGGTGAAAAAAGACAATAGGAAGATAGGTAGATTAATGAGGGACCAGGCAGTTGTTGTAGCGTGCTATGAGATATAGGTGACCACTGTCCATACCCTATCAATTGACCCGTTTCTGTTATTGCGGTAGGCAAAATATTGGCTGGTATTAAGACTGTTTGGCCTTGTGTTATTAGTCAATTCTCCAAACCCAAATCCCTTTTCCATTGGCTCCTTGTTGTCATTGTTAATTTGCCTTTAGCAATTGATGAAATGTTTGAAATTTAGATATGTATGGATCTAACTATGCATATGGATTGGCATTTGGCATGGTGTTGACCTCCTTATACAGTACATGATATGACTAGACTTCTAGACTTACTTGCGTTGTGCTAGTATACCCCGGATCAGCCAGGGCAGCTCAACCACCTTTTTTTGTGGATTGAGCTGCACTATATTTTTGATGACTGCCGTATGATTATGAGATGAGAAGACTGGGAGCTGGACCATGCCCTATTGATTCAGGGATGCCAAGGGTCTTTCAGTTGCCCCAGCATAGAATACTGTATACAACCCCCCTCCATTTGATGTGTACACCATGGGCTCAGACTAAAGTGAGTGGCCGGGGTGAGAGTTAAACTCACGCCCCAAAGCCAGAAGACAGCGTTGTAGACCGTTAGGTCACGGGGAACATGGAAGGTGGGCAAGTCTAGGCCATTCTTTCAAATCCATGACCCTGCTCTTCATAACACACTACAGTGTGGTGGTCACTTCAGGGGCTTGCCAACCTTGGTGAGTCTGAAGTGGGCATGAGTACAGGTGCTAGCAGTTCATGAGTGTAGGGACCACCCATAACACCTGTACTACAAATTAACATATCTCTGATGATAACCTGAACTGCCAGATCCGAAGATCTACAGAAGCATCTGCCCTGCCTACATCTCTGTAATATAATGTAAAGTTGGCCATTTTCTATTTAAAACCTTTTATGTACATCTTTTTAAATGAAATACAAGACATCATGACTTGAAGACCAGATTTGAACCATGATTATCACAATTTTTTTACAATTTAGTGTGATATTGTTCACTTGAAGAGGAAAATAGATAAAAATTTCATTATAACGACACCGGAAATACAAGAAATAATCACTCAAACATAAGTTGACTCAGCATTGTTAATTATGTGTTAATATGATACTCTTGGTTTCGCAATGTTGTCTCTTTGGATTTAACTTTCAACATTACGCCGGAAGTGCATCGCTCATAATAAGTGAGACAGGATCATATTTTAGCCGTGTAGACGTCTATGTTGAATTGAAAGCGGAGTTTGTAAGCTGAGTTGGTATTCCCATGTGTTGAGTGTGTGGGCTGTCTGCACTACTCTCCTCATTAACTCGAGTTGCAGTTCTGTTGTATTCTACATCTTTGTTGCAATTCTAAATTTGTTTGTTTGCTTGAACAACTTCGCAGTATCCAAATTTAGAACTGTTTTAACAGTGTTTTTGCTCATTAGTTTGTGTTCCAGCGGATATTTTCAGAAATTTTTGAAGTGGTGTTGATACAGTGATTTTAACAATGGTTATTAAATGCTTTTATATGAGTCAAGGTGGTAATAAGCTACATCATGAGCATTCGCCAACGATTTACCCGGTCCTATTAAAAGTAAATTGATGATTTTTTATTGTTTAAAATGGTCAATCTTCAGTGTATGTGTGGAACTGTTGGTGTGCATGAACTTTAAATAAGCCAATCAGTGGTGGCCACTGTCAATTCACAGTAGACCGAGCTAAACCATCTCAGGTTTGGAGAAAAATTATTGGATTCTGTCAAGAGGAATGACCAAAAAAGTCACAAGAATCGGCACAGTAAGAAAATGATTGGCCTTTTTTGATTGGCTATCATTGTCAAATTTCCCTGCTGGTCAATTACGCCAAAGGTTAATGACCTGGGTTGACCCTTAGAGTTGACCTTTTGACCTTAAGGTCACCTGAGGTCAGCCAAGGTCAAGTAGAGGTCATCTGAAGTCCTTCAGACCCTCCACTGACCACTGGTCATTAATGGCACACCCTGAGGTCAATAGACTCTCTACTAATGACCTGTTATGTCCTCTTGAGCTTTCGCAGCAAATTGGAAACACAAATATGGACTTAGCGTGGATATTTTTGTACCACGTACGTTGTATTTCGAATCACAACAGCTGCAGATAGATAGATGTGGTAAGTGCAGCCCTCTAAGCCCAGTTCTGGGCGCTCACGAGGGCTGATTGATGAGATGAGATGGGAGAGAGAGCGTGAGTCCTCAACATGTTACACATTTACCTCATGTGAGGGATCTTTTACTTGCCCAGCATAGTCACTGATACAAGGAGCTGCCAATTTAACGTCTCATCCGAACGACATCCAGCTGGGATTTTGCTCACGAAGGTCCACTGAAAATTTCGGGTTCCCCAACCTGGGTTCGAACCCAGGCAGACAAAGGCCTTCAGCGGACCAGACAAACACTTTAACCACTCGGCCGCCCAAGTGCTAGATTCGGCGCCTCATGTTGGAACCCATGTATGCAGCTCGTAACAAGCTTACATGTATCTTTCATGTAATTCGAGACTCGATACTGTTTGATATGCATGCGTCACAATGCCAGGCTGCCTTCCAGTGCCTTGAAAGCTCAATACCACAAACAAGTTTGTCTTCTTTACTTTTGAATTAGGAATTGCGGACAGTGTGTTGTTGTTTGTGAAGCATTATAAGCCTAAAATATTGCCACAACATCATAGATGTTGAGCTCGTTTGAATAAAATACTTTGTTGATGTACATCAATTTCTTTAATGTGATACTTGGTGTCATGAAATATATGTCTCAGAACAAATTTTGTAAGTGTTGATGTGCAAGTTTCATGTCTCGCCGACCAAAATTACACGCGCAAGTATTGACTCCGAAATTTTCGCAAATTGCATTTCACCTTTTCAATTCTAAGACATGCAGCTATGATATCCAATTGTGCACCAAATCTCTTTAACATTTGAATCAACACTGCGCGTTTCATTGAAAAACAATCTAATGTGGCTTTTTTCAATCATGTTATTACATATTTCATCCAAGGCAATGTCTCTCTCCAAGAAAATCTTATAACAAATATTACTGAAACTTGACACTTTCATTTTGCTAAGGCCACACATAATTGATTCTTAGCTTCGCGGACCCGCCGACACAATAGATTTGCTGCCGATGGAAAAAAAAAAAAATTTTTTTTTTTTGACATTATAAAAAAAAATTTTTTTGTCACCTTTTTCTTTTGTCCTACCGACCGACCCTAGAAAAAGTGCCTTGAGAGGATCCGAGAAGCTAAAGATCAATTATGTGTGGCCTAATTTTAAGCGAAAAAAGTTTTTTGGATTCAGTTTCATTTAGAAACAATGATACGCCTGAGATGATTGATATTTCATCTTTAATGTACTTCATTGTTATATATGGATTGAGAAACAAACTTATGAATAATCTCAAAATAAGCAAGGAGTATGAGTATTGAAATTGGCGAAAGGGACACCGGAAATTCTCCCGTGGCATAATGGTTAAGAGCGCTTGTGCAACTGCTGGCTTCTGAGGACATGAGTTTGATTCCAATCTGTGAACTCAATTCTGTCAGTCTCTTGTGACTTAGAACTAAAATACTTATCGTAGGCAACTGAAAGATCTATCACATAAAGAAAATGTGTTTATAAATGGTATTCTATAATGATCAGGCAAGTTAAAGATTCCACCATTGGGGACTGGGAGTACCATGTTGTTGAGTCATAGCTTTGACATCTCATCATTATGTCTCTGGCAGTGGCTTAAAATAACTTCAGAGCCAGTAAAGTTGAAACAAGATATTTTTGCAAATTTACTGAGTCATCTATGATGTAATTTTCAGAATTTCGCAATTCCAAGTCCGCTCGATTAGCCGTTGTACAACCCTATTGTCATTGCTAACTGGAACTGCTTCAACATTACTTGACTGGTCTGCTTGCAAGATGGCGAAAATAGAGATGGTTTGAAGAGCTTGAAAATTTTAAATCGCTTGTGGTAATTTATGAATTGGATTCCCATTCACCCTTCTCTATTGCAAAAGCAAAGCTATTCCCTTCTATTGCGTCTCTTTTGACAATAAACTCAAGATATGGAACTGTTGCTATGTTGAAGCAAGTCTATCTTAAAAGATTGGTACACATTTCTTCATCTTCCAATAGCATTTTACCCCGGACTGCATGGCTGTACAAAGGTCTCGCCTTTTTCGGTGCATCTTTTGTATGATGGGAAAAAACTGGGGGGGCGGGGTGGGACGGGAAGTCTGAAGAATACGAAGAATAGAAATGGCAATGCTGTGATGTGACAGCTTCGTAAAAAAAAATACCTGCAAAAATACTATTGATGTGACAATTTTGTGACATCTATTTTCCCCAAAGCTGGCAGGCTGCAGACTCGACAGAGATTCAGAAGCACTTTCCAGTGGTTATAGCAGAGTTGGAATATGTGGCACACTTGATAAATGTACCAAAATGTTTCTTGCTCCATGTAGATTTGAGTATGGTGATTATCATCATTAACATAGAAGTTAGAAATTATGGGATTTGAACCACAGATTACAAAAAAAAATTCACAATTCTGTACTCCTTTCGAAGTTGATGTGCCTAATGATAAGATCTCACGGCACGTTACGGAGAACTTTTTTACCACTGAGGGGTAGGTTCAGTTGAATTCTAGGAAAAAAATGACCATCCCGGCGACATACAATGTTTATAAAACAATTATATGATTAATTAAAAGCATATCACGGCGGGATAAGATCGTAAATCGGTGGGATAACATCATATCCCTGTGGGAAAGATTTAAATGCCTGGGGGGCAAGATCTAAATGCCTGTGGGATGTCAAAGATCGTCGGCGGGATGTCAAAAGATCGTCGGCGGGATGTCAAAAACTACCGGCGAGCCTGCAAATTCTCCCCAGGTCAGGAGAGGTCCCCTCAGGGGCAGGGGATGTCCTAATATCCCGCCGGAGATGTTTTTGAAACGTTCTCACTGAAAAAATCCCCGCCGGACATCAAAAATCAAAAAAAATTTGGGCTCTGTTCCGCCGTCTTGAAAAAAAGTTTGAACCTGTTGAATCTTTTTTGACATCCACGGCGCAGTTTTTCCATTTCTAGGAAGCCTTGAGGGGAACAAAAAATACCCCCTGGGGGGATGTGAAAAGTCAACGGCGGATCACCCAAATTCATCCAAATTACCAGGAAATACCATCACGCCGACGTCTAAAGTGCTCCGTAACGTGCCGTGATCGAGACTGGGGCATTAGATGTACATTGTTTCTTGCGCCTTTTAAATTTGATTGCAATTGTTCATTGGTTGTCTTTGTAATTATAGAAGTTAGAAAATATTGGATTTTGAACATGTCTGGAGTTTCTAGACAAACAACTTCTGTATGAACAACTGACAACAAGGGGGAACCTTACAAAACTACCTTTATACCATAACATAGAAGTTAGAAATTATGAGATCAGAAGTTCTAATTTAGAACCCAGATATTCCAGACAAGAAATTCCACATTCTACTCTTTTGAAGTTGGTCTGCACAAGTTGAGCATTATTCTCTCCAGAAATACAAAATTCTTGTCTTTGCAATGCGTCTTCTATGACAAAAAAAAGAAAAGAACAAAAAAAGAGAGAGAGAGCAATCTTGCAAAAGTGCTTTTGATATCACAATTGTGTGACATCTACTTTCATAAAAGCTGGCAGGTTTCAGACTCAATGAAGACACTCTTTCCAGTGGTTACAGAAGTCAGAATATGTGCAACACTGCCAGATGTACCAATGTTATATCTTGCACCTTTTGACTGGTGGTTATCAAAGTTAGGATTAAATTCTAAATTTATGGGATTTAGGACCCTGGGATTCTAGGTAAGCTAGTCTGAATTCTACTCTTTTGAAGTTGATGTGCATAGGCAGAGCATCATTACATGCAACAATGCTATGGTTGCCCTTTACAGTGTCTTTCATGTGAAAAAATAGAGAAAGAAAACCCTGCGAAATTACCATTATGTGACAATTTTGGTGACGTCCATTTGATAAAAGATGGGTGGCTGCAGACTCTATAGAAACTCTTTTTTTCTAGTGGTTACAAATTTTGTAGCTGAGTCTGAATATGAGCCGCACTGGCAGATGCTCACAGATGTACTGGTTATTGTTTCATAAATTAGAAATCATCAAGTGATTATCTCCGATTTAAACATCAGGATCAAGTAAGAATTAAATCTAAAGGGATGTTTGAATATCGGAGTATTCAATATATTGGAAGAGACGAGAGAATTGGCGAGAAACGGAGATGCCGGGAGGGAAGAGACTAAATTGGCGAGTTCAGGGTCCTCATCAACATGAACACAACAAGGAAGAAGAAGAAGAAAAGGTTATCATCATTTGGTGCGACTACAGTCTTGACCTTTACATCGCACCTTCTATGTGAAAAAAGCTGAAAGAGAAAAAAATAACCCTGCGAAAATACCATTTATATCACAATTTTGCGATATCCACTTTCATAAAAGTTGTCAGGCTGCAGACTGATTATCAGATTCTATAGAGGTATATACTTTTTCCAGTGGTTACAGACATTGTAACAGAATCAGAATGTAAGCCAAACTAACAGATGTACCATTGTACCAAAGCGTTATCTGCCACCTTTTGAGTGTGCTTGCTGTCAACGTAAGCTTATAAGTTAGAATTTTTGAAGTTAGAAATTCGGCGACTCCAGATGAGCAATTCCAAATTCTACACTTATGAAGTTGGTACGTGCATAAGTTGAGCATCATTCACGATCTGTAGCAATACAAAAGTCTTGGCTTTTCTAGTGCAATCTATGTATGAAAAAATAAAAATAAAGAGAAAAAGAAACCTGCAAAAATACCATTGATATGACAATTTTGTGACATCCACTTTGAGCTGGCAGGCAGCAGGCTCTGTTAGACTGCAGACGCACTCTTTTCCATTTCCAGTGGTTACAGAACCTGTTATTGTCAGAATATTGCTGAAGTGACTGATGCTGATGAAAGATGTACTGTTTTATCTTGAATTTGAGTGGAATGCAGATGCAGAATTTATCATCATAATGGTAAAAGTTAGAAATTATGAAATTAGCGATTCCAGACGAGCCGTTTTGCGTTCCGCTCCTTAAAAAGTTGATGAGCATAGGTTGAGCGTCATGCTCTCTGCATCAATGCTAAGATCTTGCCCTTCCAAGTGCATTTCATCTGTCTGAAAAAATAACCAAAAAGAGAAAAGGAACCCACAAAAATACCATTGATATGACAAATTTGTGACATCTGCTTTCATAGAAGCTGTCAGGCTGCAGATGGTGTGTGGTCCTGTATGGGGACTCCTTTCAGTAGTGACAAAATCTGTGGAGCTCTGTGACAAGACTCTGTTAGACAGACAGACAGATAGACAGAAATAGAGACTCTATCTTGCACCTTTTGAGTGCCTGGTAATCACAGGAGCTGTCATCTGTGTCTCTGGTCTCTTCCATCATTTCCAAAATGACCACATTATGCCACTTACGTGCGGCACATGGCAGTGCTCTTTCTGCGGAGGCTGCTGATGCACCTCTGCGGCCTTTTGCGACGCAGCGGGAGTCCTCTGCCTCTTCCCAGACCGACCCCTGGGAGATTCGCTGACAGAAATCAGTGGTTCTGATGCAGAGAAATGGCTGCTGGAGATCGGTCCAGTTGAACACATGGCTTAGTCTTTGACTCTTTGCATTATCTGCTGGATGGACAAAATTATACTGGTCAGCCTTTTTTGACCATTGGTCGATGTTGCAAGAGTGAGAGAATCATTCTGAATGTGAAGATGGCTACACACTGCTATACCACAGTTGCTCAGGCTCCTATTACTCTTGCCACTCCTGAGGTCATTGCTGTGGTTCATATTTACAAAGATCTTGCCTTTGAGGGTCGCACTCTCCTTTTCTACCAGCCATATCTATCATCAACCCCTATGTCTGTCTTTCCAACAACTCAAAATTTGCCTCCGAATCCCACATAAGAATTTTGCCTCGGAATCCCGCATCTTGCATCTGACTGAATCGGAAGAGTGGAGAATTACTCCGCTTATTAGATTGTCGCCATGGGTCATCAGCCCTGACACAATTACTGGCTTGATAAAGCAATGGACCCAGTTGGTCTTGCCCGCTACAGTCGGTCACTGGAGTCCTGCAATAGGCAGATGGGCTAACTGGCTGATGTGCTTGACCGCTGTATAACAAATAGGCTGACCGTGAGATGGGCTGACTGCTCGACGCTCACCTTGGTCGGTGACTGCTGCACCAGATATTGGCTGACTGCGAATGATGCTGAATGAGTGACTGCCTGCCTGGACAGCAGCTAGGTTGCCAATTTCTGTATCCTTAGAATGGATATAGTGTTAGAACTCCTGTTCAATGGGTTGTGGGTTCAAACCTAAGACGCAACATGAATGGCTGATGGAAATCTTCCATTAACCATGTGGGCCAACTCCTACACTTTTATGACGCTAAAGGGGGGAGTGTAAGCTGGCTGCCATTCGATGGGTCAAACATATCCAGATCTTGCCGGGTTACCTGTGCCTATGTTGGACGGATGTTTCAGTCATCCTTTGCCTCATTGCTGTGTCCTCATGACCTAATTAGCCTACCAAGTGCATAAATACAGGACATAAAGCCCAAATCAGGCATCCATCCTTTTGATGACACTTAAGATTGGTATGTGAATTCACAGATGAGTTAATCGCCAGATGTGGCACAATTCAACATGAGCGTATTTATAAAATCCCAGAAGGATGGTTGCATTTTACCACCAACCCAGATGGGTGACTTTTCGGCTATCAACCAGATTGGCGAACAGCAGATGGGCAGACCACCATTCGATTCACTGCATTACCAGATGGGTTACCACTGGCATACTGGCCTCTCCATTCGCCACCATAGGATTCTGCCAGCACAGAACCTCGTTGGCCATTTTGTGTGGTGTCATTTGTGAAGTGGCCATTGGTCATTCCGCCCGGGCGACTGCTCAAGGCTAGGCCTGGATAGCTAATCAGGCGACTGACGATGGTCGTTATTGGGTCTGTGGCTCGCTCTGATCTCTCTGTACTTGACGCAAGGTTTCTGCGCATGGCTGGCTCAGCAAGGCGTAGTCTTTAGGCCTCCAGTAATCTGGCATTTTGTGGTGTTGCAATGATGTTGTGACTGTGCTAAGTGGGTGCATCGGGTATTGTAGTGTCTCAATTGTGTCATGGTGAGCAGCTGTATTGTCAATTGTGCTAAAGCAGCTCTTCAGCTTGATGAACAATGTACAGCTCTGTGGCCAAGTGGTTAAAGTTCCCGCCTGCTCCGCTGAAGGTCTTTGCCTGCATGGGCTCGAACCACGGGTGGGGAACCCAAAATTTTCAGTGTACCTTCATGAGCAAAATCCCTGCTGAAGTCGTTCGGATGAGACATTAAATTGACTGCCCCTTGTATCGTGTCTATGCTGGGCAAGTAAAAGATCCCTCACGTGGGGTAAATGTGTGATTGGTTGAGGACTCCCGCTCTCTCTCCCATCTAATCAATCAACCCTCGTGAGTGCCCAGAACTGGGCTTAGAGGGCTGCACTTACCATATCCATCCATCTATCTATCTATCTATCTACATTGAAAAGGGGGGCAGTGTTGTACACATTCAGTAAGTTGTTGGAATTTCAGAAATAGTTTCCATGATCTTGTCCCGTACCGTAGAACGGGGTAAAGTCGGCAATCCTGGGTAAAGTTGACATGCTGTTTTGACCCACTTAATGGAAGAAATGCCAACTTTCCTCACTCACACAGGTTATCTTTGGCATGGTTGCAATAATATAATATGTGTCAGTGACGAAAAGTTGGCATTTCAGCCATTATGTGGGTCTAAATAGCTTGCCAACTTTACCTCATTTTGCGGTAACTCTAAAAGGCAGGGTAAATTTTTAATCTTGATCTGTACTACTGTTGGTTCACCACATGCATAGGGATGACATATGGTATTTCCCACAACCATCTTTCAATTCAGACTTTAATTTCTATCATTTGCTAATTTCCATGTGTTAGATGTTTGAAACAATCTCTTGTCGCATCAATCAACCCTCATTACATTTGTATTCCTGATCAGATTTGATAAGTCTAAAATTTCTGTCAAGGTTTACACTTTTCATATAAATAATAAATGACCTATATCTGCCAGAAATGCCATCGCTGGCCTTGAGTATCATTCAACTATTTCATATTCATTTTGCATCAACTGATTGCTTGTGTAAAGATAGTATCAAAGTGACCCACATAAAAGATGACACTTATCAATTTTGAAATTTGACATCACAGCTTCAATAGATAATACATTACAAATATATATAACGATGATATAATACATTACTTTCTCCTTGTACTTCTATACTTTTGATACGTACCTCTGACAAATGTCAATTGCAATGCCACGCCATGTCAAGAACTCCTATTTACAGTGGAATCACGATTTAGATTGCTTTCGCGGATACATCTTTTATTTGAAGTCAGCCATATGTCATAGAGACCAATGCCTTCTCTTCGGAGACAACGCAAGGTTGCTTCAGTCATCTTTCAATAAATGACCTCGAATCGTGTCAGTTGGATTGCTCTCTGTGATTCATTGACATAAAGACCTTGTGAAGAAAAACCTTCAGTTGTTATAACCTTTACTTTGGTTTGTATTTGTACATTTGCCATTTCTTGAGATGAAGAGTAATTACACATATTTCAGAATCTCTATCTTTAATATTATTATCAGATGCTTTATATATACTTTTTTATTCCCATGAGCGGTTACTTTGCCTTCGGGTCTCAACTGTCAAATGTGCCACTTTCAGCAGAAACCTTACCTGAGTATGTCGTATTTTTGTGGTATTTGATTTAATTTTAACAGCCTAATAGACCTTTTAATTGGCTGTGAAATGCCTTTGTCATGCTAAAACGTACAGCAAATGTACACACTACACAGGTGCCTCAACCATTTGAATGGCAAACACTCCAAACTGAACACACCATATTTCAGTGAATTAGTGACAGAGACAGAGTTTAACACTAATCTAACATGAATTTGTGTAATTGCATTACAGCTACTTTCCCACTGCTGTGTTGTCCAAACAGATGTCTATTCGTCTGGATTTTGCTCTAAGTTACTGATGAATAGCGTTTTTTTTTCCCACAGATATCCAATTAGCCGGGATATCATACAACTGCAATAAGACAAGACTCGGCAGACTTTTTGCGGCTATATATCATATTGTGTGACATGGCTTATATGATAAAGCTACTGCAGAGAATAGTACTTGGCGATTTGACATACAAATTGCCACAGAAGTCTGCACAATAGAACTGCCTCAGATTCTATTGTATTCAGAAAATATGTAGGGAAAATCCTCCGAGATGTAATGATAACGAAGAGGCACTGTCCAAAAAATCAAAATGTGAGGGGCTCAGGGAGGAGAGCTCAGTTGGTAATGCTTTTGGCGGCCAATTGCTGGATTGCAGGTTCAAATCTAGCTTGTGTGACCAATAGATAGACATAGGGACATTAGTTTTCCGCGGTCATGGAACACGGATGGAATTGCCCAAGAAAAGTGACCAAAATAGACCAAAAATTTTGACATCACCATCTTGGATTGGCAGGAAACTTCAAATGCAGACTGGTATGACATAAAACGCGGTCTCTGAGGACGTAAAATGTGGAATCCGGTAGAAGCTGAATTTTCATGTAGCCAAAACGGAATTTACTCAAATTTGAAGCGGAAAACTGAAGTCCCTAGATAGACATATTGAGTAGAACATAAGGTTGTGACTCCATTACAAGATTAGGTATTCTCTGTTCCCTAATAAGTGGTGTTTTTTAGCCGGCCGTTCAGAGCAGGAATGAGGAGTCCTCAATAATGAATATTTACCCCTTGTGAGGTAGCTTTTGAATGCTTAGCATAGATACTGATTCATATATAAGCTCACAGTGCTCAGGGAATGGAAGTTATCAATATCAAATAATCTTACGCTGTTCGAATTGACCAATCCCTGTTGTAGGGACTGCCACCGTTTTGCTTGCTGGGGCCATTTCCTATTCTGTAACGTAATATCCTAAACTGTCAGTTCTATATTTTTGTCGCGGAGCTTGATGTCTTCTGTTGCAAAACGGCTGCGGAATGCTGCCAACGGAGCAATGCCTGGCAATGCCTGGCAATGCTGACTTGACGTGGATTTAATTGGAATTTCATTTTATTTTCGTTTTATGTTGCAGGAAAGCTGAAATGAATCTGCGTGTCGTCCGGGCTCAGCTCAACAGCGGAGAGAGAATCGTGGGCATCAGATACCCCGAGATGCTCATCACCGTGGCCGAGACAGAGCTCAAAGAACAGAGGACGGTGGACAGCATGTTGAAGAACAACAAGATTGTCGTAAGTGGATACATCGCACATTGTTATTGTGAAACATTGTATTTTAATCATGTCTTTTTGTTTAGTGGTAGTTTTTGTCATTATCTTAAAGCCTTGACACACTCAAGACCTCCTTTAACTTTCCAAACCTTTCCTTACTGTTCTCCTTTCTTCGTAAGGTGTTTATCTATCTATCTGTAGATCTATCTTTTTAGCTATCTATTTATTTATCTCTGGAGTTTTCATATCCGTATATCCACCTATTTGTATGTCTTATCTATTTATTCATCCATCTATTAATCTATCCATCCACAAAACTTCAGTCTATCTGCTATATATGTTTATATAGATATCAATCACTTGTCTGTCTCATTATCTATCTTAATACCTAAATATCGCTGTGTCAATCTGTCTATCTTTAGAATGCATATTTCCATCCCATAATTGGTCAATGATCCATCTCGCCATCCCTTTAATCTATCAACCAACCCTGTCTATAAATATATATATATCCAGGTCTAGCTTCTGTGTGAGAAGATAGTTCTAAAATGCCCCATTACGACAAAACTGCCGGGAGCAAAAGAACAAAGGGTGCCGAAACAGAGCGAGATTTTTTGTTCCGCTTTTTCCCCCTCTTGCGTCCATGTTCAAGCTCAGGCATTGGCTGTGTATAATTGGTGTCTTTGACACTGAGGCTTTGATACAGTCTTGAACCCTCCCTGTGAAAACGATAAGTTGTTATTCCACTGAAATGGATTTTCGCAGCATGTAGATCAAAAGACCGCCTCACATACAAGCCGACACAAAGGGAACACAGTTCAACATGTTCTCTTGTTGCGTTCAAAATGGCCGCCGACATAATGCTTCGCTCTGTGAATGCCACACTCTTTCAGTGCTCTCTGAGCCGCCTATGCTTCTCTATGGACGCTCTATGATCGTTTTCTCTGCTTCATGATCAGTTCTGTGAATGTTTAGAACAAGATCTTTTGAGCTTTTGAGTATTTTGTGTGAAAGTGTATCTGAGAACGTTTCTCGGCAAAAGTTTCAGAATGAGCTGTAAGATTTTGAGGCGCTGCAATCAAATCCTTCCTGCTAATAGATGATGGACAACTGGACGTGCCATTTGACTAGAAGCGTACTCTGCAGAAATGCTAAATTTGTATTTGTTCTAAGACGGAATGATGACTCTACTTATTTAACATTTTCTGGCTTTCAGGATGAATGTTTGAAATGTCTTTATTCTTTTATCAGGTTGATTTATTATTAAATTGGCTTAGACCCTGATTGTCATTGCTCCTGGTGTTAAATTACTGAATCAATCTGCACACGTAGATATATGATTTATAGCTTTCTCAATAGAAATTATATTGATGATGCTCTCACTCATTGTAAATGTAATATTATTTCCTCTTTGAGAAATAATTCATTTGTGCTATCTATCTCTAGGACTATGCTCATTCGCTTTCTTAGAATCTTAGTAGAAAAAATGCTCACAGAAAATGCTCCCTGACTGAGAAAGCGTTCTCTTAACTCTTGCAAGAGACTCTTAACAGATGCATGTCTGGGTGAAATTGAGGCTGTAGCAAAACGACGAGGCAATAAAACAAGCCGCGGCAATAAAATAGGACTATAGTGCAAGAAAAAAGGAGTAAAGAGGAGTAGAAAGGAGTATAAGGAGAAGGAGGAGAGGAGAAAGGGGTAAAAATATCGAAGGAGACGGCCTCAAAGACAAAGAAGTTCCACAAAGAAGTTCTTGGGCGGCAGTGCACCTCCTCACGAACGTCTGTGGTTTGCGAAAAAAGAGAAAAAGATGGGGCGGTGGAAGTTTGTTTGATTCCCAGATCAAAGCCGCAACACCAGGGGATGAAAGATGCTACCAGTGCAATGCAGTACAAGAGAACCAGAAAAGAACCAGAAAAGAACTAGAAAAGGACTAGTGGAGACCTCTGCTAAGGACAACGAGAGATACCGAGACAGAACTGTGACGATCTGCCAGGTGCCACAGAACTGGAAGGAATTTTTAAAAAACAGCTCACATGCTCTTTATGGCTGTTCAAGGCTGTTTAAAGAAGAGTGTGTTCAAGACTGCTCAAGACTGTTCAGTGTTCAAAGAGTTTTCAAGTGACTATTCAAGACTGCTGAAAGACTGGTCAAAACTGTTCAGAGACTATTCAAAGACTATTCAACGACTGTTCAAAGTTCATAGACTGTTCAAAGACTGTCCAAATGACTGTCCTAGACTGTTCTAAAACTGTTTAAAGATTCTTTAAAAACCAGATACTGTTCTAATGTAGTTGAAAACTGTTTGAAGACTGTTCAAAAACTATTCACAGACTGTTCAAAGAGAGGCATCAGTGTCAAGTTTTAGTGATATTACTGTATAAAATTCTACCCTTGCGGTGACAGCAGTAACGATGAGAGGTATTGCGACAGAACTGTAAGAAACTGTCACTGAACAACAAGTAACTGGCAGGACTGTTCAAAGACAGCAACAGACTGTTCAAAGAAAGGCTTCTGTGAGTCTGTGCACAGTTTTGATGACTACCCAGTAAAATGATAGCGTTGCAACACCCGCTGCTGTGTGTAGCTAGCTTTGGCTGAAACAACAAGACACTGAGGACACAGCAAGTCTACAAATGAGCATAATCTAAAGTTTGGCCAGAATGATTGGAGGACTAGAAAGGTGGTGGCCTAAGATTAGTGGGGTAAACAACAAACACAGGTCTCTGTGAACCACAACAAAATACGGACTCGCGGTCTCTTTGCGACTAATTGGAATCTCCAAGAACTGGTATCGCAAGTTATCAATGGACCCGAGTTCTTGTTGCTCATTAATTAATTCTTTTGAATCTTTTTCCCTCATATTTTCTGCCTTTCGTTTGTCTTACTTCTTGCCATACTTCAGGTGTACTCAGCTAGGAAATATATATAGTCCGCTATATGCTTTGTGACATTTTTCCATTAATAGCATCCATTAGAAAGACTTATTTGAATTCAGTCCAGGGTTTGAAACCTTCAAGTCCTGCATATTTCTAAAAATTGCTAAGATATTAGGCATCTTTCTTGAAACTAGGAGGACAGGCTCCTATCTCATTTGTCAATGTCAACCTCATTTCTACTGGTTTTGAGGGGTTCAAAGGCATCATAAAGCCTGTCTAATGATCTTGAATGATCTTCATCACTTAGATAAATTCTGAATAGAAGCTTTAAGCTTATTCTTTTGAAGCTGAAGTTCTGTGAGATTAAAAAAATTGTTCGAAAATCACTATATTCAATTGTGACTCTTCGATTGACTGACATAAATTTCATTGCGGTGAAACTCAAGTTCCCAATAAAAAAGCAAGCATTGTGACAGGCTCTGACAGCACCTGTAAAGTCCTGTATTGCATGCAGTGACCGAATTCTTTGATATAGAACTCAATCCTTCTCATGCCTCATGGAGCTCTGCATTCTCTTTTTTGTGGTAAATCCCACTTTTAACTGGGCAGCCTTTTGTAAGTGAACTTGGTAATTGTTGTTTATTGCTATTAAGAGGAGCACGCCAGGCTAATTTGGACCTCTTAAATTCGCAAGGACGTCTCTCATTGGGTGTAGTGGGCCGGTGGTCGGTTGCCATTGAGGCGGAGTTGTCGTAGGGAGTTGTGGGGATGCTGTGTTAAATTGGTGCGAAATCCGAAGGATTGCATTTCGCCCGCACAAAAGAGAGGAATAGGAACGCAATAGGAACGGAATGGGGAAGCAGGCCAGTGTGTCAGATTGAGGCGATGGCCAAATGCGATAAAACGGCAGCAAATGCAACAATTTCAAGCTGCAAGCCACAGTGGGTACTCCGCTGGAATGTGGTAAATTGCCCTCAAATGTAGCGAAATGCAAGGAAATGCAATGATATAACATCCAACGCAAGAAAAAAACTGGATTTCAACAGAAGAGAGAACTTTGCGAACCCTTTAGAAAGATGTTTGTTGTAAAAGTGGTATCTCCTCTTCTCTTTCATGGCTACTGTTTGTCCACTAACGGCTGAATTTTCAAGTTTGGGGAGAGAAAAAGTCTCCCAGTCGCGACACCCGGTAAGTGATTTACTGCTATCGCCGATCAAGAAAAGGTGCCTAGATTCAATGGATTGAGCGCAAACTAGCCGGCCAGATTGACCAAATGCAATTGGGCGCATTTTATGGGGCCCCAATGAACTTAGTGGCTCGGCAAATTGCTCCATACAACATTAACTCCCTCCTTCCAGGCAATCTGCATTTTTGTGCTCCTGACACTTCGCCCCCAAGTTGTTTGTTTGACGACATTGCCAGATGGGATTTTGGGATTGCATATTGCCATGGCATGCCTTGCAATTTGAAAAACAAAGATAAACAAGAGAAAAAAGGCAGACAGGTTTTGTCGTTGTTTCCTTTTCATGATGGTGACACAGCAGGGTGCCTAATTAGCGACTGGCTTTGAAGACTTAAGACCAGAATTTAGCTCAGAATTTAGCTGAAATGAGTCGAACGATATCACTTGCATCCTTCTGAGTCGTGGGAACTTTCACAACATTTATTCCTCCTTTTGCAGTCGGCCACTTTGCCTGCAATTGCAGAAATAAGGAGCGTAAAAGCAATTCACTGGCCACCTGCATGTGGTTTGGTGTGTGTATTGGTGGATATTCGGTGTAATAATACACTTTATGGTTGTCCCTGTGAGATTCTGGGGAAGGATTAGCTCAGTTGCCAGTGGACCAGGCTACCAATCACTGTGTCCCGGGTTCAATTCCCACTCATGTTGGGTCACCTGGATTTAAGTTGGACAGCAGTTTCAATCATAATTCTCCATATTGCTGTGGCCTCCTTCTAATCTAACCAGTCTTCAAAGTGCTACGAAAGAATACAGGACGTAAAGCCCAATTCTTCCAATCACCCGTGCTTTTGCGGTGCAGCGTGCCAAGGGTGCATCTCCCCTCATTACCATGGTACCTGGCTCTCCTAATTAAATATATAGGCTTTGTCAGTACAAAAATACAGGACATGCATCCCTATTTCCCACCTCTCCGCTGAACAGACATTAACCATTCAAATCAAATATATATATACCCCCTCTCCACTGTCCAACCTCACATTGCATTACAAAGCATCACAAAACTAAAGGAATTCTTGATATGACCAAATGTGAGAATTGTAGATTTATTAGTTGCACAATGTAAACCTGATGTAGACCGGCAGCAGATGCCACATAACGCCGAAGAGCAACAATTACTCTGTTCGCACAGCGGAAGACATCTAGCCAAATCATGCTGCCAAGTCTCACGGAATCTCGCCAAATCTCGCAGAGCATAGCATTACCCGTGTCTGGGGCTAGTGACGGTGTCTGTATCTCACTTTTTTGCGGCTCACTGATGGATTTTTTGGACATCACGACAATCAGCACATCTCTCCACACACACTCTACTCTGCTTCGCCGCCACGGCACTGCACCGCCACTCTCTGCTAATTTGGCCTAATAGGAAAAACGTGTTGCACAAATTCTCCGTATTTTCTCCGAGCGGAAAAAACTCCTACAGGAGGTCCATGTCGACGTGATGAAATTTGTCTCACAGCGTTAATTAGACAAAGTAGAAAATGTTGAAAAAAGGTATCGGAAAGTGACAAATGTTTCATCTGAGCTCCAGGCCATGTTCTTACATACATTTCTCTGTTTCAAATTTTCAATTTGTCTTTTGAAGAAAAAGACTGCTCCAACTTCAAGTCAGGGCCAAGATATGAACAAAACATATAGTTTGGACTTGTCGGTAGCTCATTGGCCCCATTATTTACCAAAATATGAAAAACCAACATGTTCCAATAAGAAACTTTGTTTTCGTGAACCCTCCCTGAGGTGTGAAAATTTCACCTCAAGATGCAATTAATGTATTCTATACATCCTTCGAGATGGCAGGGTAAGTCAAAATGACTTGCCATTCTCTTCCTGCATCCAACTGACAATCTGACTTTGGTTCTGACATTATTTCAAAGAACCAAGTCACACCGCGAGTGCAATGTCTGTCTGTCTGGAACTGTAATATGACATTTCCCTTTGATCTGTGTACATTGTACATATCACATCTGTTATTAGACCCTGGGAGTTATCACACATTTTTCTCCTTTTTCTTCTAAGGGACCGTTCAGAATTTATGACTGGGGGGGGGGGTGGGAGTTTTGGCCGAGGGGGTACTAACTTTTCACATGTGTTTCAAGGGGGGGGTATTAATTTTTGACAACACTTCCAAGGGGGGGGGTAAGAAATTTTAACAAAGAAAAAATGTTAAAAAACATGCATGAACTCATTTTATTTGGACTTTTTTACGGGAAAATGTCCGCAAAATGACGCGAATCTGTACGAATGGCCATGTATAACAGTAGGGGACAGCGGGCACAGTGAGACGGCGGGCACAGTGAGACGGCGGGCACAGTGAGACGAAGCCCGTAGCGTCTAGCTGGTACTGTTAACAGATCAACCCTCTTTTGTATAGTACAAAAAGTAAGTAAGTGAGAGCCTGCACAGCATATCGAGAGTGGAATTTCAATATTTTGGTTTTTAGCCAGTAAAAGTAAATAATTTTGCTAAACGACTTTTTGTTATAATTCCCAAGAAAAATGGTATAATGCAAATCAATTGCCAGGGATTCAAACCTAGATTATTTGTCTTAGTTTAGTGAGATGATGAACCACAATACAGGCATCCGGTCCGCAGGATTCAAAAATTTTATAAAGAGAGCTGCGTGGGGCACAGTGAGACATCATAAAATACACTCAAAACGACCTGAATGTAAGGCATAGCTTACAATTCACTATTAAAAACAAAATGTCTGCGATGAAATACTGATTTTAGTGAGACATATCCAAAGAGAAGCATCAGAAAGAATTTTGATTAGTATGTAACTGGTGCGGCAAGTTAAATAAGTCGTGAATGTGTCCTGTGCGATGAAGTTTCGAAACATGCTCAACAACGGACCTAAAAAATCACCTAGCCAGCTATTTTTATAAGAGTACAATAGTTTCTATAGCAACAATTGATAGAATAAATCCGCAGGTCCCGTGGATCGGCGGTTATGGCAGCAGATGTCCTGTCTCACTGTGCCCTGCCTGCTGTCTCACTGTGCCCCACCCACGGGGCACAGTGAGACACTTAACGAGCATGGACGTAACTCAAAGTTTCTGCAAACCTGTAAAACGTAGGAACCTGAAACTACTGGACAATATACCCAACGTCATTACCTATAATGTGGACCTGATCTCATTTAACTCGTTACAGCAAACATTTCAGACCACTTGAAAATAAAGAAAGTGTCTCACTGTGCCCCGCTCTCCCCTATATATGGGTGTATTGCTTTGTATGTCGAGGGGGGGGTACTAAAAATACGCGTAAAACCTAGGGGTGGGGTACTAAAAATCCGCATGAAGCTCAAGGGGGGTATCAATTTTTGACGGGAAATTCCGGCAAAATTCCAACCCCCCCCCCCTCAGTCATAAATTCTGAACGGTCCCTAATATTCGATACGTCCCAATTTTCTTCTCGCTATTCTTACTGCTCCATTGTTTATTCTTGCGCTTCGTCTTGCACTTTCGCTCTTGCACTTTCTCTTGCATTTTCTCTTGCATGTAATACTTTTGCACTTACAACTACTGTGTAACTCTTGCACTTGCTACTGCAGTTACTTTTGTGCTAATTACTTTAGCACTTATTACCCTTGCACTTATTTGATGCTCTTGCACTTTTTACTCTTTTGCACTCATTGCACCTGTTAATCTCCTTCTTTTTTGCCTATCATATTTTACACTCAATATTGCACTTCTTGATTTTGCACTTGTTGCCCTCGCACTTCTTGACTTTGCACTTGTTGCTCTTGCACTAAATCACTCTCTTACTTCTTGTTCTTGTCATTGATGAACTTGTTTCCTTTGTACATGTTGTTGCACTTCTGGCTTTTGCACTTCTTGCTCTTGCACATGTGGCTCTTGCACTTATTGCCTTTGCACTTATTGCCTTTGCATTTCTTGCCTTTGCATTTCTTGCCTTTGCATTTCTTGCTGTACTTGTTGTTCTTGCACTTAATGCTCTTGCACTTATTGCCTTTACACTTATTGCATTTGCACTTTTTGCCTTTGCATTTCTTGTTGTACTTGTTGCTCTTGCACTTCTTGTTACAATTACTGCTCTTGCAAATCTGGCTTTTGCACTTCTTGCTCTTGCACATGTGGCTCTTGCACTTATTGCCCTTGCACTTATTGCCTTTGCACCTTTTGCCTTTGCATTTCTTGTTGCTCTTGCACATCAGGCTGTTGCACTTCTTGCTCTTGCACATATGGCTCTTGTACTTACTTTCCTTGCACAATCTGTACATAGCTCTTGTACTTTTTGTTGTACTTATTGCTCTTGCACTTATTGCTCTTGCACATCTTGCTGCACATTTTACTCCTGCACTTTTGCACTTACTGCTAGTTAATACTTGTCCACTTGTTACTTTTAGCACTTATTTCCCTGCTGCTTCTCTTGTTGACTGGCACACTTGACTCTCACGTTTACTTCCTTCTTGCTACATTTCCTCAAAGCTGTCGACAGCTGAGTATCACATGTCCCTGCAGTTGCGCACATGATGATATAATCATCTTAATGACCAAGAATTCGCTCTCACTCTCCCGAGCTGTCAGTGCGACTTTTTTTGACGCGCTTTTACCAAAAGTTTCCAATTTCGTCAGCAGGAAATGTTTGCCGTAAAAGCATCTTCCGATTTGCGTCTTTCTGTCTTCCTATTTCTGTTTTTCCGTCTCTCTGTCTCTTTCCTTTCCAGGGTGTTTTGCTATTTGAGTTGAAATTCAAGTGGAAACTCCAGTGAAAATTCATGTGAAATTTCAGCTTCCAGCATTTATGACAACAGTTTTGTAAGGGCTGCAGTAGTAGGGTCTATCCGAAGCATTGCTGAGGCTTGAGGTTCTTTGGAATGTCTTCTGTCCTTCACTGAATTCCATTTCTGATTTCTTGATTTGATAGTTCTCTGAGACTCTCAGGCATATACTTGCCACTCAGCACAGTTGATAAAAAATAGGACTCATGGTCAGATTTGAAAGGGTTTTCAACATGTCACGAACTTACCCTGTAGGCCTATGTGGGATCTTTTACTTGCTCCCAGAATAAACTGATATATATGCCCAATTGGTCATTCAAGGATGAGTATTAGATTGTTTAGGCATTTGCAATGGTTGATTGCATGAGATATATTATTACTCCAGGTGGGGATCATGACTTGCCAAACAAAGATACTGATTGACTAGGGACCTCCCATTTAGCTTTTATCTAAACAACTTCCATCTTTAATGTTGCAAATACAGACCAATAAACCAGGCCTTTTTCCCGCTAATAATCCAGGCCTTAGTCTCTAGCCTTATGATGTATCTTTTCAGCTTATCGTCAGTGGGAGTACCTTGTCCTACTACTGTCACTGTGATGTTAAACACAGAAATAATTTCCACTTGAATGACGGTTGGTGATTTTTCAAGTGAAACGTTGATTGTAGAGATCTGGGGATGAGACGATGTTTCTGTGCAATTATCGAGAATGTCATTGTGATGAAGACAAGAGCTGTAAAAATGTCTGTTACAATCATTTGGCGAAGATGAGTGATGAACTCCAGCCTCTAGTAATGAAACCACTTTACTCTGGTTTGATGCGAGACCCATCAACATTTCTGACATGGCCATTAATATCTGGCGAGTTGCGTCTAGCATGCTGGCCATGTTTTCCCTCCTTGAAGCAGCTCCGCAGCAAAACTCCACAGCAAAACTCCGCAGCAAACTCCGCAAAGCCTCTCGACTCACGGCTGCATTATGTTTCACCAGCCCTGTGACAAATTTAATTGTATTTATTGCTCATTTGGGTGGTAATCATTAGACATCACTTTTGCACTTTGCTGCCAACCGATTGCCAATGGGTCGTTGTAATGAACGTTCGCGACTCCTGATTCCTGAATCTTGATAGACATGCATGAAGGCATTCAATTCTGGAGCGCATTTAACAAGGATTTGGCTTTTGTAATGTGCGATTATTAGTACTGTAGTAGCCAATTTGCTGTAAATGTAATAGTGACTTGAGGAAGCAGCAGTAGAAATTTTGGAAATTATTCATTTGCATAGATCATTTATTGTAATGTCATCATCGTTGCTCGGAATTCATGAATTTTGGGGGACCCACCTCAACGGTAACATGCTGGAGTGCTTGTTAGGTAAACTTCTGGGTCCCGGGTTAGATCCCAGGCTGCCAGGCTAGGACGACCCATGAGAGTCTTCCTTCTCACATGTAAGACTACACTTTCTTAAATCTTTATAAATTAACTTAAATCATTAACGGAGCAAATGTTAATTATATTCACTTTCATTGATGATGAACTTTAATTTGGCTATCAGGACAATAGCTGAACTGCCCAGTTTACTATCAAATTTTGACTGACAAACTAGTACCAAACCACAAAAAATGGCTTTGATTTGCTTTATGTGTAACTGCCCAATCACATCATCAATTTGTCCGAAATGTTTCAGTTGCTATCCGATGTCAGCTGCTGCATTCTCGATGGAAGACGGTTTGATTTCGCCAAGCGACATTGTTGCAATTAGACATTGCTACATTCATGTCGAAATTTGTTGTAAGATTGGTCGGAATTTCCGAAAGTTAAAGGAGTTATTTGATGTATTGGCCATTAGTGAATAAAGTAGTGGCGGACGGGTCGGAGGCATACCCTGCGTGGCTAATTCGTGTCTATCCAAATAGTTCCATATCTCACGAGATCTCACGAAATCTCACGAGAGTTTGTCGGAGTCTGGAGCGTGTTGAGATATTGACTTAGCAAGTCGAATTCAACTGCGATTGAAAGTGCGGGTTTAATTTAATTTACCTAGCGCGATAGATGGAGAATACTAGCGGCAGTTGCTTCTCCAGATTAGGTGTAATTAATTGGCGGCTTAGAGTCTGATCAATTTTCATAGACATGAAGATGGCAAATTAGAGCGAGCAAAAGATTGGTGAGCACGGAAGCTCCCTTGCTGTCAGAACATTAATGCAATATTGGAGGTATTCCACGCTATTGTGCTTTGATGGAAGACCGGGACTTAAAATTACAATGGTAATACATGGTATGTAAAGGTAACAATTGCCTTTTACTGATATATAGCTGCAAAACACATGCTTTGACTTAATGTTAGTTGTAAACTTGTAAACTTGTAGTATTTTGGTTTTATCAAATCGTTTTTTTTTTGGCAATGTGCTGCAGCAAGTTCAGTTCTATAATTCTATTGGTGGTCATTTATGTGAACAATTATTTTTTTATTTGACTTATTGTTTGCTATGCTACATACTCTGACAAGCAACCCCCTTTCTGCTGACATGAGTCACGTCAGGGATTTCTCAGTGAAGTGTGGTCTCTCCTGTAATAACTTCTGTATGTGGAATAAAAGTGCGAAGACTAGAAGGTTGTGAATAGGAAGATGCTTTTCCCTATGTCTCATAGACTAAGCATTGTTACCCCTGGAATAGTCACTGTTGTGTTCATTTCTTTTTTGCAATGTGAAATGGAGCAATGAACGTCAATATTTCTTATTTGGACTTTGCTTCTTTCCAGCCGATTTATTTCGAAAAGGAAAGACATATAGATTAAAAAGATCTGAAACTTGAGTGCAAGTGATTAAAGAATAAGGTTGTTTCCATGGTTACCCAGGCAGGAAATGTGATTGGTGACCTTCGACATTGCTTTAGCCTCTGTCTGCTTGTGTCTGGAGCTGACAGCCAGTGGCTGGTCTCCGGCAGTCTCCTGTAGTCCGCGGACAGCACCTGCAGTTTCTGGTTATTGGTAGAAGACCTGTCCATTTGGAAGGCCACGTGTCACGAAAGGTCAGTCTGGTGGCATGACCTTGAAAAAGGAACCCAATGACTTTGGCCTGACCTTGGCCTGACCTTGGTATAACCTTGATGTGACCTCTGCAAGGTCACTTCTATCAGACCTCCGTCAGCCTTTGGCTCGCCATTGGCTAACCATCAGCCCGTCAAGTGACTTGAGCAACAACGGATGACACAAGGCAATGACAGTCCCTGGCCTTCCTGGATATCAACGGTATTCAACGCCCATTGCTTCACTTTGCCGCTGCACACATTACTGCTGTCCACTCTGCGACTGCGGCCTCGGTCTTCGGAATTCAGAATTCGGAAGGGTGATGACACTCTAAGGACGGCGAAAATCACCACAAAAGACAACCGTAGAAGCCACTGACAAAAGTCAGCAGCTGAGACAACGACAAAAGTCACCGCCTCACACAACGGCGACAAAAGTCGGTGGCAGTGACAAAGGCCAATGACAGGTCTCTTTCTCTGCCTGTTACCCTCCTGGGCCTTGGCATTCTCCAGCGACAACTTTGGTGCCTTATCCACATCAGTCTAGTTTTTGTAGGCCACTTGTGATTACAAAAAGGTCACCAGCTGTTCCTCAATTGCTTAGGCAAGCACTTTTGTTGTAGTGCTGAATCAGATGCTGTCTTTATGTAACAATTGCTTATTTTAAATTATGTTATGTATCTATATTGTGTAATTGTATTCATCACATTGATGTAACTTTCAAAATGGTGCTATAGATATTTGTGAGACTCAGACTGACAGGTTGATTTGTATCTTTTTGTGCTTTATTTTACTGCTTGTCTTGTATGAATAGTTTCGGATTATATCAAAAATCTCGAGAGCAAATATCTTGCGTAATTGGTTCATTCTAAAACTATGACTATTTTGACGGATAGAACTAGCAAAGGAGCCTGCCTCGTCTATTAATATTATAGAACTGACATTGTTTAAGGACTTGTTTAATTGTCTGCTATGATTCTTTTGGGGTTTCAAATTTGTTCTTATTTATTGATATTACTGCTATGTGACAATAAGTACGTCTATATATTATATATGATTATTATATGAAAAACATTCAAATATATCAGTCTGTGAATCTGCAGTGTTAGTTGCCACTAGACAGTTATGTATTGCTTGCCTTTCATTTTGCTTCTTCTTTGCAGTAATTCCTCCCAGGCAATCTGTGTTAATTACGTTCAATTGCGCTGTGCACCACAACATAGAAAGACGAGTCGCTGCAGGTCCATTCATTGTAAAGCTCAAATTGGGATAACGAGATCTTTGTGTTTTCTTTTCTCTTTGTTTTTTTTTCTTTCTCAAATGAGACCGATTGATATTACTCAAGTGATTAAGACAAGTGGTTCGTTTGTCTTTTGTCTGTTGAACACGGCCGCTGTGGACAAAATGGGAGTCACAGGACGTGCGGTCGTCGTTTTATATCAGTCATTCTGAAGCACAAATTGGTACGAAAGGCCTTTTTGGCGAAAACCTAAACTGGCTTGACAATAAGTTCACATTTTAAGGTAACTGGTATCTATTGTTGTACAATGTACATCAGTATTTTTATAAAAGTTTCATCTTTAGATCTTACTGGTCCTCCATTGTAAGCTGTAACGAGGAACTCAAAACTAAGGTGTTAAGATAAAATCAAGTGCTAATTAGCAGATTGGTAGCTCACCTACTTTGGCTGTCTTTTCTGAACACCAAGTTCTCTGAATCACAAGCAGTTTGATGAGAAAGCATTGTAACAACATAACACAATAGAGAGTTTTTCTCTGTGATCTGTCTGAAAATTCACAAATTGGTGAAATAAAGAACAAGTGTTGCGCTGAATGGTTGAACCACCTGGCACATCTGCTAGGGTTCA
Source organism: Platynereis dumerilii (assembly GCA_026936325.1). Lineage (NCBI taxonomy): Eukaryota > Metazoa > Annelida > Polychaeta > Phyllodocida > Nereididae > Platynereis > Platynereis dumerilii. Next base: position 38,476,479 of record JAPTHN010000008.1, read on the forward strand.
TATTTCCCCAATTAGTCTTGTGACAATACATAGACAATGCAGTTTAGGCTTGGTAAAGTTAATATGACACCCTTAATGATCTCAAAGAAGCAGCTGAATCTGGGACAAACGGTGAGCTGAAACAAACAGTGATTTGAAACGAACTGCGAAACAGTGATTTGACACAAACAGCAAACTGGAACAGTTATTTGAAACAAACACCTTGCTTGGCTTGCTGAAATATTAAGAGCTAAATCAAGCAGTGAGTTAAATTAGTGAGCTGAGACAACTGAGCTGAAACAGTGATTTGACATAAACAGCGAGTTGAAAGAGTTAGTTGAAACGAACACCTTAGCTTTCTGAAATATTAAGACTTGAAAAAATTAGCGAGCTGAGACAACTGAGCTGAAACTGAGTTGAAACAAACAGCGAGCTGAAACAATGATTTGAAACTAACACCTTGCTTGGCTTGCTGAAATATTAAGAGCTGAAATAAACAGTGAGCTGAATTAGTGAGCTGAGACAACTGAGCTGAAACAGTGATTTGACACAAACAGTGAGCTGAAACAGTGATTTGACACAGGCAGCAAGCTGAAACAGTTAGTTGAAACTAACCCCTTGCTTGGCTTGCTGAAATATTAAGAGCTGAAACAAACAGTGAGTTAAATTAGTGAGCTGAGACAACTGAGCTGAAACAGTGAGTTGAAACAGACAATGAGTTGAAACAGACAGAGAGTTAGCTGAAACAGTTTGCTCATGATGGGACTTGTATGAAGAGGCCGAGCAAAGTGGGGCTGCATGTGCCTTGAGCCTTGCAGGGATGTTTGGTTGGGATGTTAGGTTGTTTCTTTAGAGGAACCACCTGTCCCTAGCAGTCTCCCTACAGCGAGTGTACAACGTCCCTTCAGCAGTTGACAGGGTCCCTTCTTGTCTGATTGACAGGCAGATGTTTGGCGGAGAGCAGAGCTTGAGAGAGGCGGTGGAAACAGGAAAGCCGGCCAAAGGAGAGAGGTAGGAGAGAGCCAGAGGAAGGTAGAGGTTCAGAGAGCGTCTCGTTCAGAGAGAGTCTCGGAGAACCGGGAGAACCGGGAGAGTACGAGGCCATGATGGAATAGCAGATGACAAGGGAAAGATGGCTCGGTGAATTGTTGACATGAAAGCGGTCTGGCAGATTCCAGGGTGTTCCATGCCATCCATTGGATTGGAGAGTAGTCGGCATTACGGCCTATAATCAAGGGCGTTCCAGCTGCAATTACTGGTCTTTGATAGGCGCCCATGCTCCTCAGCTTATTCAACGACAAAGCGCCTAGCCACAATGACACGATCGCATCAACCCTGTCTGCTTTGGAAGAGCATCCGTAACACCACGTGACTCTACCTGTATGAAACTAGCCATAATCTTCCCAATTCCATCTCAATTTGCCTTTGAAATTCCGCTTTGAAATCTGCAATTCTGCTCCGAAATACCAGGGTATTTTGCCCTCAATTCCATACTCTTTAGCTTTTGGCAATTCTATGCAATTCCATCTGCAATACTCTGTCCATAGCGGCATTCTCCCAAGCAATTGCTCCTCTTCAAGAGGCTTCCTCCACCGTCGTGAAATGAAAAGCGACCGCCCCGATGTCTACATTTGGAATTGATACAAATTGCAACGTTGAAACTGAGTCAATTTACTGAAGAAACCAGACTCAATTTGCCAAGAATTGCCAGAGAAACCAGACTCGCAAACTCATCCAGACTCACAGACGGCTCATCGCGGCCATCTGCAAGTGTTTCTACAATGTTGTTGTCATGGAATTTCAGGGGCGTAAAATTGGCGTGAATTCTTGGATTGAGGATAACTAAGAGGTCAATTGGAACATCCTGCTTCCCCTTTCAAATAATACATTTCATTCCAATTGTTTTGATGGAATTCTAAACGTATGCTGCTTTAGTATGCATGCAGTACTTTCATATGTCTTTCATCTAGCGGTCTTTCTTCTGGGACTCCATCTTTCCATCTATCTATCTATCTATCCATCTACATGTATCTGTATATCTATGAATTGTGGTATGAGGTTCAACAAATGTATCATTCATATCACATATCACACTCTTCTTTTTAAAGTGTTATAAATGCTAACCAATTTTAAATTTCCACATCCTTTTCCGGTCAAAAATACTGTTCAGGTGAACATTGGTCCTTGTGGCAGACAAGGTTTTAACAAGCACAGAGGATTCTGGTGTCAGGGTTCGTTTAACTCTTACGGAGGAGGGTTGGTCTTGTGGTAGCCTGCAGAGCTGCCAATCACTGGGTCCAGGGTTCGAATCAAGCTGTTGTCGTGTCACCTAGGCCTATGTTGGACGGCTGTTTCAGACATCCTTCGCTTCATTTCTGTATCCAGCTCCTGTCCAAATTAGCCTACCCAGTGCATAAATACAGGACGTAAAGCCCAATCATCCGTCCATCCATCTTTAAACTCTTACAAACGTCTCCCAATCAACTTGTGCAACCAATCGCTGATTTGCGCCCGAGACATGTTTTGTCACGGACTTGCTACGCCCGAACAATGGCGAACATGTGTGTGTGTCTGCTTCAATACAATTCCCCCTGAGACTCTTGCTTCTCCCAGACTCATGTTTTGAGAAATTTACACACAGAAAGAGAAGAAATTCAACAAGAAAAAAACTAAATTCAGAATCAACATTTGTCTGGTATCATCAGACATATGGTGATGTCACATGGCAAAAAGAAAAATTTCTAAAAATAAGGAAAAAAAGTTGTTTTTTTTCAATGTACCATATATTGGCTACATTGATATGTCTGGTGTATAATCTGCATTCCTTTAAAATCTAGGAAACATACTTATGGAATTTGTTCCATTTAACATTCCTTGATAGATATTATATATAGAACTTTATTGACATAGAAAAGCATCAAACAGATACATATGTCATTATAGTGTCTGGAGAGCGTTTGATGATGATCTTTTTTAAACACCTGACTTTATCAGACTATTTTACATCCAAAACTGACAGAAAATTAATATATTGCTTGCAGTATTTATAAGGATTTTTTTCTGGAGAAGCTGTTACACTTTTTCAGAAGGCAGTTTTATAACATGTGATATCTAGCAGTCGACAATGACAAAGAAATAAAGATAGTGTATGTATATACATTGTATATATGTGCAGCATTATAAGAGTGTTCTGGCCAAGAGAAGCTGGCAGAGTTCTTTAGAAGATGGTGTTCGGCACACTGCACTCAGACGCTTCAGGTCCATTGGTGCCAATAATTTGTGGGTAATTTGTTTGTGGCTGCCTCAAAGTAACTTCTCCCTTCTTCTCTTTCCAGCAATTGAATGGGGAAGTGGAGGAAGAAAAGAAGAAAGAAGAAGTCAATGGGCGCTCCATTACTGTCCAGCCCGTTAGTGTCATTGTGGGCAAATGTTTGAGAAAAGCCCTCACACCTCCACTCACTATAAAGAACTTCTTCAAGCCCGCTGCCAAAAACAGCCGGCCCACTTCACAGGAGAGGAGGCAAGACAGTAGGCAAGACAGTGGCAAAGATGATGAGAAGGAACGAGGGAACAGCCCCAGCAGCAGCAGCAGCAACGGCAGCAACGCCAAAGAAGCAAGTGCGAGCAAAATGGCGAGCAAAGCTAGTAGCAATAACGTCATAAAAGGTGGTAACAAAACTGCAAAAAAGACTACAAAACCTAAAGTAGATGATGTGGCTGATGATGATGCATCATCAAGTCCGTCAAATGCCACCAGGGGGCGAAAAGGGACCAGAAGTTCCAAACGAGCCTCAACCCGAAATGCAGCCCTCCTAGCAACGGAAGGGTCAAAGGCCAACGGCAGATTGAAAGACGTCAACGACAATGAAAACGAAGAAACGGACAATGATGGCGACCAAGATGCTACCACTATTTGCTCCGACGAGGGTAACGATACCCAGGATATTCATGATGGTCCGAATACTCCTATTGAAACGGCAAATTCAGGAGATACGAGTATTGACTCTGCAGATACTATTGATCTTGGCGGTAGTAAAGATACAAAGAATACTGAAGGACCTTGTACTAAAGAAGTTCGCGAACAAGCAGCGCTCGGTTCGACTTCCCCCATCTCATCAGCCGCATCTGCGTCGCCAGCAACCTCGTCTCGGCCTCTCAAAAGAAGCAGCGAAGAAAGCTCTCCTTTGCAACCGGCCACAAAGAAACCCCGTAGCATCGGTAAACAAATAAACATTATGGCATCTTTTGCTAAGCAGAAGAGCATTCAGGAAGAACGGAAGCAACTTGGTATGAGTTGCCCGATTTGCAGCAAAGAGTTTGAGGCCGGCACTTCTAATTCAGTCGTCAATGACCACATAGACAATTGCCTCATAGAATAAGTAAATTAGGAATGCCTTATAAACTGATCTGATAGTCTTTGTTCAGTTACTCAGATTGCCTTATAGAATAAATTACGAGTGTTTTATAATGTGATCTGCAAAGATTCTTTATGAATAAAATTGTTTGATACAATGTAGAACAAGTTAAATTCAATTTATGGTTTATTTCACTTATTAGTGAGTGATCTGCAAGGGTTTCCTTAAAGTAGGAATGTCTTCTCATATGATCTGCAAAGATGTATAATATATATTAAAATGATGTGATATAATGTAGAACCAATTGCTTTTTGGGTGAAGTATGAGTGCCGAGTGCCTTGGAACTATAGCCTATAAGTGCCTTGTCCAGGGAATCACAATTGTTAAATAGAGAAAAAGTATCACACAGTGTTGTTAAGGCACTGAATATGAATGTATTTTTAATAACCATTGTGCATGGATGTTGTGAAGAAACATTTACAGAAATTATCAGTAGCCATTTTGTACAGATTTTAACAAATAGCAAGTTTCCCTCGATAACATTCCTCAAGATGTACAAAAACTCAGCCCATTGTAAGTTTGTGTGTTTGCCGTTTGGCAACTGACTGGTAAATACAAACACTCTCTCATACAAGATGCTACACTGTATAACCAGCAACTTGTGGACATTCATATCAGCATTCATACACAGTCTTGACAAAGCTCTGTGAACTTCGGTAAACCCGGTAAACTGCCAACGTATTCTCATGTATACTCATGTGTATTTAGTCCACTAAGTCCACTGCAGTCTGTTGTGTGTTGTTCTGAATAACTCATAAGTTTGTTTCATTTCCTCCCTCTTCCAATCGCATACGCTTTGTCGGATACGTCTAGGCAGATACACCTATTCAGATACAGCTTCAATTAATCCGAGCATTCAGTCTGTGACTCAATAACGAACATATTCTGTGCTCAATTCTGTGCTCAATAACTACTAAAATGAGGGTCTCCTTCCACAATGACACTCAATGATCGTGTCTGATGCTGAGTTATTCATACTTATATATTGCGTATTTGTGAGTAAGTCTGTGTGAGTGCGTCTGCCTGCTAAATGCTTACTTTTATTGTATATCCCAGATTGAGAAGAAGTTTCTCATAGTCATATCAAAAAGAGGCGGAAACATTTCCTGTAGGAATCATATTCTCATATTGTGTGAGCAAGTCATTAGCTGCAGAAATTTAACTTAAGAATCGTTACTGATTTGTATTCTGATATTCTCAAATTTCTGCTGAAAGAACAATTATGACAAGTTCTGAGAAGGCTTTTTACTTGTGTCCAATAAACTAGTTGTTAGTCTGGAGTTGTTGTTTTTTTCACCGCACAAGTCTACCATGCTGAAGTGGTATTTTTTTTATGCGAGAATGAAAGTGTCATTTCCAATTTTTCCTCAGAGATAACTGGTATTGCAGTGGTGGCTGCAAGAGTAATAGTGTACTTCACAATGCAAATATGATTTTAATTTGTTTTTGATCGCCATATGTATATGGGACGATCTCTGTAATCATCCTGTCATCAGAAAAATGTCGTCCACACAAAATGACGTGCACACAAAATGACGTGCACACAAAAATGTCGTGCACACAAAAATGTTGTGCACAAGCACATACAATTTAGTGTCATATTTTGGCTTGGCACTTCAATGATGGCAACCAATGATGGCAATCAATGATGGCAATCAATGATGGCAATCTGCTGCATGTTTAAATTATTCCATGCATAACAGCAAATTTTCAGATTAAGTTTTAGATAAGCCATATAGGTATAGGCTGGGTATTTTACAATCGCAAATTTTAATGTTCTCCGAATGCAACAACAGAAAAACAGTCGCAAATTCCTTAGTCTCATAATGGCGATCTCTAGTCCTCCTATAGGACAGATTACGTCTAGTTGTAATTAACGTCAATGTAAATGAAGTTAAATGAAGTGGCTGAGCCATTTGAATGTGTTCACGATGAGAAATTTTATTTTGATTTACACTTGCTTTTAATTTACAATGACCTTGAAAAGTTAGCCAATGTGATGATTTTCATTTTCAAAGTGTAAATTGTGACTGCTCTCAATCCCATACTTTTGTTGGTCCTCCATGTTTTATTAGTAAAAACACATTTCTGGAGCAATGGCACTATTTCTGTATGCATACGGCTTTGCTGAGATAGTCTTAAGTTTATGGTGCATTAATGATTTGTATGAATGTGTTGCTTTTGTTTGGAATGCATGTCTTTTAATTAGGATTTACAGGAAAACGTCTATATTGTCATTAGCGTTTGGATTATGTTTACTAGTTTGGACTCATGCATGGTTTATATTATTACTCCAAAAGATATTCTGGAGATGGATGAATGCTCAAATTCAAATGTAACATGGTTTATGTTTCAAATGGAGACATTCAGAAGATGACATTGTATACGGTTGTTAGCAGTAAAACCAATTGCTCCGCTCTTTGAATCGTTAATGCTAACATCTCGGCGAACAAACAAAATTAGTATGTGCTGCCATTTTTATGAATTTTTATGAATCCATGAATGTAAGGTCTAACAATGTACGTGAGCTACTCCTGCCATTTCTCATGGCTTGTGGCATGTGGGCCCTAATTGCTAGAACAAGTTCAAACAATATATTGTCATAAGCTATGGGTTGGGAAAGCCTAAAATACTAATGAGCCAATACATGAAATGTTATGTCCTAGGACTCCCCATGTTGCAGTGAATTGATGAGCTGCTGAAATTTTTAAAAGCATGAATGTTCAAAATGACGCTCGACTGGAATGATGTTTCTGAAGGATATGATAAATGTTTGCCCAGAAATTCAGAGTAAAGCTAAATGATCATTAGAGAATCTCCTGGCATGTCTAGAATTTCAATTTGATTCTAGCTTAAATATGACAGGATTTCTAGCTTGAATATGACTACACATGACTAGATTGTTGGCTTGAATATGACTAGATAAATAGACATAAATGGAGAATGTACTTTTGGTGTTATTTGAGATTTAGCTTTTCATGATCATTAGTCTTCAGTCGAAAAAGCATATAATGCTTCAAATACCAATTTTCTTTTTAGAACGGTGCTCATATTTTGTCATTTTACAATATCTGAATGAGCCGATTAAGTACTCTCAAGTTACTTGGGCTACGGAATACAGAATATCATTTATATTAATGAAAGGATCTTATCTCAGAACCTCAAAATAGATCTCATTTACATTCTAATGCCTTATATCAATAGGCTCTTCAGCTACTTAAATTCTACTTTTAGCAAAGATCCGTTAGAAAACATGCATTTTAAGTTTTGTTTTAAACATTTCTTTGACTAAGTGGTATTTTTATAGAATATTTGTTTAGTATGGTACTTTCTGTTCAATATGGTTAAGATATAACATTTTTGAAGAATGTATCGCATGTATTTGCATAATTCCATAACTATGGACTACTTGTATGAAACGGAGGTTCATGCATGAAAAGCTATTTTTAATATAATATATATTTTTAAAACACTTTAAAAATGTGTTATGATAATATATATTTCAAATTCTTTATGTATTATTATGTAATACATGTACACCCTAATATATAGTTGTGTTACTTTTATGTAATTTGTCAAATTTGAGGATGTCAATACATCTATAATAAAATGTGATTAAAAAAGTAAAAGTTCATATCTCCTAAGTTTGGTTGTTGTTTCACTTCACACCTTGATCTTCCTTACTTGTATTTTTAGGACATCGCAAAATGTTTCCAGCGGCTAAATACATCTGATAGCTCTGATTTGAGATCGCATGATGGTTGTCTCTGTGTCAAAGGAAGCTGAATTTCCTGTGGTCGTGAACTTGTGAGATTTGTGATCGTCAGCTTTTTCCCTCCGCTATGTTCTGTGTCGAGATCCATTCGATTTTGAAACTTAATGACATAAAAGTTTATTTTGATGAGATTTCGAAAAAGCCACAGGTCATAAAATAAAAGTTTCTTGAAATGATTTTAAACTTCTGCTGTTCAGGCTGTTAGATGGGTCTTCGACATGAATATTTCTTTAGGAAGAGAATTTCTACGTCTATCTATCTCGACATCGTTTAGTATGGGACAATACTGTCCATTTTCTCCGTTTGTGTCTTCATACATCTGTGAAAAGTAAGCCTGCACCATCCAGTACTTCACTTATCTGCAAATCATTGTATATTTTTCATCTATCTGTGACATTCTGTGTCTGTCTCTCAACCTATCGATTTATCTCTCTGTGTCTCTGCAAAAGATTTTACTCCAAATCCATACTTTTCGTCGTCTACACCTCTATCCATCACTTTATCCATTTTTCACCGTATATTAGCCTACATATCTGTCTGCTTATCAGTCTATCAATATTCCAATTCGTATTCTATCTATCTAATCAATCCATTTACTGTCTGAGCCTGACTCGGCCTGTGCCAAGTGGCTCTCTTTGGTCCCTTCCTCTCATTTCTTGTCTCTTTCTTGTTTCTTTCTTCTCTTTCTTGTGAACAGAACGGATTCTCCGCTGAACAACGGGGTTGAAGAACGGGCGGTCGACATTGGTCCTCAGTCAACGAGTCGTAAAGCCATTGTAGTCGGGCAATTCACAAAGGAGAACACTCACAACAGAGAGGGAACAGAGCAAGAACAGCAATTGTCATTTTGGAAACTGGCTCTGGCATTTTCCAGCAGGAAATGAGACTGAGAAGGGGGACCACAGGGAGACCACAGGGTGGAGTGGTGTGGCCTGTGTGTGGCCACTGTAGTGAGTGTAGTGTATAGGGGGTCACCAACAGCTCACCGCATAGGGCTCTGCAAGCTAAGGTGCTTTGAAAAGAATGTAAGGCCAGTTACTGCGCCTATCATCTTGCAGAATAAATTTCACTGTAAATTAAACTTAAGTGCCTGGAATTAAGCTGTAGTGCCCACACTGTAAAATTGAATTTTGAGTCAGCTCAAGGGCAATTCCGTAAACTCAAATTTACAGATTTGGCACTCGAGCAGCTTGTGTAGCCCTACCATTATATCTCAGCTATTTCATTGTTATATAGGGATGAGGCCAGGTAATAGGGGTATCAGACAAGCCACCAACCAAAGCTCTAAGTGCAACAGGAGCTGAGCTACATCAAAATATATAGCGTTTCGGACGTACATCACACGATGTACGTCCGAAACGCTGATATTTTGATGTAGCTCAGCTCCTGTTGCACTTGGAGCTTTGGTTGGTGGCTTGTCTGATACCCCTATTAACTGGCCTCATGCCAGGATAACAATGAAATAGCTAAGGTATAGTGGTAGGCCTACACAAGCTGCTAGAGTGCCAAATCTGTAAATCTGAGTTTACGGAATTGCCCTCAAATGATAAGTGAGATGGTTGCTCAATTCCATTGAGCTAACATTGCTTGTTGTTTTAAGTTATGGCAAGAGAAAGGTTATCATAACTCAAAGAACAAGTTATGTTAGCTCAATCAACTATCTCACTCAATAATTTGAGCTGACTCAAAATTAAAAATTTTACAGTGCACTATTGACCAGTGCAAGGTTCAAAGAGATTGAATAGTTTCAGATATACCACCAGCCAATGAAAGAATCCACACTTGAGGTTGATGTTTGGCATGTTATAGGCTCATCTCTACATCTGAGACTTTGAGATGCCCAGAATTGGGCACAGTTGGCTAAGGTTCTCCAATACACCTGTATGCCAAGATGCAAGAGGCTCCTGAGCCTTAGAATGAGTCCCTCCTGTTGCTGGTTGGAGCAGTGGAGTGAAGAGCCTAACTTCCAAGACAGAGCTTTGACAGAAGAAAGTGCTTTGTAATAATAGCTATAGTGACTATAGTCGCATTATAACAATCCTCAGGTATAGGAGAAGCCGGAAGTTAAGGTGTTTTACAGCAAAGTGAACATACGAAAAGTGAAAAAGATTGGGTGTCTGAAAGTTGCCATATTGGACTAAATAATAGTATCTAGCAGTACACAGATGCTTGGTAGTTGATGCAAGATTATGATGCCTAATAACAATAAGGCTGAAGTGCATAGCTTTATTCTCAGTAGGTCAGGCTGCCTCACCGAGGCTCTCAGCTGATGCCAGTGTTGGCAGATGGCAACTTGGGCCAAGCAATTCGATCGCAAACTCGCGGAGACTTGCCGCAGTTCATCTGAGTGACTCGGGCTGAGCCGTTTGATTATGCCGATAATGCTGTTGGCAATGCTACTAATCTTGTGATTATGAAAACTGATATTGTGTCATAATGCTGGTAATTCCATGAGCTCCTTTTCCCCATTGTCATTTCTGTCAGGGAGTCTTTGCCATCTGACGACTCATTGACGAGATTAGTTGATATTTTGCGATCCCCGATCGAGCTGCTAGATGTCGTGAGAGTTATTCAGGGGGTGTTATTCTCTAACGTTATTCACCAGTGTTATTCGCCAGTGTGATTCGTCTGTAGATAAGACACTATTAAGACAAAGATAAGACCCGGATAAGCTTGTCACGAATGGAGAGATTAGCAATACATGGCATTAAGATAAGACATCTATCATTTAGTTTTTATGCGATGTCAGAGTGTATTGGGCGATGAGACTATCGTGATAACTCGAGACTTGAGAGAGGAGCCCGTGAGATGGTGTCAAGACAAGGAGGGTCGAGACACTCGCAAGACCCTCTCAAGAGAGACAAAAGCAACTCGCAAAGTGTCGTGACACCTTTTTTTCGGCTGACGATACTCTCCTCTTCCACTGTTTCGCTGGCTCTTATTAGACTCCAAGGAGGTGAATATAAAGGCCGATGAACACCCTATTGATTCTGCAAACTACTGGCAAAGCACGGCCGGAGCAGCCTCCAGAGGTCACTCGGCTCCTTACCGGTCGTAAGACTGATTGTCGAAGGGACAGGCCGTCCTATCAGTTGTGAAAAAAGGTCCTCGGAATTACCCAGAAGCCGGCGAATTAACGCTAAGGTCCAAAGGCTCACGGAGGTTGCTTAGGTAAGGGCTGACCTCATTGCGCTGGCCGCTGTCCCTAATCCTCTATTCTAAAGGGATTGTGGTTATTGACACATTCTAAGTCTTCTCTGCCTTGTTCCTGCAGAAAGTACAGGGTGGCTGGCTGTGCGGTTCTGCGGCCAGTTCTGCTTACAACATTTCACAATGGTGGCTGCACACTGCGCTAACAATACGACAAATTCCATTCATTCTTCAGGCTCTACCAATCTTTGTGCGGCATCGACCTACTGTTCTAGCAGAATGTTTTACTATAGATATGGTAAGTGCAGCACTCTTAGCCCAGTTCTGGGTGCTCATGAGGGATGATTGATGAGATGTGAAAAAGAGTGGGAGTCCTCAACATGTTGCACATTTACCCCATGTGAGGGATCGTTTACTTGCCAAGTACAGACGTGATACAATGCTCATGAAGGTTCACCGGAAATTTTCGGTTCTCCGCCCAGGGTTCAAAATTCGAACCAATGCAGGCAAAGACCTTCAGCATAGCATGCGAGCACCTTAAGCACTCAGCCACCCTGCTGTCATTTGTAAGATGAGAATGAGGGGGCCTCAGCATGTAGGCATTTACCCTGTTTGTGACATCTTTTACTTGCAAAGCATGGTCTACTTACTGGTGATACAGCTCACATTCTATACCAAATTTTTACAACAATAAAGTTCCGCTATCTCTGAATTGAGAATTTAGCAGCCTGTAGCCATTCGGGCACTTCAGTACATGTATGCTTTACATTTGACAACCAACACAGCAATTGTTTCACCTGAGAATCATTTAAAAGGACTTCTGAACCAGTCATATTGATAATGGTCTATACTACTGTGCTATTAGCACATTTGAAGTGAATTATGCTGTTATGGTGTGATTTATTCATTACAAGGTGAAGTTGGACTCTTTGGTCATTTTCACATCATCAACAGCGGAAAGTCTGATACTTTAATGTAATACAGTCTCGTACTTCTCTGGCGAAGGCCATCAATAACTCGCGAAACCTCGCCAAGTTAGATTGCTTCACACGTTACATGGCCAGAGGCTAGCCAAGGGCTAGACACTGCTGCAAAGGTAATTGGCCAATTAATACTGTCCCTGCCAAAATATGTCCCCGTTTTGCCCGCGAACTTCCGCTGTTTGTGTACAGCTCAGAGCGCTGTCTCAGCAAAAGAGCAGCTAAGAGTGACAAAGAGCAAGGATGGGTGGTTTAGAGGCTACAGTTCAAGGTGAAGCCTCTTGAAGTGAAATCAAGCCTATTCATACTTGACTTGTGTAAATCTCTAGGCTGCTAATCTCTGGGATCCGGGTTCAATTCCCGGTCCAGGCACCACAAGATAGACGGATGTTTCATCCTGGTCCAAGAGCGTACTGCACTTTGCCTCATTACCGTGGTGGTCACTATCTGTCCCAGTGAGCCTAATTATGTGTGAAAACGTATTAATGTTTGATGCATATCAGCCATTTTGTGTCACTTTGGCTTCTTCCCTCTAGCTTATAATAAAACTTAACGTTTCGTCATAGTAAAGGACAACATGACAAGTAGACCTCTAAACGTGCAAAATGATGACGAAAAGCACCTTTCGATGTCGTTGATTAATGACTTGAGGGTTTTGAGAGACTGGATTTAATTATGTCCTTTCACTTGCTGAACATAATAATTATTTCTCTGCGCAACAAACGATGAAACAGTTTCATGAATAAGAATACGAAGCTATTTTAGCGGTCTTCCAAAACTGCAAACTTCTGTCATTCGTCAACAGTGGATAATTGCTTAAACTTGCCATAACAATGCCATTAGCCAAATGAACCAATTGATGAACATTTCTTACAACATTTCTTACATCACCCAAACTGGGCAGAGCCATGCAGACATGATAAAAGCATTGAAGTGAACAGCTTGGAAGCTTGTGGGGTTCCCCTGTGTATATTTTCTGTCAGGGCCTAATTGACTTTATAGCCCTATGTGGACAAGGGGAGCTACATCATGCTTAACTAGCCTCTTATGGGGCAGGTGCACCACTAAGAGCAATGTTATGTTGGAGGTGCACTGGGTCCTTTGGAGGCTGCAAAATGGGGGGGGGGGGTTGAGGCAAAGTGGGGAGGAGAAAATATCTGTAGATGAAAGTGGAAGCAAGGTTAGGAAAAATGTCCTTATACTAACTGTCTCCAACTCCAGCTTTGTTATGAAGTCATATTGATGGTGGGAGGTAGGGTGCATCATCTGCCCCTATTTCTTCAAAACATCATGCACTTTTGCATGATTGTTCCCTTGTATCATAAAAGAAGCCCTGCAAAATTTCAGGAAAAAATTCTAGTGCCAAAGGGTGGCACAACAGCCTTGAAATTTCAGTATTAGGTCATATTTTAGCGATTCGCGGTTATGAATAATATTGTCAATTTTAAATGAAATGATTTTTGAATGGCACAGTTAGATTCCTTATAAAGAGAGCTTTAATTTGAATACCAACATCAGTGGTTTCCATTCAGTAGAAGTCAAAATTGAGTGGAGATATTTTCTTTTTTATTGGGTAAAATGTGATAAATCAAAAAAAGGATGTTAATATGACTTTGGGAAGTCAAAGAAGTCTACAAAGTGGAAATATGGTCTACTACATCATCTGATAAAACCTTGATTGCATTATGATGTAGTCAGAATAAAAAAAGACGCAGAACGGTGTCTCAATGAACTGTTGCATTTCTCATATTTACATGTAATTTATGAAAATTTGCACATTTGAATTTTATAAATAACTATCCAGAAAAAATTTTCAATTTCCTAATTTCTTCAGAAACGTGTTCCTTACGTTAAATTCCAACGATTATGTCATAGTTAGGCAGAAATTGAGCTCTTAAGTTGATTTTTCCTAACATTTTGTCATAATAGTCAGAAACTTTCGGCTTTCCAAAATACTTAGGCATGAGAAATTTTCGGAAATATAGCTTTCTACCATTCAAATTAAAGACAATTTTCTTCTGAGAATAATGGTATATGAATTTGAATCATACAGCCAACCTTAAGCTAGATATTTCTAACCGCGACTTTTCAAAGCATCATTTTTTGACAATTTTGGAGTGAACTTTGACACAAAAGTGCCACCCTAAAGCCACATCCGATCTTATTGAAATTTTGCAGAATGTGTTTCTATGGGCATAGGTACAATATGGCAAAAGTGCAAATGAATATTTCAATTTTTTCATTTTTAGGGGGCAGACGATGCACCCTAGTGGGAGGATGACCAACAAAATACTAATAAGGAATCAGTTATTTGATTTACTGATTATTGACTACTAACTGCCAGTAACTGCTGTTTTAATCCAAGGATAAACAGTTGTCATGATGATGTAATTAGCAGATAGATCAATCATTCACAATATTTATTGGCTACTCTGAGCCTACTCAATAGTCATCCTAATTTACTGTTCACCATTATTTTCAAGACTGGTTTGTCAATCAGCAAAATTTATGACTTCTGCATGAATTGTCTGAGCTACAACTAGTAAACTTGGTTTTACGTTTTAAAAAAACCCAAGATTTCATACCGATGGCTGTATGTGTTCCAAATTTCATCCATGTACACACGATAGAGTCCGAGTCCTGGCCTAGAAACGATCTATACACCCGAACGCCCACCTGCCTGCCCGGCAGACGGACAACATTTTACCAAGTGATTACAATACCTTCTTCAAACTGCGTTTGCTGAAGGTAAAAAATCATTGACCTGGAAAGAGTGCGCCTGGCATATAAGTCAACCATTGAGCCAAAGAGATGTATCGTAAGGCCAAGGGTCTGCGTTACTACAATAAACTTGGTTTAAGATGTTCAAATAGTGAAAATTATCAAAGTTTAAAATAACATAACTTATTGTGTTTCACCAATTGTGTCTCATAATCAAGATGAGCTTATGGCTCAAGTTATTACTCAGATTATGAGTACATGCTGTGACCTCTGAGAGCCATAAAATGCTTTTAATAAACTCATGAAATGCACAATGTCTGTGAAGGTTGTTTGGAAGTAATTAATCTTACGCCATGAAATAATGTCAATGAAACTGCCAATGATCAATCACTCACTCTTTTGATATCAATAAATATTTGCTCTTTTAAAGGCGTCCATCGCGATGAATTATGCAGCACAAAAAAATCTTCCGGTGTACTCGTAATTAACAGGCCGATGTCAAGTTATTGATCACTCAATTTAATTAAATGTTTTTGTTTAACTACCCTCCCTGGAGATGCTGCCAAGGTTTTCATATGCTCTTCTCAGGAAGGACCTGTGGCTTTCTATCTATCTGTCAGGCTGTCTGTCTTTCCCTCCTGTCTTTATGTCTGCCTGTTGTTCTGGTATCTATCTATTTGTCTATCTATCTATCTATCTATCTATCTATCTATCTATCTATCTATCTATCTGTCTGTCTCTATTGTAGACCTATGTCATGTCTATACCAATTTATATCTATCTTTCTACAGTTAACGGTGCAGCGCTGCAGGCCTGGTCCGCTGAATTCTTTGCCTTACATTAGTGCGAACATCGGACTCGTGCGGCTCCTGAAATATTTTCAGAGACCTTCAAGAGCGAAAATGCAGCTGGATGTTGTTTGGATCACACGTTAAATCGGCATTCCCTTGTTTCCCCTTGTTTCAGTGTCAGCATCCTGAACTGAGCTTAGAGGGTTGCACTTACTAAATCTGTCTAGATTCCAGCCTTCTATGTTAGAACCTGGCATAACCTTTCTGCCAACTCACAACTGAAACTCACATATATATATTAGAAACATTATATTTCATTGTTCCTTTTGTTAAATTTATCCTTTTTGAGCTTTTTTTTACCATATTAATCAATACTTTATGAAATGTGGAGAACACAGAAGAGCTATTGGATACCAAGGAACCTGAGCAAACCTATGTAACACATACTCCTTTATGGGATTCAAAGCTTTGTGCCAGTTTCTAACAATTACACAATAAGCTGTAGTTTCCAGCAGCATGCAATAGGTAGGAACTCACAGAAAAGCAACAAAAACAGCATTTACAATTCTGTCTGTTCGACATCCACCTTGTGAGCAAAGGTGTCTGTATTGTGTGAGGCTGAATTGGAGGTACAAATGTATAGAATGCACATTGTGTGATATTGAGGTGTCCAACAACTTGTGCATCAGTATGATATTAATATTTAAACACATCTATCATTTCATAGATAGATAGGTAGATAAATAGACATTCTTAAAAGTATGGTAAGCAGCGTTATACTGTGAAAATTGCATTCTGTGAGTCATCACAATGATGATTTTCATTATCATACCAATACTTTCAATGTTAATTTTATTTAAGGAGACTAATCATGCTTGTTGGTGACATGCAAATGAACGAATTATGCATCTGAGTTTTACTAATCAATTATGACAATTCAAATGGCCTTCTCTGGATCATGACTAATCAAACAGCCTATATGTTTCCCATGCTGAAAGCTGAGCTGACACTTTGTTGGCTATCACGAGTCACAAAGTGAATTTTTCACTGTGAACTCGACCACTTCTTTTGCAAATCAAATTTACAGACTGTAAAGACAATCAGTTGGAATAAATGAAGATGGTGAAGTTGGCTTATAATTGCCAAATATTGAATGTAGATCCTCCATCTGCGGATTCGCATAGTCATTCTGACAATTCAACCAATTCTCCTGAAGCTAAATTCTTCACTATATTGCCAAATATGCCATCAAGGTAAATTCATCACTAATGCACTATATTGCCAAAAAGGTCATCACCAAGTGCAGGAACATTTTTATAACCCAAGCAGCATTTTGCCATATATTTGTAATTTTAGTTCATGCAATTATATTTTATTGTTAAACATAATTCTATGTATTTAACAATGTCATGCAGATACCTAATACCATAATGGCCTATAGAACAAGATATTTGAGATTTGATAAGGGCATTTGTAATTGTGGTTCTATTTTTGTATTTTGGATGACAAGCAATGTCGAGTATCGGATATCGATCACATCTCAAAATGAAATTTAAAAAGTTGCAAAATTTAGAATTTGACAGCTTTTAATCATTTCTGCTTGATAGCCTGTCAGTTACTGATTTTATCGACCAAACTGAATTAAAATCTTGTAACTTTTTTTAGTGCGGACATGACATGAAAATGAAAGTCCATCCGCACCAATGCTTTTGAAAGCTCCTGAAACAATTCAAAGCTGTTGGAATTTTTAGTACAAAAGCAGCAAATGGTCAAGCAATGGTATGTTGATTTGAACACATTTTTCTGGTTAAACTCTATAAAGATATTAAACTCTAGGAAGCAATCATCACAACAAGGTTTTATGCGGTCTACTGTATGAACAGTAGATAGAGTAAATAGTTCAGATGGACCTCTTTGCAGAAAGACAGTAATAAACACTAAACAGGATGGTTGTATGATTGGGTTTTAAGCCCGCTGTAGATTGATTGGCAGAGAAAGAAGACAATGCAATCTACCATCATATCCTGTTGCATCACTTGATCATGTGCTCTGGGCAACATTACAGTCTGTCACTTTGATATAGAAAAAATGAGGACCTGTTCACTGTGAAAAAGCACTTCTTGACTCATGATAGCCGATGAAGTGTCATCTTCTCTACTTTCAACATGGGAAACATTAGAGGCTGTTTGATTAGTCAGGATCAAGGGCAGACCATTTGACTTGTCATAACTGATGTCAGAGTGAAAATCAGATTCATAATCCTTCAGTTTGGCTGTCACCAACAAGCGGGCACCCAGAGTGCAAGCGGGATAAGTCTCCTAAAATCAAATTAACATTGAAATATTGGGTATGATCATGACAAATCATCAGCATGATGACACACGAAGTGCTATTTTCACAGTGCAACAGTGTACTATTTTGCTATGTCAAAGTGACAGACTGCAACCTGTTAACTGAAAAGCTCCAGCTCTGAAACAAACCTGCGGATGAAGACCTTCAATTGTGATGAGGGAAAGTCCGATAACAATGACGCTTTTAATTAAAGTCATATTGACTGAAGTCTCCTGCATTATTGTTGTGGCCCAGTAACTGTGCATCAAACAAAACAGCAATACTGTGCACTGATCTTAATCGACAAGGATTGAACACGCGACATAATGCCGGTTCAGCTTGCTGCAGAGATGAAAATGTTTGACACAGCAGCCCACAGCCTATTGTCCAATGATAAAATACAACCTTGTTGCTATGCACGCTTTTTGGGTAACAAGAACGCTTTGACTTTGGAACAGTAGATCAAAAATGGCGAGTGTATTCTTTAGCGAACAATAGATGTCTTATACGCCCACCCAGTTGAGTGAACTCTTTGACTCATATTGTGGCTGTCACCACTTTCAGGCCCAAGAATAGCAGTAGGCTTTGCATAGTACAACTTGTGTGAAGATTTTTATAAGAATCACTGTCTACTATAGTGAGTAGTAAGCTGGCACCTTCTGTTAAAAGTGCCGTTCCCTTGCGTGGCGCCCTTTCAGGCCTTTACTTTATCGTAATTATCGCGACGAGTGAAGACTATTGCGACATTATGTCACAAGCCGGCAGTTGCAATTGCTAAATAGAAGTGCTGCCCTCTGAAGTGTGTGTATCACATAAAAGAACTTTTGCTGAAAACAATCTAAACTTCAGAAATGAAAACATTCCAGTCATTAATGCTATTCAGCGGAGTTTAAATGTGCTCGGTTGGTGACAAGTCATGTATATATATATTTTGAGAATTATTCCGATATTCGCACCGGGTGACCTTTCACCAAAACGCCTCTGATCAGTCAAAATGGCCGCTGCCTGCCGGAAGTCACATGACAGCTATGATGGCTGCTAATAGGCTGCCCGCCATTTTGCGCAATTCAAGGGGACTGTTATTATATTAGGAGTAGAAAGCAATGCTATTCACCACTGGGACATGATGAAACAACTCTCCGACAAAGGCCTGACATTTTCAGACAGATTTGACGACATCAAATTAACAATCTGTCAACAACTATTCCCTACAGCCAGTGGTATGAAATATTTCAGTTATATTAATTTTGCATATATTGTAATAGAGCCAGAGAGATTCCATTTAACTGCTGTTACTATTGTCTGTACTTTAAGCTTGCTAGTCTAATCTGTGGCGCATTTCTGTAAAATATGTTCTTTTGTTTTTATGAAGCGCTGTTTTATTGGCATCTAACTTAAACTTTATTAACTGACTTATTTCAGAAGTATTCTGACAGCAAACTGTTTAAGACAGATAGATAGATAGATGTGACAAGTATAGCCCTCTAAGCTCAGTTCTGTCACCCACGAGTTGATTGATTAGATGGAAGAGAGAGCGGGAGTCCTCAACATGTTGCACATTTACCCCATTCGAGGGATCTTTTACTTGCTCAGCGCAGACACTGATTCAAGGGACCGCCAATTTAACATCTCATCCAAATGATATCCAGCTGGGATTTTGCTCATGAAGGTCCACTGAAAATTTTGTGTCCCTCACCTGGGGTTCGAACCAGGGTTGGGTTCAATTACTTTCATCAATTACAATTACAATTACCAATTACAGTGTGTCTCAAGAGAGAATTACAAATACAATTACAATTACAGTTATCTGAAAAACCTTCAATTAAATTACAATTACCAATTACAATGGTCAATTACAATTAAATTACAATTACAATGTTGACGTCAAGTATGACTAGTCTACACCGATCCAGAGTCCCGCATCGGACTTTAATCAGTACAAAAGGACCGTTATATAAATGTGATAATTATCAGTTTTAAAAAGAAACTAGAAAATAATACTTGGAGAGAAAAAGTGAGTTTAGAAATTGAAGAAATATAGTTGTTTTTCTTTTGATTTGAAATGTTATGATTGATCATGTAATTGATTTGTAATTGGTGTGTAATTGATCAATTACAGCTCTAAATCAAGTCAATTACAATTACAATTACAATTACATTAGATTGAAAAGTCTAAATTACAAATACAATTACAAATACACTGTAATTGTAATTAATTACACAATTACGCAATTACAATTATAGTTGAACCCAACCCTGGTTCGAACCCATGTAGGCAAAGACCTTCAGCGCTTGGCCTGAGATCTTGCTTACATTCTGAAGTTTTGTGAGTATTGAAGTGTGTTCTTTCCAGTTTTGCCGCCATCTTACAAGATATATCCCCTCGCCTAACTCGGAACAACAGCTTCCCTGTTGTGTGCTACCATCTCAGATGTCTGGCGTCAATAATGTTTAACAATGTATGTCACACTCAACACCAAAGCTAATATTTAGCCAGCGCCAATTTGCACATGACACTATTGACCGACATCTTTGTTTATTTCATTGACAATCGCAAAGTTTCTGATGTCGCAAAGTTGGACTTGTTT
The DNA here is from genome assembly GCA_026936325.1 of Platynereis dumerilii. Taxonomy (NCBI): domain Eukaryota; kingdom Metazoa; phylum Annelida; class Polychaeta; order Phyllodocida; family Nereididae; genus Platynereis; species Platynereis dumerilii. The sequence goes on from JAPTHN010000008.1 coordinate 38,497,209, forward strand.
TAAATTTTAATGAAGCAACACGGAGGACACAAAACACCAGGGACTCGGGAGGGACTATACCAACGCATGTTTTCCATATCGGGATGTATGCCTTTAGAAATTGAAGTGCATTTTATCCATAAAGGGATGTATTACATGCATGGAGGAGGTGTAGTCAACAGAACTTTATGCATATACAGTGTACATTGTATAGCCAATGCACAATGTGTGTTGAACAATATGTAAAGAGTCTAAAGACCCTGAGTTTTTGAATCTTAGTTTGTGGGCATATGGTGGATGATGGACTGGTTGCCTTAAATGTCCAGTATTTCAACTACAGACAGTACCCTGTAAGGTCGTTGTCTAATTAGTCAACCATGGCATACCAGATCAGACAGGGCAGTCCTTTAGACCACCACTTTCTTACTCATTATACTCAACCCTGTCTGGACCATCCGTGTTAGACAGGTGGTCAATTTGTGTCAAGAGTGCCTCTCACCATTGATTCAGGCCCTGCCTGACCATTAAAGCAATAATGGTTCAAAAATATGGGATCCTCAGTAGTACCCATTTCATGACTGTGAAAGTCTCAAAATGCATAGTCCGAACTTTGCATCTGATCCCAGAAAATGGAAGGACCAGTTTATGCGGTGAGGAGGAGTATATTGATATTGCCAATGAGCAGTTTACTGGAATTGGCGCTATATAAGTACTTAATATTATTATTATTATTATTATTGGTGAAACAACCATGCGCAATGATTCTGTACAATTTGTTTTAGGTATTTATGTTGTTCAGATTTATATAACAGTGTGAGGTGTGATTTATTCTGAGGTAGTCGTAGGTGCACAAACGAAAGAAAAACTTTGATATATACACTCCAGACAGGTTGAACGCGCTATTGTTGCACTGTGCGTGAGTGAATATTCTGCGATGGCTCGCACCGACTTCCTCTTTCATAAATGGGGTGGCGTCCGGTTACATATTCTATAAATAAACTCACACAGCACATTCTATGCTAGCTTATGTTGGATGCCATTTGATTTTTCCAGGTACAAATTAAACAAAGACAAAACAAAATGTGCAAAGACAATAAGGACAACAGAAAGACAAGACTTCACGAAATCTAATTTGTTTGAATGATAAGGAAAGTGTAATTGCGCCTTTTTAGAACAATGCATGTAGTAATATGAGAAGTAATTATGTTATTAGAGCAAGGTAATTCCATCTTATGATAAGATGATGAAATTGCTTCAATGGCAAATACCGTAGACGTTTAAAACATTCAAAGATAATGACCTAATGACGAAGAAATTCTCAAGATTCCGAGAAACGAAAAAATTTCCTAAAATAAAAGAAAAAACAACGTTAGGATATCAATTTCTTGAATTTGCAACTTCTTTGTTGAGTTCTTTAAATATTCAGAGAAAATCAATGGTTTACAAAGTTCAAAGCCTTCATGTTTGGACAGTGACTACATTGAGGGGATAATAATGGATAATCTTTACGGAACCACCTGTTTCTTCTGTTTTGTTCTGTCTTGTCATCGTTGTTTCGCTAACGTTTGTCGATGTTTGCCAACATTTGCTCGATGTCGGGTGACATGAAACGTGCCGCGACGCCAAAAAGATGCAACCAGCGACAATGCTCGGACGTGACAGTGACAAGCAGCGAAGCGGGTGGGCGAGGAAACCACCGGTCTAAGGTAGCTATGCGATGACAATAGAGAAAGGGACCAGTGTGCCAGCCCAGCCAGGGCAGTGTGTCCTTACTCTGTCTCAGTGTGTCTCACAGCCACACACAATGGAGTCTGGGAGGCAGAAAGACAGATTGGTAGATGGCCATATTGAAAAGGAAGGATAGGATGACATTGTAAATATTAGAAACACATAGTGCCCTGTGAGAACAGCTGTGGCTCTTGTATTCGGTTATACAGCTGAATTTTACCGAAGCCTTCGCTGTTCCTTCAGAAGTTCATGATTCCATTCCAGCAAGATGATTATACTAATGGGTGGCCTTCCATTGGATATCACTAAATACAGCTCAGGAAAAACAAGTGATTCCTTTCAGCTGCCTAAAATGAAAGCAATACTACTGCAAGTCTCATGCGCTTACATTGAAAGTTTGAAAAAAGTTATCAATTTGTCGCTGAGTGACACATAATTATGTTATGAGAGATACTAAGACACTTAAAGCATTGGTTATGACTCAAAAGGATATGATGATTAATTGATTAGCCATACGTATACAATGGAATGGCTCAATGCAGCACATAAAGCAATACACATATGGTATTATTTGATATTTAGGGAGATATTTATCCGGCTTTGATTATGTGTAACTTTCCATATCAGTCACAACTTAATTATCATCTCATCACTAGATCAACTTGATGGAAAAAGGCATGGAACCACTGACCTTCAATGATCCAATGTTCAGTGTAACGAATCTACCAATGATACCACAACAACACCATCATAACATAACTTCACGAAATCTAATTTGCTTGGATGATAAGGAAAGTGTAATTGCGCCTTTTTAGAACAATGCATGTAGCAATATGAGAAGTAATTATGTTATTAGAGCAAGGTAATTCCATCTTATGATAAGATGATGAAATTGCTTCAATGGCAAATATCGTAGACGTTTAAAACATTCAAAGATAATGATCTAATGACGAAGAAATTCTCAAGATTCCGAGAAATGAAAAATTTCAAATAAAAGAAAAAACAACGTTAGGATATCAATTTCTTGAATTTGCAACTTCTTTGTTGAGTTCTTTAAAGATTCAGAGAAAATCAATGGTTTAGAAAGTTCAAAGCCTTCATGTTTGGACAGTGACTACATTGAGGGGATAATAATGGATAATCTTTACGGAACCACCTGTTTCTTCTGTTTTCTGCTGTCTTGTCATTGTTGTTTTGCTAACGTTTGCTAACGTTTGTCGATGTTTGCCAACATTTGCTCGATGTCGGGTGACATGAAACGTGCTGCGACGCCAAAAAGATGCAACCAGCGACAATGCTCGGACGTGACAGTGACAAGCAACGAAGCGGGTGGGCGAGGAAACCACCGGTCTAAGGTAGCTATGCGATGACAATGGAGAAAGGGACCAGTGTGCCAGCCCAGCCAGGGCAGTGTGTCCTTACTCAGTCTCAGTGTGTCTCACAGCCACACACAATGGAGTCTGGGAGGCAGAAAGACAGATTGGTAGATGGCCATATTGAAAAGGAAGGATAGGATGACATTGTAAATATTAGAAACACATAGTGCCCTGTGAGAACAGCTGAGGCTCTTGTATACGGTTATACAGCTGAATTTTACTGCAGCCTTTGCTGTTCCTTCAGAAGTTCATGATTCCATTCCAGCAAGATGATTATACTAATGGGTGGCCTTCCATTGGATATCACTAAATACAGCTCAGGAAAAACAAGCGATTACTTTCAGCTGCCTAAAATGAGCACTCGATGCTACTGCGAGTCTTATGTGCTTACATTGAAAGTTTGAAACAAGTTGTCAATTTGCCGCTGAGTGACACATATGTGATGAGAGATACTGAGATACTTATTAAAGTCTTGGTTATGACTCATAAGGATATGACAATTAATTGATTATCCATATGTATACAATGTAATGGCTGAATACAGCACATAAAGCAATACACATATGATATTATCTGATATTTAGTGAGATATTTATCAGGCTTTGTTTTTGTGGATCTGTCAAAACACCTTTGGCATTTTGTCATAATAATAACGGAAAAATTTCCTATGTTTTAAAATGTTTAACAATGTATGTCACACTCAACACCAAAGCTAATATTTGGCATGCGCCAATTTGCACATGACACTATTGACCGCCATCTTTGTTTATTTCATTGACATTCGCAAAGTTTCTGATGTCGCAAAGTTGGACTTGTTTTAAATTTTAATGAAGCAACAGGGAGGACACAAAACACCAGGGACTTGCGCGGGACTATACCAATGCATGTTTCCATATCGGGATGTATGCCTTTAGAAAAGTAAAGTGCTTTTTATCCATAAAGGATGTATTACATGCATGGAGGAGGTGTAGTCAACAGAACTTTATGCATATACATTGTATAGCCAATGCACAATGTGTGTTGAACAATATGTAAAGAGTCTAAAGACCCTGAGTTGGGAGTTTTGAATCTAAGTTTGTGGGCATATGGTGGATGATAGGCTGGTTACATGTCCAATATTTCAACTATTAGACAGTGCCTTGTAAGGTTGTCGTAAATAGTCAACCATGGCAGACCAGATTAGTCAGGGAGACCCTTCAGACCACCACTTTCTTACTCATAATACTCAACCCTGTCTGGACAATCCATCTTAGACAGGTGTCAATCTGTGTCAAGAGTGCATCTCATAATTAATACTGTCCCTGCCTGTCCAAAATAAAATCTTACCGGTGCAGAAATATGGGACCCTAAGACTAAGTATATAGCACCCATTCCACGACTGCGAAAGTAAGTCTTAAAAACACAAGACCAGTTTATACTGTGATAAGGAGTATCATGGTAAAACAACCACAGGCAATGACTTTTTTTGGTATTTATGTTGTTCAGATTTATATAACAGTGTGAGGTGTGATTTATTTTGAGGTAGTCGTGGGTGCACAAACGCAAGAAAAACTTTGATATACACTCCAGACAGATTGAAGGCGCTATTGTTGCACTGTGCGTGAGTGAATATTCTGCGATGGCTCGTACCGACTTCCTCTTTCATAAATGGGGTGGCGTCCGGTTACCTATTCTATAAGTATACCCACACATAACATTCTATGCTAGCTTATGTTGGATGCTATATGATTTTTCCTGTTACAAATTAAGCAAAGACAAAAACAAAACGTGCAAAGACAATAAGGACAACAGAAAGACAAGACTTCACGAAATCTAATTTGTTTCAGTGATAAGGAAAGCGTAATTGTGTCTTTTTAGAACAATGCATGTAGTAATATGAGAAGTAATTATGTTATTAGAGCAAAGTAATTCCATCTTATGATAAGATGATGAAATTGTTTCAATGGCAAATATCGTAGACGTTTAAAACATTCAAAGATAATGATCTAATGACGAAGAAATTCTCGAGATTCCGAGAAACGAAAACATCCAAAAATAAAAGAAAAAAAAAACAACGTTAGGATATCAATTTCTTGAATTTGCAACTTCTTTGTTGAGTCCTTTAAAGATTCAGAGAAAATCAATGGTTTACAAAGTTCAAAGCCTTCATGTTTGGACAGTGACTACATTGGAGGGGATAATAATGGATAATCTTTACGGAACCACCTGTTTCTTCTGTTTTCTGCTGTCTTGTCATTGTTGTTTTGCTAACGTTTGCTAACGTTTGTCGATGTTTGCCAACATTTGCTCGATGTCGGGTGACATGAAACGTGCCGCGACGCCAAAAAGATGCAACCAGCGACAATGCTCGGACGTGACAGTGACAAGCAACGAAGCGGGTGGGCTAGGAAACCACCGGACCTCATAGGCGTACGGGAGACGCGATTTTCGGGGGGGCGAGCGACATTCGCCCGAATTTCACGATCTAAATTAAATACCATTTCAAATGAAATATCCTGGAAATCACAAATTTTTAATAGTTTTCACCCAATCATCTGCCCAAATCTTTTAGCCTTTTTGCCCGAATCTTACTGTTTCCCAAACTTTTGGGGGGGCGACCGCCCCCCAGGCCCCCCCCTGCTCCCCCCTCCCGTACGCCTATGCCACCGGTCTAAGGTAGGTATGTGATGACAATAGAGAAAGGGACCAGTGTGCCTGCCCAGCCAGGGCAGTGTGTCCTTACTCAGTCTCAGTGTGTCTCACAGCCACACACAATGGAGTCTGGGAGGCAGAAAGACAGACTGGTAGATTGCCATATTGAAAAGGAAAGATAGGATGACATTGTAAATATTAGAAACACATAGTGCCCTGTGAGAACAGCTGAGGCTCTTGTATTCGGTTATACAGCTGAATTTTACCGAAGGCTTCGCTGTTCCTTCAGAAGTTCATGATTCCATTCCAGCTAGATTTTATCATAATGGGTAGCTTTCCATTGGTATATCACTAATTACAGCTCAGGAAAAAAAGGTGATTCCTTTCAGCTGCCTAAAATAATAGCAATACTACTGCAAGTCTCATGCGCTTACATTGAAAGTTTGAAAAAAGTTATCAATTTGTCGCTGAGTGACACATAATTATGTTATGAGAGATACTAAGATACTTAAAGCATTGGGTATGACTCAAAAGGATATGATGATTAATTGATTAGCCTTACGTATACAATGTCATGGCTGAATGCAGCACATAAAGCAATACACATATGATATTATCTGATATTTAGGGAGATATTTATCAGGCTTTGTTTATGTGTAACTTGCCATATCAGTCACACCTTTATCATCTCATCACTACATTGATCTACTTGATAGACAAAGGCATGGAACTACTGACCTTCAATGTTCCAATGTTCAGTGTAATTAGTCTACTAATGATACCACAACCACACCATCATAACATGACTAACCCAAATATCATGTCTAATGATGTCTTGTAGCTCCAACTCATGGCAACCTATTCAGTCCATAAATCGACACCGATGCACTTAAGTTTTACCTGTGACTGGTCCCATGACCTCTATCTTGGTGTGATTTAGTCTGAGGTAGTCGTGGGTGCACAAACGCGAGAAAAACTTTGATATTCACTCCAGACAGATAGAACGCGCCATTGTTCCATTACCCCCATGTTAAGCCCCCTGATTGGCCAACAACCCACCTGCATAATGTGATGTTCACCTGTGTGCGGTGGTGTGTGACAGGCAGGTCAATAACAAATGTGTTATTCACTGACCAGTGAATATAACATTTGTTATTGACCTCCCTGGAAAAAAAATTTCCCAAAAAAAAAAAAAAAATTCCGAAAATGTTTTTTTCTCCAAAAAAAACAAATTTTTCCGAGAAAAAAAAAAAATTATCATGGAACAAAACAATTGTGGACTTCAGTTTTGGTCAATATCAGGTTTTACGGACCTGACCTAGTGATATATAATATCACCGGTCAGGTCCATAAAACCTGATATTGACCTCAACCGAAGTCCATAATTGTATATTCTTACACTGTGCATAAGTGAATATTCTGTGATGGCTCGTACCGACTTCCTCTTTCATAAATGTGGTGGCGTCTGGTTACCTATTCTATAAATATACCCACACAACACATTCTACGCTAGCTTATGTTGGATGCCTTTTGACAAATTAAACAAAGACGAAACAAAACGTGCAAAGACAATAAAGGACGACAGAAAGACAAGACTTCACAAAATCTAATTTGTTTGAATGATGAGGAAAGTGTAATTGCGCCTTTTTAGAACAATGCACGTAGTAATATGAGAAGTAATTATGTTATTAGAGCAAAGTAATTCCATCTTATGATAAGATGATGAAATTGTTTCAATGGCAAATATCGTAGACGTTTAAAACATTCAAAGATAATGATCTAATGACGAAGAAATTCTCGAGATTCCGAGAAAAGAAAAATTTCCAAAAATAAAAGAAAAAAAAAACAACGTTAGGATATCAATTTCTTGAATTTGCAACTTCTTTGTTGAGTGCTTTAAAGATTCAGAGAAAATCAATGGTTTAGAAAGTTCAAAGCCTTCATGTTTGGACAGTGACTACATTGAGGGGATAATAACGGATAATCTTTACGGAACCACCTGTTCCTTCTGTTCTGCCCTGTCTTGTAGTTGTTGTTTCGCTAACGTTTGCTAACGTTTGTCGATGTTTGCCAACATTTGCTCGATGTCGGGTGACATGAAACGTGCCGCGACGCCAAAAAGATGCAACCAGCGACAATGCTCGGACGTGACAGTGACAAGCGGCGAAGCGGGTGGGCGAGGGAACCACCGGTCTAAGGTAGCTATGCGATGACAATGGAGAAAGGGACCAGTGTGCCAGCCCAGCCAGGGCAGTGTGTCCTTACTCAGTCTCAGTGTGTCTCACAGCCACACACAATGGAGTCTGGGAGGCAGAAAGACAGATTGGTAGATGGCCATATTGAAAAGGAAAGATAGGATGACATTGTAAATATTAGAAACACATAGTGCCCTGTAAGAACAGCTGTGGCTCTTGTATTCGGTATACAGCTGAATTTTACCGAAGGCTTCGCTGTTCCTTCAGAAGTTCATGATTCCATTCCAGCTAGATGATAATGGGTAGCCTTCCATTGGATATCACTAATTGCAGCTCAGGTAAAAGCAAGTGATTCCTTTCAGCTACTAAAATGACAGCGATACGACTGCGAGTCTTACATGCTTACATCGAAAGTTTGAAATGAGTTGTCAATTTGTCGCTGAGTGACACATATGTGGTGAGAGATACTAAGATACTTTTTTTAGAAGTCTTGGTTATGACTCATAAGGATATGACAATTTATTGATTATCCATATGTATACAATGTCATGGCTGAATGCAGCACATGAATCGATACACATATGATATTATCTGATACTTATCAGGCTTAATTTAAGTAACTTGCCACACCTTTATCATCTCATCACTACATTGATCAACTTGATAGACAAAGGCATGGAACTACTGACCTTCAATGTTCCAATGTTCAGTGTAATGAATCTACCAATGATACCACAACAACACCATCGTACTGATTCATACACACCGCTGATATCAGGCTGAATCGCAGGACCACATTTAATGGCTAGATTGCCAAGGCTGATGCATGACAAAAAACATTTGAAGACACTAAAGACAGTTCAAGTACTATAAGAGGTTGAGAGGAGTTTATAAGAGTTTTTTAAGAGGTTCATAAGTGCCTTCGCAAAAGCAGGGATCATGTAAGAGACCAATAGCATGTACATTAATGGCGGCGTCTCCCTCTCGGTTCAAGTACATTATTGGTCACATGAGTCGCAGGTGCCCGTTTTCTGTAAATGTCCCCTTGCTCTCGCTAAAGAAAAGCAGTTTGCCTAGAAGAATCAATGGCCACAATACACTTCAAACAGGCCATGATTCTATGGCTCCCTTCTCCTGGAGTTCTCCTTAGACGCTAATTAGAGAAACTCCGGTCTCCTCACGACATCTCAATCCCCCAAGATGTCTGCCCTCGTGAGCAAATAAATTCATTGTTGGGTATGTGAATCATTGCTATTGCCGGAGTTCATGCAGAGGCTTAATTCAACAGCAGTGTCAATGTAGCTCCTCTCAGCAAATGGCCTTTGCAAGCAGACAACTACCTTGGGCTCACAACTCATTTGGCGGTTGGTTCATCAGTATTTCTTTTTGTTTCTTCTTTTAGAGTATTTCTTTTGACCGTCTTTCCAGCAATCTACATACGTACACACATATCGATGGATAAATTGCTCTCATCTCATCTGGAGCTGTATATATCTTAGTGAAGATAAACTTTCTGCCCACTTAGTTGTGCTAGATTGATACACAAAGTCACACGGACAGACGCGCGGGGGGGGATGGGGGATGCATCCCCCCCACCAGACCAAAATTTTATTATTTTTACATGTTAATCTTATCATCGCGAGGTTGCATTATGTCGCAAACTGTGCGTTTCACGATGCGATAGCCCGATAGATCCCCCCACCGGAATTTTCTGGATCCCCCCCCCCTGCACAAAGATAGGGTTTTAAAGCTGTTTACAAGTCCTGTATTTTTGCACCAGTGAGGTCCTCAACATATAATCCGGGCAAGGTAAATTTTGTCCAGCATTTTACATCAGACAATTACTCTCACATATGAAGCAGTGCATGGCAAAATATGATTTGATATTACCATCTGTATTACTGGTCCCAGAAATTTGGAGCCAAAATGGCACACACAGCCATTGAGTTTTTCCCTTCTTTCCATCTTTTACCAAAAAAGAACTCCTACCACGATACTCATGTGGCACTTGCGCATTGACATTCCTAGAGGCTTGAGCCAACCATGTCTCATTGATATGCAATATATGGACGCAGCATTGATGCTTGAAGGGATACCATTTCACCTTTTATTTCCATATATAAAGCATAAAACCAATGCTTTGTTAACCACAGAAAGATGATGTTCAGGTGGTTATGAAAGACGGTTTGTGCAGCAATAAGAACGATGCCAAGAGTTGGACATCTGAGCCGCGCCTTGCAGATGAGACTCTCTTCTTGAGCCAAACCGAGGAGGCTCCATCCAAGAAATAGAAAAATAGTTACTCTCCACTCTCCAAGAACCATCCACAGGCTATCCAGCCATCCATGAGCTATCCAGCCATCCATGAGCTATCCATCCACTCAAGACATCCATCCATCCATCTAGCGGCTAGCCGTATACTCTATCGCTATATATATATCGAGTGTTCGCCGGCTGCCAAGAGCCTTTCAAAAGTGCACGTGGTCATTTCATAAGTTGACAGTCATTCATCACTCTCATCATAGCCCAGCAGGTTTGACCACTGACCAACACTGTAAAAATTTGCCCCAATTGATTCACAAGCTAGATGTGGAAATTTTCCCATTATTATAAGGGTACCAGCTTGTCATAGTCTCTGTAACAGTTCTTGTAAGACCTTCCTTTTTATGTTGGATTAACTAATTGGGCTTTACGTCCTGTATTTATGCACTTGGCAGGCTAATTGGGACTGGAGGAGGACACAACAATGAGGCAAAGGATTATTGAAATAGCCATCCAACATTAGCCCAGGTGACCCGGAAAGAGCTGGATTCGAACCCTGGACCCAGCGATTGGCCGCCTAGCACGCTAACACCAGACCAACCCTCCTTTTCCATCGCTGTGAACTTCACATTTGGTATTCCACAGTGCACCTCCTCCCACCCCTACCAGGTCTACCTGCCAGGCCTCTGACCAGTGGCTACCCATGCCTTTGACCAGTCATATGGTGGGGATAAAGATAGCTTGATCAGAAGCTGTCAAACCCCTAGGGTTGCTATGCTAAGCACATCTGGAGGCAAAGCAATGCTAAGTTGGGTCAAGGACTCAATGGTAGACCCTTGAATTCTTGCCATTTCTTATATTATTTATTGGTTATTGTGAAAATAAGTGGTTTTTATAAGTTTTCTTGTTGATTTGATGATTTTATTACGAAGAAAGGAACTCCCCTCAATTATGATCTCACTAATCGCCTATGAGTCGTAGAGAATAACATGTCACGGATAGGGATATCACTCACAAGGAACATTCCAGTTCATTTCTCTTAGCACAAGTTTGTAAAGTTGTAATTTGTCGTCTATAACAAGTTAGGTACGGTACACCATTTCTTATCAAACTTTGCATAATGTTCCCATTTACCATAACGATGAGCTCAGAGCAATGAGATTTTGCCGAAGATGCTTCGTAGGATCCCTCCAGAGCCAAGAAGTTTATAAACAGTCTAGAGAAGTGGGAACATTCTTCATAGACATCCTTGTAACGTAGAAATATGCAATAATTTGTAGTAAAACCAAGTACATTGTAGTTCTTTTTTTTCTCGAAGATGCTTCATTGCATCTCTTTCTGGCGTCTCCGGAGCCAAGAAGTTTATAAACTGTCCAGAGAAGTGGGAACTTTCATTGTAGGCATCCATGTGGAAATATGCGAGTGTGTGTAGACAGTGTAGTACAACCAAGTACATTGTACTCCTTCTTTCTGAATCTTTCATATATCGTTTGTCCTTCGCCAACTTTTCTGATGCATACTCATACCAAGTCTCGACTATCGAGTTTCGCCGAGTAACTAATAGACCTTACTTCATGGGTTATGCATGAATGTATCCAAATGTGGGTAAACAATCCATTGATATGCAATAAGAGACCAATGGCTGTCATCAGCGAGTCATTGCCAAAATCATTTCGATTAATCTGAGGTTCGTGCAGATAACAATTCATCGCAAAGAAGATTACAAATAGTGGGCAAAGAAATTGCCAATGCATCGAGAAGCAATAAGGAAAAGAATTGAGGCTCGGGGTTGGTCATTCGCCGAAGTCATCGAGAAATGTTGCATAGAAAGTTTGAAAGGACAATATTAGGCCTATATAGTAAGGCTTATGGTAATGCTAAAATCTGAACAACTAAGCATCAAAGGTTCACAGTAGTAAGCCTACAATGTAAATTGGGTATTTACTGCCTAAGGTATTTAAAGGTCATTCTTGTTTTGACAATATAATCAGATTTTCATTAAATTAGCAGAATTACACTATTGAGAGGACATTTACGACATACTACAGAGCAGGAAATACACATACGCTATGTAACAATGTCTTTAAACCAGTGCATGGACAGTGGTCACTGCTTTATATGACCCCCAGTAGCCCCTTACTGGAAGTGGTCTCTCGGGTATAGGTGCAATCTCACAACTGCTAGGTTCAAAATGCAGTGACAAGACAATTTAGTGCAGAAGGAAGGGCTGGAAGGCGAGTGAGTCTTACTCATAACCACTGCATACAACTAGCATTTTCAGAAACTTCTTTACAAATATTTCGCACAGCACCCTCATAGTTTAGTGGAAAATTAATGCGGTCTAATGTAGAACACTGGGAGGTTCCAAGATTCCATTCTATTCTCTCATAGCCTGGAGCTACCACATCGACAAGCCAACATTTCGAACTAGCTCTCGTGTGACGGGTCACTTATTGCAGCCCTGGTCGTTGGTTTGCCTTATCATTTAACCGGTCTGAGCTAACATGAGGACATACTCCAATATCCCCAGGATGATGTCTAGTCTTTGTCGAGGCAAACATAGACCTATGGCATCCTTCGCTTGGGCGGATGATGAATTTTGGTATGATGAATTCCCTGCATTGCACTACAATGTTGTGTGAGACACAGGTGGCGGCGGCCATGTTGGAAAACCCATCCGGGAGCTTCTCTATTGTGACGTCATCATATGGAACACATTTTTGCAAAGAGGGTTCACTGAGTGCAGACTACCACTGTCCGGTCTATGCCATGAATGATGAATCCCTCATGATCGTGTTACGCACCAAAGATGCTCGTTATATTTCTCAACATCCTGCACTGTGTAACACTGACTTTTCTTGAATTACGTTTTCAATAAATCAATCTCTTGTTTGGTAGTCGTTCCGGGTTCAAACTCAGCATGGTTCCTCATGAAGTCAGACAGGTGTTTCAATCATTCTTTGACCTTTGCTCTATTCCAATTACCCCACATCAATTCAGAATTTCAGTGCAACCCAACGATATCCTGGAAGGTACTTGCCTCTGGATTATGATTTCACAGTTTGCCTACTTTCTCTCAAGGTTACATTTGCCTCTTAAAGATATATACTCAACACTATCATTCAGATCTAGTAAGGCTATTAATCATAGATTATCTAAACCTAACACTTACTGTAAGCAACAGGTCTATACAATTCTAACAATCCAACACAAGAGACCTTACCATACAATACAATACCCCTTCCAACTGTTGTATTGATCAAATGACCTTGCAATCACAAAACTGCAAATCCCCTTTAGGCCTATTCACGGTGTCAAGGCTCATGCCAAAGACATCTTAAGGAGGCATACCATCTCCTCGTTGCATCTGTCTCTAAATGACTCTCAATTAACTAGCATTATCAAGGCTCTAAATATGAATAAACTACACACTGCGACCTACATTATTCCTACAATTCAACAGAATCGGCCTAACCATACAGTACAATACCCGGTATACCCCTTTCCATCCAGTTGTATTGATCAAATGACCCAAACACCACAATGCTGCAAGGTGCACCTCAAGGCTCTCCTATCTCACCCTGCAATAGGCAGCATCGTCTCTCAAGGCTGCTCATGACAGTGACCCATGGTGACATGGAGCACTGGATCAGAACTCCAGGGCACTGGACCTCCTAAACATTGCCCTATGGGCCTAGGGAGGCTTGTGATTCAGGGTTATTTACTAACAGTAATAGCTGCATTACCAAAGAATGGTGCCACCATTGAAGCCATTCTTTGGTTGTATTTTGGTGTGATACCAGATAGAACTGTGTAATATTTTGAAAGGGCTCAATCCATTTACTTTCTGAATCAGTGTTTTTCATTGAGGATGTAAGAATATTAAGAGACTTAGATAATTTTTGACACAAACTTGGTACAGCATATTAAAAGACCATACTCTTTTGAAAGTTTTAGAATTTTGTTCGTGTTAATTTTTTTTAAAAGATACCCATTTCAAGTTGCCGTTACGAGGAATTCCCCTTCATGGAGTCTGCTGGAGAGTAACTAAATGGCCAATTGTAGAGAGGTTGCCAGATGGAAGTTAGTTTCTAAAATGGACCCTAGTAATTCAGCCATTGTTCCAGAAAGATGAAAACAAAAATCATTCAAGTCAATACGATCCAAGATTATGTTCCTTTGTGGAAAAAAATGTCCCACCTACAGCATTAACCGGATACAAAACACTGTTTCAGATTGAAACCTATACCAGCCAACCTACACAACTAACCCAAATATCATGTCTTATACCTCCAACTCATGGCAACCCTGTCAGGACATCAATCAACTCCGATGCACTTAAGTTTTACCTGTTGACTGCCCCCATGACCTCAAAATGGGGGCTGGGCAACTGTACCTATCCAAAATACCCAATCTGTCAGAAACTCATCACCTGCATTCAGATGGTGAACCTCCCAGTAGGGGGCACTGCAGATGATAAACAACCTTATGCTCCTCCTTCAGTCCATGATGTATCTATGATGTATCTATGATAAATCTATAATATGTCTATGATATGTCTATGATTTTTCTTTGATGTATACATATAAGTGTGCGTTTTTGTGATGAATAACTTCTTTATGTTGTTTTGTTATATAACTACTTCCTGCCTGTATCAGTTAAGTAAGTAAGTATAAGTAAAGTAAGTATAACTTTATTTATAGTAGACTAAGCAGAGTAAATGAAACAATAAAACAAAAGCAAAAATTATTTTAATCAATAATATTAAATATTGTTAATCCTTTTCTTTCTTTTTAAGATAAAACATTATGCAATCCGGCTAACTTGTCAAAGAAAATTTTTGGTTACTTCGTTGGCGTTGCTGTTACGCACATGTCTATTTGTGATACTCAGTTTGTCAATTCAACAATATAAATCTTATTACAGTCTTAATTAGATCTATTTAAACATAACCCCACTCTAAATAAATGTAAAATCAAAAGAAAGGAACAAGAACCAAAGAAAGAATAGAGAACCAAAGAAAGAAAAGAGAACCAAAGAAAGAAAAGAGAACCAAAGAAAGAATAGAGAACCAAAGAAAGAAAAGAGAACCAAAGAAAGAAAAGACACGTTTTGTCAGCAGAACATTAGTACATCAATCAAGATAACTGTCACCACAAGCCTTCTATCTGCATACTGCTGTCAATCGACAAAACAGAGGTCTCCATATCACTCTAAAAATTTTCAGACAAAAGTGGTTTTTTAGATTCAAAATGGTTTTTTGAAAAACCAAAATTCAATGCATTGAAATTTGCATTGAAATTTGGTTTTTCCTAAAACAATTTTGGATCTAAAAAACCAATTTTGTCCCGACATTTTTTAGAGTGATTGCTAAGACAAAACTCTCCCCACTTATATTTGATTTTTATTTCACATTGTCTTATTTTTTCCAAGCTCGATGTCTTGGTCGTTTTTCATATTGTTTCGTGTAATGAACTTCTGGCTTTATTAATTTTTAGACATTGCTGCAATGAGCGAAAGATAGATATTCAATTCTATTATGTGAGCTACTGGTTACACATTTCAGTGTATTTCAGTGTATGATAGAATTACTGAAAGAAGAAGAATATTTCAAGAGAAGAAGGAGATCATGGGGAAGAAGACAAAGAAGAAGATGATGATGATGAAGAAGAAGATGATGATGATGAAAAAGAGGAGGGGGTAAGATGTCTGGAAAGTCAATATAGCATCTGTTAATTACCTCGCGGAACCATTTTTGGACAGAATAAAATACTCTCAGTTCCATCCCATTTTAAACCAGCTCTAGAAATAGCCGGTCTGTTTCAATTTGTCATGCCATAGAGATTTAATTCCCTTATTTGGACTCATAACATGAAACAATTATTCGCGAAGTTCGCAACATGTAATAAATTGATTTATCGCTCTGAATATAAATTCTATTATTATAACATGGACAAATGAAAAAGTATAGCAATGAAAACCTACACTTTTTCTTTTTGTTAACATCACCTTTTCTTTATCTTATGTTTTTTGTTGTTGTTGTATTTATTCTTACTACACACTTATATCACCACAAGTTTGTTGGCAAAAGTGTCTTTGCTCAGCACTTAATACTTATGGCTCAGATGGGATGTTGCTGTCCTCAGTGGCAAGGTTGCAGTTGGCAATTCTTCTTCTGTTGTGTATGAAACCCGATCCAAAATTGTCTAATCCTCGGGTGCTTTTTCCATATATGGGATGCCGAGACACTTTGCGAAATATGTTGACATTGTAGATTTAGAAAAGATTTTTTTGCAATGCTTCGCACATTGCTTCACAAAATGTATTGCCAACTCTTGTCGCCTTATTCTAAGAAATGATTTGTTAAATGTATTGCCATTTGATTATATTTCAAAGACGCTATGGTGGTTTTTCAGAAAGTGCCACGAGAAAAATACGCTTTGCAAAATATCATGTGGTATCTTGTGAAATATTCAAAATACAATCTGTATTTGGTATACCAAGGAAAATACTCAGTTGTCATTACTAAGGTATACTTAAGGTAGTGCCTTTTTGATAAGTGCCAATAACCACCTGAAATGGCAAGAAGCGTGTTTTAACCTTCACATGAAAGTATGATAAAACCGAGATGGCAGGTACCGTACTACAACGCGACAATAAATATTTGTGAATTATTAAGCAATTTAATCAGTCTTTACTGACAGTGTGTAATCTTCTAATTACAGTGATTATGCTAATAACTGTGATCAAGGTCAGAAGGGGTGCACACCTATTACTATTGTATTGCACAGGTCAATAAAATGACCAATAAGCCAGAGAGAGATTTGAATGTATCTCTTTGACACACCACCAGGATGAGTACAGTGGGCTGCATTCAAGGCAATGTTCCAGTGTGTGCAACTGTGAATGTGTCATTGGTAAACAGATGAAACACTCTCATCTTTTAAGCACTTGTCAATAAATCAATGGCACATTCAGGAACTAAGTACTCCCTTCGGTTATTGGAAAGCACTCCGTGCCGAGTGCCAAGTTTGCGGTCCAATTTTGGAAATGACACAAAACTTGCAACTACTATGGATTCTGAAATAGAACATAGTGGAAAACACTTAAGTAAGCTTGGAGTAGCAGGTGCCAAATGACAGAAGAAAAAAGTCTGTTATGAATGGAAGTTTGATATGCAAGCTTGAGGCAAAAGTATTCCATTCCTTTTCCAATATCCAATAAATATGGTTCAAGGATGCTGCTGTATTACCCTGCTGCTGCATTTAATGGAATTAGGTTTCTCTGAATTTTGGATAAGGCTCTCAAGAAGCTTTAAAGTTTACATAAAATGGTCACACTCTAAGCAATTATAGTCAAAAAGGTTACAAAATTGTGTGAAGAGTGAATACTGGTGTGACAAAAAAGCCAGTTCTGTGATGTTTGGTCCAGTAATTCCACTACTAAAATTCTGAAGGTTCAGCTTCCCTGTGGGCAAATAATTTTGACGTCAATGGACGTCACAGACATTATCCTGACGTCAGGTGAGGTCAGAATGCCCGCTGGGTTGTGAATCAGGACTGCTTGGTTTGGAATCATCATTGTCAATATCAGGATATATAATAAAATTATAATTATTCATATATCGGCTTAAAATAAGTAATGTCCCTCCTTTCTTCCTTTCATAAGATTCCCAGACACTGATTTGACCAAAAGCGCAGTGAATCAACAGAAATAAATATTAAATATATAGATAGATAGATAGAGATAGATAGATAGATATTTTATTTCATCTGAATGTGTATTTGTTGATGATGCCTAAGATAGACAATCAACGAGACTCCAGATATCTTGCGTTTGGCATCCCTTAGGATGGGAGCAACCGTCTAACAAGTCTCCAGCCGGTGTAGTTGCTTACTGCCCGGGGGATGGAGCGGGTTGCCAATGATCTGTATGATTGATCGAGACTAGTTCTCAATGGTTTGTTTTCTTCTTTCCACAACAATCTTTGCTTGGATTTTGAGATATTCCGAAATATTTTCAGATATCCGAGGCCAAGTTCTGATATATTTTTTTGCGATATTCAGAAATATTCTGAGATATTTTCTTATGTTCTGAGATATTCCAAGATATTCCAAGGTATTCTGAGATACTTTGAGATATTCTGAGATAATCCGAAATATTCTGAGACATTTTGAGATATTCTTAGATATTTTTTAGAGATATTCTGACATATTTGCAGACGTATTCTGAGAAATTTTCTGAGGCAGTTTGAGATATTCTCAGATATTTTAGTGTGTTGGTACATGTATGTGTGTTTTTGCCACTGTTTCTGAAAGTTTTGTGAATTTTGCTTTTGGTACACCTGATTGTAAATGTTCTAAAATGGCTTTATGGCAAAGGTTTACTTGCACACACTCTAAAAAGATTTGGACAAAATTGGTTCTTTGAAATGCTAAATGGTTTTCTGAAACAACCATTTGAATTAAGTCTTGCATAGAAGTACAGAACTGCAAAGTATATCCACAGACCCTGATTGCAAAGATGTGGAGGACAAGTCAAAAACCAATTAGGGTTTTTGAATGAGCGTTATCTTTTAAAAACCAATTGGGTTTTTGATTGAACTTTATCTTTTAAAAACAAGCAAGGGTTTTTGAATGAAGTTTATCTTTTAGAGTGCATAATATTTATGTAAGAATGAGAATTACGAAAAAAATAACTGAAGAACTCTATAAGGAAATCCGTCTGCAAGGCAACAAAACACAGACATAGTATAAATCATCCCGGAAGCCTTTAAACATCACTCTTTTGTATTGAAAAAAGAAATGGACGAGAAAGGAGAGTATCCCAGACATTCGGAGCGATGGTTCCGTCAAAAGGGAGAACGTACATCTTCCAGATTTGATTTAGTTCAGACAAACATACATATATGTATAGTATGAGTATTTTTCACCCACTTTCAGGCAGTTTTATGTCTATAATCTTTCGATTCGCTTTATTTTCTTGCATATTTCATGTTCGGTGAAAGGATATATTCACACGTGGGTGTGCCTTATGGCAAAAGGACAGTCAAAGGTCTTATTCTGCTTTTCGATTTGGCGCAAATGTCTTTGGAGGCATACACAGGAGGCTATCGCACTCCAGAGGCTGACATATACATGATGAATACCTCAGCAAAAGTTTGCATCATGCATCAGTTGTTGAACCCAAGGCAAAATGATGGCGGAGGCGTTCACCAATATAACATTAAATACCAAAACTAAACTGTCAGCAATACATTATCTATGATATGAGATCAAAGAACACACTATCAACCCAGCCAATCATATGAGGTTTGCAGTTTTGGTGCCTTCAATTTCACGCTGTCATTACGTTTTAAAAAATGTCTGTGTAGTTATTGTCTCATAGTGTAATGAAAGCATTTTTTTGGTATAATAATTTGCAAAGGCCTACACTTACTCATGCTAAATTTATGGTAAAATGGAGTAGCCAATCGAATGCAGCCAAAAGAGGCCAATGTACTCACAGGCAATGCTTCTGAAGGAGGCCAACACAGTTCATACAGGGCCAACAGAGCCTACCAAGGCCAACAGAACAAAACCAACACGACAAAAGGCTACAGGACACAAAAGCAACGCAAAAGCTTGTAGGTTTCCATCTGCCGGGGCCCCCATCTAAGTCATGGGACTTATGCGCGGGCTGAATACAAAAGGGCAGCGGTGTGTTTACAAAGACTGTCGACAGCATAAACAAGAAGTCCATTGACAGGCAGATGATCTGTCCAAGATGGCTGCCCCGACATGTCAAAAACCCGTTGCCTTGGTTACGGCAGCCAATACGAGGCACCCAGAAAGGAACCAGTGGTTACAGAAGTTGAGAACAAACATGGCGGCCGGGAAGGCGGAAACAGGAAGTAGCTCTCCAGTCGTGGAGATCCCATCTGGCAATCCCATCATGCAAAGCAACAGGAAGTTCCATCAATATTCCAGATTTTATTCAAGGACATGATATATTATGAATCAGTTCGATACACAAAGTATAAGATACAAAGTTATACACAAGGTACAAAGTAATATACAAAGTCAACATACATTAAGTCATATAGATGCACATTTTATCAAAAATAACTACAAGGCACAATTAATATAATTATATACATTGTGCACCTTATAAACGGTGCTTACAGGCCAATACTAGAGTATCTAGTTTCGCAGTTCAAAGAAGGAGTCAAGCTGGTAGAATCTATATATAATTATATGAAATAGGAACCCTGAGTGCAATTACATTGTTGCTATTGTAACAATTTGAGATATGAGGTGAGGTAGCCATGGTGCAGGTGACCTTTCAGAAGCTATGAAGCTAAAATAAGCTATGATATGTATATTTATTTGCATTCAATGTTAAAAAGAGTGTGATTCAAAATGTGAGGCATAACGGGTAAGACTTAGTGCTAAAGTTGAAGTTTAATAGCCAAAGTTACAAGAAGTTTGTCGTCAGGATCCGGGGTCAGGATGAACTCTTTGAATTATTGAAAATCATTTATAACGCTTTTAAGGACATTTTTTAAACTTTCATACAAATGTTAAATTGCGTACAGCAGACATTTTGCATGGTAAGTTTCCGTAAGTCAGACTAAAGAAGCAACCATAAAGTCAACAGGAAACTAAACTTCTCAATATATATATTAAATTGCTCATTTTATTCTGCCTCACTGACTGGAGAGCCTGAGCAAGGAAGGAAACAGCTACACCCCAATTCTGAGTCTTAGCATTGTAAGTTGTGACTCAGACTGTTTGACTGCAATGTGTCTACTCACCCCCATGACTGATGGCACGTTTACAAATGCATCTGTCAGCAATTTAAGTCATGTGACGTCATGTTGTGACGTCACAGGCCATCCAGGGTCGCCTTGCAGTGTCTGGTACTGGGGCCCCTCTGACGTCATACCAGTTATATTTAACCAAACTGGGGTTATTTTTGCCCCCTCGGGTCGTGGCCTGACTAGTAGGGCCTATGAAGTTTTGATTTACCAGGGGTTTTGTATCAGTTTTGCACATGGGGTAGGAAGGCTACTGAACACCTGTGACCTAAGCACCAACCACCCCCTTAGGTTACCCCCCTCTCCTTTACACCCCCTCCCCCTAATGCTCACAACACCACCTCTTTTCAAGTTCAAGGTGGTGCTACAGTACACAGACTCTTCTTGAACTTTGTGAGCAGGGTTGAGAATCGTACAATTCAACAGTCATTAGCATCTGCATAGTATCTTTAGTCAGTTGCAGAAATCTGAAAAGTGAAGGTGACTTCAAGATGTTGTGCAGGCACACTACAGGTGCAACATCACACTCTGGAAATCAGTATTCAGTTATTTGGCACAGTAAAATACTTCTTCCAAAATAACTATTCACTTACATGTGTGTGTTGTCGTTACCTGACAGAACCTAGAGGTCTAGGATATTTGTATTTACTATAAATGTTGGTCAGTGACTTAACGGTGAAGAATTTCTGAATGATTCACCTAGTCGGGACATAGAAACTCTTATGTGTCGTAGGCCAAAAGTGCAATTGAAAAAAGACACTGTCATGCACAGTAGAGCTGTCATGATCAAAGAATTGTCAGCTGCCCTAGAAAATGACATTGAATTGAATAATTTTGACATTCTTGATATTAAGTTTTTACTGAATTCTATATGTACTTATTAACCTTCAATTATATCTTACATTGTTTGTGTAACTATGAACGAATAAAATACTATATATATATAATATAGTTTTGATTTCGCTCAGCAGAATTCACATCTTAAAAAGTTCAGAAGCATCCATGAGTCTCAACTTTTTTCTTGCTGTATGAAAAAAAGCGTCCTTTGCTGAACAACCTGAGATTGCCCAGAAAATAAAGGAAACTGCCAACCCAGCTGAATGTAAACGTTTGGGTGATCGAATAGCAGTGGACAACCAACACTGGTTGGCAGAAGCAGAGAAACTCGTTCACAAAGCCTGCAGTATCAAGTATGACATTGATCCATATGCTCGAAAATTCTTGTTGGACACTGGAAGTACTCATCTAATAGAGGCTGGTCCTGATAAGATCTGGGGAGTCGGTGTCAAGTTGAGTAATCCAGAAATTTTGAATGAGTCTGCTTGGGACGGGGATAATCTTCTGGGAAAAATCCTGATGCGTGTTCGAGAGGAGCTGAAGTTACAAACTTTGCATAAATGAATTAATATAACTGAACTGCATATGTACTTATTACTGAGAAGTGGTCTTAAACTGTCATTGAATAACCCCACTATAATACCACTCTCTGAATGTAGCCTCTACTTGTGAATTTTAAGTATTATAATTTCTAATGTCATTGCAGAAATTATGCAGTTATTATGCTCATTAATGCTGTGGGATGTAGGCGGGGGCCTGGTTACGGTTCCGATCCTGCAGGGTTCTCGCTTACATCCCATATGCGTATTTATTAGATTTCTGACAAAATTACTGCTTTGGTGTCATTGTATTATGTGCAAGTAATTGACCATGTATTAAATTAATCTTTAAACTTTGAGGGGATGAATCATTGACTGTGCATATATCACATGAGTATTGGACTTAAAAGAATTTGTTATGCTGATTACTTGAATAGTCACTCTTTTTGACCAAAATGAATCCCACTCAAATATCAGAATTTTCCTGTAAATTGAGAATTTATGATGATATCTGAGCACACAAAGTAATCTTTTTGTTCAAAGCCTAAACATTCTGCGTGTGCTAATTAATTTTTTTAATCACTTGGTGATAAAGCGTTGACTCTTAACTCATTTCGATGCAACCAGCATTTGGATCTCACAAATTGTGGTCTTTGTTTAATGTCAATGACCAGTGGCTATTACTGCAGCTAAATAATTATATCTGCAGCTGGTAGTTCTGCTGCAAATCATAAGTGTGATATTGCTCATGACTGTGGTATATGATGTAACTTTCTTAATGCAAGATGTTGGCATTGTGGTGTTACTTGTAAACAAAAAGTGTTTGTTGCCTGGATTGAACTGACAGGATGTTTTACTTTCATCGCTTGCTATGTTTATATTATGCAGAATAAGAAATGTGTTTAATATTATGCAGCATAAGAAGTGTGTTTTACATACATATGTTAAAGTGAGTTTAACCTCATTCTAAAATGAACAAAACTTTTTGAAAAGAATTCTTTGATTTTAGCCAAACTAACAAATCTCGCTGACAGAAATTTTGACAAGATGAATTTACTTTTCATAGCTAATTTACTATTCATAGCTAATTTTAGCTAATTTTACAATTTTTCTGTTTAAGTGAATAGTTCAAACTCTTTGCTTGTAAATTGATAACTACCATTGTTATATACATTGTATATATGAGTCTGAATCTTTGCTCAGCGAGAATTGTATCATTGAAAACAATTACAATTATGATTGGTTCGCATCCACTTTTCTGATTCTGACTTCATTCCTTGAACTTCCTGGTGAATTTTATCAATTGTAAAATTCTGTCAAAAAGCTTGTTGATCCATATTTTGTCTAACAGTTACCTGTCTTTATCTGCATAAATGATTTATTATGTCGATGTCAAAAGTGAACAAATTTAATATTTTGAGCGGGCCCACATAAAAAATAAAAAAAACACTATAGAATGAATCACTTCACTGTGCGCCAAAAAACATTTCAACACCTTTAATAATTGTTGAAATAAGTCCTAATACTACAATTTTTTAAAACTTTTTGGATTTAAGATCTGATGGTATTCATTGATCACAGTAATTATTTTTATGTTGATGAACTGACTGAGCAGTGAGGTTATACATCTGAACTTTATAGCTGATAGTTGCTGAATTGTATTGTTTGAGTGTTATGCAGGGGATCAATAACTGTTTTGGTAAATTTCTGATCAGCTGTTCCTGTAGATTAGCATGGTTTACTGTATTGTTTTGTTTCTCATACCTCGAACTTCTTAACCTGTTGATTGCAATGTTTTTCACTGCCCCTTTTTGTGTGTCACAAGATATTTATGATTCAATCAGCTGGGAATTTGAAAGGTCTCAATCAAGAGTTGTATGTACTATATTCTTAGTTAGATAACAAATTTGCTTTTTTTTTGTCTTTTTGAATTTCTGCTAACTTTCAGTCTGTATATTTTTTGTATATTGAATATATAAGTCAACACTTTCAATAATTGTTGAAATAAGTCCTAATACTACACATTTTTAAAAACATTTTGGATTTAAGACCTGATGGTATTCATTGATCACAGTAATTACTTTTATGTTGATTAACTGACTGAGCAGTGAGGTTATACATCTGAACTTTATAGCTGATAGTTGCTGAATTGTATTGTTTGAGTGTTATGCAAGGGATCAATAACTGTTTTTGGTAAATTTCTGATCAGCTGTTCCTGTAGATTAGCATGGCTTATTGTTTTTGTTCTTTGTTTGTCATACCTCGAACTTCTTAACCTGTTGATAGCAATGTTTTTCACTGCCCCGTTTTGAGTGTCACAAGATATTTATGATTCAATCAGCTGGGAATTTAAAAGGTCTCAATCAAGTGTGGTATGTACTATATTCCTAGTTTAATAACAAATTTTTTTTTTTTCTCCGAATTTCTGCTAACTTTCAGTCTGTATATATTTTGGATATATTAAACATATAGTACTTTTTTTTGTGACCACTATGGACATTAAATGGATAAATAGGCTCAACCTGGATCTGATAGTGCTGTGTCACTGGTACTGTAAATATTCATGTGGGTTTGATTTCTTTTCTCTTTTTCTTTCTTCTCTATGTATACTACATTACACATGTATAATGCTGGGTGTTCTATCAAATTAAGGTACGTTTTTGGTGATTATTCTACTAATTGCACTAGCTAGTGATTTGTTTGCGATTATCAAGCAATGCTTTGTCATTGAAACATGTAGCTGTTCTCATTATATATATTCTAGAAAATTAGGAAGACACACTTATGTTAAATGTTACTGAATTTCCTACAGTTCCACTACCCTCCTGTCACTTTGCCAATATGCTTCTTGTTTACCATGCTAATCATTTCATAATAACTTATATTTCGTTTCACGTCAACTATTCTGTATATGTCAAAAGGTACTACATGATGGGACTTTTTTATTTTTTACACAATCATCTTCACAATAGATGACAGTGAATATGATATCTTGAATAACTATGGTGGGCTTAACAATAATTCACTGCTTAACTTGATAGAGCATGCAAACTCAGACGAGGAAGAGCCTGTTGTATTTGAACACTCTATCTATATGGACAATGATGATGTAATTAGCACATTTAGAGAGAAAAGGGGTGTCTTTAAAGTTCTTGGATTAAACTGCCAGAGTCTATATGCTAAATTTGACCAACTCCATATTTATATTAATACATTATATGAAGAAGGCTGTTATTTTGATGCCATTTGTCTCCAGGAGACATGGATTGATGATACAATGGATATCTCTCCCCTAAATATGGAGGGATATAATTTAATTAGTAGAACGAGAACATGTAGCTTACATGGAGGTTTAGCTGTCTACTTAAAATGTGGTTATCAATATAAAGACCTATCTATTAATACTGAAAATCACCTATCCTGGGAACATCAAATTCTTGAAATTCTGGTTGACAGTCACTCAAACACGAAGATTGTACTGGGTAATGTTTATAGACTTCCAAAAGAAACAAATGCAGATTATGATGAATTTATTAATGAATTTAATTTACTCTATGATCAGTTTCATCAAAACACAGCAAACATTGCCTTTTTTGGAGATTTTAATATTGACTTACTGAAGCTGAAAGATAGAACAAAATGTAATGATTTTTTTGAATCTATGATTTCACATAGCTTAATTCCTAAGATAACGCTGCCTACCAGAATTTCAAGAAATAGTGCTACTCTTATTGATAATGCATTCTGCAAGTTATCCAAAGATTTCTCAAAAACAACTTGTGGAATACTCACAAATAACCTATCTGATCACCAGCCATACTTTGTTTGCTTTGACTATTTCAAAAGATCTAAAAGAACTCCCAAATATGTAAATCAGCAGCGTTATGATGATGATTCTGTAAGAAAATTCAAGGCTGATCTTGCCTCCTATGATTTTAATGTCCAACTGACAAAGGAGACAGCTGATGAAAATTATAACATTTTGGATGATATCCTGAAAGATCTGAAAGAGAAACATTTTCCTCTGAAAAGAGTACGATTCAATAAATATAAGCATAAAAACAACAAATGGATAACAAGAGGCATACTGAACTCAATAAAATTCCGTGATAAGCTTTATATTAAACTAAAAAAGACTCCTAGAGACTCTCCATCCCATGGCACCTTGCAGATTAACCTTGCAACTTTCAATAAGATATTAAAGACAAGTATTAGATCCGCCAAACAAAAGTATTACAATGATAAATTCAGAACTTTTAAAAAAGACATAAAAAATACCTGGATCACTATAAAAGAGTTAATTAATCAAACCAATAATAAGAAAAACCTACCAAAGTTCTTCAAGATAAATGGCGAAAACATATCGAATCCTCAAGATATAGCTAATAAATTTAACCAGTACTTCAATGATTTAGGTCCTAGCTTAGCAAGAAAAATAAGGCTACCGAATAGTAATACAACCTTTCGCAATTTTCTACCTGATGTGACGCACCAAAGATTTGAGTTTCATGAAATTTCAGAGGAAAATGTTTCTCGTATCATTAATAAACTACCAACAAAAACTAGCCGTGGCGTAGATGGACTCTCTACAAAATTCCTGAAAGATATAAAAGAAACAATAGCATCCCCTCTGATGATAATTATAAACCAATCTATTAAAACAGGCATGTTTCCACAGAAATTAAAAATTGCACGAATTGTGCCAGTTCATAAAAAAGATGACAACACTGTTATAGGAAACTATCGCCCAATTTCAGTATTGCCGGCAATATCAAAAATTTTTGAAAAGGTGATGCACCAACAATTGAATACACACTTTGAATCTCTTAGCTTATTATTTCCGAGTCAATATGGATTTAGAGAAAAGCATAATACAGAATACGCAGTTATTGAAAATATAGATAGAGTGATTGATGGCTTAGAAAAGAAAGAAACACCACTGAACATATTCTTGGACCTGTCAAAGGCATTTGATACTCTCGACCACTCTATACTTTTAAGCAAACTTAGCCATTATGGAATATCAGGAAACTCATACAAACTATGTCAATCTTACTTAACAGACAGACAACAATTTGTTG
The DNA here is from genome assembly GCA_026936325.1 of Platynereis dumerilii. NCBI lineage: Eukaryota > Metazoa > Annelida > Polychaeta > Phyllodocida > Nereididae > Platynereis > Platynereis dumerilii. The sequence goes on from JAPTHN010000008.1 coordinate 38,524,635, forward strand.
AATATGATGAGTCTAAATCTGAACTACTACCTATAGTAACAGGAGTGCCCCAGGGTTCTATATTAGGCCCCCTCTTCTTTCTTATCTATATGAATGACTTTGACAGGTCCACGGATGTGTTCAGCTTTGTTATGTATGCCGATGATACAACTTTGTTAACAATGCTATCCTCAAAAAATAATAGGTCAAACATACAAGAGTCAAAACTAAACAGTGAATTAGAAAAACTTAGTACTTGGTTAAAGCTTAACAAGTTATCTCTGAATGTTTCTAAAACAAAGTATATGCTTTTTCATCCCAAAAACAAAGTTATTAGTGACATGAATTTATTTTTAGACGGTGACAAACTGGAACGAGTGACAGCTTTTGACTTTTTAGGTATTACAGTGGATGAATGTCTGACTTGGAATGAACATATTCATAAGGTTCAAATGAAAGTTGCAAAGACATTAGGGGTAATGAACCGCATGAAATCATACCTACCATCAGAAACTCTACTTATCATTTATAATTCCCTTATTTTCTCCCAGTTACTATATGGTATCCTGCTATGGGGACCAAAACATACCAAACTGGTCAAACCTCAGAAAAAGTCTATGAGAATTATTAGTAAAAGTAAGTACAATGCTCATACTAATCCACTATTCAAAAGAATGAATGCCCTAAAACTTTCGGATATTCTATATGTGCAAGAACTGAAATTCTACCATAAATTCATAAATCGAGAAGTCCCAAAATATTTTCTTGAACTAAATTTCCAAATGCAGTCAGACATTCATCCCTACCCTACCAGAGACAGACATAAGTTAGTCATGCCTCGACTAAAATATAGTTTTTCCAACTGTTCAATAAAAAACCGAATACCCAAAATAGTAAATGATGCACCACCAGCAATTTTAGACAAATTACATACCCATAGTATTAATGGTCTGAGTTCTTATATAAAAAGGATGAGGATAGATGCCTATCCAACAGATTGTACTATTCAGGATTGTTACATTTGTGGATTGAGATAGCCCACTGATATGACATATTGTTTTTACTTAATTAAGTGACAATATAGATGATTTATCATTGATAAGTTGTTAAATTGTTCCCATCATGTAGTAACCTATTATACCTATATATATATATATTTTTTTTTTCTTCTTCTTCTTTCTAAAAGTTAGTAAAGAATAATTACTTGTTGTACATATATATGTTATAAAATCTCATATTTATCTTTCTAAATAGTAGTGCAGCAAAATCAAAAATTTGTAAATATTATTATAGATCTGTAATTATTAGGGGGTCATATACATAAGCGGCTCCAGCCAACGTGTATGCCTCCTAGACCATTTATATATGTATATATATGTTATGTGATAACTTGTCAAAAAAAAAAGAGCATTACTTTGGTCGAATAAAACTATATGTCTGTCTGTCTGTCTGTCTGTATGTAAGTCCAGTGACTCAGAAAACCAAAAACAACTGTCTGGACTAAAAATAGTTTTAAAAATCTGAAGTACAAGAATCAGTATGGTAGACAAGCTAAAGCTAAGTCAGTTGCAAGTCAGTTACAAGGCACTGGCAGCCAAGCAAGTTAAGGACAAGTAACAGTCTTGTGGCAAGTTGTGATAGAAGCTGAAGCTGATGGAAAGTTCAGATGGAAATAAAGCTTGTAAGATGGAAAGCACAGGCTTGTTGCAATGTCGGATGGAAACTGCAGATCACTTGATAGACATATGCACTTGTCTGATGCTGTTCGCTTGTCTAATGGAAAGTCACGTTTAAGCGAAAAGGTCTTGCTGTCTGTTGAACGTTGAAGCCTGTTATTTATGTTTTGTCATTCCCATCCCATCGAAAGAGTGAACCAATTGATGTGCAACATGTTTTCTATAAATAATAAACCTTAAACCTCAAACGAACAATACAGTGACTGTTTTTGAGTTTCAGTTTCAGTGCCTTCAGACATATAATGTCTTCAATTTAGAGCAGTGCACAAAATGCCAGACATACACAAATGCTATCTTGACCATTACAAGACTGCACTGCCAGTCGAAAACAAAAACTACACATCCCTTTATCCCTTCTGTAAGTGACGATAAAATTACGAAGGTTCAATTTGAGGCTATTGCGCGATTGGCCACGAGATTGACGTTACCGGATGCCGAGGCATTAGCGCCACCTAGAGTGTACGCGGCAAAAGGTTAATCTAGACGTGAGCTGTCAAAGGACGACCTTTTGGCTGCCGTAAGACTAACACGTGTAAGTGGTTGGTGCGTTGGTCATGATTCCTCCTGTTAGTGATTGCTGTTGGGGAAAATCTCCGGGGAACATATGGCATTCAAGGGCACAAGAACAGTGCGAGAGCGGCCCAAGAACATGCACTAAGAACAACAACCAACATCTACGTCTCAGCCGCCAGCATCTATGTTGTGGTTTGTGTTTTTACTGGAAACATTTACTTAGTGGCGACTTGGATACTATAACTTATTCATACAGCGTGCGACGCCATATGTTGTTATCTTACTTGAATGTATGTATAAGACGGCTTTATCTTCAGATAAAATGTTGTGATACAACTCACAAATGTGTGTTGATGCAACACAACTGAGTGAGCTATAGGTCTTCATGACTTTTCTCTTACTTATGAATGTTTCCCAATTTGGTCACACTTGGTGCCAGATTAGTGTATTATAATGATACAATATGATGCCTGTTTCTTGGTGAATTAGAAGTGCATTTTATCTTAGAAGCTAACAACCTGCTTGGTTATGAAAGTCATCTTCCACATGCTAAATAATTTTAAGAACATTACAACGGTTACTACATTTTCTATCAGTATAACAAAGTGGGCCTGCACAATACGTTATGAAACAGTTATAAATAGTCTAATTTACACAATTCGATCTATCATTACCAACCACATGTACAATAACATTATATAAATCACAAAAATAAAATGGCACGACCATTTTACAATGGTGAAATACATTGCTACAATATATACACAACATGTTCAATCAGTTATAGATAAAAGGTATTATTAGTCCTTGTCATCTTAATCTCTCCTCTCCGTAACGCGGCCCAGTGTCTATACTGGAATTGGCCAAGGGTACTGTTCCATATCCCAAGATTGGATGTAATCATTCAACCTGTGAGGAGGCACTTCAACGCATGTCTATTCTGACAATGTTATTGCCATTCGGAGTCCGGGCACTTTAGAGATGCTGCATGAACAGTGATACAGTTCAAGGCAGCCATTTTGGATATATTATTTAGATTCCATCCTGAGGAGGCATCCATCTTTGATTTCATTGTGATCACGTGACTTCATCATGTGTTTTTCAATCCAATCAAAATAAAGAGACAGTATTACTGTTCCACAGTAAAGATCGGCCATTCTGTTAATCTCCAATTGCAATATTTTTCTTTTGTTCTGGATAACATGTTCCTTCTTTTTGCAATTATCTGAAATATGTAAGAATATTCCTTTTTCATATTTCTTCATGACTAATAACTTTCCAACTGTGGCTTTATCATCGAAAGCAAATCACATCCGCAATTGATGATGCACCAATTGACCGTAATTTTTCCTCCGCACATGGTCTCTTGTCTGATTACAAAGACTACACATTGTAAATAAAGTAAAAAATATCCTCTTGTGTAGAATGACAAGATCATGTTTCCCCGCACCGATCTCTGCTCGTCTTCATGAAGCTGTCGTACTGAATTTTCCAATCGACGATATATTTCGTGGACCATTCGTGAAACTGAAGTTTCCATTCCTTCTCAGCTGTTGTGATATCCTCTGAAAGAGAAATACGAAAAGGTGTTACAATGTGATCAACACGTTTCATTGCATATTTTTCATGTTACAGTCTAGCAAACAGAAGTGGTAACATGGTAAGTATAGAAACATCATTCGCAATCTACATTCAACAATGTAAATTAAGTCAACAAATCTCTTTCTCTGACTGTAATGGAGTAACTTGACCTGACTTTTTAAAAATAACTTGACCTCATTTTTTGTTAAAGAGAGTTATGGCAGATAAAGAAATTTACAACTTTAGTGACTGGTCAGAGTTTAGGAAAAGTTAAGATGTGTTGAGGGCTTGAGGCATTGTTATGAATATTAATAGTCTGGAGATATAATTTTGATATTAATAGCTATGTTAAGGGGGAAAATAGAGGAATATACTCTATGTTACATGGTAATTTTCACTGCATACTGAGGGTGAAATTGATATAGATGTAGGAAGCACCATGGAAGATAGTTATGATATAAGTGATTAGCGGGTGATATTACTAGGCGCAACGATTCAGTTACAAATTTGATATGTACGTATTTTGCGAATATTATACGAACATAATTACAAAAAATATATTTAACAGTGTACATACCTGTCAGTAGAGTTAGTATGGCAAGTTGGAAGTCAGGAACCATGCATTGCAGTATATAGGTGGTAGTTACTTGGAGATGGTAATGCTAGGAAAATCAGTTATCCAGGTGTGAAGGTGAAAGGCAAAATGTTAATTGTTGGTATGCAGGTAGGTTGGCAAGTAGTTTAGATATCGCAGCCCTCCGAGACCAGTTATTGCTCATGAGGTAATTATGAAACTTGAGGAAGAGCGGAGTCCAAAAAGACCACGTATATGACCCACGCGTCGAATTGTTTAGGTGCATCCGGGAAAAATTAGGACAAAATTGGAATACCAAAGGTTTTTTTGCATGGAAGTTTGGTTTTCCCAATCACCTTGGTTATTCATGGGCAGTCATGAGGGTTGATTGATGAGATGGGAGAGAGAGTCCACAATATGTTACATGATTACCCCAAGTGAGGCTTTTCTTACTTGCCCAGCATATAGACGACGCCACATACAAATAGTACAACGGCCCCGTCAACGGGTCATCATTTTAATGTCCTACCTGACGTGACATTTAACTAAGACGTTGCACATGGAGATGTATATTGCTAAATTATTTCTCAATTGTAACTCATAATTGTTACACAGGTTCACTTGTCATGACTATAGTTCTTACTATATCAACTGGAGAACCAAAAATGTGTCTATCAACAAATCTTTCTGCGAATTGATCACAGTAAAGAGCCCTTTCATATTTTGATGCAAGGATATCTAATCGTACATATATGAATGATATATAGAAATGCTCCACCTAAAACTGTATTGAATCAATTTTACTGAGGAGAACATGTATATTTAGCCTGCGCATGTGGCTCATCCAGTATAATCTTCTGCGAGGAAAGTGCGGCCTTCAAAATTTGGCCTTTTAAGATTTGAGAAAGCTCAAAGTTGCCTTGATTACAAGGATAAGAGTTTCAGGAATATGACAGATATTGAAAAACCCAGGAATCTGAACTTCTCTTTCCTACAGTGCATTAGTGCAAGGCTAATTCACTAATGTAATTATACGGAGTATATGAGCAATATATATCTGCGACTGAACTGCAGATGATTTACTCCAGGTGCAGGTGATTGACTAAATCCTGAATCGACTGCCTTAATGAGTTACATCGAAAAGCGAGTTTAGCATAAATTTGAAATAATCTATTGAGGAAAACTGGGTCCGCGGCCAAGCTCAGTGTTGGTACAACGCACATGGTCCCACAACCACACATATGGAATTCACATTGACATTGTTGCACTCCACTGAACTGAGGTTCGAAACAGGTAATTACAACAAACAGTCAATGCCAAACAATGCTAAACAAGATAATCCAGCTTGCTATTTTGTAACAGGGCCCCTTTAGACATTGTCAGAACATAAGAAAATGTGTTAGAGGCTCACAGAGCCAGGGAATATTTGCCAAAGAAATTCTAATTTGAGCATTTGTGCATCCATTTATCCACATGGGATTGTTCATGGACTATATTTATATTGCATGGGATATATATATTTGGAATTGCTAACACGACAAATTGTAGGATACAGATTCATAGAAAAGGTAAGAAATAAATTCTCCTATGGCCATGTCAACACAGAATTTTTTGCAAACTCACATTGAAAATTTGAAGGCTGTTAATCAAATATCAAAGATGTTTCAAGGTTACACTTTGCATAGGCTTTGTCCACAGTGACTAAATACACCAGTTCTATGAGTTTTCTACAGCTGACAGCAATTTGATTTTATATGAATTGACTTTTTCTGAAACATGTGCTTTCTCCAAGCCAATGTTTTGATCAAACAGGAAGTCATGTACAACATGTACAGTGCTGCCACGTTGTTGCACCATGAACGCACTGGACTGCTATAACCTTTATATGACCTTTTTTCACTTACATCATTACCAACTACAAAAAGTTCAATTGATACAAAATAGTAAAATGTTACATAAATTACAATAGTTACAATTATGTATCTATATCTGAAAATCTCATAATATTTTGATCTGTATATTATTCCTGATAATTACCACACATCACTCAAATAAAAAGATAGGTACAATGAGCAAATCAATCCATACAGTTTGACATGTATTGCCTCGAATCTCTTTGCAGTTATTCCAGTAATCGTACCGAACAGTTTTTCTTAATATTTACAGTCTCATGAATTATCCAGAAATATAATATTTTTTCTGTAGTTGTGTATTCATCTAGCATTAATACCATCCCATTGTCTTTGTCACCTCTGTACACCATTGTAACCCCATTATCTTATTCTATAAATATTTCATCATTGCAAGTCTATTGGAGGATTGGCAGTATCTTATTTTGGGCAACCTATGAAATTTTAATCTGCCAAGACAGTTTTGGAGCATTTTCTACCAGACAATATATCGTCAAGGGTATGAATCTGCTGTAGTAACTGGAAGATATCTGGATGTAGGATATGTATATAGACATAGCAAGACCGTAAGCTTCGAACCTCCAGGTCCAGCAACTCGGGTTAAATTTCAGACCGAGGAAACCCAAGTCATGCGCAGTGCGCCCTATCAGCATGCCTCGGCGGTCCAACGTCGGCCCGAAGCTGGTCTGTCGCTGCTGACATCGGACTGACGCTGGGCCGACGTTGGACCGCCGAGGCATGCTGACAGGGGCGGTTGCGTTCTAAATACCAAATTAACGATGTCGAACCAAGAAAAAGTGTCTCTTCAGTGAATCTAGATTATGGACTTTACAATATCAGTCTGTGCCTGGTGTGCAATTTTCCTCAATACCTAATTTGTGGTGTTCCTAGTCCTTGTTCTATATTACTTTATTTGGACCACGATGACATAACACTCAAACAGCTGCACAAAATGCTGCAAACTTGGCAAACACACTATACACTTCTTCATGAGCTTACATGCTACACACAGTGAAGTGCCGTTGACTTCCAAAACAGTTCATGTGATGACCATTGAACTTTCACATTCTCCAGACAAGGAAGACACTCAAGAAGAAGTCTGTTTTGGGACACATTTTCAATGGATATTAGGGAACAGTGTATACAATTTTAAAAGGAAGGTTCCCTGATGAAGGAAGGTTGCCTGTTGAACTGCACACTTATTGCTAGGACCATTGGCATTGCACTAACATCCATTTTGCTTCGCTGTTTCTGGTTTGTCGCTTTTCATCGCTTTTCATTGCTTTTTCACTTCTGACAACACGTTGTTAAACATTCGATCGCCACTTTGGCAAGCCGCTGCTAAGTCAATTATCTATAAGTATACCCCTTCGACATGACATCATGCAAGTTTAATCTCCCAGTCATCCCCTCCATCAATATATTGGCTTGGAACAAGTCCACTTTTAAACTGTTCGTTTCCCTCCATTTTTTCCCTGTTTTTTTTTTTTTGTCGAAACAAGCAGTTCCCACACTTGGCTAATTGAGGTAATTGTTGCTCCAGTTCTGCCTATTCCACGTATAAACAATCCAATTAAAGATAATCACAGTTATCATTGCTGTGCATAATGTTTACTAATGCAAAAAGCCAAAGCAATGCAGGAACAGACAGGTTATGAATGTAAATTATATAATCTAAATATTTAAATTCTTCCATTTGCCAACACTGATAAAGAATGAGGACCGATTATGCAATCAATAATTCAACAATTAGACAATAAGGCACAAAATGGCATTAGTTATTATAAGTGAATAATCAGGTTATATTATTCTTTAGTGACAATAAAAATGTCAATTGTTGCTGCTTTGTGACTGCTTATTACAATATTTACTTGATATAGGCCATTCCTACTGTGGAGTCTGGATTAGATTTCAGCTTGACATAGCTGTTTGACTGGATAAAAGCTGCTAATTCCTTTTGGACATCACCAAGATACCTATAACATTGGAAAAGCTGGTATCTAACTGACATTTTGCATGTTAGAGCCCGGCTAGGGCTTAACTCTGTTTACAACAGCAAACAAACAATCAGATTATTGTTTATTTTGCAAAAATAATAAGTTAAAACGTATAATAGAAGAAGCGTATGATGTCTAAGTCATAAGTCGGTCAGGATCTAACTGACAAAAAAGCATGTTAGAACCCTCCAAATCGGTGTCTAACTAATACTTAACTGTCTCACAGATCTGCAGCCCTGGACAGTAATTGGCATTTCCACAAATATTTTTTTCATTCTCCAATTATACAGGTCTGTGAATTTTAACATCATTCGCACTAAATGTGTGTTCGTCAACATAATGAAAGGAAAATTCGTTCTAATTTGGAATCATCATAAAAAAGAAAATGCTGTGATGATTGAGCCTTATCAAAGCCCATTTATCTCTCTTCGAAATTAAATATGATATTTGTGTAGAGCATACAAATTGTATTAATAATGTGTGGATCATCCATATTTTTCAGATTGTTATCAAAATGCAAGTGGCATATCTATATGGTGTATACTGGAGGTGGGAATGTACTTGATTTAAATGCATGGCATATCTATGAAATCCTATGTAGTTTTTGTACATCAGCAATTACTTTTATATCCATATATAATATCCATACATAATTGGACCTCATGAGAGGTGACTCCTAATTCACAAATTGCTCAAATTGTGCCATTATATATGTAGTGCAAAATCACAAAATGTTCATCATTTGAATGTGATACCATGTGCAGACATGATTCCAATGATATATATTCAAATGATAGATATTCTCACACTCAATACAAAAATAAAACACAAAATGTGATGATTTCATATTGAAGAAATCAGAACCATGCAATTTTAGCACATGCTCAGGCAATTTGATTTGAATTCACTTTCACGATAAAACAATCAACGGCACAAATTTCAACACGTACAAAATAATGTACAAAAAATGTGAATATCATAATAAAAATATTATATCTGTGAAAATATAAAACTCAACTGAGTTCAATATATTTCTTACAGATGGTTTCATAATTGTAGACACAGAGACTGAATATGAATTATTTCCTTGGACAATGGACATATATTTTATAGGGAACCGTGACATCAAAAAACTTAAGACATCACTTTTCCCAACAGAATAGCATGTGTAGAAAAAAAATTCACATTTGGTCTCGGTGTCTGCAAATACAAAAATCATCTGTAACAGATTTCATGACGAAAATAAGAATAAAGTTGTGGCTCACAACAACAATAGATTATGAAAAATATGTACACAAATAGTCTAATTTATCACATATTGTAGCGACAAGTGTGGCTGTTTTTGCACACACTGAATCAAGTTGAATTGAATTTTCTTCTTATGAAGTTCCTTACATTTCCATAGTGAATTACTAATCATCACCATAAGATTAGGGGTGGACCAGATGATACTTTGGGGATGGGGGGGGGGGAGAAATTACTTTCGGCTTGTTCAGCATGTTACGCTGAAGGATAAAAGAGTTTGTTTCTCCATTTAGCTTTTGGTTCCTAATGTTAGCGAATTTTGTTCTCAATTCCAGTGAGAAAAACCTTCATCCTGAAGATAGCCAGCACAAAAAGGAGTACATTTGAAGTGTTCAAACTATTTAAATTATACGCTTTATTAATACTCCCTATATATGCAAATCCATATTCTCCAAATACGCTCCCTTGTAGAAAAGTATATGTATTTTTGCAGTACAATCGGAGTACATTTGGTAATTCAAATAATTTGAGCGCTTCAAATGTGCTCTTTTTTGCTCTGGGTAGCCTCCTCCCCAGGTTTTTTCCATAAGAAAAAGCCAATGCTCCCACAGAAGTCTCCATCTGGTCCACTCATAGTCAATATCCAAAGCATCATTGGTATAAGAAAGTTTAAAAGATAAAACGAAAGAGACTTACTCGTGGCCGCGACAAGGTGAGGGAGGTAGTCAGACCAGAAGGCACACTGTTTTGCACGAGGACCTCGCTTTACCCCCAAGGATTTGTCTGCCTCGTGAAGATGCCGCGAATTGAGCTCGATGTATTCGCGTCCCTTTGGGGTGTGAAGGGGCCACTCATTGAGACTTGGTCGACCTGGTTCACGGTTCGGATCTCTGGAAAGAGAACAAAATAAACATCATAAATATAGGAAACTTATGTATCTGTTATTCACCAAGGGTTATTTGTTCAGCGAGAGATTGAGCCAAGCTGTGATAAACACACAGCCAATCCTATATATAGGCCTAGTAAATAACCATGAGACAGACGCTAAAAATTAAAACATGGAACATGGTCACCTAACCATTGGCAGTTAATTAATTGTCAACTTTAGATGTTTTCAAGGTAATACTTTGCATGGCTTGGTCCACAATGATTACATGCACTCCTTTGTGGTTTTTCCATAATTGACACCAATTTGCTTTTATATGAATTTATTTTTCTTCTTAAACATGTGCTTTCTCCAAGCCAATGTTTTGATCAAACTGGAAACCTGATGGAAGAACAAGTAGACATCAAGAAATATGGGAATTATTGCAACCAAATACTGGTATGTGATTGGCTGATAGAGGTGTTCAATGTGTCAAATATGAAACACTTCTAGTGCAGTTGTGGATCTACAATTATGATTAGAGGTTGTCAATCATCCATCAAAAACTGTTTTCTTTTAAAGTCTTCTAGGTTTCTCATAAAAAAGTGCAACAAAAGTTTTAAAAGGTGTGTTCAAAGATTAATTAACTTGTGACAAACTGTACACAAATTGAAGGGTGCTGCACCGTTGCAAATTCACAAAAACTGTTCAAATCACACAAAAACAGTTTAAAACACATGGGGTTCCTGACAAAAAGTGTGGTGAAAACAATTGTTATCAAAAACTGCAAGGTCTCCATTTGAAAACAGGGTTGTGTGTCAAAATAACAGAAAACCAAATGTGTTTGTCAAAAACAACTTAAAACTGAGCCAAGGTCTGTTTTGTAAAAAGTTTGAAAGATGAAACAAAAACCGCAAGGTCCGTATTACAAGCGGATTTTCTCTTTGACATAATACGACAAAGGTTAAAATTTAAGCAATGTGGTTCCCCGTTGGACAACATCACTGTTAAAATTTAAGCATTGTGGTTCCCTATTGGACAACATCATTGTTATCTAATGATGGTTGAAAATATGATGAACATTAATTGCAAGATCATGCCACAAAAGAGGGATATCAACAAGATTCGTCCATAACTGTCTATAACTGTTTGTAAACACTCCTTAGATAACCATTCACTCTTTGGCATGACATCTTGAGTTCTTCTAGGCTAGTGATTGGTCAGTTGCTCCGGCTGGGACATAAAGGCAACAAGCTGAGAGCATGACATCATGCTTGCCCATCGAACATCAAGTTCCAAATTCAAGAAAGCATCAAATCATGATCAATCTTGATATTATATTATGTCTTTTAGAGGGATTGTAAGATCTCTGTTAAAAAAATTTAGTCCGGGAAACAATGCTCTGACAGTATCAAAACCTGTGAACGCATGAAATGTTTTCTGTTCAGAGCCAACACGGACACAATTGTCAAAAACTGTATTGTCCCCGTTGAACTAAAAAAAAGAGCTTCGAAACAAAATAGAAAATTGGGTAACAAGATATCATCTGTTGATCATTTCGCAAGGAAACTAATTTGGTGTTTGTGAAGTGGGCAGCGAAACAAGACTCAAGACTCAAGACTCAAGACATTTATTTCTTCCTGAAACATACAGGTTGTTACAGTAAAGAGGGAGGACATCTCTAAGACAAGATTTTTGTCGCTAGCGAGATGCCCCCCCTAAAAAAAAAAAAAAGACTAGTTGTCATCCCAGAGAGGCCCATGAGGTTTAGATGTAAAGAGCTTAATATGTACTCTCCCTCTAAATTGCAAACTATATATATATCTGAGCAATGTGCATCTGTGGTAACCAGTGTTGTCATTCATGAGTGTGAGAGGAGGTAGAGTAAAGCAAAAAAAAAAATTACAAAATGGTAAGGTGGTAAAAGTCTGCTGGCCCTTGAAATGAACCTTTTGGATGAAAGTCACATGTCATTTTTCAATGATCATTTTAACCAAGACCAAGAATGGAACCAAAACCCAAGAAAAGCTACTCATTGACAATTCCATCATATTTCCGAAAATTTTAACCAATTTAAAACTACAGAAATGAAGCAACAACAGTTTGCATAGCATAGGCAACAAAATCCAAAATTGAATACCTAAAGTATTCAAATGACAGATATCTTTTTTTATTTAATTTTTATGGACTTATTAATCATTAGTAATTATTATTTTTTTGTTTTTAGTTCACTTGTTTTCACATTGTTTGATTACAAATATAGCACTGTGGAATTTCGCAAGTACTGTTGTAGCTTCTAATCATGTGAAGTTTTATATATTTAGTGAAACCTGATATGCTATGAGTGTGAATTTTGTTCGTAAAATATGATGGGGCTTCATTCATGATTGTCGGTATTCTAAAACGTATACTATTTCTAACAAAGTCATGTTTACTTTGTGGAGCTCTAAATGCATAAGCCTGTCGAGTATTGTGACCATGTATGTCAGCATTTCTGCTGAACATAGAGGCAAGAAAGTTTTGAGGTAAAAGGTTATTTTCAAGTTTATATATAAATTTAAGCTCATTTAGCCTGAAGATATCATTAATTTTCAAAACACCTAACAACTTAAAAATAGGTTCTGAGTGGGCATTATACTTAGCATTCATAACTATCCTGACAGATTTCTTTTGTGGTTTGATTAATCTTTCCAGACGTGAGCCCCATACAAGAATCCCATAATTTAAATAAGGTAGAATTAGTGAATTATACAAGGTCAACAATATGTTTTTAGGGAAGAAATTTTTGAGTCTACACAATATTCCATTTGTCTTTGCTATTTGTTTGGCCACATGAGTAGTATGGTGTTTCCAGTTTAAGTGGGGGTCAAAGATAATACCTAGATACTTAAAATTACCCACAAACTCTATTTCACTATTGTCTAGTTTTAAAATGGGGGTTCTAACTTTTCTTTGAATGTTGTGGAAAATCATTGCTTTCGTTTTATTACTATTCAGAGACAATTTATTCAGTTTGAACCAGCCTTCAATTTTTTGAAGTTCATCATTTATAGCATTATCTTGTTCTGCATCTTGCAAGTTAAAGGCTTCAAGAGAAGTATACAAAGCTGTATCGTCAGCATAGATTACAGGTTTAAAATTTTCACAAGAGTAAACTAAGTCATTCAAATAAATAATAAAAAGTAGGGGTCCAAGAATGGATCCTTGGGGAACTCCGGTTACAATAGGCAAATATTCTGATTTCATCTCTTCATATTGCACTACTTGCTATCTATTTTGAAGGTAAGACTTAAACAAATTGAAAGCAGTACCCCTAATTCCATAATAGTTTAATTTCATAAGCAATATGTTGTGATCAAGTGTATCAAAAGCCTTTGAGAGGTCTAGAAATATACTAATAGGTACTTTTTTATTGTCCATAGCACAAACAATTCTATCAATCAAATCAAGAGCAGCCAATTCAGTTGAATGATTTTTTCTAAATCCATATTGATTTTCGTAAAAGAGTCTATTATGAACGAAGTACTGATAAAGCTGATTATACTATCCTCTCAAAGACCTTTGATACACTTGGTAGAAGTGAAACTGGTCGATAATTCTCATATTTAAAGTTTTCACCTTTCTTGTACACTGGTAAAACCTTTGCAATTTTTAATTTATCCGGAAATATACCAGTAGCCAGGCTCTGGTTAATAATTACGGTCATGGGTTTAATGATCTGAAATTTGACATGTTTAAGAAGATTGTTAGAAATATGGTCAATTCCACTACTTGTTTTATTTTTTAAGCCGTCAATAATTTTTAGAACATGCTGTTCGGTAACTGCATGAAATTCAAAAGATGACGTAATATTTCCACAAAGAAAATCATTAAAAGATTGATTTGTTGGCTGCGTTATGCTATTTGCCAGCATTGGTCCTATATTCGTAAAATATTTATTGAATTAATTTGCTATAGATTGGGGATCATGGCAGGGTTCATCACCATTCATAAAAAATTTGGCTGTGTCTTTTTCTTCATTATGATGTATAACATCTTTAATGGTCCTCCAGGTATTCTTAATGTCCTTTTGGTACTTACTGAAACAGGATAAATAGTAATTTTTCTTGGCTGTCCTAATGCTTTTCTTTAAGATTCTGTTGTAGGTTTGGAGATTTACTTTCAATGTTTCAAACATTTGATCTGAGAGACAGTTTTCTCTTAATTTTCTGTACAAATTATCCCTAAACTTAATAGACTTAATAATTCCCTGAGTTATCCATTTCGATTTCTTATGTTTATGTTTGTTAAATTTGACCAGTTTCCGAGGCAGATGTTTCTCGAGACACACTTTTAATATATCATCCAGCACATCATAATTTACATTTGGATCATCAGAGTTGAATTTATCGATAGTACAGGTATCTGCAATGTCCTGTTTAAATTTTTCTTTTGCAGCCAAGGTGGACCTGCATATACTAATCATTTTTTTCATTTTCTTTTGTGTAAATAGATCATCCAAGCAAACGAAATATGGCTGATGATCGGAAATTTGTTGTAATAAGATTCCAGCAGACACATTGGAGAGAACACATGAGTTATCAAATTTGACAAAACAATTATCAATTAGTGATTTACTCTGGTGAGCAATTCTAGTTGGCAAGGTGATTTTGTGTTATGTGTTTTCGAATGGGATTATGCATGTTTGTTATTAATATTGCATTATATTGTATTGTATTGTATTGTATTATATTGTATTCAGAAAAGATTGAATTCAACAAAAGGCCATGGATATGAAGGAATAGAACATTGTTAGAATTGATTAATAACTTAAGCTCATAGGTGAATTATATTACTGCACACCTGGCATATACGAGTGTAACAAGGTAACCGGGTTGGTAGAGTGTAACAAGGTAACAGATGGCAGAGTGTAACAAGGTAACCGGGATGGCAGAGTGTAACAAGGTAACCGGGATGGCAGAGTGTAAAAAGGTAACTGGGATGGCAGAGTGTAACAAGGTAGATGGGATGGCAGAGTGTAACAAGGTAACCGGGACAGCAGAGTGTAACAAGGTAAACAGGAAGGCAGATGGCGGAGCGCTATTCACTTCAACGAAAGGTGTGAGTTTGTGACCTGATGATAACTCTATGCTATTATACCATATTAAAAGACTACTCGGGCTATTAAATGAAAAACCAACAAGTTCCATAATTGTAATCTTTATATCCTGTATCAGATAATTGCATAATTTTTAGGCAATGCCTCTAATCATCTTGGATTAGGCCTATTTTTAAATCCCTTTATATGATCAAATCTTAGAACCTTGGTAACTTTCTTAATATAAGATCACAGAAAAAACTAGATGCAGTTTAAAAGCCTTAGGTGTAGACAAGAAAGTCATGAATTAATCTCCTCTAAATTATTAAGGGAAATGCTTAAGATTCTGTATGTGGACTCTTCTACCTGTTTCTTGTACAAAGTCAGGTATATTTGAGACTGGAATTCAAAGGCGTGGAGCCTGGAGGCAGTAAGGAATAACTGGAAAGTATGGAATCAAGTTGGTCTAAACTTCTAAGAAGAAAAAGTCAATTCATATAGATCTGCTGGTAAGTTATCTTGTATCTGCTTATTGCACAAAAATTCAAACTAAACTGAAACGACTTGGAGCCTGGAGGAAGAAACTTAACTATAGAAAGTCTGAAGCTGATCTAAAGCAAGACTACTTTGAAGATAAGTAAACTCTTCTGAAAATAATGAGGCTTATTGGGAGACCAAGCTTGCCTCCCTGAAGTATACCTCTCTCTAATAGAAGCTAGTTTTGAGCCAATCCCAAAAGTCACTAATAATATATGGCTGCAATAAGTGCTGTAGTTTTCTTAAACATCCTATGTAAAAGTACACTATACTTTTTGCAATTTTTTATGTCTTCGTCAAATATATATGATTTTATTACATGACCACTCTGCAAGAGCCATGCTGATAGGCCAGAATCTGTCACTTGATGATGCAATAGAAAGTCATATTGCATGGTTGAGGTGCGATACGAGTTTTTACTGCTGCCACTGACACTGATACAAGAGGCTGCAAATTTAACGTCTCATCCTGGCAGTGATACTACAGTATTGTGAGTTGGGCATAATCGGTTGCTCCTAAGCACTTGACTTGGGGGCCGGCCCTTTAGCTCAACTGGTTTTGATAGTAGACTTTTAAGGAATCAAAAGTATTATATGGGGCATCGGCCTAGAGGTAGCTGGTTTCGAATCTTGAACTTGTGGTAGCAGGTGTATGGCATTGAGGTGAGATTGTTGATTGGAGTATGTTAAAGCTCAGAGAATTTGGGGGATATTGTACAGTGGGTAGGTTGTAATAATGTAATATGTTGCTCCTAAGCATTTGGTTTGGGGGCCGGTTGTTTAGCTCAATTGGTTTGATAGTGGGATTTTAAGGGGCAAGTGTTGTAATACAGTGTACAGCTGCAGCTTGTGACAGTGTGACAGTATGATTTGAAAGTGATTGATAATTGATGAGCATTCTAGGCACCCAGCAAAGATGAATCCGTCCAGCTCATTCAAGGGAGATTAGAGACTGGCGGGTCATTGTCAGATGTTATGTCATAGGAGCAGCTGATGTGGTTGATATAAGTGAATAGCATGAATAATGCATGTGAAAGAGAACCTAGTATGTGAATTGGGTCGCTGAGAAACCTTGCCTAAAAACATAAAAAAAGAGTTTGAGTCTCATAACTAATTAACCGTGCTCCATAAAAATGTTCACTCCACAAAAGTGCTTCCCTGTCAAATTACACCCCCCTGAAAATGTTCGCTCCCCAAATAATGCTTGCATACTCGACGAACAATGCAACCTCACAACCCATAATATGCCGTTATAGAAACAACGAAACATGCATGCAGCTTGCCACATGACAGCCCGTCAGCGTCGTCAAGGGGTGTCGGTGAACCCATATCCGCTAAGTGAAACATTATCACATCCAGTATCATTGCAATGGGCTGCTATCACTGCAGTATCCCTTCAGTATCCCTTCAGTATCATAGCCCTATCAGCCTTTGGGTTACCCAAGAAGGGCTCATTCATAAAGCAACAACCGATAATCCCTCGCTCGGAGCTTTTGAATCCGCTTTTCTCAAAGGGTGTCATGGTCGGCCTGCTTTACATAAGAATGCCCTCCTCACAGCCTCCATCTCCACCCATCACTCCTTTTGAGAGGCTTGCTTTAAATGGCCAACGCTCCTTTCAAAAGCATGCTTCAATCTCTGCTTGCGGTTTTCTACAACGAACAGAAATCTGAATACTTTAACCCGTAACCACTCCTTCTCAATTTTTAGGCCAGTTGAATAGAATTCAGAACTCAGAATACATTTACAGATACGAAGGGTTACTTTACACACATTTATCAAGTGCATGACTAATAACTATTTTTCACATTAAATAAATATCCACATTTACGAAAGAGTGAAAACTCAATATTGGCCCACGTGGTATGATAGAGTTAAACACAGATTTCCAGTAAATGGTGAAAGTATTACTAAATACATCGCCCAGCCACACTTTTACAGAGTACACTTTTGCAGTGTGGTGCATTTTGATGTGAAGCAGCTTAACCATCATTTACAAATGTATACTCTCTTTTATACTTTCAATAGTACTGCCAAACCTTTTACTGCAATGAGTAACATTGCATGCATGTACAGCCCTTACTTTTGGTAAATCACTAATTTAAAATGGTAAAAGTCTACCGTCTGTAGCTGCACTTTTGCAGGGCTTTGTCATAATGCAGAAAAATCATCTCTGATGGTCTTGTGTACAAAATTGGCCACCTTACTTACGCTGATGCACAAGACAACTGATGAAAAGTATTCCTGTTGGTCTTTCGCACGAAATATGATGACCAACATTAGGGGAGAGATAGGATAGGCATGCAGTCTTCAACTCACGAGTTCTGGATGCTGCACGTTTCACGCAGGCACAATGGAGTGACTTTGGTCTAGACTCTAGGCCTATAGTAGGGATTTTTCCCGAAAGGACTAAACATTTTAGAGAGGGCCCTTAAGTGGTATCCTTAACTTAGTACCTCTTAAGGGACCCACCCTAAAATGTTAATGATTTCGAGAAAAATACCTATTGATACTGCCAGAAAGGTTTAGCAGTATACCATTGCATCAAGGAAAAGGCAAAAGCATGATGGTTGGAAGACTAAATTACGGAAAGAGCACCTTTCTGTTAAAGTGCACTCAGGAAAAGTGTAGCTTGACGGTGTACTTTTATCACCTATGTTATACACTGTAAAATTTGAAATTTTGAGTCAGCTCAAATTAATGATTGAGTGAGATGGTTGCACAATTTGTTTGAGCTAACATAGCTTGATATTTTGAGTTATGATAATCTTTTCGTTGCTATAACTTCAAACAACAAGCTATGATAGCTCAAAGGAATTGTGCAACCATCTCACTCAATCATTTAAGCTAACTCAAAATTCAGATTTTACAGTGTACACTTACTGCAAAATAGTTCCGCGTATACATACTGTAATCTTTTTGGCAACTCTTTTTAAGTTGACTGCAATTTACTTAGCAAATCACAGCAAATTTGAGCAAAATATTACATAGTAAAGTACAGCAAACTGTCACAGTGGCCAGGCATAAGGGCGGTGATGAGGCAGTGCCGGTGCAGTGTTGTTCGGTGTCTGTTCAAGGCGCGTAGTGCTCCGTTCTGTTCACGGACCATTTCATTCATTTGTGCAAACACTTGGCGTCCCACTGCGACCATTCCCAACCCCCACAGATCTCATAACGTCGAGCGAGACAAGACTTCTCACTTTGCCATAATACGAATCACGGCCAAGACAGCGACAAAAAAGTGACAAGAAAGTGACAAAAACCACCCATTTCTGATTCCTCGAAAGCTTTCTTGCTTCTCTGCTCTTCACTTTGCCTCCTCTCTTGGAATCACTTCTCGCAAATTTGCAAAATTCATCTTCTCCAGGGTGTAACCGAACACAGTAAACAGCACTTGACGGATTAAGAGCATTCGCGAGAACTGCAACAGTCACTCGAGATTACTTCAATCAACTTAAAGCAAATGGAGCATCGAGAATTACTCACGGTGGCAACCCAAGGACATTTTCTGCTATCTGTCTGTCTATGGTCTTTGTCTGTCTGGCTTTGTGTCTATCTATCTATCTATCTATCTATCTATCTATCTATCTATCTATCTATCTGTCTATCTGTCTAGCTGTCTAGCTGCCTAGCTGTCTGTCTAGCTGTCTGTCTGTCTATCTATATATCAATATCTATCTATCCATTAAATTTATCTATCTATCTATCTATCTATCTATCTATCTATCTATCTATCTATCTATCTATCTATCTATCTATTTATCTATCTATCTATCTATCTATCTATCGATTGATATTGCATCTTCCTCGCTGCAGATTTTTTTTTCAAGAATCTCACCAAGTTGTCTCAGATGCTGTCTTAGTACAAAAGATAACAGCAGTGTGTTGTGTCATAACCAAAAAAGTTCCATTCCATTGTCACCAAGGACGAACTATAGGCCCTACATAATTTATATATCATATTCCAGATTCAAGAACAAGGGGTTAACGCTGCCTTAAAAAGTTGAAAGGAAAGTAAGAGATAAAAGACAGATAACAACAAATAGATAGATAATCATTCATCTCAAAGAAAGAAATTTATCAAATTCGTGCTCTCTTTCTCCTCAGCAAAAATGTGTCGAATTTCTTTGAATATTGGGAGATGGCACTAATTAAACAAATCATACACATCATATGGTTTCTTGTTTGAAATGTGACACCATGTATTACACGAACCATTATCCATTAATAACATTTCACAATGAACAAATGCCATATAATATTGTAAATATAATACAATAAATTGTAAACTTACAAATTAAATGTGTAGCCCCATTAATATAACTTAAACAATAATTAGCCTTACAATCATGTACATGGAAGTAAATCTATCTATCTATCTATCTATCTATCTATCTATCTATCTATCTATCTATCTATCTATCTATCTATCTATCTATCTATTCATCCATTTAGATCTATCTAAAAGATGTATCTCCTGAAATACTGAAATTCTGAAAGGCGTTGAATATTCCACTATTCAATCTTTCAAACACTGTTTTCATGTGACAGCCACACCAGCCTGTTTGTTGTTTTGCAGAAAAATAATGGGTGACCATGCAGAGTATTCGTATAGTGATATAGCAGGTGCTATTCCATACATTGTATGCAGGTTTTTAGAAGGTATATATTGAAAGTCTTAAGACCATACATACAGCAAGTATTGCAGTAGGCTATATGCTAATATAACCATGCAGTCTTGATGAATATATGTATTCATGAGTCTTAATGATATTTAGCTTGCAGGTGTATGGTTTGGCTTAGAAGTCATGAGTAATTGAGTACAGAAGAAGTTAACATTGTTACTAGTACTACAACATAATGTTAACTCCCAATTAAAAATATGGAACTGCCCTATGTTATCCTGTTGAAGAGACAGATACATTTTATGGACATGAATATATAGAAATTGGGATGAGCTGCGTCTCGACTTCCCATCCTCCCCACGCAAGCCCTGCTAAAATGGACAGGGCTCTCTGCTATTTCCAACCTCATCTGTGATTGGCTGCTTATTTAGGTCATAAGCATTTTGCAGGCAGATTTAGTCTGATTATGGACACTTAGAGGATTACTGGCAACTAAGAAAAACAGTGTAAAACAAGCAAACTTTCAAACAGTTTCATTTCAGAACTGTGAAAATACATAATTCAATGGAATTTTCAGAGCTGTGATAGCACCTTTCAACAACACACAATTTCTCCATTTGTAACTGTGAAACAGAAGCAACAATTTCAAACTGTGATGTAGCAGTCCCTGATTGGCTGAGCCAAAACTGGGTCAGTTAATTAAGTATTCATGAATTAGCAAAGGTTATGGGCCATTTTGTCTTGGTATGACTTGGGATGATGCGACTTCCTTGAATCAAGTACTGAATTGAAATCACCATTTCAGCTTAATCAGCTTTGACATGAATAAGATATACTCTCTAATATACGTATACACTTTGCTTGTATGGGATGGTGTTCCTTTTTCAAGCTAGAGTTGTTCCAGAATTGCACAGCCAAATGCAGAAAGGACTAAAAGGCTGTGCTTTGGCCCATGTAGTGATTGGCTACAAGACAGTGCCCTGTAATACTCCATTGTAGCATAGGAACTAATGGTTATGGCTAGTTGGCCACAATAGGACTGCACTTCAAATGCTCAGTGAGTCAGCTGGTGAGGTAGCATAATATTTTAACCACCCCCCCCTTCATCTGAGAATCATCTGTCAATGCTTTTCCCCAGTCCCTCTCTGAGCTGCTGTGTCACCTCTCCCCCTTTCCATGTTGGTGTGACAGTGCATTCACCCTAGCAGGGGTTAAACGCCATAAGTGGCACTTTCAGCTTTATGCACAGATTGCTTTTGGGTTCAGAGGCTATTCTGAGCTGTTCAGAGGCTATTCTGAGCTGTTCAGAGGCTATTCTGAGCTGTTCAGAGGCTATTCTGAGCTGTTCAGAGGCTATTCTGAGCTGTTCAGAGGCTATTCTGAGCTGTTCAGAAGCTATTCTGAGCTGTTCAGAGGCTACACAGAGGCTGTCCACAGCTTTTTGGCTGCTGGAGAAGGCCACTAGGAGGGTAATCCCAGTTAACATGGGATATCCTGGGCCAGTGGCTTCTGGAAGAAGGTCAAGTCAACGTTAAGCTGCCAGTAAGCTAGTTATTGTCACAGTCTGGCACTGAGTGCCCTCTTATTGACACTTTATGGGTGCTCCTTTCTCCCTTCAATAAGCTCCCATCAGCTTCTCTCTTCTCCTAGGTACAGTAACCTGTAACCTGATTACTCACCATGATTACCACAGATTAGCAGCACCAAATTGATGGATTTATCTGTAAGTTATAGACAGTAAACATGTGCTATTCATATTAATGCATCTCACAATAACATTGACGTGGCATGTAGGTCTCAAGGGATTGGTTAGGACACTTGGCTCTTTCTGAAGGTCACACTGTCTTTACAGGCCCTACAATCAGCACCCAGTAATGCCATGGATTGATTTAGAGATGGGATGCACTATATGTTGAGGATGCTCTTTTTGCCAGTAACAAGAACTGGGAGACCTATAACTGAATCTGCAATCTTCAGCTGTATATATCTCATGTACATTTGAATAGTGTACTCTTTTATCCATCCCTTGTCTATCTACACTGTATCAATTGATTAACAGTTGATACTCTATTGAATCATCTGCCTCCTTGTCTGTTTCTGTCTTTCCGTCTACATAGCATAGTAAGACAATACGAAAGTAAAGACAATTTGTCAGATTTTGTAACAAAGCCACCTATGATTCTCTGTAAAATTTCTATTTACATACCATAGGCATAGTAAGAGAATATGTAAGTAAAGAAAATTTGTCAGATTTTGTGACAAAGCCACCAAAGATTCTCTCTGTAAAAATGTCACTTGTATGTTCATTTTTAATTCCAAGTTTGATACTACATGGATTTACTCACCAAATATGTATCTCTTCAATATAATGTAATAAATTTACAATCAAACAAACTTTCATCTTCTTGTACGGATATTAACTGCAACATTCTATCATGGTATATAATATCCTTGTCTTTAGACACGACAAACAAATCCATTTTTTTGTTTTAAAAAAAAACAAATGAGTAATTCTATCTATCGGATTGCATTGTACATATTCGAAATTCTAGAACAAGGGGTTTAGGCTGACATAAAAGTTGAAAGGAAAGTAAGTGATGAAGAACAACAAATATATAGATAGATTATCATTTATCTCAAGGAAAGAATCTTATCTGCAAAATGAATTTCCTTGAATATTGGGAGATGGCCACTAATTAAACAAATCATACTCATCATATATGGTTTCTTGCTTGAAATGTGACACCATGTGTTACGTGAACCATTATTCATTAATAACATTTCACAAAGAACAAATGCTGTATTGTAATATAATACAATTAATTCTACACTCAAAAATTATGTGTGTAGTGTTTATAGATAATATTTATAATGCAGACAATATTAAAACTTATAATTATGTAGAGTAAATCTATCTATCTATCTATCTATCTATCTATCTATCTATCTATCTATCTATCTATCTATCTATCTATCTATCTATCTATCTATTGACTGAATGATGAATCTCTTGAAATTCTGAAATTCTGAAAGGCGTTGAATATTCCACTATTCAATCTTTCAAACACTGTTTTCATGTGACAGCCACACCAGCCTGTTTGTTGTTTGGAACAGAAAAATAATGGTGGGCCCTGCAGAGTACTCGTGTAGTGATATAGCAGGTGCTATTCCATATATTGTATGCAGATTTTGGAAAGGTATATTGAAATTCTTAAGACCATACATACAGCAAGTATTACAGTATATGCTAATGTAAGCTTGCAGTCTTGATGAATATATTCATGAGTCTTAATGATATTTAGCTTGCAGGTGTATGGTTTGGCTTAGAAGAAATGACTACAGAAGAAGTTTGAGGGCATGCAGTGAATGGTCTTGATTCTTAAAATTAATATTGTTACTACAACGGAATGTTAACTCCGAATGCAGAAATATATATACAGAACAACATCATGTATCCTGTAGAGTCAAGGATGGCAAATCCGTCCAGGATGGTGAATCCGTCCACCCCTACTGTATGCATATAAATATATCTATTAAAATTGTGTGAGTTTTGAAAACAAGAGAAACTCTTTTTAAAACTAATTTTGCCGTATTTATTATGTTGAAAGGTATTTTTATCACATTTCAGGTCCATTTAACAACAAATGATAAAAAACAATCAAATTCTGTGACGTCATCACAGCCATTTTTGGTTATTACAGAAGTGGGACTTAATGCTATTATAGGCATATTCCTGTCAACAAACAAACATGTATAAGGAAAAAATCATTGAATAAGATGCAAAATTAAATTATTCTTGCAGGATTTGTAAAATTGTGACACCATGAAATGAAATACAATGGAAATAAAGGTGGACGGAATTACCATCAATATTTTGAAAGTGACTTGACAGGAGGTTTGTAAATCCGTCCACCCAAGTTAAATGAACTTTTAAAGCACTTTTATTACTTTAAATAATTATAAATGGCATTCTTCTGATTCAGAAATTAGACAGGAACAGTTATTCCACTTTGGTTGGATTAAAAGGTTATTTAATTGTAATTGAGGCGGTCAATTGGAATTATTCAAAGTTAACTTAACCTCCTTTACTTAATCCTTCTATTATAAGCGCAATCAGTGAATCACAATTCTGAAATTGACACAAAAACCTTTGTAAGATTTAATAAATTGCAAAACTTGAAACAATGATGAGATATGATAGTTGAGAGCTGTATTATGCCCAGTGGACGGATTTACCATCCTTGCTGGACGGATTTACCAGCAAGGTGGACGGATTTAGGTGACCTGACCTTCAATCTTTGTTGCCATGGTTTCAGCCAAATATATTTGAATATTTAAAGTTTTTGGGTGCTGATGATAAAAGGGAATATGCCCCTTCCAAAGGACTGATTTTTATTTTTGTATCTTTCACCATTTTCCTGGAAATATAGTTTTAGCCAAAAGTGGACGGATTTACCATCCTTGACTCTAGAAGAAGATATCATACACACACATTTTATGAACATGAATATAGAAATTGGGATGAGCTACATCTTGACTTCCTTGAATCAAAGTCTGGAATTGAAATTACCATTTCAGCTTAACCAGCTTTGACATGAATACTAAGATATACTCTCTTACATATACACTTTGCTTGTATGGGATGGTGTTCCTTTTTCAAGCTAGAGTTGTTCCTGAATAACAGAATGCAGAAAGAACTAAAAGGGCTGTGCTTAGGCCCATGTAGTAATTGGTTACAAGTCAGTGCCCTGTAATACTCCGTTGAAGCATAGGAACTAATGGTTATGACTGGTCTGCCACAATAGGACTGCACTTCAAATGCTCAGTGAGTCAGCTGGTGAGGTATAGCATAATATTTTAACCCCCCCCCCCCCTTCATCTGAGAATCATCTGTCAACGCTTTTCCCCAGTCACCCTCTGTACTGCTGTGTCACCCCCTCTTCCATGTTGGTGTGACAGTGCATTCACCCCAGCAGGGGTTAAACGCCATAAGTGGCACTTTCAGCTTTATGCACAGATTGCTTTTGGGTTCAGAGGCTGTTCTGAGCTGTTCAGAGGCTATTCTGAGCTGTTCAGAGGCTATTCTGAGCTGTTCAGAGGCTATTCTGAGCTGTTCAGAGGCTGTACAGAGGCTGTCCACAGCTTTTTGGCTGCTGGAGAAGGCCACTAGGAGGGTAATCCCAGTTAACATGGGATATCCTGGGCCAGTGGCTTCAGGAAGAAGGTCAAGTCAACGTTAAGCTGCCAGTAAGCTAGTTATTGTCACAGTCTGGCACTGAGTGCCCTCTTATTGACACTTTATGGGTGCTCCTTTCTCCCTTCAATAAGCTCCCATCAGCTTCCCTTTACTCCGAGGTACAGTAACCTGTAACCTGATTACCCGCTATGATTACCACAGATTAGCAGCTACAAATTGATGGATTTATAGACAGTAAACATGTGCCATTCATATAAATGCATCTCACAATAATATTGACGTGGCATGTAGGTCTCAGAGGATTGGTTAGGACACTTGGTTCTTTCTGAAGGTCACACTGTCTTTACAGGCCCTACAATCACCCAGTGTTATGCCATGGATTTATTTAGAAATGGGATGCACTGTATTTAGGATGGTCTTTTTGCCAGTGACAAGAACTGGCCCAGACCTATAACTGAATCTGCAATCTTCAGCTGTATATATCTCATCTATACATTTGAATAGCCTAATATTTTATCCATCTCTTCTCTATCTGTACTGTATCAATTAATCAACAATTAATAATCTATTGAATCATCTGCCTCCTTGCATGTCCCAGTCTTTCTGTTTACGTAGCATAGTAAGAGAATATGCAAGTACAGACAATTTGTCAGATTTTGTGACAAAGCCACCAAAGATCTCTGTAAAATGTCACATGTATGTTCATTTTTGACTCCATATTTGATAGTACATGGATTTACTCACCACATGTCATACATATCTTTTCAATATAACATAATAAATTTACAAACAAACAAACTTTCGTCTTCTTGCTAGGACATTAACTCAAACATACATTCTATCAACGGTATATAATATCCTTGTCTTTAGACATGCTAGACAAATCCTTGTTCATAAAAAAATTAATACAAATTTGTAATTCGATCTATCTGATCAGATTGAACATATATTCGAGATTCAGGAACAAGGGGTTAATGCTGACTTAAAAAGTTCAAAGGAAAGTAAGAAATGAAAACAACAAATAGATAGATAGATGATCATTGATCTTAAGGAAAAAATGTTATCTGGGAAATGATTTTTTTAAATATTGGGAGATGGCCACTACTTAAACAAATCATATTCATCCTATATGGTTTGTTGCTTGAAATTTTACACCATGTATTACATAAACCATTATTTCATTAACAAAATTTCACAATGAACAAATGCTGTATTGTAATATAATACAATAAATTGTAAACTCACAAATTAAATGTGTATTCTTATTAATATAATTTAAACAACATTTAGCCTTACAATCATCTATCTATCTATCTATCTATCTATCTATCTATCTATCTATCTATCTATCTATCTATCTATCTATCTATCTATCTATCTATCTATCTATCTATCGATCTACCTATCTATCTATCTATCTATCTATCTATCTATCTATCTATCTATCTATCTATCTATCTATCCATCTAATGACTAAATGATGAATCTCCTGAAATTCAGAAATTCTGAAAGGCGTTGAATATTCCACTATTCAATCTTTCAAACACTGTTTTTCACGTGACAGCCACACCAGCCTGTTTGTTGTTTTGCAGAAAAATAATGGGTGACCATGCAGAGTATTCATATAGTGATATAGCAGGTGCTATTCCATACATTGTATGCAGGTTTTTAGAAGGTATATTGAAAGTCTTAAGACCATACATACAGCAAGTATTACAGTATATGCTAATGTAAGCTTGCAGTCTTGATGAATATATTCATGAGTCTTAATGATATTTAGCTTGCAGGTATATGGTTCGGCTTAGAAGAAATGACTTCAGAAGAAGTTTGAGGGCATGCAGTGAATGGTCTTGATTCTTAAAATTAATATTGTTACTACAACAGATTTTTAACTCCAAATACAGAAATGCATACAGAACAACATCATCTATCCTGTTGATGAAGATATCATTCACACATATTTCATGGACATGA
Source organism: Platynereis dumerilii (assembly GCA_026936325.1). Classification (NCBI taxonomy): domain Eukaryota; kingdom Metazoa; phylum Annelida; class Polychaeta; order Phyllodocida; family Nereididae; genus Platynereis; species Platynereis dumerilii. Next base: position 38,552,444 of record JAPTHN010000008.1, read on the forward strand.
ATATAGAAATTGGGATGAGATACATCTTGAGTTCCTTGAATCAAAGCATGGAATTGAAATTATCATTTTAGCTTGATGAGCTTTGACATGAATAGATATACTCCCTATTACGTATATACTTTGCTTGTATGGGACGGTGTTCCTTTTTCAAGCTAGATTTGCTCCTGAACAACGGAATGCAGAAACTACTAAAAGGGTTGTGCTTAGGCCCATGTAGTAATTGGTTACAAGACAGTGCCCTGTAATACTCCGTTGTGGCAGAGGGACTATTGGTTGTAAGTCGTCTGCCACAATAGGACTGCACTTCAAATGCTCAGTGAGTCAGCTGGTGAGATAGCATAATATTTTAACGCCCCCCCCCTTCATCTGAGAATCATCTGTCAACGCTTTTCCCTAGTCACCCTCTGTACTGCTGTGTCACCCCCCCTCTTGAAGGCCTCTTCCATGTTGGTGTGACAGTGCATTCACCCCAGCAGGGGTTAAACGCCATAAGTGGCACTTTCAGCTTTATGCACAGATTGCTTTTGGGTTCAGAGGCTATTCTGAGCTGTTCAGAGGCTATTCTGAGCTGTTCAGAGGCTGTACAGAGGCTGTCCACTGCTTTTTGGCTGCCGGAGAAGGCCACTATAGTCTGTTTCCCCTGAGTTGAGAGCGGTAAAATGCACAAACTGCCACACAAGCCTATCAAATTCCACACCTTTAACACCAAAAACTGCACTATCTTGAGCTAATGCATCTGTTTCTCATAAAGCATCAGATCTGGTCCTGCTTCATCAGTCTCCATGGGCATATCTGGTAACTTTTTAGGGGTTTTCAGCAGAGGTAAAACCCCTTATATGTGCACCCTTTATTGAATATCTATGCCACTGATACAACTCCCAGTGTCTCCAGGACCTCTGTCATTTCCAGAGTGATAAACAGGTCATGGTTTATCAATGCCGTTGACATCTGCAGTTTAGGAATTGTTTGAAGCACCGCTCTCAACTCAGGGGAAACAGACTATAGGAGGGCAATCCCAGTTAACATGGGATATCCTGGGCCAGTGGCTTCTGGAAGAAGGTCAAGTCAACGTTAAGCTGCCAGTAAGCTAGTTATTGTCACAGTCTGGCACTGAGTGCCCTCTTATTGACACTTTATGGGTGCTCCTTTCTCCCTTCAATAAGCTCCCATCAGCTTCTCTCTTCTCCGAGGTACAGTAACCTGTAACCTGATTACCCACCATGATTACCACAGATTAGCAGCACCAAATTGATGGATTTATCTGTAAGTTATAGACAGTAAACATGTGCTATTCATATTAATGCATCTCACAATAATATTGACGTGGCATGTAGCATGATGTAGGTTTCAGGGGATTGGTTAGGACACTTTGCTCTTTCTGAAGGTCACACTGTCTTTACAGGTCCTACAATCAGCACCCAGTAATGCCATGGATTGATATAGGGATGCGATGTACTATCTGGAGGATGCTCTTTTTGCGAGTGACAAGAACTGGGCCAGAGATATAACTGAATCTACAATCTTCAGTTGTACATAACTCATCTATACATTTGAATCGTCCATTATTATATCCATCTCTTCTGTATCTGCATTGTAATTTATATCAATAAATCAACAATTAATAATCTATAGATTCATCTGTCTCCTATAGTCCGTCTTTGTCTCTCTATCTATAAACGGAATTGGCCTAGGATATTTTTATCTAAAGATCTGTCCATCCACACATAAACATATGATGAGATTTACAGATATTGTGATTGCATTGCATTTGGTCAATTGATACTTGTGAACTTACAAAGCAAAGTTTTGAACAAAGCGAATCAGCAAAACCCACAAGAAACACAGAAAACACACCGTTGGAGTTTTCGAACAACCATGTAAACAGCGAAAGATGTACAAAGCTGACCTTTCATTTGCACTGGAAGATATCTAGGCAAGCATGCTGCACATAAATAAAACAATTTGCTTGAAAGTTCACTGCAGCTGTTCTGGTATCTCCAATGTTACAATCTGAACAGTCTGTAGTACAGTCAAGCACTTACATCTCACCTTTTTGTAAAAATCTGTGTTTCTTAAAATATCCTGGCTTCGTTTTTGTTAAACGGCTGCGTTATATATATCGAGCTCACTGGCAGCCATATTGAGATTAATGAACTTTGTCTAGTCTATTTATAATCAAGACTTATCGCAGTCTTTACAAATAGATAGATTATTAGATAATTAGATATATATGCCTTCCTATTTTTAAGATATGCACTATGGCTTACTTGTTACATAAGAAGATTATTTACAAGATGGTGTTTAGACCTGGCTACCAGTAGTGATAAACAGAAATAGACCCAAGCATTCACCAAAAGGTCACAGTCTGGTGCATATATATGTTTCAAAACATTATCTGACTTACTTTTTGTCAGCCTTACTTTTCATTGATAGTTCTGAATACAATATATCTTATTTTAGCATGTCTCAGCTATATATAATTATGACTTATCGCAAGTCGACAGGAAAAGAAACTCTTTAGAGAAAAGGTCACAGTCAAATACCGACCTATTTTATAATTTACTCTGCTTGACTTTGTTACATTTAACCTGGCAGTGACTTATGGCTTTGACAAATGTTTCAAGGAAAAATGATAAAATTCAAGATTGATTTCTTAACTTGTTTTTTAAGTATAGATTGGAAGATTTCAAATGTCAATGATCATGATGTAGATAGACTTTTGGCTATTCTTACCTCAACATTATAGTAAGTCACCTCGATTTGATAAAAATAAATCCAAAGGTCCAAAATATCTTGTATTTATCTAATTTTATATCTAATGCATATAATGTTAACTCAAATTTATGAGTTTTGAGGACCCCGGTTAATACTATCTGCACCATCATAACATAGGGGTTGACATTGCATGGATCATCTGGAGAATGCAATTCAATATATTTAATGGCAAAACAGCAACCAACTACCATTGTAGTACCAAACCAACAGTAATAGACAAGAAAAGTACCCTTAAAAAGGGTACTGTATCGATCTTACCATGAACCTGAGGGTATATGGCATGTAATAAAAGGTTTTAATATCTTAATTTAGGCATTTCTATGAAATAAATACCCTTAGAGAAATTCCAAAGCACCTCCCCTTGTTTCATGAAATTATTACATAGCCAGGGATGTGTGAAAAAAAAAAACTTCTGTTTTGTAAAACCACCTGTTTGCCTATTAGTTTGTTGATTGCTACATGCACAGTGTACATGTTTTCAGTACTATTTAATAGTGTGTGATATCAGGCCTGAAAATCCCCCTCCCCTCCACAAAAAAAAAAAATCATGAATCTGCCACTGGTTTGCTTTGGTCACTGGAACTTTGCATCATTGCAGCGTAATGCGCCGATAAGCTTTTTGCGAAGTTAATACTGCAAATAGAGCAAAATGAACAAGTGCATTGAATTCGGAGGAGTTTATTTGATATATGCAGGTTTTTAAATTTTGAAAATCGGACAAGTATTAAGGTCTGTAGCCCAATTTGTATTTTGTGAGTCCTCAGAAAAATGTTCAAGCTTAGTCACTGTGTTTACTCACATTTTGATGACGTTTTACACGCTAAAAAATATCGTCAGAATGATTTCCTAACCTTGATGAATCGATTTACTGTTAAGTATACTTACATATAAGTTTTTTTACAGGTTAAGACATCGATACAAAAAAGCTTACTTTTCCTTAGTTTATTTCAAGACAGCATTCACACTTCATGACACAGGCACGTTTTACCAATACGTAATAATGACTTACTGTCGGTCGACAAAAGTGGAATCGTTTAAGTGTAAAGGTTAAAAAAAGAGGGGCGACTGTGAGGAACAGAACTTCTAGAGAGTAGGTGTAGAGATTCATTAATCACTAAGCCCTGGGTGTCCAATTACCCAGAGTGATTGCCCCACCAAGCTATACATTAATGCAAGACTACTGGCCGACCCCCTGCCTCTTGTTTAGCAGGCTGTTGCTGGATTTCCTATTGGTAAACTGCATTTGAAGCAATGCTATCAAAATGCACTCTAACTTCAAAACAATAGTGTTAAACTGCATCATAACTTAAACAATGGTATTACCACACATCCTAACTTAAAAACAATCATGATGATATTAGTATGCATCCTAACTTGAAAATGAAGATGTTAAAAAAACACTCTTACTTAAAAACAATGGTACTAAAATGTGCATGAATTGAAGAAAATGTTACTAAAATGCACTTTTAACTTGAAAATAATGCAGTTAAAATACATAACTTGAAAAAAAAAGGTATTGAAAATTTCAAATGTGCAATAACTTGAAAACTGTGGTATTAAAAATTTTAAATGTGCAAAAACTTGAAAACAATGGTATTAAATTCACTCTTACTTGAAAATATGTGTATTAGAAATGTACTATAAGGGTCAAAATTTGGTAAAGCTGAAATTCTTGTCTCCAGTGTCTTAGAGCAATTCACACAGACATGAATGTACATGCAAGGTTCGTGGTGGTCATTTGTTTTAGAGCAACATATCAGCAAAAAATTTGGTTCAGAAAATGTGTGGCAGACAACTTTTATCCCTTCCAAAAATTGAATGAAAGTGCCCTACCCCCTGAAAATGGCTTGTCTCCGCTGGTATTTTCCTTCACAAATCACCTCAAATAATTTAACTTGTCACCTTAATCCACCTCATTTGCACCTCTAATTGAACCTTGACCAACACCCTTTCAAATTCTAAAACCAGTGGCTTGACTGATATTGTTACCCAACAACAGGGGGCTCTTGTGTCTTTGTCTCCAATCTCATGTCATTAACGTCACACAAAGTGATTTTTCTCATAAAAAATCAACCGACAAACATTTTTTTATACCACTTCAATTTTGATGATCTTTAGGAACCCTAGCAGCTGACTGAATCAGCTGCAAGTCCATAAACTGCACAGAATATAGATAATTACACTATTTATACCAAAATGTCAGTTGTCCTACCTTGATTTGTCATTAACAAACGCCCTCCTGGCTAATTTTGGCAATGTATATCTGGACAAAAATCACTGTGGAACTTGCTTTGGTGTACACAAGTCTTAATGTAGGCCAAGATTGGCATCACATAATGTATTCACTGGTTCAAGGAAATATTAGTTTAAAATTGTCATTAACGTCACATGTCATTAACGAACACGGTTTTGATAAACTATGTGTGATTCTAATGGCATTTTTGACACTATCACTATAAAATCCCAATGGAAGTGACACTAGTCATTGGCAAATGTGATGTCACATGCATTTTGGAAGTCCTGATTTATTTGCACAGTTGCAGCAGTATACCACTTCAGTAAGCTTCCTGAGTGCAGCATACATATAAAAACAATAAAATTTCTTACATTTTTCAAATGATTTTTGCACTTATGATATATTACTAACTTATATGCACAAGTAAGAGGCTCAGGAGTAATTTACCAGCCATTAGTGTCACAAGCGTCATATTTTGTCATTAACGTCACAATTCACAGGTCAAAAACAGCTAATTTTGGGGCGTTTATTGCTTGATTTGAAGTTTAAAAAGTGTTACACAGGATCTTTTTTCGCAGGAATCATTTGGCATGTGTACAATTTAGTAACTAAATAGAGTTTGGTGTACTGAAATCAAGTAGTGTGAAAGAAAAACTTAATGGAAGTGTAGAAAAAATGAAAAATGTAATTATTTGCCATTTATTTTGATTGTGGTTGGTGTCAGGCAGATAGCAGTACTCTTTTTATTATATGATTGTTCTGTCTGTACCTCATACTACCTCTGCATTAGAGCAGGTGGTATGATTGTGTTCATTTAGAAAAAATATAGGGGGTTTTTACAGCGTGATGTTAATGACGCCTAAAAGCAGTACCCTGGTATTTACCTCCACTGCACATAAAAACTGTGCTTCCTGACCCTTGGACATCAAAGTACAATGAAAGGTGATTGTTTTACCTAGCAAATTAAATTAAAAGGAGCTCCTTTAAATCTGATTTCAAATCAACTTTTTGCCTGACTGAAATTTCACCTTTTTCAAATTTTGACCCATAACTTGAAAACAATGGTACTAAAACAGACTTAGCTTGAAGACAATAGTAGTAAAAGGGTACATCATGCTGGGATTCAAATTTTTGAAATTCAAATTTTGGTGGGAAAACTGTTAAAACCGTTAAATAACAATTTTAACAGTTTTCCCACCAAAGTTTGAATTTCAAAATTTAACGGTTTTAACAGTTTTCCCACCAAAATTTGAATTTCAAAAATTTGAATCCCAGCATGATGTACCCTTTTACTACTGACAATGCTAAAATGCACTCTTAAAAAACAATGTAGCTAAGTACACTCTAATTTGAAAACACTGTCATTGAAATGCATTTTAACTTGAAAACACCATTATTAGGCTTAATGTACAATGCATTTTGAAACTAACATCTGACATCACCTTATCTCACTGTTTACATCATTTTATCCTTGACATCATCTAATCTCTCATTTCATCTCATATTTCAAAATTCAAATCTATTCAATTCAACTGAACTGGGATGAACATGTCTTAGAGGGCTGCACTGCATAGGAAGTACTAGTGATCTACAGATCCCATGGCCCATTTCATCAGCAACAGTATATAGGAATTTCTGTGCAAAGAAGAACAGAGCCATTTAGCATTGGCCCCATTTATTACAATATCTCTAATAACAGAATCTTCCTATCAGAGGGAATTTGAATACATACATGCAAAAGGCCAGGATTTATGGGGTTGTTATGGTGATTTGCTCAGGCTTAATGAATGTTATTGATGCCCCCGAAACATGTGCAGCATAAATGGTAAATTGCCGGGTTCACAAGACAATCATAGTGTCTATTAGGAAGGTTGCGGATGGTTTATAACGCACATTGTTGTGCGGCTTTCCCCGATCAGGCTAATAAGGGCGAAAAAGCTTGAGGAAGAGATTGATCGGAACGGTTGCTTGGAAATTTCTCATGGTAACAATGAGCAACTGGCATATATGAAGGTTAGATGTGGAATCTAGTGGTTTGCATTTATCCAATGATATGATTGAAATGCCCTTTTTATGGATGACTGAAATAATTAAGAAACATGTCAAAAACAGTTTTTTGGCACAAAAATGACTAATCTCAACCCTGTCCGCAACCCTACAGGCCCACACTGTAAACCCAGCTGCTGGCAGTTACCGTTGCGTCATGAATGTCAACATTGTGCAAAATTGGACTGCCGATGTCATAAATTGGCGAAAACTGGACAAAAACGACACAGGAACATCACAAATATGTGATCTTCGCATTACAACAAAGCTAAGCTAGACGCATTGTTTGTGCAGTCCATAAAAATCAACACAAAGAGATTGGTGGTTCCGCTGATACAATCTGGGCTCCATGGTCATTTATGACCTTAGATAGCTAGTACCGATTTGTGCAATCTGATATGTGGATGGAAACGAGTCAGTGCTGACACAAACTTTACTAGAACTAAGTCTGGGGTGGCACTGCAGTGCACTTTTATGATGTCACTGCCCTTTGTGTATTTGATTGGTTGCATCATGAATGTCAACATTGTGCAAAATTTGACTGCCGGCGTCATAAATTGGCGAAAACTGGACAAAAACGACACAGGAACATCACAAATATGTGATCTTCGCATTACAACAAAGCTAAGCTATATGCAGGTTGGTGTATTGCTACTGTTGGACTTCTGGTTGCTGAGATATCTGGCCAAACGTCTGTCCTCTGCTTGACGAGACAAACTGTACCTACATGTTGCTATCCATCCTACCTATATAACTCCATGTAAAAACCTTCATCAACTGAATAAATGGACATGATTTTCACCGCTATATCGTGTGGTGCTATGTATACATTATTGTAATGTTGCCATTTCGCTTGCAGCCACTAAGCATCGGCCAATAAGTCACATCGCTTAGCATTAAGTAAGACAGGTTAATGGGCATGATAGCGATGCTATGCCCTTGGATTATGGTATTCAATGTAATAACTGCCACATCAGGCTGGCATTAAGAGCTTAGCAGTTGAAACATTCATTATCTAGGGATTTAGGCTGTTTAGTAAAACAACCACATGGTATCTCTCAATCTGACATTATTTGAGCTGGATATCTGTCGACTGGTTTCAAGCGAGTCGGCTGCATGACATTTTTAAATGGAAAAGCATCAAGGACAGTAGGTCACAATAACCGTCACATATATACATTGTTTGGTATACTATATATATATAGCAGACATATTTGAATACCACATCGGCATTCCAATATATGTATGGCCGTCTCGAAAAATGATGGATGAGGCAGGGCAGGTTTGAAATTTCATACCGTGCAAATTTTAGATCATTTCACATTGTCAGACAAAGATTCTAGTTCTTAAGAATATCCGGTTAGAATTTCATCTCAGAAAGTAGGACAATTTTCCATTATCGTAGTGGTTGAACATCAGGTTTCAGGGAAAGGAAGGCATCTAAACTGTTGTGCTAATACGATAACTTGACCAATCATTTTACGCACAGGGCGTCCAAGCCTTTTAGGTCAGAAATAATCAATTTTCAGCTCCTCATATCGACTGACTCAACAGGTTTTTGCCTGCCAAAAAAAAACAACATTTTTGACCTGATTGACATTATAAAACTTTGAGTTGAAGCTCATTTCGTCGTTCAGAACGACCCTAGAAAAAGTGCACACAAGAACATCCGAGAAGCTGAAACTCAAATATGGCTGGCCTTGTAGCACTTTTTGCTGTATTGACAGAGCCTGTAATATGGCATGTCACAAGAACAGACCAGGAGTGACCAGAGGAGTCCAAATCTGACCATTGGCTAATGTCAACATCCACAAACCAGGCTGAAACCAGCTTCTAGCCTACAAGCCCAACGTTGTAAGCACAAGGCAAGCAGAAAGCTATGGGGTTAAAGACATGGTGCCTGGGGAGGGAGCTGTCAGCTTGTAATGTCCAAACACCTTGCTGGAGGTAATCCACAAGGCACACTGATTGATTGATTGATTGATTGATTATTGATTTTATTTGCTCATTATAATAGGAGGTGAATATTGTAAAAAATATAAATGAAAAGAATAAATAGATAAATGTAGAGAAATAAATGAATGGAGCAAGGAGACCCCCTAAAGGCATTAATTATTGCCGCTATAAGGGGGCCACCTTTGTCTTGAGAATGTGTTATATAATATAATTTTTATCAAAAAAGGTTAGTACACATTGACTGGCATCAACGGCTGTCTGGAGGAGACTGACGACCACACACATAACAATTTACAATTGAACAATTTGTTTCATAAGAGCTTATGAAGTTTTGCTTAACATAGGATTTAAAGCCATCAAAGCTGTGGGTGTGAATCTTATCCTTGAAGATATTTGGATACCTATAACTCATGCCTTCTCTTGCAAACTCATGTCTCACAGCAGGAACTGGTAGGTGACTGCTGGTATGCCGAGTCGAATAGTTGTGAGTATAGTGGGTTGAATGAAATTTTTGAGAATGAAAATATTGTGGAAGCATATTATTTTGTATTTTATAGCAGAATTTTAGGTCTTGTAGTGCACATAGATCAGGGATTTTTAAAATATTGTACTGTTTAAAAAGTGGGCTAGTATGAGCATTATATTTTGCCTTAGCTACAATTCTCAATGCTTTTTTCTGTTGCTTTACAAGTTTATCAGATTTTGAGCTCCATATAATTAGACCATAGTTTAGATAAGAAAGTATAAGTGAATTGTAGATTATGTGTAATACTTTAGATGGTAAGAAATTTTTTAACCTGTTCATAATACCTATTGTTTTTGATATCTTTTTAGAAATAATATCCATGTGAGGTTTCCATTTTAAATTTTTGTCTAGTAGAAGACCTAAAAAGTTAAATTCGTTCACAAATTCAATATGAGTTTCATCCAGGAAGAGATCAGGCAGTGAAATGTTCCGTTTGGGAGAGTGCAATGCCATGGCTTTCGTTTTATTAATATTCAGGGAGAGCTTATTCAATTTTAACCAATCAGTTATTGATTTTAATTCTTCGTTTATTTTTGTTGACATTATGTTATTATTTCCAAAAGTATTTAAGGTAGCGGTAAGAGTTGTATCGTCAGCATATATCACAGGATAAAATTTATCTGTAGCATTAGTCAAGTCATTGATATAAATAATGAAAAGCAGCGGACCTAGAATCGAGCCTTGGGGTACTCCACATGTTAGTTCAAGAAATTCAGAATTTGTTTCATCAATTTGAACATATTGCATTCGGTTAGTAAGATAGCTTTTTAGAAGATCATATGAGTTGTTTCTTATCCCATAATGAGCTAACTTATATAAGTTAATATTTCATGATCCAGTGTATCAAAGGCCACTGTCCTCTGTCCGTAGACCAACAGGATTTGGACTGGCTGACTGGCCGACTGGACGGTCCACTGCTGGGACAATCCGGCTATTAGATGATATGTCTGTTTTAATTTCAAATATTTGCTTGAATTTGGAGCTTGATGTCAGATGAGCAAGCATGATGTCATGCTCTCAGTTACATGTCTTCATGCACGTCAAGGGCACTGACCAATCACAAGCTTATTAGACCTCATGATGTCATGCTCAAGAGTATAGATGGTATTTGAGGCTCACATATTGTGTTTACGACTTGCCATTATACTTTTATAGAAATATCAGGAAGCCCAGCATAAACCTTCAGACACCTTATTATCATTATAGTCAAAAGATGTTTTTGCAACTCACCCACTACCTCATCACATCTCATTTGGATGGAACAGACGGTACTCAGGAAAATAAATCAACTTACCTGCAAAAAATAGAAGATATATCATTAGTATTCAATTAAACAATGTCATATAACAAATTATCTTCACATTTGTTTATACTCCTACACTCACGCTATTAATAGACAAAGAGAATTGTGATTTCATTTTAGCTTGAATTTGGGGCTTGATGTCAGATGAGAAAGCATGATGTCATGTTCTCAGCTCGATGTCTTTATGCACATTTGCTACTGACCGATCGCCAGCCTATTAGACTTCATAATGCTATGCTCAAGAGTGAAAACCCTGTTTCTGTACCACTAATTTAATATCTAATTCAAACAATATCAACAAGGCAAAAAAACAACAACAACAAGCAAACTTGAAACAAGAGATCTGAACATCATCATAACATAATAACATCATCAGAACATGATGAGAACAAGATGACATCATCAGAACATCATCACAACATCATCAGGGATAATCATAAGAGCATCATCAGAGCATCATCAGAAAATCATCAGAAAATCATCAGAAAATCATCGGGACATCATCATAACATCATCAGAACATCCAGTAGTATCATAAGAATACAAAAAAAAATACAAATCTGACCTTCTCTTTTATCAAATAGATTGAAAGTCTTTTGTGTGATGATTTTGTCCCCCACAAGCTGATCTTGCCTGTTCTTTTTGTCTGGTGGATAGTTTTTTTTTTGTTTTTTTTTTCCTGGTCAGATAATGGGATAGCAATAGGAAGTTGGCAGTTGTCTTCAGCTGCAGACAATTATAATCATCACTAATACTGTCTGATGTTTGCACTTGACTACCTCGTGTGTCTCTATCTGTCTCTACTAATGTATAGGTCAACCACAAAAATAACATTCATTATAAAATTTCCTGACAGATTTCATCTGATAATTTTTAATTGTTAGAGTGCATGCAAACAGTTGAATCTTATTGGCATAGACCTTCCAGCAAAACATCCTCTAGATCTGAATGTTATTCTCATGGAAGAAAAGCCTAGTCTGCCACATTTATGTCTATTCCAGGCAAGTGAAATATCCCTCATATGGTAAGGATTGCTGTCTCAACAATGAGGCAAGAACCAGCCTGAGAAAGCTGCACTTTTCACGCCTATTAGAGCTCTTTGCAGATTGGCGGTCCAATTGGAAAAATGATTTTCTTAATTTCAATTTGCAAACTGGCTTTGCCACATCATTGACAGTTTTCTGTTGTTCTCCTAATCTTTTTATTTGATGAAGTACCTTAAGTCATTTAATTAGTTTGTTTATTCACACCCATGCTGCTTGATATGATAAGCACTGAATCAACTGATTAACCATAACTGACACAACCAATACATTTTTAAGCCAGTGACATCACACATCCAAGTAGAAAGTTAATTTTGAAACTGTTTGGAGCGCTAATCTGAAAACAGCTATAATATTTTAGTTATTTACTAAATCTTGATAACAATTTTCTTACTTTTAGTGTATAACTTGCTTGCAAGAGAGAATTTGTCTTTGATTGGATGTCAGCTAACTGTAGCGCATAACCAGCTAATAATGTCTAACTTAATCAATGATTGGTCATAACGCTGTTTTGTGAAATAGGTACCTTTTCGACCGAAATACTTTTGTAACATTAAATCTTTCCGAATGATTAACGCTTCGCAAACATGCAACATTTGCACCTTTAAATAACATTCTTCCATGCTGAGGTGACACAGAGGTTATTCATACTTGAAACCATCAATATCTTCACCTCTTCGCTCAATCAACTGCTTTGAGTTCATATTTTCACAACTTTCTAAGTCAAATAGCCCCTGGAAGTGACACTTTTTTGCTTCTTCTGAATAATAGATGGCCCATGGCATAATGACCCCCAAATCGCTTTACACTGTTGCTAAATCACTCTCTCTATCTAACTACTTGCTTTATAACTATATTTTAGCAGGGGAAGATTATCTAGCATCGATTATATCGATTGTTTGTGGCAATTATTTGGTAATCAATGGCACTGTGCTCTGCTAAGCTGTCATTATGGTGGACTGTTAACCTGGGGCTATGGGAGGCATGGAGTTTGTCCCAGGTAAACCACTTACTGTTTTAAAAGAGTGTGATCCAACTTCAACTCTGCAGCTACCCACACTCATATAAACGACTGGTGTCAATTACAGAAATAGCTGAAATAATCATTGGTGCCAATGCATAACCTTGCTGTTGTTGAACCCTCCTAATTCCAGTACATAAATTAATTGCATCCAAAGTGTATCCATTACAAATTTCAAAGATATCATAAAAAGTTACAAGATATATCAAAGGATTTCAATCGTTTGATGACTCATTTGTAATCATCTATTAGCATCAGCGCCAAGTTTCTGTCTCAGTGGAGTTTGAAGCCAAATTATAATGTCTTTTAAGATGTTTACCAACATATAATACTCTGCCATGGAGTATTTCTTGAGATTATTAATACAGATTGATGGTTATTTGGCATGATATTGAGTGCATTTTCGTCTTTTAAAGAAGGTGTTTGTACTATAACAGTATCCAATGCTACCATGTATACTTTCACAAAAGATTGAGCCCTTAAAGCATCGTGCAACAACTTGGCAGCACTGTTACAACTTCCTGTTTGATCAAAACATTGGCTTGAAGAAAGCACATGTTTCAGAAAAAGTCAATTCATATAAAATCAAATTGCTGTCAGCTATAGAAAACCACTAAGAACTGTGTATATAGTCACTGTGGGCCAAACCTGTGCAAAGTATAACCTTGACACCTTTTTTATATTTGATTAACTGCTTCCACAGTTTCAATGTGAGCTGGCAAAAAACTCTGTGTTGACATGGCCATAGGAGAATTTGTCATACCTTGTCTTGTAAATCAGTGTCCTCCGATTTGTCCTGTTTGTCATTCCATTTAAGAGATATCCCATGCAATATAGTTATAGTCCATGAATAATTCCATGTGGATAAATGGATGCTCAAATGTTCCAATTATTAATTCTTGGGAAATTACTCCCTGGTTCTGTAACATATTCTTATGTTCTGAGAGTGTCTTTAGGGGCCCTGTTACACAAATGCAGACTGGATTATCTTGTTTAGTATTGTTTGGCATTGACTGTTATAATCACCAGTCTCAAACCTCAGGTCAGTAGAGTACACCAATTTAATTGTGAATACCTGTCTACAAGTGGACTGCTCTTGCATTGCCACAGATCAGAACACATGCTGTCTTGTGTTGCCACCTAGTGACTAGTGTGCTATTCAGCGAGCTCCGGCGAGCAGTCCACCAACTTTGGACCAGAAGAACACACACAATTTTGTCTGGAAGACACCGGGGCTGTTTCTGATTGCCGAGTCTGACTCTGGTATACATCAATGTTGAATAGAAATTTTGTGAATGTGCAATGAAATTGGAACTATTTCTTGGGACAGCAATGCTGTAGCATAGGAAATCAACTTTTGTGCCAGGTGGCAGCAGCATGCAGTTCTCAGTTTCACCAGACTGTGTGAATACCATACCTGTGGTTGTGGAACCATGATGCTCAGAAGACGTATAACACGATTGCAAAAAAATCTGATTATGACTTTTAAATTAGCTATAGAGGGCAGTGCCAATCAATACATTTTGGCAAATACGCCAACTTCAAAAACTGCTGTGGGAGAGTACCTTTTTATTTCAACAATTTTGACAAGCTGTCAACTAAAGACTTATCGCTCATTCCTGCCTTGGCAGATTAGTGTTAGACATACATTAAACTATAAACAGTCAGGTCAGTACACTTCTGAACTATCTTTAATTACTGTATAATTTGGAACAAAGCATATAGCATTTTAGATTAGATTAGATTAGATTAGATTAATTTATTGGTCACATGGTGAAATTTGTTTTAGTATGGAAAATGAGTTTATAATATGAGATTAAAATTGCATATTGATTATTCACTGACAAAATATTATAGAAAAGCATAGTATCACAAAAAAAGTTAAAAAGAACTTCAAAAATTCTCTCAAATCATAACCCATCATCAATCCAGGCCTGCTGCTATGCATCATAGGCCCTATGCCTATATGATTGATGTTTGCAATTCAGAACTGTGCACCAAATTAATGAATTCGTCACGATCCACTTTTTCCTGAATTAATGGGAGCCTCTTTTTCTCTAGCTGGTGATTGAGTGGAGACTCTAGATTGGGTTCTTTGTAAAAACTTGACGTATTTCTCAAAAGAATAGAAAGCTTCCTTCAAAGTTTAATTTGGAAATTGCAGACTAGCCCCCTAATTTCAAAACTAACTGCCTGGTCCATGCTGCAAATCTTATTGGTCCAATTTTCCTTTGACAAGCCAACATGAATTAAATGTAAAACGACAGGCAATAAAAAGTCACATGTCGAAACTACCCTGAGTGCTAAACCATCAGCTGCAAAGTTCTGCATTGTAGTTGCTGGTATTTGTTTTACAATGTGGTGATTTGTAATATTACATGATGGCTTTCTGAAAAACATCTGCAGCTTGTCATATTTGTCTGAACAACAGTGTATAAGGTTTGTTCACTATATATGACATGTGACATAATTATGTCATATGACATATGTATCTGTTTGATGCTTTTACATATCAATAAAATATATGTCGCCTCAGACTTGCTGGTAATTTCTTTGTAAATCCTATTTGACCATACTCGTATACTTTTACCAGTGAAAATGCTAGCGTCGAGCTGAGGATTCTGCTGCCCGATAATGTTTTATGTATTGGTTCAGTTACTAAGTGATATTATCAAATTAAGACAATTTTGGCAAGGGCTTCTGGCATAGAAATCATAAGCACCCTTCAAACCCTATTAAATTGCTTTTATAATCTCATCAAACTGCCTTTATTTGGCACATTGACTTAGATAATTGAGGGGAAAATGCACTCTTCATCATAAATAATTATGAAAACATTTTATGGTGCATGGCAGCATTTTGTTGTAATTTTGGGAGATAGCATGCAAGCAAAGCCTCTCTAAACAATGTAAAAGACAATGCTCCATTGTAATTTGTACCCATACAAGAGCATTTTTTTAAGGATTTTCGACTGGGAGACCAACGCAATTTTACAGCATCATGATGCGCGACGTTTATCAATCAGCCGATGTGCATGTAGATCCATTACAAAACATTTATGTGATGATTTGCTTGCCAAAGGATTTTGAACTGTTGAGCTTGCTGCTAATTTAGGCATTTCGCTGATTGCCATAAAATGGTCTTGACAATTTTTTTAAAATCGGAAACCAAAAAGATGAGATAAGCAGAAGTATAATTTATATTGCAGAGATAGTAAAGATTATTCTTGATATGAGAAGCAAAAGCCTCGGTTTCAAATGCGCCCAAGAACTACAAATCAAGACAACCAAATGAGAAATTGATGAGGGTCTCAGAAAAAATTGGTCTCCCAGTGATGCCAATTTGACAATGACTGGGAGACCAAATCTGTCCACTGGAAGACCATTTGGTCTCCCAGTTACCATGTTAAAAAATGCACTGGCCCATACGTTACGTTCATTGAATTTGTAAACCCCAAATTATGGCATCATCCAGGGAGATTCTACCTCCCATAGGTATATTATTTGGCAAATATAATATCAGTAGGCCTAATATGAGGACCTTGGCATTTGCAGGGGCTGTGTGTACATCTGACAGAGCTCTCAAGAAGATCTCACTTGGAAGATCCGGCGTCATGCTCAATGTTGTAACTTAAGGTATATACACTATACGTTGGTCCCTGCGTTATAAGACTGCCCCTTTTGCGCTCATGAAATAGTCTCTCTTGGGGGTACAGTCACTCGTTTGGGTGCAAAATGCACTGAAAATACTACTTAGAAGTTAGAGCGGGAGTAAGGCGGTCACATCAGGCAAGTCAGTCCTCCAACATGTCATGGGGTCTTATAACGCAGCTACCACTTTATAGATTAGAGTGTTGTCCTTCTTTCTCTGCTATCTCTGATTCTAAGTTTGCAGATTTGACTTCATGACTTTCGTAAAAAATAGTCTCCTGTAACTGCACTGTGACCGAAATGATCAAAATGTCGCCTGAATGTAACAACCAGTGTAATCAATTGTGTCTACAAGACTTAATCTTTTAAAAGCATCTTTAATCATCTAGGCTGTATGAATTACAGATCATGTTCATCTTCTGCATAGGAATTGAGACCAATGGTTACAGATTAAAATGCATCTTTTGCAGAGAATTACGTTCATGCCCAAATTTGGTCAGCAATAAAAGAATCCGCTTTGATTGTAATTCTGTTATTTCGCAATGAAAATGAAAAAGTCGAAACAAAGGAAATGCATGAAAATTGATACTCCTCATATCGGGGCTATTGATAACCCGTATCGGGCGACATTAAAGAAGACCATTTTCCGGATCACAAGTTATTTTTCTTGGCGAATTTGTGTGTTATTTTCTTGGATGAATTTGTCATGAGTTGTTTTCCGTGGTAAATTTGTTGGTTGTTATAAACAAGGCACAAAAGCAGCATGATGAGAACTCTGACTGTCTCTCACCTCATCAATCGACCCTTGCGAGTGTCCAAAGCAGGGCTTAGAAGTCTGCACTTGCATACCATATCTTTCTCTGACTCTGTCTGTTGCTTCAATTAATTTTTAAAAAACATGTAGGCCTATAGAACTCTATGTAGACAGAATATTTTCAATTTTTTCAAATGTTTGTGCCAATGTGTTTGTTTCACCAGATTTTGTATATATGTCATGCATTTATGTATATGTTTCAATTGAAATGTATTAATTCTGATTCTGACCAGCCCTATAACTTATAAAGTACATCGCTTCTTCTGGTACTGTAATAGATATACATGCATACAACATGTACCAAGTGGTTAGTCGCATTCTTGCTTGTACCGGAAGGAACAAATTCTTCGATATCCGAATGTCCTCATTTGGTCCATATCCTAATCATGCCGGAGTGCACCTTTGCCAGTTAGCTATGGATGTCAACAGGCCGTGCAAAATGAATGAAGCTGGCAGTTTTCTTGTATAGACACTGTGCCATCAAGGCACAAGTGGTTAGAGCCACAACCGTCTAAATCATTTCGCGAAAGCTCCAGTTCTTGTATTGATTGCTTTCGCTTAATTCTACATGTGCATGAAGCAGCTGAAGTATGGTAGAGGATGGGATTTTAGCTCAATGGTAGCATATTAGGCTTAACTATTTGAATTATGGGTTTGTTTCCAGTTCAGAGTGCACAAGAGGCTTTTACCTTGTTCCACTTTAGCATGGTTCTAGTGTTATTATAAAGAGGGGTTTTAAATCTGGAGCATCTTGGAATCTCTTTTCTGATTAGCAACACGTGAATGCAGTGAATATATCTTCAATATTAGCCATAAAAACCCAATCCACAACCAGCTAGATAGTGAAAAAGAAGATGTCGAGAGTCTTCAGCAGATAGGGCTTAGAGCAGCACCTTGGCAAGCTCTGGCATAACCTATTGGCTTGGCTCAGCGACAAGCCAAAAAGCAAAGAAACTTAAGTTAGCCGAAGTGTTTTCAGAAGTTAAAGGAGTTGGCAAGAAGACCCGCTGCAGCCAATATGTGACCGACATCTAGCCTAGACAGTTTATTTAGCAAAAGTCTCTGGGTGTCAGCGGATTATTAGGTTTTCAAACCACCAGTGGCTGCCGACAGTTTCCGGGGACGAAAAAAAAACAAGACGAAAAAGGTGTCAAGAGGAAAGAGGGTTGTTGCATTGAAGACCACAAGCGCACTTATTGAACATCTTAGCGGAGACGAGGAGACACTTATATTGACCCGACAACTATTGACTTCGCTCACTAGGGGGCGCTTGCAACACTGTCACGTGACGTGTGCTTGCCTCGTTCTGGATCCATGTGACAACCAATGAATGGAGGCGACACATCGAGCGATTGAGACACGACATGCGGCCAATGAAAGAGGCTTATTGAAAGCAAACGGGTTGGCACTTATAGAGGTGCTTTGGGGTGCTGTCAAGGGCTGGATGGGGCCCTCTCTGTTCACAGCAAAGGTTGAATTATTCCCCAATGACAGCACTGCAACATCATTGAAACATCAGTGAAACAGCCTTCAATTGCCCTGGAATGGCAACAAAATTACGACATTGGCCACAGAAGTGGTAATATAATTATGTGGGCTTCATCATTGCATCATTGCCAACGACAGTCCCAAATACATGAAAACATTAACATAAACAATGGCAACAGCCAACAAGATCCCACATTGGCAACATTGGTGACAGACCACAATGGCATCACTGGCATATTGTTTCTATGCCGATATTTATCATGATTTTAAGACCTTTGGCAATCTTAATGGTGTAACATCATTGACAGTATTATGCAACACCAACAGTTCTGGCAATGGCAACACTAGTGGTACAGTACAGTAATGTTACAGCATGAACGACATCTGTGAATGACACACTTTCAACGACTCTGCAACACTTTGGCAGCACCATTAGCAATGTTATAACATTGCATGGCAACACCGTTGGTAACATTATCACAACATCAGCAACATTATCACAACTTTGGCAACATCATAACAACATTGTCAAATTTATAACAGTGTTAAAAACAGAACTGACACCGTGTTACCACTCAAAGAACATCTATGACACCCTAACAACAGCAATGCAACACTTTGGCAACAGCCTTGGCAATGTTATAACATTGGCAATACCATTGGCAACATCATAACAACATTGGCAACACCATGACAGTCCTTACAACAGTGCTGACACCCTTGCAACATTATAACAATGTTTACAAAGGCACTGCAAAGTAGTGTTACAGCATGAACGACGTCTGTGACACCCTTTCAACAGCTCTGTACATACTACATAGCACTTGGACAAACCCTTGGCAACGTTATAACATTGGCAACACCATTGGCAACATCATAACAACATTGGCAACACCATGACAGTCCTTACAACAGTACTGACACCCTTGCAACATTATAACCATGTTAACAAAGGTACTGCACAGTAGTGTTACAGCATGAACGACGTCTCTGACACCCTTTCAACAGCTCTGTACATACTACATAGCACTTGGGCAAACCCTTGGCAACGTTATAACATTGGCAACACCATTGGCAACACTATAACAACATTGGCAACACCAAGAGGCCCAAGAAGAGCCGCAGGGGGCTAGGCAAATACCCCGCCTCATGCACAATTAATAACATGATTTGCCGCATGTTTGACAAAGCTGCTAACTGTCACACAGGCATTTTACACTCAGATACAAACATCCAGGAAACCCTGTCCTCTTGCCATGTATTCAAGTATTCCAGGGAGGGGACTTCACAACTTCACGATTGCTAATCATGTTTGAGTTTCCCCCCTCCGGCCAATGCAAATGTCCCTCAGCTGCAGCGGGTCAATATTGCAATTTCACAGAAAACGAATCGCCCAACAAGTCGTATTGCATTAGCAATGCGTGTGCACAATTCCAGACAGCGTAGGCCGCCTCTTTTGCATTTCTCGGGTCGAGCCTAATCTTTTTACATCCCCTATCGCCAGACGTTGTTGCGAAAAATTTGTGACAAAAACGACCTAATTTGTGTAACAAATGTCGTAATTATTAACGCTTACAATTCCAAACCCACAAAGCAGGCGGAAGCATTGATTCGTATGCAAATATACCCAGATTCCTACAATTGATGAAAAAGAGACCAGAAAATCCTTGCATTACAATTAATTCCTCGTCACGTCTTTGTCTAATGATAATGGCATATGCTTTGTGCTTTAATCGATGAGAATTTGGCAATTATCGGATAACGACGACCTGCGCTCCAAGTAGAATAGATCTTATATTTCACATACAGAATAAATAGATACTTGCATAAAGTTATATAGAACATGTCAGAAATAATTGTAGAGCTTGATAATTACTTTTATGAAATTTTACTTTCAAAGGAACCTGAATATGTGTAGGCCTACATAAGAACATTTGAGGGCCCAGCTGGAAAAGTTCAGTTGGACTGCTCATCTAATTGCCTATTTTGCTAATTGCCTAACCCTTGTCAGTTCAGATTAGCCTATCATCCTTCACATCATTTCCATGTCCTCCTCCTGCCCTAATTAGCTTACCAAGTGCAGAAATACATGATGTTAATCCGCAGTCAACCAGCCATCTGCCATGTGTGGCAGCTTCCTTGCTCAGCATAGACACTATACAAGGGACTGAAGAGTGCATACTACATGTATTTAGCATTTAATCCCAATTACGTCCTCCCAGGATGTTGTCCAATAAATTACACCACAGCTCTGTTGCAGTTATATACTGTGGCTGAGCAAAGCTTTCAAACGAACCACTTACAAGGATCGCAGCCCAGTCTTATTTAGACGGAAAAGTGCAGTTCAAAGAGAAGCAGATAGACCGGTCCTCCTCCCACTCGCCAAAGGATAGCCGCAGATTGAACACAGAGCTGAGTGTAGGGAGCAAGACTAACATATTGTCATGACACCAGCCTAGACAGGTCATTTGTTAGACTGGTACTACTGCTCCCCTCTCAATCTTAGGAGGTGGAAGCAGTCCGAGCGACTGTGGTCCGACACTGCGCTGTTCAACGTTCAAGACTCTCGCTGGCCATTCGCCAGCCATTCGCTGGTCATTCGCTCCAGGTAGTTTGGTTTTATTTCGCTTTTCAGTAAATGCATTGTAGTAGAATTCACAAAATAGGATGACATGTTAAGTGAGAAGTACTAAAAAAAAGCAATGACAGTCCCCCCGCTTCATGCAGAAAGACATATGGTTCTAGTGGATATTATAATCACCAAAAAAGACTGACTTTACAATACATTGGTGCCATTTCCATATTCCGCACCGCCAAAGTAATATTATGATAACTCTGCAATATCAAATTAATGAAATTTTGGCAAGGGGTTCTGTCATTGAATTCATAAGGGGCCTTTAAGGACCCTTCAAACCTTATTGAACTTTTTCAAAACCTCCTCTCGCTGCCTTTATTTACCACACAAGTTGACTGAGATAATGGCGGGGAAAAGTAGAAACCGACAAAGAAAAGTGTGGAGTTTGGACCCTTGAAATCATTGCGCCATCAGAAGAGAATATCAAGTGGTTAGTGACAGAAGTTGTTCGCAAAACACTCGACAAAAGCACTCGGCTAAACACTTCGCAAGATACTCAGCTAAACACTATTCAAGATACTCGGCTAAACACTTCGCAACACACTTGACGAGGCTCTCCAAGACTTCTTGGAGATCTCCAAGTGGATGCTGTTAAGCGAAGATTGTTCCAGCAGCAGACGAGGCGGTTATCAGCACTTCATTTGGGCGGTTGTCAATGGGACTGAGCCCACCGACACCGAGGTGCTAGTGAGCAATTCATTGTCAGCTGTAACGGTGTTAGAACAGTGGTGTGGTAGCTCCAGACTAACCGACTAACAGACCAACATCTTAGCTGCAACACCGAATGGTAAGAATGTGGTAAGAAGCTGTATTAGTTCCATGTGATGAGTTCGATCTTCACAAACAAAGTACTGTCTTGCGATGTAGTTTGGTTGGTTTATGGTACATCAAAAGAAATTTTAATTTTATATCCACTTAGTAATCCTGGAAGGCAATGTATTGCCCGGGACTCAGATCAACGATAGTGATCTGGGCTGCTGCGTGTTATAACCTCTGAATACTGGGTTCGATTCCCAGCTCTGGCCGCCCATGTTAGATGGATGTTTCATCATATGCCAAGAGTTCACTTTGCAGTCTCATTAGGCCCGACATATTTAATTTTCTTCTTGGATCGCCTGACCCACATATTTTCACCTTATAGAAAAAAATTGAGCTCGAAATTTTTGTTCAATTGACATTATAAAACTTTGATTTCAGCTTTTTCTTCTTCTTCGTTCTACCGACCGACTCTATCTTCTAGAAAAAGTGCCTCGAGAAGACCCGTGTCCGGCCTTACCTCGGTCTTTGTCAGTTCTTTTAAGCTTCTGCTACAAATGAATAAAGGACATAAAGCACTAACACCTACCCATAAATGATAAGTCTAAGGGATTTTAACATCACTTCAGTAACTCCACCGTTCATTTTAAGTGCTCTATGGTCAAAAATATCTCTAATGCTTCATTGTACTGTTACTCTGGGAATTCCTATTCAACAGGTTGGTTTAACTTTAACAAAAGGGTTGTTTAAAGAAGCCCTACTGTTACACTCTTGCTCAAGGAGCTGCTGGTCTAGTGTTAAGTGCGCCTCTTAGCCTCTTGACTCGGGACAAATTCGTCAGCGTGTGTTTGCCGAGCTCTTTCAACGCGCGACACATAACAAACGACAAACATGGCGTCTTAAACATTGCATCTGGGGCTTGGGAAACAATGCAACAATGAACAATGAAGCATCAATGCCACAGGGAAAAGCCTACTCAATGCAGATCAGTGTTTTTTAAGCGGCATTCATCAATAAATCACAAGATTGTTCCCTCTGTCCGATGTTTCGACCAATTAATTCCTCTTTGACCAAAAACAACAGGTTACGCTATGTGATACTGTAAAGGATCACAGATGATGATTTCTATATGATTGTGGATGCTATCAATAAAGCACCATGAAGACATCATGAATGCCTTATAATGAATGACATTAGAAAATGACAATCATGAATGATGATCATGAATATCTATAGATAATGAGATCATGGATGATGAACACGCAATAACAACAATCATTTAGAGATCATGAATAGAAATTTGATTGATGATCATAATTTGGATTTGAATGGCAGATAAGTTCATGAGATAACATGAAGACATACTTCAGAGCTGTTAAGGGCCCTTCGGAGATCGGGTCATTCACTGGAAATATCAATTAAGTATGCATCCGCCATTCGAGCGGTCTCAGCGTCAACAAAGGGCACTCGAGAACGTAACAAACACAAGAGGACACTCGATAGGCTCCGCAGCGCCATCTAGGTGGCATTAAAAGCGATTGTGATGCAAGAGTAAACATGAGGCTAATTAACGAAATGAAAAGCCATTAGAATCCCCAGAACTGACAAGATTTCTGGCCGTCAGGGATGCCGGCACGGCGTAATCCCCAGCATGTCAAACTTATGTGGCAGATCTGACTGCAGAAGCGCGATGGATTACACGTAATGCCATGATCATTTAACTTCACCAATCAATTAAAAGCAACCCCGGGCTGCTGCTTTATAATACCTTCCAACATCACCTGTTTAAAAAAGTCGAAAGTCTATGACTCTATGGTATAGGCGAAAGAGGAAGCAAGTCATTTATAATCACACGATGAGGTTTTCCCTGGGGGGATTCTTATTTTAGTCAAGTGCAGAAAAAACTCAACCCATTGAGCGATAATGGGGGAATATACTGTGTAATGACAGCACAAAGGTTCTAAAGCCACTGCAGGTTAAGGGACAATGTAGTCAGTTGTAAGAGAGATGGAAATATCACCAAGCCCAACAGTTAAAAGGAATTGTGTAAAATGTGTTTTGCAGCACTGATCTTTAGCCGAAACTACCAAACTGTAACATTACTCATCAACAATATCCTCCATGGTTAAGTCGCAGTACCAACTGATCATCTGCAGCTGTCAACTTCATCCATTAGAGGACATAATCACCGAATAGTCATCCCTCATACGAGGACACAAATACTCCAATCCTCCTTCTTCCCCGATACAATAAGAATCTGGAACGCAATTCCTGTTACAATGGTCAATAGCGATAACTTAGGCGTCTTTAAAACAGCCATTCTCAAATCACTGACCTTATAATGTGCCTCTCACTCTCGATTTTAATGCGTCACGGCATACGATTTTAAAATGGACTGTTTTTATCTGCACAATCACCTGCACAAGGCCCGATAATACACCAGATGGTGGACTGGGCTTCATTGGAAGAAGAAGAAGGGCTGTACGCTGACCAGAAACCTTCACTCTTACGGAGCAATGCTGAAAACCCTGGATATTTGAAATTTTGTATGAGAGACGATGTCTGATGAAAAAAATGGCCAAACAGCTAATGATAACATCCCAATCTCCAGGAAAAATCCATATTGTCTGATGAGCTGAATGTACTGCTGTGTCTTGCAAGGTTGTCTGAGCAATAACAACATAAAACATTGTCAAAGGAGCCACTGAAACAAGAAACTGAGTGACGGTCCATGAAACCTTAATTTTGCATGGACCAGTTCAATTCGTTCAAAGGATGGTTTTGCGTTTCCTCTTGTTTAAAATCAGCTGCATGCTTTTTGCATCACCTAATATAAGGTGATAAAGACATAAACTCGCAGTAGCAATGACATTCATAAATAACTACATATGTAAGGTATAAGTTTAGATTACTGGGAGCTATACACAGGAAATTGTTTTCTTCATAATGGTAGAATATAGTAAAAATCACTAAGAGTTTCCTACCATTGTTTTTCTATTCTTATATTTCTGCTAGTGACTCTCCACTCTCAAGAGCTTTCTCTCGTGTATTTGAGGGTTGACGTGAGAAACCACCCTTCGTCATCCGAAGTCGTCTGAACCCTGCACTTTTGCTTTTCACGTCTTAAAACCTACCGCGGACAAATAGTGGCTTTTTGTTGCAACCACTTCGATACAAGGGGCATTACACCCTTCGCCTGCTTTGGCAATAGAATCTAACAGGCAAAATAGGCGTAAATACACTCTTTTTCATGCTCGCTTTCATTGCCGTTTGTATATGTTGACTTGTTGAGTACATACATTGTACGCATTTCGAAAGAGTTATTTCATCAACATATTTGCAAATTCCTCCCTAGTATTGTGCTGTTTTTGTTGTTACACTTATGATGTTTCAGATATTGTATACATTTTCAAAAAATGATACTTTAAATTCATACCGGACAATTTGTTATAATTATATGTGTCATTGTGTCTTTTGTTTTGTAATTTTATACGTGATATACTATACTGATCAAATATGAAGGGAATCTTAAATTTTACACACTGTCAGAGTACTTAGAGCAGATGGAGGGTCAACCCGACTGTCTGATTTCATATGGAGTGACCCTAAGACAAGACAACTTTGCTTTTTAGCTTCTCGGATAAAACGACCCAACAGATTTTATACAGAAAAAAAAGAGCTTACCGACATTTTATAAAATTGACATAAAAAAAAATTTAGATCACAGCGGACTAAAGAATGACCCAAGAAAAAGTGCCTGGAGAAGATCTGAGAAGCTAAAGACCAAGTGTGTCTGGCAAAATGTAGCAGCATTCATATGATAATAATATATTATATAATCCATTGTGTTTCTACCAGACATAATATACACAATGTCCTTCCCATATGGATCATTTCATAGGAAAATAAAACAGATTTTTACTCTTAACTAACCACAAAAGATGTGCAGATTTCTACAAATTCTACATAACATAATACATCTCATGACGAATCCCATCCCAGTTGTTCTCCTCAGAATCTCCTGTATATTTCTCAATAGCTCAAAGAACTGCAGAGAGACAGAGAGAGCCCAGCTCTACACATAAGACATAATGAGATACAAGGACAATCCAAATAGATTTAGAAGAACACAAATTGAAACAGGAGAGAGTAATCACAACAGAATGGTCTAGTAGGCTGCCTGATAGATTGAATATGTCTGCCTGGGAAACCTTTTCTGCCTTTGTGTCTTGTACGTAAAATACATAATACTGTGTATCGAATGGGAATTTGCACTCTCCGGAGAAAGGGAATGGTATTTCTCAGGGATGGAGGGGAGGGAGAAAAGAGGAGGGGAGAGGAATGGAGAGGAAGGGAGGTAGATAGAGAGTCAGCTGCCTGATAGATTGAATATGTCTGCCTGGGAAACCTTTTCTGCCTTTGTGTCTTGTACGTAAAATACATAATACTGTGTATCGAATGGGAATTTGCACTCTCCGGAGAAAGGGAATGGTATTTCTCAGGGATGGCGGGGAGGGAGAAAAAAAGTAGGGGAGAGGAAGGGAGAGAAAGGGAGAGGAAGGGAGGTAGATAGAGAGTAATCTGCCTGATAGATTGAATATGTCTGTCTGGGAAACCTTCTCTGCTATGTGTCTTGTACGTAAAATACATAATACTGTGTATCGAGTGGGAATTTGCACTCTCAAGGGAGAGAAAAATAATTGAAAGGAGAGGAAAAGAGATGAAGAGAGGGGAAAATAGAGGGGAAGAAGCATAGTAGTATTTATAAGAGTGGAGGAAGGTACTGGATTGAAAAAAAGAAAGAAAATGGAGGTAAGAGGGAAAATGAGGAAAACAGATGGGGTTAGGGAAAACAAGAAGACGAGAGGAGATGGGAGAGGAATGGAGAGGCAATATCTTCAAACCAAGACATGACTTCTATATAATATACAGCATTTGGTGGCTAATTATGATGTTTCCAAACTATCTGCCCATCAATGGCATCATTGGGCCATCAATGAAAGCACACTGTGAGCAACTGTTGATGCTGCCTCATCCAGGGCCCATGGAGATTGCTTTCTGTGAACCATGGGTCATAAATTGCCAGATGCCAACATCTACATGACAATCCAGTCATATACAAATGGCACAGGATTTGATTTAGATTGAAATATCAGGCAAGAGCAAACGGTATGGATTTAAATCTGAGATTGAGGCGGAAGCTACAGAGCCATTTGAACTCAATCAACACCGGAACAAATCATTGATTCACATCAGTAGTATCGGGCCATTTTAGTGGAATCATTTGTCAACGGACTTTGATGTTAGATGGCTGTGGACACGGTGTCTGTCTTGCTTAATAGCCCAAAGAGAGGCACAAATGAAGTTGTGACGTCACTGCACGCATGCTTACTGCACAGGCAGCCATTAAGCCACTTCTCCCCCATTTCTGCCATGTGTCTGCAGCCTTTTTCTGTCCCGATTACTTAATTGATACAGCTCGACTCTGCGGGCTGCCAACCGTGATTCATTTCACCAACGCTTTCCTACTTAATGCTAAATATTGAATTTGCACCACTAACGTAGGAGGTTTTTGTTCGGCCCTACCCAACCTCAAGAAGAATTAATAACATTGGTTTTGCTGGCTTGGCAAAATTGTGAAAATATGACAAATCTATGGGTTTAGATAATAGATGGGTTTGCGTTAAACTCGCAACCTGCATGCACTTGATATCTCAATACGTAGGATGTTTCGTCTTTAATGATCACAATATCATTTAACAAAGAAAACTTTCAAGAGATGACTGATATTATCAAATATAACAAAAACAAGAGTCAACAGGTCTATGAAGGTCTTTGATTGGTATCGGTATGTCTTTGAATTGAAGCACAGAATTGAACGACCCTCAACTGAGCAGTCTGCAAGCATCAACCGTTCAACCATTTTACCAACAGTATGTGCACCAAGATCCAGCACAAATTAAGGCTTGGTAAAAAGACGAAGGATCTCTTGTTCAGTCAAGTATAGCCAAGTCAATGGTATAGTGCATTCATTTGAGAGGCACCATGTTGCCAGAGATATGAATCACTGGACCAGTATTTGAACTGTTGTCTCTCGATGGCAAACCACATACGGGGGGGGGGGGTACGTACCCCCATATTTGACCTGTGCCCGCCCCCCAGGTGCCCCCCATATTGTGTACTTTTCGACCTTGGCCAAAATATATAATTCGTATTGTGGGTGCCCCTCCAGAGAATCGCATGCCCTCCAGGTGCCTCTCCACCCGATCGAGACCCCCTAGTTACGCCACTGACCAGTATATGATAATGTTAGCCATTATGCCACCAAAATTAAAATGACAGCGACTCCAAAATTACCGGCTTTCATCATCTTCTATGATTAAGCAAGGGGATAGTCGATACAGTAGATGTGGTGCCACCATGATCATCTGAGGAACTAAGAAAAACTGAGAAAGACTAAAAAGTAAATACTAAGCAAATAAAACAGCCAGTCTGCCACACACAGTATCAAAATACCACAGGCAGTATCAATGAGTAGCATCCTTAAGGAAGGCTTTTCTGTCTGACCGACCCGAGGAAATGCCGCTCGGTAATTGGCCGCCTGTCTGGCTTCTTGACGACAGCAGATAAAAAATGCAGAGAATTGATTTGTGTGTATCGGAAGATTGCTTAAGACAGGCGACTGAGGCGAGGATGGAAACTTTGCTAATTGATATGTGTTTTCCGCCTGGTCCGGTATATCAATGAAGCCATACGTCAGTGCATTTGAATGAATGCCAATGACAAATGCTAATATAGTGCAAAGCGTGAATTATGGTGATGAAAAATGTATACCACCATTGCAATCTTAATGGTTTCTATCCTGATTAATGTCCATGTGGACAATTAATGTCTGAGGCATTTTGGTATACTATAGATAAATACTTTATTATCAGATCTTGGAGATATATCTTAAGATATCAATCATTACTAAAAGACCACACACATTGCATTTTTCCACTCACTGAAGTTTCGGCGCACGCACGCACGCAGCAAATAACAGTTTTAAGAGAGGTCACAAATATTATCGGTTTGACCTGAACCATCTACAAATCGACAAAACTGTTTGTAATGCTCTGTTATAAAATTTGGTACATATTCATTTTATCAAAATTACAATATACAAATGCCACTTTCCAGTTAATTAAAAAAAATTGGATGATTTTGATATTTTGTAATAGTCACGAATTTCAAAAGTTACATAAATATTTGCCTCATACTTTACAATATGATAACATGCGATGCAATATTATATATTATATTTATCCAAAAGAATGGAATTCGTCTTAGTCGTATATTCATGATCTCACATGTGAAACAAACAACAAAATTAGTTGATTGTTCTCCAAATCGAGGCCACTTACTCTATTCATAAGTGTAAATATGACCATTGATATTTGTTATGGACAGAGAATAATTAATTTTGCACATACCACATGTACAATTTGTATAGAACCACAACATCTCCTAGTTTACATTTTGCGGAGCATTCAAGCTTCTTTTTCCCATCATGTGGTACACAATCAGACACCACCAGAAGCATTCAGAATACATCAGATTCCATCAGATTCCATTGGATGTAGATTGTGCACAAAATGTAGGAAGAGAATGGGGCCCAAGATTGATCCTTGTTTCACTCCATAGCAGAGCTGTCTCCGCATTGATGCCTTTTCGGAGGAGTTGGTAGGCGTCCAGTATCTATCATTGGCCGAGGCTTGCAGTGCGTTCGTATTGATGATCTGTCAACGGTCTCATTGTGGTCCCCTTTTCTCTCTTTCTCCGTTCTTTTCTTTCTCTCATTCTATCTGAGAGATTCTGCCCCCTCGCTGACCGACGTCTGCACATATTCACATTCCGACACCTATCACCAGGCGTTTTGTCCGAAGGCATCTTTGCAAACCTCAACACCAAATTCCATTGATAATGGGCCAAAAAAGAAGTTGAAAATTCTGGCTGAATAATATCCCAGCATCAGGGGCGTATCTAGAAATGGCCTGAGGGGGGGGCCATTACATGGGGTGAATACGGGGCGCTCCACGGCTTTTCCTATCTCTTCCATGTTAATTTTTGCCCAGCATGGTTTTGATTGCTCAAATATACATGATATACGTACATGTAGTAGATGGGTCCTTAACAGAGGGGGTAGGGAAGGCAATATAGGCATTTAAACTCTGAAATTTACAGTTAAAAGCAATACAGGCCTTTACGGTGTATTATGCTTCCATATATATACCACAAATGTATGTGTGTCTTGCTATGTATCAGTATTTTATGATATATTCATCTATAGTTATCTGTCCTTCTATATTTTGATTCTTCAATTTATCCATCTATTAGCACAAAAAAAAATCCTAAGTCGTTTCTTTTGTCTTTATATCTCAAATAACCTCTTCACTTGCAAGGGAAAGTTTCAGGAGTAAAGTGCTCAAATTAAACTTCTGTAAACCTCTTTGTCTATAAAAGCTCTAGCTTTTAGTTCTAAACCTTACATATAGATCTACGTCCTGTTTCCTATATGTTTCTGCTATGTAGAAACTCTTTCAATATCTCCATTATAAAGAAATGTTAGAACATGATACAACCATCTTTTGCCCTCTCACTTTCTCACAATTCATAACATCACGATTTTGAACTCCTCTATAACATCATCTTGTAACCTTTCCATTTTTTCTTTTTTTTTACTGCCATCTCTGTCTGTCTTTCGTCTCTACCTTCCTGTGTTTTTTAGAAAGTGTTTTCTTAACCAGGGAAAGCTACAGGGGAAAAAATCACCTGTCGAACAACAGCAAAAAAAAACACGTTTCATATATATACAAAAAGCTTATTCAAATTATAAATAGGATGAATCTAAATGCAATACAAATGCACCCGCCAAACTAAAATTGTATCAACAAATTAGGAAAATGCTTGCATATCAAGAAAACCAACATACTTCCAGTCTTCCACTGATAAAATCAAAGTATTTTGACAACAGTCAGTTTTGTAGTGCAGGCCAGGACATCCGAAGTCGAGACCGAAACCGAGGCATGAGTCTCCGGTTCTGAGGCCCCATCACTGGCCAAAAGCACTCGATACTGAGTCCAAGGATTGGGCATGTGAGACCGCAGGGGTGCCGGAACAGGGGGGGCAGGGGGGGGGCAATTGCCCCTCCTGCCTTTGTCCAAGGGGGGCAGGGGGCAAGGGTGCCCTTTAGATCTTTAAGAAAAATACATAATAAGGCCTTATTTTACGTACAAATTAGTAAGTATTTATTGAAATTATTATTGTCTCTCTCTTTAAATTTTGTCATATGAAATTGGTGCGAATATGATTTGCCCTTTTTCGTCTGACCCCTGCCACCCGAGATTCGTTCTGGCACCCCTGTTAGACCGAAGCCGAGGCCTTCAAATTATGGCCACGAGACCTCCAACACTGGCCTCTTGACAGAGGTTCGCATAGCATAGAGACCCCTGTATAGTGTATACTTGTGCAGGCTAACCTCAATCTCCTTATCTGTCACTGTACTTTTTCCACAGTAAGCATGTTTTTTGTCTTTTATCCTATTCTTTCTTCAATAACAAGCATCAGCAGAAAGTGCACAGAAGTCAAGAAGCAGAACCACACGTGTTGGCAGCACCCCGTCCGGAAGATTCACAGCGGTCTCATCAGTCATCGCTCAGCAGTCCGACCAGCAAAGATGACTGCTCAGACTGACTACTGACTGCAGAGATAACTGCAGACTGCCTACAGAATAGCCAGGGCCTGTAGAATTGCTAGAGCTCTGTGTGACTGATGTGCTATGAACAGGACTAATTTTGCTCCTTGTCTTACACCGACTCACAATACAATGTTGCGGCTTGTGGTAGTCCTTCGTTTTGCTCGGTTTTACAGTTCATCAGTGGCGGAATCAGGAATAAGGAAAAGATCTAGCTCCTTGAGGTTCCTGTTCTAAATCTCATTGAAAAGGTTAATATCATGAGTTTCATAACGCACAGGCAGCCGTATTGATGAGGTAAGAACTCCATACTGAGTCAAAGGGATATATGATGTATCTTACCCGCATGTAAGCAAATAAAACAGCTTCACCACTCGTGAGTTCCTCCGCCAGCCAGACCACTCATGGGTTTCAGTGGACTGATCCACCACCCTGAGTGGGTTTTATTATACAGTCTGAGCCCAGACCACACACTTGACATAAATTGTTTAAGTGGAATCAACTATTTTTCTTTTTTTAAGCTGTGTCAGCTTATATACTATTTGTCAGTTTCAATGGATTGATATTTTATGTCAACACAACACTATCTTTTTCAGCCATACTCGTGAACTTCTGAGACACAAACGGAATAAGTTTACTCAGCTTAATTCGCTTATGCCAGATTTGTTATGCCAATAGTTGAACATCTTATTTATGTTCGATTCATTGGACAAGCAAAAAATAACCTTGTCTTAGCTACTTACTCTGTGGCCACATGGGTTAGTGGTTTGTTTTGTAATCTGAAGGTGTTGGCTTCAAACCCAGTGAGATTTAGATATTTCTCGTTACACCTTATATTTATGGTACAATTAATGGTACAAAGGTTGGAGCAAAGGTCAACATATTTCAATATTTTGATTTGTTTATCATTGTGGGCCCTGGTTAGTGTCCTGTCCCACTACGCAGAATCTGAGTCAAATCACATATTCTGTTTTTCATAATCTATTTATAGAATTTTTGAGGAGACTAGGTGAAACAGCTTGTTGCATTTGCTTGACATCGTGGCCTATTTGGTTAAGTGGCTGATCTTGTAATGCAAAGGTCTTGAGTTCAAATCTGGAACAGAGTGACATTTTCTTAACAATGCAATCTGTTATTTAAAAAATGACTTGAAGAAACAACCTGGTGTGTTGCGTGGACATAATGGCAACATTGGTTAAGTGACTGGTCTTGTAATCGAAAGGTCTTGAGTTCAAATCTGTAACAGAGTGATGTTTTCTAAATACCCTCTGTTATACAACTTATGAGAAGACTAGCAGAAACAACTTGATGTGTTGAGTGGACATTGTGGCCACTTTGGTAGGGTGACTAGCCTTGTAATAAAGAGGTCTTGAGTTCAAATCTGCGACAGCTTGACATTTTCTTAATTATACTATGTCTTGCAGAATTAGTGAGAAGACTAGGAGAAATAACTTGGTGTGTTCATCGGACATTACGGCCACATTGGTTAAATGACTAGTGTTGTGATAATGACTTCTTGAGTTCAAATCCCTGACAATTAGACATTTTCTGTATATTATGTAATTTATTGTAGAATTTCTGAAAATATCAATGGAAAGAATGTCAACTAGACATTGTGTATGTGGACATGTTGATCATCTGTGTGCATTGCCTTGACATATTTGCAGGCAATATGAGCAACAACTCCAAATGTTGTTATTTAATGGTATTTTTTCCAGCAGTTCAGTTGAACTTGGAGATATTTTAAAAAATTGCCTAACTGTAAGTAGGATCAAAATATTGAATTTTTCTTTTTCACGCAATGCAGGGTGTATTACCACCATAACTTTTAATAATTACTTCAAGGAAAAATATATATGTAATTATGCTTCCGTTGAAATACTTAATATTGGTTTGTGAGCGGCCTTGTAAAAATCTTTGAGCAATCTGACTTGGGCTGCAGGCCATTATTGTATCTTAATTACAACCACAATGATATGATCTACAGATTAGAAAGATCACTAAATCATTACGATAAGTTGTTTTAATAAATGTGACTGTATATGAGTGTTTTTTTAAACATTGACTGGATATCTTGTTATAATAAGTAAAGTGCTGACATCTATATGTAGAAAGTGGTGTTGCCCACACTCCAACGTTTTTAG
The DNA here is from genome assembly GCA_026936325.1 of Platynereis dumerilii. Classification (NCBI taxonomy): domain Eukaryota; kingdom Metazoa; phylum Annelida; class Polychaeta; order Phyllodocida; family Nereididae; genus Platynereis; species Platynereis dumerilii. The sequence continues at coordinate 38,586,570 of JAPTHN010000008.1, forward strand.
CAGTTTTTCTTGTCATAATTCCTCTTGATGTTGTTAGCAGTTTTTCCTACAACCTCCAAGTGGCTTATTGCCTTAAGGACCATTTCTAACACCTTCAATACTGTTAACTTGACACAGCAAAGCCATTCTATTGATTTCTCAAATTAGAAGAACTCAACATTTTTGAAGGTAAGAGAACTTGGATATTCTGTAGCACTTAATGCATTTTTCAATATTGAATACTTATTTCATTGTTATGAATATCAATAGAGCATGAACATGTACTTTTTTTAATACAAAAACTTGAAACTGTAATGTGCAATTCAGTATTAAACTATGGGGCATCATGATGTCAAACTAATTCAAAGCCAGAGATTAAAAACTAGCAAATGGAAAGCAATGTCATTATTGCAATATTATCTTAGTGGACATGAAATTGATAATGACAATTATGTTGTCTCTAACCTGATAAGTGATTCATCTCAAATGCTAGACTATGGATAGTGTATACAGGCATTAAGGGGATGACTATTCAGTGTCGAGGGGGAGGGGTTGGAGTTTTTATTGAAAAAAAAAAGTTCTTCATCAGTTTTGGTGAAATTGGTGAAATTAATAAATTCTTTTTGGCAAGACTTGAAATAAATAATTTCTTGTGGGGGTATTTTTTAACAAGGTGTTGTTAAATTTGATTTAGAAGTGAATATTTGGTGACTTTGCACACTCAACATTTATAATTGGTGCCGTTAGCCTGACATAAAGAGGAAAACTCCAAGCCCCCTTGGAAATTAAATGGTCGCCCTTTTTGTCTTGGCATTTTTATGATTAGCTGGTTGGCAACAAAGATTCGAATAGCTACAGAAATATTATTTGACGTTCATAAGGTCCATTTTCGCTCATTCATTAAAATGTTCATAATATATAGACAGAAAAATGCTGATGTGTCTCAAGCAGCCCTTAGGCTTCATCTTGAGCCAGATTTTGTCAGAGTGCATGATTTACTAATAGTAATTATGTCCTAAAACGTGAAGAAAGCCGAGCAATAGGACTAGTTATTGCATATTGCACTAAATTTAAACGGGCCATACACTTTGTTGTAAAACTCTATTCTCAGTCACACCTGTAGCATTCAGTTGGTTGGTGCAAGTAATTAGCATACCATTACTTAAATTTTTCTGGCATAGTCCTAATATAAATAAATATTTCGGACAAACTCAAAACACTCAAAATATCATCCAGTAATCAGGACTTCAAATTTATTGTTAATCATATTCCTAATTCCCAATGAATTTGCAAATTAATTATATTATGTTTTATATAAATTGTGTGCTGCTTGAAAATGATATTGGTAAAATGTGTTTCAGATTTACAAGCAGTATTCTTGACATGTCAACCAGAGGATATTTCACGGAGGCACCAGCTGAACTATCTAATTACATCGGATGAAGGAGACTCGAGAAAATTTGCCAGGTAATCATTGTAATACATGTTCTTGGGTTTCTGGTCTTAAAAAACTCAATTCTCGTAAATATACTTGTGTGGAAAGCAGAACATAACTGCATATGTTTATAAATTCCACCTCAGAACAGCTGTATCCTTTTGTTAGATGACATGCTCAACGTAAAAATGACTTTTTAGTCCCTCTGCGGGAATTATTTTTCCATACATGCTTGTTTGTCTGTCCACTTGTCTGTGTATTTACAACTGACATCATTCTCATGTTGCTATCAAATGTTGCCAGATAGGGGAAGGGATACACATGTTGACCATTGGGACTTTTAATCGCTGGAATTTCAAAACTTTCGTCAATTTATGTTAGTTTCTTTCATATTTGCAGAAGAAAATGCATATGAGGCCTGTCACACCTGAGCAGCACTCCAATCATGCTACACTTCTTCAGGGATACAATCTGAGGTCAAAAGCACATTTTTTGCAGGTATGTACAATTCAGTCCATTAAATTAGTTTAAGTGTTCAGAAAAATTGGAGCAGCTTTCCTCTGTCGCAAGTAAATTTGAAAAAACGAAAAAAAAAAAAAAACATAAAACAATCCAAACAACATTTGAAGAATGTCAACAATGATTAACAGGGATATCTTGAGATCTATGCTGATTGATGATCATTTGCCATGTTGGGTATCCTTTTTCAATAAGTGCCAGTGAGCCACTGGTCACATAAGGATGACCATACATTATGCCATTTAAAAAAATTAATAAGGTAAATGAATAATTCTGCAAAGACACATAATGAATATTTTTGAGAGAAGAGAAAATTGATTTCTGCAAATATCTTAAAGCCACACAGTAAATATTGTTTGATAACATTATATCATCTACATGCAATACAATGTATGTTTTCTTTTTCAGGGTGGAACTTCAAAGGCTACCTTAACTGAGCAACACTGGCTTTGCTTTGTGAGGATCGCGACATTACAACCAACCTCAGTACTGTCACTTATCACACAAACTCTCCAAGAAATTGCTCATACTTCCTCCTTGATTTCATCTTTAGACGAAAGAACATTTGACATGAAGTTTTGAAATTTCTGATGTCCAAACAATGAACAGAATAATTAACCCAATGACTTACCGATGGAAAATTTGGTCATTGAAAATTATCCTTGCTAACTTTCTTTATGGAAAAATGACTAGTTGGCTTTGTTTAAAAATTGTTTGCTTGCGATTTTTGGTCACTAGAAATTTCAGATTTGTTGCAGTCACAAATTTGTATGGATATATGCACAACCTTTGTTAGGTTTTGCTTCAATAAATGATTTTTTATGCGTGAATAATGCAATGTATTTGTTCGTGGTAAAGATCTTACTTACGTACATTGTGTTTTTATGTTATGTCTTTCGGTGTGTTTTTGTTGCTCAAGTATAATTTGTCATCCTTTTACTTCAAAATCTTGTGAATGACAAATCGTCTTTTGTGTAAAATTCATGAAATAACAGATTTGTATATTTTTCACTTATTACCTCTCGGCACGATTGACCATTGATTTTATTGACTTCCTGTTTGCTTTATTGAAAATAAATGCCTTTTTAGACTTATCTCTGGTGCTTTATTTTATTTGTTCAATCTATCTGTTTAATTTCTAAGTTCTAACGGTAGGCTATTGATTAAAATTCATAGGGTGTCCCAAAGACGTCCAATTTCATCTTGGTCCGAACCAATGATCAGTGGTTGTTTATCATCCGGTCACTTTTTCTACCAATTATGATATATCTTGTTAATCACTTGAAAACAGCATAGTACAATCTACCCAGAATAATTTAATTTATTTGAGCAGGCTCATCCTGTTTTAATTTGGCAAAGGAAGTATAATTGAATCAATTCGGGTTAATCTAATTGATATGAGCTATGATAACACCTTTTTATCAGGTTAATCTCGCATAAAAGTATTTGTTTATATGAACTTAAATAAAATTTGCCATGTTTTCTCAAGTAATTCAGCATATTACAACTTAATTTAAAAAAAAAATTTTATAGAGAAAAATTGATTGAGTCAGTCAGCCTCAGCTGTGTTATGTCAGATAAACTTAAAGCCTTTGTTAATTTTGGTTTGATTATATTGTATTAGCATGACCGATTTGCAGAATATTGTCTTGTCCAATTGAAAATTTGTTGTATCAACTCAATTCACTTTATGTGAAACACTGAATTCAGCTTATTTACTGTAGGCCAGGCTAGTGTATCTCAGTTGAGTTCCGGCCCATTTTTTAATTTCTTTAAGTCAGGTAAACTCAATTCACTTAAAATTATTGACACTTAAACTGTGAAAATGTTGGCAAACTGAGAGATACAACTTCAAATGAACAAGCTTAACTGACTCAATAAATATATTGCAGCACCGTTGCCCCAATTGAATTAAGTCAAGTCAGCTTGCTGGGGCTTAGAGTGTAGTATCTTACCCGCATGTATACATGTGTGTGTAAATATATGGTAATTCAAGACAAGAGAGTCATTTAAGATGTAAAATTTTATTAGTTAATCATTCAACTCAAATAAATTAAGAATCTCAAGTAATAGACTTGTGTTGTATCAGATCTATAGTTTTGTCCATGAGATTCAATAAAACGTGTAAATCAGAACCGCATGTGACAAATGCAATGCTCAGTTTTTATTGCTGCCAACCCCTTGTCATCTGGATTCAACCACACACCATCAAAACACCCTCTTGACAGAACTCCTCTTGACAAAGCATTTCTACTCCTCTCTGACGAGGTCTCTCTTTCCGCCCCGATTTCGCAGGTCGTAAACCAGAGGAGCACTCGTGGCTGTCGGATGGGCTGGCAATCGTTGGAGCTTGTTCTCTCATTGTCGTTTGCGGCCGGTCACACTTTGTGATCCTTATTTCCAGACGGGTGTCATCTTGACATCATCATGTTTGTATTCAGAGTGCAGGTCTGTTTTGGGGGGTGGGAAGAGGGGGGTGGTGTGATAGGGTGGGAGTGGTGAAAGGAGAGAAAGGGGAATGAGGAAAGGTTGGAAGGAGGGAAGGAGGGAAGATGGGAAACAGAGAAGTTGGGAAAGAGGGAAGGCGGGCTATCTATCTATCTATCTATCTATCTATCTATCTATCTATCTATCTATCTATCTATCTATCTATCTATCTATCTATCCATCTATCCATCTATCTGTCTATCTATCTTTAAAACATCCAATATAGCTGTTGTTGGAATACCCATGCAAAAATCCAGAGGTTAAACTGCACTGAATAACTGAATATTCATCAATCTAATATAAACTGCATGGGGTAGTACACCATGTGGCACTATGTATCTAACACCATCTGAGATGATCTGACAGAATGTATTGTGACCAAGGACTCAAGGAGGGTGAGATAGACCCCCCCCCTGTCCTCTGCTCAGTGAGCCTCAGTCCCTGTTCAGTCTGTTGGGGATTGACAAAGCAGAAGACAAGCAAAGTGGGACAAGCCAAGGCAGGAGGCAAGTTGACACAGTGTTTGAGAGTTGATCAACCAGAGTGACTAAGTGCTCAGACACAGCCTCTTGAGAAGGAAGCCGCAGTCTCCATCACGTAGGAGCAAAGCGGGGGATGATGAGTTTCTGAGGCGGTTGGCATGGCGATATGAGCCGCAACATCTTGAAGTCTTGCGGCTTGTCCACGGTGAGCACTGACAACAGTGTCAAAGACGGTGTGTGCTTGTGGGCACTTGCATGTCCACAGACAGTGTTTTCACTGTCTTGTCGAAAGATTGTAGCTACAAAACTGTCAAAAAGTACTGATTTGGGGAGAAAAAATGGAAAAGAGAACAATGTAGCCTAAACTGGCTACTGTAGACTATATAATAGCTTGGTCTGACCTAAAATCTGGGGATATTCGCTTGTAAATATGTTTCTCTTATATGTATAATTGGAATTTAGTGAAAAATATCAATTATGACGACAGTCCTTCTGCTGTCCACACTAATGTATGTTTCACTGCAATGAGAGTGCAATGTGTCATAGGTCATTTACTACAGCATGCTAAAAAAATAAATCTTAATGATAATTTCAGGTACCAATATTTGAGATCATGTACCACACATTATCATCTCCTCCTGTAATTTTTACTGCATCTTGTAAGCCACTGGGATAAAGCAAAAGTTCTCTTTTATTCCTTGATTCATCAAGCCTTGTCACATTCTTAAAACACATTTAGCGACCTTCTTTGAACTGCAACCTTGATGACATACAAGGCAAGGCTAAAGAGAAGCCTAACAATACATGTACACAATTCAGTCCTTTTCTTCATTTCCGAGACAATCATGTCAGAAACGATGTCAACCATTGTCAACTGAACAAATGCTATAGCTCTGTCACATGCTATGTATGGCAGAATGCTGTAGGGGCCATAATTGCTTCAGAACATAACACAGACAGCCATGTTATAGACAGAAATTTTAGACAGCAATGTTAGACAGCAATGTCATAGACTAAAACAATGTTAGACAGCAATGTTAGACAGCAATATTAGATAGCAATGTTAGACAGCATTGTTAGACAGCATTGTTAGACAGCAGTGTATAGACCATAATATATGGAAAGACACTTAGTCTATTCTACTGTTAGACATTGTCAGACACCGTTTTGATGAAAGTTTTAAGACAGTTGACAGCATTGTCAGAATCTGATGTTAGGTATTGTAACTGAAATGTTAGACAGCAATGTAAGACGGAATTGTACAGACTTTACTGGTAAACAACATTGTGATAAATTTTCGCACACCATTTCAGACAGAATTTTAGTTAATTGACAGAACCGTTAGATATTCGAAGACTGCATTGTTAGACAGCAATATGGAAGACCGCAATATTACACAGCATTGTTGTTACATTACATTGTGAGATAGCAGCATTGTCAGACAGCAGACTTGACAGGATTGTTTGACAGAATATAGTCACAGCAATTTAATAGTGCAAATGATCCTGGCCAGATCAGACAGCAATGTTAGACAGCATTGTAACAGAGCAATGTTTCCCTGGCAATATAGAGAGACCTCAAAATTGAAATGTTAGACAGCAAAGTTTGTCTAGAACTAGACAGAAATTAATATCATCAACTCTGAAAGAGAACTCCAGGAAGAGAACTCATGTTTGAAAGCAATGTTTGTCTAGCAGAATATCCTGACAGAGAGCCGTCATGCAACCACAGCACAGTTGAACGTGGGTCAGCTATTACATTTTGAAAATGGTTTCATTTCAGCTAAACATCACGTAAAAAACATCACAGAATAAGCATGATGAATACAGCATCAATGAGACGGCACGCAAGGCCCTCATTTTTTTCTAAATTGACGAAATTGCCAAATTTCACCCAGACAATGTAATTTTTTTTGCCTCTTCATAGAAATCATTTGGGAACATAGGGTATTGCATTTAGTGGAGCCATTGCTACTGACTGTTCCACTGAGGATGTAGGAAGTGCCATAAACCACATCCAAACGTATGTATAAAGTAATTAAAGTTGTTTAGATGAGATAGATGGGAGACCCAACAAATGTTGTTTCATCTTGTGTCATCTAATCACATTTCATTTCTCCTCATCTCACCTCATCTCATCTCATCTCATCTCAATGATTCTAATCTTATCCAACCCAATCTCATTTATCCTAATCTAATGTATGTTGCCTCATCTGATCTCTTAATCTAATCCAACTTCATCTCATCTGTTCTAATTCAATTCAACCTCATCTCATCTATTCTAATCTAATCCAATCTCATCTTATCTTTTCTAACCGAATGTTAACTCATCACATCTCATCTATTTAAATATAATCCAATCTCATCTTTTCTAATCTAATCCTACCTCATTTCATCTCATATTTGTAACTGTCCAATATTATTACGCAAATGTTATGAAATACAAATTGCACTACAACATAAAAATAAGCCTTGTTGGCTGTCTAGAATACACCAGGTTCTCAACAATCTTGAAATAACCAACTTTGATTTAAATTCAAACCAAATTACAACGCTTATATTTAAAAAAGCTGGCCACAATATGATGACGGAGATAAATGACAGTAATAAAACCCCAAACTCAGAACATACAAACTATTCAAGACAGAATTACGCCTTGAACCATATTTGAATTTGAATTTCCCCAAGTATATTTACCGCAGTATAGCCAGGTTTAGATTGAGTTCCCACAACTTAAAGATAGAGCTGGGGAGACACAAGCGCCCATACATCCCCGCTGAGGAAAGATTTTGTAAAAGATGCACATCAGGACTAGTAGAAGATGAATATCACTGTCTGATGACTTGTACTTTTTGGAAAGATAATAGATCTCAATTATTTGATATGGCAGCTAAACTAATTGATAACTTTTCAGTACTTAGTCCAAGAACCCAATTTCATGAAATAGTAACTAATAAATCATCTGACATGATCTTTGCTTTAGGTAAATTTTTAAATGTCATTCTTAAAATGGATAATAATACATAAAATTAAAAAGCCGGTGATAATTATTAGATGTACCTAAGACAAGGGTGGCTAATGGCACTCACACATTGTTTTGCATGTGGTTGGCCAATTTGTAAATATACCATACACTGCTCAGAACTGTTATTGTTATTGTATACCAATATGTTGTAAATAGCATTTCATTTAATTACTTCTTGCATATATTACTGTAATATTTCACTTATTGCTATGTGTCGATGGTTTGTGAAACTCTATGCTCTGCTGTTCAACTTTGAACCAGAGAAGTTTTTATCACCAAGTTGAAATGATTTATTTTTCAATGATGTGTAAATATTTAGTTAATCATATATGTTGTAAATAGTAAGTTTGAATTAATGTCCACTCTGTATTTTCTGGCTTATTGGTGCTATGTACCATGGTTCTGAACCGCATATGTGCTGTACTTATTTCCTATCCTATTACTGTGATCTATTGACATAGTTTGTTTATATATGTTGAAGTGTAAATTGTGATATATACAGAATAATTCCATTATCAGTATTGGTAGAGTTAGAATGATGAGCATGTAGCAGTAGTTCCTTTAGTACTAGAGATTTTATTTATTTTTGTCTGTTTTATTGAATATGTTTTTATTTCGATGTAACTGACTTTTTGGTCAAATGTGACCCCTTATAGTCAATAAAAACCTATATATATATTAGGGCTGGATCGATATACCGGTATACCGTGATAAACCGGATCAGAGTCATTGAAATTGAACCGGCTCCCTATCCTCAAAAAGATCGTGTATCGTTTGATCTCTTAATTGGCCATGCAGTCTCTGGGCTGTGTGTGCAGCCAACCGTGGCAGGCATCATATAGCGTTCTAATTGAGGGTACGTGCTCTTTTTGAGTTAATGCAAGCGTTCTTGTTGAGTAGCTGTGAAAAAATCTAGCTTTGTTGCTACATATGACCTTTTCCGAAGTAAATAATCAGTTCATGGAGTGGCAGCACACCAGCATTATGCAGGTGTCACTGAGCTGCTTAGCAGAGTATAGAAATGATAGTAGTTTTGTTTTTGATTTAAGTTTTATTTGTGACTTTCATTTCTGTTAGTTTGTTTCATTATTTAAATAAAACTTAGATTTTCTGCAATATAGCAGCTTGAAGTCAGTCACGATTGAAGGAAGTGTATCGCGATATTGTATCGATATCGTTTCAGAAATATCGCGATAGTATCGTATCGTTAAGAACCTAACGATATCCAGCCCTAATATATATATGTAATTTAATCTAACCCCATCTCATCCCTTCAAATCTTAATTTCATATGTATATTATATTCTAATCGAATGTAACCTCACCTCATTTTTTATAATCTTATCAAATCTCATCTATCTAATCTAACCTCATCTAATCTCTCATCTCATCTTATCTTGCCCAATCTCTCCTAAGCTCATCTCATTTCATCTCATCACATCAAAATCTGAAATTGATATTGATTTAAGAATTTCAGGGGCTGAACATCTGGACAAAATAATGTATAATTTAAAAAAAGACCCTATACATGTACAGTACATTGCAATGATAATATATGGTTTATTAAGTTTTACAAGATATATCCACTGCACAAGTATAAAGTTCTATAAAACCAGTTAAACCTCCAGCTAAAAAGCTGCTGCATGGTGAAAAAAACCATAGCCAAAAAGGCTGTGGAAAAGCTGCAATTCTATCTAGGACTATGCAAGCCCCTGGGAGCAATTGGAATGATTATGGCATCCTATAGATCCTTGAGGATTTTCACTGGTCACACAGAGACATACCTCATCTGTCCATTGCCATTGATTCTCTATGCTTCTCTATGGTTCTCTATGGCCAAATAGCATGTGCTGGGGGTTGGAGGATGCTTAGTAGACGCTTGGTGAGGGCTTGCTGGATACTTTGTGGATGCTTGGTGGAAGCTGGACATTCGATAGATGGCATAAAGAGAAATTCAGAGGAAGTTTAGAAGGCACCGTACATGTAGTTCGAGCCTGTGGTGTACTCTTCGTATAACCCAGCATTCTTACCTCCTCTGACGTCAAGATAACGTCTGTGACATCAAAATAGGTCAAATTGCCCACGGGGAAGCAATCTCCCTGCAATATGCAACCAGTCTCTTCTGAACCAAGTTTTAAAAATTTACCCCTGCGAATTTACCCCGATAAGGAAGAATGTAAATGCAGTCATAAGGTCAAAGCCATATATTGACAAGATACAGTAGGGGTAATCATTGAATTCAAAGGCCAACATTTCAGAATCTTGTTTTCAATGTCTCTGACTGGACAAAGTGGACATCTAAATTTAAGTCTGATGCGGATGACAAGCCCGCTTTTAGAAAATCTGGAAGCTATATAGTATACGAAATCCCCTGTGGGAAATTTGACCTATTTTGTCAGCGTGATGTCACAGATGTTATTCTGACGTAGGGGAAGTCAGAATGCCCGCTGTTACTATATACTGGTCATGGTTTTTTGGGTCTGTGCATCAGAGGAAACAGCCTTTTAAACCGGTTTGTTTGCACTATAAATAGACAAACATACATTCTATTTTAAACAATTATCTATATCATGTTTTTTCTCATTGTCTCTTGGGTTCTCCAACTCCACATATTGCATGCCATTTTTGTTGCAATGGTGCATGGTTCCAATCACGCGCATGTTACCTTATAGGCACTTCCCTTGCCTGTCGTAAATGTCCTTCAGATGCAAAAACACAGTTTGAAATAAGCCCCAATCCATAAAATGAACCTGATTCATTCTTCCAATCAAGTCAGCCACTGTAGAGAACTATAAAATAATCATAAAAACATGCTTTAGGATGGTTTCACATGTCGCACGTCGAAACTTGCACCTCATCCATTTACAGGTTTGGAATTGTGCATCTGATTTTTTTAAATTTGCGAACCCGTTTCTCACATCAAAATCTTGTTTAGGCCTACATTTGGAATTAAATAGACACAAAGTAGCACTAAATAAATAACTGGACGGTTTGAGCTTAAAACACTCTTGATCATAGAATCTAAATTTAAATGGACAATTTTTTATATATTTTAATAAGAAATTAACGGATGATACTACAACTTTAGGGAAAATTAAGGTCCATCTTAATGGTAACTAGCAATGATTTTCATTCGAAGAAAATATCCTGCTACTGTGATAAAACAGGAAGACCGAGTATGGTAATGGCGTGGTGAGACAAAGAAATTCTGGGCCACCAAAAGTGCTGAAATAGACAAGTCAGATATATCCAAGCGAGTTTATCACACTCTTTATACTATGCATGGACATGCATGATATTATTATCGAAAGCCATGATGGTCTTGGAAATATATAGGATAAAAAAAAAATTTCTCCATTTAACATTGTAAATGAAACAGCTTTTTATCCCCAAGTAGCATGAAAATATGAATATGATAAACAAAATACTTCCCAACAGAATTGCTGCTTTTAGTTCCATCCTACAATGCTCTCTTGACCATATTCTATAACACTTATGGCTGTTTTGTGAATGCTTTTAATCTGGGAATTTCTAGGATAGGATGGGAGAGGATAAGTGTATTTTATAGGATATCTAGAAGATTGTTAGGAGTGATGTGATCTGATTTACACACTCTTTTGTTACAGACAAATCATGGCAATCCAGACTGCATTTTTTCGATGTTTAACATTTCAAATCTCTCCCACCAGTTCTATTTCGAATCACATGTCTCATGACATTGTCTAGTGTCATGTAGTTTTATGTCAATTTAATGTATTATCTCATCTTTCCTCCAATGATTTATGAAAATGAATTATAGTTTTCTAACATGAATGTTTGAAAACAAAGTGATCCAGGTCAGTTAGATAACATAAGTGTGAAGAAAAATTAATTCCAAGATGAAGAAGGTTATCAGTTGTGTACTAGATTGCAGACATGAATGTGATATTGCTTCAAACTGAGCAACATGAATACAAACTGGATCCCAATATGGAAATGAACTCAGGCCTCCTCCTGCTCCTCTTCCTCCTCCACCTCCTCTTCCTCTTCCACCTCATACTCCTCCTCATCCTCCTACTACCCCCCCCTCCTCCTCTAGCTCCTGATCATCCTCCTGCTCCTCCATAACGGTGGAGAAAGAGGAGGAGGAAGAGGAGGAGGAAGAAGAAGAAGAGGAGGAGGATGCAGAAGGGAAAGAAGAGGAGAAGGAGTCAAAAGATGAAAAGGAGAAGACACAATGAACAGGGTGGAGGATGAGGATGAGGGTATGTGATTTTGAGGAATAAGATATGAGGATAATGACAAAGAGGAGGGAGAGTTATTAAGAAGAAGAAGAGGAGGGAAGAGAAAGAAGAGGAGGGGGGGGTTTAGAAAGGGAGGGAGAAAGGAGGGGTAGAGAGGAGAGAGGAGAGAGGAGAGAGGAGAGAGGAGAGAGGAGAGAGGAGAGAAGAGAGAAGAGAGAGGAGATAGATGAGAGGAGAGAGCAGAGAGACGAGAGGAGAGAGGAGAGAAGAGAAAGGAGAGAGGAGAAAGGAGAGAGGAGAACGGAGAGAGGAGAGAAGAGGGAGGAAAGACAGGGGGGAGGAAGAGAAGAATAAAAGAGGAAGAAGATGCTCATCCAACAATCAAACCTAGGACCATCATCAAACAAACAAGCCTCTGTATTAACCACTAGAAGCCACATAGCAAAAGTTAACCCCACCTCCCTGACTGCTCCATTCATGGCAGCTACATGTAGCTATGATTACTAGCAACTCCAGCTCAAGTTAATCCCTGTCAGAATCAGCTTCTTAATTTAACAAATCATGCAACACAATCTTTTCTCCGATGCTCCATATGAGATTTTGGTCAAAGAACATTAAATCAGATGAGAACGTGTATAATCTCGAGTTATTTTACACCTCCTGATCACGCCTCCTTGTGTGGCATAAACTACGTTGAATCTGTATCATCTTCAGAGAGATCGAGAGGAAAAGAAGAATTGGGAGCATAAAAATGTGCATTAGATGCACAGAGATGGTTGGAAGAATAAGAGAGAAGGAGGAGGAGGCGCAGGAGAGAAAGATGAGGAGGAGGAAGGAAGTGGAGGAAGAGAAGGAGAAGGTGAGAATAAGGAGAGGAGAAGTAAGGCGGAGGAGAAGGAAGAGGAGGAATCGGCGAGGTAGGAGGAAGATGAGATGAGGAGGAATAGGAGATGAGGAATAGGAGATGAGGAGGAAAAGGAGATGGGGAGGAAGAAGAGGAATTAAGAGAGACGAGAAGGGAGGAGGAGGACGACGACGAAAGAGAGAAGAAGAAGGAAAGAAAGGAAGTGAGAAAAAGAGAATATAAGGAAGAACATAGGTCAAAGTGACAGAAAGGGACGCCTGCCATGGGAGACAAAATGCAAGGTGCCAATTGTACACTCGATGGTCTGAAAAAACTACAAAAGAATAGATGTTTGCGTGTTATGAAACTTCTTTTTTTGTTTTTATAGCCTTAACTTGTTGGTATGAAAGTGATATGTCTGTTTACACCATGGCTGAGGTGCAAGATGCCTCACAGATCCAGTTTGCTGTACTTTTGCAGTTGGATCTCTGGTTTCTCAGTGTCCCTGAATACCAAGAGAAAGGGAAAGGAGAGCAGTCTAATTTGCAGCTTTTGTTTTCACCATCAAAGATATCATAGGGAGGCAGAGGCACGGCAAAAAGTATTCAGCCTTCTACGCTGGGATCACGTTCATGATTCAGATTCATATTCTGTTTGCTTTTGCTTCATGTCGTTTCAGCTGTCCTTGTGTCCGGGCTGTTTTTTCAGTCTTTTGTGTCTTTTTTGTCCTTTTGTCCTCACCACTTGTCCTCTGCATTTGCCCTTTACATTCGTCCTTGACACGACGCTGAGCAAAACCACCACTGACACGTCAAAGCGTCATCACATGACGGTGGCGTAGCTCCGCAGCAGCTCCGCAGCAGCGTCGTTGACGTCACCCGAGGCGTCTTTTATGACGCGACGCAAGAAGGAGTAATAAGACAATGCGAAAGACAATAGAAGGAAGAAAGGATCACTAAAGACATCTCATAAATTGATCCCACTTCACCTTGGGCCTCCCGCACTAAAACATGCCATGCTCTGTGGATGGGCCTGAAGCACCGTTAATCTTGGCTGTAAATCGTACGCAACAGGTTATACAGAGGAATCACTACAGAAATCACTGAGAAAAATCTCCACAACAACTTAGGTAATATTATTTAAATCAAACTGTATGGCCAAGTTCCAACAGATATGTTTGAAAATGCAATGAATCAAAGAGGTCAAGATGACCCAACCAGAACAGGAATCGAATCCAGGACCCAGCAATTGGTTCCAACCCGGAGTGCTACCAAGTTTGTAGACCAACTGAGCCGACTCTCCATCTCCAATTGAATTACAGAATATTCCGAGATGAATGAAGTGTAAATCAAGCAAGCAGTCACAGCATCTTTTTTAACAGTGTGCTCCGAAGAGGCACTGAGGAAGCTCTGAGGTGGAGCCTCACTGCAGAGAGTTGATGGAAGAAGGGGAGACAACTATAACATTGCATCACTGTTCCTAATGGATCCACATTTAGCTGCAGCCTTGATCCAGCAAAAAATAATATTTCAACAAAAGAGTTTAGACATTCTACAAGGACGAAAATGACACCAAAGCATATACCGAATGGAATAATGCAAGCGAGACAGAATGGCAAATGAAAAGAACCGATGGTGCGCAGTGAGATGGACAAAAACAGACATAACACAGTGGAAAAGACAGACTAACAGACAGACTAACAGACACAAGAAAGTTAGAAAAACAAAATATAAGGAAGGATAGATTTAAAGACATAAAGAAGAGATAGACAAACAGAGACAAAAAAGATATAGACAAAACTCAGAGAGATAAAAAGCATGTATCTGCAGACATACAGAGCTACAGAGAGAGCTATAGAGATGAACTATACACAGATACTGTGGTCCCTGCATTTTAAGACTTTCCCTTCTGTGGTCATGAAACTGTCTCTCGTGGGGTTGGGGTCTCTCGTCTGGGTGCAAAATGCATTAAAAATACTACTTAGAGTGGGAGCAAGGTGGTTACATAAGGCAAGTCAGTCTTACAACAGGGGGTCTTACAATGCAGGTACCACTGTACATTGTATAGTGTGAAGGGATAGGCGCAAAGGAACCTATACATGCAAAAAGGTATGATGCAAAGGGTAAGCACTGTAAAAGTCAGAAAAATGCCATTAAATGGCACCATCAATGGCACTCTTGCAGTGTATGGAACCAAGCAATGGCATTATTCAATGGCAGAAGTCAGAGGGTATCAGAGAATATAGCATAACACTCTCTCCCTGAGCTGCCAAAACACAAGGTAGCCCCTGGCCATCAAACTGACTCTGACTCTGTGGCATTGAATGGTCTTTGCAGAAAATATCAACAAGTCATTCACCAGCCATCACTGTTTGTTGAGCCTTGATTGAACCTGGACCAGCTACACGCCATTACATGATGTTAGAGTGGGAAGCCATTAACGACAAGCCTCCGCCCGGTCTCTGCTCAGCCTCCACTCCGTCAGCGCCGACAAACGTCTCTCGCGAATGATTTACATCTCACTCAGCAACTAACAGCGTCCCACTCGAAGGCATCGCTCCACTTGCGAGCTTATGATTGAGCATTCGACTCAAAATGCATCTAACTCAATTCACTTCTGACACCGATTCAGATGCGAAACCAAATCAGATTCATTTCACTCAAAATGCATTTAACTAACTCTGATATGACTCAACATTGCACGTCAGCATTGTGAATCTTGACTCAAAATGCACCTAATCTTGATTCTAATGTATCTTAGTAGGCCTATAATAGGCATCTTTTGTTCCAAAAGAGAATATTGATTCGAATGCATATGACTCGAAGTCCATTCAGACTAAAATGCGTCACAATCAGTCTGACTCAACATATATCAGACTGAAATGCATCTGTTGAAACTTCTGAATCAAAATGCATCAAACTCAATTGCAACATACTCAATCAAATAGATCTTACTGCATCTGACTAAATAACTGCATCTTAGCAAAAATACATCTGACTCTGAATGACCATGCATCTGACTAAAGATGCATTGTACTTTGCCAGCCAGACAAGCTTCAGCTTTTCTGGGCCTCATCCCAGGTGAAATAAACAAACAAACAATGAACTAAAGCACTTAACATTTCACTGGTTGCCATTTGAATGTGATTGTCTGGTTGCCAGTGCTGTGACTTGAAGCTGGGACAGATCTATTATGCTTTTGCATTTAGATCTATGGCATCAAAGACCAAATTCAAACTTTTTGACAAACATAATTCTGCATCAATTGCAAGGATAGCAATGTATCAATTAACTCTGATTTGAAACATTTGGCTCAGCTAGTCATGAATCAGCATTCACCTCTGCACTCAACTTGGCACCCAAAATCTGCATCAAAGGTTTTTAGCTAGAAGTTGAATCTCACACAAAATCGAACTCAACATTGAGTCAAAAAACTAGTACAAATTTGAATCAGTTCAACTGTATAGGCTACATTGAATAATTATGTTCTCAACAATTCAACATATCAATTGCATGTTTTTCTTCTGGCATGTACACTACCCAGCTATACTCGTATGTATACTATAAATCCAGTACATATCTACAGGCATCCATTCCGACTCCGCGTATGACTCATTTGAAACTTCAGAACATGCCTCATCTGACTCAGCAATCCTTCAAGTGTGGAACACATCTCACTGGGTATGACCAAATTCAGATATATAGATAACCCCACATCCCAAATCCAGATGTCTAAATCTTCATCGCACTCGGCATTCCACTCAGGTCCCAACTCTGAATCCGACTCGGGTGTCTTGGGAGGATGTCAAAAACGATTTAATGCTCCGCAAATAGTTCGGCATTAATATACAACGGATATATTTCACCACATTTAGGATTCTGCATGGCAACTGCCTGCTCCCCAGTGTAACATGTGGTGGATATGTTGCTTTTTTTTTTCTACCCGCTTTTCTCTTTTTTTCTTTTTTTATACTTTTTTCTATTTCGATGCCATCGAAGCTCAACAGCGGCATGCAGGCAGCTCTGAAGTGCAGTTGACAGCTGTAGCCATCTGTGTTACACAGCTTTACAGCTTTAGTCTTCGCAACAGTATCTCTCGAACAGTCACAATTCTTCAGTGAAATCCAATGTTGAATCCGACGTTGAATCCGATGTTGAGTCCAATGTCAGTCGTATGCATAAGCAGTCCTCAGACGCAGCCGAGCAGAAAGCCAGCCTGTGGGAAGAGTACGGACTTAGGAGCTTTCATTCTAATTGAAGCGGCGAGCTGCCAAGTAGAGGCAAGCGGAAAGCACTGGAAGAGACGGAAGAAGCGAGACACTCGTGGGTGGAGCTTATCTCCCCACAAAGGTTTCTCGCGAACGACCTGTACGAGAACTCACTCGGAGAACTCATTGAGAAGATAGGCGTCGTGTGAAGAGAGACGAAAGTAATACGCCGACATCTCTCTCAGACATCGCATACAGACATGGCTAACCAATATTATGCTCCCTGATATGAGTGATATCCCTTCCAGACATCACTCGTTGTCGTTGATATCCTTCCAAAAGTTGATATGCCACACCGAATTCACTCGGAATCACTCGTGTATATACCATTGCCAGTGTAGCTCACTGACATCATTTGCAGACATCGTTTGGATTCTCTCCGAGATACTGATGTAAAGTTCCGACATCTTCTCCAGGCATCGTTTCGGCATCGTCCAGAGCCTCTATCGCGGGTCAGAGTCTATCGCAAGCTCCACCTTAAGCCCTACCAACCTCTAACAAGCTACACCGCTGCCAAGCTATTGAATTATCAGATCTTATCATGGCTCTGTGAGTGTTATCAGGTTATGTAACATACAAGATGGCGGAAAAACTGCTGGGAAGGACCACTGACCCTTTTAGCAAAGTTATATCAATGGAGGGACCACCATTGATTGTGCATGACCCCAGTGGTCTCTTAGGCATAGATGGCTGGCCCAGTTCAAGATGGGGCATCCATCTACCCCCTGGCATGCATGCCTGTACAGCAACAGCAGTAGAAGCAGCAAGAGCAGCAGCAGAAGCTGAATCAGCTGTATTAGCAGCAATGGTAGCAGCAATATTGGAACAATGTAACATCACTGACAGATAGCTTAAATAGGGGCCAGGAGGGTTGGTCTAGTGGTAGCATGCTGGGCTGCCAATAGCTCGGTCCAGGGTTTGAATCCAGCTCTTGTGGGGTCACTTTGGACTATGTTGGACTGCTGTTTCAATTATCTTTCACCTCCTTGACGCGCCCTCCTCCTGTATTAATTAGCCCACACAGTGCACAAATACAGGATGTAACGCCCCAAACATCCGTCCATCTTACAATAGATTATTGTAGTCTCCAACTGTCAAACAGCATGTCAACTTTGCAGCAATGCATGCACATCATGTGACAGCATTGATAGGACATCAACACCACTGACACTGAATTGATATCAGAAGTGCAATCAGAGACCATTTAGTAATCTAATGCCCCTATCACACGGAGACGTAACAGAGGGTTCCTGTTGCGGCGCTTCTTGCTTTTCCAGGAAAGTGGGAGGTTCTTAAGCTACATTCAACAATTCGGCGACGATATTTTCGTCTACGGCGCTTCTTAAACTTCCTCGCCAAAAGTTCCTAGAAGTCACATGACCTTATGGTGAGGCAAGAACTTGCTTCACGAAAGATTCAACCTGTTGAATCTTTACGAAGCAAGAAGACACGATGCAAAAGACCTGAAAGACCCCCAAAATGATTGGGCGAAGTTAGAGACAGCTTGGGCGAAGTTAGAGGCAGGTTGGGCGAAGTTAGAGGCAGGTTGGGCGAGGCTACTTATCATTGAGTCAATGGAACTTCGGCGAAAAAAGAGAACAACTCGCCGACACAAACAGGCTGTTGAAACGCCGAAACAGCTACTTGCTTGGCCATAACAGGTATTTGCTTGGGCGTAATAGAGTATTTGTCAGGTGCTTGGGCGATGCTAGAGCCTGCTTGGGCGATGCTAGAGCTTGCTTGGGCGATGCTACTTTAACATGGAAGCAATGGAACTTCACCGAAGCTCCTGCCAACTCGCCGACACAGTCCTGCTCCTCTTTGGGGGTTGCTACGGCTCCAATTACGAGCGATTCGGCGTAGAAAACGAGTGCCTCGTCGTAATAGGAACCATCAACGACGATTTAGAACCTCTAATTGATTATATAATTGTCCAAAAATGACTTGAAACGCCGAAAGTTGGCAAATCTGAAGTTCCTGGCACCTCTACAACTTCGCCGTCACTTAACCACTCTCGTGTGATCTAGGCATAACTGATAGCAGGACGAACAGCTGCAAAATCATCACTGCTCTGCTCAATGAAACGTTATAATTACAGTCGGTCACTTTGATATGCAAACAGAGTGGACTGTTGCACCGTGAAAATGGCACTTCGTGAATCATCATACAGTGTACATATATACTGATGATTTGTCATGATCGTACCCAATACTTTCAATGTTAATTTGATTTAAGCAGACTAATCCTAATCCGGCTTGTTGGTGACAGGCAAACAAAAGGATTATGCATCTGAGTTTTACTCTAAATTAGTTATGACAAATAGAATGGTCATCTTTTGATCATGACCACTCAAACGGCTTCTATGTTTCCTATGGATGTTGAATGTAGAAACTACCAGAAAAGATTCATCGGCTATTATGACTCACAGAATGCCAAAATCTGCTCGAACCGACACTCATTTTTGCATATCAAGTTTACTGACTGTAACATTTTACCCGATTCAACGATATCAACAACATCAACATTCAACAGCATCCAAGGCATCAATATTATTATCAATAACCACAACATCAGCAACACAACAGACAATAGCTATATATATATAGCCTCAGCTCTTCAGCCTTCAGTATGCACCACCATGCTCCCTCCATCCCTTGCTATGAGCACATTGACCAGGGAGTGTTAGTACTGACACTGGGTTGCATGAGTGCATTGTCACTTGCTATCAACATGTCTTTAACATAATGATCTTGTCCTCTGCCCCATCAGTCTTCTCCTGTCTCTTTCCTATATTCTTAGACTCTGTCAACCAGGGAGGACCTGGGAGGTGCACTTTAACCCTTACTAATATTAGTCTAGCAGCTTACACTGGCTATCAGGACTAAAATGTGGGCGTTTCAAAGTAGCTTCCTTTTTGTAGTTTGCATCTGAGATCTATGTTACAGGCTTAAGCAGAGTATGAATTACTTTAGTCCAGCAAACTAGTTAAACGCTGGAGAATCACCTTGGAAACCCACTCAAGTTAATGACATCATCAATTTATGTGTTCCACCTTAAATGACTTTCTCAATTAAATATATTCACTATAGCTTTCCTAAAATATTAGTCTTCGAAATACATAGGTAGATCAAAGGCTGATTTTGATTAGAAATTACTTAATTGATGTAATTGTTATTTTTCGCGGGTTTTTTCTCATGCGCGGAGCACACCACGAACGGCGTCATTGCAAGCAGGACGTCCAGAGGATCATGTGGAACTTTAAATTTTTCAAATCGGATGATTTTAACAAGGGATTTTCACCAATTTGCAATGCTGAAGACTGCAGAGAGTCATCGAAGGTAAGGATTTTAGATGTTTACCTGTCTAGTACCCTGGACTCGTCTTGGGTAATGTTTCTGAGGGGAAAAATGAATCACCCAGATAATCTACCCTAGACAAACGGCTCTGTGATTGAGCATATTCATAATATATTCAAGAATAACAAGCCACGCCCTCCACTTCGGACCTTCTCTGCCGATTTTGACACACCTCTACTCAACTTACAGCTATTCTGAAAACTGCCCCTTGTTTCTCAGATGTTCTTCTTTCAGAAAAGTGGTTTGCCACTTCTTTACGACAGATACTCGAGCTTCGGCGTCCCTGTTGATTAGCAGTCAAAACGCCTTCAGACAAAAACGCCTACTGTGTTTTCTGACAATGCCAGAACGGCAACACAAGAACGCCTACTAATAGATGTCAAAAATGGCTACAGGTCTATACCAAAACGGCTATACCACTTTACAAAAACGCCTACTATTTCTACAAGAACAACTATCAATGGTGTTGTCACTTAAGTTTTAATGGTAATCAACATTTTTATGCTTGTCAAAAAATATTCAGGTACAGTGTCAAAAATTAAGCAGTTCATAACATGTAGTAGGTGTGAATGAAAAACTAATTAGCTTGAATACAAGTCAAGACAACGTTTGAATGGCTAAATAGCAATTATCATAGATCTGTGTGACGATGACAATTAGCAGTTGGGTTAAATATCGACATTCAGACTTTGAATTGCTGCAGTATTGCAATTGTGATTCTGTAGAACTTAACTTTACAAAGGAACTTTTCAGAAGTCAAATAATGATAGCTAGAACAACACTTTATAATTCTTCTGTTTATATTATAGCCTTTCTGGTCTATCGGAAATAGCCGTTTTTGTAATGGCCAATAGCCGTTTTTACACTGCTAAAGGGTAATTTGCAGTAGGCGTTTTTGATAATGCAAAAAAAATTGTAGGTGTTATTGTCTGTTGCCGTTTTTGTTTGTAGGCATTTTGACTGATTACCGTCCCTGTTCACCTCGGAAGGCATTTTGAATCAACATCGCTTCTTCTTCTTCTTCTTGCGATTATATCCCGCCTCTCATGCAGGCGAACCTCTAATGAGCTGATGAGTATGTCGTTCAATATAATATCTCTGTTTTACCAGGGAAATGCAAATTTGGTTACAGAGTTTATTTGCCGCATCTAGAATTTCTATGGACTTCAATCTAATTGCTTTGTACACTACACTTTGAGCATTATCGCCAATATCGCAGGTCAGCTTAGCGTATCCCCATCCATTCAGAATCGCAGTCGCAACTTCCTGGCGTGTTGTCGGGGGGGGGGGGTACTCCATCTTCCTGGTATATGGAACTGAGCTTCTTATCGCTAATTGCGCTAACATGCATGCGCGTAACGGCGGCGTCCTCATTTGCATCTCATGCTTCTGGATGGCCATTGGCCAAGCTTGTGAGGGCAGAAAACTTATTAGCTGAAGGCTCTGCTGAAGTGAAATGAATCAGACTGACACTTGGACATGATCTGCATGCAGGGGGGGACTATCAAAGAATTAAAAGTTGTTGATAATATTGTTCTGCATGTGCAAACACGAAAATTAAAGTGCTAGCCAATTTGACATTACACCAGTATCACAGAGGCCTAAATTCGAGTTAAATTAAGATTATTAATTGTATATTTCTGAGCAATGACTTATTTTTTCTTGGGTAGATTCTCTGGGTGGATTTAAATAATTTTCCGTGCTTTTTCCTTGAAGAAAATATTGACAGAAAAACTGCCTTCTAATGCTGTCTGATGTTGAAGCTAATTGGATTGTTTTTTATTTTTGTCATTGCAGTTTATATTATGCAGAGAAATCCTGTAGGAAATTGAATTATTGAAGGAAAGTGACTCTGCGACCAACAAGCAATTGTAAAACCAGTGTACCCCTAGAGCTCTACAAGTTATGTGGTGGACACTGGTCGTTTCCCAACTTTGCAGTGCACATGACATTTTCATGGTATGTCAAAACAAATGGATTTGAAGGTTTAAATCTCTTTAATAATGGAATAAATTATTTTAAGGTGTTCTGCACTGATAAGTTACTGACAAATGAAAAACCATTTGTGTGTTACAAATCTCACTAGTGAAGACTCGGAAGCTCTTTCGAGGTAGTCAGGATGATTGGACGTCCACTATTTCGCACACTAGCGATACTTATGTGTCATGATGTGATGTCGATAAATCATGTTACAAATTCGTTGTTCAGATTTAAAATTGGAATATCCCAAACTTTTTGTCAAACATGGTAAAAAATTATCTGAAACTTGCTGTGATCATTTCTGAATTTTTATTGCATTACTTGATCTTGATAAAGGATACATTTTCCATTAAGTGCTATTGTGCAGCCCAATGATATTGGCCATAAAATTAGTTTAAGGCAAGGTTTTATGTTCCACATCATATATTTAATTAACCATTCATCTTTCAGGGGACAATATAACATTGACGGATCACTGGATCTGCTGCCTTCAAGCATAGATTCCCCTCTGCATCTTGAACACTAATGCAAGGTAATAATTATTTAAACCAGATATTGACCTCAACACTGCTCAACAGAACTCTATAATTGTAAAATAGTTCCCTATTTTTTTAGGCTCCTGGTATTTCCAGGTTTTTCAGGGCGGAAGATTAGTTCAGTGGTAGCGTGCTTGCTGCCAATCCCTGGGTCCCAGGAATGAATCCAGCTCTCACCATGTCACCTCCCTATCAGCGTGCCTCGGCGGTCCAACGTCGGCCCGAAGCTGGTCCGATGCTACTGACATCGGACTGACGCTGGACCGACGTTGGACCGCCGAGGCATGCTGACAGGGGCTGGACCTATGTTGGATGGCAGTTTCAATCATCCTTTACTTCATTTCTGCGTCCTCAAATATAACACCACCAATGCAATTTCCTAATTCTTGACCCCGTTTTCTACATATTTCAGATAAAACAGATCAATGTATCGTGATAAAATTTCACTATTGTTACAAATTTATTGTGATATCATATTGTTGAAGACTACTTTTTTATTCACATAGTTTAATTTTATTTACATTTATTTTTCTTGCAGTCAGCTGAATTTGTTTGGTGTTAAAGATCTGTAAAACACTGAATTATGCCTTTCACGGAAACATGTACGGCTGTATCAATTGCTTCACGATGTAATGTTTTGGACCGTTGGATACTTCATAGGGTACTTCCAGACTCAAGGAGTTGGCAGAACACTCTCTGTTAGTTGAGAGGTTTGTTTTGAAAAGTGAATTCATTGGATTTTCAAGTATTCTTGTAATTTTGGTATATTATGATGTATTTTGCATAACTAATTGTAGAGCTGATAAGGTATTTATAAACTCCTGTTATGCCTGGCAGTTGTTTGTTAGCTTCTCGATCTTCTGCAAACTTTTTAAGGTCAGTGGTAGGACAAGAAAAAATTTGTTGTAAATCTCAATTTTCAGTATGTAAACAAATAAATTTAACTGTTTAGCACCTTTTCTTTCTGGGTGGAAAGTCCTTTGGGTATGTTCATCCGAGAAACTAAAAATTAAGTATGTCTGATCTTACTTATTAATTTTTACAGATAAGAAGTTAGAACTGCATAATTATCATGAATTCGATAGATACAACTTTATCGTCCCAGTTGGGAATTTCTTTGGCACACTTGTGCAGGTATAAAAAGTCAATGCATGCATAAATATTTGATAAATATTCTTTTTGTCTTGCAGAGGATAGAGTTCGGTTGGACTGATTGTGTGCAGTTTGCTCGTCAGAATTCATTGAAACTCCTGTCAATCTTCATCACACTCCAGGACATTCAATGGATCAATCCTCAGGTATATATACAGAACTTATGCTGCCAATTAATGTTCAGTAACTATTGCATTTAGGACTGATCCTTTTTTTTCTTGAGACCTCAGCTTTGACATCTTCTTTAAGATGCAGCTTCTTCCCTATGAAGAAGGTTTTCTCAAATTACAGAACAGTAACGCAAATTATCAAATGCCGAATTTGTGTATCATAAGAGTCCATAGGATACGACATACTACTTTTTCTTTAATTTCACACAGAGACAATTTTCGTCAAGTGAACTCCTAGTATAGTCATTCATTCAGAGTTACATCAATCGAAATACCACTGTCGCACAAGAACAAGAATAACATTCATACATACACATAATTAAGAGTTCTCAGAGTAGGGTAAGGTGGGGCAAATTGGCCCCCGGGGCAAATCCGCCCCCTGGAGGAGAAAAAGTTCCCTCATGGCCTTGAATATAGCTTACAATAAACATTTCTCATGCAGATTAGTGCTACTAGATCCATAGATTACTGAAACACAAAGATTGTCCTGTAACATAGTTTTGTTTTGACTGCAACTGGGAAGGAAGCCAAGCAACTGACCAGTTAGCAATTTCAATGTGCAACTGAAACTTTAAAAACTGAGGTGTTTTTCAGGAAAATTTTGTATGAAAAAATTGCTTATTGTCATGAATTGCAACGTTTATGCCACTATTTTTCTAGTGGTCGGGGCAATTCCGACCCTTGTCGATGGGGCAAATCCGCCCCCTCTTATTCTCATGTTAAAAACATATAAACGCAAGATATGGTTAATAAGTCACTCTGTTTTGCCATTTAGCACCATTGATAGTGATAATGAGTTGAATTGAGATGACATTAAGAATTTTGACATGTTTTATGGTATACATGTTAAATGTGTCATATGCAAACTTTTTCTGATGTCACAAATAAATTGATGAAACAATCCTTACACATTGGTAAATATACCATAAAGAATCAGTGCTTAATTGAAGAATAGAATTTACTTTAGAAGCCAATTTTTTCTTGTCATTTGTCACCCAACTTCAAGGGGGGCGGATTTGCCCCACACTTTTGGGGCAAATCCGACCCCTAAAACTGAACTTTGATATTGTGATGTGGGCTAAAAGGTTTCAAATTAAAGCATGTAACTTTCCAGATATGTTCAGATGTATACATTCTTGGATTTCCTGAAGTAAAATTGATGTTTTTCAAAAAGGTGAGGGACTGAGCAACGAATATATGTGAAAAGGGGGCGGATTTCCCCCACCTTACCCTGGTAGAACTTAAAACTAATTCCTAATGCTCACAATCATTCCTTGATTAACAACCTCAGCAATACATATCCCACTTTCAGAATTGACATCTACATTTACTGAATTTCGCATAAATGGACCTCTTCACCAATTTCAGATTTTTGCGGGCCAGAGTGGTATTGTAATTACTTAAGTGCATATGGTGGTCGAAAAATGTGTGTATGCTGTCCAGAAGAAACTGTTGCAGTTAGAGCTATGAAATTTTACAAAGGTCTTCAGGGCACCAAATGATGATCCTCCATGAAATTATAAGTTCCTATGAAACGGTTGCCATGGCAACAAAGAATTTTACATATTTTTAAGTATTTGGTCTTACAAAAAATTCATATCAAGACTGAGCTATCAGAATACCCAGAACCCATTTATTTTCATTATTTGAGGTATTCGGATCCGCAATAAGACTATTTTCCGACTAAAAATATGTTTTTATATGGTTTTTCTACGTTGACTAACATGGGACTGTGGAGCTAATTCACAATCTTTCAGATTTGAATCGCTGTCCCATGACCACCTATAATCCAAATACAGTTGTGAAAATATCCTTATTGCGAAAGCAAACTTGTCAGTAAGAAGCATGCCAAAATTCATTATGACACTTTCAGTGGTTTTTGAGATGAATTTTTTGTAATCACTCAAAGCCACTAAAATTCAGTTTTCGGCAAGTGGCAAAAACAGGAAATAAACTCTTAATAATTTAACTGTAAAGGTAAAATCGGCAAGGTTGTTTACAGGGTTATAATAGGAATTTTTGCATTATTTCAGTTGCATCTGTTGTCAGGACATCTGTATTTATTGAAACTGTCAAAATCAGAATTTCCATTTTCTAAAAAATTTTTAGCCGTTTTACAACCAGCATGTGCCCTTAAATTTTAGTAACTATTGAAAATGTTGAAAAATTCTTTTTTTCTTTCTTTTCCAGCCCGTATTCAGCTGAAAGGAAACACAGCTCGCAACAATGCCAAAAGTCAGCAGTTCCAGCCTCTAGATCATGATACCCCCACTACAAACCTAAGGTCTACTCTGGACACCTAATTGACAGTTTTAACAAGCCAAGCAATAACCCAAGTGATTATAGTTCACTGAATCAGATTTATTGAATTCTGTGTTTTTGATTTGGGTGAGCATATGAAAATGTTTAGCAACAATAGCATGTGAATTTCATCTAAACTTTTGTTTATTTGATATATCAAAATACAAGAAGTAGATTGGTGGCTCACATAAATAAATTGTATACATGTTAATTCGAAAAGGTCTGAAATATGTCCTTGCATTTTATTGAGAGATTTCGGTTCATTGAGTTTGGTTGGGTCTTTTAGTGGCTATGTCTTGCATGTCAGCTTCTGAGTCCGTCTTCTGACAATCGCTGTCAATTATGTACATCTTCATAAATGAAAATGTCAACCTCTTACATTTGGCATGTGAATTTCATTGAAGTGGCGCAGAACAGCGTAAAGTCTTAATCTCTTGATCGAAGTTTTGATTACCTGTGACAAAAATTTCACCTGCAAAAATCCTTCAGCAATAGAATGGTCTTTTTTATGTAAATTTTTTCTCATGGCTTGCAGGCGTTTCTGGGTGTATTGGCATTCCTGAGAGATACTTCAGTTTTTTCATAATCTTTAAGTCGTTACATTGTCACACCAAATGGTAACAACAACTGGCTTTCGATTTTCATTAATTTTGGTTTTAATATTGAATCTTTCAAAACTTGCTGGGCTGTGATGGATCCACAAGATTACTCCTTACCAATGCAACATATTGAAGAAACAAGTTGGTGACAACTAACATGGTGTCCACTCCTTCCTTCTCGTTGGGATTTTGTAAAAGACTGAGTTGGTTTCAAAAAGTGTCGGAACTGGCATGTGACTCATGAAAGCTGACGTGGTGAATTTGAGGTTGTCTTTTGCAAATTGCCATGACACTGCCACTAGTGGACGGGTTAAGTGCATGGTGACTTCAAGTTATGATGCAAAGGTCCCCTTTGGCAGAGATGGTCCTTGGGTCAAAACAAAAGATTTTAGGGTAAGACACACGTCATATCTCAAATTCAAGATGGCTGCCGTCGGCCATTTTGAATTTTGTGGAAAATCTCGAAAAATTCCTAATTTTGATCACAAATTAATGTGTGGCACATCAATTTCAATCAAAATCAGGGTTCCATGACCTCTGGAATAGTCAGAAATAAGTTATCATGAATTTCAAGATGGCTGCTGGCAGCCATTTTGAATTTGTGTGGCCAAGATCAATATTAGATGGGTAAAGTACATGGTGACTTCAAATTATGATGTAAAGGTCCACTTCGATATGGAAGCTGCTAATATCACCAATTCTAAATATTTTATCCCAAGGTACATGTATGATCACCATTTCCAAGATGGCTGCCATCAGCCATCTTGGCTTTTATACTTTATTTGTATTGTATTATCTAACTAATTTATTGCTACAGTGAAAGCGTTTGGACTGTTGCGTCGCTGTAATGTGATTACCTTCATTGAACTCATTTATGAGCATATTATATGCCTATAGTTAACAAATAATGCAAAGTGATGCATGGGACTGATTTCAAGATGGCTGCCATTGGTTATCTTGATATTTCCATGTGAATTTGTAAACCATGAACTATTTGCCCTAGAATTAAGTGTAATACCTCTATTTTATGTAATTTTTGATGAAAATTGCGTTTGTGACCCTAAATATGCTCAATAACCTTTTTCAGGATGGCTATAAATAGCCAGGAGCCATTTCAGTATCTGTACAATGCTTGTTTGGAGCATGTTTGATCAATAGCTTTGAATAAACTTTTTAAACAAAAGCCATATTTTCAAGTTTCCGATTGTGAAGGTTGTATTGGTGGCATCATGCCATGCTACTTATCTGTTTTCTCTTTCCAAATTTTTGGTGGATAGGAAGTATGTACTGCATAGAATAAGATGTATACATAGGCAAGGCAATATAATGAATGGTTCACATAATGTCATGTAGGTCTTAAGTCTTATC
Source organism: Platynereis dumerilii (assembly GCA_026936325.1). Classification (NCBI taxonomy): domain Eukaryota; kingdom Metazoa; phylum Annelida; class Polychaeta; order Phyllodocida; family Nereididae; genus Platynereis; species Platynereis dumerilii. Next base: position 38,615,291 of record JAPTHN010000008.1, read on the forward strand.
TGCCAAAGTAATCCAACAAAAGAGGTAAATTTGACTCTCCCGACAAGTATCAGGTATATGGAGGAAAGAGCTGTTGATGGTAGGTAAGAGCTGAGGAGGAGGTGAAGAGGAAGCATGCAAAGGGAATAGCAAAATAAAGATGGAAGATGCATACATTGTATATGTTAGGCAGAGAGGGAGAAAAGAAGATCTTTTGAGAAGGAAAGAGCCAGGGAGAAGGCAGAAAGGAATATGTAGAGAAAGAGGACAAATATAATAACCTACTTAGTATATTTATACTATGGAGAGGCAAAAAGGAACCTATTAGGGAGGCTCACATGGTAGGAGAAGTAAGAAGCCAGAATCATTGTCATGCTTGTCTGAATGTATGTGCATGATGTGGTACCTACAGTGAGTTCATTGGAATACCCCTATCTACCCCCTCCTTTGCGCATACTTCCATGCATTTCTGCTTTCTGTCGATCTCTCTCTCTCTCTCTCTCTCTGCATTTTCTTTTTCTACCTCCTTCCCATCTCTTGGGCTTATTTAACAACCTCCTCTCTTCCTCATACTAGCTTATGACTAATCGCACTCATTCTACCACCTTCCAGATTGCCATCCCCTCCCTAGCCTGCTCTTTATATCTATAGCCTCATCCTGCATGATGGCTATTGCCTTCTCCAATTCATCCTTCTCAATTCTTTCAACATGATCTAGTCACCTCTCTTACTGCGGCTGCATTTTCCCCTTCTGTCTCCACCTAGCTCTTGCCTTTTCCCATATAGCTCTTTCCTTCTCTCCAACAACCCTTCACTCCTCCCCTTGTAGTCTTGTCTCCTCCATCCCTGTCTTCTCTCCGCCCATCCTTTCTTGCCTCCTCCCAAATATTGCTTCTCTCAAACATTTGCCCTCTAAAGACGCATCCTTGATACCTGTATTGCCCCAAAGCTATTAAAAAGGTGATGCCTATCTCTACACACCTCAGTGGTTCCTCGTAATCATTCTTGGCCCATCCCAATGTAAAGTCTCCTAACTGCTCTGAGTGTCCTCCCCTATGTTAAATTGTTTCCCTGGCTGTCTGTTCCTGTCTGCCTGTGTCCATCTCCGCCTTGTCACAGAATCCTCACTGGCCCCTCCATAAAATGAGAGAGTCCAATCTCCTGACAAAAGTTACTTCATAATATTACTTTGTTTTATTTTATATGATAATAATAGTTAATTCTCTGAAGTTGTACAAAGTGTTAAAACCTAAACTTTGTAATAAAACAATGCGATTTCAACATTCAAAGCATTTTCATTGTGACTTTGATATCACAATTTCTTCATCAATTTAACACCATCTGGAATGCGCAAAATACCTCTCAGAGATAGTCCAGTCATATTAAAATAGGGGTTCAGAAAAATTGCTTTATTTACTTTTTCAATGGATTCGTGTTGGTAAATGTGTCAGTATTCCAGAAAAAAAAAGTTTACCACAGTCTGCCTACTGCTAAGGGTCTTAAAACAGCTAAATTCAAAATGGCCGCCGTCACAACATGTCCGCAGCAAGAAATGCTCATAACTTGCAAACTAATTGAGATAGAAGTATGATTTTAGTGTCTATACCTAGGTTTTTGATACCAAGGAATTCTTTTGTGCCATCAAGATTTTTCTAAGTGCTATGCTTATAGGTGAAATCCAATATGGCCGCAAATAAAGCCCATTTCTTGAAAACTAATTGAGAAAGACGTGTTATTTCAATGTCCATACCTAGGGCCCTAGGCCTATATGTTTTTGATACCAAGGATTTTTTTTATGTTTGCAAAGACTTGCCTGAGTCTAATAAATCAAGGCAAAAACCTGCATAGTTGCTTTGACTGTTAAACAAACAGAAGCTTTAGGAATTTTGTTTGCGTTGTTGAATGTTCATCTCACATTCTATTTTTCCTTTTATCTACAGGTGCATGTGCATGGCTTGGTGATGGTTGGTGGCGGTTGTGGTAGTGATGTAGATGCATGACCTTCTAACTGTATGAATGATGATGGTTTGTATTATTTGCTCAGAACAAATTGACTTTGAAGAAAGTAACACTTTCAGTAAATTAACTGAAAAAGGATGCACTAGCATTAACAATGCAAACCAACAGAGGAAGCTGAATGTCCCAACAGTAACTTTTGATGCTAATAGCCCAAGCTTTGTGCACAAAAGATGTAGAGCTAAGCACACAAACCCAAAAGAGATTAAGCATGCAGAGAAACGCAGAACAGCTCCAAATGAAACTACATCCAGAAGATCAACAACATCAGAGTTCAATTTCAAAACACATTGCTTTTTGTGTGGATTGTTGGTCAACCAATCACTTGCTCATAAGAATCCAAATTTGTCACATTATCAGTATAGTCATGTTATGACATTGACCATCCAGGAAAACATTTTCACTCATTTCAACACAAGGAAAGATGACTGGGCTATAGCAGTGCAGGCTCGGCTTGCTACAGTTAATGATCTGCCTGCTGAAGAAGCATTATACCATCATGTGTGCAAAGATCTCTTTGTAAAGGGAAAAGACCATCCAGAGTCGATTACAGATGAACCAACCTGCTCAAAACGAAGGAAAGTTGGGAGACCAAAGAGTGATGGAAAACAGTCTGCATTACAGTTTGCCTTGGACTATCTGGAAGAAAACGATGATGAGACGGTCACTATTTATGAATTGCATGAGGTAATGAAGAAACACAGTGGCTTGTGTGATGCTGATATATACTCCGTAGGTTATCTCAAAACTGAACTAGTTAAACACTATGGCTCCAAAGTCTCAATAACAACGATTCACAACAAGCCAAACATTGTTACACTCACATCAAATGCCAAGACTCTCATTCAAGAAGCACATGAAAATGCTGTCAGGATGAAAGAACTTTCTGACATGGACCGATTGATTAAAACTGTAGGTGAATATATTAGAACAGAGATCAAGTCCATGGACAGTAACAAAGATGAATATCCAACATCTGAAGAAATACGCTCTATTGACACTAATCTTTCCTTTCTGCCTCATTCTCTGCGTCTGTTGCTTGAAAGCATTATCAAAAGTCGAAACGCCAAACTCCATACAGCTGCAATTGGGCAAGCTGTCATGCAAGCCACTTGTCCACGTTCATTTCTGCCGCCTCTTCAAGTTGGCTTGAGTGTCACTCTGGAACACAAATATGGCCACCGTGGTCTTGTGGACATGATTAATCACTTGGGATTCTGCTCTTCATATACTGAAGCAGGAAAGTACCGACAAAATGCTGCAACTGTTCAGGGCGTCAATCTGCCAGATGGCGTTGCAGATAGTTTTTTGCAGTTTGAGGCTGACAATGTGGACCATGCTTCTCGAACACTAGATGGTTATGGATCAATCCATGTGATGGGCCAGATGGCGACATTTACACCCGAAATAAAGATGTCAAGAAAGGTGCCACGAGCGAAAGTCAACATGGAGGATGTAAAGAGAATGGCCCATGTTCAAATAGTTCCGCAGAAAGATCCGAAGCAAATCCTATCCAGTATTGTGTACAGTAAGCCAAAAGAAGTCAGTTGGGATCAGATGAATGACAACCTGGACATCATGTGGACTGTGTTCTCACATTTCTCAAAACCGCAACCCTTGTGGTCAGGCTGCATGCAAATGCTCCAAAATATTCCTCATCCAGGGAAAAGTTCCGAAATTTTCTTGCCAATGATTGACTTGACACCTTCAGACCCAACTTGCGTCCGTTCCACATTGGAATACTTAGTAAAGCAAGCCCAGCAGTACAACACTTCTCCTATCATCACATTTGACCAGCAGCTTTGGTGGATTGCCTACAGAATCATAGAAGCTCAACCAAGTGACAGTGCTTTGCATCAGATTGTTCTAATCCTTGGCGGATTTCACACTGAGATGAGTTTTTTGGGCGCAATAGGGAGCTTGATGGCTGGATCTGGTTTGAAGGAGGCCATCTCACAAGTGTACGCAGAAGGCAGCGTTGACCAAATGCTATCTGGAAAGGCAGTCGCACGTGCAGTAAGAGCCAACTTGTTAGTGGACAGGGCCTTAAACACCATTGCTACGTCACAGATGTTAGACATCCCTGTACCCTGTGTGTTCAAAGACAACAATTCTGCTGACCAGCAAACAGAAGGTTTGTATTTCATAATCCTTGACAATGTTAAAAAAGAAAGCTTATCAATTTAAATGTTTGACACTAAACTTATTTTTGATCAGTATGGACACTTTTTGTTCCAGGAACAGTCATATCTGATGATTCTGTTAGCCAAATTGCAGAAGATGATGTGCCACCACCAGAGGCAATAGTAGATGATCCAACTGGTGTGACATTACAGGCAGGTAGTAAGTTTCCCATTGTTTCCCTCAATAATTTTCTAATCATAAATCTGAATGACTATTGTAATGGTATGTACATAATTGGTGGTGGGACAGTAGTTGTGATGGTTGTGGTGTTGCCTTTCAGCTCCAAGTGATGCTGGAATCAAAAATGCAATTGAGGACATCGTCCATAAGATCAGTGATGAAACTATGACCTTGGATGAAGCTCTTTTATCTGAACCTGTTTCACAGTTGAAGTCCAGTTTTCAAACTTGGAAGAGCTCAATGACTGACTTCCGTACAGGATCACTTTGGCTGATGTACATGCAAATGGTGTTTGTACTGCGAACCTTTATTAGAGCTGGGCGGTCAGGAAATTGGAATCTTTATATTGAAGCCCTCCAGAAAATGCTGCCCTATCTCGCAGCAGCTGGTCACAACAACTACACCAAATCACTGACACTATATCTTGACAAAATGCAGAAACTCAGTGAAACACATCCAACAGTCCACGACAAGTTTCTGGATGGCCTGTTTGTTCTGCGTAGAACTGATAAGTACTGGGCTGGCATATTCAGTGACCTGTACATCGAGCAAGTGCTAATGCGCAACGTCAAATCAGTGGGAGGACTTACAAGAGGTCGCGGTTTTGACCAGGCTACCAGCCTAACTTGGTTAATGTCCACACCAGCCTGTGGGGAAGTCAACAAGGCAATGGAAGAGGTGACAGGACTGAGTGACATGAACAGTTCGGATGTACACAAGGAAAGGTCACAGGCTAGAATATCACGTGATACTAAGGACATGCAGACCATAATGAACTACTTTGAAGAGCGACAGCCATTCACCAAGGAGACGACAGAGTTGCGCAGTTTGTCAACAGGGATTGTAGCTAACGAGTGTGTCGATGTTGACAGAGCAGAGGAAGTTGGGAATGCCATTTTGGACTCCATGTATGGGAAATCTGTCGCTGAGTATAAATTCTCTAAGAAAAACCAGGCAACTACACTTGCAGCTTCTACCTATCTGACTGTCGGCGGAGAAAGCATTGAAATTGATCCTCAGCAACTCATCCAGAGGTTGGTTGTGGCTGGACTTGGAACAATTGAACTCCCAACTCTATTTGCACATGAACTATCTTCCCATCCACCTTCACTTTTTGACAAAAATCTGCTTATGCGTCAGGCAGACAAGGCAAGTCTGCTGAATGGTCTACTGAGAAAGGTTCCATCAAGTGTTGAACATGAAAATCCACCTGGTGTGATGCATGTGTTGGATGGAGGTGCTTTGCTGCAACGACTCCCATGGCCTAATCGTTGGCTACTTATGCCGATCTTGCCGTAATGTATATCCAGTATACTTCCAGGCATTATGAAAATGCTTATGTTGTCTTCAATGGATACCAAAGTGGGCCATCAACAAAAGATGAAACTCATCTGAGACGAACAAGTGCGCAGTCTGTAGGAGCTAATGTAAATTTCACACCTGAGATGCAGGTCAAGATGAAAAAGAATTCCTTTTTGGCGAAGCAAACAATAAGCAGAAGTTTATTGACTACCTTGGATCTGAGATGTCAAAAGGAGGTGTACAAGTTAAGCATTCGACTGATGATGCTGATTACAACATTGTAATGTCAGCATGCACAATTGCCTTGACAAGACCTGTTGTTGTGGTGAGAGACGACACCGATCTGCTGGTTTTATTGCTGCACCATTTGAAGCCCAGTCATCATTCCGTATATCTTCAAACAAGCACTAAGCTGGTACATGTCAGTATTCTGAAACAAGGCCTTGAACCAAGTCTAACTGAGGCAATCCTATTTATTCATGCACTGACAGGTTCCGACACCACTTCAAGACTTTTCGGGATCGGAAAAATTTCAGCGCTGAACAAACATCAGGATCTTGTTCAACCAGCCACTGTCTTCCTCATGGCTGATAAGTCCCATGATGAAATTGCACAGCAAGGTGAGAAGGCACTTAAAGTGTTGTATGGAGCAAAGATGGAACTGAACTATGAAAGAGCTGCAAAGTTTAGCAGTAAAGTCTCTTCAAGATCAACATATTTGAATCCAGAAATCCTTCCCCCAACATCAGATGCTGCCAAATATCACAGCTACAGAGTTTATCATCAAGTCCAGACATGGAAAGGCAACTACCTTGATCCTACAAAATGGGGTTGGATTCTGTCTACTTTAACAGGGAGTGGTACATTAAAGCCAGTAAAAATGCAGAAGAGCCCTGCTCCAGAATCCCTGCTGAAACTAGTCAAATGCAACTGCAAGGGGAATTGTGACAAGAACACCTGTTCATGTAGAAAACACGGTTTGCCGTGTGCACTAGCTTGTGGCCAATGTAAGGGTATCACATGTGCAAATTCTGGCAGAGGCCCCGAGGAAAATGAAAGCTAGAAAGTGAATTGAGCCTCACTCCTGCAATGCATGTGTCAACATTTGGACTTCCAGTTATTTCTAATACAAGTTCTGAGGCATATCTTGTCAAGTTTTGTTTCTCTGAAATCATTTCAAATTGCTGTGCTTGAGATGAACGAGGCTATGGACACAATAAAGCCTGTCAATGCATAACCACTGCTTAAACTTTTAAAATATAATTATTATGGACATTGTGAATCTCCAAAATGAGCATTTAAAATGATACTTTGTGCTTAATTGTTGTCAATAATATTTTGTCCCTCCTTGCCTTGGAATCAAAAGAGACTAAAAGCCTCGGAGCAAGTTTCATGACAGATGACAATAATTAGGGAAGTAATAGTTCGTACATATATATATATATAAATGTGGTTATGATGTTTTATTATCTTATGTAGCTTTACATATGTATACAAGCATGTACTACAAGTTCATTTTTCACAACCAGCAGAAGCTTCGCTGTTCAAAGACTATCTTGTTTAAGATGATATTATTTTGTGATGAGTTGTAATAGTTGTAATGATTTGTAATGATTTGTAATGGTTGTAATTATTTGCAATGGATTGTATTGTGCAATGTTAATGGATAACAAGATGCATCTATATACCAAAGAGAGAATTAAATAATATTATTTCAAATCCTTAAATATTTTCACATGTAACTGGTTTCATTTCATTGCTATTGCCAAATAAATTGTTAATTTAGCCTCCATAATTATTGTTTTAATAAAAACTATTGCTTGTAGACCAGATATGATGTGATTATTGACTTCCTGGGTATCAAAAACATAGGTGTAGACACTAAAATTACTTCTCTATCTCAATTAGTTTTCAAGATAGAGCCATTTCTTAGTTTGTAAAATTTGCGATGGCGGCCATTTTGGATTTTGCCAAATTTTGACCCTTAGCAGTGAGCAGAATATGGTAAACAATTTTTTCTGGATTACTAACAGACTTGCCAACCCAAATCCATTGAAAAACTAAATAAAGCAATTTTTCTGAACCTAAGGTAATTTTTTAGCTAGAATTACTGGACTAAGAGCTGACACAGTGGATCAGAGGTTAGCAAGTTTTGACTTCTTGTCCAGCATTCCAGATTCAACCCCCAGATGTGGCTCTGTTTCCAACTGGTGTACCAGAGCTGAGTGAGGACTTAATTGGAATTTGGTGCACTGTTGCCAGCAGTGTCTGCTTAGTCTGCACATCAGAGAGTTACACTACCATGGGCCCTTCTGGAAAGAAGTAATTTCATCCACTCTAGGTGGGGCCTTTCGATGGCTACCCATGTTAAAAAAATTCATTTGGATGAAATCTGGTGAGCTATTGATAAAAAATAACCCAAAACGATCATTTCATAAATACTTAGATAGCTCCTAGCTATTAATAGCCACAATGAAAAGGGTTATTTTGCATCTTTAGATTCACAAAAGTATTATTCATCAAAAATTACATGAAAAAGAGGTATTACACTTAATTTTAGGGCAAATAGTTCATGTTTTACAAATTCACATGGAAATGTCAAGATAACCATTGGCAGCCATCTTGAAATTAGTCCAATGCATCTTTTGCATTATTTATAAGCTCATAAATGAATTCAGTGAGGGTAACCACATTACAGTGACTCGATAGTCGGAATTGATACTTTCATTGTTGCAATAAATGACTTAAATAATACAAATGAAGTATAAAAGCCAAGATGGCTGGTGGCAGCCATCTTGGAAATGGTGATCATACATGTACCTTGGGATAAAATATTTAGATTGGTGATATTAGCAGCTTCCATACCAAAGTGGACCTTTACATCATAACTTGAAGTCACCAATGACTCACCATGCACTTTACCCATCTAATATTGATCTTGGCCACACAAATTCAAAATGGCTGCCAGCAGCCATCTTGAAATTCATGATAACTTATTTCTGACTATTCCAAAGGTCATGGTCACCTTATTTTGATTGAAATTGATGTGCCACACATTAATTTATGATCAAAATTAGTAATTTTTCGAGATTTTCCACAAAATTCAAAATGGCCGCCGGCAGCCATCTTGAATTTGAGATATGGCGTGTGTCTTACCCTAAAATCTTTTGTTTTGACCCAAGGACCATCTCTGCCAAAGGGGACCTTTGCATCATAACTTGAAGTCAAAGGCCTATATTTTGCACTTAACCCGTCCACTACACAATTTTTCGATGAATTTTGATGTTTATTTTCCTGATTCACATTTCTATTGTTATATCTATATATCTTTATTACTTCCAAGTGATAATTGCGCTTTTAATAAAGACATGGTTCAAAGCTCAAATGAAGTTGCAACGTGCATTTGTATGGATGAACGGAACTAGTATGATCAACCAGGGGCAATTTGTATGCCTGGGCATTCTTTACTGAAAGAGCCCTGCTGCTGTGCTACTGCATTATCATATTGTCTTACTTTTATCTATTACTGCTTAAGCCTCTACACCGTCTGGTCATTGACACTTCTATACACTGCTCTATAATTTCGGGACTGTTGCAACTCGTTAGACAAAATTAGCAACATTATTGCCTGGTTGTATGTTATAGAACCCAGAAAGACCTTTTCTCAATAATGTTTTAAAGTTGAACCATTATATTCCCAATTATATATGTTATTGTGTTATCTTTGGTCTTCATGATTATCTATTCAGCGTCTTTGTTCTTAGACAACAATGTCGAATACTTATTCCTGTACAAACGAAAATGTCAAACACCGACAGTCACGAATTTGACATGTGATTTCATGAACAGGGGTTCTGCAATATTATTTCTTCACTCTTCAGCTTGCTTCAAGCCTCAATCCATCATTGACTCTGTCAATTATTCATTGCATTATAGAATCAAAATGTAATAAACCAACATTTGGCATGCAAATTTCATAGAAATTATCTTCTGCATGACCATTAACTTTTGTTCTTCATCTTCTGATCTCAACTGGTCATTTCACTATCAATAGCAATATTTATTCCTATGTACATGAAAATGTCAGTACTGACAGTTGGTGTCAAGACATGTGAATTTCATTAAAGGGCTACCTACATTATTTATTCAGCTTGGTTCAAGCCAACATTGAAAGTCAATGGCGATTATTCACTGCCTTATGAAAATCAAAATGTAGTGGAGCAACATTTGGCATATGAATTCATAAAAATAATCTTCTAGGCTATCATTAAATTTGGTTCTTCTGATATGAACCCTTCGTTTCACCTTGCCCGGCCTGCAGTGCATCCGTTAATTTCGATGATTGCTCTCGATCATGACAAAGCTGACCCTGTTAAATTTCCTTCAAGATCACTCTATTCATAGCATCAGCTTGCAGGCATATACATTTATGCAACTTATATATTCTGTAACGTAAAAATCCCTATTCCGCATAACAAAGCAAACTACAATTCTTTTCTGTAAAAGAATTTCTTTTTCATATCTTGTTGATACATTGTATACAGTAGCAGTTTATTCTTTAAGGATGATACTGATTACTTATAGATCTACATAGTAAAAGAGTGATGAAGCACCTCATGATTATTAATCCAACTTGTTGAGTTCTCTGCATGTTCATGCTGTTGTGAGTCCTCTTATCTTTAACTGACCATCTCAATGCTGGATTTCAATGACTTCGAAGCTATTTCAATGGTATAAGCAGCCTCTTGAGGTAGCAGTAATGATGAGATGATAAGGATGTGAGTCCACACCCTGGTACTCCCTGTTCACAAGAGTGGAGTCTGTTGCTTGACTCAGCATAGAAGACACAAGACACTAGTGACACCCTCTAGCATCATGTGAGATTTACAGCACTGAGTTCCAATGTGAATTTGATGCCAGTGGTTGCACAGAAAATCTTTAGTTCTCAACCATTACGCCATTGGAAACTTTTCTTTGTAAAGCTCTGTGCCTCTTTTTATCTATAGAATAATACATCCTGCATCAACTGGAATTGAACTCAAGCCCTTGCAGTACAATGTATGAAGCCAAACTTGTTCAGGTACATTTGGATGAAGCCAACTTTGCTGGCAACTGAAAGTCATTTAATCTCATTATGGCATCTAAGGAGGCATTTTGCAGGGGTGATAAACTTTCAATTTGATAAGTTGTTCTTCAAAGCCACTTCTATTAAGGGTGCAACTTAGTCACCAATCACTTTCTTATTTCACCATTTTGTCACCATTTTGTCATCATTATTTCAGCATTATTTCATCATTATTTCATCCCTTCAGGCAAAGCATCTCTCTATATTTTTACCCCTGGTATATTCAGCATTTTAACACCTTTTTAACAACATGAGCCAGCAATGAGAAGGGGGAGAAAAAAGTGCACTACACAGGAGTTAATGACCAACAATCTGAGCAGAATGAGGGTCCTTAAAACACTTAATGATCACTTAGCCAGCACTTACTGGGAGTAATGAGCATAGATTTATTGGCAGATTTTCACTGTGGCCAGCCAGGCATCACTCAGGCTCTAGCAGCATATTATGGGGTTTGGCAAGGAGCAGGCGTTTTACCAACAACTAAAACAAACTCGAGACTGTTCTGGGCCCTGGGGAAATCAGAAGCAAATACTCCCTTAGCCATATTAGCAACACACAAAAATTGAGCCCAGCACAGCTCAGCAGGGCCCCCCTATACTCAAAACACTGAATGCTTATTACCAGCACACACAAAAAATACTGAGTGGCCCTCTCAGAAAATTGAACAGCGGACAGGAGCAGAACAGTATGATCATAAACAGTGGAAACAAACGACTCCGAAACACTGAACATCTGCACTGCGCATTGACCAAATAAGTCCAGAGCCAATAGAACAATTGGACAGCTTCATATTAGACAAATAAAGGTTAAAGGCCTTTTTTGTCATAATTGGGTCCCTTATTCAGTCCTCCGACTGGTTTTCAATCAGGCTGATGGTCACTTTTGCTGGGAATTGGGGAACCAGGATTTGATAGATAGATAGATAGATAGATAGATATGGTAAGTGCAGCCCTCTAAGTCCAGTTTTGGGCGCTCATGAGGGTTGATTGATGAGATGGGAGAGAGAGCAGGAGTCCTCAACATGTTACACATTTACCCCATCTGAGGTATCTTTTATTTGCCTAACATAGACACTGATACAAGGTGCCGTCAATTTAATGTCTCATCTGAATGACACCCAGCTGGGATTTTGCTCATGAAGGTTCGCTGAAAATTTTGGGTTTCCCACGGGGGGTTCGAACTTATGCAGGTAAAGACCTTCAGCGGAGCAGGCGGGCACCTAAGCCACTTGGCCACCCAGCTGCCAGAGCCGGTGATTGGGCAAACTGCCAGTCTTAGCCATTAGGCCATAATATTGCATTGGAAACTATTGGAACTAAACAAGCAATGCATCATAGTATCATGTGAAAGACAAACTTTTCCAATCAAATGCCCTAATCGAGCCTAATTGTTCTTGATGCTCTATGCAGATACCACAGCATGTTTTGAAATTGCCTCTTGCATACTCAGAATCCTCATTGAAAGTTTAGGAGATACAATATGCAATTTTGAAGATGAGAAAGTTGGGAGAGAGAGGGAACAAATTGAAGCTGTGTTCATGTCAATAAAACATGCGGTGAGCAGTAAAGTTGCATCAAACCGCTGAGTGGAGATGTTGTATGGAGCTGCTTCAAATGGGGCTGCTGTTTTGGAGTGAATTGTTCATTGGAATTGTTCAGTGCTTAAAAGTGTATTGTACATTAGAATTGTACATTGGAATTTTTCAGTGTTTTAGGTTCATTGGTAATGTTCAGTGTTTTTAAATAGTGGTCAGTCCATCGGTATTGTTCAGTGTTTTAAATCTAATTGATGATTTAAATTAGTCAGTCTATTAGGTTTATTTGGATTGTTCGGTGTCAATATAAATTGTTCATTGGAATTGTTCAGTGTTTCAAAGTTGATTGATCACTGGAATTGTTCAATAATGAAATCTGAAAAGAGAATCAACGGCATTCTGTGTCTGATGAGTAATGATATCATCAGGACCAATTCTAAAAATAACGTACACAAGGCACTTTAAAGGGCATTCTGCACATCATCTAACTACTGATTTGAAGTCCTTAGCAACACATTGATGAAGCATGCAGTGGCGTCTTGTCCTAATTGCTGACCTCTAGTTTTTTTTTTTACAAATTCTCAGTGAGCTATAAATAGATCTGGGGTAGGGAAGCCCCTTAATGACATCACACGACTCCCTCTTTCCAGTTTTTCAAGGATGATTTTCCTGGGTCTCTAAAATGGTATTTTAACAATGTGCACGTTCCTGTAAAGTTGATCAACACAATATTAGGCAAATTAAACCCTGTGTGCAAAGTTTCAATGAAATTGGTGCAGTATTTTGTCTCGAAATTGGTCCACAAGATTCCAGAGAAGACCAGTAACAATATGCCCTAACAAATATGAACCAATGCAGATTTGATCCTGACCCCTTGTATTCCATATGAGATAATTAAAATAGCTAACATTCTAACTGTTGTGGAACAAACATTGAAGTGACAACAACATCAGTCACCTGAGCTGCTTCACAACACTGAAGGAAGCCATGAAATATGGCTGAAAGCTTTGGCAAGCAAAATATCAGACTCTGAGAGACTATTATAACATCTTAAATATGTTTAAAACTTCCTATGACAATAACAAGCTATATTTTCAAAGAAATCTGCCCACCTTTATCTTTTTGTAGCTCAGCAATTAGATTGAAAAATCAAAAGGGTTGGCAGTCAGCCCATGAGTGGATAATGAAATGAGGTTGTTTTACCAATTCTTGCCAGCAATAGCTACATTTGAGGATTTAGTGAGAATATTGTGTTGAATGAAGTAGATAACATAATTTGTTTCACCATGCTTACATGCAATGGTGTAATGATATAATAGTACACTCAAAAGAAATAGGACACAATCACAATTGTTGTTTTAAATACCAATTGTTTTTGCTGCATATAAATTTGATTCCCAAAACCTACTGTTAATCAAAGTTTTTATATGGAACCTTTAAGGGTTCTATAAGCTGGCGTAGACAAGGAACAATAAATGGTTCACTATAAAACTTTTAAAAAGGTTCCAACAGCAAACAAAAAACAACACTTAGATAATCCAACTACACTGAACTCCTGCAATGGAACCCCTTTTTCTTAAGTTGGGAGCATAGAGCTCCATCACAGGGCCTTCCCACCATTATTGAACCTTTTCAATTCAGGTGATCCCTTAGCATAATTTTTCAGCTGTGGGTTCTTTATATATATCATCAAGAACCTTTTGCATTGAGAGTGTATTGTATTCATAACAATGCTGTAAAACATTAAAAAAAAGCTGTAAAACATAAAAAAAATAAATAAATAAACATCGGTCACAGTGGTCTCTCGGACCCTTCTCTTGATCCCTTTAAGAAAACAGCGCAATATTGTGCAAAAAATTTTGACGGCGAGAGAGGGGCGTATGCCCAACTGTTTGGCAAAAAAAAAAAAAAAAAGGTGTTCGTTGTTTGTTTTACTTCTTTTACTGGGTGGTAGGAGTTACTATCAGTATTAGCAGTTTATACTATATTTTTGTGTTCAGTTTTACCAGTATTTATTTATTTATTTGCCTATTTACGTGTTTTAATCTATATTTATTTATCAAGCTATTTTAATTCTATTTATGTAATTTATTTATTTATTTGCTTTCTCCTAAAAGAAAGAAAGGTGGTCTACCGAGAGGAGAGCCCACCGACGCAAGAGTCAAAACTGATGGGATAACAACCGAAAGGTTTCGTCCCCAACCATCTACATCTACATCTACATCTATGGTATTTCCAAAAACCCCATTGGAATAATGAGGACAAGGCCAAAAACCAATTAGTTCTTTTTTGCGTGAAATTTATTTTTTTGAGTATACACTGTAAGAAATGACCGTGTTTTTCTGGCTAAAAGAACCGTAAATTTATTGTTATTTTACCAGTATTTTTTTTAATACAGACTTTGTCTGGGAATTTACACATCTTTGTCAGTTACGAAATGGCTCCAAGATAAATTTACTGCAACATGTCATTTAACATTCAGTTCACGTTAATGAACAATTACTTCAACCGTTAATTTACTGGCAACTTGTAACATGCAGACAAAACATTTGAATTGGCCAAACAATCAATAGACCTGGTCAGATTAGGAACTATAAACAAGTGATTGCATGGACTTCAACCACGGAACATGTGGTGCCATCTATAACATATGCTTTACACAGCTGTTAATCAAACTTAATTTATAACTTATCTGAAGGTAAGGGAACATCCTCATTCATATGATCTTAAAGATGCTGTCATTATGCAAAAGTT
This sequence comes from Platynereis dumerilii, assembly GCA_026936325.1. Taxonomy (NCBI): domain Eukaryota; kingdom Metazoa; phylum Annelida; class Polychaeta; order Phyllodocida; family Nereididae; genus Platynereis; species Platynereis dumerilii. Next base: position 38,630,365 of record JAPTHN010000008.1, read on the forward strand.
GTAATATTTATATATGACATTGAACAAAGTTGCCAGTTAATTTAACTGTAAAATTTAACGGGAATTTTTTGCAGTGTAGATATTTTCTTTACATATCTCCAGTGTTGTTTTTCTATGTCTAGTGTCTCTTACTGTTGCCAATTAAGTTCATTTGTTAAATTCTTAAGCCTCTTTCTCTCAAGCATTTCTCCATCCACATGGCTGCAAGAGCTCTGCAACTGTTACCAAGAACTCTGCAACTGTTACCAAGAATTCTGCAACTGTTACCACCACTCCAAAACAACTCCAAAAAGGAAAGCAATGTCTTAAAAGTTGCTTACTTTGAAAAGCGGCTCAGATTTAATTAAAGTGGTAATGTGGGCAGCACTGCCAAGGCATCTGCCAAACAATTTGTTCCTCTTTTAAGACCAGTATTCATTCGCTTATGAAATATTCATGCGAATAGAACCGCTCCATGAATCACACTTCTGAAAGATCCTTCTTCGCTGGTTATTTGCCATGATTTCTACAAGATTCCTGAAAGGTTACACTGAAATACGAGGTGTCCTACACAAATACGCATTCTCCACCGGAGTGAGTTTGGGGTCAGGGGTTACTGCGGATGGTGTTAATTGTCCCTTGCATCATTGTCTCTGCTGGGGGAAGACACTTCCTGATAATGGAACAAGTGACTGATTATATTTTAAGCATTGCTTTATTTCTGTGTTATTATGTCATTAATCATGTCAAAAAAGCCATCCATCTTTTCATCCATCTGCTGTCCAATTTTAAAACTCTGTCAATCTATCAACCCATGAGGGGTTAGCTCAGTTGGTAGTGCATTAGGCTCACATTCACTGGGTCCCGGGTTCAATTCCAGCACTGGCGCAGTTGTAAAGATCCTTCGCCTTATTGTTATGTCCTCCTCGCCTTATTGGGATACCTGATGCATAAATACAGGACGCAGAACCCTATGTATGTATGTATGTATGTATGTATGTATGTATGTATGTATGTATGTATGTATGTATGTATGTATGTATGTATGTATGTATGTATCTATCTATCTATCTATCTATCTATCTATCTATCTATCTATACACTTGTTTATGTTCATATACATTCTATGTTCATAGATGCAAATGCTTAGTCTCATGCATTTATGACTGTGTAATCGGAGCGTCGACAACCACTTGTACACATTTGTCGAACCAAGTTTAACATTTCACAAGCTAACGAAGGATGACCGATAGATGTGGTCTGGCACTATGCACTTTCGAAGGCTGATTGGGCTTCAATTGCCATAGAACCTTTACGAAATCAATGCAGCTAGAGTATGCAGTAATACACCCTTACCTTAGCAATTATGGCCATAAATTACAGATAATTACAGAGGGCACTCAGTGCATTTAATGTGACTAAATAACAACACCACTTCCTGTAGAATAGTCATAATGACATTTGGAACCAGTGCAGAATGACGTTTAATCCCACCAGATTTTACTACCCCTGGCTAAAGTTTATACAGCATTTTACAAGGTCATAAAACGCAAGAAGCCACCACACCTCGTGACCTGGTGCACTGAAAGCTGTAAAGTACAAGGTAGATAGAATCTAGGTTAACTTTTAACAGAACTTGGTAGATATTTTAGTTTGGCATTCGCATCTACAATATCAATGAACAATAGAAAATGTAACGCTTCACAAATGAAAATCAGTTGTTCGATTGCACGTATCTTCAGCCTTTTTCTGTGGCCCTTCTTAATTCTGTGCCATCAGCTTAGTAAAATTATTCTTTGTAACTTAGGCCACACCAAATAAATTTTATGGATGACGGATTTTTTGGGGAAAAAGTGGAGCGAGCGAGCGAATTTTTAATTTTAATTTTTTTCTAAATTAATTTTTGACAAGGTTTGAAATGGGAGCGAGCGAATATATTTTTTTAAATATTATTTTTTATTCGCAGAAAGCCATAGATTTTGGGCGAGCGAAAAATTAAAAAGATTTTCATATAGCTTAACTCTTTCCCGCCTCAATTGCATTAATGTTGTTACACAAACAGATGAACAAAATCCAAGCTGGATGTTGTGGGATGAGATATTAACTAGACGATCCCTTGTATCAGTGTTAGAACAGTCTGAATTACAATCAAGATTATTTAGTTGCCATTTTAATGAAATATACTTCAAAAGCCCTGGAATAATAGTCTGCAACATGCTTCCAATTCGAAACAATTATGCAGGTTAGAAGCGCAAATTTTAATGCATACACATGTGAAAAATAATAGTTTAAAATCAATGTATTTATATGGTCAAGGCAGAAACTAACAGAACTAAAAACGTTTTAAAATTGACACATGTTGTGGCTCAGTCCAGTCTGACTATGTGACTCCCTTGCCTTACACAGTAATACATCGAATGGGATTCTGGACTCATTTCCAAGGGATATCAGCCAGAATAATTTTGAGGGGCATAAATAACATAAATTTCAATTTATCGATCACTAAAAACAAAGAAAATATGATACATAGTCATAGTGCACAAATTAATGTGGTAGGCAGGCTGACATCTCTTGAGATATATGCCATAGATATGCAGTGAAAAATAGATAGATAGATAGATAGATAGATAGATAGATAGATAGATAGATAGATAGATAGATAGATAGATAGATAGATAGATAGATAGATAGATATAGGCATTATGCAATTCGGGGGTCTCTTAAAGGCTAAAGCAGTCTCTTTCAAGTGGCATCACAGAACATAGAAATATAGATCTATGTAGAGATAGATACCTAGATATATATATAGGCCTATATACTATAACATAGATACATAGATTAACACATAGAATATGCTATTATAGCATCCCAGATAAATAAGAGAATGGATAGGTCAATAAAACAAAGAAAGAGATGCAGACTGGGAGGCCTTCACAGAATAAAAGTGCCAAATTAAATTAATTTTTTAATGGATTTTCTTGTTTTAAACGGGCAGTTTTACGGTATTTGCACTCGGCCGATTTTTCGTCTTTAAGCAATTACTCTGAGAAAAGTATGACAGGTACACAGAAATTTGTCTTGGTTGCAGTCTTGTACTACATTGAAGTATATGTGTACCATATTTTACCTTGCTACGATACTTAGTTTTGATACAGCAGGCGATTTATGACCAATTTTTGCACTTTTTTGTGTCTCACGGGCAGTTTCGCATATTTTTATGGCAACACAGAAAAGTAAATGGAGGCAGTTGTGATTCATGTTAATGATGCCTGTCTGGACCTAAGTCTTGGGTATTAAATTCAACAAGTTTCATGTGAATAAGTTATATACCAAAGGAGCCGTCTCCCACAATGTAGAAAATATCATGCGTCAAAAAGTTTGTCTTCGATGGACCATTTATTACTGCATATGCTGTTATGAATCAGTATCAAAGAGTGTATCTACCGTTTGTGTCAATTTTGTAGCTGGAGACATGTCCCAAGATAAATCAAAAAGATTCATTCCAGAATCTATACCTTGCTTTCAGAATTTGAGGCTTGAATATGATGTCAAAAAAATGTGTCCTATCCAGTACGAGGAAAAAACACTCAGGATTCGGAAGGGAAAAACAAGCTATTTGTGTTTTCTTTTCTCGATTGTATGCCTCTACATCAATGTGACAAATGCAAGTTGAAAAGATATCCAGGCAATGTGCACACATTTTCTTTGAAATTAAAATTCATTATGTCACAAAATGTCCTCTCCAGTACATCATAATTTTCGCTCTGATGAAAGTCTTTTAACACTAGATTCATTAAAGAAAAGAACATCGCTAGAATTGATAATTTAACCAGGATGCCTAAAAAGGGGATTTATAAATCGAGAAAATAAAGATAATTGTTTTTAGATTATTAAATTGCACTATTATGAGAAAATCAAATTTGAGAGTAAAAGGCACTTATTTTATGTAATATATCATTATAACTGCAATTTTTTGCAAATAACAGAGTGACCAAACAAGATAATGTGTAAATATCTTGTTTATGGAGCAATCCAAGCAGATTTTTTTTCTGAGCCTTAATTTTGGGTCATTTTCGGTGATTTTTCTCTCTAGAACATGGTCTTTCACACAAAGGAAACACTATGAGTTCAAATCATACGGCAACAAAACTTGACTTTGAGTTAGTAGGATGCCTAAGCATTATTTATCTTGGCAATCATGTGTCTATTGAGACTAAAACCTTACTAAACACTCTAAAACATAAACTTTGAGAGTAAGAAATATTTAATTTCTTTAATTTCGTCATAAAAATTGTTGGAAAAAAAGTTCTGCCATATCTCATCGAAATTTAAGTTTTGTATTGCTTTTGTGGGTTCTATGCAACAAGATGGCTGGATTTCCATTGCAAAAATGGTTAAATTAGTGTTCACATGGACATTTTTTCTGATAAGCATTTTTTTCAAAAATTCAAACCTTGCCTACTTTATAGAGTGGCAATTTGGTGATAAACCAACAAATCACATGTGTTCTTGTTGGTTTATGAATCTTTAATATGTTCATTTCATGATAGCATGAAGGAAATTCTCATTTACAAACCTTTATTTTGACCCCCCATGAGACACTTTGAGTGCAGATACTGTAAAACTGCCCAAATGTCCTTAATTACAACAAAAACTAACGATATAGCTACTAATCAATTACAGGGACACGGGGAATTCTCTAAGCTTTCTAAAATGGGGTCTGCCATGTTTGTACATCCAATAGTTGTCAATCTGTGATTATCGATCTGAGGGATTTAATTTTTTTTTTGCCAGACTCTTGTGATCCATGCGGGCGCAAAATTAATTTTGAAATTAATATTAATTTCAATTTCCCGATTTTAGAGGCGGCGATTCCGTCATCCATAAAATTATTTTGGTGAGGCCTTAGCTATGTTCTGAATGACAAAAGAATCAATAAACCAATATCTTTCATCTGAATTGAAAATCATCTGCTTTAAGTCCAATAAAAAGACACAACTCACGTAGAACCAAAGGGTTAGGTGTGGGACATTGGTGATAAAACGTTTTTACATCCTGTATTTTTTAACTGATTAGTGATTTAATTAATAATTAGGCTTCATATGACAGGAAGGTACACCCTTGGTGAAGGAGCCTTTGGCACATGTACGTAGGATGATGTTTACGTCTGCTTTGCATTTCTTTGCCGGCAATCGAGCCGGGATGTAGAGATCAGAAGCCACAAGTAACTACCTTACAACCCATGCATGGTCATTGGTCATCCCATGACTCTCGACTCTTCGGAGTCTCTTCCTTAGTTGAATGTTTTAGTCATCGTAAATCACTGTGAAGGATTAAGTAGATGTTCTAAGCTCTTAACTTCATCCTGAAGATTAAACTGCTTCGGTTTTGTGGGCTCCAAAATTGCACTTCGTCCTTGATTGCTGAATTTGAGACAGTAACACAAGATAGTAAGCTGCCTTTTTATCGGTTTAGTCGGAACGTCGATACGTCTAATTTCATTTGATGGAATCCTCAGCGACCACATACTTTGCTTTGGTGCTGGGGGCGATACGATGTTTTCGCAGCGACTGAACTATAAGGCGCCCGTAAATGCCATGGCCACATTGAATGGCATTGCTATTGCTGGCTATGCTGCTATCGGTGCATAATTCATGGCCGTGGAGCATCATTAATCCTCTTCTGTAATTGTCAGGTCATTTGCTGAACGTGTCTGAGGCATTTTACTTAGGATTTAGGAGATTTTTGGTGAGAAGGAAGCCATTTTCTTTGTTCATTTGCATCTAATTGGGCATCAGACTTTGCATGATAATATTGGAGCAATGGGCTAGCTTCCTGTCTCCCTTTGAAGCTGTGAATTAAGCTGCAACAACATGTTCTCGCTCTGTTCTCTACGAGTGTTTTCTATGAGATTCAGTGTTCTCTTCGAGTGTTCTCCCCAAGAGTTATGTCTGAATATTTTTTTCCCTCTTTTTGAATCTTTTTGAAGGTTTGGAGTATCTCCTTGGGCGTTGAGTGAAAGAATGCAACATTGGAAGAGCCAGCATGACGGGGAGAGCGTAGACTCTGAGAACGAAAACATTGCTCTGGTTGGTACGTGCAGGTAACTAGGTGTTTGTCAATAATGTCGTCCTCTAACGTTAGATTTTGTCAATCAAAAAAATAAATGCATTGATGAGATGAGAAAGATAGCGAGGACCGTAATGTCTAATACTTGAGGAATTTATTTCACAACATATATGTATTAAACATGGTTACTCTTGACTTGAGATTTTTCTTGCCACTAGGGGAGCTGCATTCGCTCACAGCTCCCTCTGCATTTACAACATTTGAAAGTTTATGTGACGGCAGCCATTTTGTTCACAGCTCTCTCACAAGAAGCTTTAATCTTAATCCGCTACATGTCTGAAGCCAAATCTACAGGCTATGATATTCAAGAAGTAGTGCTAAACCAATTTGCAGTTGAATGATATCATTTATAGTGCTAGAAAATCAGTGTTAATGCTGTGCACTCCAGCTGAAATTGCTAAATCCAAACCTTCATTGAATGAATTCATTGGGATTGTTTTCAATTAACCAACGAATTGGTTTACTTAATCAATGTATGCATTTGTCTCCATGGTGTTAGAGAAAGTATGAGAAACAACCAATTGAGTAAAAGAAACCAATCTGCTTTCACGATATCTCTTTTCGAAATCTCTACTAGAACATCTTGACATGCGAATTGCTGACCTCTCGAAAACTTAGCATGTTTCAGATTGACTTCTGCGGAAAGCAACATCAAAAGAGGCCTTAGATTTACCTCCTCTGCCTACAGATTTCCCCATTCTCATCTAACTCTTTCCTTATTGATGAAATACCACCACAAATTGAGAGTGGGATGATACTCAGAACTGAAATTGAGTCTTGTCAGGAAAGTTTTTCGATTCTCTCTTCTCAGGTGATCTCGCGTTCCGAGAATTTTGAAGATGTTAGCGGCGTTATGTGGAAGACAACACTCCACGAAACACAACACCAAGATTATAGCATCACATAATGGAGTCGACCTTGATAAAGCAAACATTCTGGTCTCATGTGAGATCTAACTGTAGCCCTTAGACTGCACCATAATACTACTAGCGGTGGAAAAGCAGGCATCTAACAGACAATTTTGCTTGTTAATGCCCTGCTACATTATTAGCATTAATCAAACAATCAGATTATTATCCTTTTATCAAAATTTACAACTTGAGAGGTATAGCTGAAGAAGCACTAGAGGTATACAAGTCAGTTAGACACCTCGTTTTTGGGTTCTAATATGTGTTAAAAATGCATGTTAAAAATGCATGTTAGAACCCTTGAAATTGATGTCCATTGTCCAACTAATACATTAGCATGTTTATCGTTCGGATGAGGTATGTCATAAATTACTCAAAATGACTTCCTCTCCAACTTATAATAAATGTGTAGACCTCGCATGGGCACATTTACAGTCTATTTCATTATAAGCCATATAAATGTAAATGTAGGATTTTCATAGTCCATTGCACCGACAGAATCAGTCTAAACAGACTTTACAATTACACCCATGACAGGCCTGTTCAAGCATGAGGCCTTCTCAACTCCCTGGAGAGTATACAGCCAGGCAGCCGTTTCCAGCACACACAATGCTAAGTCACTCTACAAACGCACTGCCTATAGCCAAGTACTCATTTTAAACCTAGGTGAAATGAAGCAAAGAGTTATGGAGGATTTGCTCAGTTCCTCTATACCATGGTTGGCAGTCGAACCTGTGACGTCTCAGTTACCAGGCGAGCACCTTATCTGCTAGGCCACGGCACCCTACACCCTGGGGGGACATACAGCCGGCAGCCTCACCTGGGGCCATCACTGATCAACCTAATGCCATGTCCACTTCCAGCCAACATCCCTATTTACACCTGGGTGGAGTAAATCTCTGCGCATGTTCTAAAATGTGTGGCCAATTCCCAGTTGAAAGTTGTGACATCATTGGATATTTGGGTCATTATATCACACATTTACTGACATGTGCTTATTCGTGGAAAGGGAAGTATAGTAGACTACATTATTCTCTGCATGGTCCTCTTTCCTTGTTGTTATCATATCAATTTATATATTGATATGCTGAGGAGTTTATTTTTTTTAAAATTCAAAATCAGAAGAGCTAATTCTCGATTTTGTATTACTTACATCTATGTATAATTGCAACTCTCAAACAACTAAATAAGATAATGGAGATTATTTACAGTGCACTACTGCTGTATTATAGTATATAGATATTATAAATACAGCTTGGCTAAAAAACGAATCAGTAAATAGTCTACCAGAGTTATTTTGAGAAACTAAATTAGAAAAACCTTTTCCCTCCATTTCACAAAAGAACCAAGCCGCAGAAGAATTAAATAAGATATTTATATATGCTCGCGACGCACTGAAGTTTTAATAATATTGGCTTTACGAAAATAACAATAAGCTTTTTTGAAAAACCAGCATTTGAAATGAAAAAAAAAAGCCTTAGAATAAAGCAACTTAACGGCTTCATAGAACAGTACTTTTTGGGCGAGCAAGCGTACATAATGTGGTATGTCTGATTTGTTTGATCATTTACAGCAGAACATTCTGAGTTTATTTAGCGGAAATTCTGACACACTTGTTTGTGATCAAAGGTGGAAGTAAAAGTCTTGTCCATGAAGTACATGTGAAGCGGAGAAGACGCTTCTTCGTTTCTATCTATGAGATATCTATCTATCTATCTATCTATCTATCTATCTATCTATCTATCTATCTATCTATCTATCTATCTATCTATCTATCTATCTATCTATCTATCTATCTATCTATCTATCTATCTAAAAGGGTATAGCTCTGTTGGTGGCATTCATCAATCATTGGGTTCTGGGTTCAAATTCATTCATTCCAGCTATGGGACCAGACTCCATGAGTCCCTATTTTTGCAGATACATGAAGTGTCAGAGGGACACCTTGAATTGGATTGTTTGGATTCTCCAAAAATGTTAACTGATTGGTTATGTAACTTCCCATAAACATTGCTGTTTTGTTTATGCCCAAAAACACCTTGAGTGATTAATTATCAGAATTTGTTATGTCACTTTGTTTTGATTCGCCCATTATCCACTGTATAACTTGCAGAAGTACTGATAACTTACAGGTATAAACATTCATTTTGTTATCCAATGTTGTTGTAAAGATTCAAGATTCCCACAGCATGAAAGAAAACAATTACGTAACAAGTTTACTATGCCATTTCTTGCTCACATGCATATTGCTTGTGCTCATTTACATGGCCAGTTCAGTAGACTGCTCTGGGACGGTCAGCCCGACCCGTGTTGGATGAGTGCTCCAATCATCCTCCAGCCTCTGTCTCATTGCTGTGTCCTCTTATGGTCTTGCGCTATATACCTGAACTCGCATTCAAAGGGAGCTTTTCTTAGTTTACCAAATTTACTTTGCTGCATGTCTAATAATTTTTTTCTCCAACCTTTTCACACTGGTTTTACTTGTGGTACGGTGTCTCATAGGAAGTAGGTCGTAGTAGAAGAATTACGGTTCTTGGCATAGCATAATGCAACCGCAGTGAGCTACAGTGATGGTGATGGCATAAGGTCTTTAGGCATGAGCCCTTCAGGCCTGTGGATAGCTGTGGTTAACCTGTATTGAATGCTTCAAGGCTAAATGCTCCCCAGGGAGTTCAGGATGACTCCCGGATTGGCCTACTTAACATGTAATTGCAAAGTCGATTGAGCTTGTCACCGATGATGATAGACTGTAACCGCGTGTAACTGACTAAACGCTCTCATTTTCCGATTCTCGTCTACTTTTTTTACAATTACACTTTCTCTCTATTTGCTCAGAGAGGTTAGGTCAGTTTGTAGAGCTCTGGACATTTATCGCTGGGTTCAGGGTTCTATTCCAACTCTAACTGGGTCACCATGATTGATAATAAAAGTGGGACAACAGTTTCAGTGATCCTTTGCCTCATTTCTCTGTCCTCCTCCTGTTCTATTTAGCCTACATAGTGCATAAATGCAGGATGTAAAGCCCAATCACCCACCTATCCTCTCACAAAGTGCTCAGTCACATTTGCAATCATTTACATTATCCATTTGCACTTTTCAACAGCTAAATGAAACAGATGAGTTCTTGCCTGAATTGACTCAAATGAGTATTGCCAATTCATGTGATTAATTGGAGGCTAAAATTTGGTAAGCGAAGAATAACAATCTTATAATACATCATTAGCCGACGCTCGTCACTCGAAATTGTTCATCCTCATAGCTGAGATTTATTCATTCCATTTGCAAGAGACGCTGGCATTAAATAATTCATGTAGATAAAAGCGTTGTGTGTGTGCGTTGTACCTTTTATGAGAGAATTACAAATCACTCTGCCCCCTCTATTAAGTCTACTTCGAGTATTTTCTTTCTCAGTCTACACCTAAAGAATAAGAACATCAGATTCTGTGGTTTTCAAGAAATAGCCAAGCAACAGATACGGAAAGCATGGGGAATGTCTGGGCACAGTGTGCAGCATTCAAGCCAGTCAAATTATGGCAATTTATGCTAAACTGCTTGTCGTTGACTGACCTGGTCTGGGGCAACTCATTGCTTGAGATTTACTTCGCCACTAGGGGATCTGCTATTTGCTCACAGCTCCCCCTACATTTACACCATTTGAAAGTCATGTGATGGCGTCCATTATGTTCACAACCGTGACTGTCTCAGTAGATGTTTTAAATGATCTGAAACTAGCGAAAAGGACGTGGCGGTCATCAAATAGATGAGGATTGAGGAACTAGCGCTAAACCAATTTTCAGTTGAATTACTTGTAGAATTAAATCAGTGACAGTTCTGGTAGCTTGTTTCTAATGCAATACTCTAAGAAAATGTTGCTACAATCAGGCTACAAAGTTCTGACTAAGCCAATGCTATGAATCCTATGTTTCAAAATTTAGATTTCCCTACAGATCCTACTGGTCCAGCCTGTGTTTGAAGCAGACCTGTATTCGAGGGTCGCCCTCAATACAGCATTAGGCAAATACAGTACAATCATGTACTAGCTAAAGTGAAGGCTATGGATTGAGCCAATTTTCATAAATCTGTGCTGTACTCCAACGTGAGCAAATACAGTACAATCATGTACTAGCTAAAGGCTGCAGGATTGAGCCAATTTTTATAAATCTGTGCTGTACTCCAATGTGGTTGGTGTATTCCCACCGGCTCACACCATAACAGCCTGTAGCTCAACATATTGGCAAAACCTGACACTTGGTAATTGCACAACCATGATAGGCCAATAGGGGCTGCGAAACCATATTGATAAAGTGTTCGGGGTGATATTATGATAAATTCCATGGGTATTGAACTTCAATCAAGTGCCCTTCCAACCATGAGATAGGCGGCTGAGGGGATGGCTGACTCGCCTATCCTATCAGGACGGGGCGCAACCAGATCGCGGTCAGACTTCGATATAAGACCACGCTCAGAGCAGGGAGACCACCCAAACAGGGTTAAAGGATCGACCTGTGAATCACGATACGATACCTAAAGCGAATTCAATATCATATCGCTATCATAGTCAACCTACAACCTTATATTGTATTTGGATATCATTGTCAGGCAATATTCTATAAATTATTTCTTGTAAGGGATTGATAATAATATATATATATACTAAAGTAAAAGGATTTATATCTGTATTCACTATTGCATTGATTAAAAATGTTTATTTATTATTCTGAGTTGCCTTTTTCCTTGTTATTTTCCTGCCACCAATATCTGTGGACTGCCTCTTTAATGAATTATTTGTAATGTGATCTGGATCCCAGATAACACCGCTCTTTGTGAATTCAAAGCGGAAGCTAAAAACCAACAGATGTTTTCAACCAATGATGTATATATCTGCAATTCTACTCTACAAAAAGCAGCCGCAGCGTTCGCCGTTCGTAATCAGAGACAGGACTGTAGTTGCATTTCAGCTGCCCGCAGGAAATGTCGGATACTTCGCAATCCAGTAGAAGAGGAGTAATTAGCAATTGAGCTGACAGGGTTTAAATTAGATCCACTGGAATAACACTGCAGCTGGTGAGCCACCCTCTGCCTCAGTCTGCCTGAGTCTCTGTTCCTGCGAGACTTCAGTGTGATTTAGCTTTTGCAGTCAATATTCTGGCTTAATTCTGGCTCAATTCTGGCTCAATTTGACATATTGTAGCCTGATTCTGCCTTTATTTTGGCATTATTCTGGCTTTATTTTGCTCATCCTAGCTTGATTCCTGGCTTAATTCTCGTTTTATCCCCCCTATGTAGGTCTATGTGTATAATTACAACATTTTGTCAATGTGAGAGATATTGAGACAACCTGTGCTGTACATCTGATTCACATAATTCTCATCTCTTGAACATTGGACTTTAGATCTAACTTTAGGCATTTTTATCTTGAACAGCTTTCTGGCTCATTGAATTCATTCTGCTTTCATAATATTCAATCTTTACTTCTCAACTACATTGTATTTTGGCTAATCAAATCTTTGCAAATTTTTCAGGCTCAACAGAATCATTCCTGATTCCTGGAACAATTGTTATCACAAAGCACTCTATCAACATGCTTGACAGATGCTTGTTTCTGACTGTGCTTTCAGTACATACTTTTATGATTGCACAGCACTTTGTCAATGTAGCATAGTGTCAACGTATGTCATGATTTCATGGGCTGCCTTATGAGATTAATTCCCTTGGAATGAATATGGTAATTGCCATCATATCATATTTAAGAGCGCATACAATATGTAGACATTAATGTACTGTCGCCCATGAGCATACCATTGCATGAATCCCATGGTGCCATACACACAGATTTACTAAGCGGCGTTGCCTGTAAAGGACACACATAAAGATGATGTACACATCGTATGTTCTAAATGACACATCAAGGCGCTTTACATTCTCATATCTAAGAGGTACGGAGATTTAAATAAATCTTATGTGCATTGGATACTCAAGCTATATTACTATCCTGTGCATTGCCATCTTGAAGAGTCCGCTCTTGGTGCAAAATAAACTTTCACTTACTAATCTATGAAATTAAAAGTTTTAATCCAAATTAAACAACACTGCAGAACTTTTGTAAAATCCCCTACAGGTATACATGACTACACATGCCATGTTTAATTAGATATTTTCAAAGAAGCTTAAAGTACCATAGACATTAATCGCAAAGTAGACATCAACCGACTGAGCCGCGATTAGATACAGAAATAGTACAGAAATAGTGCATGGAGATAAGAAGAAGTTTACTTACCCAGTTTTTGCAAAATTCGTCCAGTACTTCATCATTTTTATACTGAGGTCTCTCTCATGCTCTGTATAGTTAAGTCCGGTCTTAAGCGGCTCTCCAAACACAAAAATAATATCATCGCCATGGAGGACCCCCATCCACTGGGGCCAGGCGTTAGACGTATACCTTTCTGTCAAGTAATATGCATACACATTCTCTCCAGCACTTGCATAGACATTTTGAAACTTGTTGACGTTGCAGGTGAAGTGGAAATCTCCCACAGCAGCGTCTAACGCTAAAATGTTTGCGAGCTGATCGTCGGGATCAAGCCAGTTGGTATATTGGTAAGTGATGGCCCCGAGGCCAAAGGTGTTGATCTCTTTCGGGTACTGAGGGTAATAGAAAAATAAGGTGTCAATGCTGAAGCGGAACTGTTCGCGAGTCATTGTGCTCTTGTTAAGCTTGAGGTAATCGGGCAGTTCGTAAATGAGGAAAAATGAGCCTTCGTTCAGGTTGCTTCCGAGCAGAATTGGACACTTCTTGAAGCTGTTTCTCTTCAGAGACAACTCCGGGGCTTCCACCAAGAAGGAGCCGTCTATAACAGGAACAAATGGGAACTGCATTATTCCTCGGGATACCCATTGTTCCTCGACCAGTTTTTGGGGCGGCACCTTCCGCAAACAGTCGGCTATTTGCTCCATGTCATCTGACTTTGGACAGTGCAAGTAATCGTAAGCGAGTTCCAACGACCGCCGCCTCGCTTCGTCGGGCGTGACTGTGGCCCATGGCATGTTTGCCGTACCACTCGACATGATGGCTCGCTGAAACTTGCTTCTACTCAGAGGTGAGAGGAGGTGCAGGCTGACGCTAACTGATCCTGCGCTCTCTCCAAATATTGTCACATTGTTCGGATCTCCTCCGAAATGTTTGATGTTCTTCTGGACCCATTCCAGTCCCATGAGCTGGTCGAACATTCCAGCATTTCCTGGAGCGCTGGGATCTCCAAGAGCCAAGAACCCAAGAGCTCCCACACGGTAAGCTATAGAAACGACAATGATATTATTGGTAGCAGCGAGAATTTTACCATCGTACAAATTCAACGTGGTCGTACCGCTGTAGAAGCCGCCACCGTAAATCCATACCATTACAGCGGATTTCCGCAAGCGTGGGTGAGTCTTGGGTACCCATACGTTTAGATAGAGACAATCCTCACTGACTCTGGTGTTGGGATTCCACATGGTGGACCCCCGGAATTCACCGAAAACATCGTCGGGACTCTGGTAGCAAGAATTGGGCAGTTTCGTTGCGTTGTAAATACTATTCCACGACTCGATCGGTTGGGGATGCTTGTAACGCAGGTGATCCAAGGGCGGCTTTGCGAAAGGTATTCCTAAGAACGCGTCCACTTTGCCCATGTGGGGCAGATGATAGCGGATGCCTCGCACACGTCCCTTCTCCGTGTTGACAATCAGGTCATCTCCTCGCCCCGAGTCAACGACTTTTGTTGTTGAGAAGAGAACGACGAGGTTGAACAAGAAGAAGTGACTGCAACGCCAAGACTCCATGGCTGCCAGAAATGGCAGGACCATCCTCAAGTGTCAGCCTGAAAAGACAGAAAAAAAAGTAAATATATGTGCAATATTGTGCATATTGATATTGAAGATAAATAATACTTTTCCTTATTGATAACAATTATGTGGGCTGTCTATAGCCGGTGAGGAACCTAGGTGGGGGAAGCTCCTGTGGGCAATTTGACCTATTTTGACGTCAGGGGACGTCAGGCTGATGTCAGTTGATGTCAGAATGCCTACTGGATTAGGGACTCAAATTATTTCCACTTTCTCCTCTAGAGTTGCTGGAGAAAATCTATTTTTCTCAGCCTCTTGTATATTATAATATTATAGCATTTTACCTCTGTCTGATTGGCTGACCACAACATGTACCACACACACACACACTAAAGACTTGATTTTGAATTTAATATAAGATTTTAAACCTTTCAAAAACCCACAATCAAATCTACAGATAAAATAATTTGAAAAGAAAATTTGATCAAAGCTCGTGATGACTTACAATTGTATTTGCTTGTATGCTTTCATTAAAATTTCAAACATACACTACTAGAGAGCAACATATTTTACGATGCAGACCAATAAGGACACTTTTTTTCCCATCTAGGAGCATGTCGAGACATAGGGAAATGTGATATGCATAATTTTGTGAACATTTTCCAAAGAGGAAAATTTGACAAAACAAATCAGAGAGCGTGATGTGAGTTATAACGTGTCATCCAGCACCTAATCACCGATGAAACATTGCAAAAATTATTCCGAGAATCATTTTAGAATAATATCACATTTTAGTATACTGCGCAATCCAGGCATCATGCTGAATATACAATATTATACATAATTTACACAGTAGACCCAGCCACAAATACCCTCTACTCACTAAGAGTCATCTACAATGGACCAATTAAATGTCTATGATGAATTTATTCAATTGTGATATAATTTTCTGCAAAAAATTACCAGTTAAAGACATAGATAACTGGTCACATGAAACACAATATGTCATAAATTAACATATAATGCCGTGTATGCAGTGACCAGTGGCGGATCCAGACAGGGTCATCTAGGGGGGGCCCAGGCGTGTTTCGGCACTCGCGGGCCGGCGTCTCAGCGTAATTTCTTCAAAATAATATTATTAATCGCAGTGGTCTAGGGGGGGGGGCGTGCCCCCTAGGCCCCCCAGTATCCGCCACTGGTGACAAATGTATTGTAAGCAATAGTGGTGTAAAATATACAAGTTACATGTATATACTATACATAATATAAATTTCGAACAACAATTGCTGCAATTGCCCCAAAACAATTGGCAGGATAACTTTCTTGAGGATCAATCCCTGGCCCTATTTGAATTATTTGGTTGCGAAACCTTCAGGCTTGCATTCGTTCTGTACTATACCTTTAAAGTTCTGTTAACTTTCAATTGCAACAGACCACAGATGAATAAATGTATTTGCAGAAATACAGAGTTCCTGCATTACGGCTCACATCTCATCCATAAATAAGAATAACTAATTTTAACCGAGACTTTTGTTTTATTGTAGCTATCAGCTGATAATTTCGGTGTCAGCTTGTGTACAGTTTTCTAATCTTTACCATATGGTTGTTCCAATCACATACTAATCCTAGGAAGCAATGAAAAAGGTGACAGTCCTTCTCCGCTACACTGTAAAATTTGAAATTTTGAGTCAGGTCAAATGATTGAGTGAGATGGTTGCACAATTTGTTTGAGCTAACATAGCTTGTTGCTTTGAGTTATGATAATATTTTCTGTTGTCATGACTTAAAACAACAAGCTGTGTCAGCTCAAAGGAATTGTGCAACCATCTCACTCAATCATTTTTAAGCTGACTCTAAATTCAAGTTTTACTGTATATCTGTACTAGAATTGTATGCAAATTTCATATTACAGCCTGTCACTTTGATATATAAAAAAGAGTGGACTATTGCACTGTGAAAATGGCACTTCGTGTGTCATCATATTGATGATTTGTCATGATCATACCCAATACTTTCAATGTTAATTTGATTTAAGGAGACTAATCCCGCTTGTTGGTGACAGCCAAACGAAAGGATTATGCATCTGATTTTCACTCTAAAATAATCAGGGATGACAAGTCAAATGGCCTTCTCTTGATCATGACTAACCAAACAGCCTCTATATGTTTTCCTTGTTGAAAGTAGAGAAGATGACACGTCATCGGCTGTCACTAGTCACAAATAGCATTTTTCACTGTGAACTGGTCCTCATTTTTTCTTGATCAAAGTGACAGACTGTAATCCTATGTGCTGCCTAGCCGTTCAATATTTCCCAGATTAGACAGTGGCATATGCTATAACATCCACTTATCCGAAGCAAAATTACGTCGAAAATGTTCTCAGCTTCAGATGTCATTCCATGTGATATCCAGCTGCAAGTAGTAGCAACATGTAAGCATATACAGTGAACATAGTCTTCGCTCAGATTTTTTCCATGGTTTTTTTTAGAATTAATTAACGTATGCGACACAGATGCTGATCAAGTTACATACACAAGGCGTCAAGTTACGATTCTCTCAGATAAGCCATTAGTGCCGTCTGTTATTGTTGGATTTTCGAGCAAAAAAATTAATTGAACAAATGTAACAAGTTTGGGCCGGGATAAATATTCCATTTTTTACATAAAAAAGAAGTGTCACTAAGGAAACAATATTCTAGATCAACTATTCACTTCATCAAAGCTACTCAATGCTTGATGATTACATTAGTATTCAATATACAACTTATGGCTCACTGTTCACAAATTACAAGTGCTTAGAAAAAGAATGCTTTGGAACGTTCCTTGTGAGGTCACATCCCTATTCCTGCCTTGTTATTATGTATGACAGATAAGTTGTTAGTGAGGTCATATCCTATGCTTGCAATGCTTTCAGCACAAGTCACTGAATGAGTCACACCACTCATCACTGAGGTCACAAGTTACTAAATAAGAAATTTATTTAAATTGACACTTCATCAATGTGATGCCTTTTATGACCACAGCTCGATATTAGTACTTACAATTCTTCGACTGTAAAGAGTCTGGGAATTAGAATTACATACACCGCAATATAGAAGACAATGTCAGCAGAAATTGAGATCTTTTGCTGAGTGCATCACAAAGTTCTTTGAGACTCTACATTTTGGCGACATAAGTGATTTTTGGCTTCTTGAAGCACTTTTGTTGGGGTCATTCGACTGGATGGAAAAAAAAACATCCATAATCTAATTTTTTTTATAATGTCGATTATATAAAAATTGTAGGTTAGCTACTTTTTTTTTCGTAGGCATAATATTTGTTTGGTTGGTCAAGCTGAGAGGCTAAAAACTAAATAAGAATGGCCTTGAAGTCTTGTAGAGACAGACTTGAAAAGGAAACAAACATTCGGGTACATTTACGATGTTGTTTTGATGTCCGTAAATGGTGTTAATAATGTTGTTTTCACTTTTAGTCTCAGGTTATATTTGATGTTTGTCACTTCAGGTTCTCTGGGTGCAGCAGGGTAACTCTTCTTGGTGTTTTTTTACTTTTAAAAATTTTATTAAGCCTTCATTGGAGAGAAAGTCTCTTACTGCTTTGTTAATATAAGGGGGTAACACTGGACATACAGATTATCAGATTTAAAAGGATGTTTGAATCATTAGTATTTTAGTATACTCTGCATGACAAGATTAGCTTGTTCAGAATCTCTAGCGTCCAAAGGGAAAACCTATAGTGAGTCACGTTTTGGGCCAAATTGAGTTCAGGTCAAAATAGGACTTCTGAGACATGTTTCTATATATTTATTAAGTTTAGATTTTCATGAAGTGGTCCGTTACCCCAGAATGACACTGGCAAATCCCAGTAAGTCCGTCTCTTACTGCAAGGACTGGAACTTAAATTAAGTCAATTTTCTCAGAAACTCCAAAATGTGACTTACTAGGTTTTCCCTTTGGACGCTAGTTCTACAGCAGCATAAGAAGAAAATCAATTTTTTTGGTGTAGAGGTCTGACCTTTTTTCCTATACCCCTCTTCCTCTCACTTCCTGTGACATTTCTTGCTTTCATTGAGCTTCACCACTAGCTTCAAAGTTGCCTAATACACCTGTTCTTGTGGTTTTGCTATCATCCATTGCTCTCTGTCATACTCTGTGTAAAGTTTCTCAACTGAAGAACTATCTGTTTTGTGAGTTGACCCATTTTTTGGCCCTTTTCGCTCTCATCATGTTCGAGATTTGTTTGTGCCCTTTACAGTTTTGAATCGATTACGAGGGTCGAGAACTTTACTTTTGTTTTCACAATTCAAGACAGGAAACTGTGTCACAAATACCACTTATGTCTGGAGTGTTAAAAACAATTGTTGACATTCAAATTTCACTGCGAAGGAAAGTATTACATCACAGTGTTGCAGCTGTTGGTGGACATCAATGACCTCACAACAAGCTCTATCAATCACATCGATATTTGAAATGAACTGTCAATTTGTCATTTGGCAGCTTGTGACCTCATTGATGAGTGGTGTGACAAGTTAAATAACTTGTCCTGACAGCATTGCAAGTACAGTGGTACCTGTGTTATAAGACTCCCTGTTGTAAGACTAACTTGCCTTATGTGACCGACCTACCTCCTGCGCTAACTAGCCAGTTTTTGTGCATTTTGCACCCTGACGAGAGACCGCACCCCGTAAAGAGACCGCTTCATGACCGCAGAAGGGGCGGTCTTATAACCCATGGACCACTGCATAGGAAACAACAAGAACAAATTGCTTATGAGTCAAAGAAAACAACATTGCATGGGTAGGGACATGACCTCACAAGGAACATGTCAGTGCTATTTTGCAAACCCTTGACATTCATCAGCTGTATTTGCTTGCAAAATCAGTTTCATGGCATTGAAATGACTGATAAGGAGTGTTGAAACTGTATACAGATGTATCACACATATTTATATGTATCATGCATAGCTTTTTAAGTATATTTTGTATCTTAAACTCTCAGAATATAGCCTAAAATTGGGTAAAAAAACATCATTAATGCCATTTGTACATCAAAACACCATTCGAAATGCGCTAAAATGTCATATCAATCTCTATTTTAAAGAATATCCCATAAAATTTTCAAGTGTGAGAAAGTCGTACAAACTAGCATCATTCTTGTCCAGAGATAAAAATACTATAAAATATTCAACATATCAACATCTAATCATTATTCTATAGCTAAACTAATATAAACCTGCTGTCTCTATCTGTCGTTGCGAATGCATCAAGTTCATGGTCCACACAGGCAGTAGTGTTGTCTTGTTGCCTGACTGTCTGAGGCTTTTATGCCCTCTAAATTGCCTGATGCTTCAAGCTCTTTAGGCTTAGGCAGCTCGAAATAGCTCCGTGACCCAAATCGTCACGGAATTCAGAGTGCAAAGCAATCACGACACTTTCATGACAACGCCGGAGATGCTGCACTGTCGTGACAGCACTGCGACAGGGAACTCGCACTTTCATGTGACAGCGCGGTAACCCGGAGCACCGGCACAACCACCATGCTGTGATAGCATTGTGACGGTGTGTGACTCGAAGCATCTTCACAGTTTCGAAGACGCATTCAGATTCAGATTCAGATAACATTTATTCATTTTTCTCAATGCAATCAGTTATTATTTATGTATTAATACAATTGGTGGACACCCCAATGAAGGCCCAATGGACCCCATTCATCTTGTAGGGTGGCCATAAATGAAAAGATTGAGTAATTACCGATTTCTCCTGTTGTTTCAGGTAAAAAATTCAAATAGGAAAACTGCAGACAGATCGCAAGGAGCAACGGAGTGCTGCAACCCCCTATGAATTCATCATTAAGAGTCTTTAAAAATGTTTTGAAATCTTATCCATTTAAGGCTAGGCAAAGCTTGTAAGGATAGAATCATTAGAATGTGCCATATGATTTAATCTTTGGAGGCATATACCTCTCAATTTGACATGCATATAGGCTACTTGCCACATTGCGATTAGTAGGCCCAGTTATGGTTTTATAACCCTACACGACAGTAACACCACCCAGATTCCAAGATGACACAATCTGTGATGCAATTTATGACGTCACTTGGTGACATCACTTTGGGCGTCCTCCGTCTTCCCCATAATGGCCTTCCTGGTCCTCGGCTGATTGTTTGGCCTTAAGGTACATCTCCCCGACGTTCATTAGCATAATTTGTTTAAGGTTCAATCTAAGATTACATTTAACGTCGCCCAGTACAATGTAATCTGTGTTAAGTGACAACGATTGGAAATCTTGTTACCAAGCAAATTCCAGATGGGATATTGCGACAAAAATTGCCAAAAAATTGCGGAAGAAATTTGAGAAGAAATTGCAAAAGGAATAAATAGGCGAATTCCATTATTTCGATGAAGAGAGTAAGATGCTGCATCTATGTACTGTTACACATGTACCAAATTGAGTACGGGTAAAAGAGAATTAGTTTTTCATGGTGATCATATAAGCCCAAAACAAGGTATTATAGCCCTACTTCTTAGAATGTGCGGGCTCCTTTTCTTGATTCATCATACGCATTGAAATATAGCAATGCATCATCTGATAATATCCATCCAGGATGACAATCATTTGGAGCTGATTGAAACCCAGTCTCACTTGGAGAACCATCAAAGTTTTCAACTGAGCAAACCACCTACACTGTAAAATCTGAAATTTTGAGTCAGCTGAAATGATTGAGTGAGATGGTTGCACAATTTGTTTGAACCAACACAGCTTGTTGTTTTAACTAATGATAACCTTTCTGTTGTCATAACTTTAAACAACAAGCTACAATGATAATGTATGTCAGCTCAAAGGAATTGTGCAATCATCTCACTCAATCATTTAAGCTTACTCAAAACTCAATTTTTTCAGTGTAACTGCATTTTTTTTAGTGTAACTGCATATATGAGGAATTACTTTCAGTTCCAGCCTTGAACCATGTCAGAAACCAGCAAACCTAGCTTGACCATAGATAAAATATCATATCAAAGAAAACACAACATGCCTTGATGTCTCTATTAGCTTCATATGAATAAGCATGGTACAGCTCAGGTTTAAGCCTTGCCCAGGTCCTTGTTACCAGCTACCAAAAAACTTGGTATATAGTCAGTAAAAGGAAGGCATGATTCATACTGAAATGAGATATGAGGAGAAAGCAGAATACGTATATCTAAATTAGCGTTATAGAGATAGTGAGAAATAGTAATGGTTCAAGACAATGACCTTGTACACAGTTTCATTTGTCTGTTATCAGAACTCAAAACAACAAGCTATGTAAGCTCCAAGGAATTGTGCAACCATCTCACTCAATCATTTAAGCTGAGTTTTGGAGCAGTTTTCAAAATTCAAATTTTACAGTGTAAAAAACACTACTTGCAAAAGAAGTAAGGATACAATATCCACAACATAAATGCTTTCATTTTAGTGTATATCCTTACTGCTCAGATACTAATTATTCATACTAGTCAAAAAAGTATATTTGCCACGAAAGAAATTGTTAATGAAAACGCGACCTGGATGCATTTCTGAATTAGCTGCCTGGGAAGGGTAAGAAGTAGTACAGGCTGAAGCACAGTTTCTTATTACCAACTTGTTAACACCACAGAAAGTTACAAATATTCAGCAGAATATGATAGAAACTGAGAAATTGTTAATGAAAACTCAACCTGGATGTATTTCAGAATTAGCTGCCTGGAAATGGTAAGAAATAGTGCTGGCTGAAGTACAGGTCCTTGTTATACTTCTTGCAAATGCTACAGAAAGATCTCAGGTTACTTTTCTGTAGCAGTTCAACACTAATGATGTCACAATTAACCGACGCCTCAAGTGACGTCTTTTTGCTCTTTCCTAACGCTGCTACTTTACGTCTCGCGGCCGTAATCACGCCAACAGTGCTGTTCAGGTGCACATCAAAGCGGCTACAGCAAATAGTCCAGTAAAAACTGACATGATTTTCAGGAGACCTTGAAGTAAATAATAACAGGCAGAGTTGGGTATCACAAGAAAGCCCTGAAACCATAGTTTCAGGATATGGCAATTATTTTTTCCCTAACCCTGGGGAACATTGAATTATTTTGGTTACCGTGGCAACCAAATTTAAATAAAATTAAATTAAAATTTTCCATAAAATGCTGCCTTATACAGAGAGAATTGGTTACAAACACAATCAGACTGTACTACATGGGTGTACTAAAGAAGGATGATCAAACTAAAACAATTATAAGTACGGATTACATATTCAGTTTCCATGGCAACCAGGAAATCAGTGAATAACAAACTCTTTCAAAATAAGCGTTTATAATTTCCTTTATTTTAAGAAAAATTACATGACTCTGCAGGTAAGACTTACATATATTGAAAGCAAACATTCCAGGCTTTCCAAAAGTGTCTTGCTTTTCTTTGTATGTTAAATACTTTTTTCACAAAGTGTTGCTGTAGCAACCAATGTCAACAAATTCGGGTCATCTAGCATTTGGTAGTAACCACATACCATTTATGGTAAGCATTTTCGCAAAAGACCTACAAAATATTTGAAGCAAAATAGTGGTGTTGCGATTGCTAATGGTTCCGAGAGTTATCAAAAATAATTTGCATAAAATTTCATCTGTAGAAGTGGCCCTAATTTGCATATTCAAAATGGCCACCATCTGAGAAAGAAAACTGTTGATATCTCAATAACTAATTGAGATAGAGCCACAAATTTCGCACCAAAACATAGGTTTTTTGGGATGAGGAATCCAATGGTGAACTTAATATTTATGATTCAAGGACAATTTCATGCTCCAGAATAGGGTTTAGACCATTTTTGCGCACTGACACTGGCCTGATGGACCAAAAACAAGCTGCGCTAAAATTGATTTTTGATACTTCTCTGCGAAAAAACATCAGGGAATTAACTAACCTGTAATTTCATTCAATAACTACAGATATATGTTTCACTAATAATGGTTCTCAGTTCACATAGCCTTTACAAACAACTGCAACTGGTAGTGATAGCAGATTAATGTATATTTCTTCTCACACATGACTTGAGGGTCAATACACTCTTTGTGTTGTTGGGTTTAGGGTTCGAATCCAGCTCCTGGGCCTATGTTTGAAAGCAGTTTCAGTCATCCTATACCTCACTGCCATGTCTCCTCCTGTCCTTATTAGCCGACCAAATGCATAAATACAGGGCATTAATCTCAAATCATCCATCTGTTGATAGTAGATATGTTCAATGCCTGCAGCAGTTTCACATCCCAGTTCTGCCAAGAGCCTTAGAAGAGGCCTGTGGGACTGAGCTCAGTGGTCAGTGGTGGATCAAAGGGGGCCTTGGGTGGAGTGGCACTGGCACCCAACATTTTGGAAATCCTGGGAAGATGAAACCTGGACGAAATCAAAATTTTGAAATTCTCTGCCATTAACACTTGATATATTGACCATTAAATACAATAAATAATGTAATAACTACAAAGAGCTTACACTGCATTGCCTGTTTTTTTGCTTAATTTGAGCTGAATCTATTGACATTTAGAGGTTGCACATTGCCCTTGAACCTTATAATGTAAATCCTCATTGACAAGCTCTGAAAATCACAGGAGGCTCAGAATAAAAATTTTCCAACTATTACAAAAATTAGGGATAGTTTTGAAGAATTTGTTCAGAATTGGCATACATTTTTCTTTAACATATACAGGAAGGGCACCACAGGGTGGTAAAATCTTGAAATTAGGCGATTTTTGTCATTTTAATCAAATTGGCCAGTCCCACCCAACACTATCAACAAAAAGGTTTTATATTGAACTTTTAAAGGTTCTATAGGCAGGTATAGATAAGGAACTCTAAAAGTTCATTATTCAAGTTATAAAAAGGTTCCATCAGCAAACATCATTCAATTTTTAAAAAGGTTCAGTCTGCAAACAAACACAACATTTAGATAATCCAGCTGTAATGAACTCCCGCAATGGAACATCTTTCTCCCTAGTTGGGAGGATAGCGTCCTATCATATGGCCTTCCGACCAAGTATTGAACCTTTTCTAATTAGTTGAACCCTCACAAAAAATATAGAACCTTTTTTTGGCTGTGAGTTCTTTATATATACCTTGAAGAACCTTTTGCGTTAAGAGTGCAGCCCAGGGTTGTTAAAAATGAAGTTCATGGAAAAATTCAATTGAACAGGAAAGGTGAGGGTGTCCGAAGCCCAGCAACAAGAATACTTTCAAGTGGCATTGGCTTATAAAAGCTACTCTTTTAACCTTGTTTAGCTAGAAACATTGCAAATCTGTTAAGTTTAAGGAAACTATAATGAATTTCATGTTAGTTACCTGTTTCTGGCTGTAAAATTCAAAGATTGCCAGGGCTGGCCTTTGTCACAAGTTTATAACTTTTTCATAAATATCGATCATTTTATTTCATTGAAAGCGCTAAATCATTGTAATATTAGGCCTACTTGGGATGATTTCCTCGAGAAAGAAGCTGAGAACACAAAGGAAGGACTTTCTCAATCTCCTTTCTAAGAATTCAGAAACTGAGAGGGACATTCAACAGATTGTGGATCAACACAGAGTCAAAGTCAAGGGGCAAGGAAAATGTGAAATTTTCAAAATCTATGAATACCTAGATTTATAAAAAATGCCGAATTTCATGATTTATGACCACTGCAGATGCTGTGTTTCTTTTAATTGTGCGATAATGCGCCTCATGTATTGAATGAGGTAATGACACACACTTGTGATACTTATTGTATTATATTATCCTGTTTCAAGTTTGTGTCAGTAACACATTCCCTCAAAAAAGTCAATATTCTGAAAATAAGCCAAAATGAGTCATATCTCAAGTTCTATGGCATTTGTCACAACATGAACTACCGCCCCTCTTAAATTTCAGACTTTTTAAATTATGAACCACCCTACAGCCATATTATCTGAAAAGACATTTACTGATCAAGAAAATTGTAATTTCAAAAAGGTTAACAATATTATTTGTAGACACAAGGACTGAATGTGAATTTTTTCAAGTACATGTATTCTATATGGAAAAGCGATATCAAAAAATTATGACATCACTTGTTACCATAGTATCATATGCCTTAGAAAAAAATTCACATTCAGTCTTTATGTCTGCAAATGTGAAATCAGCTGTAAAAATGCATACTTAATCAAAGTGGAAACTTTTCAAATATTATGACTGCGGGGCCGGGAGAGAGGGAGTTATGCGTGATGAGGTAATAATTTTTCAAATGTTTTTTAAGGGGGGTACACATTTTTCACAACATGTTTTTAAGTTGGTATTTTACAAAATAAAACATAAAACGCACCTACACTCAGTTTCTCCGCACCTTTGTATGAGCAGAATCTGTACTTGTGAACATCCAACCACAGTTGCCAGATTTCATTGGGTGACAGACCCATGCATCAGTAGCAATAATATATAAGGTTGCTCAGTTGCCTGTCATTCAAATCAACAAGGGTAGCTTCTAAGCAGCTGGACGGCCAAGTGGCTAAGGTGCCCGCCTGTTACGCTGAAGGTCTTTGCCTTGGAGGGCTCGAATCCCGGGGGGTGAACCCAAAATTTTCAGTGTACCTTCATGAGAAAAATCACAGCTGGATGTCGTTCGGATGAGACATTAAATTGGTGGCCCTTTGTACCAGTGTCTATGCTGGGTAAGTAAAAGTTCCCTCATAATTATGGGGTAAATGTGTAACATGTTGAGGACTGCTCTCCCTCCCATCTCATCAATCAACCCTCGTGAGCACCCAGAACTAGTGGAGCACAGAAGAACTGAAGCCGAGACCGAGGCATGAGTCTTTAGACCTCCATCAGTGGAGTGGGAGTCTTGTTAGACCTTTCCATGAAAATTATTCGGCCAGGGCATCTTGCTAAAATTTTGGGCTAAAATGTGCAGTTAGCATAGCGGGTGCCCCTCCAGAGAACAGCGTGCCCCCGCAGGTAAGCTCAAGATCCCCTAGTTATGCCACTGCCCTTCTGCTCCATGCTGTGTTGGAGGTCTGAAGGCCGGTCTCATCCACTGGGCCAGCCGCGAGTTTTGGCGTCCATCTTGGTTTTCTCTAAGTGAAATACTAATCTCACAGAGGACACATACAGAAGATCTCAATGTTGACAACAATAGAGCTCTCTTTGTTTTGTGAAAACAGACAATGTCACAATAACAGAATAATGTAATGTGGGATTGGATGCCAAATGACTATTTGAAATTTTGGCTATATATATGTGCGTAAAGTTCCTCCCTATACCGCTAAAGATGCTATAGAAACTGAAGTCAAATCAATATCAAAGTCTGGGAAAAAGTCTACCAGTCTGACCAAACCTTACCAAAAAGTACATTCATTACTGACAAAAAAAAATCTGAGAAACATGGATATTTTACCCCATCTTCAGGGCTATTAAAAATAAGCTTTATATTTTTTAATCAATGAAAGCCCTTTCTGATTAGATAAAAGAGGCCTAAAGCTAATTATTGGTAACAAATGCTGGGTTAGGGGGCACTAAATTATGTAATTCAATGCTATCTAAAATATCTGACTCAAGTCTCAAGCAGACCCCAACTGAATGTCAGACTTGAAGAAACTTGCCGTATTCAAGGGAAGAAAATTAATACAGTAATCTGCAAAGAAGACCAGTTCCAGTGTTTGTAAAGGCTATGTGGTCATTCGTTGTGAACAATAAAATCACTATTATGAGACATGTATCTGTTGCTTTTGAATGAATTACAGGTTAGTAGATTCTCTGTTGTTTTCAGCAGAAAAGTATCAAATATCAATTTTAGCGCAGCTTGTTTTTGGTCCATCAGGCCAGTGTCAGTGCACAAAAATGGTCTAAACCTTATTCTGGAGCATGATATTGACCTTGAATCACAAATGTAAGTGCACCATTGGATTCCTCATCCCAAAAAACCTATGTTTTGGTGCGAAATTTGTGGCTCTATCTCAATTAGTTATTGAGATATCGACAGTTTTCTTTCTCAGATGGCGGCCATTTTGAATATGCAAATTAGGGCCACTTCTACAAATGAACTTTTATGCATTGTATTTTTGATAACTCTCGGGACCATTAGCAATCCAAAACGCCACTATTTTGCTTCAAATATTTTGTAGGTCTTTTGCGAAATGCTTACCATAAATGGTATGTGGTTACTACCAAATGCAAGATGACGCGAATTTGTTGATATTGGTTGCTTCAGCAACACTTTGTGAAAAAAGTATTTTACATACAGAGAAAAACAAGACAATTTTGGAAAGCCTGGAATGTTTGCTTTCAAGATATGCAAGGCTTACCTGCAGAGTCATGTAATTTTTCTTAAAATAAGAGATCTATATTATAAACACTTATTTTGAAAAAATTTGTTTTCCACTGATTTCCTGGTTGCCATGGAAACCGAATATGTAATCAATACTTATAATTGTTTTAGTTTGATCATCCTTCTTTAGTACACCCATGTAGCACAGTCTGATTGTGTTTGTGACCTATTCTCTCTGTATAAGGCAGCATTTTATAGAAAATTTTAATTTAATTTTAATTAAATTTGGTTGCCACGGTAACCCAAATAATTCAATGTTCCCCAGGGTTAGGGAAAAAATAATTTTCATATCCTGAAACTATGGTTTCAGGGCTTTCTTGTGATACCCAACTCTGCCTGTTATTATTTACTTCAAGGTCTCCTGAAAATCATGTCAGTTTTTACTGGACTAAAAGGAAGTGATACGCTTGAGAAAAAGGCTAAGGGGCATGCCCTCTCTTGTTGTCAGCCTGTTTGTCATATGCTTCAGGAACACTCTAAATAATGTCGGGACAAAATCGGTTTTTTTAGATTCAAAATGGTTTTTGAAAAACAAAATTTCAATGCAAAACCAACATGGATTTTTTTGAAATTTTTTAGAGTGAAGCTAGTGTACCTCCTTGTATGCCGCTCACCGATACGTTTGAGTCGGGTTCTGAGTTGTCGTTTTGCTTGTCGCTGTTTTCTTCGACAAAACTCTTCTATTTCTTTACCCAAACTCCTTGTTTCTCTTTGTGTCTCTTTGTCACATTCCTCCTTTTCGTCTCATATCTTGACTTTTTTTCTGTTTACACTGCGCTCATACGTCATATTCGTGATCACGTTTCTGAAAGGCGGGTCTCGAGAAGTCAGCCAAAAACATGTACATGTATATACATATATAGGAGCTAAGCATGTCTGGATAAAGCAGCGTGAAACTTATACGGTTCACTTTAAAACATGCTTTGGTATTTTCTCATTAAAAATTCTACAGACATGTCCTTGCTCAATGTCATTTAAAATTGTGAATATGAGATTATGCAAATGCATGGTAAATAAATTTTGTTCCATGAACTTTCTAAACTAGTCTAATAGATTTTCAAGGACAGAACTGAGTGAATTCAAAACTCATGGCTTATTGATAATCATTTTTCCCACACTATTGATATGCAAATGTACCAAGGACAACCAGTCACAAGTGTTTTCTTGCAGTATTCGAACTAACATAAAATATTAATAATGATACGGCACAATGAAAAGTTAAATTCTCACAGTGTTAAGTCAACAAAGCGGGCTGCAAGACTTCCCTCTTAGTCTGATAGTGTGATTACTGAGACCGCACTAGGCAATAAAATGTTACTGACTTCTGTTTGGTATAGACCTATATGTTGAGGACTTACAGCATTGTATCGCAAATTGCGAGAGATATATGGCGAAAAGAGGTAGTGCTGTCGCCCTCCTAAATCTGCCGCTAACTTAACATAGCCAAATTGGGTGGCTAACTTGAGGCTGCTAAGCAGAAGCGAAATATGACAGAAGAGCGTAGAGATAAAGCGCGATCTCAGTAATCACACTATCACACTTAGGCGGAAGTCTCGCAGCCCGCCTTGTTGACTTAACAGCTTCCATGTCCCTTGGGCCACAGGGAAATCTGCCGGGGGCCTCTGTTATCACCCGATGAAAATATGATGCAGGGCCCTAATCAAAATTAATTAGGCGAGAGCGCTGGTATGGGAGCTGCTGTCTTGTTAAAGCTGGCTGACAGGCTCTGACAGTGTATGTGCTCTGGCCATGTGCACAGTGTCTCTGGCAGTCTTGCACCGTTGCAGCACTGTCGCAGCACTGGGCTGCCGGGATCAAGCCAGTGGCGTCCATACAGGGGGAGGGGAAACGGGGTGGGGGGTACATGTCCCCGCATATTGGACCTGTGCCCCATGTTTAAAAACTATCTGGTCTCTTGTATGTAAATATCTGGGGATCACTGTATGTACATTAAGCTTCTATAAATATAACAACTCGAACTCTAACTCTGCAGGTGCACCTACTATGCTAACTGTATATTCAAAAAAGTTCATATGGGTGGGCACCTGAGAACAAATGCAACAATGGGTGACAGCAGAGTTACAAGTAACTGTAGGATTGCTGCCCCAACTTCCCAAGTGCCCCCCTTGAGATGCCCTAGTTACGCCCCTGGATGAAGCAGAGCAACACGAGAGTAAGTCGGCTATATTTAGAGCAGAGGGATTACAAGAGGATTGACGGGTATTTTGTGTTAATTTTCAGACACACACAGAGGAGCCCTGCTTCAAAGAAGATTGGAACAGAGATTGGGAAGTGGTGAAGCCCTGAAGAGCAGAAGGAGTGACTGCAAGCAAGGCAGTGCAGGGGTTGGTGAAGCCCATTGGTGAGCGTGAGAGATGGTACAACCCAACATTACACTAGAGAGGGAGAAATCAGAAATTGTCATGGAAGAAGCTACTGAACTAAATTTGGTTAACAAATTACCATATATGCAACATGCACAAAGAGAGCTGTCACAGTTACAGAGTGAATCACTGTTGTATTGCTGTTGTTCCAATTAAGAAGTTACTTTCTGTCAAAATAACCAAATTTTTCCTGGTGTGTGATAATAATTCTCTGTATTTCTGATCCACAAAATGCATTTGATTCAGTTCTAGAACAATAAATCCAGCAAGATATGGCTGCATTGGACTATAAGACTATGAGCCCTAAGTCTCACACCTCCTTGCACCTGACTCTGGTTTGTTTTGGCTTACTTCCTCTGCCCTTTGCCACATCAGGTTCTGGGATCTCAACACTTTGTAATGCACCAGACAATTTGTAATGCACCAGACAATTTGTAATGCACCAGACAATTTGTAATGCACCAGACAATTTGTAATGCACCAGACAACTTTTCTATTGATAAAACCCTTATATTTATAATGTTTACACGCTACCATATATCCCTGATTCACTGGTATTCATGGGATTTACAATACACACTCTGACTTATTTATAGCCGTTTTACAAATTATTTTCTTCTTGTGTTTGTGTAGTTGGTAGATTCACAAAACCTTCTGTGCCCAGCAAAACAAAATCACTGGCGATTCTTCTTCGGGTGGTACATTTACATTGTATGTCGATCTGCAAAACCTTCCCGCCACAAAACAACAACGTGATAATAGAGCACTGGAAACATTGAGGAGGTGGCAGACAGTTCCATAATACATTATCCATGACACATTCTAAGTATAGAGGCCCATTCTCTTCCCCACCATTGCTTTGCCTAATCCATCATGTGAAATACAATTTATTCTTCTCCACATTTAGGAAGTGGGCTTGGGCCAGCCGACATGACACATAGTTCATCATATTCTATTATTCTTAAAAGGTGACAACAGCGTACACTTTCAAGAAACTGTACAGCAAATCTGAGATGTATATGCCTTGATTCTTTCTCAATTTCTTTGTAAGTGCAATGTGTTGCCATCTACACCCTCGCCCATAAATTTAGAGGAAAACCGATATTTTCCTCAGAAAACAAGACTGTTTTTTTCAAAACCATTTCTTGTGTTGCAGATAGGTGACACAATGTCATGCATGGTAGCAAAATGGTAAAGGTGTTGATAAACCTGGCTCAAATGAATTGCTCTCATGCAATGTATTTTCTATTACAACATTAAGTGTAATATTTCTACCACTCCTTAGATGAAATTGTCAATATGTGTATAGCCTATTTGGTCTTCAAGTAAAGTGTATACCCAAAGGGCATTCAACATAAATTCAATGTTGCTAATTGGTGGAGGGCTTGTCTGTTTGTCATGTAGAAATAAATGTATGTTATAAATTATGTTGCGCCAAACTAACGCAATGTTGAGATTTTTTCATGATGTTGCCACACCGTCACTTGCAAATATCGTATCTTTAATATGGCTGCCCAGCATTGTGAAAACGGTACCACAACTTCCCACGCAAACAGTGTATCTTTGACGCTGCTTCAAAACATTGTGACAACATCATTTCTACCTTACAGTTGTACGTAATTTACACTAACATGGCGACATTCAACGTTGCTACAACGTAGATGTGCTCTTTGGGTAGTTGCGTTTTTATGAGTCATCCAAATTGGATTATGCTTTAATTAAGAGATTTTTGTTCGCGTAACACACAAAATAATTTTTGTGAGAAATTGCTGCTCATTCTTTTTCTGAGTGTGCAACACAATATTTCAAGAGTTTCATCCACGGAACTGCATCCTTTTAAGTCTGCAGTATACAATGTGACCTTTAATAGGAAACAAGATTTTTGTCTCCACTGTTTTTTTCTACATGTAACACCAGAAACTCTATAGTAAGTGTCTAACAGTGAATAGCAAGATTTCAATAGCATCTGAATAGATTGATCCACAGACTGCTTCTTATACTCTTTGGTACATCCTTCCCAGTCTCTTCACACACTCTCCGTACTACCCTGGGGAAAAAAGCCGGCCCAGCCTAGTTAGCGAAAGTTGCACCACAGCTAATCAGACCACTGCTCATGCGCAACACGTCTGGTTCTGGGCGTTATAAGTGAGCCTGAGCGGGGTTCGCACTCCTCCCCAATGGTTTGATTAAGCACTGGAATCTATACGAGGATCTTCGTCAGAGGTATATGGGGTTTCATAGAAAGGTAGATAGATAGGTTTTATATAGAGAAAAAATTTTATGCAGTAAATAGAAAATTGTCTATTAGAAATATGGATGGATAGATTAGACAGATGATTTATAAAAGATTGCGGTAGATAGACAGGCAATGGCTATAACAGTTGCCATCTCTAATATGGCTCTTAATTTGAGACAGTTTATTTAATGTTCAATCTGTGCACATTGAATGAGACACAAACAAAAATGCTCTATATAGATACACTGATAAGCTTCAGTAAAAAAATAGCAAAAGTATCAATAAAAATAATGTGCACAAGGACTTTAAAGGGCATTCTGCACATCATCTTACTACTGATCTAAAGTCCTGGTTATCTTGTTTAACGGTTATGTTGCAACTGCATAACAGGGCATAAAAAGGTATAGCAACAAATTGATGAAGCATGCAGCAGCGTTTTGTCCTAATTTGCTGACCTCTTGTTGTTTTGACAAATGTGGGAAAGCCCCTGAATGACATCACAGGACTCCTTCTTTCCAGTTTTTGTAGGATGGTTTTCCTGGGTCTCTAACATGGTATCTAAACAATGTGCATGTTCCTGTACAGTTGATCAACACAATCATAGGCAAATAAAACCCTGTGTACAAAGTCTGAATGAAATTGGTGCAGAAGTTTTTCTCAAAATGTGTCCACAAGATTCCAGAGGAGGACAGCAACAATAGGGCTTTGCCCTAAAACCTGACTGATATATTCGCAGTGAATATTCAGACAGTCAGATGGATAATTATAGACAGACACAAGAACTGAAAGATAGAAAGGCAGAAAGATAGACAGAGATACAGCATAGTAGAGATAGAGATAATACAGATCAATCTTGAGCCCCATGACACCATATTGTGCCATGCATCCCGATCAATCTGTCATCAATATGGCTATCAAGGTCTTTCGAGGTTTCAGGATGGCCGTCTCATCAGGTATGACTGCACGATCAGGGACACTGCGACTGAGGCAATAAAGAACGCGGGCGAGGAGAGATTCGAATCTAACACGTCTTATTCTATTTGCTGATAGAATCCCCGCCTCGCTGAAAAGGCATCGCCACATAACGAAACTCATTTACTATGTAATTTCTCAGTTATTGCCGCGGCCATGATGAAATGAGCAATTTCGCTCATACGGGATCTATCCGCCATTTTCGGTTATAGAATCTCAGCTGGTAAGTGCGGTGCCATCCGCCATCATATATGAGATTTACAGGGATGGCTCCCTCACATATGCCTATTTCTGTCTTTTCGTTCACTGAACATTGTCAAAGAGTAACCCTATAAATCTGGTATGATACCTTCCATTATAATGCATAGATTTTGTAATTTCAGCAGCTTGTCAGTGGACTTTCATGAGCAAAATCCCAGCTGGATGTCATTTGGATGAGACATTAAATTGGTAGCCCCTTGTATCATCCCTCACATGGAGTCAACATGTTGCTTGTTGAGGACTCCTGCTGTCTCTCCCGTCTCATCAATCAATGCTCGTGAGTGCCCAGAATATGCCTTGGAGGGCTGCAGTTACCATATCTATATCAGATATCTATCTTGCTCATTTGATATAGATATCTATCTTGCTCATTACGTTACAAGATATATAACAAGTGAGTTACAATATCATATCCTGTATTTATAGATTTGTAACAAGATAAGGAGTCAAGGACGTAAATGTAAAGTACTCGTAATTGCAAAGATCAGTTTCTCTTGAACTTTTGAACCCGAGACAGGTTGATTCTTACTTCAATAAATTTACTAATGTAACATTACACTCCTTTTTTCCTGGGAGCAGTCATAGATGTATAATTGTATATAAGCTACATATCTGCATATCGGCTATACAAGCAGTTATTTATGACAGTTTACTGTCTCAAATTGGCAAAAACAGTTATGCGGAAAACGTAACGAGCCAATTAAAGTCTTTAAGTCGAACGCTGACGTCCCTGACATATTTATCGGATGAAAGAATCTCAAAATGAAAAGCTAGTGCCATAGGTCCAAGGTTATTCTCTTTACACAGGTCTCTCAATTGGAATGATGTTTGTTCTCCTGAGAGCAGAGAAACCATTTCCAACTTCATCAATTATTCCTTGTGCTTGGGCCTTGTTCTCGCTCGCACTAGACCTGTGGAGGCCTATGGAGAATCCTTCGGAGCACTCCGGACAAGTTCACCTAAATTGAGCGAAGTGGATTTCAGTGAAGTTTGAATGCAATTCAAAGCATTATTTTGTACGTGAGTGTGTTGTTTAGAGAAAAACAATTATAATATGGTCATATTATATACAATGTATCTCGTAGTTGTGGAGTAATGCAGATCAATCTGTACCTGGTACTTGGCTGTTCATCGTTCAGAAGTATTAATAAATCAAAGCAATATCTGACTTTTAAATTTTTTGAGAAAAAGTTTAAAAAATATGAATTGGGATATTTGTCAAGTAATTCATGAGATCGTCTGTATTATCTGTGAATTTAGTCAAATTTAACTGCAGTTTGAAAAACTAACTTATTTTCAGAAAACTCAAAAAAGGAGTTTATTATTTACTGTACCAGCACAAAAAGTGGATAAATAGTCAACAATAGCCTGTTAAAGAGAGTGACATACAAAAGGGTTAATGACATGTCTCATGTGATAAATAAATTCCTAACTAAATATCTTGGGGTAACTGACATCCAAAAATATGGCTCCATGCTCCATGCTCCAAGTTCCAAGCTCTAGGACCTGGTTTTATATAAACAGATTTCAGGTTTTCCTCTCAGTTTACACTGAGTTACAGCTTATTGGTCTGTGACCACTACTGGAAATAGATTAACCCAGAGGAGTTGAGGAGGAATGAAGGGACTAAGATGGGTCAATCCCAAATCCATTAACTCTTCTTAATGGCTGCCATAGAACCGGATATAGATGGGCGGCCATCTTGGCTCACGTGGGACAGCGGGACCGCAGACGAGATGGAAACGTCTGTTGAACCTTCACTGCGAAACTGTTACTGTTACATTTACAGAACTCTACTGGAGTACAGGTCATGGAAAGGCAGATTGGTAAAGCAGTTAATTTCTAATGTCGTGATCATAATATATCTACAAATGCCCATTTATTATCAGTCATACTGTCGGCCTATGTTTTTCTGCTAAGCCACATTATCAAAGGCAAACTAGTTTTCACAACGTCTATGTGAGGCACTATTGCTGTGCTACAGTTACAAAAACTGTGGCATTATTTTACGGTGTTATGTGAGACCAAAGCAAACCTCCCTGAACCGCAGCAAAACCTCACTCTGTGAAACTGCTGCAAAACTGCTGCGAAACCTCAGTGAAACCTCTATGACCTAATTCGGAGGCTTTCTAACCTATTGGACAGACTATTTCCAGGTCGAGGGGTTATCAGCGGCCCCAACCTGATGACTGGGGCCACGTCATGTTGCTCGCTATCAGTATCACTACGCCCCTCTCCGCATCCTGCAGGGAGGCTTTTCCGAGTAGACGATAATGCCGACAGATGCCTTTGGGTGATAATAGGGGATTCCATTGATTGACGATATTTCTGTTAAAATAACACTGCTTCTTGAGCCAGATGTACAAATCCATTCTCTCAACTACACAGGGGATTTAAGGAATGAAGCTGGCTCGGGTGTACATTAAATCTAAATCATAAAGCTTCCAGGAAAGAAATGACTTCAGAAGAATAGAGTCCGAACACCACACACTGTGCATTGGAATATTATCCATTTGACATTTTGAGTCAGCTTAAATGATTGAGTGAGATGGTTGCACAATTCATTTGAACTGACATAGCTTGTTGTTATGATAATCTGTCTGTTGTTATAACTTAAAAACAACAAGCTATGTTGGCTCAAAGGAATTGTGAAACCATCTCACTCAATCATTAAGTTGACTCAAAATTCAAATTTGACAGCGCACATTGGAATATCATCTATGGCATCACAAAACTAACCAAATACTTCATGATTTGGAGCGCATAACAAGTACACCCTTCAAGATGTGAACTTGGTTGATAGATGAGATGGATGACAAGGACAGTCAATGCCAAGTCTTACATTTACCCATGTGAGGGATCTTTGCAAAGTATAGACATAGACTAGCCCCGATGTGGCCCGCTGTGTTTTGGCCAGTTGTGCAACAGCTAACCACGTCGGAGTTTACAACACTGGAGCTAGAAATAGACACAAAAGGTCATCAATTTCATGTCTAATCTTAATGACATCCATGCAGTTGGGATGCTATTCATTTAAGGCTACCAATAATTGTTCCCTGAGAGAGCTCTGCAGTCAGATATGCCTTAGCTGTGGCCTCAATGCAATGAAATAAGGAGTTTAAAAAAAAATGTTTGGATTATATTATGACACCAAGCCTCCAGTCCAGATATATATTTTCAACATCTGTGGATTGAAGGAAAAGGGTAGGGGGCTCAACTGGCAACACTCTGGCCTTCAAATTACTAATTCGCAGCTCTGCCCAGCTGATGTAATCTGGACTTATGTATGTTGGAAAGCAGGTTCAATCATCCTTTGTCCCATTGCTGTGTCCTCCTCCTGTCCTTATAAGCTGCTACCCACCAAGAAACATAAATACATGTCGTAAAGCCTCAACAATCCATCTGTCTATGTCCACCTGTCCTAATTAGCCTGACAAAGTACATAAATACAGGACGTGAAACACCAAACATCCACGATGAGATCTATCTCAGATTTGAACTGGTTAAGTACATGATTCGACAGGTATGGACTATGGAGACTGCGATTACCACACTTCATAAATTATTACCATGTTCCTTGCATGTGTTCAGAACATTCAGTCCTCTTTTATGCACATAACACATGTAAAACCATATTTTCCCATTAATCTACTTGACCATTCATGAAGACATAAGGGTAGAGTGCATCTAGATTTCATACAAAATTCTTGTCAAAGTGAGCATGAACATTGAACAAATATTGTATATTTATAATGAAGCGGAACAGTCACAGCAGTATAACCATCTTTCTTGCCAATGCGTCGCTTACAGTGTAACATCATTTAACATGAGAACCCTATTATAAAGTGCATAAGGATAAATGTTGCATAAACATTTGAGCAAAGCTATAAGAACTACAAGCAAGACAGAGACAGAGACAACCTTAAGTCAAGAATCTGTCCAGTCCTACACACAGCAGCTCACTGAATATACTGAAGGACAACCGAACCCTTGTAAAAGTGGATATGCTTAAATATAAATATTGCATAACCTTTTACATTGAGCAAAGGGATGTAAGAGGAAACTGATACCTAGATATAACATATTCCAATTTTGCCAACAATTCGACAAATCCTATATGCTCACTTAAGCACTTCACTTTAAACATGTAAAAAGCCCATGCAATATTTTGCAAGAGAAAATAGTTTAGACTTTTGGAAAATTAGCTTTTTGGGCAATCTCTGTGGGAGTATAATGGACTCACAAAATAAAAGTAGCATTGCAAACAAACAAACATCTCTGATTTTCAAATAGCACAATTTATTTGATCTCTGAATCTGTTCTAGAGATGATAGTGAATCTGAATGCTTTATAGTAATGTTATTTCAGCATACTGCTTCGAAAATATACTTTACTTGCCTTCAACAGGTAGGAACTGCCATGGGATCGAATTCAAATCCAAATTCAATGGTCCCTGGGTTATTGGTTCTGAAAGTTTTGGAACAGTTTCATTGCATCCTCAGCTTGTGCAGTAGTTATACCATGCATATGATTCTTCCCCTTTAAAGTCAAACTCTTGTATCATTTTGTTCTTGACTTTTATAATCATTATGCAGACATTTACAGGTGCATGGGTGGATGATAGGGTTTACTTCCTGTATTTCTGCATTGGTTAGGCTTCATGAGATCCATGTAGACAGAGACAAAAGTGTCCATGGTAATTGTGTAATGTGTACTCTACAAATCTCTTGGAATTTGATGAAACCTCTACATACATGTCTAACATGGGCTACCCTGCATGGACACTGGACAGATAGGCTACTTTATGATTGTCAATGACGACTGAGTAACATACTTGCACACAATTTATAAGAATAAGATGCATACAAGTATCTGAGCCCTTTTAGCACTCAATAAAGAAGATATTTTTGATGGAGATGCTATAATTTATGGATGATATGGGTATGATTGCCAACAACCTCTTTAAGCAGGTGATGATGAGCTGCATGTATTGACCAACCCAGACAAATGTGACAGAATAGTATTGATTGCCGTGCAATTAGAGCAAGGACGCTGCATCGCGTGTTGTTTAAGCGGTGAATCCCGGAGATGCCTTTGATTTTGTTAAGTAAGGCGAAAATTTGTGGGTCGGCAGGAAGGCTACAATTAGGCCAAAACGGAAAGTGAATAAAATAAGCAAACAAGATGGCTGATTGCAGCCTCCGGGGCCACCAGGGCCGACTGCGAAATCCTGACGATCGGAGGTGACCGGGTTGCCAATAACCCACAGAGCCTCATTAAGGCCACAGCAAACGGAATTCTCCTCCAACGCCCAAGGCATTGCCGCCCAGCATTACCACCCAGCGTAGCCGCCCAGCATTGCCAACTAGCATTACCAAGGTACGCCTAAGGCACAGGGCTGCTGATTTCAACCATGATCCCTTCAACTCGATTCTCGCTGATTTGCTGATTCGCTGATTGTCTAAATTTGACTCGTTTGACGAAAAAAGGATAAGGCCTTCGTACAACAAGAACAAGGCTATCTGAGACAAGGAGGAAAAA
Organism: Platynereis dumerilii; assembly: GCA_026936325.1. NCBI lineage: Eukaryota > Metazoa > Annelida > Polychaeta > Phyllodocida > Nereididae > Platynereis > Platynereis dumerilii. Next base: position 38,669,921 of record JAPTHN010000008.1, read on the forward strand.
GGATGAGGACAAAAAGAAAATACAGCGACAAATCTGGAATGGATTCAATGTACTTGTACAGTCTAAAGAATTAAGGACAAAATCGGTTTTTTGAAATACCATTTGAATGGTTTGTTTGTTAGTAGGCTATAACAAGAACAAGGCTATCTGAGACAAGGAGGAAAAAGGATGAGGACAAAAAGAAAATACAGTGACAAATTCTGGAATGGATTCGATGTACTTGTAAACTGTACAGTCTAAAAATTAAGAACAAAATTGGTGTTTAGAATTACCATTTGAATGGTTGGTGGTAGAAGTTTTGTTTTCCAAAAAATAAAAAAACCACTGCATTCATGCAATACAGGTGTATGGTATTTCAAAAAACCATAATTGGAATGATATGGAGGACAAGCCAAAAACCAATCTAGGTTTTTTTTGTATGAGGACTTTATCTATAGTGTGGGTATGTCAATCTAGTCTTTAGAGGATGCAACTTTAACCAAAATCAATTCTTTTCATAATTGTGGAATACAGTTTTAGAGCATAATATGGCAGAATGTTATCTCAAATTTAGGGTTTGCATGGGTCTAGTTATCCTCCCTTATTCTCTTTTTGAAAGGCCCATCTACGATTTCAGCAGCCATTTTGAATCCGAGTTGGAACTCAATACTGTTTCTTTAATATAATTTTCAGTTGCCTTTGATGTTTCTCCCAAAGTCAATAGTGGAAGGTACAATTGGGGGGTAAGACCATCATGTGCCTTACTATAGCAGAAGTTGTCATTTTCTTAGAAAATGCCAACTTATTCCATATCAATTTTACTACCAAGAGTGTATGAAGCCAGACTTATGCTTCTAGTGTGTAGTATCTTCCCCATCTCACCCAATTAATTGTGGATAACTCTTTGGACTGACTTAGGGAAAGCAGGGTGAACTGGGTTAGGTTATTATGAAGATATGTTATTAAGATATATAACTAAGAAAATATACAGAGGGACTCTGAAGGAGGAGCAGCTTTTGGAATGACCTACATGCACTCATTATAACTTATAAATGTGCACAGCTTTCTTCTCCTGTTGAAAAATGGAAATTGTAAAATCTATTTCAAAATCCATCCACTATTACAATTAAGAGACCTGCAGTCTGCATGCTTGTACGAGGGGTTTCCCATAAGTTCTGTCCAACTAGTCATAAATTTTGCTAGATTTGATTTAGAAACATGATATTTGGGTCAGATAATGATAACATAATTTGCAAATAACTCTTAAAAAATGAGATCATAAAATTAAAAATAAATGCTTTATCTGTTGCCATGGAAACCAGAAGTCATGAAATGCGGCCCAGACTTTGTAGTGCTCACTTAAAACGAACTGAACACCTGCTTACATTATCTGTGTCTTGACATATTGAATTGAAGTAGATTCATAATTTTTTTCATGAAATATAATCAGTTAATTGTAAAATCATTAATAACAATGGAAACTGGTATTTTTGTTACATCTCAGTTGCTTTACCATCACTCATGCAGTTTCTCAGTTTCTAACGAGATGAGCAATTTTTTGGATATGGATGACATGATATGTACCTGTTACTTTTTTTCATTTTAATTGGATAAAACTAGCAGAGAGTGTAAGAACCTTTCATCATACATACAAGGAAGACAGTATGAGTGACAGAACCTTATAAATATTGTACAAACTTTTTCTGAATGAAGAGAAGACACTATGGAAAACCTAAGAAAAAAGGACCAAAACTGACCTTAACATCAAGACTGAGGTATCGTACATAGAAATGGATAGAAAGTATGAGAAAACGTATTTATAAGGTCGCTGTCATTATATTTGGAAGCTGTGAAATGACTTTGAATGTTTTGGAAAAATTCTGTTCCATATCTCTTGTAATAATTACATATTTTACACGATATGTCAAGTATGTGTCTGTTAACAAGCTCTCGGTCGCATTTCATGACTTTTGGTTTCCATAGCAACAAATCAACAATTTATTTTTACCTCTATGATCTGATTTTTTTGGGGATCATTTGAAAATTATCTCAATATCAACTGACCCAAATATCTTTTTCATATTTAAAATCTAGCAAAAGTTGTGACAGGCTGGACAGAACTTCTGGAAAACCCATCGTAAAGGACAAAAAGTCTGCGAAATACCAACTGTGATCTTAATATAAGGACTATGAGGCATTGATTGTTAAAAGCGATATAAGGTTATAGGAAATTTACTCAGTATCAAGGTCATTATTACAATAATATGTGAAATATTAAGGATTATTTTCAATATGTTTCTTGTCCTGCAATCCTGGTAAAAATTACTTTTTTTGACAATATATGATGAATATGTGTCCCTAACAGTGCCCTGGGCCGCATTTCATGACTTTTGGTTTCTATGGCAACAAATTAACCATTTATTTTTGTTTCTATGATCTGATTTTTTCAGGATCATTTGCAAATTACTTCAATATTATCTGACCCAAATATCATGTTTCTGTATTAAATATTGCAAAAGTTATGGTAAGTTGGACAGAACTTTTGGAAAACCCCTCGTATAAACAACAACATTGAAAGGAGTCGTCAGCATGTCCAGTGTGGATTCCAGTGCTGTCGATAGTTGTATCGCGCGATAGGAAGAATCTTGCCGAACCAAAAATAGTGATAAGAAAAGAACATCACTAAAGGAATGTAGCAGATGGCAGGCTGATAGGAGAGTACAGGAAAATCTCAATGACTCACTAAGAACCAGGTTCATTGGGTTCACCTTTCTACGATGATTGAGATAGTGCCAGATGACTCAGGTGACTGATATGAAAGCTTTCCTTTCTGATAATACATCCATGGGAAGAAGAAGCTGTCATATGGTTAGTTTTACAAAATCATAATTGAATGCCAAAGTTTAGTCAAGTCTGTTTTACAAAATCATAACTGATACAAAATTTAGAAGGTTTTATCTTGTACTTTTGCTAAATCATTAATGTTAAATCTTGTCAGTTTGTAAAATCATAATCCAATGCAATTGTTTAATCTGGTCAGTTTGTGAAATCATTATTGAATGTAAATATCTAATCCAGTCAAATATTTAATCTGATCAATTTTCTAAATCATAATTCAATGCAAGTTTAATCTAGTCGTTGTTTTGCTGAATCATGAATCAATGCAAATGAAATGTTTAATCCTGTAAATTTTGTAAAATTATTAATGAATCCCATAATTGGATGCAAATTTTTGATCTTGTCAACACTACAAAATCTTAATTGAATGCAAATATTCAATCTAGTCAGTTTTTATGAAATCAAAATTGATGGAAATATTTTAATTCAGTCAGTAAAATCATAATTGAATGCAAATATTTAATCTAGTCAATTTTGGAAAATTAAAATTAATCCCATAATTGAATACAAATGTATGATCTATTACAAAATAATCATTGAATACAAATGTGAAATCTAATCAGATTTACAAAATCATCATTGAATGCAAATGTTTAATCTAGTTCACTGTGCACTCAGTGTACTGTCTGCACTCTGCCTCCATTCTGTTTTTTACCTTTTTGTCCACTTATTTGGTGGCCATCTCTATGCAGCAGGCAAAAAAGCACAGATTGGTGTAAGCCAAGGAGCAGGGTTTGTCTCAGCATTTTATGCCTTAACAGATTCGTGGCTTTTCTTGCAGAAACATTAGATGCTTGTCTTTTTTTATCTCTTTCTTCCAGCCATATGGAGTTCTGGCTTCTGCCTGAAACCCATCAAAGGCCCTGAGCTATTCCTGCCCCGGAATATTGGCATAGGCCACACTTGTTTCTCCGACTGACAACACCCGCCGACAACACCCCACAGGGCAAGCGAAATAACGGCACATTTGGCCTGTGCCAGACACGACCCTTTCCACAACAATATCATCTCAGAGGTAATGTTTAATATTGATAATAACCTACTGTATCTATAACATGATAGCACAGTAGTGTAACTGAAAGTAATAATGGCTTCATTTGAGGAAGTGGTCTTCGCAATAACATAAATTGTATGCATGAGTCTGTTTAATGCAGAGAGCTTTCACATAATACGAGGACGCAGGTATTCAACATCGATTCTGGTAATTTTTTACTAGTGGAAGTCTACATATATTTGAAGAGAAAAGAAAGCTTTTAAATCCTACTATATGTATATTATGTAATGCACAGCAGTATAAGTAATAAAGGCTTCATATGAATCACGTGATGACAACTCGATGTTCTAATTTGAAGAGCACTTTATTCACGCACTGACGTTTACCAAATAGCACGGATGTGCTTGACGAATGACAAATATGTATATGTATAAGTGTATGTGGTGAATCTGCATGAAAGACAAATAAAAACACCATTACAAACAATTCAAAACCAGAAGATATAAGTTGAAGTTTAAGTCTCACAATAAATCTAAAGACCAAATATGAGAACCAAATATATCAGAATAAATGTAGATAAATAACTCACATCGAATGCAACTTCATAGAGTTAACCATAGTATCACATGAATCAGCTTTAGTGCTCTGATAGAGAGACACTGTCACCATAATTCTCACATACTGAAATACCATTGTAAACATAATAAGTAACCTGACTAAATAATTGAAACCAAAATAGGAATAGTTACAGGCTACATAAATGTAATAAGATAAATTAATCAGACAGATATGGTAAAAGTGATATTTATGTAATAATGGCTATAGGCCTACAAATGCAAGTAATTTCTAACTAAGCAAATCAACATTGAAACATAAATGAATTACACATACCTTTATACAATGTTAGACCAGAGGTCTTCTCTGTACCAATTTTATGAAGCAAGTGAATACACAAAGCAACTGCTTCAGCAGGAAACATACAAATATAACACTGTAAACTGTGAAGTGTGGCTGCTTCACAGAGGAAAACTTGCAGTCACACAATCAATGGAAACTGTGAACTTCTGTCCACAACACTTCAATTTGAGGAAGTGGTCTTTGCAATAACAAATATTGTATGAAACTGTTTAACAGGAATGCGGCGAGCTATCACATAATACGAGGACGCAGGTATTCAACATCGATTCTGGTAACTTTTTACTAATGGAAGACTACATACAATGCATATATATTTGAAGAGAAAAGAAAGGCTTTTATAAACTGAAGTCAGAGAAATTGGCTCTGCGGTGTAGACTATACAAATATATCTGGCTGTGGAATCATATTTACCGTTGCCATGAATGGGAAAATTGAAGGCGGTCGAATGAAGTCTACGTGGTTTTCATAAAAACAACACTCAGTCACAACAGCATCAGAATTGTACCACCACTGGGTGAATCTAAACTGCCAAATATTGAATTACTTCAATCTAAAGTGGGCGAGTCATGCGATTCTGCGGCTGCTTCAAATGAGGCCTTGTGCTAAAACGCTACATGTGAATTCCTTTGGCTTGTCATTTTCTACATTCCGAAATACCCAGCCAAAGGGTATCATAATAATCCCAGATAGGATTTTCTGCATGAATATGTTCATCACTTAACAAAATCGAAATTTAAAGAGATAAACCAGTCTCAGTTATGAGAGTAATTATACAGTTACCAATGATTCTCCCACTTACGGACTCAGGTTCAATTCTAGTCCATAGCAAATGCATCTTGCTCAATTGTTTGCATATAGGCCTAAGAGAAAGATTTCTCATTAGCTAGGAGGAAGATGACTACACATGTATACAAAAGCTATTCACCTCACTATGGAAGAGTACATGAAGTAAATAAGATTTTACTTCCTGTATTACTTCGCCTGGAGTTGATTACCACAACCAAGAAACAAGGCAATGATGTTTAGAAGGAATCAGACCTGGGATCAATCATAGCCATAGCCACTGAGCCAGTCCAACATCATCCATAAGTTTTCGAGGTAGCCGAATGTAAAGTAGCAGAGCACCGAGGGTTTGCCGCTGCTCCAGCTATGTTCACCATGCAATGTTTTTTCATTTGCAATTCTTCTGTAGACGACTATTTCGTGAGACACAAAAGAAAAAGACTTGGCCAATAGCAACAGGTTTCACTTCCCAGGAAATACAAAGAAATGCCATTAAATTGTGAAATTCCTTCAGTCAGGCATGCCAGCCCAAGAATTTTACGACTCAGCCGCTCGTAGTATAACTGTTTGCGTTTCGACAAAACAGGAGAAAACCACAAAGAAAATTAAATCAAAGGACTAATTAGCGCTTTCTTCCCTGATAATCTAACTAAGAAAACACAGAGACTGCTATCTCACTGCTGATTCTGAGGGAGACAAGTAGCTAAAAGGAAGAAGATATAATGGTGACAAGAAGCTACATGTACATGTGGAAGCAGAAGGAAGTCATTGTCATGTATAGAGTATTGTATATTGTAAATACATGAAAAATTGTGGTCTTATCTCAAAGTATATTAGCTAGACTTTGAATGTAAAACTCTATGTATGTTCAAAGTGATTCATTAATTGATAAGATTGAATGTTAAATTGAGTATTTTTCCAAGTTCAATCATGCCATTGTTGACTAAAAATAAACATCATTTGATTTTCATCTCATGTTATACTCCATGAAAGTTGTCCCAAATCCACTATCATATCAATACAATATAGCCATTTACCCTTTTTAGTATATCATTGAAGTCAAAAATACAGAAGGTATTTACATTTCACAATAGACTATGAAAATCCAAACTAAATACCGTTACACAGCTCTTCGGTTCTGATCTGGGAATTTTCTACGGCATGTTAATGAACACTGGGGCATTCGTAGCACATTTGGCGAGTTGCTGTTAAAATGCAGAGACAATTATTCTTGTTTTAATTCAGCAATTAAAGTGACAACTGTTGCAATTTGTGCCTCTTTAGGGGGATTAAAACTCAAAGAGCTCCAATAGAGAAGGCTAATTTATTTATTCATAATTCCGACCCGTATCAATTAAACTGAGCGGATCAGGCAACGAAGGTTTTGTTCTTCTCTCATTGGTAAAAGGGTATTGGTTCCTCAAGCGCAATGCTTTTTAATGGTTTTAAAAGCTTTTTTATTCTATTTATTCTATTACATTGTTTTGGGTTTCATCCTTGTGATCACTTAAAATCGCCCGGAAGTAAGAACGTCTTTGGATAGATCAATGGCAACAACGCAAATTGGTATAATGACCTAATAAAGAAATTACGAACGTTGATTTCTACCTTCTCCTATATATGTCTTTAGTTAAGTGCCATGAAAACTACATCCAACTCAAGAAATCAACAGATTTTGGGTAGAGAAACAAGACTGTTGCCATTGAATACTCTTGAAGTCACAATATGCATAGCCTACTCGAAAGAGGAATATCTTTGCCGAAAGATTTTATAGTGGGTCAATGCTAAATGTAAGAGACCAACGTAAAGACGGTAACAAAGCACAACCTAACTTTGTATCTTAGCAACTGAAGATATTTTCCAGTCTGTGCCTCTTTGTGGCTTTGGTGTCTCTATAATTGTTGTCATTGTTACAATTGTAGGAAGTATTGTTATGTCAGTAACAATACAGTTGCAACAATACACCAATCGATGAAGCACGTGTTGTTGTCAATTGTGGTTATGTTACTGCACTGATGCAGCCCCTTGCCTGCCCTACTAGTGACACAACAGTGGCACATGGCAGTGCCATGGTAGTCATGTGATGCCAAAAAATAAATGTTTGCATGCACCGATGGTGTAAACTGCCTTTGTCAATAAACAAGGAAAATGCCACCAATGCGGCTTTAAGTCATCTGCACATTGGCGCGACAGCACACTCGCTGCTTCAGCTGTGCACTGTGCATCCATTTTTTATACGCCGCACAGTAAATGGTTAACCAAGCGTTATTTGTGATAAATGACTTCGGAGAAGATTATCGGACCAAAAGAGTAAAGAAAAAACAGGAGGAAAATGGTGCGAAACTAAAAAGCAACCTGCATGGTGCACAATGCGCTGCACATGGTATTTAGACCTATTTTGTTGGGTAATTATTCATGGGGGCCTAACAACCGCTCTGTTGACAATGAGTCTGACGGAAATCGTAAAGAAAAGAAGAACAGAAAACCGCAAGAAAAAAGATGGAAAAAGACGCCAAAAAAAAGAATAAAGAGACATGTCCCCAGCGAAAGCGAGGTTGCGGTGTTCTAGTACATGCAGTGTGCAGTCACTATGCACCTGCTTGGGGTCTTGACAGAGCATTGCTATTTTCCTAAAAGAGTCTTGCAAGAGTCTTCCACAAGTCTTCCCAGAGCCTTCTAGCGGTCTCTCAGAAGTCAAGAGCAGAAGCTTAAGCCATAGATGAAGTTAATGAAAAGCTTGGGGAGCGCAGCCAATCAGGGGAGCCAATCAGGGTCGGTGCACGCCAATGCCTGGTTAAGGCTTCTTCGCACGTCCCGGACGTTAGACGCCAGCCCAAGATGCTAGTGCTTGCCATCAGTCCTATTAGTTCTCCTCCCGGATGCACAAATAGATACTATCTTACTTTCTACAATCAGACGACTCAATCTAATCACTCCTTCCGACATCCAACCTCGCTATTACCAGATGTTGCAAACGGATACATCTTACTTTTCCACCTAATGGCATTAAGTATTCTGGCAGTCGTATTCCATCGATTGAAGGCATGGTTGCTGAATCCTTTTCGGTGCATGCTTTACTTATAGCCCTCATTAGAAATTGTTTTTTTGAGGTGTATATAATTATAAGTTCTGCATTTCCGACACTTCCTACGAAGGGACACTTATTTGAGGAAGATTTTTAACTGGTTCCCCTAAATCAGAGACATACGGTACATGTCAACTGGTGGATGAATACCATTGAATAGTTTTAAAAGCCCATGCCTATGCAACTGAAGGTCCTGGGTTTGATTACTGGTACAGTGGAACAATTTATTGGCAGGGCTTTTTGCAGGGTATTTTTTAAGCAAATTTCAGCGGCGGGGATTTTGGCCGAAGAGGGCATTTTACTATCGCGTCGCAGATATTGTGACATGCGTGGCTGAAAAGATTTGAAGTTGAACTATTCTCACAAATAAAGAATTCAATGAATTATAGATTTATATCCATGGATTTACCTCCAGTTGTACCGCAAATTGCTACATTTTAACAATTTTGGTGTGACATTTAGAATCCAAGGGCACTTACTGGTTGGGCAAATCTCTGTCAGTGGTGAGGATTTTGCAGGGGCTGGTCGGCCAAATCCCCACCACTTTTATACTTAAAAAATTGCCTGCCTTTTCGAGTAACAACTCAGCTTGATGTCTCTTGGCTGAGACATTTGCTTGGAGGTCCCTTTGAAAGAACCCACACATGGTGTAAATGTACAAGCAAAAATCTTATGCTGGTATTATCACAAAGATATTACAATATGACAATTCAAGTTCTGAGAAATACATGCTGAATTTAATTGACAATCACACGTCACAGCAACTTTATGTCACTGTGATCACCGCCACCATTATTTGCATGTCAATGCTTGGTCATCGCCATCTAAAGTCACCATCCAAAATCCTCATATATATGATGGTGCCATAATAACTGCTCACCTCTGTCACAAACATCCAAATCAAAACTTCTGTCACACAACAAATGCCACCAGACTGATGATTTAGGTCAGATGTCACAACCAGACAGTCGAACAACACGCTGCAATTAGACGCAAAGATCAAATGACACAACCCAAACTTCAAGGGAATGCCTTTTTGATAGGCCAGGCCGATTGTAACTACCACAGACTTCCATTTTGAGAAACATATCACTGTTTTATATAAAACTCATAGAAACTATTGTTACAGCATTAACTGGAGGTTAAGTAACAGCAGGGTTAAATATTGAAATTGTAGGAGGTTTTTTACATTGGGGTGTCCTACTTGGATTTAAAATGGCTGCTGAACAGCCTAACCGGGGGCTTCTCAAGGGTAACATGTACTTCTCTGAGGGCACCTGCTGGACTAATCGTATGTTTTAATATGAGATAACTTTTATATGAGGGGGCACCTGAAGGGCACTGGCCAAATATGGGGTGCATGTGTCCACATTAGGGCTGGCCCTTTTTCAACAATGTTTAAAAAGTCCTGCTCCCTCATTCTAATATGAGGCCTTTAGGTCTTAGAAACCACCTGATACCAAAATTTTGCAGATTTGATGAAAAAAACCCAGGCCCCTGGGCCATTTTAGAAATTACGTTTTTGACAATAAGAAAAAACGCAAAAATACCTGTATCTTGAGAACTGAAGCAGATAGAGACGTGATTTTGACACTAAATCTCTTGAATACCCACGTTCATCATTATTCATCTTCAAATACATTTTAGGGCCCTTAACCAAATACTTATTGAGTTATTGGCAAAAAACCATATTTTTGCCTTTATTTTCACAAAAATCGTCAGAAAAAATACAATTAATTGCGGAAATCATTGAAGACAGGTACCTGCTAATTCAGGGCTTTGGAGTCGGAGTCGGAGTCGGGAGTCGGAGTCGTGGAGTCGGAGGTTTTTGGGTGGAGTCGGAGTCGGAGTCGAACTTTGATTGTCAGGTGGAGTCGGAGTCGGAGTCGGAAATTAAATTGGTGACTCCTGACTCCTCAAGATAATTAATATAATTACAAAAACACAGTTATAAAAAATATGAAATGTATTCCAAATTTTAAATAAGACTTCCTTAACAAGCATTCATGTACAAAATCCTATGAAAACTTTTTAGAATTACTTTTTCTCCCCTGTTAAACACAAATTATTTATGCGCAATAGTGCCGATAAGCGGAGTTGGAGTCACATAATTCAGGAGGCCCAAGGAGTCGGAGTCGGAGTCGCTTTTCAGAAAGCCAAAGGAGTCGGGAGTCGGAGTCGGTTCAATTATTACCCGACTCCAAAGCCCTGCCTGCTATGCCTCTGTTATCTTCACTATGTATATTATATAATATGAACATTTGTTTTTATAATTTTTTTACTTGCACAAAATGACAAAATGCTATCAATTAGTTTTTGTGAACGAGTATTAGGCCCTGCATGAATTATTTGCATCAAAACATTGCCTCATTTCGACCAAGTCGCTCAAAAAATAAGAAAGGTTACATTCTTACAAAGGTAACATCAGAAATTGGGAAAATAATCTGCCCTTACTGTAAATTGTGTTTAGTAAGCTGCCTATTTTTTATCATAAATTATGTGTAAGTGTCTGTAAGATAATTGGTTAAAGGAAGGTAGATGGTTTCCTCGGTAGTATGCCTCCATTGGCAGTGAACCACAAAACTTGACAAATTTGATGACCTACAGTTTGATATGGGTCTTGAAAATGGTAACTTAATACAGTTTACTTTTTTTACATTCTAGTTATTATTTCAACTATTAAAATGAATAATCGCTGTCTTTCCATTGATATAATTTACATGTACAACACTGGTCTAACTGGTGAATTTCTGTAATGACTCCGCATGCATAGTTCAATGCTGATTGTCCACTCTGTTTAGCGTATTTTTCATTCGCTATAGGTTTAATTTCTCTTCCACAACAAATATGCCAAGAATTGACAAACAAAGAGCGGATTCGCAGTTACAAGCCATTTTTTGGATAGATTGGTTATTATTAACTTGTATTGGCTAATATTTTATTCTCTCTTTTTGTGAACATCTAAGATATAATAATTGTTTTATCAATAATCATCAGTGTCTCATGGCTGAGTGCACCCTCTAGATTACATTTCATTGGGTCCCTCGGCAACTATAATCAATTGTCTTCAGTTATAAATGCCATCCCCATTCTGATGCTTTGGATTATCTCTCACATATAAAGTAACAAAGACTGTTGCTAATTTTTTTTGTCAATTTAGTCTCTCAGGATTTATTTGTCACTGACACACATTGAATGACTTACTAGTTTGTAGTCTATACTGAAATACCCAGTGTCATTCACTTCATCATCAACTACACAAAACAATTTGTTTTTTTCTCATTCATTAAATGGTTTCATTGGCTTGATATATCTTGATATTTTTTCGGGATCTCAGTTTGTCAGTCCATTCCTTCGATTTCACAAGCAGAGATTAATGAACCACAAGGACAACTTAAAAGGAGTGATCAGTGAACACATTATATTTTGATGCTGCACTGGACTGATGTACCCTTCACAAGTTCCATATCATAGTTGTGGGCCCACAAAATGTGTCAATTTGAGTTGTTCACTGCCGATGGAGGCATATTCCCAAGCAAAGCATCCAACTAAGCCTAACTCCTTTGACCAATTATCTTACAGACACTTTAACATAATTTTTGATAACAACTAGAGCTGCTTTAGCAACATATTGAACACAATTTACAGTAAGGGCAGATTCTTTTCCTAATTTATGTTGTAACCTTTGTAAGAATGTAAACTCTCTTAATTTTTGAGCGACTTGGTTGAAATGAGGCAGCGTTTTGATGCAAATAATTCAAGTAATACTCATTTATAATAACTAATTGACAGCATTTTGTGCCAGAAATAACAAAAATAAATGTTCAATTTTATAATATATGTAGTGAAGATAAACAGAGGCACAGAAGGTACCTGTCTTCAATGATCTCTGCAATTAATTGTATTTTTTCTGACGATTTTTATGAAAATAAAGGCAAAATATGGTTTTTTGCCAATAACACAAAAAGTATTGGGTTAAGGGCCCTAAAATGTATTGAAGATGAATATGAATGTGGGTATTCCGGATATTTTGGTGTCAATATCATGTCTCTATCTGTTTTAGTTCTCAAGATACAGTATTTTTGCGTTTTTTCTTATTGTCAAAAACGTAATTTCTAAAATGGCCCAGGGGCCTGGGTTTTTTTCATCAAATCTGCAAAATTTTGGTATCAGGTGGTTTCTAAGACCTAAAGGCCTCATATTAGAATGAGGGAGCAGGACTTTTTAAACATTGTTGAAAAAGGGCCAGCCCTAGTCAACATGCCTCCTCTCAATATAGAGTAATAGTTATGCCACTGCTGCTGCAAAAGTTTTACCATATGACATAACATGAAACATTTATATCAAACTGCAACAGATGTTTATAATTGGTTGCTACTAAGTCAGATCATTTTGCAAAATAGGCCCTGCTTCTAAAATAACAATGTAGGTGGGATGATATCTTATCAGCAAAAGAGATTTTGAGACATGAGAGCTTGCGGCAGATGCCTGCACTATACAATGTATCTCAAGTCTCAGCATCTTTGGTGTCTACGTCCAAATTGAGTCAAGTGGAATCGGCCGGTTCATGTGGCTCTGGTGTGTCGCAAAGTACCTTTGCAAAAACCTCATCTCTGCGTCTCCTGGTTCTCCTCATCAATGTGTCAGCCGCAAAAGTTTGCTTCAACGAACTTAACTACTCGAGAATCGATAAAAGCGAGAAGTGAAACATGCCGTTGTTTGATTCTGCTGTTGTTTGAATCTGTCGTGTTCGATCATGCATGACTACCAGATATCAGGTTGCATTCTCCAAGACAGGTGTATGCAAACGCGGCAAGATAAATAAGTAATTAGACGTCATTGTTTACACAGAGATACACCGATAAAGACATTTGTGGAAATAGAGAGAGACAGCTAAATCAATAAGAGATATATATGTGGTAAATGTATGGAAGATACATTGTAAATGTTGTATCCGCATGCAGTGAAATATGTGAACAGAATCTCAATGTATTTCAACAAAGATGAGGAGTGGACACAAACAGTCAATTAAGAGACCGACTTAAAAAAGTAACTCAAGCCAATTATGGACTTACAACAATAATTCAAGCTAATTGTGGACTTGAAACAAATAACTCCAACCAAGTGTGGACCTAAAACAAACATTTCCTACAATTATATGTAAGGACCTGAAAAAAATACCTCTACCCAATTGTGGATTTGAGACGATAACTCTAGTAAATTTCGGGCGTAAGACGATGACTCTAGCCAATTTTGGACCTGAAACAAATAACTCTAGCCAATCTTGGACCTGAAACAAATATCTCTAGCCAATTGTGGACTTGAACAACATCTTTAGCCGACTGATGACTTAAGACAATTTTGAGCTTACGACAATAACTCTAGCCAATTTTGGACCTGAAACAAATAACTCTAGCCAATCTTGGACCTGAAACAAATATCTCTAGCCAATTGTGGACTTCAGAAAACAATTCAAGCCAACTGATGACTGAAGACAATGACTCTAGCCAATTTTGGACCTGAAACAAATAACTCTAGCCAATTTTGGACCTGAAACAAATAACTCTAGCCAATCTTGGACCTGAAACAAATATCTCTAGCCAAGTGTGGACTTCAGAAAACAATTCAAGCCAACTGATGACTGAAAAGATTCAGCCTGTTATATCTACTATGGACAATGCTTTTTAACATTTAACAAATAGGTACAAGGCCGAGTTAGATTTGTAGAAATGAATATCCACAGGTTGCAATCCAGCAATGGTCTTCTGCCTGAAAATGACAAATGCCTCAGGTCCCTGGGCTGGGTGCGGACCGACTGGGTAAGGAGCAGAGGTATAAATATCCGAATGTGTAAGTATCGGTTGCCCCTAAGTGGAAGGAGTTGGAGTGGGGCTTGGATGCCATGGAGCTAAGCACGATGGCTGAATTGATGTGGTTATGACTGTTTTGGGAGGCGGAGGGGTAAGAAGGGGGGCGGTTGGGAAAAGAGGGGACGAGGGGGTGGATAGTGGCTTGTTGCAGTAGGCCGTTAATTCTCATGCATGGTGTGGATTTGAAATGGTGATGCTTATATATGGCTGCAGTGGTATCGGTGTTGCACCTAACTCCCAAGGAAGACCAATGTGCGATATGAAACGAGATTGTGGTATGCGACCACTAATTGCACATGCCATATTGTACAGCCTACATACGTGTGTTGCTCTTTGACTCATAACATTTCTGGATGGAAGTGACACTGCAATAACCAATTGTTTGGTATAGAGCGACCGCCCAATAGTGAACACTCCATGTTACTTTGATGTCTCAAAAAGGTGGTCCCACTGAAGAGGAACTACTGTAGCAACAATATTGCCGCAATAGCGCGATGCCGCATGCAAAGAGTGTAGAGGACCGTGGAGCTTTATGTGCACATATAAGTCATAGGTTGGGCCCATATCTGCATGCAATACCCTGCTTTATGACTGATGTCTGTATGGACAAGGCACCCTAGAACATGTGTTAATCTGGCCAGAACAAGACGGTTTGGACAGGGGGCAGACCTGAGGACCTGACCGGCTTTCTGATGCCTCGTGGCCTCCAGTTTCTCTATACAGCCCCCAGGGGTCACCCCGAAGGCCTGACCTCTGATAATTATTCACATTTCCGACATTACTGCAAAACCCCTTGAACCAAGGTCTGCCACAGCTGCAAAGATCACCTTTTTTCCCCTCAGTGATATAGTAGCGTACTCACAATCTGCAGCCTACGAATGGCCTTATGTGTCGTGAATGCGACTCCTGCATTACCAAATACCGCAAAATACCACATTCCTCCAAGCAACGTATGAAGCTCAAGATCACTAATATCTCTGATACAGTCTTATGACAGTCCCAAATAGTATCGTTGATAAACTCTTCTGCAGGTTGTGGTTTCTAGTGAACTATACGAACAAAACTCCCACCAATACTTCGATCTACGATATCAGTGAAAGTTTTTTTGCTGGTTCAGGAGACGTGATGTCTTCCCAGATAATCTCATCAATGCACTGATCTCACATTAGCACAATGCAAATCACATAATTGACTATTCACAGCAGTGGCAGCAGTCACAATATTCGGTCCGAATGAGTCCTATTCATGGACGGCATTAACAGGGATTAACTGTAATGACACCAGTGCATCGAAAGGGTCATTACTACACCATTGGAGTGCCTTGGAGTATCATTACTTCTCCACTGAGTACCTCGCATCATTAGTACACCCTATGAATGTCCTCGCAGGGCCCTCACAGTGTCTTCGCAGTGTCCTCGCAGTGTTCTCAAAATGTCCTCAGAGTGTACTCCGGGTCTCTCCAGAGTATACTCAGAGAGTCCTGCTATGTACGGAATGAGTCCGCGTGATTCCGAATGACTAAATCCAGTGTGTTAATCACACTTGTGAGGTAATTGAGTTGACTCTTAAGGTTGGTAAGTATAAGAATGGATAGATTTCATTGCTAAGTGTAGACCTTTCTAGCAAGATTTGTGGAACACATACATGTTGCCATCGGATATTGATAGGACATATTCTTCATCATATCATGTCTTTCATTTACCAATTTGATTACCATGCCCCCGTTTAAAAAAATTCAGACAAAATTGGTTTTTTAGGTTCAAAATGGTTTTTTAAAAACCAAATTTCCTCAATGCAAAAAACCAACATGGATTTTTAAAATAAATCCATGTTGGTGTTTTGCATTGAATTTTGGTTTTTCAAAAAACCATTTTGAATCTAAAAAACCAATTTTGTCCCGCCATTTTTTAGAGAGTAACATAATAACTTAGTAACCCACAAGTTTCAAGCTGAGAGGCAAGTACACTAACAGATGACAGGCCTGGATGGTGATGGAGATGGTGGAAGGTTGTCAATCTCCAGTATTCTCCAGGATATGAAAGAGAATTATTCAGGCCAGGAAGAATTGCCCTTGTGCAAGTTGGGGATGGTTTGCTTTGTGAGGTCTGATAAAGAGTGGGCCCTCCAATAGAACAAAGGAAACAACACCATGTATTATATAAGACAGACACAACCTCATATCAGGCAGATTTAGACAAGGCATATCAATGTCACCAGCCATTATATGCATGTTACAATAGAGAGCACTTCATAGACAGAAAGGTATCTCTGCTCAGGAGAGTATATGGTTATCTAGACTCAAGAGAGTGTCTGGAGTATCTAGAGTATCTGAGGTGAACAGCCTCAGAATGAGAATAATCCCATAAAAAGTCAGGAAAATGTCAGGTTAAAAAGTTAGGCTAATACAGTTAGGGGCCGACCAGATGATCTTTGGGGGGGGGGGGCTATGGATATTTGGTGAAAAAAAAAGATTGTTTCCCATTAGACACTGAAAAAAAAAGTTTGTTCAGCACATGGAAATAAAAAAAAAGTTTGTTTCCACCTGTAGCAAGGGTACCGTAATGTTAAAAATCCGATAAAAAAGTTTGTCGCGAGTGCGTATACGATAAAAATTGTTCGTCTACGCGCCGCAAACGAAAAAAAAAGTTCGTCCCGGGGGTAAAGTCCATAGCCCCCCCCCCAACTATCGTCTGGTCGGCCCCTAATATGGTCGAAGAATTACAAGTGCTTAGGCCTACAAATGCCCTACATGCATCCAGCTGTTTGTGAAGATTAATGATATTTTTACGGGCCATATCTTTTGCTTTGAAATCAGATGTCAATCTGTCTTGGGCAACTTGTGACCTCTGTGGTGAGTGTTACGACTCATTCATTGACTTGGCCTGATAGCACTGCAAATAGGACATGACTACACTTATGACATATGAGTCACAAAGAATAACAAGTCAAGGATAGAGATACACCTCACATAAATCATTCCAGTGAATCTCTGCGAGCACCTGCAATTCATCAGCTTTAAAGAAAATTCATTTAGTTAATATAAGTTTCAACTAACAATCTTTGGTACATTACTGTAGCTGTGTAGTATGCTGTACTTCACATGCTTCAGAGATTTTCCCTCAGGTTGTAAAATTCACCGACTTGACACCAGGATAAACCAAAGTGTCATCTCAAGCTCATTTTGGAGTCATACGACGTCCACCTTATAAATATACTTTAGAGGTTGCGAAAATTCAGCAGAGGTTGTAAAACGCTCTGGCATAAATCTTTTTGTCACCATTTCGTGCTTAACCTTGCCACATCTCCCTAGAGCTCCTGGACGGGGGAATATCAATTATTGAGACCCGGACGGCCAGTCATAATTTCTGGAGACAGAGGGAAGACCCCGGGACCCCCAATGTATACAGAACGACGTAGGCCTTCCTGCCGACCATAAGTCACTTCCGTGGGTCACATGACTGCATGACCAGCGCCATCTGTCGGTGGACACTGGGAGAAGACCCTCGTAAATACTTCTGCTGATATCCTGTCTATGAGCGTCGTCTTCCTGGGGGCTTCGCCGACCATTCAGAGGCCGTGTTTGTTCCGATCCATCACCGTTTTAACCTCGTTACACTTGCCATCTAGCTCCTCTTGAAATTATGACGAATTTCCGCCGCGGTGAGAAATGACACTCGCACCCTCGGCACCACATCTCACACATATAACATCCCCAGATCTACGTATGTGCCTCTTCGCATTATGCGCAGAGTATGCCCCACATTACTGCCCATATCGCCTCCATATGATGTCGTGAATTACTGCCACATTCAACAGGTCGCCGTTGCAATGGGGAGGTCAGACAAAATCTCTGCTAATCGGTGCCTCTGGGTATCTGATCTTCCTGTGAAAGTGTGAAAGAAAACACATCAGTTCTTTGTTTGACTCAAGCAAACATTATGGTGTTGTGAAGATTCTATGGTGTTTCGTAGAAGTGGCGCTGTGTATCTAAAATGTGGTGGAGGATGAAATCCATTGCCTTGTAGTATGCCCTGCTAATGAATTGTTCCGTGAAAACCTGTTCGCAACAGCTGCTAAACTTATCAACAATTTTCTATCTTTGAATGACACTGACAAGTTTACATCAATAATGAAAAGTAAGGAATCTGACCTACTAAATGCTCTAGGGAAATTTTTACTTCAGGCTGATGTTTAAATTTAAAGCAACATATCTCCTACATCCACATGGTCATAATTCACAATCATGATAATTATGAAAATAATGATTACCTTCATTAGTACTATCAATATTAAAGCAAAAATGTATGTAATTGAATGAATGTTTATATAATGTTGAAATATGAAATATCAAGCATTGTTAATTAAGGTATAATTTGTTGACTTGCATGTCTGTCGCTTAGGTCTTAATCAATCATAATTTTCTTAGATAAGTTAAAATGGCTATATGTAAGCTAGTATCATTGATGTTTGTATTTTATTGTCTATGATCTATATTAATTGTTGTTTTATACCTACAGTATTTTTTTAACTATTTGGGTGGCTGGAACCTAGTTTGTATTTCTTTTAATCTTGCATACTATTACTCGTGTTTATGTTTGTATCAATATGCTCACTTTATTTTAACTTTCTTATAACATGTATATACAAATGACATATGTATCAATTGTGATATTTATTAATGTCAATAAAAGAATATATATAGTTTAATTGCACTCGTATCACATTGTATCATCGCATAAAATCATTCATGTTGTATCATATTGTATCTTTTCTATCATTTAATTGTGTATCTCTTTCCTGTATATGTGTATCTTGCTGTCCTACCAGATAGCAGATATCCATTTAGATACAAGATGGCCGACTAAAGGTGCATCCTATCCTCATGAATGTATCGTATTATATCATATTGTATTGCATCCTATCATATTCTAGCCTATGCTATCCTATCCTATCCTATCATATCCTATCCTATCCTATCCTATCCTATCCAGCAAAAAGCAATAAGAATGAACACACAATAGAAAGTGGAAAGTACAGGGAAGATATCCGAACATGTAACACGGTCTCATACTAACGACATATGTCTCCTCTCCAATCTCCATAGACTAC
Source organism: Platynereis dumerilii (assembly GCA_026936325.1). NCBI lineage: Eukaryota > Metazoa > Annelida > Polychaeta > Phyllodocida > Nereididae > Platynereis > Platynereis dumerilii. Next base: position 38,689,557 of record JAPTHN010000008.1, read on the forward strand.
ACCTGTGCCTAATGCTGTGTATATAGGAGGCACTCTTCTTAATAACTCACAGGAGGCTGAGTTAGCTTTGTCTCTTATAAAACTCAGAGATATCAGTATCTCAGGTTAGCTTAGCAAGTAAACACTGTGGTTAATATAGCTACAGTCAGCTAGTGTTCTTGCTTCTTCCATTATTTCTGGAACATGTGGTTTTATTTTGGCCCGGGCTGACTCAAACGCAGCTAAACACTCTCCCCTGCGATTATTTTTAGGGCGACTCGCTCTTGCCAGAGATTATCCAGGTTAGATGCTACCGCAAACACATGAAAGTTTTATGACTGATGCTCCAAGAAATGATAGCACAGAAAAGAGGATAATGGTGATTGATTCGAAGTGTTTCGGGGAAGTGTCATAAGAGCGGGTTATATTCTATTTGACCCATATAGTGTGGCATATGATATCATCTCTGTATGTACTATATCTTATTGCTTCTTTCCTGCTGTTGTTCCTTTTGAACTTACTTTATCCTTTCCTACCCTATCTGGACAGGAGGGGTAAGCTCAGTTGTTAGTGGTCAGTGTCAGCTACATGTAGATATATCTACCAATCGCGGTGCCCGGGGTTAGATTCCAGCTCTGGGCGGGTCAACCGGAGCTATTATATGCTGCATGGAAATTTAAATCATCCTTCGCCTCATTACTGTGTCCTTCTCTGGTGCCAATATGACCAGTCATACTTTCTTCCTCTCCACAAATATGCACTAATTTCAGAGGAATTTGGTGTGGATAGAGCATGAAATTAGCCTGAAAGGACTATGAATACCTCAGGATTATAGAATTGTTGCCATTAACTGGATTTTGTGCCATACAAGGAACATTTTTGTAGGATACATTACAGTGTTCATTATGAAATCAGATCTGGATAATTTGTATTTCATGCATGAGTGAACATGTAGGTCACCAACACACATAGTGTCTGAAGCTGTCAACAACTTGAAGTCCTTGACCTTGAAGCACTTGCTTGCGTTTTGCTACAACATGGGTCCCAAACATAAAGGTGAGCAATCTGGTGAATTTAAAGAACTGAGAGACTTGATTATGACATTGAGGCTAGACATAAAATCAAATTATGAATCATTGAAGGAGGAAATACTTAAAGACAGAGAGTCAGTAAATAAACAGATTGAAGACTCAAGGAGAGAGATTGAGGCATCTGTTGATAGAAAGATTGAAGATTTAAATGAAGACTTAAAACAAAATTCTCAAGTTGTGAAAAGCCTCCAAGATGATAACAAGGACCTAAAAGAGGAAAATATGACGCTCAAAAGTTCTCTTGATAAGCTGAAACATGAGGTGAATGAACAAGCTGAGAAGATAGTTTCTCTTGACGGGTACAGTCGGCGTCAAAATTTGATATTTCATGGCATTTGGCAGAATGAAGAGGAAGATTGTTTTGCTAGAGTGAAGGATGTTATCAATAAAATGGGAGTCAATGGAGAGGATATGCGATTTGATAAGTGTCATCGTTTGTCTGGACAAAAGCCGCAACCAATTATTGTACGCTTTAATTGGTATCAGGATCGTTTGAAAGTATTTAACGCTAAATCCAAACTTGCCGGAACCAAATTTTCACTTTCAGAGGACTTTCCTCGTGAAGTTATTGAAAGGCGCAAGTCATTGTATCCTATCATGAAATCTGCACGAGAACTGAATCACTTTTCCACAATCCGTGGTGACAAACTGATTATTGGCACTGATGTTTATTCTGTTGACACTTTGCATAAATTGCCCGCAGATCTGGATCCAGCAAACTCGTGCACAAAGAAACATGGAGATGTTGTAGCATTTTTTGGTGGACACTCCCCTCTTTCAAATTTCTTTAAGTGCAATATTGAAATCAACAACAGATCATACTCCTCAGTTGAGCAATATTTTCAGTATCAGAAGTGCATTTTTGCAGAAGATGTTGACACTGCATCTAAGATCTTGAAGACTCATTCTCCTGCTCAATGTAAACGATTTGGTGACAGTATGACCATCGAAGAAGACATTTGGTTACCCAAGGCAAAGGAATTGATGAAGATTGGCATGAAAGCTAAATTTACGCAGAACGTTCGAGCAAAGAATTTTCTACTTCAGACTGGGAACTGTGTTTTGGCAGAGGCAAGCCCGAATAAGGTATATGGTACTGCACTGAAACTGTCTGATCCAAAAAACAGCTCGATAAATGAATGGAATGGTATAAATGTTACTGGTGATGTTCTAATGGCTGTCCGAGAAGAGATTATTCACTGACTTGCACGTAATATATAGACAATGCTTCGCAATTATTGTAAAATTACATCTGATGTTGAAAGCATCCACATAAACTAATTACTATTATTGCTGTTTATTATGATACTGCTTTTGTGTCTTGACAAGGGTAATTACTGTGCATTTGTTAACGATAGTAGATCAATAACTGCTATGCATATAACTTTAGTTTGTTAATATTATCACTATTATTTATTTTTTATTTTTTAATCATATAATTTTATCTATAAAATATTTTATCTTCGATTAATGACCATAAAGCATCTTACTTTTGATTATTGTTTTCCTTCACATGAACTAAATGGGTACTAACATAACTTGGTTGCCACACCTTGCCATATTCTTTTGGTTAAACATCTTTGATGTACATTTTGTTGTTTTTTTATTTCTTACTTTGTATAGATTCAAGATTTAATTGCGAAATATTCCTTATTGTTTTCCTTGTTTACTTGATTCAGTTATCAAGACTAATCTTGGAATGTCATGGGTTGAAAAGGCAATTTGTTGATTTTTCTAGCATTTTGATTGTATTGTGGAGTTTAACAGGATTAAGGTTTTTGCATTTTTCCGTGTGTATTATTGCAACCATGTTTAGATGTTGTGCGCTTTTTTGCAAGATTTCTATGAATTGTTTTCTGTTGTCCTGTTTGTAAACAACGGGTATTGGGTCATGCCAGAAGTGTCACTTGTAGTGTTTGTCTAACTTTGTATCATATTAATTGTTTGCATGCTAATTTAGAGAATGAACAAGGTGTAGAACAAAATTGGATTTGCATACATTGTGTAAGTGACAATTTGCCATTTAATCATTTTGATGATGATGAGTCATTTTTGAGTAGTCTAGACAATTTCTTCGGTAATGAAAACTTATCAAGATTAGAAGAAATGGCTTTTAATCCTTTTGAAATTACCGACCCTGACTTGCATGACTTGATGCCAATGATGGATATAGACCCCGATTTTCAATTTTTCAATGATATAGCTTGCCTACAAAATCACACTGGGAATTGTCAATATTATCTGGAAGATACATTTAATGCGAAAATAGCTGATCTTGCCGATGAATTGTTTTCACTTTTCCACCATAATATAAGAAGTTTACCAAGGCATTATAATGAATTTCTTAGTTTTATAGATAACCTGGATAATAAATTTACAGTTATTGGGTTAAGTGAAACGTGGCTCACAAGAGCAAACTGTGATCTATACAATATCAATGGCTATAATCACATTTATCAATGTAGAGAGCAACGATCTGGAGGAGGTGTTAGTTTATTTATTTGTGAAAATATACATTATGTTGTGCGATCAGACTTAGCTAGAAATAACTTGCATCTAGAATGTATCTTTTTAGAAATTCCAAAATCTGAGCATTTTCATGAAAAAGATATTCTTATTGGTATGGTGTATAGACCACCCAACACAGATCTTCAAGAATTTAATATTAGCTTTACTGAAATTGTATCGGCTGTTCATACTGAAAATAAGATTGTATATCTTATGGGTGACTTTAATGTTAATCTGCTAAATGTAGATTCTCATGCTGGAAGCGCAGAATATATTGAGATGTTTTACGCTCATGGCTTCCTTCCAATGATATGCAAACCTACACGTGTGCAGAACCAGTCTGCCACTGTCATTGACAACATATTTTGCAATGATATTTTCAGCCATCACTTAGTCAATGGGATATTAGTAACTGATATTTCAGATCATTATCCTATATTTTCTCTGTGTTTGAATCAAAAACTTAAACCTCGTGAGACAATGCAGAAGATAAGAGATTTCAGTGATAGAAACATAGTTAAATTCCAAAATATGTTGACTACTATTAATTGGCAGTCAATTCTTGATATTCAGAATTCTCAGGAAGCATTTACTTTATTTTATGAACAATTTAGAAACTCATTTAATCTATGTTTTCCACCAAGGCAAGTGGAAATTAACTCTTATCATTCACGTAAACCCTGGTTGTCTTCTGGTATTAAAATTTCGATTAAGACAAAAAATAGGCTTTATGCTAAATATAAAAGAAATCCGAGTAATCAAAATCATTGTTCATATAAAATATACAGAAATAAGGTAACTTCCATGATACGATTAGCAGAAAAACAATATTATGACAATGAATTTCTTGCTAATAAATGTAATTTAAAGAAGTCCTGGACTATTATTAAACAAATTGTTAATAAGAAAAAGAGTGTCATCAATTCACAATTCTTGATACATAATCAGACAACGAGCGAGTTAGAGTCTGTAACTCGTCACTTTAATAATTTCTTTGTTAATATTGGTCCCAACTTAAGCAGAAATATTCCTCTTTCGGATACTGACCCCATTGGATACTTGGCTAATAACAATGTAAATGGTAGTTTGTATCTGCATCCAACTGATGTGGCTGAAGTTAATAGGATAATAACTGATTTACGTAATAGCAGCCCTGGATGTGATGGTATCAGCGCGAAACTATTAAAATGTACTTCCCATATATATATACATGTCCTGGTTCATTTAATAAATCTTTCTTTAATGCAAGGTGTTTTCCCAAATGAAATGAAAATTGCTCGTGTTGTCCCTTTATATAAATCTGGTGATGTGAGACTAATTAAGAACTACCGTCCAGTTTCAATATTGCCTGTTTTCTCAAAATTATTTGAACGCATTGTGTATAATAGATTATCTGAATTTATTGATACTCAAGAAATACTGAACAACTGCCAATTTGGTTTCCGTAAAAAACATAATACAACAGCAGCTTTGATTGTCTTAGTAGATAAGATATTGAACGGGTTTAATAATGGGGATATTACATTAGGTGTTTATCTTGACTTTAGTAAAGCATTTGATACTATAAATCATAACATTCTTAAGAAAAAGCTGTATCAATACGGAATAAGAGGCAAAGCATTAGATTTGATTGTCAATTATTTGAATAATAGGAAGCAGTATGTAACTTATAATGGTTTTGATTCAGATTTGTTGCCAATTTCATGTGGCGTGCCACAGGGCAGTATTTTAGGTCCATTGCTTTTTATTTTATATATAAATGATTTACCCTCTGTTTCTAATAAATTATTTTCGATACTCTATGCAGATGACAGCAACATGTTTATTCAGGGAAAAGATATATCTAATATGATAGCTATTGTTAATGATGAACTGAAGAAAGTTGTAAAATGGGTAAATGCCAATCAGCTTTCCCTAAATGTTGACAAAACTTTTTTTATGATTTTCAAAACCAGGAGAAGGAATATTCATGTTTCTGACGACATTAAAGTACAAAATAGAAGTATTGAGAGAGTTAATGACATTAAATTTTTAGGGGTGATTTTGGATAGTCATTTATCTTGGGATAAGCATGTGATCCATTTGAAAAACAAGATTGCAAAAAGTATCGGTATAATTAATAAGGCAAGAAAGGTACTTAGCAAAGAGACCTTAATTACATTATATTATTCATTTGTGTATCCTTACCTTAACTATGGAATTGAACTTTGGGGTTGTTCATCAAAACATAATCTTGCCTCTCTTCATAAAATGCAGAAAAGGATTGTTAGAATGATTTGCAAGGTCCATTTTCATTATAATACAGCAACACTCTTTCTGGACTTGAAGATGTTGAATGTTGATAAAATTTATCAGTATCATGTAAGTTTGTTGATGCTTAAAGTTTATAAGAATCTGGCTCCTGTTGTGTTAAAAAACATGTTTAGGATTAATTATAATATGTATAACACTCGTCAAATACTGGATTATATGTTGCCTCTATTTAGATTAGCTATTTGTCAAAAAGGGTTTAGATATATGGGTATTAAGATTTGGAATTACATAATCTGTCGTTTCAATGTAGATTTTTCTATGAGTACCATAAAAAAGTATATTAAACAGCATATATTAAATCATGATATTAATATTTTACATTAAACCATGATGTTACTGTGGGTAGTGGACTCAGCTATTATTATTTAATTTCATAATAATAATTGTTTTTTATATTTAGATAAGCCTATGACATTTGTTTACTTTGTAATTTATAGTATAAAGATTTTCACTTGATATCATTTGTGTCTCCTGTGCATATTTTAAAGCTTTATAGCATGTATCGCACACTATATACGCATTTTGCGTCTTGTGTGCAGTTTTGTAGCTATGTATGTATGTTATTTCATTCTTGAATAAAGTTATCTTGAATCTTGAATCTTGAACTACATAACATAAATACAGTACATAGACCTAACAGCCTAATCATCCATCCATCCATACATTCTGTCCCATCTATGATATTACAGGATCTAGCTATATGATACCCGTATATCTCAGCGACAGATCAATAAATTTGCTTTTACCTCTTGTGTTTCTGTGCAGAGACGGTTCAATAGTTCATTGTTTGGGGCACGTTTGTGACGCTTGGTACCACAACTGCAAAATCAGCATCAGTTTGTGTGATGCTTTGAGGGCAGTTAGGTACAGGTCACATTGTGTGGCTACAAAGACAGCTCTTGATCATAGATATGGAATACACTGTACCGTACAACTGCAGTTTCCTTACAATTTGACCGCTTTGACAACTTCTGTTGGCCATGTCATGGTCCAACTCAATTATAACTGTATATGTGTGTACTACCAATGACAAAAATTTACAGGAATATATCACTATAATGCTGTAATGTGTGTATAAGGAAAACTATTTCCCTCAGCCTTCGGCTATTTTTCACTTACACACCTTTGAGGGAATTAGATTTGACTTATGCTCTGAAAATCAGTCAATATTTGTATAATGTGCTACAATGTACCCCTAAAATCACAGTATTCCACATTTTTTGTGATCAACTGATCTTTATCAGTTTCGTGTCCCGTATGTTCCTTTGAAGTCTTATATATATACACACAGCCAAAAAACTGTATAGTTTAGTCACACAGCGCTGCGGTGAATTTTACCACAAGAAAAGGTTGCTTTTAAGCGGCGACCCAGCCAAGCCCACTTGATGCAGTGCAGGCGCAGAGTGACAGAGTCATCAACTGGCTTGTCATAGAACGCCGGATGTTGACACAGGACGGATGTGCTTGAGGACATTGAAGCAAAAAAAGATGCAAAAATGCCAGGATGTAGTCAACTGCCACCAGTCACAAAATGGCCGGAGTCACGTGACCAAGTGGGCTGCAACTAGGGTTGTTGGTGTGTCTAGTTTTGTGTCTAGTGAAAGAGGGAGTGTCCTGTCATCCAGAGCTTCTTGTTAGAAGCAGACAACTCTAACCATCCAAGTTTATAATACATATAGGTACAGTCAGACCAAGAATTATTCAGACGCTTGCTGTTTTGTTATTATTTTAAGGAATTACCAAGTAAACCAATGAAACATCCAATTGAAAACATCCTTGGCATCACAATGTCATGTAACATGCACAAAACAAATTTATTGCGAATTGGGAAGAAATGTGCTGAAAAGAGCTACTTTTGTTAACTCCATGAACCAAAAATTATTCAGACGCTTTAAGAAAGTTGTAGAAAGTGAACTATTTACTATCACTTGTTAGTATTTATATCAAAATAATGTTCATAAACTACCTAGGGACCATGATGACTACATAGAATGAGAGGTGTGACCATCAATTGAGAAATTAGGATAAATACTGGAGATAAACAGTATGTCCAGTTTATCACATTTTCATGCACTCTTTAACCTCAAACATGCCTTGTATTGATTCAAATTGCTTTAGTTTACCTTAGAATTGTATTCTTAAAACTTTGAGTCACAATATAAGGTATAGGGGGCCAGGACGAGATGGACGCTTGTGAAATGCTGCTCAAATTAAGTTAAGTAATTTCTTATTTCTGGTGGTCTAATTGTGTCCTACAAACGTTTATATTGTGTCTTTGTGTTTTCTAACATTAGAAGCAAACTATTTACACAGTTTTGGAGCCGGGAAGTGTGTTTTTAAAGCAAAAAATCGGCAATTTGTTCTACCCTAACCGAAGCTTGTAATTAAATGTAAACAAACCCAATTATCGCCCATTTAATTAGCGTGTAAGGGCCGAGATTTACTTGTTTTTCTCTTCAGTTTAGTGCCTGTTGAAGTTATTCTAAATTATAACTGCCTATTCTGGCATAGAAACCAGCAAAGTAGCTAAACAGTACTTTAAATTAGATTGTCTAGACTATATCGTGTGTGTATATCATATTTAGTTGTTTTGTATTCACTTTCCAACCCAGTCATTTTGGTCTAGATTCTCAATTGACCTACTTTTCGGTTGACTGATTTTGATAACATTCTACTGATTTGTATAGCATACTACTTGCCCTTTCTTTTTATCAAATCAGATTGTAACTGATCGTTTTTTTGTGATAATTTATTTACCAAACTAAATTGTACTTGAACTTTAAATTAGTGATAATTTAATTACCAAATTAAATTGTACCTGTATTTTATATTTGTTATAATCTATTTAATCCAAGTCCAGTAATTAGTGGATTGAGCACACTTATCAGTATGCTGTGACATCCCACATTTGCTCTAAAGTCACTCAATTGGTTGCTTGATAAGCAGCCCCCATATCATGAACCAGATACTGCTCTCTAATTCTATGTTTCAGAAATCGCTCTAATGATGGACTCAACATATGAGATTGTTGATGAGACCCCGGCCCGGAAACCTGCAGGTGGCCCGCTGAGAAGACTCATCAAGTTCTTCGACTCGGTCCTCACCCCAACGCCCAACGCTGATGTCACGACTGTTCCTGATACCGACCCCCGTGATGTCTCCACCACGCTATCCAGTGATGATGAGAGTAATGACAGCAGCCCACTGATCTCTCACATCTCACCTCCTCGTGATTTCCAAGCCCCTGTTGTGGAGTCTCAGCCCATTAAGACTGTCGTTACGTTGAGAGACTCTCCGACTCCCAAATCTGAACTGTCCAGTGGAAGGCCTCTTATCCTGTTCCGAGGCCCGAAAAACCCACTCTCAGCCTTCTTCCACCATCCGCTGAGATGGAAGAATAGAACTTACATTTCTGCTGAGCTAGCTTACCAGCATGAAATGCTACAGCACCACAAGGTCTCAAGAACCGCCCACAATGAGCTGCTTCGCTGTCGCAGCTCACACGACGCCAAACGGATCGCAAGCAAGTGGGTTCCACAAACAAGCAAGTCATGGCAAGAAATCCGCTTTCTTGTAATGGAGCAGATATGCATCGCAAAATTCGCACAATGTCACAGATTCAAGACTGTATTACGTAAGAGTGGCAGTGCGTATCTTGTCCACAACACCGAATCTGACCCGATCTGGGGCTGTGGTTATGACTTTCAAGGAAGAAATATGATGGGACAGATTCTTATGAAAGTACGCCAGAAGGACACTGACTATCAAACTGACTTTCCACCCCTACCTGCAAGCTCTGAACGACCTACTCCTCCAAATCTTACAGTGCGTGAAATTCCCAAGCCAGACAATGCGAAAGTCTTGGTAATAGGCAACTCGAACGCGAGAGGTATCTCCAAAGGCCTCATCGACCGTGGCCTCGACAGCTCTGGCTTTGTCTACCCAGGACGTACTACATCGCAGATTAAAGGCAGAGTCAGAGCTGTATCGCAAGCACTCCGAAATGCAAGACCTGACGCTGTTCTCATCCACACCGGGGATATCGAAATCCGTGATCGTTTCACACCAACCAGCAGCGTCTCTGTGGAGATCAGGCACTTGTTGTCTGAGGTTAAAGAACAATTTCCAAGAGCTAAGCTGCTGCTTAGTGGTCTGCCTCAGACAAAACAGCTTCATATGAACACTCGGATTGCAGAACTCAATGGAACACTCGCTCATTTGTGCAAGAACTTTAATGCCACCTACATTTGCAACAAGTCGGCCAAGCTTATGAAGGACAATATACACATGACGGCCAAGTCCAAGGACTTTGTTGCTCGGTCCGCTGCTCACATTGTGAAGCAGTGTGTTTAGTGTTCTGCCAGCCACCCAGTTGTCTTGTGGATTGTCTAATGTCAATAGTTGTGCTAGTGAATTTGATATAACTGTCTTAGCCAATAATACTGTGAACATAAATGATACTGTTAAAGATGATGATATTGTAAGAATTGATGATACTGCAGATGTTAATGCAACAAAGCCTAGTCAAAATTGTGAAAATGACATTGTCCACTCAAATGGTAGTAAGTCGATTGTTGTCCATCCCAACGATGAACATAGCATTGAACAACACAACCTTTCAGATAATCTCTGTCAAGCGCTAAGCTCAGAAATAATTAATGAAAATATTCATAAAGATTTTCAAATTTTGGTCTGGAATATCAATGGCTTAGGTGATAAACTGAACAGCCAAGAATTTGTAAGATATATAAGCAAATATGACTTAGTAATATTTCTCGAAACAATGAAACTTGATACTTTCAAGCCGGTTGTAAAGGATTTTGAATTTATACATTTCCAAAGGAAATTTCAACATTCACGTGCTAGGAAACCTGCAGGGGGTGTAGGAATTCTGATTCACAGTAGTTTTGTGAAAGATGGAACTGTGTCAGTTTCTAAAAACTCAGACTTTGTAGTATGGCTTAAAGTTAAACAAATTGGTGATCATGACATCTATATAGGTTGTGTCTACATTCCTCCACTAGACTCTTCTTCGACTATTTCCAGTTTTCATGACAATAATGCCTTTCATTTATTACAAGATGACATTACTCATTTTAGCACCCTTGGTAATGTTATTATTAGTGGGGATTTCAATGCTAGAACAGGCAATCTTCCTGATTTTCTATCAATTGCTGGCAAGGACAGTCAGAACTTTGCCAATAAATTTTGTAACGATTTATCCGAGGAATTCCCTGATCATGTCCGAAGCTCTGAGGATACCAAAGTAAACAAATATGGTAGAGAACTATTAGAATTATGTAAATCTACTGATATGCGAATAATGAATGGTTATTTCAACAGTACCACTGGAATGTGTACTTGCTATACAGCCAATGGGAAAAGCTTAATTGATTATCTGATATGTGACACTTATTGTTTTAGAAAATTATCAAAATTTTCCATTGGTCCGCTAAACTCAGATTCTGACCACAGACCATTGATTTTCTCCCTTCAACTTACATTGAGGAGACAGACTCTTCCTAAAACGGAAATACAGCACACTACTCATGCTAAATTCTTCAGATATATATTTGATAAGGATAAGGCATCTAATCTTATTAGCTCTCTAAATAGCAATCTTGGTGGATCATTACATGATGAATTTATTAACAACATTGTATCTGATAACGGAGTGGAAGCTGTCATGTCCAGCATATACTCTCTGGTAGACACTGCTATTTCACAAAATTTTAAAAGGAAATATCAAAAGTCTCTGGGAGACAAGTTTCCTAAAAATGAATGGTTTGATGAAGAATGCAAAACCTTAAAACGTACTGTAAATGATTTCTCTAAAAATAATGACCTTAGTGTAGAAAGTAATCTTAATCAATATTGTAAGTTAAAAAAGGAATATAGAGCCATGACACAAAAGAAAAAGAGACAGTATCAAAATAATATAAGAGATAACCTATGTGACATGCAAAGTAATAATCCAACAGAATATTGGAAATATTGGGATAGGTTAAAGAAAAACGCATCAAGCTCAATTACTGGTTCAATTTCCTTGAGTCTTTTGAAATGTACTTTAAAAGCATTCAGTGCCCTCCAAATGATGCTTATCTCAAATTTGATGTTGAGTTCCTAAGAGAAATTGAGGATTTTATGCAAAGTTATGACAATTCTTCGCATACGGATCCAGTTATGACTGATGCACCTATTACTACATATGAAGTAGGAATTGAGTTGAAGAATCTGAAGCTTGGTAAAGCTCCTGGGATTGACGGTATAAGTAATGAATTTTATAAATACTTATCAGATTCTATGGTTGAACCTTTGACAGTTCTCTTTAATTATATCTGGGATAAAGGGGTATATCCCGAGAAATGGTCCGAAGGTATCATTCAGCCTTTGCATAAAAAGGGAAGTCGCAGTGAACCTGACAATTATCGCAAACTAACTTTAATGGCGTGTATGGGTAAAATATTTGAATCTATTATAAATAAAAGGCTAGTCTTTCAAACAGAAGCTTCAAACTCTAATGACCCTAATCAATTTGGTTTTTGTAAAGGCTGTAGAACTAGTGATAATGTATTTATCCTGGATACACTGATCTCTTATCAAATGTCAAAAAAGAAACCTCTCTATATTACTTTTGTGGATTTTTCAAAAGCATTTGACTTTATCAATCGAACATTCATGTACTACAAGCTTATTAAACAAGGTTATCGTGGTAAACTTCTAAATATTATTCAAAGCCTGTTCTCTAAATCCAGTGCTAAAGTTAGATGGGAAGGGCAGCTGGGTTCAAAGATAGAAAGCACATATGGGGTCCTTCAAGGAGGGATTATCAGCCCAAAATTGTTTAATTTGTTTCTTTCTGATATGGGAGAGTATTTTGATCAAGACCAAGGTCTTACTATAAATAACACAACATTTACTCATTTGCTTTATGCTGACGATCTTGTACTTATTTCCGAGAGCGCCGCTGGCATGCAAGTTCTCTTAGACAATCTGGCACGATATTGTAGAAAATGGCATTTACTTATCAACTCGCAGAAGAGTAAAGTCATGATTGTCCAACCTGGTGTAAGACATAGAGCTGGTAATGCTGAGTACAATTTCGCAATTGACAATGAAAAACTTGAAGTTGTAGATTCTTATAAATATCTAGGTCACATTATTAGTAATAGTCGCAGAACTCACGGTTTAATGTATGAACACTTAGCATCACAAGCTCAAAAAGCAATGCATGCACTGAAAGAAAGAATTAGATCCACTGTTGGATATCTTTCACCAAATCTAAGTCTTAAAATGTTTGATACACATATTCTGCCTATTTTAGAATACCACAGCGAAATTTGGTTCACATCTAAACAAAATGATATTTTGGAAAGAATACAATTGAAGTTTCTCAAAAATATGCTTGGGGTCAGAAGTCAGACCTCCACAGTAGCTATCTTAGCAGATACTGGCCGATTCCACTTATTATACAGGCAGCAAGCTGCTGCAATTAATTATTGGCATAGACTGAAGACAGGTAATTGTCCAAAATTACTTAGTGAATGTTACAACATTCAGGTTACACTAAAAGCTAAAAACTCACCTTGTTGGTTGTCTAAAATACATCAAGTCTTTACTCATTTAGAAGTTACTAACTTTGAACTAAGTCCCAACAAAATCACTTCACTCCTATTTACCAAAGCTGGAGAAAATATGCTAGCTGAGATAAATGATAGTATGAAAAACCCTAAGCTAAGAACTTACAAATTATTTAAAAAAGATCTGCGACTTGAACCATATTTAAATCTGAACTTTCCCAAGTATATATATCGCAGTATAGCTCGCTTTAGATTAAGCTCTCACAATTTAAAGATAGAACTAGGAAGACACAAACGTCCTTATGTCCCTGCGGATGAGAGATTTTGTAAAAGATGCACATCAGGACTAGTTGAAGATGAATATCATTGTCTTATGATTTGTGATTATTGGAAAAAGGAACGGGTAGAACTGATAGAAGCAGCATCAAAACTTATAGAAAACTTTGCAGTGTTAAGCTCTCAAGCACAGTTTATTGAAATTATAACAAATAAAACAGCTGATATAAACTTTGTATTAGGTAAATTCTTAAACATTGTCAATAAAACAGATAATAGCACTTAGAGTAAAATTATGATATATAGGTATCTATCCACAAGTCTGGGTGGCTAAAGGCACTGACACATTGTCTTGCATGTGGCCAGCCCGCATGAGTAACATTTTTTTTTTAACTTGTGTATTTCAATGTGTATGCAACTTGTATATTTTGATGTGTATGTACAATGTATATTTCTATGAATCAAGTAGGTTTTATCACTTGTAGAATATTCCAGATAAACGGAGTCTCTGACCGTCAAATGATCAGTTTATGATTCTATGTGCCATTTTACTTTATACTGTAAATACTGTAAATATACTTGGATGTTTTGATGTAGATTTGAACTATGGTGTATGTATCCTTCATTGATTAAAGGTGCTACGTTGTGTACTATGGTACTAAAACCGCATAAGTGCTAAATTGACATTGTATGCCTACCAATTCTATAGACTGTGATTGATATGATGATGTATTCTTGTATATTTATTTAAAGAGAATGTGATATTATTGTTATTACTAGATGTAGTGTTAGTGTTAGTACTAGAACTAGTTCTTGCTTTTACTTGTACCCTGTTTACTGTTTGTACCTGACATTTTGGTCAAATGTGACCTTGTTTTTATGTCAATAAAAACGTATATATATATATAAAGCATTGGAGGCTGCATACTAAGTTCAGTGCACTTATCTATTTATTTGTCCAATTTTACCAAAACAAAAAAAAGTCCATGTGCACCAAAACCTAACAAATTTTTCGGAAAGCAAGATTCATTATCTATTTCAAGCTATATTCCATGCATGGTCCGACAGCAACTCAATTGGGCACTTTTAACTTCATTTGGGAAGGGGGCAAAAATGTGGTTCTTCGCCCTCAATGCTATTCCAATGGAGATTGCTCCATGAAAGCACACTATAGTTGTAGTATGGCACACCACTTGTAAACTACTGGCGTAAATGGGCTATCCTGTATACGCAATAGAGTTAACAATCTTAGGAAGGCCATGCGACTTTATTTTAAATGATTTGATGGATTGCAGTAGGTCATTGGGCTAGGATTCAGAGAGCGGTTGGAGCCAAAGACAAAACGAAAATACCAAAGTGCATAAAATTTTTCAAGTAAGCCTGTATTTCAATTTTACTTAGATAGAACAGTTAACAATTGTCACTTTATGATATTCTGAAATATTTCCAATTGATATCTGACAGATTTCAGCCCATTAGTGAAGAAAATGTGATAAACTGAATCAGATGTTTATCTCACGTATTCATCCAAATTTTCTTAACTGATGATCACACCTGTCATCCAATGTGGCCACAATGATCCCATGGTAGTTTATTAGTAATATTTGGGATAAATATTGGTAAATAGTTCAATTTCTACAACTTTGTAAAAGTGTCTGAATAATTTCTGGTTCCTGAAATTGACAAATTAGCTAATTTCATCCGATTTTGAATCAGTTTGCAATAAATTTGTTTTGGACAGGTTACACTTAATACCAAAGATGATTTTGACTGAATGTTTCATAACTTACTTTGTAATTCCTTCAAAATAATAACAAAACAGCAAGCGTCTGAATAATTCTTGGTCTGACTGTATATCAAGCTCAATATCATTTTAGAGTCAATTTTATACTCTGTATCATAACAAAATCTTCGAAGTAGACGACGCAGCTTGAATGGAACTAAATTTCAAGTTTTCGACATTCTTCAGCCATTGACGATCTTCTGCCGTACATGTGACGTAGTTCAATGATCTCATACATAGAAGACCCCACAGTATCTTATCTTATCATATTGAATGGCAGCATATATCATATCCCTATCCTACCTAGCCTACTGAACACAAGATTGAATGTTGAAATACAGTTCATTTGATATGTCTCTTCCTTTATTTTTCTTATTTCAACCTACCTCTATGTCCTACCATATTGTATCCTACTATCCTATTGTAAGTTATCACATCCTGTCATATTCTGTGATATTCTATCGTATCTTATCATATCTTGTCATGTCATATCCTATTGCATCTTATCATATCCTATTGTATGCTATCGTATCGTATCGTATCCTATCATATCATTTTGCATCCTATTGTATCCTATCATATCATATTGTATCTTATTTTATTCTCTTGTATCCTATCCTATCCCAATTGTTTTTAAGCTTAACATATCTCATCCCATCCTATAAGCCTCTTCTCTATCTGTCCTTCTATCTGCTATCGCAATATGTAAACCTGCTGGCCGCCTTGTCTCCTACATACCTCTGGTGACCTGCACAACAAATTTTTGCAATATTCAGCCATGTACAGAGAGTATTGACAGAGTTGGAGATCAAACAAGGACCAAGTTTGTCCCCATACAGTGTGCTATCCTCATTTGTGATGTGGATCAAAGCCTTATGCTGCAAGAACAGCAAGATTTGCTTGAGCTAAGGACAGCAAAGGACATATATATGTGGACCAGAATAGCAGTATAACAGCGATTATGTTGAGGGGCATTGATGAAAAGAAAAGATTGGGACAAGAAATGATAACTAAAGAAAGGATGACTGAAGAAAGGATAAATGAAGAAAGGATAAATGAAGAAAGGATAACTAAGAAAGGATAAATGCAGAAAGGTCAACTATTAACTAAGAAGGGATAACTAAAGAAAAGATAACTAAAGAAAGGATAACTTAGAAAAAATAGGAAATGACTGGAGAAAGGAAAAAAAAAGAAGCACATAGTAGCTTCAGGATTATTAGTTGTATATTCTCCAGGGTCGTATGGCTTTGTGACAATTTATGCCTACTATGTCCTGAATTTGTACACAGAGAAAGCTCAACAGACAAGAAGAGAAAATGGTAATGAGACAATTTGCACTCTTGGCATGGTGCACTCCTGATCATAGATAATATTATATGGAATAACATTTGCATTTTCCTAAAAAAGAAGATGGAAATTAACAAATTACAGGCATCTTCTTCTAAAAAAAATTATAGCTATCTTTTCAACGGGAAGTGATTAACGAAAGTTATGAATGTTTTCTTCTGAAAATGGCACAGGTATTGCAATTGTTCACAACACTCTTCTTGCACTAGCATACAGCAATTGGTGCTCATGAACACTACATACGCACCAAAGATGGCACGTCCTTGAATTGACCACCCTACTGCAATGCAATGTTTTGCTTATGGTGAACACTGCATGGAGCAGGGTTGTTGATTTCAAGACGCTTGCAGGGACTTGCCTACCTTTCTTGTACTGTTTAGGAGGTCAGCACCATACAGAATTCCAGTCCATGGAACTGGTAAACAAGGTAAATTATTGTAATGCCTGTGATGCCAGTGTGATGGGTCCATGACTAAAAGGTGGGTGCATTTACCCCACCTTACACTACTAACAATGACAACAGAATCAACACAAGTTCTGTAAATCAGGAGAGATTTATTATCACTGTGTATTATGCATGCTGAATGGTCACAAGACTTAATAGTTGATATAAATTGTTACTATGTGGCGAAAGGAGCTAGAATCTATAGGCGCACATTAGATGCGGAGGGCCTCGTTATCTGAAAGCCATGTGTAGGAGGCCTGAGCCCGTAGGTCCTCTAGTTTTAATGCCCTAGCTGACATATCCTCCCTCTAGGATGACCTCGGCAGAGATGCCTCCCTGACCTCTGCATTCGCCAAGGTCCAGGGCCGACCATCGGAATAATAGTGCGGAAAATATGAATCGCCCTCGCCCTCCAGACCATCTATAAGGAGCTCAGCTTCATGAGCTAACATCGACACAAACAGACTATGCCGAACGCTTGGAAAATCTACCAGATACACCTAATAGGAGAATATAGCTAAGGAGAGGAGAATGATAGGGTTGTAGGTCCTGTATTTTTGCACTGATAAGTTCTAACAGGGCTGCTTCTGCAATATCTATCTATCTATCTATCTATCTATCTATCTATCTATCTATCTATCTATCTATCTATCTATCTGTCTATCTGTCTATCTATTATTCCAGCTGAAGTGGGAAAGACTTTTTATCATGACAAGTCAAAACTTCAAACCAGTGAACCTGGCATATTCCAGGAACCCAACTGAATGCATTACAATATGTATTTAAACTTATTATCACGAAAAACTACTCAAATTAACCCCACTGGCAGATTTAGTCCAACATGATATATTATGACATAAAACGTAATCAGAAAACATCAAAGCTATTTATAAAGCTCACAAATTTACTGCCCCTTTTTAGAAGCTAGCCGTACTGCCACAAGCTATATTCACAGTTTTAGTATATTAAATTTATCTTTTCAACGTCAACGTTACATTTTTGTCAATAGGTTTTATGAAACAAATCTGAAGGCTGCTAGCTCCTGAAGTATGGTACATTGTAGGTCCTGTATGCAACTAATACACATAACATATGTGATTCATATGATTGAGACAGCAAAAAATTATCCTTGATGATTATACTTCGTGTGATGCAATTTTTGCAGCCTGGAGGCAGTTGGGCTTCTGTATCGCATGAAGTTCGCACGTTTTGAAGTGGTTTTTCAAGTTTCCAGTGTCACCATAGAAAGCTACACTTGTCATATGATGGAATTTATGTTGATTCGATAGATTCACCTTTTAGTCCAGGACATATAAAAAAGCGTAAGCATACATCGGTTGACATTTACTGCAAAGTTACTCAAACGTGTAGATTTCACAGTGATTTCTCTTTGTTTTTGTTCATGTATTTTCTCCTCTTACTAGTCTTGTCACTGCAGCTATCAGCCGGGAATGCACGCTTTTTTTTCTTTTTCTTTTTAGTATGATGAAATTTATGTTGATTAGACAGTTATGCCTTTGACATCAACCCATCAATCCTATTAAGTGGCTTTAAGAGGGCATCATGCATTATCCGTACCAACCTATTTATCTGTCGGTACACAGACAAACACGAAAACAACATTTGGCCTAATTTCACCAAGAGAGTTTAAACTTTAAGCCCAGTCTTGATGTGGTTCAGCCAAATGTTCACCACTACCCCAGTAGGCATTACATTTCTGGGATGGAAAGACAGTCCCTGCAGGGAGACTCGAGTTGAGACTAGGTTTATACATCTTTGCAGATTGGCGGTCCAGACACTTTCAAAACTAACTTTTTACTTGGTGTTATGTCACTGGCTTAAAAAATGTTTTGTTTGTATCAGTTATTGTTAATCAGTTGATTCAGTGCATGTCATGTCTACCCGCATAGGTTTTAATTAGCAAGCTAATTAAATGTACTAATCAAATAAGAATATCAGGAGACCAACAGAAAACTGTCAATGACGTGGCAAAGCCAGCTTATAAATTGAAAAGAAGAAAATTAATTTTTCAAGTGGACCATCAATCTGCAATGAGCTCTAACAGCAGAAGTCAAGAGAATAGACTCATCAACATTTCTGATGGACACAACTATGAATTATGAAACTTGGCGAAAAGTCAGCTGAGAATGTAAGCTTTCATTTTTTCTCGGCTCCAAAATTATTACAGTCCTTGTCATACTTACGTGGAATCTCAAGTTCTTTTCTATGCTGTTGAACTGTGATGTCAGAGATGACTCTATTCTAGCATTGCAATATATGTCAATTAACTACAAGCTGTGATGTCATTTTAAACTGGGTCAGATTCCCCAGCTTCTAACCAATGCAAATCCACCAAACTGAGCATCACAGTTTCAACTCAGTGTCAGAGTGAAAATCGGGTCTGGGAAAACCCATGCAAGTTTGACATCACAGCCTCTCAGCCAATGGGCTGCCAGAACAAATATACATAACTTAAGCCATGTGTTTACAAACAAATTGTCAAAGCCTTCTGTTTGTACCAACTTCCATCAAAGTTTAAAGTTGTAAGTTAGCAAGTTTGTAGATTAATCAAACAACTCTGTGGAAATTATAACAGTTGTCTACTGTGAATGCTGACAAAGCTGCCATTTGGTAGGATTAGACTGGTGATTGCTGTGATAAATCATTGGGATCACAATGTAATGCTTCCTTCAATATATCAATGTTTGAACTGTGATGCGTAGTTTACTGTCAGCCCATTGGCTATCAAGCTGTGATGACGTAGTTGTAGGGGCTATCCCTGATAAAACTCATACTCTGATACTGTGTTGAAACTGTGACGCTCAGGTCAGGAGGATCAACATTGGCTAGAAGCTGGGGAATCTGATCCAGTTTGAAATGACATCACAGCTTGTAGTTAATTTACATATAATGCAATGCTAGAATAGAGTCATCTCTGACATCACAGTTCAACGGCATAGAAAAAAAACTTCAGATTCCACGTAAGTAGGCCTATGACAAGGACTGTAAGTTATATCAACCGGGAGTACATTTTTGTAACTTTTTCTTTCCTGCCTTGAAGCAATTCCACTTATGTCTCCAATGGACTATATTTAGACATACCAGCACTGAATTTAGCATCAGGAGGCCTCATATGGCAAGTACATCGTGAAAATGGCAAATGCCAACATGAAAAGACAATGTGCAACCTGATGCCTACATTAAAGAAGTGACCCATTGCAAATGTACTCTCTTGTTCTTATTGAACTTGCTGTGATTGACTTGTGTACCAATTAGCCAATATCATTGTATTAATACAACTGACACACTGGGGTACAAAATGCTGACATCAGGAAAATATTTTTTTCAGGTGGAAAAAGAGAGAAAGAAAAGAAATGAGATATAGGATACTATTATACTGAATCAGTCTCTGTTGCTTGTAAGCTGTATCTAGACCTATGGATCTTTCTCTATCTATATTTATTTAATTTTATCTGTCTATGAAACTCTTTTTTTCATGACTTGGATAATCTCCGTATCTGTGTGATAGACCTGTATCTCAGTTATTAATAAGTACAATGTGTCTATCTCTGTAGCTATCTCTATCTCTATCTCTCCCTATCTCCATTTCTATTCATATCTCTCTCTCTCTATCTCAACCTCTACCTCTATAGCTATATCTCTATCTCTATCTATATCGTCTGAATTGTTCTTTTGCCAATACTGCTGTTATGGTATGGTATCACAGAACAGAATAGAGCAGAATCACAGGACACCTCATTGATTATGTCTCTGTGTTCAACAGTGTTTTCTCTTGAGAACCCAAACCTCTTAGCACAGCACACACTGCAGGTGAGCCAGATCTACAAAGGTAGGCATGCAGAGAAACTCCATCAATTGATTGCAATTGTTCTTCATCTGTTTTACCTTGAACTCCTTTTGAAGTTTTCTTGCAGGACTTGGCAAGGTTTGGCATCTCCACACCGGTTTACAGATGACTTGAGCAGATATTACTTCTTAGTTGATGACATAAGTTTGTTTTAAAATTTTAAAATGAAGAAATGTTACTATTTGGATGGATTAGTCTTATTTTAAGTATAGGGTGGTGTACCAGTTCAGAGATACTAAAACTGCTCCAATCTGTGCTTGACGCAATATTTTCGGATTGATGCAATAATGTCTCAGACACATTGTTTAGATAATGAAAAGTTGTTAGTACATAGCATGCGTGAAGATTTAATCTCCTTCAAAAGTAAATTCAGTGGAGCAAATTTCTATACCATTTGGATTGTTGAACAGCGAAAGAGAACCGAATTCGCACGAATCATTATCATCAATATTGTGATAACCTCCGGATATGTCTGGTGTGCGGTTTGAACACGTATAGCCTACGTGTACTGGGAAAACATGTTGACCACTGAGCAACATATCTACCTGTGTACATAAGCTTAGGAACCACTATATGCCTCTTTCATGTGTATTTCCTTCATTCATGGGCGGGTTAGATAGTCACCACTCCTCAGGTTCCCCAGGTCTCCCCTTCCAATTTGCCTCCCGCCTATGTCCAAAGTTATCCTCCCCTCATCCTCTAGACAAACACCCTCTTTACGCACGTCTTACGTAATTGCTGAGGTCTGTGACGTCATAAGGTAAAGGGTAACCCCCTTCGAGCCCAAAGCCACGTCAGTGAAAGTGTACAACTTACGCAGTTATACAGGTATACACCTTTGACTGAGGAATAAGCCCCAGCTCAGCAAAAATGCCAAGCCCAGAGAGCTCTGAGGTTTCTCTTAGGTTTCTGTTAGAGTTGTGCTGTTGTATTAGCTTAGTAGATAGGTGGCCACTGAACTGCTGTCAGCAAGCAGTTGTGAGATGTTTTGTCAGTGCAGTTATTTTTAGTCACAGTTTACTACTCATTTTTGTTTATCACAATTCCCTGTGTTTTGGTGGGCTATATTTTGATTGTTTTCTACACCCCAATGGCAATTGATACTGCAATTTCGACAAGATGACACATTAAGTTCTAAAGTCCTGTATTCTTGAAAGTTCTACATTGGGGGCAACCATTTAATATCCAAAGGGGTTGGAGTTTCCATCAGCAGGAAATAATTTATTTCACAGTAGCAGCAATGGTAATTATTTCAAGCGCGCAAAGTGCCCGAAATTATTAGGATATATCCTCAGCAGAAATTATTGTTCAATACAGTTACTTTTTGATACAAATAGAACATGAACATCAGCACAGGTAAGTACAGAATATAAATACAGAATGAAAGATTAATAGACCAAGTGATAGACAGGGCTGATAAAGAAAATGTCAGACAATAGTGCTGTATTTTCCAGACACTGATAACAATAGACTTGCTGTATAGTTGAGTTCTCAGGTTCAGGGCAGCAACCTATGGATTATCACTACATCAATAATTGCAGAAAGGACGAGTATCAAGGCTGTCAGTGCTGAACAACACAGAATGTACACAAGTGCATCTGTTTGATAACAATAGGCCTAAGCAGAATGCAGATGTATAATTGTATATGCTGAAGAAATTCTGCACAAGCTAAGATGAGTGCATGAACTTTTCAGTTAGTTCTCATTTGCTCAAACCCCGGACGGTGAATCCTAAATATTTTCAGTGCATGGACCTTGAAGAGTAAAATCCCAGCTGGATATTATATTTGGAAGAGGCCTAAAATTGGTGGCCCCGTGTGTCGTTTTCTGCTCTTACATAGGCATATCGACGTCGTATATCATTGAAAATTAGTGGTTTTCAAGCAGTTTCAATTGACACAGTATAAAATTTGGATAGTGAAATTTGGGCAAATGTCGCTCACCCGCCCAAAAAAATCATCCCGCCGTACACCTATTTGGGCGTAACAAGCAAAAGGCCCTCTCATTGGCAGAGTTAATGTGTAACATGTTGAGAACCCCCTCTCCCATTCTCATCTCATAAATCAACCCTTGTAAACACTCAGAACTTGACCTGAAGGGCTGTACTTATCATATCATATCAAGAACCCACCTAAGAGGCCTGCACTTCCCACTACCTATCGTGATAATAAACTGAACTGAGAGATCATCTGACTAGTGCATTGGACTAGTGTATTGGACCAGAGCCAACTGTGGCTGATGAACAGCATCCTATCCGCTCCACTGCATAGGTCTGAATTGCTGGTCCGCTCTATGAATTACTCCTTTACAGCGGACTATTTTGCGGAGCAGCAGCCGGAGCAGATAATTGAATGGGTAAATATGGGAGAGAAGGGAAAGTAGAATTTCCAGAAAGAGATAAAATAAGGAAGAGGTGAGAAAGAGGACCAGAGTGAGAAAAATAAAGAGGAGAAAAGGGGGGAAGGAGGAGAGGAACAAGAAAGAAGAGAAAAAGGAGAATACGCTGTAAAATTAAAAATTTTGAGTCAGCTTAAATGATTGAGTGAGGCGGTTGCACAGTTCCTTTGAGCTAATATAGATTGTTTTAAGTCAAGATGATCGGTCCATTTTCATTGCTTAAAACATCAAGCTGTGTTATCTTGAATAGTGCAACCATCTCACTCATTCACTTAAGCTGAGTCGAAATTGCAATTTTACAGTGTATGAAAAACGAGGAAGAGGAGAAAGGGGAAAAAGAGGAGAATGAGGAGAAAGAGAAAAGGTGATAAAACTGAGTATTGGGAAAAATGTGAGCAAGGGGAGAAAAGGGAGAAGAATAGTGCAGAACAGGAGGATAAAAAAGGAAGAGGATAAAATGGAGAGAGAAAAGCAAGGGGAGAAAGAGGAAGATAAGGAAGAATAATAGGAGAAGGACAGGGATGGAAAAGGAATGTTGGTTGAATGATTTGATAATTTATTTACTTTCCATTGCAAGGAAAGAGGTGAACAGGAAAGGGAAAAGAAAAGATGGAAGAGGAGAAAGAAGAGGATGAGGAGGCAAGAAGGAGGAGAGGAGCGGGAAAGGGCCAAAAAAGGTGGTAAAACAACTAGAAGAAGAATAAGCAACAGAAGAAGAAGCAAAAGAAGAAGAAGAAAGAGGAAGAAGCAGAAGAAAGAAGAAAAAGAAGAAGCAGCAGAATAAACAATAAATGATGAGGAAGAAGAAGAAGAAAAAAGGAGAAGAAGCAGCAGAAGAAGCAATGGAAGAATAAGAATAAGACGAAGACGAAAAGAAAGAAGAAAGGAGAAGAAGCAACAGAAGAAAAACAAGAAGAAAATACTGCAAAGGTTACAGAACATTCCTGCCTTTAGAAGTGCATTTCCAAATGTGAAGGCATTTCAATTGAAACTCTAGAATTTAAGAAAAATAAAAGTGTCATCTAAAGCAATTCTTCCAGTCTTTTTAAATGAAAGAATCAGTGTGTTTCTTCAAAGCCTCTTCTTACAAGTTACAATTATCATCTAATTCAATTTTGAGGAAAAATCCTCATGGAATAGAGACAGCAGCAGTTTTGATATTTAATTATACATGTATACTACAGTCACAAAAGCAAGGCTTAAAATAGCTTCAGAAAGGCTTAGATCAGGCTAAATTAAAGATGGAAAACTAATCTTAAAAAGCCTAGTGATGTGTTTAATTAAATGGTGATTAGGCTGCACTTGAGTTAAATTACCCACATAAAGTTGCCTTTGTAAATTGGATTCTTCTATAATGAGAGTTACTGGATATTAATTCCCATCTAAAAACCTCATGAAATGTTAATTGCCTGCCTGTATGAGGCTTGTTGTATAGTATCAAATTTAGACCTTGTATAGACCTGTTGATGTTCGATATAAAAATCGCACACATGCCCCATTGGCATCAGTTAAAATAGTAGCAGGCTATGCTTTTTGTGAGTCCCAATCTTGACGATTGATATTGGTCAGTTTAAATTAGGAAATCAGTGACATCATGAATAAAGATATTATACAGATACTATTTTCGGAAGGTTCCACCTAATTTGGTCATGATCAATTTACTAAAATTAAATTTTTTTTACACACAAATGTGCCAAAATCTTCAAATGAAATTTAAATAAATCCTTTAAATTTCGTAGTATTAACCTCTTTGCTAATGCAATAGATAGTTTATTGCTATATGCAGCTGAAATTCAAGATACCTGTTGATTAGAGCCCTGCACGGCCGACCAAAAGCATGACCGCCCGCCCCGCAATGGACTATGCTTGACAGCGAAAGATTCTTAAGTTTGCGGTCAAAATTGTGACCACAACCGCACTGTCCCGCGAAGGTCTCATTCTGGCTGCGACTGCCCCACACCGCATGCAGTCAAAAAAATTGTGACCGCACTGCCCCGCGGGCTGTGGTCCTCACGGGCTCTACAGAAGATGAGGCTTTCAGAAAGATGATGGGAGACAACTTTTGATCATGCTTGAACTAAAACTGAACCTGTGCCATCTGGAGAACAAATAAGGGGTGTTAACCATGGGGCAACTGTGCATGATTTGATCAGGATGCTAATTAGGTCTTGATTATCCTATTAGTGGATAATCAAGGATTGTGCAGTCCTTTGATGAAATTGTGATGCAATGTAATCTACTTACCATACAGACATCTCTGACTGCATGCTTGTCCAGGACTCCTGGAGAGTTCAGCTGTTCCTACCATCTATATATACATATCTAACTCCTGACCGAAATTGACTTTCTTGGAATTGAGAGGAGACATAATGTCAGTGCCATAAAACTGGTCAAACATGGCTTGTAAAAGCCTTATTGATACTCCCAATCACAGGATATTTTTCATAGGGTACAAAAGTCCTGCCTTCTCCATATAATAGGCCTAAACTGCATATATGGCAACTAAAAATCTTTTAATTTCATTCATGTATCATCTTTGTAGGCTTGCTGTTATTTACAACACACACACCAATTAGTTCTTTTTAAAATGGTTTTCTACCTTAAATCAATGTATGAATTAAATATTCTCAAATTTATTACTCCTCATAATCATAGACATTATAGACACCAGCACAAACTGAAGGTTCTTCAAGTGCTTCAAAATGTGAAAATCAGCTAGACTGGAAAATCCTGACTACAATATTGAGAAGGAAAAAAGAACTACTAAAATGTCCAAAAGCTCCAAAACTTTAACAATAGTCCTTTACCTTTACAGTGAGTAGCATAAATCCGCATCACTGCAGCCATGGACGAAATTGCTGCTCAGCTAGGGGCCTGAATGCTACCTAACGTAATTACGCAATCAGTGCTATTGTGATCAATGGACATTATTGATAATAATCAATCAGTGATCAATATATTTATTGGCCCAATGACTGCGTATAATGTGGGCATGCAAGCGAGTTTATTAATAAGCCAATTACTAAACGATTATGTCGGTGCTTCAGCCTCAATTTGGGCTGCCTCAGGGTTCCGCATAAGTCCATTGATATTTTGGGGGATAACCCGTTTATTCTGAGATATACTGGCACGCAAAGGTAATTCTCTATTGTTGGTGATTATTTAAATCTTCCCCATAAACAGAGGCTATTCATAATTCAACTTGAAAAAATGCATGATGAAAACTGATGACAATAGGTCCATGGCTGCGTGCAAAAGTTAAATTTCACTGACTTGGCAAAAGTAACTTTTATTGCACACAAAACAAGTGTCAATGAACTTAATAATCATTTATCAGCAGACTGGTTTCGAAATTGTCAAGCAATAACAGATAAAGATAGACACATGGATAGATAGATAGAAAGATAATATGACAGTTATACACACAGAAAACTATAAAGATAATTAGGTAATTTGGTAATTATTGGCATCAAATTAATTAAGTATTTTATAATTTTAATATTTTACTTCTTCACACTACAGGTGGTTTAAAATAGCTTCCTCTGCTATATATATGCATGCAGACTTGCGTAGTAGTCCAATGTGAACATGCATGCTGATCCCAGCCTGTAATCCAAATTTCGCAGTTTTGCAAGCCCAGCATATTTTGATCATGTGCAGTACATCCACACTTTCCACATTGTCAATTCCTTTTGCACTATGTTGCAGTGAAGCCATGGCATCACAAATTTAATCATATAAGATACAATGTATGATTTCCAAATGCCAGATTTGTGTGTTATTCGATCATAATGAACTTTAAAAGTCCTTGATAAGCATTATAGAGAAAGTAAACCAGCTATGATTTCATTTCATGCAGCATGCTTCAGACTTCAGATCATGCTTAATCTGTAATTCTGTCTGGCATGAAACGTGAGTGTACTGATCACTGATCATGTGGTGAATTTGAAAACAATGTGAACTTTTGCCTTATTGCATTAAATGTAACTTTGGTGGCATGTATCATGTTCTCATTATAGAACAGTAGTGTTCATTTCTATTCATATCATTGTTCCCTGTCTTCTGTTGGATAACGCCGATCTGTGCAAAATGTATTTTATCATATCTGATTTCTATCTATCTATCTATCTATCTATCTATCTATCTATCTATCTATCTATCTATCTATCTATCTATCTATCTATCTATCTATCTATCTATCTATCTCTCTATCTTGTCTGTTTATCTGTCAGTCTATCTGACAGTCTATCTGTATATCTATCTGTATATCTATCTATCTATCTATCTATCTATCTATCTATCTATCTATCTATCTATCTATCTATCTATCTATCTATCTATCTATCTATCTATCTATTTGTTAGTCTACCTATCTATCTGTCTATCTATCTGTCCATCTATCTGTCTGTCACAAGACATACACATTTCTGACAGGAACCAATGACAAGGCCTGGTAATTTGCTCCCATTGATTGCAATTCAAACAGTTCCGGGTTTCTGGCCCATGTGGCTGTTGCATTTTGAACAGGTGGGCTCCATTCTAGCATTACACCAAGAAGACTTCTGTTGCTTCTAAAGACCAAGATAGTCTTTCTTGAGTAACTTGAGTATTCATTACACTGGTAGCCCCGGGTGAAACACATCAGTGGTGAAACCGCATTAGGGCTAAGACTAGTTTGCATAAAATGTGCACTGGATGACTGGTGGTAGTTAAAAGAAGCTAACCCACACTTGAAATCTCCTTAAGACATATATAGGGACTATTAGAGAGACTAGTAGGAAATTTAGTAGGCTACCCAACTTTGATAATTTAAACATATTCAAGTGAGATATTGTGATATTTTTTGCACATAGAGCGTACGCAATTCAACCTTGATGATTGCAATGTTGCACACAGGCAACCCAACTATAGCAAAATTGTTTTACGACATACAATTTAAGCATGATATTGTTAAACTTTTCAATTATCAAAGATCAATAGCCTTTTGTGCAATCAGATCGAAATACGTCCAGAACAAAGAAAAGAACAGACGGATTGCACCATGGTAGATAGACAAATCAATCGATAAAGTGACAGACCTACCGGTAGAAGGACAGAGCTCTGTAGATAGACGGATGAAATGAATGTAAATAGATTGACAAATCATTTAGTGTTATAAGTAACGTGACCATATACATTTAGATTCAACAGCATTGTCAGGATAGACCATTAAAAATTAACAGCTCAGAACAGAACATCACCAGTTTAGCATCTAAGAAAACCAAGTAAGATGACAGGAGACGCCAGAAAGGACAGTAGCATCCACGTTATGCAATATTCAGTTCATATATGAGATGTGGCAAGAGCAGCTAAGTTGTAAACACTAGGGTGCACTCGTTGTTTTTGACAGATTTCGTATCTCAGCTGGCCCATGTCCAGATTTTTGCACAGCGTGAATGTTATATGGCGCATTGAAGCTCTGTGAGGTACACCTTGGTTTCTGCGATTGCGATTGAGGGATATACAGAGATTTAGCAAAACTGTAGTGATTGAAAGTTTAGTGTTATTTCAAAAAGTATAAATTTGTCAAATTATGCTAACCTCAATCACATGAGGTCCAATCGAACATCACCGAGGTGCACTTTGGCATTTGTACAGTGACGTGCATTGATTTTTTCAAAGGTCATAAATGAATATATTGTCAAATTTAATATAAGTACGGTTTTGAGCATTCCTCTTTTTATAAATACTTTTGTAATCTCATGAAGTGATAATCAACCACTATTCACCTCATCAATTAGTTTTTAAAATGTTTTGGTGACTGTTATCAGTGTTTTTGCTTTCCAGATGCATTTATTATTAAATTAATTGCGTTGGACTTTTTATATCATTAACTGTAAGCCAGTAAGCCACTCGAGTCCTCTTTCACTTCATACTGAAATACTCATTCTCAAACAGGCATAATTTCAAAGTTATTGGTTTTGCCACTCCACTTGAAAAACAACTGAACCACTTGATACTTACTTGGAAAATGTTTGAAAGGAAACATCTTCAACAAGGGAAGTCCTCAACAGGGAAAACCAACACAACATGTACAAATTGTATGGCTCTTGGAGGTTCTTACAGATACTGAATGCAGAACATATGTTGTCTATGAGTTCTGTGTGAGTTTTCTATGGGATTCTTATGACTTCTGTTAGCTTTCTAAGAGCAGGGAGGCTCTTCTGTGCAAGTTGAGCATGTGTGTCTTCCATTCCCCTTGTTATTTCCCAAATAGCTTTACATAAACAAAAGTTATTGGTTGCAGAAGGAGGGGGCATATTCCACAATTGTTGTATAGTTATTCTGCAGATGGATTGTTCTCTGGTGAGCATGCTGGAACACTGACTGTCAGCTGCAGCTGGGGTGATCAAGGGGATTAAGTAGGGGGAGATTAAAAGAAGAGAGATGGTGAAGAGACGGGAGGATAAGGGGTGATAAGATGGGGAAGAAGAGATGAGGGAGGAAGGGGGGGGGGAGAGCGGGGAGAGAAGGAAGAGAAGAAAGAGGAAGAAGATGAAGAGAAGGAATAGGAGAAGGATGAGAGGAGATTCATATGGGTTTATGTTGAAACTTTGTCAAAAATGAAAAGATAGAAAGAAAGAAAAAGATACATAGAGAGAAGGAAAGAGGAGGAAGTTGGAGGAAGTAGGAGGAAGGAGGAGGAAAGAGGAGGAAAGAGGAGGAAAGAGGAAGAAAGAGGAGGAAAGAGGAGGAAAGAGGAGGAAAGAGGAGGAAAGAGGAGGAAAGAGGAGGAAAGAGGAGGAAAGAGGAGGAAAGAGGAGGAAAGAGGAGGGGTAGTCAATAACTGACCAGAAGAAGGGAGACAGGAGTCGGTGGAAGGATACGGAAAGACAGATTTATATAATATCGGAAAGAAGATGAAGATAAACAGAAGGAAGAAGAGAGGATGAGGAAATTAAGAAGAAGTAAGTAAAGGGTGAAGGAGGAGAAAGAGAAGAAGGCGAAATGGAAAGGAAAGTACACAAGTTTAATGTTTCATATAAGTAAATAGATGAAGTGAAATGGAAAGAAAATCTTTTTAAAATCAAGTAAAGATCAGTTAAATTGATAGTCATAGTTGTTACAGGAAGCAAGGAAGGGGCAGAAGGAAAAGTTGAGGAAACAAAAAGAGTTTGAGGAGAACAACAAGTGTTTACAGGCAGAAGAAAAAGTGGAGAAGAAAAGGAAAAAGAAGAAAATGTAGTGTCCTAAATGAGGGACACCCTTGCAAGTTATTGTAAGCCAGAGAAGTGCTCTTCCATTAATCATGAAACTAGCTTATTATTATTTCTTTATCCAGGTAAAAAAAAACTGCAGAAAAAATGATGTTTCTTATGAGTTGATGTCTGGTGCATGAGTTCATCTTATTACCCAACAGTAACTGTCTTATGAGTCCCCCCCCCTTCTACCAGGAAGTTGCAAAGTAATTAATTTGCTGATAATTTCAATTGTGGCATTGGATCAGTTCAATTCATCAATTGATTGATTAACCAAGACTCACCTTTGTCTAGTTATCCAGCCCAAGATTCACCTAGTGGAGTAGTGTGGTGTGGTATATCCATGTTATATCAAAGAACACAGCCATAGGAAAGCATGGCTTGGATTTTGTGTGGTGTGGCTCAGTCGACTGATTTTGGCCAACTGTCTGAAGCTTTCAATTGACAGGCAACTTGGCTGGGCGCTGTGGCCAGGCAGCTGTAGGGCGGGCAGCTTCAAGCCAGCTTCAAGCCTGCATCAAGCCTGAATCAAGCTGCACAAGCCTGTAGGCAGCCAGGCAGCAAGCAGGAGAAACAGTGCTGGCTCTCAGTCTGAGCCTGCAACAGTCTGGATAGAGATGGGAATGTAGAGAGGCTGTGAGGTGGCTTGAGAGCTCTTGTGAAATTGATTGGGGACATGGCCTTGTACATGCTCTAGTTCTTTTATCCTTTATACAATGCACAACAATCAATACAAAGGAATACAGTGGTAATTTAGGTTTTATTTTGTTTTAAAGTCATGTACTGCCATTTATAATTTGAACACATGCTGCAGTCTCACTGTAGATGCAAATTGTTATTTCAACTTACATGCCTCTAGAATTTCACAGACATTTTCAGTTCCACATTTTGAAGTCAAGAGTCAGGTAGATTCTACCAATGACTAGTCAAGTTGTTTTTTCTCCTAATATATGTTATTCTTAATTTTAGTCTCTGATTGAAACAAATTATTCATGCCAAAAAACCTCATTGGAAACTTATAATGGTTATCAAAACTGCAACAATTCCACAATCACAGCGATTCGTCTAAAAAATAATTTGGTTACTGTAAAGATAGATTGATAAATGTCTAGTTAAAAAAGTCATTTTTATGGTTTCTGACCTAGATTAGCCAATTTTATAGTGTAGGAGTGAAAATTAGAAACATAATATTACAAAGCGAATAATAAAAGCAACAAAAATATGGCTTTGAATTATTCAACCTTGTGGGAACCAGGATTCCCCAATGTCTCAAATACTTCAAAGCTTGCATTAAACCACCAGATTATAGAGCATGAATTATACAAATGTGGGGTAGAAATCTCTTTGGTTCCTGCAAGGTCAGCATCAAGGTTTTTATGTCACCCATTCAATGCAGATGAGCTCAAATGTAAAGCTGACTTTTAATTCAATGATATGAGAAAGTGTAAATATTACTGTATATATGTTCAAATTATGGTCAATAAATACTTACTTACAATGCCTTATAAGTATCGAGAGCCTTATGTAAAACGGGGTAAAGTTGGCAATCCGGGTTAAAGTTGGCTCTATTTTGACCCACTTAATGGAAGAAATGCCAACTTCCTCACTGACACAGGTATTTTTGGCAGAGTTGCCTTTTGTGTCAGTGACAAAAGTTGGCATTTCTTCCTTTAAGTGGGTCAAAATAGCTTGCAAACTTTACCCCGGATTGCCAACTTTACCCTGTTTTATGGTACCTCTACGTGATATTGGTTCTGAAACTATTTCATCTTATATGAGCAGCTACCAGAGGCAGATATAATGATGAGACCTCATACTTGCTTTAGAATATATTACACTGAGTATAAGGCAACCTCTACCTTTACGTCAGATACATCCGATTGGACTGAGTTCCTCGAGCGCCTCAGGGGCTCGAACCGAAGACGTCAAAGCCAGTGGCTGCAAAAGCAAGTGCTCTATCATGAACAGTACATGTAGCAGGTAGGTTTAGAAAGTGCAGCCCTCTCAGGCACTTCCTTGAGACATGATGATTGGGAGAGGGTCCCCTATACCCGTAACACATAAACGCCATGTCAGGGACCTTTTACTGCCCACCTATACAATTAGCTGCCAATTGAATGTCTTATCCAAATGACATAGTTCTAGGACGGGGGATATATAGGGTGCTTCTTTCCAGGGATTCATTTACTTCATGGAAAAATCAGATCCATACATACTTTTTTCTAGCATACCTTTTTTTTCAATATTGAACACTACGTATACATTACCCAGAAATCCTTCCACAAGAAATTATTATTTTCAGACTGCCAGGAAAGATTAGATTTCTTCATTAATTATAAAGAACTTATTAAGGAAGTTGGCAAATGCAACTTCCTTCTTTATGTCAGTTGACCAATGCAACTTCCTTCTACAAATTAGAAAGAAAATTTGTTATCCTTTTTCAATCATACTTAGGCACCATGCTGGGGCTTGTACAGTATCCTGCAGAAATGAGTACACACCTCGGAATACAGGATACTGTATAAAATGAGTCTAACAAAAGGAAGATGGCCAAGAGTCTCAAGATGCAATATTTAATTAATATAATATTACATAACTTAATTGTAATAAAATTTTGTTAATGATTTGCAAAACCGTTTTTTTTTAATCCTAAAAACCACAGGACTGGAATAATGGTGTCTGGCATCCATACTTGTAATTTGTCTTTTTGTTCTTTCTTGATTCCTTTCTTTCTCTGTTTCCTTTTTTCTTCCTTCTTTTTGATACAAAAGTCAATAAAACAAAGGTAGATTGACTCACAAGGAAAGTCACATGCTTGAGGAATGAGATCTTAGTCCGAGCATTGCTTCTGATCCCAGAAATGCATGTAATAAGATCTTGGCCATCAACTGGCTGTGAGCTCATCTGCATATATGTAGGAAGTAAAGTCAATTTTCGTGAAAAAAAGCCTCATAGTTGGCTATTTCCTTGCAAATTTCAATAAAAATGTTGGGAATTAATACAAAATTGATTGTGACAATATGCAATCACACATGAGTATTCATTATCAAACAAAAAAAGGAGTTTTAGTCATTGATCACCGTCCTGTATTGTTGTGGCGATTTCAACATAGAAACAAATAGGATGTTATGCTTGCAAAAATATGAATAAATCCTAGCAGTTCATTCAAATTCAATACCAAATCAATATGCCTCAACCTCCATCCTTATTATATATCGTTTTCAGATCCGTGCTGCAATTATTATAAGATATATGCATGGTGCACATTATTGCAGCATCATTACATTTATATGTCAAAATATATCATGATGTCTAATTAAGTCATTCTGGGTTTCAGAAACCTTAAAATGAAGTTCTAGAAGTAGGTTTTGTCATTTGGAATAGGAGGAACAAATCTTAGCTGTTTTCTCAAAGATAAACTTCAAGAAATGCTTCAATGTACAACCTCCCATCCTGCAGTTCATGTCTTTGCTTTGTGACTACTGTAGTACCACTAGGTAAAACTTTTATACAAGTATTTTACCGGTAAAACTCCTTAGTATTTGAGTCCTTAGGCTCTGGCGTACCACCTCTGTTTACATCTTAGTACTTGCTCATGTCTAATGATGATCTGAGGTGAAATATGCAGGCAGAAGTTTGTCACACCACAATATATCACAATTTCCAAAACTGTCAAACAAGCAGAAGATCAACATGCGAGTGTCAGTTAGCATATATTTATTACGGCTTTATTGTCTAGTACAGTCCCGGATTGAAACAACACGTATTTTTGATAAAAGACAGTTTTTAAATGCCTATTTTAAGAAACATCAACAATATATGGAAAGCAATGAATGTAAAAGAAGTATTTGACTTCATTTCATGTTTTATTGTTTGTACTATCTAGACGGCGTGTGTCCTGAATCCCTGTAATATTAAATTGACAACAGCAACAATAACCAGTCATTTTTCAACAAATGTGCATGTAGTACTATTTGTGTACTCATTTATGCAATCCAGCATTCATATTTTATTTGCCCTAGATCAAATTTGCTTTAAGTTATCGATTTTTTTTCAATGCTGGGGAAAGGTTGTGATGTTCACGCATAATAAAACCCCCTTTTTTGAATTTTTTCATAATAATATGAACCTCTACAGCCCAATTTGCAACCTATTCCGAGGTGTGTACTCATTTCTGCAGGATACTGTATATGATCGAAAATCTGGTTTATAAAAAAAATCAAAAAATCCAAACCTCCCCTGGGTAAGCAATGATTGTTCCCTATAATTTGACACAATATGGTGAGACTTACATGAAATTATATAAGCAGTTGTATACCCACTTTTTTTTAGAAGAGAACAGCTTTGGATATCATACAATTTCATTATGAAGAGAGTCCATATATATAGGCTACACTTAATACAGCAAACCATAATTGAGGACAATAAGTTACCAATAGCTATTTTAATGTGAGCAGATAACAATAATAAACTTTCTATAGATGACATCTGCCCCATCTCTAATCAATTTTGTTTTATTTGTGAGCACTGAGGTGTGAGGTGTTGACTGTTGAATCGTTGATACTTCACCAAAGCATCAGCTGACATTTGAGGGAGCTTTTATGTAAGGATAAATTGTTGTTATAAATAGATAGTAAGAACTTATCAATCCAACAAGCAGAACTGCAAGAAGTGATATTCACATTTTCAGATCCACCAAAGTTGCGTGAGACAAGAGCCGGGCTTCTGCGTTTGATGTCATTTGAAGACATTTACCCTCAAGGCCCAAGATTAACAAACAAGTGACCATGAACAAATTCAAAGCTCCAAGACCATTACAACAAGATTCAAAATCAGGTTATCGCCTTTTCCCACATTTCTTTAACATCTTGCACCAGAGGCCGATAAAATCGCTTAAATTTGATCCCGGAAATCCAAATTCAGTTTATCAGGTTGTTTTAGTGCTTCCGCTGCTCTGGGCTAAATTGTTGTCAGACCATTTTGTTTGATTGGCAGTCAATTTACCTGTAATTAAAAATGTATATTTCAGAACCCACCAAATATAACATGTGGTTTGAATTGATGCTAATGAATTATATGGTAGGCTCTTGACTGTTTCAGTGACAGGGCCAAAAAACAAGTGTAATATGTGATTTATCACCCGAGGGCTTTAGCCCGAGGTGTGATAAACAAATATTCCCGATCACATGGTAAATAACCGGCTTATACCATGAGACAAACTCTCAAACAATCAAACATGAGACGATAAGTGGACAACAAAGAATATGGGAATTATCGTCCTGAAATACTGACATGTGATTGGCTGACAGAGGTGTTGAATGGCATAAGAGTTTCAAATTGATGTCAATGGTATATATATGTGGAAATATTTTCATTTTGTGCAAGAGCAGAGGTTCTAACACTGGAGGTGGATGATGCAACCTAATGATGAAAACCTCCAACTGGTCTGTCCCAGATGCATGACATTGTATATCAACAATTATCACTAGATGTCCACAAAATACTTTTCACAGAATACCAAAAGCTGTATGATAACCTGAAAATGACTTTGATGTTGCCTCTATTAGTATAATTTGGACAGTTTAGCTTGTGGTCTTTTTCAGTTTCAGAAGCTTTGCTTGGTGTTAGTCTGCAGTTTTTCGCATTTATCTAAATACCGCCGTGGGTTATTCTCAGATTCTGAGAAAGCCTTTTTATCTTGTTTTCTAATCATAGTTTGTCTTTTTGCTTCTGTGTGCTTTGTGTTCTTGAGAAAGCTTTTAGTATCTGTGTATGCTGTTATCAGATTAGCAAAAGCAAAGATGCTGATCTCGAAGCACTGGGTTTTCTGTGCCTTTCATGGCAAAAATTAAGATGTGCACAATGAAAGTTATAATTTTATCTGCCGATGGCCTTGACAACAACTTTGAGTTCCAAAACCTTCCAAGGAAGAAGAATCGTCTCAAACTACCAACCACAGGATATAACAAATTAACAACAGTGATACACAATTAAACAATGATGGAACATGTGAACTCTTGAATGTAGGATGTACTTCAGACTGACCCCAGTCCCTTTTTGTCGAACAGTGCTAGCTTTGAGGAGACTGGCAGAATTCAGGGTCATGAAAGAGTAAATTCAGATCTTTAATGCTTACACTCCTCATCTTTAGACCTTTATCCCTGCAATATTACTACAAATAGCAAAAACCTAATTGTACACAGTGGTAATACACACTTTAATGTTTCAGTTTCAACTTTTAGTGCAATAATCAGTGGCCTGGTAGTTGCTGCATCTCATTTCCGGTAGAGTGCACTTCAATTTTGAGCGTGTGACATCCTAGAACAAATCTTTTGTTACCAAATCTTACAATGGAATGTTAAGAAATCATCATAACAGAAATTGTTTATTTCAAGACTGTCTGAAAAGAGAATACATTTCTTAACCAAATGTGTGACAGAAATATCATTATGAAAAAACAACAACCCCAAGCCATTCCTTAGGTATCAGATTTTTCCCCAGGGTTTAGTCTTGGGGATGATTTAGTACAAGAACTGCATCTGCAGAGAAACTTACTTCAGCTTAACTCAAAGCTTAATGTGGTCTTCAATTGGACAATAAATATGCTATAGAAGAAGAAGAAGAAGAAAAAGAAGGAGAAGAAGACAATGATGAAGAAGCGAGTTCCTATACATACATATACTTCAAGCACATAATTTTGTATTTGATAAACCTAGCCCCAAGCAACAAGTTAACAATCTATGATTAGAAAGAATTAAAACAGATTATAGACAGTTGTAAATCGTGGGAGCCTAGCAACCATTTCAAAGGTTTCTGTGGAGAATTTGTTGGCAATTTGAGGTGTAACAAGTTACAAGGTTCTTGGGGGAGACAAGGCTGATTTTCTCTGTGGGAATTTATTGAATTCTTGGGGTGACAGACTCCTGGCTGGGGACACTAATAGATGAGAACTCTCTTCTTTGATCTGTGTGACTTTTCCCACCAAAGCCAATCGGTTCCTGAACCAATTAGCACCTCGGTTAGTAACTCTTTACTTCTGAAGCTCTTTACTTTTGAAGCTTGTGACTAGTTCCTATCCGCCAGCTCCTGCTGCAAACCTAGTAGTGAGCCAACGGACCTTCCGACTTCTATTTAATTAGTTGAACGCCCTATCAAAGATTCCAGACACCTTTATATCCTTTTAGAAGGACCTTGTCAATATCTGACCTCCAGGTCTTTTCTAGGTCACCCCAGGGTCACCCAGAGGTCACCAAAGGTCACTTCAGTTCACTTCCGGGTCACATTGCTTCAGCCCAATCTGTCAATCTGCCACCCAAGGCTCGGGTCAATAATGTGAACATCGAATGAATTTAAGACCTTCCTATACCTTATGGCAATGTCCATCTAATGTATAGGGTTAGAGTTAAATGTCGGATTAAGATGGTGTACCATGAAAATGTCTGGAGTATTAGCTATTACCTCATGAGTACATGTGGCGTAAATGAGAGTGATGTTCACACAGTGTAAGCAGAATGCGTATGACGCATTTTAAAAATGAAAAGAGGCAGATTAACAGAAATTATAAGCAGCCTGTAGTTTGTAAAGGTGATTGCCTAAAATTAACATCTTGGCCTAATTGCCTGAATGTCCTGGATTTGATTCTTGTCAGGAGCACTTCATTGGTGGATTTTGGTTTAGAGATTATTGACCAGGTTTTGTCTCGTCACCTTACCTGGACGTATACCATGGAACGACATAATATTGGACTGAATTTTAAGTTATCTATCATCAGACCAAGATGTGATACGCAATATTTGGTTCAGTAGTCAGTAAATCTGTGCTGTCCAGAAGTACTCGCTTTACTCAGCAAACTGAATTTTAAGTATGGGGTCGAATTAAAATAAGTTTATCGGCCTCTGGTGCAAGATGTGGGAAAAAGGCGATAACCTGATTTGGAATCTTGTTTTGGAGCCTTGAATTTGTTCATGGTCACTTGTTTGTTATGGACCTTGAGGGTAAATGTCTTCAAATGACATCAAATGCAGAAGCTGGATTCTTGCCTCACGCAGCTTTGGTGAATCTGAAATAAAGATGCAAATTTTATTTTGTGGCAGCTCAGCTTTCAAAAGCTTGTAAGTGATCATATGCAAGTGATTATTAGTTGCTAATTATAATGAGGAATATAATAATAAGGTCACAATGAGTAGTCAGGTACTCTTACATTTATTGTGAGATTTGGTGCCTGGTTTGATTCCCATTTAAAGTTATACACTGGTAGCTGTATGCATTCTGAAACCGCCCACTGTGCTCTTGCTGAACTTGAAATGTCGTGAGCTCCACAGGCAAAATGGCATTTTGGAATGACTCAAAATTCCATAAGGGTAACAAGACTGTAAAAGTGTACAAAAATACTGCCCCTCCTCTGAAATAAATAGGGAAAAAAGGATTACCAAATATAAGTACACTACTAGTAATTTTGAAATTTACCGAAATGGCAAGAAGTTATCTCTGAATGCTTCAACCTGTCATGCTTGGAAGAAAATTCTGCTTCAATCCCAGAAATAGCAAGTATGGAAAAATATTTTTTCCCCTATTTTGCAAATTTGATAAGAGTAGAATGTAGTCACAGCTTTCAAAAAAGTACAGAGCAACAACAAATTGCTATTAGAAATTCGGATAAATTAACTTTCTCAAAACAAAACTAAAAACAACTTTTGGTGCTATTCGTAAACTGCCTCAAAGCATATCATAGTTTCTTAATATTAGATCTTGTTCTTTATAGGTAATAGCTTATTATTGAGGTTAAATAGTATTTGCTGAAACCAAATTGACAGTACAGGTATGCTGTAAGTTTTGACACAGGTACATGAATGCTGGCGACCCCTGTACTCTCCAATTATACAGCAATCAATACCTGTCAGTTAATCATCGTTTAAATTACAGCTGAAATACCCAGTTGCTGAACGTAGCTATCGATGTATTATTCAATTGATATATCTATCAATGTATCTATCGATGTATCTATCGATGTATCTATCGATGTATCTATCGATGTATGTATTGATGTATCTATCGATGTATCTATCAATGTATCAATAGATGTATCGATCGATGTATCTTGATGTATTTATCGATGACTTTATCGATGTATTTATCGATGTATCTATCGATGTATTTATGGATGTATTTATCAATGTATTTATCAATGTAGGCCTATTTATAAATGCATCTATAGTACATGAGTCCCTTTGAAGAGAAAACCCCTTTTAAAAGTTCTGGTTTTCTGAAAATAGTGTTTTTTTTTTATTCCTACATCAAGTGTGATTTATCTTTTATTATACTAGTTTTGCAAAGAAAATCTCCAAGTTTCAGCGTAAAATGTCACGGAAATATGTTGGTCGATGCACAAGACCATCACAATTTTTGTCTACTTCCATAGATGAAGAGATTGCTTCTCATTGGAGGTAGAATACAATATCTATCTGAAGTTAGACATCACCAAGATATTTATACCATTTTAAAAAACGTTATCTAGCTGACACTATTGCATGTTAGAAGGATTAACACTCTTAACAACAGCAAACAAGCAATCAGATTATTGTTTTATTTGCTAAAATGATAAGTTAAAACTAATGGTATGGTATGGTATTTTTTATTGATTGTGTATACATACAATTATCATTTTTAGCTTCCCAGATATTTACATCTAAACACACCCAGCCCACTTGGGCTTACATGTCAAGTACTTATCTTATAAAACAAACGGAGTGGCACTGAAAAGAATAAAAATATAAATAATTAAAGTAAGTAGAAACATTTTAACAAGGAAATAAATGAAGGTTAATTATATAATTCATCCAGTTTTCAAATGCGATCTGATTTAACCAAATAGTTTTTGCTTTCTTTTGTCATATATATTCCAGATAAATTTCACTGTTTTTAAAATATTACATTTTTTCATTATTACATTGAATTTAGATTCTGTAGTGAGGGACTGAAAGTCCTGGACCTCAATACCATGAATGAAATACTGGTTTCTCTCATTTTCGTAGAAAGGACAGTTAAAAAGAAAATGTGCCTCATCTTCCACCGAGTTATCATTACATAATTTGCATGTGCGTTGTTCAATCTCAAGGCCCTTCCAGCGACCAGTTTCAATCTCCAGTGGCAGTATACCCAGTCTTAGTTGTGCAAGTACACTTCTATATTTTCTGTTCATGTTTTTGGATACGTAAGGTTCAACACAAAAGTTGTCCTTAAACGTGGCATATGTTCTCAATTTTGGGAAATCAGCTAAAGCATTTTTCCATTCACAGCATTTAGCTTCATGCAAGAGAGCCCATACACGTTCAATTGGACATGGAAGTGCATCGTGAAAACAACTTGACATATTCAGTTCAGTCATGATCTCTTTGACTTCTGCAGCCCAAGCTTTTGTGGGCTGATTTATGTCCCGCTGGAAAACTTTTTTCGTTAAACGATTGGAGTTCATATTCACAAGATTATTCCAGGTCCTAATCATGTTTACCTTACGTCTGACACTGCTGTGGGTCCAGCCCATGTCGCCTTGAATTGCTAAATTGGGTGCAAAGTTATGAACACCCAAGAAAGCCCTTATTGCTCTGTTTTGCACATGGTCAAGTTTTTCAAACACTTTAGCTCCCCAGATACCACTAGCATAATCGAGAACTGTGCTAACACAAGCATGGTATAAAACTAATAATAGAAGAAACAGATATGATGTCAAGTCAGTTAGACACCTCTTTGTCGGGTGCTTAGAACATGCATTTTTGTCAGTCTAACTGACAAAATATGCATGTTAGAACCCTCCAAGTTGGTGTCCAACTAATACACATCATTTGAACCACAAAATTATTATGAACAGTTGCAGTAATAAGCATGAATTATATATTGCATCACTGCAGCTTAGTTTTGCAAGAAAAAGCATGTTGAATCACATAATTAATAGATGGTCCCCAGCTCTTTCAAGTGTCACCATGGTGTTGACCTGGCCCCCTGGCGGAGACCTGTGACACTGAGGTTATCTTTGATCTTTCTCATCTTCCCATTTGGTCGACAACAGCCGATTCATCAGAGATTCAAACCCGAGGGTGTGGCTTAGCGAGCAAGGTGGATGGTATGGTGAATATAGCGTTGATTGGTTACGAATCGAAAGCTTGTATTGAAAAAAGAAGTTCCTTGAGTAACTTATGAAGGTTTGATGCAACCTACATTTTAATATTATATTATTGACCATTTGAAACATGAGAAGGCAGGCTTGTTGATTTGTCTCGTCATCAGACAGACTCGTAAAATGTTCAGGGTCATCATACATGTAGGAGGCTCGCGTCAGTGAAGTCAAAGACTATCTTGACAAATATTATGCCGTACTGGTTTGATTTCTGGTTAATTGAACAATTAACTGAAAGACCTTTATGAGCGTAGTTTACTGTCAGCCCATTGGCTATCAAGCCGTGATGACGTGGTTGTAGGGGCTATCCCTGATAAAATTCTTACTCTGACACTGTGTTGAAACTGTGACGCTCAGTTCAGGAGGATCAACATTGGCTGGAAGCTGGGGAATCTGACCCAGTTTGAAATGACATCACAGCTTGTAGTTAATTTACATATATTGCAATGCTAGAATAGTGTCATCTCTGACATCACAGTTCAACAGCATAGAAAAGAACTTGAGTTTCCACGTAAGTATGATGAGGACTGTAATAAACTACTGAGAAAGTAATCAGGCTGTTTGTGGGATCATAAATTCTGCTATGTGAAAGCTAATGCTAAACATCGCAGACCTTCAGCTTCAGTCCATAAAGTATATGTTGCGATGTTTGCAGAGTCTTTAAATACTCTTTACTCACAAAATCGGGGACATAATGTGGTTGACATCGTGTTGTATGGGACAGTAGAGCCATCACACTTCAGTAATGCTTGCTTCAGAAATGCTTTACTTGAGTTGATAAAAGTCTGTGAGTTGTTACCCCAATGTAGGTCTATAATGGTGATGAGATGCACTGGTCATATCATGTGCATTCAGGTTTTGCTCACACAGATTAAAGGCCCCTCTCTCATAATAAGCGGTTGAATAAGGATGACAGTTTATACAAGGGACTAACCATTATGGGCAACGTACATGTAGTTTAGTTAGTTTACTTTGGCGGCTTATATACCAATAAAGCCATAAGAGCATTCTTTAAGCTGTTCTTCAGGCCAGTCCATACCGTCCCTCAGACTCTCCTTCAACTCTTTACTTTTCATAGTGGACAATTATTTTTCCAGTGATATCTTTCACAAAATGTTATTTTCAATTTCAGTGACAGGGCCCAAAAACAAGTATAGAATATTCACCACGGGAGGGGGAATATGCGATTTATCATACGAGGGCTTCAGCCCAATGTGTGATAAATAAATATTCTCATTCACATGGTGAATAACCAGCTCATACCATGGGACAAACTCTCAAACAATCGAACATGAGACGATAAGTGGACAAAAA
This sequence comes from Platynereis dumerilii, assembly GCA_026936325.1. Classification (NCBI taxonomy): domain Eukaryota; kingdom Metazoa; phylum Annelida; class Polychaeta; order Phyllodocida; family Nereididae; genus Platynereis; species Platynereis dumerilii. Next base: position 38,732,866 of record JAPTHN010000008.1, read on the forward strand.
AAGAATATGGGAATTATCAACCTGAAATACTGACATGTGATTGGCTGACAGAGGTGTGGAATGGTATAAGAGTATCAATGTCAATGGTGCATGTATATATACAATGTATATGTGGAAATGTTTTCCTTTTGTGCAAGAGCAGAAGTTCTAACATTGGGGCGGATGATGCAGCCTGATGATGAAAACCTCAAACTGGTCTGTCCCAGATGCACGACACTGTATATTCAACAATTATCACTGGGAGTCCACAGAATACTTTTCGCAGGATACCAAAAGCAGTATGATAACCTGAAAATAACTTTGAGGTTGTCTCTATTAGCATAATTTGGACAGCTTAGCGTGTGGTCCCTTTCAGTTTCAGAAGCTTTTCTTGGTGTTAGTCTGCAGTTTTGCGCATTTATCTAAATACCACTGTGGGTTTTCTCTGATTCTGAGAAAGCCTTTTTATCTAATTTTCGAATCATAGTTTGTCTTTTTGCCTTTTTGTGTGATTTGTGTTCTTGAGAAAGCTTTTAGTATCTGTGTATGCTGTTATCAGATTGGAAAAAGCAAAGATGCTGATCTTTTAGCCTTATTGTGCTGTGCATTTGAGGCACTGGCTTTTCTGTGCTTTTCCATGGGAAAAATTAAGATGGGCTTGTAGCATGGAAACGTGTAGAGATTCTGACCACTACAGGGTGGAAAATAAAGTGTCCTTTAATATTCAACGTTAAACACCATTTCAAATGGGACCATCCCAGGCACTAACCAGACAAATTTCAGAGCTTAATACCTCCTATGTGATGAGATACGTATCTACTCCCATTGTGAAGCACAATAACATGGCCATTTTCTGCAATTCGACCCACTCATGACATAGGCTTTACTTCAAGTCTGCAAGACAATAATGCTTTTATTACTAGTGCCTGGCTTTGTGGCTGTGTCTACCTCCTCAAAATTAGTAACTCTCCAAAATAGGTTTCCGTATCTGGCCAAATATGTGATGCCCGAAAATGGGATGTATGAAAAACGTGCCGTATTTTGACAGAGACATTGAAAGAGCTTTTTGAAAACTTTAGCTTATGCTTGAACTGTTCAAGGTAAAACCCTAATGTATGTTGCAGACAACAGTACACACTACTTCTTGACATGATTCAAAACTGGTTCTGTCAATTAGAAAAAGCCAGAGAGCGGGACGTACGAAAATTGTGACATATTTTTCTTGTGTATCATTATTGGATGTTTTATTAAATACATTCAAAGAAACAGTTAAGTACATAGGCTCGAAATATGACCAGGTAGTACAACTACTAACAAACCATAAACAGCAGCCTTGAATCATTGGTATGTCTCTGCTGTCTGTTGTGACATACAAGAATGTACCGTACACTGCAACACCGGATTATGGTCCATCGTTGGAAGTCCTGATGCTGTAGGTTGACCATGTTGTACAAACATCTTAGTCATAGAATATATGATTAAGTTGTATTGAAAAACTTTCATGAAGCAGCTTTATGGGTCTGGTTCGCAGTCATAAATGATATTACCGTACTTTTCACATTTGGCGGCAGTCAAGAAAGGCTATGGTGATGGAGTGACCTCACAAATGGATAGGTGTACTTGTGATATAATTCTGCTGTACATTGCATTGCCATCTTAAAACAAAATGCAAACTTTCCAACATAAAATCTATTTCGATCTGGTAGCATACATATGACAAGTGATTTAAAAAAAAAAAATCTTTCCTTGATGTAATCAATGAAAGGATAAACAGTGAGATATTTTGGCACCAAATATATGCAGCTGCTTCGTTATTGCTTTTCCTCATGGACTGACATGTATTTCTGTTGTATTGTGAGTGTTTCCAAAAACATGTAAGCTCTAGAAGCAAACCCAAAGTGAGTGTACACGTTCCCGTGCTACAAGCCGATGTGCATAATTAATGTTATAATTTTATCTGGGATGATCTGGACAACTACTTTGAATTTCCAAAACCTTCCAAGGAAGAAGAAATAGTCTCGAAGTACTAGCCACAGGATCTTACAAACCAAAAATGACGATACACAATTAAAAAATGACCAATGATGGAACATGTGAACTCTAGAATCTAGGATGTAATTCAGACTAGCCCCAGTCCATATTTGTCAAACAGTGCTAGTTGAGAGGACACTGGCTGAATTCAAGGACATGCATGAGCATATCCAGTTCTTTAAAGCTAAAACTCCCCATCTTTATACCCTATGCATTATCACTCCTGGTAGCATAAAACTAATTGTTTACAGTGGTGTAATACACTTTGATGTTTCAGTCACAACTTTCAGGGCGGTTGATCCCAATATAATCACTGGCCTGGCAGTTGCTGCATAGTTTTTCTGGCAGAGATCACTGTTTCGCAACTCGCTGATGTTGTGTCTTTTGTGCATACACAAGCAGTTCTTCCTTGATATATAAAGGCTTAGTTATGAACCCTGTGTGCAGAGTATAGATGTACTCATTAATTTTGAGCGTGTGACATCCCAGAACATTTGTTACCAAATCTAGTAACAATGGAATGTTAGGAAATACCTATAACAGAAATTGTTTATTTCAAGACTGTCTAAAAAGAAAATATATTTCCTCAACAAAAATGTGCAAGAATTAATTAATCACAATAAAGAACAACTCCAAGCTATCCCTTTGGTATCTGGTTTTTTCCCATGGTACAGTGGTACAGTGTTAGTGATGATTTAGTACAAGAACTGCATCGACAGAGAAACTTATTTCAGCTTAATCCGAAGGTGGTCTTCCGTAGGACAGTACGCTGCAGAACAATAAAACGAAAAAGGAAAAGAAGAATATGATGATAAAGCAAGTGCCTATGCATAAAAAATGCATATATACTTAAAGCACGTAATTATATATATATTTGATAAGCCAAGCCCTAAGTAACAAGTAAACAATTTGTGAATAGAAAGAATTAAAACAGATTATAGACAGTTGTAAATCGTGGGAGCCTAGCAACCATTTCAAAGGTTTCTGTGGAGAATTTGTTGGCAATTTGAGGTGTAACAAGTTACAAGGTTCTTGGGGAGACAAGGCTGATTTTCTCTGTGGGAATTTATTGAATTCTTGGGGTGACAGACTCCTGGCTGGGGACACTAATAGATGAGAACTCTCTTCTTTGATCTGTGTGACATTTCTCACCAAAGCCAATCGGTTCCTGAACCAATTAGCACCTCGGTTAGTAACTCTTTACTTCTGAAGCTTGAGACTAGTTCCTATCGGCCAGCTCCCACTACAAACCTAGTAGCAAGCCAATGGACCTTCCGACTTCTATTTAATTAGTTGAACGCCCTATCAAAGATTCCAGACACCTTTATATCCTTTTAGAAGGACCTTGTCAATATCTGACCTCCAGGTCTTTTCTAGGTCACCCCAGGGTCACCCAGAGGTCAGCAAAGGTCACTTCAGTTCACTTCCGGGTCGTTGCTTCAGCCCAATCTGTCAATCTGCCACCCAAGGCTCGGGTCAATAATGTGAACTTCGAATGAATTTAAGACCTTCCTATACCTTATTGCAATGTCCATCTAATGTATAGGTTTAGAGTTAAATGTCGAGTTAAATCGACGTTATACCATGAAAATGTCTTGAGTATTAGCTATTACCTCACAATATTTGGTTTAGTACATCTGTACTGTTCAGAAGTACTCGTTTAACCCAGCAAACTGAATTTTAACTTGTGGGGTCAAAATAAAATACGTTTATTGTTCTCCGGTGCAAGATCTTAAAGAAATGTGGGAAAAGGCGATAATCGAATCTTTTTTCAATGGTCTTGGAACCTTCAATCTGTTCATGGTCACTTGTTTGTTAATCTGGGCCTTGAGGGTAAATGTCTTCAAATGACATCAAACGCAGAAGCTGGGCTCTTGTCTCACGCAGCTTTGGTGGAGCTGAAATTTCGATGCAAATTTTAATTTAGGGTAGCTCATCTTTCAAAAGCTTGTCAATGATCATATGCAAGTGATTATTTGTCGATAATTTTAAGGAGGAATGTAACGTCACTCTGGGTAGTCTGGTAATCTTACATCTATTATGAGATTTTGTGGTCCGATGGTCAGTGGTCCCTGTATGCATTCTGAGGCCGCCCACTGTGCTCTTGCAGAAATCAAAATTCTGTTGGCTCTACAAGCAAAATGGTGTTTTGGAATGACTCAATATTCCATAAGGATAGTAAAATGTAAAGTGTTAAAAAATACTGTGCCTCCTCTGAAATGAATAGGGAAGAAAAAGGATTACCAAATAAGAGGACACTACTAGTAGTTTTGAAATTTACTGAAATGGGAAGAAGAAAGGAAGTACAGAAACAAACCACTGCCACTGCATGGTCCCTATTCCATTGGGATCTGGCATTCAGTGCCATGTACTGTGTACCTGGACCATCTGTCACTTCTCAATGCTTCAACCTGGCTGATTCTTCCTTCCTGCTGGGGTAATCATACTTTATTTTGGGTTGTACTGTACCTGGACCATCTGTCACTTCTCAATGCTTCAACCTGCCACGCTTGACAGAAAATTCTGCTTTATTCTCTGAAATAGAAAGTATGAAAAATTATATATACAATATTTTGCAAATTTGATAACAGTAGAATGTATTCACAGCTTCCTAAATGTGCAAAGCAACAACACATTGCTATTAGAAAATTGGGTAAAGAGGCTTTCTCGAAACAAAACTAAAAACAACTTTTAGAAGAGTTTCCCAATATTAGATCTTGTTCTTTTAAGGTAATATCTTACTAATGAGGTTAAATAGTGTTTGCTGAAACCAAATTGACAGTACAGGTATGCTGTAAGATTTGACACAGGTACATGAATGCTGGTGACCCCTGTACTCTCCAGTTGTACAGCAATCAATAACTGTCAGTTAATTATCCATTAAATTAAAGCTGAAATACCCAGTTGCTGATCGCATCTATTGATGTATCAATCAACGTATCTATCGATGCATCTATCAAATGTATCTATCAATGTATTTTTATCGATGTATCTATCGATGTAGCTATTGATGTATCTTTTACATTAGTCTCTTCGCCAAGTTTCAAAGTAAAATGTCCACAAAATGTTGGCTAAAGCAAAAGACCGTACCTATTTTTTCATAAAAGGTTGCTGCTCATTGGAGGTACAATACCATATCTAAGCGAAGACATTAAATAGCTTGTTAACTGAACCAAAAATTATTATCAACACTTGCAGTAATAAGCATGAATTATAAATTACACCATTGCAGCTTAGTTTTGCAAGAAAAAGCATGTTGAATCACATAATTAATAGATGGTCCCCAGCTCTTTCAAGTGTCACCATGGTGTTGACCTGGCCCCCTGGCGGAGACCTGTGACACTGAGGTTATCTTTGATCTTTCTCATCTTCCCATTTGGTCGACAACAGCCGATTCATCAGAGATTCAAACCCGAGGGTGTGGCTTAGCGAGCAAGGTGGATGGTATGGTGAATATAACGCTGATTGGTTACGAATCGAAAGCTTGTATTGAAAAAAGAAGTTCCTTGAGTAACTTATGAAGTTTTGATGCAACCTACATTTTGATATTATATTATTGACCATTTGAAACACGAGAAGGCAGGCTCGTTGATTTGTCTCGTCATCAGACAAAAATTATCGGGTCATTACAGGAGGCTGAAGTCAGTGAAGTCAAAGACTGTCTTTGCAAATAATATGCAGTACTGGTTTTATTTCCGGTATTTGAAAAATTTACTGATAGACATTCATAAGCAATATCCCAAATGACTAAAGCCCCTGTCACACCTTGCCGTTTTAGAATGTGTGTGTATAACGTGCTTACCACGTTGGTGAACGTTCCTTGTAATTTTCATAAGCCATAGATAAGTTTCTCAAACGTTAGAAACACGCAGATACACGACTTAGGGTGGCCTAAAAATGTACAGGAAAATTTTTTTTTCTGAAATTCACATCGCATACCCCCTCATTTTAGGAGAAATGGTGAAAAAAGCACCTTGTTAAAATTTCATGAAAATCAGTCAAGTCTAAGTGGTCTCTCAAGGCCCCTCAATTCTCACGAAAAAGAAACATTTCAACCATTTTCGCCAATACGCGGTTAGCCAAAACTTTGTGAATTTTTAATGAACAACATTCTAATTGCCATGGTTGGAAAGGTATCAAAATTAGCTTCAATTTGCATACCAACATCAATGGTCTAGGATGATATCTTGGCTCCCATGGACTCTTCAGCTGACAGCGCTAATGTGCGAAAGTGTTTACTGAATGATCAAACCTGTTCAAGAAAATATTTCCATTAAATTTCACTGTCAATTAACATCTTCTTATTCTCCAAAAGGCAGGATGACCCGATAAAACATAAAACTTTTTTTTTTACCATGGAGAAACCCGCTTTATGAGCTGTAAAGTTTTAATGTTAGATTTTGTCAAAAGTGCTGAAAACATCGGAGAGTGGCTGTTGCATTTCATAGTTTAACTTCATAAGAGTTAAATATAGGACAACATAATTTATATCATGTGAAACATAAGAATATTGTCTTTCAAGTGGTACCCATCATGGTGCCCTGTAATAAATTTGGATGAAGATATGAATTTGAAATACTACAATTCCCCCCTGCTATTTTATGAGTTTGCGACACACTTCAACATAAAATTTCATCACTCATAAACCGGGCATTCCCATGGTCAAAAATTTTTTTTTTTAATATTTGGTCATTCTGGAACTGGGAAAATAAGAATCACAGCAATTTACAGCGAAAAAAAATAAAAGACTGGCTTTTATCAGGATCGGTCGTTCAGCAACAATTTCATTCACGAAAAGTGTAAACTGAAGAGACCATGGGAGTTGAGATATTATCTTAGACCAATAATGTTGGTATGCAAATTGAAGCTCTTTTTGAGCCCTATCCAACCATGGCATTGAAAATGTAGTACTGTACAAATTGACTAAGTTATGAGGAACCGCGAATTTGCGAAAATGGTTGAAATTTTCCTTTTTGCTAAGAATGGAGGGGCCTTGAGAGACCACTAAGACTTGACCGATTTTCTTGAAATTTTTACAGGGTGCTTTTTTCACAATTTCTCCTAAAATGAGGGGGTATGCGAATAGAAAATCAAAAATTTTGTTTTTTGGGCCACCCTAATACACGTTGAAAAATGTTGTCATACGTCCAGAGAACGCAGAAGTTTTAAGCATGTTCAAAAATCATTGACGTACAGCAACGTGTGGATAGTAAGCTTGTCATAAGTTATGCGATCGTTAGGGTTACGTTATAAACATTTTCTGGTCGTTTCTCATTCGTTTTGCACATTTTTCATGCGTTTTTCATAAGTTATTAACGTTTCTCACTCTTTCCTTAAACGGCCAGAACGTTCCCCACACGCTGTGTTTTTCCTCCAGTAAATTATAGAAATATTCAATAAATTTGTCACTGATCTGGCCTACGTTATGCACATGCATTGAGCACGTTCTATAAGTTTTGAATTTGGTTTTGATAAGTTTTGTTCACGGTTTAAGCACGGTTTATATTCGTTTTGTAATCGTTTTCACACAGCTGGAGTAGCCCTTTTTCCCCTGTGTTAACTTTTTAACAAGTTACTCACATGTTCTCCAAATCGTCAAGGTGTGACAGCCACATAAAGCTTTGCCCTCTGTATTTATTCCCTTTGGTTAGTTGGGTAGGGTAGCCCTCAACCCCCCCCCCCTGCCTCCTACGCCTATGACTACATTGCAGCTCAGAAACAGATTATGCCTCTTGTATATTAATAAACTACTGAGAAAGTAATCAGGCTGTTTGTGGGATTATAAATTCTGCTATGTGAAAGAGAGGAACAGATGATTTATGCAAAGCATTGCAGACCTTCGGCTTCAGTCCATAAGGTGTATGATGCAATGTTTGCAGAGTCTTTAAAGACTCTTTACTCACAAAATATGGGGACATAATATGGTTGACATTGGTTGTATGGGACAGTAGAGCCACCGCATTTTAGTAATGATGGCTTCAGAAATGCTTCACTTGAGTTGATAAATGTCTGAGATTTGTTACACCAATATGGTGATGAGATGGGCAGGTCATATCATGTGCATTCAGGTTTTGCTCACACTTTACGTTTTATTGTGGGATATCTTTCATCCATATCTTTTAGGCCAGACATAATTGATCTTTAGCTTCTAAGATCTTCTCAAGGCACTTTTTCTGGGGTGGGTCGGTAGGATGAAAAAAAAAAAATCTCAAATTTTGATAATGTCAATTTGATACAAATTGTGGGTAAGCTCATTTTTTTTCCCGTAGGCCAAAAATCTGTTCGGTCGGTTGATCCGAGAAGCTGAAAAGTAAAAAGTCTGGCCTTATCGATTTTTTCTTGTACAAAATATTCACGCCAATTGTGCAAATTTTTGCAACCAAGCCCCCATGTGGCAGCCCAAATAAACCTTTTTGAAGAAGCGCTGACCCATTGTGCACCACCGAGGTCTTAGACTCCATCAGCTTGAGCCAATGTAGTTTAAAGGTATAGAGATGAACAGGTGCAATAATAGTTTGGTAATATTGTCAAGTGTGTGACATAAGGACATGCCAAAATTTACCAGTTCTAACCTCTTGCCATAGTTTCATAGACAGTTTTCAGTCACTCTTGCCCATATTTTGGGAGTTACCAGATCAAGATTCTTTGAATGTTTTACTAAACTTGCATATTCTAGGAAATGAAAAGTTAGTTGAACAATGCAATGGGATATTTTTTCTTGAAAGTATTGTGCAGTTAAACTAGATGCTCTTAACTTTATATAGATCTATAGACAACAGATTCATTTTCCTTTCGTAACTGCTCAATCACTTAGAATCATTTGCAATGTCTCCAAATCATTTGCAATGTCTCCTAAATCATTTTTTTACCGCAAATGCTCCAACCATCTACAATTTCCCCTGCGCAAAGACGCTCAGACAACAAGCTTAAGGTTTTTCTTCACAATGTCATGTTGTTCAATGGTAAAGGTAAAGGTACATTTATTTAACATGGGTAGCCAAGCTAAGTCAGTGACTTGTTTCCAGTTGGGCCCCAGGCGCCTCCAATTTATGTCTGATGCGAATGCCGATGTTTTGGAATGACATGATGGCCAGCCTGGGGATTGATCCCGGGTCCCTCGCTTGTGAGGCAAACACTCAACTGACTGAGCTATTGGGGCCGACAATGCTATGCTAGAAATCTCCCATAGGTGGCACACAAGACTGGAACTGAAGAATTCCACCAGTTGTAAGCACAGCTCTTCAGCCGGACCACTTGATAAGATTAATTGTGACATGTGCAATATTTGCGACAGTACAGTTGTAATCACTGGATAATCAAAATTTTAATTTTTTATTTGGAGATAATAACATGAAGATCACCACAATTGACCAGTGATTTAACTGTTTTCATAACTCTAAATGAATACTATATATATTCTTTAGATATTTATCACTCTTTTCCAATAGATGAAACGCAATGCTCATGGATGAAACAGGTCATCTCATCACTATAATTTAACAAAGTCAAATCTGGAGCAGTCCACTTGATGACACCAGTAAAATCCCACATACTCTCGGCTTCTAACTGTAGAAATAACACTTCCTCTGTATGCTAATGCCAAGAAAGATAATTTAAGTCATGTGGAAGTTAGTGCAATGCAACACAAGCAGTCATACACACTGTGTGTACTTGAGGTAACATCCGTCTAATATCTAATTTGGATGACAGGTTGGTGCATTCAAACAATTAGAGGTTGATGTGGTGCAGAGTAGAGGGCAAGTTGCAAATGATCAAGTACTCTGATGAGAGGCTAGAATTTGTGTCCCAAACGAAGTCAATTAAGAATGTTAGAGGCTGGATTGTGATTTCTGTGAAGAGCAAAGAATCTCCCTTTTTAATGAGAGGGAAGATCTAACCAACTAGCAAATATCAATGAGGACATTTGAGTCGCCAGTTGTATACTTGAGGGTCTCAATGTCTACAGAGTACAGACCTGAATTATATATATTTGAGTGCAAAGTGCAAAACTTATATGTACTTTATGATTAAATTCATGGCCAACCAGCTAAGTTTCAAAAAACTTATATTCACTTACATTTATCAAGCTTTTTATCAACTTTCATTTGTGTTGATTATTTGAAACAGTATTGACAAAAACGAGGTAGCAATATTGTGTTCTTTTTAAAGGGGGAGAGGTTGGTTCTCAAGTGCATATATAGGCTACCTATCGATCCAATTCGTTTTGGGCAAGTCATGTTGTCCACCAAATTGGGATGCATGTCAGATCTTTTATGTCTGGTCCTAATTTGTTTAGCTGCACTTAGATCATTTCAGGAGGACTCTGTCTCAACTCTATATCTGCTTGAGACTACTTTGGTTTTGTGACTGGAGAAAACGTCTGAAAGGATTAGGGGTTGTCAGTCTGACTGATACATGACCCAGCTCTGCTACCAGCAGTGCTTGCCATTGCACGAAAGTGGATAATGACTGATAGCTTCGAGTGTATACGTCCATATCTGTTCAAAAGCATAATCTTTGAACAATGTTATCTTTTGTAAAAGTATTTGAAATTATGATAAAGAATTCCATACACCTTTGGCTACAGTGCTCCCATGTGGTGACCTGAAGATACCTTTCTTGAGAAAGCTCAAGACCTTCACTGTGTCTCCTGGGGGCTTTAACTCCTATCTGTACACTGTCAAGCCCTTGTGGGTTAACCAGTCATAAGTATTACAAATAAATCTATCTCATGCTGTCTTGATAGCACGGGTGAAAAGCATGCAATCTTTTTTTGTAACTATTCATTATTAGAATGACATGATCAAATTTGTGTTTTTGGTAAATTAAGTAACCCATCAAGGGAAGATCATAAATGAACTCACATATTGCTTGTCTTATTGTGATACAATTCATGTGTGTGTAGTGCCTTCTTAGTGCTCAGCGTGCAAACAAATTGTGTGCACTTCAGATTGTATACTCAAACCATCTAATTTGGATGGCAGGTTGGTGCATTCAACCAATTACAGGTTGCTGTGGTGCAGAGTAGAGGCAAGTTGCAAATGATCAAGTACTCTGACGAGACTGCGATTTGTGTCCCAAACGAAGTCAGTTAAGATTGCTGGAGGCTGGGATTTCAAAATGAGGTGTTTGCCTGCACAGTCAGACTAGTTTGTGATTCCTATGAAGAGCAAAGAACTAACCTTTCTAATGAGAGGGAAGATCTAACCAACTAGCAAACATCAATGAGGAAATTTGAGTCGCCAGGTAGGCTGCTGGCTGGTGAGTCATTGATGACCGGGCATTGAACCTTTACTTGTTGCTTATCATAAATTAATAGATTTTTAAGGCCACAAGAGAAAAGAGGGAGGAGGACACAGGAGCAAGAACTTGCCAAGAAGACACGTAGGACTCTTTGACTCAGCATCTAGCTCAAATCAGAGAAGGGTGTTACCAAAGAGAGTGAGGTGCAAGAGCTAAGCCGCTGAGTAGAGTTGCAGATTGCTAGCTTCCTGCACTGATCCTCGGATGATTTGGAGCCTTAACAGGCAACATCTCTCTTTCAAATCCACTTTCCCAGTCTTTTTTTAACCATTTGATGTGTGAAGCTTAATATCTGAGACCCCAACATTACATACAAACCTATTTTCAAATAAAAAAACATAAGCACCTCTAATTCCCTGAATAGCATGCCATTTATTATGGAAAAGTAATGGAACCTTGTACTCGCAAATTCAGTGCTACCTCTTTTAATAGTTCAGAGGGTAGCATCGCTACTGTGGTGTCTCATGTGTCTAATTGCGGACAATTAAAAAAATTTTCACAAGTTCTGTTGCCTTTATTCACCAACTGCCTCTTCCTTTGAAATACAATTCAATAGTCAGAGAACAAATAAGTGAGGCATTTGAGCATAATTGGAGTAGTATAAGGTCTCAAAAGACTCATATAATTTAGATGAAATTGAAAAGGTTGGTAAAAGCCATAAGAACAATTAAAAACAGATTACAGTCAGTCAAGTAATGAAAACCCAAGAGTTATTCTACATTTGGTGGGCGCAAGGTATCTAACTCATTGATGTCAAAAACAAATGTTCACCAGCTCCAACAACTTGTAACACAAGACTCCAATGACCATGTGGACAATGGCAATAACAATAACTTTCCCTGCATCATTTGTGAGGTTAAAAGTGTCGCATGACCAGATAATTTACAACCTGAACTTGGCTTGCTGAAAATGGGCATTCACAGAGGATTGTGTAGATTGACTAGAAGCATGAACACAAATAAAGTAGGTAAATCAAGTTACTTTTTAGTCCTGGTTGTTCGTTTGCAGGTATCATTTTGCATAGTGTATGCTCAGTGGTGAATCCAAAACACTTTGTAGTGAACCTCCTTGAGTAACATCATAGATGAGCGGGACATTTGAGTTCGTCTGAGAGGGTTACACTTTCCATCTGTCTGTCCATCTGTAGACCATTTTAACAACATGACATTTTAATGAGACTTACTATCCCTATTTTACTCCCCAGGACAGTTATGATAAGCTCTGCATTGATACATCATTGAGAGGGCAACCCTAAGACTTTCAGGGTGAGCGTATAATTTTTGCTGATAGATTAATATTATTGTATATTTTAGGGTAATGGCGAGAATTATTATCTATTTTGCAGGTGCAACATCCTAAAGAGAACTTAAATCAAACAAAACCACGCTGGAGAATCCCTAACCTGAAGGTATCTATTTCAGGACTGCCCTGAAAGAATCTATACATTTCTCAAAAACAGAGCAAGAAATAATTTTAAAAAAATAAATAAATGTTACTCTCTACAACCATCCCTTCCCACTTTCACAGTTCACACTTGCCTTTTAACAGAGTTTGTAAGGACATCTAACTTCACAACAATCCACTCTCACTTCCCATCGCCTAATTGCAAGACACATCAGGAGTTGCTGCTGCTGGAACTCTTCTTTCTGGTGATTAGGGTTTTTACAGCTGCTTGCAGCCTGTATTGTGAGAGGCATTTTACCTAATGCTTTGACCATATAGGAGATCGCACTGTTACACCTATCACTTTGAAACTTGCTATACAGTCTCAAAATAATTTTATCTTGTTTCCATCAACTTTTGGTAAACTTCTGTGAAAACAAATTTTTATTTTCTCAACTAAAAAGCTAGTTTTTCCCGCGAAATTTGAATGGGTGTGCTGCTGCACTAAAAGTGGCAGCATCAGCAGCAGCTCAGTGTCAGTCAGAGTGAGTGTTGATTAGACAGACAGACAGATTGATTGGATTGATTGATACTTGTACTTATGTATCTACAAGCAGCTGTTAAAGTGCTTGCACGTTATTTTTAATTGATGAAGACAGATCTTTCCCAGGACCATCAGGACCTTTCAAGACCATCATGCTTTGCAATTCAATGACCTCTGAACTCCCAAGTGACCTCTCAGCTAAATCCACCCCACAAAATGACTACATATGGAAAGTCCACAGGTATTAACGGCGGCCAATGTTTCTAGTGAGAGAAATAATTGAGATACTGTTAATAACACAAGGAAATGAGAACTAAGTTGATCTTCATGTTAAGAACTGTGCAATCCATACCTTCTAGACATTAAAGTTGCCCTGAATGATACAACTCTTTGCGTAATATTGGTAGTTTCATACACTGTATAATATAAACTTATGACAACTAATATTTTTGACAAATTTGATAAAGTATCTCTTTGATTACACTAATTATTCAGTTGAGTCCTTTCCTTTTTCATGTTAGTGCCTCCAACACATCATTGTTGATGACGTCACAGTGACCAAATGTTGTTAAAAATATATAGCTATAAGTTAACTAATTCTAACAATGGTGATGACGTCACAAAGTAGAAAGCAGGCAAACTGGTAATTTTTTTCCGTGCGTACCCAAAATAAATCTAGGGGTCAATAGGAAAAAAAGATCATACATCCAAGACATTTTGCCCACTCAATAACATGAGCTGGATGCACAGGATAATGTAAAAATTAGAGAAACTTTAAGAATTAAATTATTAAGCATTTTTCCTTCCCCTTTAAGACCCAGCCATGGCATTTTGGGCCTCTGTTAAGCTGTGCTAAATTCTTCGGAGTCTCAAGTCATTACGGGAGGGTAGAAATAGAAGACTGAAATTAGCCGGGCGGTCCAAAGGGCGCCATTACCAGGGATGGGCCTGTCCCTTTCTCCCAGGCTATTACCGCCCAAAGATGTTTCCGAATCCAGCCACCCGCCAGGAAATGCATGCTGAGAGGAAAATAATATGGCCATGATGGACATGATGTGGTCCCGCCAAGCCACACAACCAATTTGTTTCTTTCATCTTGTGATACAAGCAAATTAGCCGAACCATAAAGTGATAACACAAACATCCAATGAGAAAGGCTGCTGCTCAATACAAAGAATGGTGAGGTGCTGGTGGCCCAGTAAACGTATATACTACTTCTGCATAGGCTACAGAAGAGGTCACAAGTTAAAAGACTGGTAAATGTTTTTGGAAGGAAGAATGAATGCCTATCCATTTCATCTGTTTATTCATAAAAAAATATGCCTCATTTGCCTCATTAACCTAACATCAATCTTAAGACTTCAAAGAAATATTTTGGAAAAACTTATAAATATAAAACTCAAACCAATCATATGACCCCTACCTCATTTCTGCTACAATCGCTTGAGAAAAACTAGATATATCACATCATTGTTTTGTCAGTGTTACAAAAGTCCCTTTCTCATTATAATCCTGTATATGTTCTAGCTTCCGTTTATGTTAGCCATAAACTGCAAGAGACTAAGATGGCAATTGTTGTAACTGTGTTCCAAAGAGAAAATTTTGGTCTTAAAGAACAACAAGAAACCATTACACATGCCAAGCCCACCCCAGGGTGCCTCTATCCACAAAATTCATACCATGCAGTCTAGAAACAACCGTCTGGTATAGCACTGTTATGTGTTGGAATTAGACATTGGTGTGGTGCTTGTTGTGGAGGTTTTAAAAGAAGCAGTCATTTTGCATGATGTTTGTCAGTGATAGAGTGCTAAATATATTCCAATTTGGGTAATATGAGACTGTGAGCTTTTGTTAGAAGTCAGATCGTGTCACTGCATACCACTGACATAATCATTTTTAAAACACAAATGGATCCTCGGGAGGCAAAGTCAACCAACCCTGAATTTTGGCATTTCCATGTTTCCATGGTTTTTGCCATAAAATTGTGTTCTCTATCTGATGGTTAGGGGACCTCCCTTAATTTCCAATAGCAAGGCTATTTTTATAGGGGGTTGAACCAACCCAATGTGGCCAAAACTCAGTTTAGTCGCAAGGCAAAGTGAACCAACCCACACATTTCAAGGCAAAGTGAACCAACCAAAGTTTTGATCATTATTGCAGCAATTCCACTCCCCAGAATGAGGCTGATTAATTAATTTTCAATCAAAGACTTTAAGTACCCTCCCTGGTTAGTATTAGGTAATTTTCAATCATGTGGCTGACCAGCATTGCCTTTCATTGTGTTGAGAATGCATTACCAACCCAAGCAACATCATTTTGCGGCAAAGTGAACCAACCCATATTTTGAACTTTCTCCGAAAAATACGCTCTCCAGAGTAAGGCTAATTAATTAATTTGCAATCCTGAAGCTGTGATGGTCATGAAAGATCATAACTAAGCGCAATTATTTATTTACTTGGCCTATTTGACCCAAAATCATCAGCTGTTTCAAGCAAAATATGGATTGGTTCACTTTGCCTTGTGACGGATGTTTTCATTAAAATTGCTAATTTCCATTTGGAAAAAATTTAAATCATAAATCTATTTTAAAACATAGTTAATTTCAAAAGCACTAATCAGATTGTTATCATAGTAAAACATGTAACTGAAATAGCTTCAAAACCATGAGCATTACAAATATGGTCAATACTGTTTTTGCCATTTCCTGAAATTTTGAATTTCAGGGTTGGTTCACTTTGCCTCCCGGAGATCCAAATAAGCACAACACCAAACACTGTATATACTGGTTGCAGCTAGTAATGTCACACTTACTATTGAACTTCCTTATTTGAGATGTTTGAAATGTTGACACTTACTTTGAAACAGACACAACATTAATCACACACCACCATGCTTCAGGTAAATTTTGTTGGTGCCAAATTTTAAAAACTGGACATGGTACCATCTCACATTGCCTTAATCCGGTTAAACAATTTTCTTGTTAATAACAATTTACATTTAAAAGAACCCCATTGATACCATATCTTTCATGTTTCTATTGAAAAAGTTTTAAAATTGAGATATAATAACAATAAACTGTACATTAATATTGCACCAAGAAAGGAAGAGATTGTGCCAGCGCACACTTTGTACAATGATAAACTGTTGACAATGTAATCAGTCGGGCTGTGAGATCCAAAATTTGGTTGGATGAAAGAGAGAAGTTGTTGATTTATGTAAAGCATGGCAGACCTCTAGAAGGGGACCATAAAGTACACATTGTATGATGTTTACTCAAGCCATCACAAAAATTTGCTTTCAGTGAATGCGGACATAACACCCTATCATATTACCAAGATCATAATCATCATTCACATACTATTGAATACTTGATCATACTCAAAGAATGCTTTAGAAATGTTGCCGAATATGGTGATGAGATGGGCTGGTTTTGAATCATGTGCATTCTGGGTTGTTTACAGAGGTGATACACCCCTAAAAATGTGTCCGAAAGAGGTTTAAGCCGAGATGACCGACTTATGGTTAGGAGTGACCTGGGAAGTTCATATGTCATCTGGGCATTCCATAAGCCCCTGTTTGGTCCGGACCCCTCCCCCTCCCAGAACCTCTTAGAAAAAAAATATCATCATCGATTTTTTAGTGTGATAGATGTTTCCTTTCAAGGCATTTTTTAACACCAAGCTCCCAGGTGGCAGCCTGTGGAAACCATTTTGAAGAGACACAGATTCTCACTGCACCACAGAGGACTTTATCTAATTCAGTGCCACATCTCAGCGGTTCAGATCTGCTTGTTTTTGGTTGTAAAGAGTTTATAAATTTTGAAATATTTGCTCATAAGCTATTGCTTTACCCAAATGAAATGCTCAAACACAATGAAAGTAAGAAGGGGTTTTTATCGATTTAGTATCCAAGAAAGGTGTTCTTTCCCTTGTGTAGAAAATTTTCGTTTTCACAAAGTAAATCCCATGCATACTATGGTATTGCAATGCTGTGATGACATCGGACCGACAAAATCAAATCTTCCTCTAGTAGCTGCTAAAACAAGTGAGGTACTATAGGGATTTTTCTCAAAAGAACTAACATTTTAGGGAGGTTCCCTTAAGAGGTACTAAGCTAAGGATTCTCTTAACTTAGTACCTCTTAAGGGACACTCCTTAAAATGTTTTGTCATTTCGGGAAAAATCCCTATTGCAAAATGATTCTTTATGCCTATCATGCAGCACCAAGAGTCAAACAGATTTTGTGTACTTGAAATCGCATCCCCCTAATATCTAATTTGGATGACAGGTAGGTGCATTCAACCAATTAGAGGTTCATGTGGTGCAGAGTAGAGGCAAATGGCAAATGATCTAGTACTCTGACGAGAGGCTGCGATTTGTGTCCCAAACGAAGTAATTTAAGAGTACTAGAGGCTGGAATTTCGAGATGAGGTGTTTGCCTGTGCAGTCCGACTGGTTTGTGATTTCTGTGAAGAGCAAAGAACTTCTTTTTCTAATGAGAGGGAAGATCAAACCAACTAGCAAATATCGATGAGGACATTTGAGTCGCCAGGTAGGCTGCTGGCTGGTGAGTCATAATCAGGCATTGAGTCTTGTAACATTCACTACTGCTTATGTATAACTGCACATGTTTGATTAAATTTATGGTCAACCAGATAAGTTATAATAAACATATATTTCACTTTTTATTAAGCTTTTTACCAACTTTCATTTGTGTTGATTATTTGAAACGACGTTGACATCAAAGAGGTAGCGTTGTTTTGTCTGTTTATTTTTTGGGAGCCTTATTTTGAAGTGCATTTACCATTGATCCAATTGTTTTGGGCAAGTCATGTTGTCCGCCAAATTGGGATGTATGTCAGATATTTTATGTCTGGCCCTAATTTGCTTACCAGCTCTCAGTGCATTTCAGGAGGACTCTGTCTAGACCCTTATGTAATCAACTCTATATCTGCTTGAGACTACTTTGGTTTTGTAACTGGAGAAAACGTCTGAAAGGATTATGGGTTGTCAGCCTGACTGATGCATGACTGCTACCAGCAGTGCTTGCCATTGCATGAGAGTGGATAATGACTGACAGCTTCGAGTGTATTATGTCCATACACTGTGTCTGTTCAAAAGCATAATCTTCAATGTTATCTATTGTAAAGATATTTGAAATGATGATAAAGCATCTACAGTGAATAAAGAGCATAGAAAGAGATCATGCCAGCATCATCCTTATGTAAAGATGAATTGTTGACAAAGTCATCAGGTTGTTTGTGGGATCATAAATTATGTTGTGTGGAAGAGAGGGGCAGATTTATGTAAATTATTGCAGACCTCCAGGAGGAGAGCACATAGCATTCATAAAACAGCTTTTCGGTTGCAATATAATTATGTGCACACCATCACATTGGATAGATTGTTTGGTATTGTGTGGTTCACAAATGCATCTCTTGCATTCTGGGTAGCTTACAGAGGTGATGCACCCCTCAAGTTGTTTGATGAGGTTGCATTGAAGATGGTTGACTTATGGTGAAGAGTGACTTCAGGGGCTTATCTGAGAATTCCATGAACTCCCTTTATAAATCCAAACTAGGAGCCCCTTTTTCTTGACCTCAAGTCATCCCATACCTTCATCTCACTTACCGCAAACCTTTTTGGCCAAAATAATATCTTAGATTTTCTTGTATGAGACATGCTTCATACCATTCAGGGAACATTTGGCCACCAAACTCCCATGTGGCTTCCAGTAGAAACCTTTTTTGAGAAAGCTCAGACCTTCACTCCAAGCCCGGGTCGTTTAACAAGTCGAAGGCATTATACAAAAATAGAATTTGTGTTTTCTTTGTAGCTGTTAAGACATCACAAGCAACAGGCTTGCAGGCTTGCTTTCGAAATATTACTATCATGTTATTGGTTAATTATAAGTTGAGACATGAAGAATAGACTCTTAATCGACTAAGACATTGTGGCCCAAATTTTCATCTCTAGTTTAAACTTGGTTTGTGGATAAACTAAGTTTAAACCCAGTTTAAGATTTTAAAACTTAAGTTTTTCTTTTCTCGAAATTTTCATGTCTGGTTTTAAAAATCGACCAGGTTTTTCTGTGGTTTTAGTAGAAACCTGCTCAGGGGTGGTTTAACTCCTGGTTTTGGAAGCCTTCAGTGTGGATGTCTGCAAAGTCAGATTTCTTTTTCACTGATCTAGTTAAGGATATCAGTTGTGCTCTGAATTATTTTTTTTCCAAGAATATTTTTATCCCAATTTTTTTTTCCAAGTTCCCCACCCCCGACATTTTTCCCCCAAAATTTTCGAAATTCCCCCCCCCCCAAAAAATGCTTCTTTTTCAAATTTTGTTTCAACATTTCTTTTTTCCATAATTCCCCGTGTGGACATTTTTGTCAAATTCTTCTTTTATTTCCCAAAATTTTTTCCAAAAATACTTTTTATACATTTTTTCTTTTCATGCATGTATCTGTCGTAACTTTTTATCAGGAGAATAGTAATACAAGTATTTGCAGCTTATTACAATTTATTGATTCATTCAAAGCTAATTATCTATTCAAACGGTTGTATCTTCCATTTTTGATATTTTTATAGGCCTATGTTATCTCCTTCTTTCATGGCCCATTTCATCCCTTTCCTCCTTCTTTTCTTTCTTTTAATCTTTTTATTCCTTTTTCTTTCTCATATTTCTTATATTTCTTCTCCTTTCGGCTTTTTTCCTTAATTATGGCTGTATTATATGTTTTCCTTCATCTTTTTTTTTCTTTATCTCCTTTCTTGTTATATTTCCTGTTCTTCTAGATCTTTCTTCTTCTTGAGTTATCTTTCTTATGTTTTGTTCCTTTTTCTTCTTCCTCTTCTTTTTTCTTAATTTCAGGATGCTTTTCCCTCTTCTTTCTTAGTTTCTCGTCTCATCTTTCTTCTTTGAAATTAGTCTAAATTAACTTCATGTGCATTTCTTCAACATTTCTTCCGACCATACTCCCTGATTTTGCTTCAATTTCCTTTCAATTTTTTTCTTTTTCTCCTTCTAGCATTCTTCTTTTTATTGCTTATTGTTTCTTCCTCTTTGTTTACTACTTTTCTTTTGTTCCTTACTTATCTTCTTAAATTTTGCTGCTTCGTGTTTCATAGAATTGGGTACAAACTGAGTTTAAACTCAGTCTCCATAAACCTGGTCTAGCCACGGTTTGTCAGACATGAAAATTCGGTTTTTATACTGGGTCTAAACTCAAGTTAAACTTGGTTTATCGAAACTGGGTTTAACTAGGTAAAACCCTGGGTTAAACCAAGTTTAAACCTAACATGAAAATTTGGGCCTGTGTGTCTTATTGTGAAACAAGTCATGTGTGTGTAGTGCACAGCCCTTCTCGGAGCCAAGCATGCAAACAAATTGTGTGTACTTCAGATTACATCCTCGAACCATCTAATTTGGATGGCAGGTTGGTGCATTCAACCAATTAGAGGTTGCTGTGGTACAGAGTAGAGGCAAGTAGCAAACGATCAAGTACTCTGATGATTGCCTGCAATTTGAGTCCCAAATGAAGTCAATTAAGAATACTAGAGGCTGGGATTTCAAGATGAGGTGTTTGCCTGCAGTCCGACTGGTTTGTGATTTCTGTGAAGAGCAAAGAATTTCCGTTTCTAATGAGAGGGAAGATGTAACCAACTAGCAAATATCAATGAGGACATTTGACTTACCGGGTAGGCTGGTGAGTCATTGATGATCGGGCATTGACTCTTACTGATTTATTCCTTATTTTTATGTAGTAAATTTATGGCATTTGTGTGTGATGAAAAGTAATGCACACATTCATTGTACAGACCTGAATTTGAGTGCGAAGTAATAAACTAATATGAACTGTTTGATTAAATTTAGGGCCAATCAGATAAGTTTTAAAAAACGTATATTTCAGTTAAATTTATCAAGCTTTTTATTAACTTTCGCTTATGTTGATTAATTGAAACATATTGACAAGAAAGAGGTTGCAATATTGTTTCTGTTTTTGTAGGGGGGGGGGTGGGTTGTTCTATAGTGCAATTTACCTATTGATCCCATTTGTTTTGGGAAAGTCATTTGTCCACCAAATTGGGAACATTTAAGATCTTTTATGTCTGGCCCTAATTTGTTTAGTTGCATTGAGATCATTTCAGGAGGATCATTTCAGGAGGACTCTGTCTAGACCCTTATGTAATCAACTATAGAGAAAACGTCCAAGTTGTTGGCTTGACAGATGCATGGCCCAGTTCTTCTACTGATTAATGCTTAGCTATTCCTGCAACTGTGCAAAGTAGAAAATGAAATGGTTAATAGGCAAGAGTGGATCATAAGCATGGATCAGTTACAAAGCAAACTCAATGGACAAGATCTTTAACTTTATAATAAGATTTATATGGTTATATTCTGATTGCTGAAAACGAGCACAAAAACTAAATACAGAATGTTGCAGGAAGGTACAGCCCAAATAATGAAAGTGCGAAAAAATGTTGATTCCATCTAGGTCTGTAATGCACAGGGAAATTTAATTTTCTGTTGTGACATAGCTGCTTTCTGTTTAATGCACGAAAACAGGAATATCAAAAGGATCGTTGTGCTGTGAAGCATGTGTTGATATTTGCCCAGACCATGTCCATCTCTAAACTTCTGAGTTTTTAGTACATCGGCAATAGACAAAATATCTCTCAGTATCTTTTCTTTAATATTCTTTATTAGAAAAGCCCTTTGAATTTGTTAACATCCATGGAATCAATGTGTTGATATTGTGCTCAGAAGGAGATTATGTCTCTTTGTGGAATGATAAAGTGTTGCTAAAGTAATCAGGCTGTTTGTTGTCATAAATTCATCATTGGGAAGGAGAGGAGTAGAAGATTTTTGCAAAACCTGATAGAGTCTCCACTGCTACCTATAACCATAAATTACACTTACCTATTTTCCGTGGGCTCCACCGACAGAGTCCACCAATTTGGAATACATGTCAGATTTGTCGCATCTGGCCCTAATTTGTTCAGCAATACTCAGAACATTTCTGGAAGCCTCTGTCTGGACCCTGATGTAATCGGGTCAATATCTACTTTAAAGTCTACTTGGGTTTTGTAACTGGAGAATATGTCCAAGTGCATCCGAGGTTGTCAGCCTGACTGATGATGACCTAATCCTCCACTAGACAAAAAAAATAAGGAACAGACTGATAGGTGTGAGTGGATCATGAGTATGCATCATTTCAAATAGTTATTCCAAAATTCCATACAGATTTCAAGCCCTATAAATGTAGGAGTTTGGGTTATTGAGAGAAATGGTGGATAATTCTTACAAACTGACATTTCAGAATTTCCATGTTCATATCAAAGTGTTGGTTTAAAAAAAGAGCAGGATCTGGTCATGTGTATCAAAGAAAAAATATTTTTCGCTGTCAAAGACTAAAATGGAAGAAAATTTCCAGATGAATAGAGCAACCTGGTGGCAAATTGGATCAAATTGCTGGTCATTGCCGAACAGTGAGAAGCCACAAAATTGCTGCATGATTGCAGGGTAATAAACTCAACAGTGAAGATGGCTACTAAATGGGAGATGTGATGTGGTTTTTTGAGATTATAGGAGATCAGAATAGGCAGCCATCCTAACTGAATTACATATAAAGGTAAAACATTTGCTCAATATGACATTCAAAAATTAAATATTGTTGTTACATTTTGTTACATGTGACAAAGACTTGGATAGGAATGATTTGTTTCCTTATCATAAGGCAGTATGTAGAAAGAAAGAATCACTAAGAGAGGTCCATGGTTCAATTTGTTTCCAGGAATTAATGGATAATGTTGGGGCTACATTGAGGGAAGGTGAGGTAACCCAAAAGTTATGCAGAGATGGCCAAGAGACACCAAAGGTTGACACAAGGCCACGAGAGAAAGGAGGGAAGAGAACACAGGAGCAAGAACTTGGCAAGAAGGCACGTAGGACTCTTTGACACAGCATCAAGCTCTAATCAGAGAATTGTGTCACCAGAGAGAGTGAGGTGCAAGAGCTAAGCTGCTGAGTAGAGTTGCTGATTGCTAGCTTCCTGCACTGATCCTCGGATGATTTGGATCCTTAACAGGCAACATCTCTCTTTCAAATCCACTTTCCCAGTCTTTTTTTAACCATTTGATGTGTATTTTGTGAAGCTTAATCTCTGAGACTCCAACATTACATACAAACCTATTTTCAAACAAAAAAAGATAAGCACCTCTTATTCCCTGAATAGCATGTCATTTATTATGGAGAAGTAATGGAAGCATGTACTCGCAAGTTCTGACCTACCTCTTCAAATAGTTCAAAGGGTGCCATCGCTACTGTAGTGTCTCTTGTGTCTAATTACGGACAATTTTTACAAGTTGTCGCAAGTTCTGTTGCCTTTATTCACCAACTACATCTACCTTTGAAATACAATTCGATAGTCAGAGAACAAATAAGTGAGGCATTTGAGCATAATTGGAGTAGTATAAGGTATCAAAAGACACATACAATTTAGATGAAATTGAATAGGTTGGTAAAAGCCATAAGAACAATTAAAAGCAGATTACAGTCAGTCAAGTAATGAAAACCCAAGAGTTATTCTACATGCGGTGCATGCAAGGTATCTAACTCATTGATGTCAAAAATAAATGTTCACCAGCTCCAACAACTTGTAACACAAGACTCCAATGACCATGTGGACAATGGCAATAACAATAACTTTCCCTGCATCATTTGTGAGGTTAAAAGTGTCGCATGACCAGATAATTTACAACCTGAACTTGGCTTGCTGAAAATGGGCATACACAGAGGAATGAGATTGACTGGAAGCAAGAACACAAGTAAATTATGTGTAGGTAAATCAAATTAATTTTAGTCCTGGCTGTTGGTTTGCTGGCATAATTTTGCATAGTGTATGCTCAGTGGTGAATCCGAAACACTTTGTAGTGAACCTTCTTGAGTAACATCATAGCTGAGCTGGACATTTGAGTTTGTAGCGACTATGTGTTATTGTCTTGTCTATATGCAAGATCACTCTGTTTGATTAAATAAATATGCTGAGGACTTCTTTATGTTAAGGATTTCTGGTCTCTCTCTCATCATTTACTGATTGATCTATCCTTGTGATTGGCAAGGCTTGGTTTGAGAGGGTTACACTTTCCATCTGTCTGTCCATCTGTAAACTATTTCAGAAACATGACATTTCAATGAGAATTACTGTCCATACATGTTACTCCCCAGGACAGTTATGATAAGCTCTGAACAGTCTTCAGCGATACATCATTGAGGGGGCAACCCTTAGACTTTCAGTGGTTGGCATGAAGTTTTCTTCAACAAGTTAGTATTATTGACTATTTTGTGGTAATGGTGAGAATAATTATTTATTTTGCAGGTATAATTGAATTAAATCAAACAACACTCTGTTGATAGAAACCCCCACCTGTAATTATTTATTTCAGGACTGCCCTGAAAAATCTATTAATTTCATCTAAACCGTGCAAGAAATAATTTGTTAAAAAAATAAAAATAAATGTTACTCTCTACAACCATCCCTTCCCACTTTCACAGTTCACACTTGCCTTTTAACAGAGTTCGTAAGGACATCTAACTTCACAACAATCCACTCTCACTTCCCATCATCTAATTGCAAGACACATCAGGAGTTGCTGCTGCTGGAACTCTTCTGGTGATTAGGGTCTTTAATTGATGAAGACAGATCTTCCCCAGGACCTTCAGGACCTTTCAAGACCATCATGCTTTGCGATTTAATGACCTCCAAGCTCCCAAGAGGACCTCTCAGCTAAATCCACTCCGCAAAATGACTATGGAAAGTCCATGGGTATTAACGGCTAACAAAGTTTCCTTTTGGAGAAATAATAGAGACACTGTTAATGACAGTTGGAAATGAGAATTCAATTGATCTTGATATTAAGCACTAGAAAATACGTACCTTCCAGACATTAAGAAAAAAAAGCTTAATCTGTAAATTGGAGAATAACTCCTCCAAAATGAATGTGACATTTCTGTAATCAAAATATCAATTACCAACCTATTTCAGATACAGACTTATTAGAGAGTAATTACTTTGAGATATCAATAGATATATCACATGTGCGCATGTGGAGCCATGATGTAAACCTACTACGTTTTGACCATTGTGACTTTTGTTGAAATGAATACATAAATTCTGAGCATTAAAAATGACATTATTCCATCTTTTGTGTGTGTGTATTCACATTCCTTAGTGATTTACCAAAGCATTATGATAAGACTATTCGGACCAATTTTTAAAGGTTTTATCTCACAATCTGTTTTGTTAGCCACACTCCAGTTCTAGGTTGAAAATGTAGCCTTAAATCCTCAACCTATCTTCACCAGTCTACTGTAATAATTCAGCATTTTTCCTTCCCCCTTAAGACCCAGCCTTGGCATTTTGGGCCTCTGTTAAGCTGTGCTAAATTCTTCGGAGTCTCAAGTCATTACAGGAGGGTAGAAATAGAAGACTGAAATTAGCCGGGCGGTCCAAAGGGCGCCATTACCAGGGATGGGCCGGTCCCTTTCTCCCAGGCTATTACCGCCCAAAGATGTTTCCGAATCCAGCCACCCGCCAGGAAATGCATGCCGAGAGGAAACTAATATGGCCATGATGGACATGATGTGGTGTCACAGCCAAGCCACACCACCAGGCCACACTGCGTTACATGCAATTTGTTTCTTTCATCTTTTGATACAAGCAAATTACCCGTACCATAAAGTGTTCACACAAACATCCTAAGAACAGCTGCTGCTCAATACAAAGAATGGTGAGTTGCTGGTGGCCCAGTAAACGTATATATATATATATACTACTTCTGCATAGGCTACAGAAGAGGTCACAAGTTAAAAGGCCAGTAAATGTAATGGAAGAAGTATGAAGGCCGATCGATTTCATCTGTTTATTACCAATAAAAATTTGCCTCATTATTTTGTGTAAGTTTTCAAAGAAATAGTAAGGAAAAACTTATAAATGTAGAATTCAAGCCAACCATATGACCCCTACCCCAATGCTGCTACCATCTCTTGAGAAAAAATAGATATATCACGTTATTGTTTTGTCAGTGTGAAAAAAGTCCCTTTCTCATTATGATACTGCAGGTTTCCTGAAAATCAAGAAGTAAATTCCACATTGGCCATTTATCTCATTCAGAGAATCCATGCAATACATTCTAGTCATTTAATCAATTCTAAAAAAATTCTACTGCAGCAGAAGAGCATGAAATTGTGCATCATGACAATAATAATGCCAAGAATCTCAGTGTTTAAGTGATACTTG
Source organism: Platynereis dumerilii (assembly GCA_026936325.1). Taxonomy (NCBI): domain Eukaryota; kingdom Metazoa; phylum Annelida; class Polychaeta; order Phyllodocida; family Nereididae; genus Platynereis; species Platynereis dumerilii. Next base: position 38,759,400 of record JAPTHN010000008.1, read on the forward strand.
GCAAAACCCAGGCAAAAGAGAAATCTGAGCCTGTCACAAATGTATACATGTGTATGTACTTGTAGCTTCCATTTATAAATCTGCAGGCCACAAACTGCAAGAGACTAAGATGGCAGTTGTTGTAACTCTGTTCCCATGAGATATTTTTGGTCTTAAAGAACAACAAGAAACCATTGCACATGCCAAGCCTACCCCAAGGTGCCTCTATCCACAAAACTCATATCATGCAGTCTAGAAACGACAGCGCTCTTAAACGTTGGAATTGACATTGGTGTGGTGCTTGTTGTGGAGGTTTTAAACGAAGTAGTCATATTTGCACGAGGTTTGTTAGAGACAGTGCTAAATACATCCAAATTTGGGTCATGGGAGTTTTTGTTAGAAGTCAGGTCATGTTAAGGGCGATCTAGTCATGTGATTGTTTACACTTATAAGCACAACACCAAACAATGTATGCTGGCTGCAGTTACCATTGTCACACTTACATGTACTATCAAACTTCCTTATTTGAGATGTTGACACTCACTGTGAAACAGAAACAACATTAATCACACACCATCATGCTTCAGGTTATTTTTGGTGGCGCTAAATTTTTAAAACTAGACATGGTGTCATCTCACATAGTCTTAATTCAGTTGAACAATTTTTTGTTATAAAAATTTCCATTTAAGGACACTATTGATACCACATCTTCCATGATCCTATCGAAAGCGTCTTAAAATCAAGATATAACATCCATAAACTGCACTGTAAAATTTGAAAACTGAGTTGATGCAATAATTTGAGCTGTCTTAGAATGTTAATAATTTTCAAGCTATGATAGCTCAATCCTATAAGTTGTCAAGGTATGATAGCTCAATGCTGTAAGTTGTCCAAACGAATCATAACATTAAGCTGTGAAAACATGAAAGCTTCAGTTGTTGCAGATAGCTTGACATCTCAGTCATGCCACATATAGCGCCATCTATAACAAGCACTTCTCATAAGACTGCATTTAGTTTTAAATAATTATTTACTTACAAGAAAAAATGACATTTATATTACGCTATCCCAGAGAAAAAATGAGTAGCACACCACTTTAGCTGGTTACTTTTTTATTTTTATCTCTCTTAAATTAATTTGTTGGAGTAATTAGATGCATGCTTTCATACATCAACCAACATTTCCAAGTCAGAGTGTGTTCAAATATAGGCTTCTAGCACTGTATACCAACTCAGATGAGCCACAGGCCATTGGGATTTATTCACAAGAAATTAATTTTTAAATCTCCTTGTGATGCAATGGTCTTTGTTGAATGCATCTTGGGCCTGTCCATGATGTGCTGAAATGAAGCATACTGGATCAGGTGGATCCCCTTGAGAAATCAAACAATATTTCTGGATTACAGCCCATATTCATAAATAACTCTATATAAGACAGGTCACACAAATATAAATGAAAAACAACTAAAAATAAGTCAACACAGCTCAACATTTTGAGTTGTGTCAGCTTGGATCAATAAGTCAACAAAACTCAATATTTTGAGCTGTAAGTCAACACAGCTCATTGTTTTGAGTTTTCTCAGCTTGAATACCTTAGTCAACATAGCTTAGTATTTTGAGCTATCTCAGCTCAGTATTTTGAGTTATCTCAGCTTAAAACATTAATCTATGTTAGCTCAATCAACTTGTGCAACCATCTCACTCAATCAATTGAGCTGAATCAGCGAGTCCGATTTTACAGTGTGTATGCTGATATGGCACCAATAAGGAACAGATTGTGCCTGTGCACACTTTGTGCAATGGTAAACTGTTGACAAAGTAATCAGTCTGTTTGTGAGATCTTAAATTAAGTTGTGTGAAAGAGTGGAGTTGTTGATTGATGTAAAGCGTTGCAGACCTCCAGAAGAGGACCATAAGGTACCGTAATATGGGGTGAATTGGGACAGAATTGGCCGTTTTTCTGTCATAGCATGGACAAAAATCAATCTAGAAATACAAATTTGGTGTCAAATTGTGTCTGAGTACAAGGTCTAAGTGGCCCGTGGAGCTTGATATGATATCTTAAAATCCCAATGCTCAAGGCCCAGGAAACCACTGTCCCAATTCATCCCTCACGTTGGGGTGAATCGGGACAGAGGCTTATCAAAATAACTTGAACTCCCCACCCTGTTTAATTGATTTATTCTTATGAAGATATATTAGAAAACATGTTTAGTCCCCAAAAAGTCACACTTTAGTCCAGTCATATTAAAATAGGGGTTCAGAAAAATTGCTTTATTTACTTTTTCAATGGATTCGTGTTGGTAAATGTGTCAGTATTCCAGAAAAAAAAAGTTTACCACAGTCTGCCTACTGCTAAGGGTCTTAAAACAGCTAAATTCAAAATGGCCGCCGTCACAACATGTCCGCAGCAAGAAATGCTCATAACTTGCAAACTAATTGAGATAGAAGTATGATTTTAGTGTCTATACCTAGGTTTTTGATACCAAGGAATTCTTTTGTGCCATCAAGATTTTTCTAAGTGCTATGCTTATAGGTGAAATCCAATATGGCCGCAAATAAAGCCCATTTCTTGAAAACTAATTGAGAAAGACGTGTTATTTCAATGTCCATACCTAGGGCCCTAGGCCTATATGTTTTTGATACCAAGGATTTTTTTTATGTTTGCAAAGACTTGCCTGAGTCTAATAAATCAAGGCAAAAACCTGCATAGTTGCTTTGACTGTTAAACAAACAGAAGCTTTAGGAATTTTGTTTGCGTTGTTGAATGTTCATCTCACATTCTATTTTTCCTTTTATCTACAGGTGCATGTGCATGGCTTGGTGATGGTTGGTGGCGGTTGTGGTAGTGATGTAGATGCATGACCTTCTAACTGTATGAATGATGATGGTTTGTATTATTTGCTCAGAACAAATTGACTTTGAAGAAAGTAACACTTTCAGTAAATTAACTGAAAAAGGATGCACTAGCATTAACAATGCAAACCAACAGAGGAAGCTGAATGTCCCAACAGTAACTTTTGATGCTAATAGCCCAAGCTTTGTGCACAAAAGATGTAGAGCTAAGCACACAAACCCAAAAGAGATTAAGCATGCAGAGAAACGCAGAACAGCTCCAAATGAAACTACATCCAGAAGATCAACAACATCAGAGTTCAATTTCAAAACACATTGCTTTTTGTGTGGATTGTTGGTCAACCAATCACTTGCTCATAAGAATCCAAATTTGTCACATTATCAGTATAGTCATGTTATGACATTGACCATCCAGGAAAACATTTTCACTCATTTCAACACAAGGAAAGATGACTGGGCTATAGCAGTGCAGGCTCGGCTTGCTACAGTTAATGATCTGCCTGCTGAAGAAGCATTATACCATCATGTGTGCAAAGATCTCTTTGTAAAGGGAAAAGACCATCCAGAGTCGATTACAGATGAACCAACCTGCTCAAAACGAAGGAAAGTTGGGAGACCAAAGAGTGATGGAAAACAGTCTGCATTACAGTTTGCCTTGGACTATCTGGAAGAAAACGATGATGAGACGGTCACTATTTATGAATTGCATGAGGTAATGAAGAAACACAGTGGCTTGTGTGATGCTGATATATACTCCGTAGGTTATCTCAAAACTGAACTAGTTAAACACTATGGCTCCAAAGTCTCAATAACAACGATTCACAACAAGCCAAACATTGTTACACTCACATCAAATGCCAAGACTCTCATTCAAGAAGCACATGAAAATGCTGTCAGGATGAAAGAACTTTCTGACATGGACCGATTGATTAAAACTGTAGGTGAATATATTAGAACAGAGATCAAGTCCATGGACAGTAACAAAGATGAATATCCAACATCTGAAGAAATACGCTCTATTGACACTAATCTTTCCTTTCTGCCTCATTCTCTGCGTCTGTTGCTTGAAAGCATTATCAAAAGTCGAAACGCCAAACTCCATACAGCTGCAATTGGGCAAGCTGTCATGCAAGCCACTTGTCCACGTTCATTTCTGCCGCCTCTTCAAGTTGGCTTGAGTGTCACTCTGGAACACAAATATGGCCACCGTGGTCTTGTGGACATGATTAATCACTTGGGATTCTGCTCTTCATATACTGAAGCAGGAAAGTACCGACAAAATGCTGCAACTGTTCAGGGCGTCAATCTGCCAGATGGCGTTGCAGATAGTTTTTTGCAGTTTGAGGCTGACAATGTGGACCATGCTTCTCGAACACTAGATGGTTATGGATCAATCCATGTGATGGGCCAGATGGCGACATTTACACCCGAAATAAAGATGTCAAGAAAGGTGCCACGAGCGAAAGTCAACATGGAGGATGTAAAGAGAATGGCCCATGTTCAAATAGTTCCGCAGAAAGATCCGAAGCAAATCCTATCCAGTATTGTGTACAGTAAGCCAAAAGAAGTCAGTTGGGATCAGATGAATGACAACCTGGACATCATGTGGACTGTGTTCTCACATTTCTCAAAACCGCAACCCTTGTGGTCAGGCTGCATGCAAATGCTCCAAAATATTCCTCATCCAGGGAAAAGTTCCGAAATTTTCTTGCCAATGATTGACTTGACACCTTCAGACCCAACTTGCGTCCGTTCCACATTGGAATACTTAGTAAAGCAAGCCCAGCAGTACAACACTTCTCCTATCATCACATTTGACCAGCAGCTTTGGTGGATTGCCTACAGAATCATAGAAGCTCAACCAAGTGACAGTGCTTTGCATCAGATTGTTCTAATCCTTGGCGGATTTCACACTGAGATGAGTTTTTTGGGCGCAATAGGGAGCTTGATGGCTGGATCTGGTTTGAAGGAGGCCATCTCACAAGTGTACGCAGAAGGCAGCGTTGACCAAATGCTATCTGGAAAGGCAGTCGCACGTGCAGTAAGAGCCAACTTGTTAGTGGACAGGGCCTTAAACACCATTGCTACGTCACAGATGTTAGACATCCCTGTACCCCGTGTGTTCAAAGACAACAATTCTGCTGACCAGCAAACAGAAGGTTTGTATTTCATAATCCTTGACAATGTTAAAAAAGAAAGCTTATCAATTTAAATGTTTGACACTAAACTTATTTTTGATCAGTATGGACACTTTTTGTTCCAGGAACAGTCATATCTGATGATTCTGTTAGCCAAATTGCAGAAGATGATGTGCCACCACCAGAGGCAATAGTAGATGATCCAACTGGTGTGACATTACAGGCAGGTAGTAAGTTTCCCATTGTTTCCCTCAATAATTTTCTAATCATAAATCTGAATGACTATTGTAATGGTATGTACATAATTGGTGGTGGGACAGTAGTTGTGATGGTTGTGGTGTTGCCTTTCAGCTCCAAGTGATGCTGGAATCAAAAATGCAATTGAGGACATCGTCCATAAGATCAGTGATGAAACTATGACCTTGGATGAAGCTCTTTTATCTGAACCTGTTTCACAGTTGAAGTCCAGTTTTCAAACTTGGAAGAGCTCAATGACTGACTTCCGTACAGGATCACTTTGGCTGATGTACATGCAAATGGTGTTTGTACTGCGAACCTTTATTAGAGCTGGGCGGTCAGGAAATTGGAATCTTTATATTGAAGCCCTCCAGAAAATGCTGCCCTATCTCGCAGCAGCTGGTCACAACAACTACACCAAATCACTGACACTATATCTTGACAAAATGCAGAAACTCAGTGAAACACATCCAACAGTCCACGACAAGTTTCTGGATGGCCTGTTTGTTCTGCGTAGAACTGATAAGTACTGGGCTGGCATATTCAGTGACCTGTACATCGAGCAAGTGCTAATGCGCAACGTCAAATCAGTGGGAGGACTTACAAGAGGTCGCGGTTTTGACCAGGCTACCAGCCTAACTTGGTTAATGTCCACACCAGCCTGTGGGGAAGTCAACAAGGCAATGGAAGAGGTGACAGGACTGAGTGACATGAACAGTTCGGATGTACACAAGGAAAGGTCACAGGCTAGAATATCACGTGATACTAAGGACATGCAGACCATAATGAACTACTTTGAAGAGCGACAGCCATTCACCAAGGAGACGACAGAGTTGCGCAGTTTGTCAACAGGGATTGTAGCTAACGAGTGTGTCGATGTTGACAGAGCAGAGGAAGTTGGGAATGCCATTTTGGACTCCATGTATGGGAAATCTGTCGCTGAGTATAAATTCTCTAAGAAAAACCAGGCAACTACACTTGCAGCTTCTACCTATCTGACTGTCGGCGGAGAAAGCATTGAAATTGATCCTCAGCAACTCATCCAGAGGTTGGTTGTGGCTGGACTTGGAACAATTGAACTCCCAACTCTATTTGCACATGAACTATCTTCCCATCCACCTTCACTTTTTGACAAAAATCTGCTTATGCGTCAGGCAGACAAGGCAAGTCTGCTGAATGGTCTACTGAGAAAGGTTCCATCAAGTGTTGAACATGAAAATCCACCTGGTGTGATGCATGTGTTGGATGGAGGTGCTTTGCTGCAACGACTCCCATGGCCTAATCGTTGGCTACTTATGCCGATCTTGCCGTAATGTATATCCAGTATACTTCCAGGCATTATGAAAATGCTTATGTTGTCTTCAATGGATACCAAAGTGGGCCATCAACAAAAGATGAAACTCATCTGAGACGAACAAGTGCGCAGTCTGTAGGAGCTAATGTAAATTTCACACCTGAGATGCAGGTCAAGATGAAAAAGAATTCCTTTTTGGCGAAGCAAACAATAAGCAGAAGTTTATTGACTACCTTGGATCTGAGATGTCAAAAGGAGGTGTACAAGTTAAGCATTCGACTGATGATGCTGATTACAACATTGTAATGTCAGCATGCACAATTGCCTTGACAAGACCTGTTGTTGTGGTGAGAGACGACACCGATCTGCTGGTTTTATTGCTGCACCATTTGAAGCCCAGTCATCATTCCGTATATCTTCAAACAAGCACTAAGCTGGTACATGTCAGTATTCTGAAACAAGGCCTTGAACCAAGTCTAACTGAGGCAATCCTATTTATTCATGCACTGACAGGTTCCGACACCACTTCAAGACTTTTCGGGATCGGAAAAATTTCAGCGCTGAACAAACATCAGGATCTTGTTCAACCAGCCACTGTCTTCCTCATGGCTGATAAGTCCCATGATGAAATTGCACAGCAAGGTGAGAAGGCACTTAAAGTGTTGTATGGAGCAAAGATGGAACTGAACTATGAAAGAGCTGCAAAGTTTAGCAGTAAAGTCTCTTCAAGATCAACATATTTGAATCCAGAAATCCTTCCCCCAACATCAGATGCTGCCAAATATCACAGCTACAGAGTATATCATCAAGTCCAGACATGGAAAGGCAACTACCTTGATCCTACAAAATGGGGTTGGATTCTGTCTACTTTAACAGGGAGTGGTACATTAAAGCCAGTAAAAATGCAGAAGAGCCCTGCTCCAGAATCCCTGCTGAAACTAGTCAAATGCAACTGCAAGGGGAATTGTGACAAGAACACCTGTTCATGTAGAAAACACGGTTTGCCGTGTGCACTAGCTTGTGGCCAATGTAAGGGTATCACATGTGCAAATTCTGGCAGAGGCCCCGAGGAAAATGAAAGCTAGAAAGTGAATTGAGCCTCACTCCTGCAATGCATGTGTCAACATTTGGACTTCCAGTTATTTCTAATACAAGTTCTGAGGCATATCTTGTCAAGTTTTGTTTCTCTGAAATCATTTCAAATTGCTGTGCTTGAGATGAACGAGGCTATGGACACAATAAAGCCTGTCAATGCATAACCACTGCTTAAACTTTTAAAATATAATTATTATGGACATTGTGAATCTCCAAAATGAGCATTTAAAATGATACTTTGTGCTTAATTGTTGTCAATAATATTTTGTCCCTCCTTGCCTTGGAATCAAAAGAGACTAAAAGCCTCGGAGCAAGTTTCATGACAGATGACAATAATTAGGGAAGTAATAGTTCGTACATATATATATATATAAATGTGGTTATGATGTTTTATTATCTTATGTAGCTTTACATATGTATACAAGCATGTACTACAAGTTCATTTTTCACAACCAGCAGAAGCTTCGCTGTTCAAAGACTATCTTGTTTAAGATGATATTATTTTGTGATGAGTTGTAATAGTTGTAATGATTTGTAATGATTTGTAATGGTTGTAATTATTTGCAATGGATTGTATTGTGCAATGTTAATGGATAACAAGATGCATCTATATACCAAAGAGAGAATTAAATAATATTATTTCAAATCCTTAAATATTTTCACATGTAACTGGTTTCATTTCATTGCTATTGCCAAATAAATTGTTAATTTAGCCTCCATAATTATTGTTTTAATAAAAACTATTGCTTGTAGACCAGATATGATGTGATTATTGACTTCCTGGGTATCAAAAACATAGGTGTAGACACTAAAATTACTTCTCTATCTCAATTAGTTTTCAAGATAGAGCCATTTCTTAGTTTGTAAAATTTGCGATGGCGGCCATTTTGGATTTTGCCAAATTTTGACCCTTAGCAGTGAGCAGAATATGGTAAACAATTTTTTCTGGATTACTAACAGACTTGCCAACCCAAATCCATTGAAAAACTAAATAAAGCAATTTTTCTGAACCTAAGGTAATTTTTTAGCTAGAATTACTGGACTACTTAGTCAAATTTAAAGTCCATTGTGTACAGAATATTCAGTTTTTTACAAAATTTAATAAATTACTGTAAATTGACAAAAATGCAGTTATCTGCTAATTTTACAAGTGAAGAATAATCTTGGACTTATTCCACAACAACTGATGACAATTTTAACAATTTAAACCCCAAATCCATGAAAATTAGCTGGATTGAAAATTAGTAAAGCTTTTTGGGCAAGCTCTGTAACTCTGCCATTCACTTGGATCCGAACATATGACTTAGCAGACAAAAAATCACATCTCAGCAACTCGTTTGGTCTCTTAAAACAGTTTAAATCGATTTGGACAATAAAATCTTTATTTTCCTGCCTTTATTTGATGTTTATGTCACATCATTTTTGATCAGCTTCCGAAAGTGCATATTTATCACAATTTTGGCAGAGTTTGACACTCATATAGCGTTTCTTCAAGTTAAAAATAATTTTTCAGCATGGTAGTAGCCCATCCAACAATACTTTCGCCTGCAGGTAAAATCGTGAAAATCCACATGAATCATTATTGGAATATATACTAAAAACCTGCAAAAAATGAAGTCCCTATAACGAGTAGAAGTTGTTCCTTTTTGAAGATAAAAATTATTTCCTAGCTTGTCCCGATTCACCCCTGTGTCCCTATTCACCCCATATTACGGTACACAATGTGTGGTGTTTATTCAAGCCATAAAAAGAGTTTGTGCTCAATAGATGTGGACATAACACACCATCATATAACCAAGATGATAATCATCATTCACATGCCATCAAATACTTCATTCATACTCCAAGAATGCTTCAGAAATATTACGGAATATGGTGATGAGATGGGATGGTTTCTGAATTATCTGCATTCTGGGTTGTTTACAGAGGTGATGCACCTCTCAGAAGGTGACTGAATAGGTTGAATCCAAGATGGCTGACTTATGACGCTGTTCATATACTATCAGAGCATTCCCTAAGCCCTTCCTGGTCCAGATCCCTTCCCCCTCCAAGAAATCTATTCGGAAAAAATATCATCATCGATTTTAAGGGTGATAAATGTTTCCTTTCAAGGCACTTTTTGCCACCAAGCTCCCAAGTGGCAGCCTGTGGAAACCATTTTGAAGAAACACAGACTCGGTCTGCACCACAGAGAATTTTTAAACCTCAGTTCACATCTCAGTGGTTTAGATCTGCTTCCCAGCAAGCGCATAACGTTTATAAAACATTGAATCATTGTTAAAACCTAACATTAGAAAACATTTCACATTCACTGAAAATGAAAATTTTTCAAATGTTGAACCCTAACATTTGTAGATGGTTCTGATTTTAGTGTCAATGGAACGTTCAACAAAGTGTAATTTTAATCACGATAGAATGAAAATAAAATGTTGAAAATTGATATCACTAAAGACACATTTAAAGATGCTTAAACGAACATTAAAAAGTGGCTTTTTTAAAGAACGTTAAATGAATGTTAAAAATTGGTTTAAAAAAAATTATCAGGAAGGTGTTCTGAACCTTACTCTTTATCTGAAAATGTGCTCCTCCAGTTTCCCAGCCAATCCCACATGTTTTCCTGCCAGGTCACCCATTTGAAAGTTGTGTAAGAGCTGGTGCCTGCCCCTGTTCTATTACTATATGGCAGACACATGATACTTGAAGATGTGGTCAATCAATTTAAAGAACAATTCATAACTTACAGATTATGGCGTCTAAAAATTTCATACTTCAAGACTAAATAAATGTTAAATATGAAATTTTTTTTTCTTCATCCTTAGTTTATGCCAAAAGACAAAGCTTTGTCAGGCAGAAATACATTCAAGATCAATGTTTAAATTACCTTTAGATTTCAACAATAAATTAACATTATTTTATGAATCAGAATTTGACATTATTTCGATGTTGATATTGAACCAAAATAAAAATCAACATGTTCTTGCTTTAGGGAGTGTTTAAAGTTGATTTAGAATGTTGAATATAAAAGACTAAAAATAAAAGGTTTTTATTACATTCATTTCAGGAAGCTCAGCTGAACATTTACTTTCAGACTTTCAAAATAATGATTAAATTTCATTCTATCAAATATGTTCTACTAACCAACCAAAATGTAATGTTCCTTAAACATTCTAGTGCTAACTATTAAAAAAATGTTAAAGATTTAGTGTTGCAACAGTGTCAATATCAAATTGACAAACAAGCAGGGATGAATCTGATGAAACTAAAATTTTTTCTAGATATTCCTTTGTGACACTTAAAAAGACCTCCACAGCGAGCCCGAACCATCTTTAAGGTTAAAAAAATGGCCCAGCATAACCATAGGCGCCATTACGTAGCTTAAGGTCAGACGAACAAGCAGATGTTAAGAACAAAAAAATCTGTTGGGAATTTTTCAAGATATTTCTATTTTTCAATTTCTTGTTTGTCACATTCCTTTGTTTCGGTAATATTCAATCAAACCTGGACGAAAATTACAATTTTACTTGATTGAACTTCAAAACAAAATAAATTAACCCCTTTTGAATAACAATTTTAAATATAGGATGTTATAATTATCAGGAAAAGTCACATTTTGATGGTGTGTGTGATAAACCTCAATTGCAAGTATGTCCCAAGCACCATGCAACAATGCTGGCTTTACCTATGACTTTGAGAATGAAATGACACAATATCTTGATATTTAAAAGAATTAAAACTTATTATTTAATAGTTTTTCCAGGTATTTCGAGTTATACATATATATCCAGAATAGCCATATCTTTTTATCATTCTTTGTGACATGCATGGTGTTATCTATGGACCCTATGATGTATGCCTGTGTGTCTGCCTTTCACAGAACTTTTGGTATTACAGACATACTCAATTGGTTTTGTCACACATTAGCAAAGAAAGTCACATGAAATTTGAATCTTAGGTTTTTAAATCTAAGATTCAAATGTTCTTAAATTAGTTTTTCACTCTAATTTCTTGAAAGAATCACATATATTTTCAGGTTAGGTAAATGGATTTGATGTCAGGCAATGTACAGGTTTGAAACTTCAAACAGACCTTAATTACATGATACATATACATCATAGCCTTTCATAATGTTATGGTGCATCTAAAATTTCGTTATTTTAATCCTGCTCTGATCAAGTTGCACCATGCATGTTCATCTATTCGATAACTATTATTAAATGGACTGTAGGTTACAGGTCAAGTATAGTTAGATTAATTTTAACTAACCTTGTTTGTTATCACAAAATCACAATAGGCTAATTGTTTTCCCCCTTACCCTCTTAATTGACAGGATCAGAATGCTCAAGTACGAAAGCTCTGTAAAACATGTATGCACACAACACATTGCAACAGGATTTTCAATTTATGCCCTTGGAAAGTTTGAGCATGTCAATTTTTGCAATTCTTATGAAAATTGACACTTCACTTGGAATTTGTGCATCCATGAGTTTGTCACACCTTACTGACATTAAATGTAACTGTATGGATTTCTTTTTTTCAAAGAAAGGATTATTATTTATTTTGAATGAAATTTTCTATCCTTTAAACAGGTTTTGCAAAGATGGCGCTCATTAAAAAGACTTCCCACATGACTTTTGATGCTAAATACTGGGTGTGATAAGTCAGAAATTAAAAAAATTGGATATTTCAAAAAATTCCCAACAGATTTTTTTGTTCTTTACATCTGCTTGTTCGTCTGACCTTAAGCTACGTAATGGCGCCTATGGTTATGCTGGGCCATTTTTTTAACCCCAAAGATGGTTCGGGCTCGCTGTGCCTCCATTCTGCAATGTAAAAAAAATGTTAAAATTACCTTTGAAAACGTTTGGAAACGAAAATAACGTTTTTAAAAGGTTGTTTTAACATCAGAGTGCTTCCTGGGTTCTTTTTGGTTGTAAAGAGTTCAAGAATATTAACAGAATTTGCTCATAAGCTATTGCTTTACCCAAAATACACATGAAATGGTCAAACATAACGGATTTAAGAAAGGTTTTTTATCACTTTAATTCCTTCCTTTTTGAGTAGCACTTTTGTTGTAAAGTCGTAAATATATGGCATTGCAATGCAGTTAAAAAATCAGACTGACAGTCAGACACACATTGAAGCCTTCCTCCAGTAGCTACTAATGCATGTCAGATAGTGCAAAAATGATTCTTCATGCCAGCATGCAGCACCGAGGGTCAAACAGATTGTGTGTACTTGAGATTGCATCCTCCTAATATCTAATTTGGATGACAGGTTGGTGCATTCAACCAATTAGAGGTCCATGTGGTGCAGAGTAGAGGCAAGTTGTAAAATGATCAAGTACTCTGATGAGAGGCTGCAATTTGTGTCCCAAACGAAGTCAATTAAGAATACTAGAGGCTGGGATTTCAAGATGAGGTGTTTGCCTGCACAGTCCGACTGGTTTGTGATTTCTGTGAAGAGCAAAGAATCACCCTTTCTAATGAGAGGGAAGATCTAACCAACTAGCAAATATCAATGAGGACATTAGACTTACCAGGTAGGCTGGTGAGGCATTGATGATCGGGCATTGACTCTTGCAACTTACTTATTCCTTATTTTTATGTAGTAAATTTATGGCATTTGTGTGTGATGAAAAGTAATGCACACATTCATTGTACAGACCTGAATTTGAGTGCGAAGTAATAAACTAATATGAACTGTTTGATTAAATTTAGGGCCAACCAGATAAGTTATAAAAAACTTATATTTCAGTTCGATTTATCATGCTTTTTATTAACTTTCACTTATGTCGATTAATTGAAACAACATTGGCAAGAAAGAGGTTGCAATATTGTGTCTGTTTTTGTAGGGGGGGGGTTCTATAGTGCAATTTACCTATTGATCCCATTTGTTTTGGGAAAGTCATTTGTCCACCAAATTGGGAACATTTAAGATCTTTTATGTCTGGCCCTAATTTGTTTAGTTGCATTGAGATCATTTCAGGAGGACTCTGTCTAGACCCTTATGTAATCAACTATAGAGAAAACGTCCAAGTTGTTGGCTTGACAGATGCATGGCCCAGTTCTTCTACTGATTAATGCTTAGCTATTCCTGCAACTGTGCAAAGTAGAAAATGAAATGGTTAATAGGCAAGAGTGGATCATGAGCAATTAAGCATGGGTCAGTTACAAAGCAAACTCAATGGACAAGATCTTTAACTTTACAATAAGATTTATACGAGGGGTGTTCAGGAAGTTCTGACAATTTATGTAGCAGGTCTTTCTCTTTGACATACTTGAATGAAATTTCCACAGTACAAAATTCAGGTGTATAGCCATTGATTCTGAAAATATTGCGTCTGTGGCCAATGTTTAACTTACTTTTCTGTTGCCATGGAAACCACACCTTGGGGTAGGCAGCGCAGCTTAATTTTTCATACAAAACTCAACAATTAAGCTGTGTAAATCGCCATAAATTTATTGCATATACACAATTAATTGTGAACATAGATGTTCACCAGCAGCTTCACAATTTTTCAAAGTACTCTCTGTGGCATGAAACAAATTTTTGCATCCTTTCAATCCACTCGGTGAAGCAATTCATCAAAATATCAGCGTTTCGGACGTACATCGTGTGATGTACGTCCGAAACGCCATATATATTTCGATGTAGCTCAGCTCCTGTTGCACTCAAGAGCTTTGGTTGGTAGCTTGTCTGATACCCCTATTACCTGGCCTCATTCCTATATAACAATGAAATAGCTGAGATATAATGGTAGGGCTACACAAGCTGCTAGAGTACCAAATCTGTAAATCTGATTTTACGGAATTGCCCTTAGGGAATAAACAACAGTCACATGGTGCTAAATCATCTTAAAGGTATCTATAAATGCTGTCCTAATGAGATCCTGGGTTTGTGTGCCATTCTTTTCTATGAGAAAACACAATTTGATTGAAACTCTTTGATCGCGTTTCGGGTCCATGTAAAATGCTCATTGAAAATCAATCTTTACAGTGCAAAAATCGGGCTTAAATGGTTAAACAATGGATTGGCACAAAATTGTAACATCATTAAGTTACAATACAATTGCCAGTAGGCCCTGTACAGGTAAGCAGTCTTTTTTAACAGACCTAAGATTTCAGGAAAACACAACGCTAAGTTCACTAGAAAAATGAGCTGTGCTGGGTACCCCGTCTTGCCGTTTCCATAGCAACAAAATTACTACTTAAATATATTGTGTCTCAAAGGTTTTCTTGATACCTCAAGATGTATTCCTGAAAATTTGAAGACTCTAGCTCAAATATAAGCATCTCTCAGAAAAATTGGTGAGAAATTTCTGAACGCCCCTCGTATGGTTATATTCTGATTGCTGAAAACGAGCACAAAAACTAAATACAGAATGTTGCAGGAAGGTACAGCCCAAATAATGAAAGTGCGAAAAAATGTTGATTCCATCTAGGTCTGTAATGCACAGGGAAATTTAATTTTCTGTTGTGACATAGCTGCTTTCTGTTTAATGCACGAAAACAGGAATATCAAAAGGATCGTTGTGCTGTGAAGCATGTGTTGATATTTGCCCAGACCATGTCCATCTCTAAACTTCTGAGTTTTTAGTACATCGGCAATAGACAAAATATCTCTCAGTATCTTTTCTTTAATATTCTTTATTAGAAAAGCCCGTTGAATTTGTTAACATCCATGGAATCAATGTGTTGATATTGTGCTCAGAAGGAGATTATGTCTCTTTGTGGAATGATAAAGTGTTGCTAAAGTAATCAGGCTGTTTGTTGTCATAAATTCATCATTGGGAAGGAGAGGAGTAGAAGATTTTTGCAAAACCTGATAGAGCCTCAACTCCTAACTTATAGTCACAATTTACATCTGTTTTCCTTAGGCACCACCAACAGAGTCCACCAATTTTCACAACTCCTAACCTATAGCCACAACTTATATGTACCTCTTTTCCGTCGGGACCACCAACAGAGTCCACAAATTTGGAATACGTGTCAGATCTGTTGCATCTGGCCCTAATTGGTTAAGCAGTACTCGAACATTTCTGGAAGCCTCTTTCTGGACCCTGATGTAATAGGGTCAATATCTAATTTACGACTACTTGGGTTTTGTAACTGGAGAATATGTCTGAGTGCATCCGAGGTTGTCAGCCTGTCTGATGTATGACCCAACTCCTCCACTAGTCAATTGCACTTAAGAGGAAAAGACTGATAGCTTCGAGTGATCATGAGTATGCATCATTTCAACTAGTTATTCCAAAATTTTGTGCAGACTTCAAGACCAGATATGTAAAATGTATGAGTTTGGGTTATTGGGACAAATGGTGGATAATTCTTATGAACTGGCGTTTCAGAATTTCCATATCAAAAGTTTGGTTCATAAAAAGATCAGGATCTGGCCATGTGCATCAAAGAATTAATACTTTTTGCTGCCAAAGACCAAAATGGAAGAAAATTTCCAGATGAATAGAGCAACCTGGTGGCAAAGTGGAAGAAATTGCGGGTCATTGCTGAACAGCGAGAAGCCACAAAATTGCTGCATGATTGCAAGGTAATAAACTCAGCAGTGAGGATGGCTACAAATGGGAGATGTGATGGGGGTTTTTGAGATTATAGGAGATCAGAATAGGCAGCCGTCCCAACTGAATTGTATATACGAATGAAGGTAAAACATTTGCTCAATATAATACTAAAACATGTAATATTAACGTTAAATTTTGTTACAGACATGTAACAAAGCGTGGTGAAAGGAATGATTTGTTTTTTTATCATAAGGCAGTACGTAGAAATAAAGTATCACTAAATAAGGTCCATGGTTCAATTTGTTTCCAGGAATTAATGGATTAAGTTAGGGCTACATTGAGGGAAGGTGAGGTAACCCAAAAGTTATGCAGAGATGGCCAAGAGACACCAAAGGTTGACACAAGGCCACAAGAGAAAGGAGGGAAGAGAACACAGGAGCAAGAACTTGGCAAGAAGACACGTAGGAATCTTTGACACAGCATCAAGCTCTAATCAGAGAAGTGTGTCACCAGAGAGAGTGAGGTGCAAGAGCTAAGCTGCTGAGTAGAGTAGCTGATTGCTAGCTTCCTGCACTGATCCTCGGATGATTTGGATCCTTAACAGGCAACATCTCTCTTTCAAATCCCCTTTCCCAGTCTTTTTTTAACCATTTGATGTGTGCTTGTTTTGTGAAGCTTAATCTCTGAGACACCAACCTTACATACAAACCTATTTTCAAACAAAAAAAGATAAGCACCTCTAATTCCCTGAATAGCATGTCATTTATTATGGAAAAGTAATGGAAGCGTGTACCCGCAAGTTCAGTGCTACCTCTTTTAATAGTTCAAAGGGTACCATCGCTACTGTGGTGTCTCTTGTGTCTAATTGCGGACAATTTTACAAGTTGTCGCAAGTTCTGTTGCCTTTATTCACCAACTGCCTCTTCCTTTGAAATACAATTCGATAGTCAGAGAACAAATAAGTGAGGCATTTGAGCATAATTGGAGTAGTATAAGGTATCAAAAGATGTATATAATTTCGATGAAATTGAAAGGTTGTCAGAAGCCATGAGAACAAATGAACCTGTGTTGGTTCACCGTGCAGAGTTTGTAATTAAATGAGGTTTAAAGAAGCTGGCACAGTAGACAAGACACTAAACTTGTTTTATCTTTCTAGTCTTCACCCAAAGAGACACTTCAAACAAGCCGATTAATTCTTCTGGAGCACTCCTTTTGTTCGTTTATTCAGAAGTTATTTCTGCAGAGGTGAGAAGATAATGAATTCATTTTGTGCTACTCATGAGACTTTTCCCAGCCTATGTAGTGAAATTTGTTGGGAAAACTGAGGTATAATATGTAAGCTTCTGTGTTTGCATTTACTGTTTTGTAGATGATTCACCAAAAAAGGTGAATGAGGTTAACTTATGGCATTTTAATTACAAAATAATAAATATAACAAAATTCTGAACTGCTAAGTATGGTTGAAGTTCTTTTGAATAGCAGAGTGACAATTGGTTGAATCTCATTTATGTGCCATCCGTTAAAAACAGATTACAGTCAGTCAAGTAAGAAAAACCCTAGATTTATTCCACATGCAGTGCATGCAAGGTACCTGACATGTTTATGTTGGAAAAAAATATTCACCAGTTCCTACAACTTGTAACACAAAACTCCAATGACCATGTGGACTTGGCATAACAATAACTTACCCTGCGTCATTTGTGAGGTTAAAAGTGTCGCATGACCAGATTATTTATAACTTGAACTTAGGTAGCTGAAAATGGGCATACACCAAGGAATGTTTCAGACTGACTGGAAGCATGAACACAAATAAAGTGGGTAAATCAAGCAAATTTTCTCCTGCATGCTCTTTTGCAGATATCCTTTTGCATAGTATATGCTAAGTGATGAATCAAAAACCCGTTGTCGGAAACCTTCCTGAGTAACATCACAGCTGGACATTTTAGAAAGCAACTATGTGTTATTGTCTAGTCTTTATGCCGAGGACTTCTTTATGTTGAGGATTTATTTCAGGACTGCCCTGAAAGAATATATCTATTTCATCAACACTAAGCTGGAATTTACATTGTATTTGTCTAAAAAACTAAAAGCACACTATCCTGGGGAACTAATGGTTACCCCCTTAGCCACCCTAGTAACTTCAGAAATAAAGGTTCAGCCTCATCTGTTTAAGATTCAAATTTAAATCTTATTCCACTTCTGAAAATTCACGGTGCTCTCTCCAGCCATCTCTTCCCGCTTCACAGAACTTTGACACTTGCCTTATAACAGAGTTCGTAAGGACATCTAACTTCCCCTCACTTCCCATCGCCTAATTGCAAGACACATCAGGAGTTGCTGCTGCTGGAACTCTTCTGGTGATTAGGGTCTTTAATTGATGAAGACAGATCTTCCCCAGGACCTTCAGGACCTTTCAAGACCATCATGCTTTGCAATTTAATGACCTCTGAACTCCCAAGTGATTTCTTAGCTAAATCCACTCCACAAAATGACTATGGAAAGTCCATAAGTATTAACGGCTGCCAATGTTTCCTGTGGGAGAAATAATTGAGGTACTGTTAATAACCCCAGGAAATGAGAACTCAGTTAATCTTGATATTAAGAACTGCGCAATCCATACCTTCTAGACATGAAGAATAACAAAAGCTTAATCACTAAGTTGGAGAATAACTCCGTCAAAATGAATGTGATATTTCTGTAATCAAAATATCAATTACCAACCTATTTCAGATACAGACTTATTAGATTACATATCACATGTGCGCATGTGGAGCCATGATGTAAACCTACTACGTTTTGACCATTGTGACTTTTGTTGAAATGAATACATAAATTCTGTGCATTAAATGGCACATTATTCCATCTTTTGTTGTGTGTATTCACATTCCTTAGTGATTTACCAAAGCATATGATAAGACTATTCGGACCAATTTTTAAAGGTTTTATCTCACTATCTGTTTTGTTAGCTATACTTCAATTCCAGGTTGGAAATGTAGCCTTAAATCTTCAACCTATCTTCACCACTCTTCTGTAATAATTCAGCGTTTTTTCCTTCCCCTTAAGACCCAGCCTTGGCATTTTGGGCCTCTGTTAAGCTGTGCTAAATTCTTCGGAGTCTCAAGTCATTACAGGAGGGTAGAAATAGAAGACTGAAATTAGCCGTGCGGTCCAAAGGGCGCCATTACCAGGGATGGGCCGGTCCCTTTCTCCCAGGCTATTACCGCCCAAAGATGTTTCCGAATCCAGCCACCCGCCAGGAAATGCGTGCTGAGAGGAAACTAATATGGCCATGATGGACATGATGTGGCGCCACAGCCAAGCCACACCACCAGGCCACACTGCGTTACATGCAATTTGTTTCTTTCATCTTTTGATACAAGCAACTTAGCCGAATCATAAAGTGATAACACAAACATCCACTGGAACAGCTGCTGCTCAATACAAAGAATGGTGAGTTGCTGGTGGCCCAATGGATGGATGTACTACTTTTTAGGCCACAGAAGAAGTCACAAGTTAAAAGGGCAGTAAATATACATAATATCTTTATTAACACACATATAATGTGGTACAAGTTAATTAAATAAAAGTAAACAAGGTAAAAATGAAACAATAATAAAAACAAATAGTATTACAAAAGTATTAATAAATGTTTTATTAATTCATTAATTAACAAAAGTACTAATAAATGTTTTTGGAAGGAAGTATACATGCATGCCGATCGATTTCGTCTGTTTATTTACGCAAAAATTTGCCTCATTTGCAACATTATTTTGTGTAACAATAGTGTGACACCAATCTTAGACTTAAAGTTGCCCTGAATGATAAAATCCTTGGCTAAATGTGGGCGATTTCCTTTGTATTATAACCTAAACATGTGATCGTTAACATGTATACCTATTTTTTTAAAGTATTTCTTTGGCTATACAAATTATTTAGTTATTTCCTTTACTTTTTCTGGATAGTGCCTCCAACCTCCATCACGTCATTAAAGATGATGTCACAATATCCATTGTTAAAAATATATTGTTATAAGTTAACAAATTCTTACAATAGTGATGACGTCACAAACAGAAAGCAAGCCAAAATTGGTGATTTTTTCCGTTCGCACCCGAAATAAATCCAGGGGTCATTAAGAGCATATATTGGGTCATTTCAATGACAAAAAATAATCCTACAGCCAAGATATTTGGCGCACTCAGTAACACCAGTATGCTGGACAAGATTATGTAAAAATCAGAGAAACTTTTTGCCCAATCCTGACTATGATTCTGAGTAACTTTAAAGAATAGTTTGGAAAAACTTGTAAATATGAAATTAATACCAATCACATGACCCCTACCTCATAGCTGCTACAATCGCTTGAGAAAAACTAGATATATCACATCATTGTTTTGTCAGTGTGACAATGTGCCTTTCTTATCATGATACTGCAGGTTTCCTGAAAATCAAGAAGTAAATTCCACATTGGCCATTTATTATCCAGAGCTTCCACGCAATACATCCTGGCCATTAAAGGCAATCCTTAAAAAAATTTACTGCAGTTGAAAGAGCATGACATTGTGCATCATGAAAATAATAATGTCAAGAATTTCAGTGTCAAGTGATACTTCACAAAACACAGGCAAAAGAGAAATCTGAGCCTGTCACAAATGTATATGTTCTAGCTTCCGTTTATCTGTTGGCCATAGAGACTAAGATAGCAGTTGTTCTGTTCCCATGAGATATTTTTGGTCTTAAAGAACAACAAGAAACCATTGCACATGCCAAGCCTACCCCAAGGTGCCTCTATCCACAAAACTCATATCATGCAGTCTAGAAACAACTGTCTGGTATAGCGCTGTTATCTGTTGGAATTAGACGATGGTGTGGTGCTTGTTGTGGAGGTTTTAAAGGAAGCAGTCATTTTGCATGATGTTTGTCAGTGACAGAGTGCTAAATATATTCAAATGTGGGTCATAGGTGTCTTTGCTAGAAGTCAGATCATGTCACTTCAATCCAGTCATGTAATTGTTTACACACGAATAAGCACAACACCAAATTTTGTTTTCACACTTACTATCAAAATTCATTATTTGAGATGTTAACACTTACTGTGAAAGGGACACACCATTAATCACACACCACGTAGTTCTTGGTACCAAATTTTAAAACCTAGATATGGTGCCATCACAAATTGCCTTAATTTGGTTAAAGATTTTTCTTGTTTCAAACAGCTTCCATTCTAGAACAGTATTGATACCACATCTTCCATGATCCTATCGAAAGCGTCTTAAAATCAAGATATAACATCCATAAACTGTATGCTGATATGGCACCAATAAGGAATATATTGTGCCTGTGCACACTTTGTACAATGATAAACTGTTGACAAAGTAATCAGTCTGTTTGCGAGATCCTAAATTAAGTTTTTTGAAAGAGAGCAGTTGTTGATTTATGTAAAGCATTGAAGACCTCCAAAAGAGGACCATAAGGTACACAATGTGTGGTGTTTATTCAAGCCATAAAAAGAGTTTGTGCTCAATAGATGTGGACATAACACACCATCATATTGCCAAGATGATAATCATCATTCACATGCTATTGAATACTTGATCATACTCAAAGAATGCTTTAGAAATGTTACAGATTATGGTGCTGAGATGGGCAGGTCAAATCATGTGCATTCTGGGTTGTTTACAGAGGTGATACACCCCTCAGAATGTGTCTGAAAGAGGTTGAATCCAAGATGGCTGACTTATGGTCAGGAATGACCTCAGAGGTTCATATGCCATCAGAGCATTCCCTAAGCCCCTGCTTGGTCCAGACCCCTTCCCCCTTCCGAGAACCTGTTCCAAAAAAATATCATCATCGATTTTTAGTGTGATAAATGTTTCCTTTCAAGGCACTTTTTGCCACCAAGCTCCTAGGTGGCAGCCTGTGGAAACCATTTTGAAGAAACACAGATTCTCACTGCACCACAGAGGACTTTATTTGCTTCAGTGCCACATCTCAGTGGTTTAGATCTGCTTGTTTTTTGTTGTAAAGGATTTATAAATATTAACAGAATTTGCTCATAAGCTGTTGCTTTACAAAAATGCACATGAAATCTCAAACACGATGATGTAAGAAAGGATTTTTATCAATTTGGTATCAAAGAATGGTGTTCCTTCCCCTGTGTAGAACTCGTTGCTGCCACCAAGTAAAGTCCAAACTATGGTAATGCCATGCTGTGAAAACATCGGATGGACACAATCAACTTTCCTGTAGTAGCTACTGAAACAAGTCAAACAGTGCAAAATGATTCTTTATGCCAATCATGCAGCACAAAGAGTCAAACAGATTGTGTGTACTTCCTCTCAATATCCAATTTGGATGACAAGTTGGTGCATTCAACCAATTAGAGGTTGATGTGGTGGAGAGTGGAGGCAAATTGCAAATGATCAAGTACTCTGAATAGAGGCTGCAATCTGTGTCCCAAACGAAGTCAATTAAGAATAGTAGAGGCTGGGATTTCAAGATGAGGTGTTTGCCTGCAGTCGGACTGGTTTGTGATTTCAATGAAGAGCAAAGAACTAACCTTTCTAATGAGAAGACAGAATTCCACCAACAAACATCAATGAGGTGATTTGGAGCATTTATAGTTGCCAGAAAGACTGTATAGCCATGAGTCATTTATTGACCATTTATACTTTAATCATTTAACTTATTCGGTGGGTGAAAGTAAAAGGAGACATTCAATTATCTCCTGCTCCATTGTTTCTAAATTCTTATGTTAATGATTAATTCTTCAAAATAATGTGACATTTCTTGAAGCAACTGCCTTTCTCCTGTGTTGCCCTCACGCATAAAAATGGGTCATTAATGTCAGATGCACAGGTTAGCTTGATCTGTCAATCATTTTGTTGAGGGTAGATGATATATTATGAGGGTTGATTGATGGAATGGAAGAAAGAGTAAAAGTCCGCAACATGTTACACATTTATCTTTAGCAACCATTGTTTGGTCTGTGATATTGCATTTTTCAAAAAATACAGTGGCTGCCAGTGAAAAACAATTGTCACGCCACAGTACGTGTTTTGATTTAGTCAAAGTCTCTTAAACAATTGATCTTCAACAGTAAAATCATCCTACAACAGGTACCCTGCAAAAACGAGGCAGCTGCCAGCCTATATCAGTTCAGTTAAAATGGGATTAAAAATACCCCTTGCTTTTATTATGTGAAAGAATGCCCTAATTTAGCAGAGTCACTGTGCAGACAAAACTTATTTATTCATAATAAAGTCGCAGTAAGGTGCTGTAATCAGTGGCATCCCTATGGGGGGCATGAGGGGGCATGTACCCCCCCCCCCATATTGGACCTGTGCTCCCCCAGGTGTCCCCCCAAATGAACTTTTCAACCTTGGCTAAAATATACAATTAGTATTGTGAGTGCCCCCACCCCCAGAGAATCGCGTGCCCCTGAGGTGCCCCCCTGCTGGAGACCCCCTAGTTATGCCACTGGCGGTAATATAAACCCAATGAATTTTTGGTATGTCAACCAGTATTTTTTATATCGATTCATCTGTGGATATCAATTCCTTAAGGTCAGCCTTGTTCGGGGGGTACTTAATACTGCTTACCAATCGATTTTTGGCCAGATATTGTGTCTCGTAAATTGGAATCCAGTCTTCTGCAAATATGCTTGCATGATCTGTTAAGTCTGACCCTAATTTGTTTAGCTGTGCTCATAAAATTTCAGGTAGACTCTATCTAGGCCCTTATGTAATAAACTTTATATCTTCTTGACACAACTTAGGCTTTGTAACTGGAGAATACGTCTGAGTTGATTGGAGGTTGTTGGCTTGACTGACGCATGGCCAAGCTCCTCAACTGGTCATTACCAAAAATTGTTTCCAATACACTGTATCCTTAAGGTAACTTTTGAGATGTGACATATTTGTTGCCATTTAAAGCACGGCAACAGACATGTCGGATTAATAGCAATTCACAAAATTGCACAGTGAAGAACATGCCAACATCTACACTGGCCAGGTCCATCTCTATACTTAAAAAACAATTAAACAAAGTATCTCTCTGTATCTTCTCTTTAATGTTCTCTGTTGTCAAAGCCCTTTGAATTCACGATAAACATCCATGGCATCAATGTCTTGATATTGTGCTCAGAAGGAGATTATGCCTGCACACTGTTTGTGCAAAGATAAACTGTTGACAAAGTAATCAGGCTGTTTGTCGGATCATAAATTCCGCCATGTGAAAGAGAGGAGTAGATGATTTATGCAAAGCCTCATAGACCTTCAGCTCACAACCACGCAGTATAATATGCAATGTTTACTGAGTCCATTAGAAGTTTTCTATTCACAGGGACATAATGTGGTCATACACTGTATGGGACAATATATATATGGTAAGGTGTGGGAAACCCAGCCCTGGGGCAAATCCGGTCCCAAATAAAACAGCAACAAGCAGATTAAAAACAGTAGCAAACAAACAAACAGATGATTATGGTCACAGCGTTTAAAAACAATCAAACAATTTGGACATTTTTTTCTCTTTTTTAAAATAGTTTAATCCTCAAGTTATGTTCATCACATTTACTACAATTACTTAAATTTGTGTTGTGTTGTGACATCTCACACCCATTTAGAACCAACCCAAATATATTTTTATTTGAAAAACTGTGCCCACAAAATTTGGATGCACGTCAGATCTGTAACGTCTGGCCCTAATTTGTTTAGTAGTGTTCAGTACATTCCAGAGAGACTCTGTCTAGACCCTTATGTAATCAGGTCAATATCTACTTTGGTTTTGTAACTGGAGAATATGTCTGAGTGGATCGGAGGTTGTCAGCCTGACTGATGCATGACCCAACTTCTCCGGTAGTCAATTTCAGAGTTGCACTTAAGAGGTAAAGACTGATAGCTATGAGTGGACCATGAGTATGCATCATCTCCAGTTGTTTACCCTAATTCTGGGGAGATGTCTTGGCCTATAAAATGTATAAGTTTGGATTACAATGTTCTCAAATGCAGAGACAGTCTAAATGTACACTGTATTCCTAACTCCACTGTCTCCAGTAAGTAAGTAAGTAGGTAATTAAAAGTAAGTAAGTAAAATCTCATTTAAAAGTCGGTAATATAGCTTAACAAGTAACAGAAGCACAAGTGATTGTTCCGAAAGTGATCTTTAAAGACAGATGACAAAATATTATACAAATGAGAATGAGAATTACACAGAAAGCAGTCACAACATTGACATTTGAAATCAAATTTTTTAAATCTGTGTTTAAGAACTTAAAAACATCAGGTAAGCGATTCCATGAAAGAGCACCTTGGTAGAGAAGAGAATTGTAACCATATATTACTGTATTGTAATTATTTTGTCCAAGTCTTACACTGTTTTGCAGACAATATACACTATCACCTTTTACATATAAATCGGGTGATACAGATGGCATCTAAACGTTCAAAATTTTGTGAACAGACAGAAGTAATTCATATTTCCTTTGAATGTATAATGGAGACATTTTAGCTTTCGCAAATAAATCAAAGTAACAAGAATTGAAATCAAGATATAAGAACTTCAAAGCTCTTTTTTTGAAGAGACTAATTTTCAATTTGCAGTTTGCGTTTAGAACATGCGAAAACTGACAAAGAGCATTGACTTGCTTTCCACAGCATTCACAACACAGCTTACATGAGACCCAGTCTGGTGAAACTGAGAACTGCATGCTGCTGCCACCTGGCACAAAAGTTGATTTTCTATGCTACAGCATTGCAGTCCCAAGAAATAGTTCCAGTTTCATTGCACATTTACAAAATTTCTATTCAACATCGATGTATACCAGAGTTAGAATCGGCAATCACATTCTCTAAGGAAGTAGACAAGGCCATCAACACACTCAGAAACAGCCCCGGTGTCTTCCAGACAAAATTGTGTGTGTTCTTCTGGTTGAAAGTTGGTGGACGCTCGCAGGAGCTCGCGGAATAGCACACTAGTCACTAGGGGGCAACACAAGACAGCATATGTTCTGATCTGTGGCAATGCAAGAGCAGTCCACTTGTAGACAGCATGAGGCCTGAAAGTAAGGCAGCACAGGATTGAAATGCCGAATTTGGCCATCAACGGTCACCGTATTGGCCGCTTTGCCGAAACCAATTGTGTGTATTCGGAGAAATCCTGGTCAATCCCGACGCCCAGTAGTTGAATACAGTTTGACGGTTTATAACAATGTCATTCTAGCTAAGTTCAATAAATCGACAATCTTTCCTACTGATTATCATAAACAACTAGTCTACCTGCACAATCACCCAAATAATTATTCTACGTAGATATATATATATTTTTATTTATTTATTTTTTATTTATTAATTTGAACTCCCATAAATGGGAAAATTGAAGATGCAATAGTGTAAACATAATAAATAAACAGTTTGTATACGATAAAACCAACAAGTGTAAAAACAGGCTAAAAAGCTTTTTAAAAGTAACAATTTACAAATAAAGTGCTCATCACAGTAAGCACAGCGAGCTTGAACAAACTTTGGGGTTAAAAAAATTGACCAAAAAAACGATTAGCGCAGTGATGTAGAGGAAGGTCAGGCGAACATTTTGATGTATCAAACGAAAAAATCTGTTGGGAATTTTTTGAGATATTAGAGTTTTAAATTTTTTATTTATCACACCCTATTCTTAGCATGTAATCTCCATCTAAAAACGATCAAAACTGCCCATTTTTCCTGTTAGGTAATATCTAAGCTAAAAGTCATTATTCAGAAGTAAAAATATGCTGTCATTGTCTCTGCAGAAAGTATTTACCACTTCATCCAGACTGACAGGGTGTGATAAACCTATAACAGCTAACATTTCTGGCTAAAGGCCTGAGAAAATGTTTGCAATACCAGGTTGTGTTAGTTACATAATTCTGGTATATAATTTTAGCAAATTTGGTCTCATCATCTCATTGTAACAGGCTTTGTTGAATTTTTTGTGCATTTTATCACAAATTTTGCCACCGTGAAACAAGCATTTCATGACAATGTAAAAGAATAGACAAAGTTGAGTAAATTATCAGACAATGCATGCTAGAATGTTTGAAAGTATCCGCTTCTCTATGAAGTTGAATCCCCTGATATTACATGAAAAGTCTTTGGAATTGGACAAAAAGGCAAAAATAAGATCAAAAGCTATAAATAACCTGTAATATTCATGCTTAATGTATTTGAGCACTTAAAATGGATGTTGGGTGTTTAATGTTGATGTAGGTTATCTGGTATCCAAAATCAACCAATCTTTAATAGCATAAAACAACAAAAATAGCATAAATTCAGTAAATTGTGTGAAAATGTAGTTAATACAAACATGTACAGCTATTGCACATTAGGACTGCAATGTCAAAGTATTTTACTCGATACTTAACTAAATGCTTCCAAACCTTCTATCTATGCGTTTTCTGATGATTCACTCAACATTGGCTACACTTTACATGGTTGCAAAAGTACTTGATTCACAGAAGTGAAATTTCTTTAAAAACACATAAAAACCTCAATAATACACCATAGAGTTCAAAAGTGAGGTAGATTCTACTACAATTATTCACCCGAATGACGAAACTGAGGACAAGCTGGCAAACAAATATATTTCATACATTTTCTGAGAAACGTTTTCAGTTATATGTTTATCACACTCTGTCAGTCTGAATGAAGTGGTATGTACTTGCTCTTGTGGCAATGATTGCATATTTTTACTTCTGAATAATTACTTTTAGCTTAGATATTACCTTACAGGAAAAATTGACATTTTTGATCACTTTTTCATAGAGATTACATGCTAAGAATTGGGTGTGATAAATAAAACATCAAAAACTCAAATATCTCAAAAAATTCCCGACAGATTTTTTCGTTTGATACATCAAAACGTTCGTCTGACCTTCCTCTACATCATTGCGCTAATCGTTTTCTTGGTCAATTTTTTTAACCCCAAAGTTTGTTCAAGCTCGCTGTGTAAGGCTATATATATAGGTCTACTTTGTTTTGAGGAAACCAGTGGACGTGATGCATACTCATGAGCTATTCAGAGCTATCAGTCATTTTCCTCTTTGTGTAATTGCAAGCATTTCTAGGGTTGACCATCTGGGTCATACATCAGTCAGGCTGATGACCTCCAATCCACTCTCAGACATTCCTCAGCTGATTACATAAGAGTCTAGACAGAGTCATCCCAAAATGCTCTCACTGCTGCTGAACAAATTAGGACAAGACCTCACAGATCTGACATGCATCCCAATTGAGAGGACACCATATCTGTCTGGGCAAATACAATTGGACCAACAGCTGAATGCACTCCAGAACAGGGAAAACTAAATAAAAATATAACACTTTACTGCTATTAATTATGTTATCAAGATTATCATATATCAAGACAATGAAACTTGGTGAAAGGTGGTCTAATCTAACAAAAAACATGAAAAAATTAAATTTATGCTCTTTGTCTTAGTTTGTCAATAAATTTGAAAAATGATGACATGTACAATAAAAAAGTCAGGTTAGAAGCCATGAATATTTAAGTAACATATTCACTTACTAATTTGCCTGTAAGTATACTGAAAAGATTGCAATGGAAACCCAAATATTTATTTAGAAAAAATACACTCAGCCAAATCACTCATGCAGATGCGGCCAATCAATGCTCTTCGACCCAATCTGACAACCCCTTTTTCTGCAACTGGGCACCACTACAATCAAGACTTTAGAGACGGAGTCAGAGGTTTTTGGTGGAGCCTGAGTCAGTGTCATGCAGAGTCAAAGTTTCAGGTGGAGTTGGAGCGACAATTCATTCGTCGACTCCTGACTAAATATATTTTATGTAATATACAAAAAGACAGTTGAAACAATGTGAAATTAAAAAAATTACACAAAACTTCCAAAACAAGTGTTCAGGATCTTATTCCTACTGTTAATCATGTTACATTTGTGTGCAATAATGCCGAGGGTGTCTGAGTCGTAATTCAGGAGGTCTAAGGAGTCGGAGTGGCTTTTCAGATATAGCTAAAGCAGTCGGGAGTTGGAGACAGCATTGGAGACAGTCGAAGACATGGCCAGTTCACTTGCTATCCGACTCCGAAGCCCTGCTTGAAACATAATTTAGGCATTTAGAACACATCTAGAAGGTATATAGAGAGTTTGGTATTTAGCTATTAGCGTGCAAACAATTACACAATTCTTACGCAGTGACATGACTTTGAACAAAATCTTGCACCCACACTATGATGACCACTCTGTAACCAACAATTGCAATCATCATGCAAATATGACTGCGTTCTTTAAAACATCCACAAGAAGCACCACACCAATGTCAATTACAACATGTAACAGTACCATACCCATACCACACGGTTGTTTCTTGACTGCATGGTATGAATTTTGTGGATAGAGGCACCCTGGGGTAGGCTTGGCATGTGTAATGGTTTCTTGTTGTTCTTTAAGACCAAAAATTGTCTCATGGGAACAGAGTTACAACAACTGTCATCTTAGTCTCTGGCAGTTTGTGGCCCACAGATAAAGAGGACAGCGGAAGCTAGAATTTTAGTACACATTTGTCATGGGCTCAGATTTCTCTTATGCCTGTGTTTTGCAGAGTATTTCTCAACACCGAAATTCTTGACAAGATAGAAGGGTTCATTTACAGGTTCTCATGATGAGTATAACATGTCATCAACTGTGTCATGCAGTATGAAATCTGATGTTAGCCTTCGGTCTGGATTAGATTAACTTTATTTGTTGACTGGTAAGGCTCCATATCCACACTCATAACACCCTTTTTTCAAGGTAAACCAAATGGGCACACAATGTAAACCCTGACATTGCTAATTGGTGCAGGTCTGTTAGTCTGTTGGCTAATTGGTGGAGGGCAGGTCTGTTGGTCAATGGTCACGTAGATATGTATGGTAGAGATTATGTTGCTACAACGAGAACACGACTTCAAGTTTTTTTTTTTACAACATTGGCACAACGTTGCAATCTGACATTGAACCATTGACATTGCCTCACAATGTTGGGAAAATGTTGTTACAACGGCACATGCTAACGTTACTTTTTTGATGTTGCTTCACAAAGTTGTTACAACACAATTTTTACCATACAATTTTACGTCATTTGACGAACCGGGAGACGTTTCTGCAAACAAAAATATTTTCCTGAATCTCGGGCCCTCAGGAAGATGCTCTTTTGCACCCATCAGTTTTTCCACCTCACCCCTTCATGCCCTCCAAGTTCACTTAAAAAGTAAGTCACTTTAATTTAGCTAAAATAAGGAAAATGAATCCAAAAAGTTTCATAATAATTTAAGGATCATTGGTGCGTCCATCTTTAAGGCTGTTTTAAATAGAATATTTAATCTTTCTGTAGAAATAACTGTTACCATTATAGTGATAAGTGAGTGTAAGGGAGATGGGGAATGCAAAGGCATGGAAGCCCATGGAAGTGTGAGCATCAGCTCGGAAAAATATTTGGTTGTGTGATGGAAATTGGTAGTGGACTAGTGGTCCAGGTCCAATATACATGCAGGTTCCAGTCACCTATAATGGAGTATTTGGATACGCAATTGTCTTTG
Source organism: Platynereis dumerilii (assembly GCA_026936325.1). Classification (NCBI taxonomy): domain Eukaryota; kingdom Metazoa; phylum Annelida; class Polychaeta; order Phyllodocida; family Nereididae; genus Platynereis; species Platynereis dumerilii. The sequence goes on from JAPTHN010000008.1 coordinate 38,790,099, forward strand.
AATCATCATCAGCATTGTTGAGAAGCAACTATGTCATGTTAAAAATCGTACATATTCATATTTCTGATCTTACACATGCTCTTCCACTGCAGTTATACAATAACCATTGGCATGACCTTTGGCCTAAAATGGTGGCCAACATGTATTGAATATGTGTTATGAATAAAAAAAATAGATCAGATTTGCTTAGTTTGCATGTAAACCTACAGTATCACGAATACGACAGAGGCTTTTGTCACCCTGGTAAAACAATCATCAAGTGATATCATTGGTGATTCTCAAGAGACCTTGGCAAAATGAGACAAAGATCATGTGATTGGTCAATTTTACGGAAGTTTTTCTACAATATTTCTTTGGGGAGTCTATGATTGGTGTCATGCTATGGTTATACAAATTATTGGTGCGAATCTTGCAAATTCTATTGTGAAATAACAGAGGAAATCAAAATGCCATTAGTAATTTTAGGCCTATATTTGTACCAAAACATTTACTAGCATTTCAAATTGTATCGACTGCTTTTTTGACCTTTCAAAAGGAGTATATACATTCACTGGGCCACCAGCAGCTCACCATACTCCGTATTGAGCAGCGCTGTTCTCAGTGGATGTTTGTGTTATCACTTTATGGTTCAGCTAATTTGCTTGTATCAAAAGATGAAAGAAACAAATTGCATGTAACGCAGTGTGGCCTGGTGGTGTGGCTTGGCTGTGGCGCCACATCATGTCCATCATGGACATATTAGTTTCCTCTCGGCACGCATTTCCTGGCGGATGGCTGGATTCGGAAACATCTTTGGGCGGTAATAGCCTGGGAGAAAGGGACCGGCCCATCCCTGTTAATGGGGCCCTTTGGACGGTCAGGCTAATATCAGTCTTCTATTTCTACCATCCTGTAATGACTTGAGACTCCAAAGAATTAAGCACAGCTTAACAGAGGCATAAAATGTCAAGGTTGGGTCTTAAGAGTGAATAAAATGTTGAATAATTACAGAAGACTGGTGAAGATTGGTTGAGGATTAAAAGCTACATTTTCAACCTAGAGCTGGAGTGTGGCTGACAAAACAGGCGATGAGATAAAACCTTTAAAATGGGTTGAAATGGCTTCCTCATTTACTTTGCACAAAGGAATGTGAATAATCACACACAAAAAGATGGAATGATGTGCCATGTGATGTTCGGAATTTATGCATTTATTTCAACAAAAGAGGGTCAAAACGTAGCTGGTTTACATCATGGCTCTACATGTGCACATATGTTATATCTACTGATAAATCAATACCTACACATCTGTTAATTAATGTTTTTTGTAAGAGAAATATGATATTCATTTTGAAGAAGTTGGTTCTCCTGTAAAGATTAAGAATTTTATTCATAATGTCTTGGAGGTACGGATTATCAAGATAAATAGAATTCTCATTTCTAACTGCTACTAACTGTATCTCAATTTTCTCTCTCGAAGGAAACATTGGCAGCGGTTAATACCCATGGACTTTCCATAGTCATTTTGTGGAGTGGATTTAGCTGAGAGGTCCTCTTGGGAGTTCAGAGGTCATTAAATTGCAAAGCATGAAGGTCTTGAAAGGTCCTGAAGGTCCTGGGGAAGATCTGTCTTCATCAATTAAAGACCCTAATCACCAGAAGAGTTCCAGCAGCAGCAACTCCTGATGTGTCTTGCAATTAGATGATGGGAAGTGGGGGGGGAGGTTCATTTTCGAGTTAGGCTTAGGCTCTTATGATCTCGGTTTAGGAAAGTGTGAACTGTGAAAATGGTTGGAGAGTGAAGCATGTATTTTCACCAGTGGTATATGCTAAATATTTAAACCTTAAATATTTCATAGTAACACAATCCACATTTTATCTTTACTGTCTTGAGGAACATATGAACCGCATATCTCATTAGAATATATTGCTTAAATGTAGAGTCTACAGATAGACACACTGATGGAAGGTATATCTCTCTCAGACCAAGTCTGTGCCCAGAATGATAGACAGTCTCGTGAGTTTAGACCTTTTCTCATTGGGCACAAGACTGTGTTAAAACTAAAAGTCAGGAGAGAGTGACCAGGAGTTCGAACATATACTTGATATTGCATATGAACAATTATATATACATATGCACCTGCAATTTAAAATGACTGGCTTGCTTGTTACTCCAGCTGGTTCACTAAAAGAGTTTTGTTTGATTTCACCACTAAGCGGCTCAAATCCCACACAAAAAAAGACTGTAGTGGAGTATGAAGGGCATTGAAGGCGTGTAAATAAGTTGGGGATTTTGCATATACTGGTTTCATGCTTCCAGTCAATCTGCAGTATTCCTCTGTGTATGCCCATTTTCAGCAACCTAAGTTCAGGTTGTAAATAATCTGGTCATACGATGCTTTTAACCTCACAAATGATGCAGGGAAAGTTATTGTTATTGCCATGTCCACATGGCCATTGGAGGATTGTGTTACAAGTTGTTGGAGCTGGTGAATATTTGTTTTTGACATCAATGAGTTGGACACATTGTACATTTATTTACCTTGGGTTTTGTTGACTTGCCTGATTGTAAACTACTTTTAAATGATGGAACCAGGAATAGGATACCACCAATTAGGAACCTGCTATTCAAAAGAACTTTGTCCATATTTTATGGTCCTGAATTTTGCCAAATTATTTTAATATAATTTACTCACAAGATGATATAAGTTTTCCTCTTTTCCATTTTGGTGGTTCATCTACTTTATTAGTATTTGCTGAGACAACAGCCAAACCGTCATCTTAAAATATCTAAAATGGATCATATTGTTGAGTGGAATGAGAGGACAGATTCATTGTGAAAATTGCTTATGACTAGTAATGCCAATGATGTAACATAATCATACCAAAACTTTCAATGTATGGGTTCAGTAAGGACCCATGACAGGATATACCCCCCGCTGCCATTTCTTATTCCCGCAATATCAGTTACCACCAATTTTACCCCTAATTTCCCAACTTATCCTCTCTTGCCCCCATCTTTCCCCCAACTTACCCCACTAGCCCCAACTTGTCCCCTGCTCCCTCCGCTTCTCTACTTGCTCCCGTTTACCCCATATAACCCCCTCACTACCCCTAATAACATTTTGCTATTTTGGCTTTACTCCGTAGGGTGGGGGTTGTACCCTGTAATGAGGCCTTCAGTAAGACCTAAGACCTTGACCTAAAAATAATATTTGAATTATCCAAATATATTTCATGACATAGGCTGAGACTGAGTGGCACAAAATGAATTAATCATCTTCTCACCTTTGAGGTCAAATCAAATTAACCAATGGAGATCTCATGAATCAATAATCCCCTTGTTGGTGGTGTCTCTTTGGATGAGGATTAGAAAGATAAACATGTTTAATGTCTTGTCTGCTATGTCAGTTTCTCCCAACTTGCTCGTTGAATTACAACCTTTGTGCATTTAACCAACACAGCTTCATTTGTCAATGATGCGTAGTTGCTCTGAAGGCTTCCAACAACCTTTCCAATTTCAGTGAATTTGTCTGTGACTTTTGAGACACTTCAGTACTCCAGTAAAACTTAAATGCATCACTTGTTCGTTACTCATGATTTAATTGTATTTCAAAAGGAAGAGGGGGTTGTTGAGTAAAGGTGAAAGAACTTGAGATAACTTAAAGTAACATTTTGAAACAAGAGACACAATAGCAGTGATGGTACGCATTGCAAAAGCAGAGTATACAATGTACTCACGAATGTGTCTATTCTTTAAGAGAAAAGGTTGTGAATCACCCTGTTTTCCCCATTTTTCCATATGGTTTGTTTTGTTGCACAATTACCATCAATTTCCCATAATAGACAGCATTACATTCAGGAAAGTTGCCAAATTAAAGAACACATTGAGATTTTCACAGCATTTTTTCTTTTGAATATAAGTTGTCTTTTAAAAAACTTTGCACAACTCAGGGGTGTTGAATTAAAATTAGCCTACAGAGCACCATGTAAAACTGCAGTCTCAGAGATAAAGCTTGACAAAACAAGAACACATCAAATGATTAAAAAGGAGAATGGGAAAGTGGATTTAAAAGCTAGATGTTACCTTTTAAATGTCCAAATCAGTTTGTAGATCAGTGCAGTAAGCAAGCAATCGGCAACTCTACCCAGGGGCTTAGCTCTTGCACCTCACTCTCTCTGGTGACACACTTCTCTGATTAGAGCTAGATGCTGTGTCAAAGAGTCCTACGTGTCTTCTTGGCAAGTTCTTGCTCCTGTGTTCTCTTCCCTCTTTTCTCTTGTGGCCTTGGGAACCTTCTTGTATTATCTTATCTCATTGTAACTTTTATCTCTAATTCAACAAGGATAGCTACCTTTCCCGATCTCTTATTCTCCCCTGTACTCTTAGTCTCCCATGCTATCTCCCATGTTGTAGCCATCCTAACTGTTGAACTTATAACCCTGCAACAGGCCATTTTTTAAGTATAAAAGTGGTGGGGATTTGGCCCACCAGCCCCTGCAGAACCCCACCACTGACAGAGATTTGCCCCAACAGTAAGTGCCCTTTGATTCTTAATTTCACACTAAAATTGCTAAAATGTAGCAATTCGCTGTACAACTGGAGGTACATAAATCCATGAAAAAATCTATAATTCATTCAATTTTGTGTGTGTGAGAATACTTCATTTTGAAATCTTTTCTCCATGCACGTTATGTTTCTGTGATGTGATAGTGAAATGCCCTGTTCAGTCCAAACTCCCCGCCTCTGAAATTTGCTTAAAAAATGCCCTGCCCTGCAATCACGTGGCAATTTTGTTGCTTGTTGCTGTTCTGCAATGGCCAGCAATTTATCCCAATTTGCCACCAGGTTGCTCTATTCACCAGGAAATGTTCTTCCATTTTGGTTATTGGCAGAAAAATGTATTTCTTGTTTGATAGCCCAGCTCCTGCTCTTTTCGTGATCCACAACTTCATGGTATTAGATACAGAAATTCTGAAACATCAGTTCAAAGAAATTATCCACCATTTGTCCCAAAAACCCAAACTCATACATTTTATGGGCCTAGGCATCTCCACAGAATTAGGATAAAACAAGTGGAAATGATGCATACTCATGGTCCACTCATAGCTATCAGTCTTTCCCTCTTAAGTGCAACTCTGGAATTGACTAGTGGAGGAGTTGGGTCATGCATCAGTCAGGCTGACAACCTCCGATCCACTCAGACATATTCTCCAGTTACAAAACCAAAGTAGTCTCAAGCAGATATTGACCTGATTATATAAGGGTCCAGACATAGTCTTCCTAAAAATGTTCTGAGCATTGCTGAACAAATTACGGCCAGACGTAACAGATCTGACATGCATCCCAAATAAGTGGACACTGTTGTTCAAGTAAAAATAGATTTGGGTTGGGTTACAAATGTGTGTCAGATGTGAAAGCTCCTCTTGGAATTAAGGAAAATTGTGGCTATACCAGCAAATTAAACTGTCTTTAAGATCATCCACACATGCTTTGAAATATACTCTCTCAGAAGATGTCACTCAAAATGGTTTTTGTACTTGAGACTGAACAAGGATTAAATAGATAACGTAGCTACCTTTCTTAGTGACTCCAACGTCTTCATTGACATTTGCCAGTTGGTTATATCCAGTCTTTTCCAAGAAAGGGAAGTTCTTTGCTCTTCACAGAAATCGCAAACCAGTTAGAACAGCACTATGAGTAAACACATATTTTGGAAAAGCCATCACATTTTACGTGAATCAATAGACTTTGGAACAGTTGTGACTCCAGCCACCAAAAAGAATGTAAATGCTCTACTTTCATTTATGATACATAATGGCTTGGTGAACCACTGAGACTTAAGGGTTGTTTTTCAATCGGGGTACATAGTTTTGTCTCAAGGGGGTAAAAAATAAAGGTCTTTTTTTTCTGGCCGAATTGATTTTTTTCTTTTGCTATATACCGTGCCGTGGATATCTGAAAGTTTTAGGGCTACAAGTAGTCTGAATTTTTTTTAATTTGACTTTTTGATAATTTGACCAAAGTCAATATTCTGCTCATCCCTCTATTACTGGATGTATAGAACACCCAGTTGTATGAACTTGTGCTGAGTGGATAGATATTTATCTGACAATAAAAAATCATCTTACTTGCTTAATTTTGGCCAAGAACTTTTGTGCGTGTCAAGGAGAATAGATATTTTCGGAGAGGACGGAGAGGACAATTTATTTGACGAAGCTGTTTCTGGTGTTTTCCGCTACGAGCATTGTGCAGTTCGTGCAACTGAAGTGAAACCCTTACCAAAACTTTGTCTAATCTATTGAAGGAGTACTTCTATAATATAAAAATCCTCTTAATTTAATGTTATTGCTGTTTTGCTGACCCTATTTCGGAGAGGACAATATTTGACGGAATTGACCTTCATGTTTTCAATGCAGGATTCTGAAGAGACTAATCATAGTTGTTGCATGTAATTCTAATGTTGAACTCTTGGGACCTTGTTGACAGCATTTTCACATTGGTTAAAACTTACTGTTAGGTCGGGACTGAAAAATCTGAGGCGATATTTGCCTAATTTGCAAATGAGACAGTCAATTTTGGTCAAAATGACACAAATACATTTTTTTCGGGCAGTTATCTACCGATTTGAATAATTTTATCGCTACTGTAGATCCGTCTCAGTATGTTTAATCTTTCTGTGTAGCGTTTTTTCCAGATATATGCATGGTATTTCTGGTGTTTTGGGTATCGTGTGACTTTCCAGAGCGTACCCCGATTGAAAAACAACCCTTAACTTAGTTGTATGGGAGGTAAAGCGCCTGAAGATTGAGTTAGGGTCTGAGCTTTCAGCTGGTTACCACATGGGAGCATGGTAACAAAAATTGAATGCTATGAACTTAAATTAGTGGTAATATTTTGGCCAAAAAGGTCAACTATAATTGATCTGGACAGTGGTCAGAGGGTTGGCGACAGGGGATGGTCTGGTCTTTATGAAGGGTCTTCAAAAATGGGAGCAATATGATTTCTTAACCTAAGCAACTCTTCACTTATTCACCTTTGTCAGACATATTCAGAGGAGTTTAGCACCTTGCCCAGAATGTTAAGTTAATTTTGGAAAAAAATTGTGAAGAGAGTGCATGGCCAAAGTATGTCCAAATACAAAACTTCTAATGGACTTGGTAAACATTGAATAATATACTTTATGGCTGTGAGCTGAAGGTCTATGAGGTTTTGCATAAATCATCTACTCCTCTCTTTCACATGGAGGAATTTATGATCCAACAAACAGCCTGATTACTTTGTCAACAGTTTATCATTGCACAAAGAGTGTGCAGGCATAATCTCCTCCTGAGCATAATATCACAAAATGTATGCTATTGATGTTTTTCCGAAATTCAAAGGGCTTTAACAATGAAGAACATTAAAGAGAAGATACAGATAATACTTTATTTACACCAATTTGCTTAAATTCAAAAGTTTAGAGAAATACCTGGTCTGTGGAATTGTCGGCACATATTTCATAGCACACTTTTGTGAATAACTATACATTTCTGCATTAAACAGAAAACAAATATGTCACAACTGAAAATTAGTAAATGCACCACAGAAAATGGCTGAACTCAATTTAGAGTAAAAGTCATATTCATAGTGAAAAAGATTGCTTGCTCCCTGAATTTATTTTACAATTTGATGCCTAGGCAAGGGCAAGACATTCATGAAGTGTCAATTGCAGTTAAAGTTTTAATCATTGATAGACAAACTGAGATAAAATTTATATAAATGAAGGTCTCTTCATTCCTTGCACCATCATCACACCAGTATCATTTTGAGTGTAAGCTAGTCATCAATGACTCACCAGATGGTTATACAGTCTTTCTGGTGACTGAAATTGCCCCGAATGTCCTCATTGACATCTGTTAGTTGGTTCTGTCTTCTCATTAGAAAAGGTCCTTTGCTCTTCACAAAAATCACAAACCAGTCGGACTGTGCAGGCAAACACCTCATCTTGAAATCCCAGCCTCTAGTATTCTTAATTGACTTCGTTTGGGACACAAATTGCAGCCTCTCATCAGAGTACTTGATCATTTGCAACTTGCCCTCTACTCTGCACCACATCAACCTCTAATTGGTTGAATGCACCCACATGCCATCCAAATGAGATATCAGAAGGATGCAATCTCAAGTACACACAATCTGTTTGACCCTCAGTGCTGCATGCTGGCATAAAGAATCATTTTGCACCATTTGACATGTTTCTGACGCTACAACAGGAAGGTTGATTGTGTCCATTCGATTTTTTAACAGCATGGTAATACCATCTTTTGGGCTATACTTAGTGACAACAAAAAGTTCTACACAAAAAGGAAAGAACTAGACAGATAAAAGCTTTCTTAAATTCATGGTGTTTGAGCATTTCATGTGTATCTTGGGTAAAGCAATAGCTTACGAGAAAATCTGTCAATATAATATAACTCTTTACAACCAAAATGAGCAGATCTAGACCACTGAGATGTGGCACTGGAGCAGTTACAGTCCTCTGTGGTGCACTGGTGCAGTGAGAGTCTGTGTTTCTTCAAAATGGTTTCCATAGGCTGCCACCTAGGAGCTTGGCGGCAAAAAGTGCTTTGAAAGGAAACATTTATCACACTAAAAATCGATGATGATATTTTTTTCGGAACAGGTTCTGGGAGGTGGTCGGCATCTGGACCAGGAAGGGGCTTAGGGAATGCTCTGATGGCATATGAATCTCCAAGGTCACTCCTCACCATAAGTCAGCCATCTTGGCTTCAACCTCCTTTAGACACATTCCGAGGCAGTGCATCACCTTTGTAAACAACCAAGAATGCACATGATTCAACCATCCCATCTCATCACCATATTCCGTAATATTTCTAAAGCATTCTAGGAGTATGAATAAAGCATTCGATAGCATGTGAATGATGATTATTATCTTGGTAATATAATATGATGGCGTGTTATGTCCACATGTATTGAACCCAAACTTTTTTCATGGCTGGAGTAAACACCATACATTGTGTACTTTATGGTCCTCTTCTGGAGGTCTGCGATGCTTTACATAAATCAACAACTCCTCTCTTTCACAAAACTTAATTTACGATCTCACAAACAGACTGATCACTTTGTCAACAGTTTGTCATTATACAAAGAGTGCGCAGGCACAATCTCTTCCTTTATTGGTGCCATATCGGCATACAGTTAATTGATGTTTTATCTTGATGTAAAAACATTTTCGATATAGGAACATGAAAGATGTGGTATCAATGGTGTTCTTGAATGGAAATTGTTTACAACAAGAAAATAGTTTAACTGAATTAAGGCAATGTAGGATGGCACCATGTCTAGTTTTACAAATTTAGCTCCACAAAAATAACCTGAAGCATGATGGTGTGATTAATGTTGTGTCTATTTCACAGTGAGTGTCAACATCTCAAATAAGGAAGTTTGACAGTAAGTCTGATGACAGTAGCTGCAGCTAGCATACAGTGTTATACTTTGGTGTTAGTGCGTGAACTCTAAATAGCCCACTCAGGTGCTGATGAGACGTAAAACTCAAATTAGTGCGTGAACAATTACATGATTGGTATGCAGTGACATAATCTGACACCAATGACATGATTTGACACCAGTGTCTAACTCAAATAAATAACAGTGCTATACCAGACAGTTGTTTCTGGGCTGCACGGTATGAATTTTGTGGATAGAGGCACCCTGGGGTAGGCTTGGCATGTGTAATGGTTTCCTGTTGTTCTTTAAGACAAAAACCTTGTCTCATGGGAACAGAGTTACAGCAACTTTGTGGCCAACAGATAAATGGAAGCTAGTAGAACATACATTTGTCACCGGCTCAGATTTCTCTTTTGCCTGTGTTTTGCAAAGTGTCACTTGACAATGAAATTCTTGACATTATCATTGTAGTGTCATGCTCTTGAATTTCAGGCAAACCTGCAGTATCATAATGTTTTTTTGTTTTACGCCTCTGCAGCACCTTATTGGGCTATATCGAGGCGTATCATAATGAGAAAGGGACTTTTGTCACACTGACAAAACAATGATGTGATATATTTAGTTTTTCTCAAGAGATTGTAGCAGCTATGAGGCAGGGGTCATATGATTGGTTTGAATTTTACATTTATCAGTTTTTCCAAACAATTTCTTTGAAGTCTTAAGATTGATGTCAGGCTGTTGTTGCACAAAATTATAATGCAAATGAGGCAAACTTTTTTGTGAATAAACAGATGAAATTGATTGGCATTCATACTTCCTTCCAAAAATATTTACCGGTCTTTTAAATTGTGACCTCTTCTGTAGCCTATGCAAAAGTATTGTATACGTTCACTGGGCCACCAGCAGCTCACCATTCTTTGTATTGAGCAAAGGCTGTTCTCAGTGGATGTTTTTGTTATCACTTTATGGTTCAGCTAATTTGTTTGTATCAAAAGATGAAAGAAACAAATTGCAAGTAACAGAGTGTGGCTTGGTGGTGTGGCTTGGCTGTGGTGCCACATCATGTCCATCTCGGCCATAATAGTTTCCTCTAGGCACGCATTTCCTGTCAAAATAAAAATACACTCTAGAGGTTAGATTAATTTCTTAATTTTCTGGTAATCATGCAGTAATAGTGCAGTATCAAATAAGAGAGAGTGGTTAAAGAATGATCAAGTGATTGTTTTGTACTTCTCAAGTGACTGTAGAAGCTATGAGGTGGTGATCATGCAATTGGTTTTAAATTTAAATTAGTGTCATGCTATAGTTATACAAAATATTTGTGCCAATCAGGCACTTTTTTAAATTGAAATAACAAAGGAAATCAGCTGCCACCCATGCATTGTATCTTTGTACCAAAACATTTTACTGGCATTAAATCCATGACCTACACTGTAGCCTTTCAAAAGTACTCTATACATTCACTGGGCCAACAACAGCTCATCATACCTTGCATTGAGCAGCAGCTTCTCAGTGGATGTTTGTGTTATCACTTTATGGTTCGGCTAATTTGCTTGTATCAAAAGATGAAAGAAACAAATTGCATGTAACGCAGTGTGGCCTGGTGGTGTGGCTTGGCTGTGGCGCCACATCATGCCCATCATGGCCTTATAAGTTTCCTCTCGGCTTGCATTTCCTGGTGGGTGCTGGATTCGGAAACATCTTTGGGCGGTAATAGCCTGGGAGAAAGGGACCGGCCCATCCCTGGTAATGGCGCCCTTTGGACCGCCCGGCTAATTTCAGTCTTCTATTTCTACCCTCCCATAATGACTTGAGACTCCATGAATTTAGCACAGCTTAACAGAGGCCCAAAATGCCATGGCTGGGTCTTAAGGGGAAGGAAAAATGCTGAATTATTGCAGAAGACTGGTGAAGATAGGTTGAGGATTTAAGGCTACATTTCCTAGAAGTGTGGCCAACAAAAGAGATAGTAAGACAAAACCTTTAAGAATTGGTTGGAATTGTCTTATAATATACTTTGATAAATCACTAAGGAACGTGAATACACACTCAAAAGATGGAATAATGTGCCATTTAATGCTCAGAATTTATGTATTCAATTTCAACAAAAGTCACAATGGTCAAAACATAGCAGGTTTACATCATGGCTCCACATGCGCACATTTGATATATCAATTATTATTATTATTATTATTATTAGACAATTTATACCGCGCTACCATTTGCAGATATTTGTGCATTCAGGTGCGCCTTACAAGACAAACTGTTATGAAATTGATGAAAATAGAAATGTCTTTAATTGTCTTTTGAATATTAGGTAATTGTCAATATTTCGGATGTCGGCAGACAACTGATTCCAAAGTCGAGGGCCATATACACTGATGGACCTGTCAGCAAAGGTTGCTCGTCTAGTGAATGGAACCAATAAGGTTACACCACTGCTAGAAGCAGATCGAGTAGTTCTTGCAAAAGTCTTCACTTGGAAAAGCATTGAGAGATATTCCGGTGCCATTTTGTGAATGCATTTAAACACAATGCATAGGACCTTAAAGTCAATTCTTTGCCTAATTGGCAACCAGTGCAACTTGACCAGAGCCTGTTTTGAACTATCATGCCGAGATAGACCCAACACAACTTTCGCAGCCCAGTTCTGGACTCTTTGTAGTTTGCTGATGGCGTTGGCTGGTAAACCACATAATATGCTATTCGAGTAGTCCAAGTGGCTTAACACTAGGGAAGATGCAAGAAGCTTGGCTGTGTCAATGTCAATGAATCGTCTAATTTGACTGATATTCCTGATGTTAAATTTTGCTGTCTTGCATTTTGACTTAATGTGATCATTCAAAGTCAATGAATTGTCCAAGTAAACTCCTAAATATTTAACAGACTCCCCAGTGGAGACCATTCACTTCCAACTCGTAATTTGCTGGTATGAACCTTGGAAAGAGTACGGCGACTGGCAAATACTGTAATCTCAGTTTTTGCAGCATTGATCTTAAGGACATTAGCTGACATCCAAGCGATGATTTTATCAATGGAACTTTCAATTCGAGCAATGCACTGATCTTCTGTGTCAGGGTCAGAGGGAACAAATGAATCACTTAAGTAGTGATCATCTGCATACCCGCCCAGATCTTGAGAGGAGTCAATGCATTCGATGATGGTACTGCTGTATGCATTGAATAATACAGGCCCAAGGCAACTTCCTTGAAGGACTGAGTAATTAAAAGTTTTGACTGAGGATATTGACTTATCAACAAGTACCTTCAATTGCCTGTTCTTCAAATAAGAGGTAATCCAGTCAAGGGCAACATCGTCTACACCGAAGTTATGATTTAGGACAGATGTTAGTACCTCATGGTCAACAGTGTCAAACGCGGCACTTAGATCCAGAGCTACCATTACAGTAGCCTCACCCTTCTCCATAGCCCACAGCAACTTGTTCATCAAAAGGCATAAAGCAGTCTCCGTGCTAAAATTGGCCTTGTATGCACTCTGGTGTACTGAATGCAAGTTGTTGCTGTTCATGTGGTCATTGAGCTGTTCAATGACTGCTTTCTCGACGATCCTTGAAATGAAAGCTAAATTGCTGACTGGCCTATATTTGGCAGACACAAGATCTAGACCAATTTTCTTGAGTAGAGGGACGACAACAGCTAATTTCCATTGATCGTAAAATTGACCACAATGCAAAGAGTCATTAACTATTTTAGTTATAACAGAAGCCAGGATGTCAATGTTATCCTTTACCAGCTTTGTTGGGATTTGATCAATTGATATCTCAATATCATTACTCTGTAATAAGTCTGTATCTGAAATAGGTTGGTAATTGATATTTTGATTACAGAAATATCATATTCATTTTGAAGGAGCCGTTCCCCAACTTAGTGATTCAGCTTTTCTTATTCTTAATGTCTAGAAGGCATGGATTGTGAAATTCTTAACATGAAGATCAATTGAGTTCTCCTTTCCTAGTGTTATTAACAGTGTCTCAATTATTTCTCCCACTGGTAATATTGGCAGCCGTTAATACCTAAGGACCTTCCATAGTCATTTTGAGTTGTCAATTTAGCTGAGAGGCAGTGGCGGACACGGGGGGGGGGGCCTAGGTCATTAAATTGCAAAGCATGATGGTCTTGAAAGAACAAGCAGGACTAAAATAACTTGATTTATCTACTTTATTTGTGTTCATGCTTCCTGCCAATCTACTAAATTCCTCTGTGTATGCCCATTTTCAGCAACCTAAGTTCAGGACTTCAGGTTGTAAATAATCTGGTCATGCGACGCTTTTAACCTCACAAATGCTGCAGGGAAAGTTATTGTTATTGATATGTCCACATGGCCATTGGAGGATTGTGTAACAAGTTGTTGGAGCTGGTGAATATCTGTTTTCGACATAAATGAGTCAGATACCCTACATGCACTACATGTAGAATAACCCTTGGGTTTTCCTTACTCGACTGACTGTCATCAGTTTTTAACGAATGGTACACGAATTAGATTCCATCAATTAGCACTCTGCTATTCACAAGAACTTCAACCATGTTTAATAGTAAGGAATTCTGTCATTTCTGTTATTTTGTAACAAAAATACTGGAAGTTGACCTCATTCACCTTTTGGTGGGTCACCTACAAATCAGTAATTGCAGACACAGAAGCAAATTTTCATCCCAGTTTTTAAAGAAATTGCATGCCAGAGGCACTCTCGGAAAAAAGTACTAGATCATCTGCATAGAGCAAATGGGTAAATGTTGTGTTATTTATGGTAAGGCCTTGATCTTGGTCAAAAACTCTCCCATATCAGAAAAAAACAAATTAAACAATTTTGGGCTAATAATCCCCCCTTGAAGAACCCCATATGTGCTTTCTATCATTGAACCAAGCTCTCCTTCCCATCTAACTTTAGCACTGGATTTAGAGAAAAGGCTTTGAATAATGTTTCAAAGTTTACCACAATAACCTTGTTTCACGAGTTTATAGTACATGAATGTCCTATTGATAAAGTCAGATGCTTTTGAGAAATCTACAAAAGTGATATAAAGAGGTTTCTTTTTTGACATTTGATAGGATATTAATGTATCTAAAATAAATACATTATCAGCAGTTCTACAACATTTACAAAAACCAAATTGATTTGGGTCATTTGAGTTTGAGGCTTCAGTTTGAAAGACTAGCCTTTTATTTATAATAGATTCAAAAATTTTACCCATACACGCCATTAAAGTTAGTTTACGATAATTGTCAGGTTCACTGCGACTGCCCTTTTTATGCAAAGGCTGAATGATCCCTTCAGACCATTTCTCAGGATATACTCCTTTGTCCCAGATGTAATTAAAAAGAACTGTCAATGGTTCGACCATAGAATCTGATAAGTATTTATGAAATTCAGTGCTTATACCATCAATCCAAGGTGCTTTGCCAAGCTTCAGACTCTTTAACTCAACCCCTACTTCATATGTAGTAATGGGCGCATCAGTAATAACTGGATCCTAAGGGGAGGAATTGTCATAGCTTTGCATATAATCCTCGATTTCTTTTAAGAACTCAACATAAAATTTGAGATAAGCATCATTTGGCGGGCATTGAATACTCTTAAAGTATGATTCAAATGCTTCAAGAGAAATTGAACAAGTTATTGAACATGATGAGTTTCTCTTTAAAGTTCCCCAATATTTCCAATATTCTGTTGGATTTTTACTTTGCATGTCACACAGGTTATCTCTTATATCATTTTGGTACTGTCTCCTTTTCTTTTGAGTCTAGATTCCTTTTTCAACTTACAATAGTGATTAAGATTATTCTCTACACTGAGGTCATTATTTTTAGAGAAGTCATTTACGTTACGTTTTAAGGTTTTACATTCGTGATCAAACCATTCATTTTTTGGAAATTTGTCTCCTCGAGACAGTGTCAATTAAGTACATGCTGTTTATGACATCTTCCACACCATTATCAAAAACAATGTTGTTTATAAATTCATCATGTAGTGATTCACAAAGATTGCTTTAAGGAGCTAATGTAAAACAAGATTAGTGTCCTGTCAAATGTGTCAGCTTCTCCCAACCTGCTCCATGTTTTTTTGTTTGAAAATAAGTTTGTATGTAATTTTGGCGTCTTGAAGGCTTAGCTCGGCGAAACGAGCACACATCAAATGGTTAAAAGGTGACTGGAAAAGTGGATTTGAAAGAGAGATGTTGCCTGTTAAGTGTTCAAATCTGCCAAGGATCAGTGCATGAAGCTAGCAATCGGCAGCTCTACTCAGCAGCTTAGCTCTTGCACCTCACTTTCTCTGGTGACACACTTCTCTGATTAGAGCCAGATGCTGTGTCAAAGAGTCCTACGTGTCTCCTTGGCAAGTTCTTGCTCCTGTGTCCTCCTCCCTCTTTTCTCTTGTGGCCTTGTGTCAACCTTGAGAGCCTTTTGGCCACCTCTGCATAACCTTTGGGTTACCTCGCCTTCCCTCAATGTAGCCCCAACATTATCCATCAATTTCTGGAAACAAATTTAACTATAGACCTCTTTTAGGGATTCTTTATTTCTACATACTGGCTCATGATAAGGAAACAAATCATTCCTTTTACCACTCTTTGTTTCATGTAACAATTTTGTTAATTTAACCTCATTATAACATGTTTTAAATATTATATTGAGCAAATGTTTTACCTTTATTCGTATACGTAATTCAGTTAGGATGGCTGCCTATTCTGATCTCCTATAATCTCAAAAAACCACATCACATCTCCCATTTAGTAGCCATCTTCACTGTTGAGTTTATTACAGTACAACCCAAAATAATGTACGATTACCCCAGCAGGAAGGAAGAATCAGCCACTACTTTACCCTTTCACACCTTTTGTCTCCCTCAAAATCACTGCCTTTACCTTCTTGAAGCTACCTTTTAAAATTACATTAAAATCACATTTAAACAACACCAATTTAAACTCAGTCACCCCCATTGTGTTTGATTTACTTGATATTTTGCACCTCTGTTAATTGCAGTTACATTGGTAGCTGTTTAAATAGAGTTCTTAATGTGGGCTAAGGTTGTAGAAAGGAGTCAAAGGGATTTTTAAGGAGATTTGGGGTGGAGAGGAGAAAAGAGGGCAAAATAGGTAAACAGAGGACTTCTGATAGAAAATATTTTCTTACTTTAATTTGGGTTGTACTGTACCTTGCAATCATGCAGCAATCATGTTGCTTCTCGCTGTCCTGCAATGACCAGCAATTTGCCCCAATTTCCACCAGGTTGCTCTATTCATCTGGTAATTTCCTTCCATTTTGGTCTTTGACTGCAAAAACCATTTTTAATTGATACACATGGCCAGCTCTTGCTCTTTTTATGAACTCAACTTCATGATTTTTGATACGGAAATTCTGAAAGGTCAGTTCTTAAGAATTATTCACCAATTGTCCCAATAACCAAAACTCATAAGTTTGGTAAAACAAGTGGAAATGATGTATAATCATGATCGACCCATAGCTTTCAGTCTTTTCCTCTTAAGTGCAACTCTGGAATTGAGTAGTGGAGAAGTTTGGACATGCATCAGTCAGGCTGACAACCTTCCGATCCACTCAGACGTATTCTCCAGTTACAGAACCGAAGTAGTCTTATTACATAAGGGTCCAGACAGAGGCTTCCTGAAATGTTCTGAGTATCGTTGAGCAAATTAGGGCCAGACTTAACAGATCTGACAAGTATTCTAAATTGGTGGACTCTGTTGGTGGGACCTACGGAAAACAGGTACATGTGAATTGTGGCTATAGCTTAGGAGTTCAGACTCTATCAGGTTGTGCATAAATCATCTACTTCTCTTCTTCACACTGCCAAATTTAAGATGCAACAGAATGCCCGATTACTTTGCAACACTTTATCGTTCCACCACAAAGAGTGAATAGACATAATCTCCTTCTGAGCACAATATCAAACATTGATTCCATGGATTTTAACAAATTCAAAGGGCTTTTCAAATAAAGAACATTAAAGAAAAGATATAGAGAGATGCTTTGTCTATTGCCAATGCGCTTAAAATTCAGAAGTTTAGAGATAGACCTGGTCTGTGCAAAATATTGACACATACTTCACAGCACAATTGTGTGAATAACTATTCATTTGGTGTGCCTGTTTCTGTGCATTAAACAGCAAACAACTGTGTCACAAATGAAAATTTAAGTTCCCTGTGCATGATAGACCTTAATGGAGTCTATTTTGTTTTGCCCTTTCATTATTGAAAGTATTAAATTGTTTGTGCATGTTTTCAGCAATAGAAATATCACCATAAATTGTATTATAAAGTTAAAGATCTTGTCTGTTGAGTTTGTTTAGGAAGTGGTCCATGCTTATGATCCACTCTTGCCTATCAACCATTTATTTTCCTACTTTGCCCAGTTGCAAGAATAGCAATCTGTAGAAGAGCTGGGCCATGCATCTCTCAAGCCGACAACTTCCAATCCACTCAGATGTTTTCTCCAGTTACAAAAACCAAAGTAGTCTCAAGCAGATATAGAGCTGATTACATAAAGGTTCAGACAGAATCCTCCTGAAATGATATGAGTGCTGCTAAGCAAATTAGAGCAGACATAAAAGATCTGACAAGCATCCTAATTTGGTGGACAACAGGACTTGCCCAAAACTAAATTGGATCAATAGGTAAATGCACTTTACAACTACTCCCCCCCCCACAGACACATTATTGCCACCTCTTTCTTGTCAATATTGTTTCAAATAATCAACATAAATGAAAGTTTGTAAAAAGCTTGATAAATCTAAGTGAAATATAAGTTTTTAAAAACTTATCTGGTTGGCCATAGATTTGATCAAACAGTCCATATAAGTTTATTATTTGGCACACTATAATTAAGATCTGCTGACATGGAGACCCTGATCTTCATTCAAAATGACCTATATAGATCAGTCTTATGCTCATCAGCAGGCACATTTATAAAATAATTGAACAGCTGAAAAAAGGGAAATTCAGGAATATTAATGAATGTGTGTACATTACCTTTCATGATACACAAATGCTATGATTTTATTACGTGTACAATTGCACATAAGCAATAGGTAAAGTTACAAGACTCAATGCCCGATTATGACTCACCAGCTAGCAGCCTACCTGGAGACTCAAGTGTCCTCATTAGAAAGGGAGATTCTTTGCTCTTCACAGAAATCACAAACCAGTCGCACTGCACAGGCAAACACCTCATCTTGAAATCCCAGCCTCCAGCATTCTTAATTGACTTCGTTTGGGACACAAATTGCAGCCTCTCATCAGAGTACTTGATCATTTGCAACTTGCCCTCTCCTCTGCACCACATCAACCTCTAATTGGTTGAATGCACCAACCTGCCAACCAAATTGGATATTAGGAGGATGTGATCTTAAGTACACACAATCTGTTTGACTCTTGGTGCTACATGATAGGTTTAGAGAAACACTTTGCACTAACTGACTTGTTTCAGTAGCTGCTAGAGGAACGTTGATTATTTCCCTCCAATTTTTTAAAGCATGTCAGTACCATAGTTTTGGTTTTACTTGGTGACAACAAAAAGTGCTACACAAGAGGGAAGGAACATCCTTCTTGAATATAAAATTGATTAAAGGCCTTCTTACATATATTTGTCGTAATTGTGTTTGATTATTTTATTTGTATTTTGGGTTAAGCAATAGCTTATGAGTAAAATCTGGTGTTTTCTGAAGAAAATGTTAATCTCATTAAATGGTGTTGGGATCTGGCAGTTACAAAAGTTGACGGTTAAGCCAACTGACTAAGTTTGCCTTGTTAAGCGCCAATGCTGTCTTAGCACGAACACAGACACCAGAAGATAAACTACATCCAAATACAAGTGGAACTAAACCACTGGGAGGTGGCACCAAAGGAGATAAAGTCTTTCGTGGTGTGGTTTGAGTCTGTTTTTCCTCAGGATGGGTTCCATAGCTGCCACCTGGGAGAATGGTGGCCAAAAGTGCCTTAAAAGGTATGAAGCATTCATCACACTAAAAATGATAATGATATTTTTTTTCCAAAATGGTCTACCCTGACTAAGGCGGAGAAGGGGTGGCGGATGGGTGTGGACAAGGAAGGGGCTTAGGGAATGATCTGATGGCATATGAACTTCCAAGGTCACTCCTCACCATAAGTCAGTCATTTTGTATTCAACCTCTTTCAGACACATTGTGAGGGTTGTATCACCTCTGCAAACAACCCAGAATGCGCATGATTCAACCAGCCCATCTCATCACCATATTCGGTAACATTTCTAAAGCACTCTTGGAGTGTGAATAAAGTTTTCAATAGCATGTGAATGATGATTATGATCCTGGCAATATGGTCATGTGTTATGTCTATATCTATTGAAACCAAACTTTTTTTATAGCAGGAGTAAACATCACACTATTTTCTTTATGGTCCTGTTTCGGAGGTCTGCCATGCTTTACATAAATCAACAACTCTCTTTCATAAAACCAAATTTACAATCTTACAAACTGACTGATTATGTTTTTAACAGTTTATCACTGTACAAAGTGTCTGCAGGCACACTCTCTTCCATTACTGGCACCATATTAGCATAAAGTATGTGAACGTACTGGAACCTCCATGCAGCACATAGAAATACAATGATTCCATTTTAAGCATTGCAATGGATATTGAGGTAATCTTGAGAGTAAAATAGCTCAAATCCTGCCCTCTGGATGGTGCATATAGACAGAAATAGTGTCTTTTATCTGTGTTAAAGAGCCATGATTTTACTCCAGAACAATGGATACTTGTACTTGAATCATCATCAGCATTGTTGAGAGACAACTCAGTCTACCTGTACATATGTATGTCATGTCGATAATTTTACATACTGATATTTCTGATCATACACATGCTCTTCCACTGCTGTACAGTAAGGATTTGCATTAGGGCTGGCCCTTTTTCAACAATGTTTAAAAAGTCCTGCTCCCTCATTCTAATATGAGGCCTTTAGGTCTTAGAAACCACCTGATACCAAAATTTTGCAGATTTGATGAAAAAAACCCAGGCCCCTGGGCCATTTTAGAAATTACGTTTTTGACAATAAGAAAAAACGCAAAAATACTGTATCTTGAGAACTAAAACAGATAGAGACATGATATTGACACCAAAATCTCCGGAATACCCACATTCATATTCATCTTCAATACATTTTAGGGCCCTTAACCCAATACTTTTTGTGTTATTGGCAAAAAACCATATTTTGCCTTTATTTTCATGAAAATCGTCAGAAAAAATACAATTAATTGCAGAGATCATTGAAGACAGGTACCTTCTGTGCCTCTGTTTATCTTCACTACATATATTATATAATTTGAACATTTATTTTTGTTATTACTTGCACAAAATGCTGTCAATTAGTTATTATAAATGAGTATTACTTGAATTATTTGCATCAAAACGCTGCCTCATTTCAACCAAGTCGCTCAAAAATTAAGAGAGTTTACATTCTTACAAAGGTTACAACATAAATTAGGAAAAGAATCTGCCCTTACTGTAAATTGTGTTCAATATGTTGCTAAAGCAGCTCTAGTTGTTATCAAAAATTATGTTAAAGTGTCTGTAAGATAATTGGTCAAAGGAGTTAGGCTTAGTTGGATGCTTTGCTTGGGAATATGCCTCCATCGGCAGTGAACAACTCAAATTGACACATTTTGTGGGCCCACAACTATGATATGGAACTTGTGAAGGGTACATCAGTCCAGTGCAGCATCAAAATATAATGTGTTCACTGATCACTCCTTTTAAGTTGTCCTTGTGGTTCATTAATCTCTGCTTGTGAAATCTAAGGAATGGACTGACAAACTGAGATCCCGAAAAAATATCAAGATATATCAAGCCAATGAAACCATTTAATGAATGAGAATAAAACAAATTGTTTTGTGTAGTTGATGATGAAGTGAATGACACTGGGTATTTCAGTATAGACTACAAACTAGTAAGTCATTCAATGTGTGTCAGTGACAAATAAATCCTGAGAGACTAAATTGACAAAAAAAATTAGCAACAGTCTTTGTTACTTTATATGTGAGAGATAATCCAAAGCATCAGAATGGGGATGGCATTTATAACTGAAGACAATTGATTATAGTTGCCGAGGGACCCAATGAAATGTAATCTAGAGGGTGCACTCAGCCATGAGACACTGATGATTATTGATAAAACAATTATTATATCTTAGATGTTCACAAAAAGAGAGAATAAAATATTAGCCAATACAAGTTAATAATAACCAATCTATCCAAAAAATGGCTTGTAACTGCGAATCCGCTCTTTGTTTGTCAATTCTTGGCATATTTGTTGTGGAAGAGAAATTAAACCTATAGCGAATGAAAAATACGCTAAACAGAGTGGACAATCAGCATTGAACTATGCATGCGGAGTCATTACAGAAATTCACCAGTTAGACCAGTGTTGTACATGTAAATTATATCAATGGAAAGACAGCGATTATTCATTTTAATAGTTGAAATAATAACTAGAATGTAAAAAGAGTAAACTGTATTAAGTTACCCTTTTCAAGACCCATATCAAACTGTAGGTCATCAAATGTGTCAAGTTTTGTGGTTCACTGCCAATGGAGGCATACTACCGAGGAAACCATCTACCTTCCTTTAACCAATTATCTTACAGACACTTACACATAATTTATGATAAAAAATAGGCAGCTTACTAAACACAATTTACAGTAAGGGCAGATTATTTTCCCAATTTCTGATGTTACCTTTGTAAGAATGTAACCTTTCTTATTTTTTGAGCGACTTGGTCGAAATGAGGCAATGTTTTGATGCAAATAATTCATGCAGGGCCTAATACTCGTTCACAAAAACTAATTGATAGCATTTTGTCATTTTGTGCAAGTAAAAAAATTATAAAAACAAATGTTCATATTATATAATATACATAGTGAAGATAACAGAGGCATAGCAGGCAGGGCTTTGGAGTCGGGTAATAATTGAACCGACTCCGACTCCCGACTCCTTTGGCTTTCTGAAAAGCGACTCCGACTCCGACTCCTTGGGCCTCCTGAATAATGTCTCCGACTCCAACTCCGCTTATCGGCACTATTGCGCATAAATAATTTGTGTTTAACAGGGGAGAAAAAGTAATTCTAAAAAGTTTTCATAGGATTTTGTACATGAATGCTTGTTAAGGAAGTTTTATTTAAAATTTGGAATACATTTCATATTTTTTATAACTGTGTTTTTGTAATTATATTAATTATCTTGAGGAGTCAGGAGTCACCAATTTAATTTCCGACTCCGACTCCGACTCCACCTGACAATCAAAGTTCGACTCCGACTCCGACTCCACCCAAAAACCTCCGACTCCACGACTCCGACTCCCGACTCCGACTCCGACTCCAAAGCCCTGAATTAGCAGGTACCTGTCTTCAATGATTTCCGCAATTAATTGTATTTTTTCTGACGATTTTTGTGAAAATAAAGGCAAAAATATGGTTTTTTGCCAATAACTCAATAAGTATTTGGTTAAGGGCCCTAAAATGTATTTGAAGATGAATAATGATGAACGTGGGTATTCAAGAGATTTAGTGTCAAAATCACGTCTCTATCTGCTTCAGTTCCCAAGATACAGGTATTTTTGCGTTTTTTCTTATTGTCAAAAACGTAATTTCTAAAATGGCCCAGGGGCCTGGGTTTTTTTCATCAAATCTGCAAAATTTTGGTATCAGGTGGTTTCTAAGACCTAAAGGCCTCATATTAGAATGAGGGAGCAGGACTTTTTAAACATTGTTGAAAAAGGGCCAGCCCTAATTTGCATGGCTGTTGGCCTTACATGGTGGCCAAAATGTATTGCATTGGTGATCTGAATGAAATATAGACTAGGTTAGATTTATTTTTTAATTTTCTGGTAACCCTGCAGTATCAAAATGAGAGAGAGTTTGTTATCACCCTGGTTAAGAAATGATCAAATGGTTGTTTTGTGCTTCGCAAGACACTATAGAAGCTATGCGGTGGGGATCATGTGATTGTTTTTGATTTTACATTTATAAGTATTTCTAAATTATGGTGTCATGCTATAGTTATACAAAATATTTGTGCCAGTCAGGCAAGTTTTTATGTGAAATAACAAAGGAAATGAAGCTGCCACCCATACATTGTATATTTGTACCAAGACATTTACTGGCATTAAACTCATAATCATGACCTACCCCTTAGCCTTTCAAAAGTAGTCTATACATTCACTGGGCCACCTGTAGCTCACCATACTTAGTAACCGTGCTGTTCACAGTGGATGTTTCTGTTATCTCTTTATGGCATGGCTAATTTGCTTGTATCAAAAGATGAAAGAAACAAATTGCATGTAACACAGTGCGGCCCGGTGGTGTAGCTTGGCTGTGGTGCCACATCATGTCCATCATGACCATATTAGTTTCCTCTTGGCACGCATTTCCTGGCGGGTGGCTGGATTCGGAAACATCTTTGGGCGGTAATAGCCTGGGAGAAAGGGACCGGCCCATCCCTGGTAATGGTGCCCTTTGGACCGCACGGCTAATTTCAGTCTTCTATTTCTACCCTCCTGTAATGACTTGAGACTCCGAAGAATTTAGCACAGCTTAACAGAGGCCCAAAATGCCAAGGCTGGGTCTTAAGGGGAAAGGAAAAATGCTGAATTATTACAGAAGACTGGAGAAGATAGGTTGAGGATTTAGTGCTACATTTCCAAACAGTAACTGAACTGTGCCAAGTGAAACAGAAGGTGAGATAATTGTAATTGGTGTTAATCAAACCTTAAAAAATCGGGTGAAATTCTCTTATAACATGCATTTATACATTACGAAGGATCTGAATAGTAAAAGATTGGGATAATTTGCATGCACATGCACAATGGTCAAAATATATCAGGTTTGTGTAGGCCTTATGGTTGGTTTGAGTCTATTGATGTGTCAATTAAATAGAGACAACCATTATCTGAAATAATTAATTAGTACCTAATATTTTTTGGCAATAAAAATATAAATTAATTTTGTGGAAAAAAATGACAAGATAATTTTCAAAGTCAGTTTGCTATGAACAAATACTATAGGCTTTTTCTTATTCTAAATGTTAGGAAGCTAAATATGGATTGTGCAACCCTTTAGTTAAATCCTCATTCTGAATATAGTTTCATTAAAATTAACAGTATCTCATGTTTTTCCCTCAAAAGGAAACATAGGCAACTATTTGAAAATGCCCATGGCCTTTCCATAGTCATTTTATGGAGTGGTCCTCTTGGGAGTTCAGAGGTCATTAAATTGCAAAGCATGATGGTCTTGAAAGGTCCTGAAGGTCCTGGGAAGATCTGTTTTCATCAATTAAATACCCTAATCACCTGAAAGAAGAGTTCCAGCTGCAGCAACTCCTGATGTGTCTTGCAATTAGATGATGGGAAGGGGAAGTTGCTGTTAGGCATCCTTATGAACTCAGTTAAGTGTGAACTGTGAAAGCAGTATGCTTCAAATTTAGACCCTTTAATCACGAAGTGGTACCTGGTTCCTGAAAGCAACCTGGGTGGCAAATAGTGCATGGCAATAGTATTTATATAGCTTATTAAAATAGGAAGTCATATAGATTAGTAACTAGAAGATGAGAAAAAGGGACCAGAAGTCCTCAACATATACCCGATCGAATGATACACAAGCAAAGGTCTACAATTTAAAAAGTGCAGTTGTAAAAATTAACTACACTAAGTTGTTCAATCCTATGCAGAAGTAGACCAGCAGTAGAGCAGGCTGGACTGAAATTACCTTGATTTACCCACTTTATTTGTGTCCATTGCAGACTTGTGTTACAAGTTGTTGGGGCTGGTGAATATTTGTTATTGACATCATGAAAATAGATACATTGTGTGGACTGCATGTGTTTTGTTTCATAGACCGACTGTAAAGTGTTTTTAAAGGATGGTACAAGGAATTAGATTTCAACGATTAGCACCCTGTTATTCCAAAGAACTTAAACTGAATTTATTGGTTAAGAATCATGGCATTTCTATTATTTTGTAACAAAAATACTGTAAGTTAAGCTCATTCACCTTTTGATTGGTTATCTACAAATCAGTAATTGTTGACACAGAAGCCAAGTTTTTATCATGAACATGCTCTTGAGAGATATATATAATGTAAATCTGAATTTTCCACAGAAATTCACAACTTCGACTATAAACTTAAATGCTGGGACCAAGTCGATGAGTGAAACAATGAACCGATTGAGAACTCAAGAATCAATAATCTGCTTGTTGGAGGTGCCTCTTTGGGCAAGGATTAGAAAGATAAAAGAAGATCAGGGTCTTGCCTGCTGTGTCAGCTTCTCCCAATCTGCTCATTGAATTACAACTTCTGTGCAATGAACCAACACAGCTTCATTTGTGAATGTTGTGTAGTTGCTCTGATGGCATCTCACAGTCTCTTCAATTTCAGTGAATTTGTAAGTGTCTTTTGAGATCCTACACTACTCCAATAAAGCTCCGTTGCCTCACTTGCTTGTTCACTGATTATTCAATTTTGTTTGAAGAAGAAAGGGTTCAGTCATTCAGTACATGTAGGTTTGCAAATTTGAAAGGAGTCAGAACTTCAGTTATTTTTACTATTCAGGGAGTAAGAGGTTTCAAAATAAGAGAGCACATTGCAACTGTCGGTGTGGCTATCTGTCAGAACACAAATTTTTTGACAAATCACCCACCAGACTTTGGACAACTCTCCGGAGCAGCACTGCAAATACTTTCATGTAAAACTGGAATCTCAAAGGTTTAGGTGTGGTAAAAAAGGATACACAAAATGACTACAAAGGAGACTGGGCAAGTGGATTTGAAAGAGAGATGTGACCTGTTAACTGGCCAAACCAGCTGAGGATCAGTTCAGGAAGCTAGCAATCAGCAACTCTACCCAGCGGCTTAGCTCTTGCACCTCACTCTCCGTGGTGACACACTTCTCTGATTAGAGCTAGATGCTGTGTCAAAGAGTCCAGTGTTTCTTCTTAGCAAGTTTTTGCTCATGTGTCCTCCTCTCTCCTTTCTCTTTTGGCCTTGTGTCAACCCCGGATATTTTTTGGCCACTTCTAGACAACCTGTAGTTTACCTATTATTCCTTTATGTTGCCTCTATGTTTTCCTTGGTAACTTGAAAGTTGAGTTAGTGCTGAGACTTAGAGCCGACTGATTGTTTGCTATTCTCCTAGTTCAACACCATATACTTCTGTTTGTCAGTCACTATCACAAATGCAGTACAAAAAATAAAACAAATTGAACTTTTTGGAAAGCATTCATTTTATTTATACAAAAAATTGCCTCACATCACAGCAAAAACAAACTTATATCAATTTCTGCCATGTACACTCTATGTATTGTATTGCAAAAAGTTACGCCTTTAAAGAAGCATGTCTCCAGGAAGACACTGGAAATAAGTCTTGGGACTTATGTGTGTCATCTTAGAATTTCATCCATCGTTACATCTTCATTTCATTTCTCAATTTAATTTTGTAGCATGTATGAATTTCTGAATCAATCAAACAATCAATCAAGCGAAAAATAACCATGTCTCACATGTACATAATTTTTCTGAAATTATTTTATCTGCACTTTCCCACATCCTAAATTATCTTATCTTACCTTTTCTCTATGCGTCACACCTTCGATAATAGCATCCCATGTAACTCATGTCCCATGCAGTAGCCATCCTCACTGTTGAGTTTATTGCCCTGCAATCATGTAGCAATTTCGTGGCTTCTCACTGTCCTCAGATAATTTGCTCCAATTTTCCACCATGTTGCTCTATTCATCTGGCAATTTCCTTCCACTTTGGTCACTGATAGTAAAAAGTATTTCTTGTTTGCTAAACATGCTCAGCTCCTGCTCTGGTCATGAACCACAACTTCAGGGCTTCTGATATGAAAATCTGAAATGTCATGACATATACATCAGCACTAATTTTTGACAAGCATTTTTACCAAATTTAGTTGGTAATTCAAACTGGTCAGTAAGACTTGATATAACCCCAGCCAACCGGAAATTTCTGGCTCACCTCACTTGCAAAGTACTTCGTTTTCAGAAAGTACTGTAACAGAACTAGTTGCTAGAGCCTCATATTTGACCAAGAAATGAAATGCATTGTCATCATTTGTTGTTATAAGGCATCAGTGTGTACATAGCATCACCTCTGAACCTTTGAGTCAGAGAAATGGAGAAAGAGCAACATCAGAGAAGACCACCAAGAGATGGACTTACATTCATCTCAAGCTATTCAGTTACTGAGCAATGTCACAAGACCCAGCTGACAAATTCAACTTTGTTTGCTTTCCTGATAAAGAGACCCAACAGTCCTCAACCTACAGATAGCTGAATGGACAGCAGGGACACGAGAACAAAGTCACTCATACAGACTCAGTAAATCAACAAAAGGCAGCAGTCAGATAGCAACAAACAACTAGTGCCCATCAAAGACACTGCTATTATAGGAGATTGACAGAGAACTAAACTAGTTTCCAAAGTGTGGCTCTATAAAATAGTACCTCAACTTTCTATATATATTTGAGACTCGCTGTGTGTGCATGTGCACATGGCTTTGAAATTAAATCTCTCAACAGCCGGAAGTTTTGCCACAGATATGAAATTTGCTTAATGAAAATGGCTAAATGACAAAAACATTATTTGGAAAGCAGTAAGAAATGTTAATCTTCTCAGTATTGAAGTGTTCATATTGGTCGTATGAAAGCCGGAATATCAGCCTTAAAGCTGTCAAACTTCACACATCCAAAGATAATATGTACAGCTTCTCACCAAGGGCGCGGTGACTTAGATAAACAGAGTTTAAATATGAAAGCTATATTTTTGTAAAAAAAAAAAAAAAAAAAAAAAAAACAGCTGTTAGATACATTTTAAAACTTTAAATACATACAATGAGTTTTCATCATCTGGTGAAACTGCATAAAACCCTTTTGAACTGAGTTAAGACAGCACTCTAAATGATTTTGCCTACATACATTGATACATGTATGTATCAATCACAGAAATCAAGGCTGTGCTGACTCGGTATACTTTGGCAGGTCACAGTACTATCTACATTCCAGAATTATTTATTCTGCACAGCAGGATTGCTGTACCATTTAAGAACATTTTGCAGTATAATTCTCAACAGCCTGTGTTGTGCCATTGGTTGCACAGCAAGGTTCAGCTACAAATCCCTGACAAATCTTGTCTGCTGAATTCTGTTATTGGATGTAAATCCTGGGTTTTGATGCATGCGAACCATGGGAGCCAGCAATTTTTTTAAACACTTTCACCATTCTTCATTCAGAATTCTTCTCAGTTTGCATACATGTACTTCAGCACAGAATAAATGCCAATAATTGTATCTATATATCAGGAAATAAGGACATTATGTGGTGTTCTCCAATAATATTTCCCAATATACATTGTTTATTTATGCATGATTACTTCCATTTGTAGAAACGTCTTTTTTCAAGAGAAATATAATACTCTTCTTGAAGAAGTCGGTTCTCCAACTTACAGATTAAGCTTTTTTATTCTTAATGTCTGGAAGGTACGTATTTTCCAGTGCTTAATATCAAGATCAATTGAGTTCTCATTTCCAACTGTCATTAACAGTGTCTCAATTATTTCTCCCAAAGGAAACTTTGGCAGCCGTTGATACCCATGGACTTTCCATAGTCATTTCGTGGGGTGGATTTAGCTGAGAGGTCCTCTTGGGAGTTCAGAGGTCATTAAATCGCAAAGCATGATGGTCTTGAAAGGTCCTGAAGGTCCTGGGGAAGATCTGTCTTCATCAATTAAAGACCCTAATCACCAGAAGAGTTCCAGCAGCAGCAACTCCTGATGTGTCTTGCAATTAGATGATGGAAAGGGAGGAGTTGCTGTGAAGTTAAGTATCCTTATGAAGTCAGTTAAGAAGTGTGAACTGTGAAAGCAGTATGCTTCAAATTTAGACCCTTTAATCACGAAGTGGTACCTGATTCCTGAAAGCAACCTGGGTGGCAAATAGTGCATGGCAATAGTATTTATATAGCTTATCAAAATAGGAAGTCATATAGATTAGTAACTAGAAGATGAGAAAAAGGGACCAGAAGTCCTCAACATATACCCGATCGAATGATACACAAGCAAAGGTCTACAATTTAAAATGTGCAGCTGTAAAAATTCACTACACTAAGTTGTTCAATCCTACGCAGAAGTAGACCAGCAGTAGAGCAGGCTGGACTGAAAATAACTTGATTTATCCACTTTATTTGTGTTCATGCTTCCAGTCAATCTGCAACATTCCTCTGTTTCAGTCCGTTTTTCAGCAACCTAAGTTTAGGTTGTAAATAAACCGGTCATACGATCCTTTTAACCTCACAAATGACGCAGGATGAGTTATTGTTATGCCATGTCCACATGGCCATTGCAGACTTGTGTTACAAGTTGTTGGGGCTGGTGAATATTTGTTATTGACATCATGAAAATAGATACATTGTGTGGACTGCATGTGTAATAACCCTTGGGTTTTGTTTAATAGACTGACAGTAAAGCGGATGGCACAAGTCATTAGATTACAACAATTATTCAGAATCCTTGCATTACTATTTTTGTAAAAGCTCATTCACATTTGACGGGCGATCTACAAACCAGTAATTGTCGATACACAAGCCAAATTTTATTGTGTTTATTCTCTTGAGTGATGCATACAATGTATATCTCAATTTTCAAAAGATATATGCAACTTTGACAATTAATTTATATGCTGGGTCAATTGTTGGGGCAAGTCTCATGAGTGGCACAAAATTTATTCATCATCTTCTCACCTTTGAGGCAGATTAGCTCTGAATCAATGAAACAATTGAGAGCTCAAGAATCAATAATCTGCTTGTTGGAGGTGCCTGTTCAGGCAAGGATTAGAAAGATAAAAGGAGATCAGTGTCTTGCCTGCTGTGTCAGCTTCTCCCAATCTGCTCATTGAATTACAACTTCTGTGCATTGAACCAACACAGCTTCATTTGTGAATGCTGTGTGGTTGCTCTGATGGCTTTTAACAACCTTTTCAATTTCAGTGAATTTGTATTTGTCTTTTGAGACACTACACTACTCCAATAAAGCTCCATTGCCTCATTTGTTTGTTCACTGACTATTGAATTGTGTTTCAAGGAAGGAAGGGTTAGTAGTTCAGTACATGTAGGTTTGCAAGTTTAAAAGGAGTCAGAACTTCAGTTATTTTTACTATTCAGGGAGTTGGAGGTGTCAAAATAAGAGCATATTGCAACTGTCGCTGTGGCTAACCGTAATAACACAAGTTTTTTGACAAATAACCCACCAGACTTTGGACAACTCTCAAGTGGGAGCAGTACTGCAAGTACTTTCATGCAAAACTGGAATCTCAAAGGTTTAGGAGTAGAAAAAGAGGATGCATAAAATGGCAACAAAGGAGACTGGGCAAATGGATTTGAAAGAGGGATGTGGCCTGTTAACTGGCCAAATCAGCCCCAGATCAGTGCAGGAAGCTAGCAATCGGCAACTCTACTAGCAGCTTAGCTCTTGCACCTCACTCTCTCTGTTGACACACTTCTGATTAGAGCTTGATGCAGTGTCAAAGAGTCCTACGTGTCTTCTTGGCAAGTTCTTGCTCCTGTCCTCCTATCTCCTTTCTCTTTTGGTCTTGTGTCAACCTGGATACCTTTTGGCCACTTCTGAACAACCTGTAGTTTACCTAGCATCTCTTGATGTTACCTCTTATGTTTTCCTTGGTAAGTTGACAGCTGAGTTAGTGCTTAGAGCCCACTGATTGTTTGCTATTCTCCAAGTTCAACACCGTATACTTTTGTTTGTCACTATCACAAAGACAGCACCAAAAATAAAACAAATTGAACTTAACTTTCTGACAATTCTTTATTTTATTTGTACAATAAATTGCCTCGTATCACAGCAAAAGAAAAGTTACATCAATTTTTACACTGAATGTAATGTGTTGCAAAATATTCACCTATTAAGAAATATATGAATCAAATAGTAAAAAATTCTATCTCATGACCATGTCTCACATGTACATAATTTGTCTGAACTTATTTAATCTGCACTTTCAAAACATTCTAAATTATCTTCTTACCTCTTCTCAATGTGTCACACCTTGGATCATCTCATCCCATGTCTCTCATGTCCAAAGCAGTAGCCACCCTAGCTGTTGAGTTTATTACCCTGCAATCATGTGGCAATTTCATGGCTTCTCACTGCTCTGCAATGACCAGCAATTTTCTCCAATTTTCCACCTGGTTGCTCTATTCATCTGGTAATTTCCTTCCATTTTGGTCACTGATAGTAAAAAGTATTTCTTGTTTGATAAACTTACTCAGCTCCTGCTCTGGCCATGAACCACAACATCAGGGCTTTTTACATGAAAATATGAAATGTCATGACATATAGATCAGTACCAATTTTTGAGAGGCATTTCTACCAGTTTTAGTCTGTGAGATCAGACCAGTAACAGTTGATTTAACCTCATCCATGTCACAGTGAGGCAACTGGAGATTTGCGTATCACCTGACATGCAAAGTAAAATGAGCGAAACCCAAAAAGTTAAAACACAATTAGAAATGACAAAAAATATGAGAGAAAAATTCCCAGTGGGCATCTGATGTCACCTTATAAATGTTTGTCTGACATCAGGATGACGTCTGGGACATCAGGTAACTCGGGTCAAAATGAGCAAGAGGTTATGTTAGGCAGTGGCGTCCCTATGGGGGGGCACGGGGGGGCACGTGCCCCCCCATATTGGACCTGTGCCCCCCCAGGTGCCCCCCCATATGAACTTTCCAACCTTGGCTAAAATATACAATTAGTATTGTGGGTGCCCCCCCAGAGAATCGCGTGCCCCCCCAGGTGCCCCCCCGCTCAAGACCCCCTAGTTACGCCACTGATGTTAGGTATATATAACACATTTAGTTTAACAGAGTTAAAGCCTGTGTGTAGTGAGGGTGGCTGTTGAATTTAAAGCTTGTGCCACAAATGTTTGTCATTATATATTATATTGTACTATTAGTCTATTACATTACAATTGATTTACCTTTATTTTGATCACATTAAGAAACTCATAGATATCAAAAACAAATATCCATCTGCAAATACATTTTGCAACAGCAGCCTCCAATGCCAATTTGGACATGGTAATAACAATAACTCACCAGGCTGCATCATTTTGTGAGGTTAAGGGCACTCAGTGAAAAGAGTAATTACAATCCGAACACTCGTTGCAATAAATGGGAATAAACAGAGAGATATTTCTGATTGACTTGGAGCACGAAAATGATTCCATGAAGAAAAAACTTTCCTATTATCATAACAGAACATGTATATATCCGGTAAAGATTAGTCATGACAATTCGGAAAAATATTTCGGATAATTTACAAAGTGTCACTGTCATAAATCATTCAATCCAAGCACTGTACCAAGCAAAGGCTGTATCTACCCAATTACAGAGTAAGAAACATAATACTTCATTTTCAGAAAGTACCTAACAATAGTAATAGAGCCTCATATTTGACCAAGAAATGAAATGCTTTGTGATAACTTTTTGTTATAAGGCATCAGTGTGAACCTTTGAGTATGAGAAATGGAAACAGGGAAACATCAGAGGAGACCACCAAGAGATGGACTTACATTCATCTCAAGCTATTCAGTTACTGAGCAATGTCACAAGACCCAGCTGACAAATTCAACTTTGTTTGCTTTCCTGATAAAGAGACCCAACAGTCCTCAACCTACAGATAGCAGAATGGACAGCAGGGACACCAGGACACAGTCACACATATAGACTTGGTAAATCAACAACAGGCAGCAGTCACATAGCAACAAACAGCTAGTGCCCATCACAGACACCAGTGGGAGATTGACAGAGAATTAAACTAGTTTCCAAAGTGTGCCCTATCAGCGTGCCTCGGCGGCCCAACGTCCGCCCAAAGCCGGTCCGATGCTGCTGACATCGGACCGACACCGGACCGACGCCGGACCGCCGAGGCACGCTGACAGGGATATGGCTCTATAAAACAGTGACTTAACTTTCTTTATGTTTGGGATGCGCTGTGTATGTATGTGCACATGGTTCTGAAATTAAATCTTTCAACAACCAGAGGTTTTGCCGCAGAAATCACATTTGAAGCTGCAAGCTGTAATAAAAATTGCTCAATGACAAAAATATTGTTTGGAAGGCAACAAGAAATGTTGATCTTTTCAGTATTGAAGTGTTCGTATAGGTCGTATGAAGCGTGAATATCACCCGCACAGCTTCTCACCAAGAGCACAGTAGCTGAAGTAAACAAGAGTTTAAACTTGGAAGTCCATATTTTGGTTAAAAGAAAAATTGAGCGAGAAGCTGTTCAAATACATACAAATGTGTTTAATCATCTGGGGAAACTGCATAAAACTCTTTGGAACTGAGTTAAGGCAGCATTCTGAATGATTTTACCTACATGCATGATGTATCAATCACAGAAATCAAAGCTGGACTGACATGGAGAACTTTGGCAGGTCACAGCACTATACATTCTAAAATTATGTATACAGCACAGTGCATTGTTTTACTGTTTAAGAACATTTTGCTTTGCAATTTTCAACAGTCTGCATGTGACGTGCCATTGGTTGCAAAGCAAGGTTTAGCTACAAATCCCTGACAAATCTGGTCTCCTGAATTCTGTTATTGGATGTAAATCCTGGGTTTTGATGCATGAGAATCCAGGGAGCCAGCAGTGTTTCTTCACCCTTTGAATCTTCATACAGAGTTTCTTTTCAGTTTGCATACATATACTTCAGTACAGAACAAATGCCAATAATTGTATTTATATATCAGGAAATAGGGACATTACATGGTGTTCTTCAATAACATTCCCCAATATACGTTGCATATTTCTGCATGATTACTTCCATTTGTAGAAATGACTTTCAAGAACAAGTTGAATTGAATCTTCCCCCACTTTATTTACTCACACAATAAGCAACGCAGATAATCTACAATTAAATAAAAAAGTACCAAATAAATATCTTTAAAAATTCAGTGTTAGATAAGTCAATGAAATATAATAAATTGTTTAATGATATCAAAATTCCAATGAATCAAATACATTAATTTCATATAAATCTATCATCAATTTGACTCACAAGAAACTATGGGGAACTATACCTTATGGCCTATCTCAAAAATAATGAAGCCAAAGTGTGACATGACCATCAAAATTTTGAAATGTATTTTTGTATGAAATGACCTAAGCATGTTGTAAAGAACATATTTAAGTTCCAGAAACTATGTTGGCCATGGTGCTTTGATGAGAAGAAATAATATATAACAGCTGAATATTACAGAATTTTTAAAAGTTTGTTTTTCATGGCATCGAAACATAACTGGGCTGAATGGCAATTTGTCATGAACTTAAATCCGTTTTCTTTATTTGGCAACAACTGGCACATTTTTAAAAGCCTTCTGGACGATTGTCATTCAAATACACCAAATATATTTTGAGGAACACCCAATATTTCGAAATTTTTCGGAAATTTCTTTTCAAAACTTACATATAATAACCCCAGAAGCATATTTTTTCTTTTAAAATGATTTTAACTGCCCTATGTTATGCGTCTTTATGTAGGCTTCAAATTGATACCAAATAATTGCCACCGAAGTGAATGTCTGCTCAGCAAATGATGATAGAAGTGTGATTTTTTGCCCATTTTTCGACATAAAAAGCTGATTTTAAGTACTGGTGTGATATGATATGAATCTTCAGAAAATGTTCTGGTTTTGACTCAAATCGATTTTATATTAATTATCAATCATAACTGGGGGTAAAATACAACCATTTACAAAATAAAAAATATTTTGTTAATGTTTATTGCCTTTTTAGACAATTTGGCCCCAAATTTTAAAGAATGCTCCATAAATGTTAAAATTTCTGTAATTAGGCAATGAAACGTACTCCAACTATTGAAATTAATTTTTAATTTTCACTCCAAGTGATATTAGAATGATCGCTTTACTGTTTGTCAGAAAAAAAATTGAATATGATCAAAATTTTTCAGAGCGTTACGCGTGCGACGAACATAACTTTTGAATTTAATCACCAGAAACCAGTCAAAAACTTGGGTTAGTTCATAGATTAATAAAACGTCATAGATGTACTATATTTTGAGCCAATCCAGATTAAAAACAGAGCTTTCATAGCACTGTAGCATTTGAAAGTACTCTTGGTGTTACGCGTGCGACACATTCACCTTTCCAGCTATTCATTGGAATTTTTCCATGAACCAGGTTTTCCAGAATCATAAAAAGCTCCAAAACAACTAAGTAGATGTAATACTAGATCTCAATGGCAAAAAGATTCAACTGAAATATTTTAAAGGGAAACTAGAGCATTTCTGATCAGGAACATTCAAATTTGACTCAATTTTACAAAGTCAACCTTTGAACCCAAAAAACTCAATCATGTCAAAACAAGTGGATGGAAGTGCTTGTTTCAATGGATTTATGAAGCCTTGGGATGTGGAGATTCCAAAAATTATAAGGAAATAGCAATGGAACATGTCAAACTTTGTAAAATTGAAAGAATTCATCATGTGAAAAAGTCTATGTCACGCTAAATAAGTGAAAAAATGCATGTTTTCCGATATACTTTCCTCTCTATCTCAATAACCTTTTGACGAATTGCCATGAAATTTTCAGGATTTTGGCATAAGAATGTATTTAAGGCAAGACTGTAATTTGAAGTTGTTTCATACAGCTGTTATCAAAATGTGTGACCCTCAGTGAAAACCAGCTGTGTGGCTTCATTATTTTTGAGATAGGCCTTATGTGAACTATAAGGAACCCTCATTTGATTGGACCTTGCATTGATTGATTTAACATGTTACCATGAAATACTTCATATAGCATATACATTTTTAAAGATAAGAAAAGAAAATCTAGACAAAAGAATTTTCGAAGTTACCTTGTGTTTGGTACACTTACATGAAGCTCTTCTTAATCTTACCCCTTCTCACCTTTTTGACATGATCTCTTACCAGATCACATTTTATCTAAGATTCCATCATATTTTTAGGAAACCTCGTCTCATCTCACTTTCCTACTTCCATGCTCACTGTTGGGTTTATTACTCTGCAATCATGTGGCTATTTCCCAGCTGCAGACTGTCCTACAATGACTGCCAATTTGCTCTACTTTGCGGCTAGGTGGGTCTATTCATCTATTTATTTCTTGCTGATAGCTGAAATTCTTTCTCATCTTGAGTGATGCGCTCTGCTGTTGAACCTGTCATCAAAACATCCAATTTTTTCATGGCACTACTGGAGAATTGGATGAATCTTTTAAAAGAGCCCATATTTCAGATGGAGACACGGCTAGAGTGACAAACAACTAGACAGACAGACAGATCGGAGCTATTTTTGGTCAGATATTTCAACAGTCATGCAGTTACAACTGAAGCCAGATTTTATGATATGAGGAAGTCCTATATTAGATACTGAAGTTTGACCAAGAAAGAACAGTTTTTGTGGTCATTTGTTGCAAAAGACACCACTGAGCTTACTGCATCACCACAGAGTCTGGGATTTAGAGGATGAGGAACATCAGGGGCGTCCACCAAGAGATGGACTTACATTCATCTCAAGCTATTCAGTTACTGAGCAATGTCACAAGACCCAGCTGACAAATTCCCCTTCGTTTGCTCATCTGATAAAGATGCACTCTTGACACACAGACGACTGGACAGACAACCTGGCACAGACAAAGCAGCCCAATAGTAAGCCAGCTGCAGACAGACAGACAGTGACAAACAAACGGCAGACAAACCAACAGGGGAGTCCATGTAAACACTGCAATGAGATCGATAAAGAACTTGTCTAGCATACAAACATACAATGTGTGGCTTGGCCCAAAAGAAGAATCGAATGCTTGCATACACCAACTGTCTTTATGTTTGAGATGCGCCCCGTGTACATGTGCATAGAACTCTGGAATTAGATCTTTCAACTGCCAGAAGTTTAGCCTCAGACATCACATTTTGAGTCTGGCGTCTTCCTGGGTGGAATAAATCGCAAGCTGAAAAATGTAAATCTTCAACATTATAAATATGTTTACAGGGACTAAACACAAGAAGCCTGAATGTCAGCCTTTAAGTATCAGGCTTTCGCAAGAGTTTAAGGTTGTGTTTTAAAGGCAGGTATCAAGAAACCCTTTATGTGTAGGTTTGTTCATGGGACTCCCAGGAACGGGAAATTGTTGGGAAATGTACAAAAAACTGAAACTGGGAGAACCGGCATCACAAACTGGGACTGGATGTAGTGAAAAAAATGTATTCATCATTTATCAAAACAATTTGATTATTAATCCTAAGCAACGAAAAGTCATAAAAATTTTTATTTATAGGCAAGAGAGGAGTATTTTTTATATGGACGTATAGTAGGGTTAATGAACATGAACATTCACTACAGTTGTTGTCAAAATATGGGCTGGATTAGTAATTTTAACACAATGATGTCATTAAATTGTCAAAAGGATTTATAAAAAATGTCTACAATATTCGTAAGCTTGACCTCTTTTTGATTTTATGGAAATTGTCTTTTTTGTGATATCTAAATAAAATATATACTCAGTTTGTCATGCCTATGTAAAAATATTATGTTCAATGGACAGAAATGATGTTTTCCTAATTTATTCTTTCAAGAATGTAGTACATTTCAAAGAACCATGTATTTGTAGTATCACTGTCAATTTTCAAATATGTTCTGTCTTTTGCCTGTCAATAAAATGTCAAATGGTGCTGTCAGGTGCTGTCAGGTGCTGTCAGGTGCTGTCAGGTGCTGTCAGGTGCTGTCAGGTGCTGTCAATTAGTGCCAATATATACTAGGATTAGATGAAGTAACATGTATAGTGATGCTCGATCTAGTAAAATCAGAGAATTTTGTCACCAAAGAGCTGACCAACAACTTACCTGGTTTTGGCATATTTTGAAACGAAATTCATGAATACTAAATATGCAAGGAGACACAACTAGAATAAAAAAGAACAGAAAGACCTTCAAAAGCGAAACAAAGAACCTCAAAATGTTATTAAAACCTATAGAGCTTTCGAAGGGGATGCATAGAATTCAATGAAAAAGAATAATGCTCCTGAATTTTACACTCACTGACCAACAACTTACCTGCATTTGGCATATTTTATTTTATATATAACCACATGAATATTAACTATGCAAGGATTGATAAACCGGAATAAAAAGAACACAAAGACCTTCAAAAGAGAAACAAAGAACCTCAAAATATTGTTAAAACTTAAAAGCCATCAGTATAACAGCACAGCATCTACATTTGGCACAAATGAAGCTGTGTTGGTTCAGATGCACAGAGGTTGTAACTCAATGAGCCGGTTGCAAGAAACTGATACAACAGACAAGACACTAAACTCTTGTTATCTCTCTAATCCTTGTCTTTCGAGGTGCCTCTTCCAAGCAGATTAATTGATTTTGAAAAATGTTCTATTGGTCAATTGATTGGCTCACGGATTTTATGCACAAAGATGAAAGGTGAGAATACTGTGAATACTTTTTGTTCCACCCCTGTGCAGTCAAAAGATACAGATATGTGCAAAAATTAAATAGCAGAGCACAGAAAAAGTGAACGATATGCAAAATACTCACATCAAAATGATTTCCGGAAACATTGATGTTTCTATTTCGAAACAAAATATGACCAAAAATGTGCATGCTATATTCTGAAGTTATAATTGAAACTTCCGACCTTCTCATCCACAATAGATTTAACTGTGGATGCGCACCCAAATAGAACTTGTACTTTACATCATCTGATGCTTTATTCAGTAAAAAATATCCAACTGATCGACAAAACTGCTTGTGATGCACTGTTGTTACAATAGCAAATGAAGACATGTGCACTCCTGTGATGGTTCACTAATGGTTCACTTTGTGTGGGCAGATAAAAGCAAGCACCAAAAACAAACAGTTGAAGAGCTCTTTCTTGTTTCACTCTTTTTCCCTTTACCCATTGGGTACAATGATCAGTATGAGGAGAATCGAAACAATTATAAATTATTCTTCAATTTTATGGATGCACCCTTTCATTTGCATCGTATACAATACAATTCATTGTATATTCAATTTATCGGAAATGTCTTGATCATCAGCTGGTGGTTAATAAGGAGACAATAAGGTAACACAACTATGTTAGCTTAATCGTGACCTTTGGAGATACATGTTTGTTAGTTTTCTTAACACAAATGTACAGACCTTTATGTTTAGAAAACTAACAAACGGTAAGTTTACAATTTTCTTATTTACTTTCAAGAAAATATAACAAATATCAAGAAACCTGGCTTATTTCAGGGATTAAATTTCACTGATCACCATTTAAACCCTACAACATTTGCATTTTTTG
This sequence comes from Platynereis dumerilii, assembly GCA_026936325.1. NCBI lineage: Eukaryota > Metazoa > Annelida > Polychaeta > Phyllodocida > Nereididae > Platynereis > Platynereis dumerilii. The sequence goes on from JAPTHN010000008.1 coordinate 38,829,947, forward strand.
CTTTTTTAAAGTAAACCTAAAATACTAAATTATGAAAAAGGTTATAAACAATTTCGATGTTGACCAAATATAATTTTTTGGAAGTAATCGTGCTTGAATTGTGAATTACTCCTCAAGAGTATCTTGCAAATTATAAAATGTCTCTGTTCTCTAATATATCACTACTGTTGTCAGCATATATTCCTTTTGTGAGGAAATATGCGAACCAAGAAGGAATTCTGCATCAAGAATCAGAGGTGAAGAAACGCCGTTGGCTCCCAGGATTCCCATGTATCAGAACTCTGGATTTACATGCAGTTTCAGCACAGATTTGTGGTAAATTTGTTGCAGGAGGCTGTTAGAGGCGTTAGACAACAAGAACAACATCACAAGCTGTACAGCAAAGTGCTAAATGTCACTTGAAATTTTCGAGTTCAGCTGAAGATTAAACAAACTCTAACTCACTGATATTTAGCAGATAAGATGTAATCCTTTGCAAACAGGATTTGTTACGTAGTCATCACATCCCATACAAGAAAATTAGCATATTCTAAATATGTTTCTCGATATCTCACTTTAAAAAACAATCCTGGAGCTCTTGTGCAAAAGCCTGCAGGCTTAAGTTACATTCAGGCTTCTGTTAACCCTTTAAATATATTTACACTGTGAAGGATTTGCACTTTTGCCAGCTTGCCATTATTCCCGTCAGTCTCAAAAATTGATGTCTTGGGCCAAACATCCGGTTGTTTAAAAGTTCAAATTCAAGGTCATCAACCATACTTATTTTTCATATATTACCTTTTGATTCCCTTGTCAATTAGCACATTTGACTTTGAAAATAGCTGCTTCAGATAGACAATGCAACTAAGTCTAACACATACCAAGAATCTCTGTGCTCATATTATTGGTTGGTACATATGTTATGTCCGATGAAAGTCAAACTCCTCCCAATTTCAGCAGTGGTTTTTTCCCTTGTTTAACCTTTTAAGGTTTTTGTATGCATACATAGTGCATTCGGGTAGAGTTACTTCACTGTCCTTTCAAGTCATGTGATCCATAAATTTCCGGTCTGCATCAACGTGACACACTTCAGCAAAGTAGATTCTCTGGGTGAGGTGACATGGCTGTTAGTCTGAAATTTGAACTCTCATGTTGCAACACAGGAACACATGGGAAACAAAAGTACAAACTGATCTGTTTGTAATGACACTGTGATTTAGGGTGATATGGGAATTTGTGTATTAAATTAATTACATAAAAAAGCAAATAATTAAGAACTGTATTTGTTTCACAAACTGTCACAATAAAACTTTTGTTTCTCTCAATATTACAATTTGTTCTTAAACATACTATCGTTGAAGTTGAAATATTTGACCCATGGCTGTTTCTCAAAGGCAGACATCATGTTGAGGTGATATGAATGAAATTTCTCTTGAAGTACCTAAGGCTGAAAATCCAATAAATTAAATTTTAAAGCAAATCATGCTCTAATGTCATTCTTATCAATGCAAACTACAGTACTTTGGCAGTACCACACAGAAAGAGCAGAGAAGATATGAGGAATATTTTCTGCATTTGGTGAGAGGATATGAGAAAAAATAACCAGATAAGCGAAGCAATCTTGTGGCAAATAAAGGAAATACGTTGGTCATTGCAGAGCATACAATTTCCATAAAATAGCCACATAATTGTATGGGAATAAATTCAACAGCAGAAAGGTGTTGGGAGATGAGATGAGGTCTGTCACATGAAAAACGGAAACGATAAGATCAAATAGTAAGATAAGATATGATTTAGGAAAGGTAATGTTATGATAACGCAATACCTGCCAAATCAGAGGAAAAATAAGAGCATCTTTGAGTAAAATCGACCTTTACAATGTTAAGTTATCCAAAATTGGATAAAGAAAAGGGCAGACCAACATCTTTACCTTTTTTCTATAAGAATTGATACAAGTCAAGTCAATATTTTTTATTAATGTGACCTGCAGCTTACACTGCCCGGCCTCTAAGGCCTACAAGTCACCAGGTGGGCCACAAAGAACACATGCAAAAACAAAGCAAAACATCAGTATGAATAATTGAAAATCCTCATTTCCTACATTTATAAGCATTCTTTATAAATTTTGCTAGATAAGTACACAATTGTTTACAATTTAAAATAGATTTGAATTTGTCTAGTTCATCCAAATTTGAAAAATTGTCAATAAATTTTACACAATTCTCAAACAAAATATTTCTTTGAACAGTGTGCAATGTACAATTCATCAAAAAAAGTTTTTCATCTTCAATTTCATTTACATTACAATTTTCCAATGGAGTAATAGGGGAAGTAAATCTACCTATTTCTATTGACAAGGGCAATATTCCTAACCTGAATTGAGCAAGAAATGATCTCTCAGAACGATAATTACTCTATTGAGATAATATTACCTCATTTTAATCATTTTTAAATATAAGATAAGTTCTAAGTTTTGGAAAATTAGCAAGATCCTGTTTCCATCGATTTTTATAACTTTCAACTAACCTGGTTTCGGTAACTTTCAATACACGATCTAAGCAGAATTCATCAGACATAGATTCAAATAAGTCAAGCTGATCAGTAGCCTCAAAAATCTGTTTAACCTCCCAGGCCCAATTTTTTTAATTCGATATTTTACAAAGGTCAACATCATGTAAAAATATTCTTTTTACTATCCTAGAATTATCTAATCTAATCAACCTGCACCAAATGCGGACCATATTAACTTTTCTTCTTATTTCACTCGGAGTCCAACCTAGATCTCCCCACACTGCCAAATTTGGTGAAAAATGATGCACTCCCAAGAAATAGCGCAACATTTTATTCTCCATAACTTTAGAACTATCATACGTTTTATAACCCCAGACTGCAGAAGCATAGTCCATGATGGGATGAATACACTTTTTACATAATTTTTCAAACAACTGAAAATCTAATGTTTTCAAATTACGTAATTTTGATAATATCAAACCGACGGCTCTGCATGAGCTCTCAGAAAGAACCTTTGCTGACCTGGAAGTTCATATTTTCTTCAAGAATTATTCCCAAATATTTGTATTTATGATCGACCACAAGGGACTCTTGAAAACAAATAAAGTCATAATCAGTTCTGGGTACTAAAGGATTACTAAAGTGCACCACCTTTGCTTTATCTACATTCATTTTCAGTCTCCATTGCATACACCAATCACAACATTATCTATCATTCGCTGTAAAACAATTTCATTTTCAGCTAAGATAACCAAATCATCAGCATAAAGTAAAATATTAACAATCTCATAACCGAATTTAGCACCTAGGTTCATAACATTTAGTTCAACTGCTAGGTCATTGATAAACAAAGAAAATAAAGTGGGTGAAAGTGGGTCCCCTTGGCGAACACCTATGTCATTGTTAAACCAATCAGTCACTGAATCATTAATTTTTACAGCATAAACCTGACCTAAATACAAAGCTTTTATGGCCTTATAAAACTTTCCATTTATACCATTATACAACAACTTATAAAACAAGCAATCTCTATCTACAGAATCAGAAGCCTTTGCCATATCTATAAAGCAACAAAAGGTTGATAAGTTCTGTAATTGCCTTGTTCTAATTATACTAGTGATTGTATACAAATGTTCTAAACAAGACCTAGACTGACGAAAACCATTTTGGACATCAACAACAGCACCTGTCATCTCTAAAAATACAGTTAGACGAGCATTTAATAAGGCAGCATATAATTTACCCAAACATGAAATAAGACTGATTCCACGATATAACCTTGGGTTGCGGGGATCATTTTGTGTTCCCTTGGGAATAGGTTTGATTAGAGCTTTTCCCCAAGCTGAAGGGGCGAGTCCATTTTCAAAACAGAATGAGAACAGTTTGAGCAATAGGTCTATCGAGGAATCATTCTTGAACACTTCATTAATATACAATGCACAGAATTACACCTGAAGTATTTGCAGTAGAAGACTTTCTGTCACAATAATAACAAACATGATTAACTGTAAGGTGCAGACCTAGGTAGTGGTCAAGCATCAAATCATGCAAACCAAGCCTGAAAATTACTAAGGATTACACATAGGATAACCCTGAGATAAAACAAAGGTGGTCGAAAGATTCCCAAGGTTGACACAAGGCCACAAGAGGAAGAGGGAAGAGAATACAGGAGCAAGAACTTGGCAAGAAGACACGTAGGACTCTTTGACACAGCATCAAGCTCTAATCAGAGAAGTGTGTCACCAAAGAGAGTGAGGTGCAAGAGCTAAGCTGCTGAGTAGAGTTGCAGATTGCTCGCTTCCTGCACTGATCCTCGACTGATTTGGCCAGTTAACAGGCATCATCTCTCCTTTAAATCTACTTCTCCTGCCACTTTGGTAGCTATTTTATGTCTCTTTTCCTGTCCAACTATACTGCCTTTTGAGATATTTTCAACATATGCAGGCAGTGCATGCATCAGGCTTTCAGAAGAAATTTGATTGGCTGAAATATACTGTCAGCAGGATATATCACTGAGACCATTGTTCTATTCACTTTAATTTTGTCACATTACATTCTCTAGACTGTATCCCTATTTGATTTTGGCTAGAATAACATCCATGCCCGCAAGTGATATTGCATGAAGAAACAAGCATATGACACAAAATTTCAATTTTCCAGTGTTTTTTGTACTTTTGAGTAGAGTTGCCAATTGCTAGCTTCCTGCACTGATCCCCGACTGATTTGGCCAGTTAACAGGTACTACCTATCCTTTTAATCCACTATCCAGCAACTTTATTTCGTATTTTATGTCTCTTGTTTGTCAAACTGAACCTTTTGAGATTTTGCCAACATATTAAGTTTGGCTCCAGGGTATTCTCACAAGAGGCCAATGAGCATAATTGGATGAAATTTAGATTAGTTTCCGCCAAGAAAATCATCATTTCTCTCTGCATTTTCATTTGGTCACCTCTGAGAAAGCTCTTTTTTGCGATGCTTACGAGTGTTACCTGTGTCGCCTGGAGATTATTCTAACTTGTAATTAATGTAGTGCTAACCTACAGCACTGATCTCACACTGCTGACTTATTTGGCCCGTTAACAGTCAACATATCTGCTTCAGATATCTTTTCAGCCAATTTGATGGCCGAGACAACACCTGAAGCAGATATAAACTTATTCAAATAACACATTGGATGAGATTTAAAACTTTATTCAGACTTATTGCAATATTCTATAAGCAACCTTGTTTCAAGTACAACAAAGATGACCAGCATACTATTCTGTTGCATTTTATTTTGCACTTGAGGTAGTAGCGATCATAAAAGATATTTAAGACCACATTTTTACCAAGCAAGGTTAAAATGAGACGTAGATTTAAGATTCTGTCACTGAAAAAAGGTAGTGTTAACTTAGGAACCACTACACTGTCATACGACGGTAAAATTTGGCTTGTAAGTTTAAGAGGAGGATAGAGTGCTGAGAATAAGCAATCAAAATTACATGCTCACACTTAAATCTTCCAGATATGGATAAATTGCAGTCATGTTTCTGAAAATATAGTGCATCCACAGTTGTATTTTTTATGGTATGGTTTAACAGTGCACAGTTCTTTGAGAGGTGGATCACAGACCTCATAAATCTTGGGTCCACGGGTTGAGGTGACTAGCTCCCCATAAATAACCAGGAAATGGAGGGTGTCAGGGTTGTGGCCATTAGATGGTCAAACAAAAAATGGCGAGTTGTGGGTCCATCCATCCTTTGCAATGACCAGTACCAATGAAACACACATAAACTGGCAAGCTGCCTCCTCGCTGAACTTAAGGTGGTCTTCGTTTAGTCAGGTAGTTTCCCAGAGTTCATAACGTAACTAAACACTGACATGATGACCATGCTGTATTATGGGTACAGGAAGTCCTGACCTGAATATAAATGGTGGCCATTTCAGCAATGTCCAGTCCAACGGTCAGTGGCACAGGCCTGACCCAACAAGGCTGACATTGAGTCAGTGGTTAGCCATTACAAAACCCCCAATCTTACTATTATGAAAGTCTTTTAGGTGTAACACGTTGCTTACAAATATGGAGCTTTCACCCTGCTGTAACAGCTGCTACCTTACGATTTTGTGTACGTATTTAAATTGTGTGTACTGTTGAACTTTATATATTTCATGTATTGAGTATATAACTATAATATATTATATAGATATCTGTCAACCTAATTTGTCATATTTATCAGTCCGTTGGAGTGGTTCTGGACTAAAAAGGGGTAGTCTGCAACACTGCACAGGTTGTGAGAGAAACTTTGTTTGTCATACACCACCACTCTCAGCTGCTCCCTGGAAACAGGTAGAGCTAAACTGGCGACCCGGGACATTGCACGACTCAAGAAGAAGAAGAAGAAGAAGCCACTGCCAAGAAATAGTAAATAGATATGTCTTTCAAAAAAGGCAGTTATAGGTGTTCTTTACTTCTTTCAAAGACTGCCAAAATGAAAGAATTTTCTAAAAAGCAAAGCTGTTGAGTGGTAGAGAAGCAGGAGCTAATTTTAGCAGTAGACATTTTCTGGGGTGAAATCTTTGATTAGGTTATAAGCCGGAAGGGTGCAGCACATAGATCTCCATCATGCCTTCATGGTCACTGATTCAGCACTACAGACAGCAATATATCTAAAGTAAATTGTCCTGGCCACTCAGTAAAGACTAAACTTAGTCAAGTGGGAGGTTTTTTTCTATATTTTTACTGATAATACAGTTGTTGTAATTATTATTTTGAAGTTGCCGGCAAAGGACATTACTGGACTGCATGCAGGAAGTTGGATTCTGAGAGGAAGTTCAGGTCATGCAGTGCCACTTCGGTCAGCCTACATCGCATTGCACTGTTGACAGTCAGGACTTTGAGGGGTTGGATCACAGAGCTCATAAATCTTGGGTCCATGGGGTTGGATGATCAGCTCCCCATCAAAAACAAAGAAATGGAGGGTGTCAGGGTTGTATCTATCAGATGGTCAAACAAACCATGGCTAGTTGGGGGTCCACCATCTCACCTAGTGTCCAGTGACAATGAAACATGCATAAACAACCCAACCGGCGGTTGGCTGGACTTAAGGTGGTCATCGTTTAGTCAGATAGTTTCTTTGACTTCATAATGTAAATTACTACTGACATGATGACCATGCTGTGTTATGGGTAGAGGAAATCTTGAGCTGAATATAGATGGTGGGTTTTTTTCACCATGGTGGGTCCAGGGGTATATAGCAGTGGCTGACTCAACAAGGTTGACTTGCACTAAAGAGGAACCACAACTAATCTACCAAGCTTCCTTTACTCTGTAGGAAGAGGTTAAATATGGAAACTGGCGCCATCATGCACTTTCTTATTGAATTAAATCCCATTGTCATGTAAATATGTAATTCTTTATTTTGATACCTACCTGCTATTTCCTATAACGTGAAAATTAGTCCTGCTTATACTTAGCATTAACTGATGGTGTGTAGACCTTGGCACCTGCCATAAGACACGCTTATGATGTAATTGTGCACTTGACAGAACCAGTGAGCACTTGACAGGAATGCCAGTTGCTGAAATTTCGGCCTTTGAACAGTGAACACACTCTCTCTGTTTATGTATGCTGATGCTGGACAAATCGAGACTAGTGCACACCTGTTCCATGCACTAATATAAGAGGGTCAAAATAGTCGGCCAACTTTCGTTTGTAGTGACAACTTTAGAATTATTTTCTATTATTTTACTGATAATAGAGTTGGTGTAGTTATTATTGTGAGGATGCTGGCAAAGGACATCACTGTACTGCATTAGGTAGGTCACATACCGACTTGCTTTATGTGATAGCCTTCTTCCTGCATTAAGTAGTATTTTTAGTGAATTCAGAGACTGCACCCCAATGAGAGACCACTTCATGACAACAGAAGGGCCAATCTTATAATGCAGGGACCACTGTAATACAGTTTAGTAAGATGGGAAGTGGTGGAGTTGTAGTGGTTTTCACTTGACAACTGTCAACCTTTCTGAGTAAGGCCTGTGATCCTTGGACTGGACATTGCTGAAATGGCCGCCATTTATATTCAGGTCAGGACTTCCTGTACCCATAACACAGCACGGTCATCATGATTCATGTCAGTACTAAGTTACCTTATGAAGTCTGAGAAACTATCCGCCTAAACGATGACCACCTAAAGTTCAGCCTGGAGGCAGCATGCCAGTTTATGCCTATTTCATTGCAGCGGGACACAGGGCTAGATGGATGGACCAATAACTAGCCACGGTCTGTTTGACCATCTAATGGGCATTACCCTGACACCCTCCATTTCTTTGTTATTGATGGGGAGCTGGTCACCTCACCCCGTGGACTCAAGATTTATGAGGTCTGTGATCCACCCCTCAAAGGACTGCACACTGTTAAACAATTCCATAAAAAATACAACTATGTATGTAGGCCTACTATATTTTCAGAAAGTGAACAACCATTTTTTTCCGTATATCACAGTTTCTGAACCCTTTGCACTTCTAACCTTATTTGTGTGCATTTTTCTCTAACAAACATGGCCATAGCTGTTACTTGTGTTAATAATAAAGCTGAACACCATCTTCTATGTGTAAACATATATTCGTACATAAAGTGACATTTAGATATGATTTTTAATGAGAGTCTCCCACACTGCATGCGTGTTCAAAAGTTTCTGAACCCTTCTGAGATGTATACAATCAACAACTTGTATGGACCTTTTGCAAAAATTTTACCCAGCACATAAAAGGTGCTGTTCAGTTTTACTATTACCCAATTCACATGCTATGCCTGTATTTGCTGGAGAGATGCACACAAATATTTGGCCAATTTTCAAATCAAACCCGTATATGTGTATAATTTCGCTATGTTGTGAAAATATAACATACATTTTCACAGTGTTTTCAGTGCTCAATCGCTGACCCTGAAGGCATGATGATGGAAATCTATTTGTTTCTAGTAATAACTTGTTCACAAGATTTCGCTCTAGAATACGTTTGCTACTTAAATTATAGTTCAATGACTCTCCTTTTCTTTGGAAGAGCTTTGCTTTTAACAAAATCAGATCTTTATCATTAAAAGTCAGACACTCAAATTTTCTTGTTTTTCTTTTTGATTGTCCTTAAAAAGCTTTTGCACTAGTGCTTTAATTCAACTCTTGACTTACAATTTAAAAAAAAAAGTCATATCCAGTTTTGCTTCTTAACTCAATTTTTCTTTCGTTTTTTAGAAATGGTAAATAAACAACAACACATGCAGTCATACACCTAGTTTATATATTTATAAAGTCTTTGCAAAATGAGTGAATAAATGGTGCCAATCCGCTGGCTTGATCTGCAGAACTCTGCATGTACAGGACAGCATTATAACAGCACTATAATTATTAAATCAAACATGCAGGAATGACTTCCAAGTAACATAAGCATCGCAAAAATAGTTTTCCCATGGCAGTTAGAGGTGACCAAATGAAAATGCAGAGAGAAATGATGATTTTCTTGGTGGAAACTGTTATGAATTTCAGGCGACTGTGATTGTGGACATCTGTGTGAACACCCAAGAGCACACACTTCATATGTTGTCACAATCTCAAAATTATTATCGCTACGACTGCTTTTGAAGCAAATAGAAATTTAAAATTTTTTACATTTTGTCTAGATATTTTATACGCAAATTCCCACATCCCTAAGCATAATTTCATTACAAGCAGTGTGAGATCTGTACTTTTAATTCCTGTATGTGTTCCTGAGTTGCAACATGTTTCAAATTTCGAACCAGCAGTTGTTGATGTGACCTCCGCCATGTCACATTGATGCGAACCGGAAATTTATGGAACATGTGACTTTATAGGATAGTGAAGTAACTTGACCCGAATGCACAATGTGTATACAGAAACCTTAAAAGGCAAAACCAGGAAAAAATGCTGCCGCAGTTTGGAGAAGTTTTATTCTAATAGGACATATATAATTATATAATGCATATAAATCTGTTTTGCAGATCAGTTGTTACAACCCCAGACCTCAGCTCATCCTGACTAATTACAGCAAAGGTTGGCTAATGTATCTATTTTTTTTTGTTAATTCAAGTATTTCTTCTCAATAAAATAATATCTCTCATACCCTCATATTGGCTATCTACATGTGGAGGTGATATTTTCAAAGCTGGACGTGTCATAATGACAAGTGGATCCAAATGTATCATGAAAAATAAGTGCATATAATATATATATGTACAATGCAATGAAACAACAAAATGGCTCATATTTCTGTACTCAATGCTCAGTATTTGGTCAAGAAATGAAATTCATTGTGGTCATTTGTTGTAATAGAAGGAAGGAGTGCACTGCATCACCTGCAGAATGAAAGCGTGTGTGAGATAGGAAGGATGAAGTGAGATGCCATTGGTACTCTGAGCATTTTAATTATGTGTAGCATGGCCGTTGCAAGCTGGCAAATGGATAGTGAAAGTGGGGTGAAGGGTTATCACCCAGTGTTTACCAGTGAATGAAATGAAAAAGAGGAATTACTAAGTAGTAAGGAAACGAACAATTTTATAAAAATGTGTACATAATGATTGGCCTATGGGGATTTTTGTGAAAGACTTTCGTGTAGAGTTATCACTGTGGCAAAACAGGACGAGGGTAACTGAGTTACCCTCGACGACGTCTCATTTTGTCAAAATTAATTGAAAAATCTAGGTCATCCCATTGGATCCCATGTTAAAAGAAGACGAAGGTAACTGCTTTTCCAATAATACAAAGACGAAGGTAACTGTATAAGGTGACGAGGGTATTTGCAGCTAAACAGTGTATTAAATCAATGCAGTTTGGCCAAGGTTGATTGAATATGAGGAAGGCAGTCACTGGGGTGGCTCTAAAAAGCATAGCAAAAAATAAAAGTTAAAATTTTTGGTGGGCCACCTTTTCAAATCGTGCCTATTATGGAAAAAATTATGCTTGCAAATTTTCACACAAATTTGTTAAAATTTAGAGATGGCCCACGGCCTTTGAAGTTTTTGCATGTGTTTCAAGTGTTTTTCTCTACTTTCGCTCTGTGATATTCAGGCAAATCAAGCTGCACAACCATGCAAATAGAACGGTTGGACTGGTATTACAGGAATTCGCGTTGCAGTTGATTTTCGGATTTCAGAGATGTGAGTTTTTTGCTAAATCTTGTTTTTGCCATTAGCACTGAATGAGAGAGTTAATTCTATATCGTTTTGCATTCAAAAGGACGGCATTTAAATTAGAGAGTAACCCCAAGCATGAAATGTGTCAAAAATTGGATAATAAAAATACAATTAAGAAAATTGTACAAATGCACGTGACGTGTCGTAGCCTACATGACGTATGGTAGGCATATGTCTGCATTTGAATCCTGTGAAGCACACTAATAACTGACAAAAACTAAAACAACTAAACTGAGGAAAATGTTGAAACTCGCATGTTTGGCTGATTTTTCAAATCATCTGTGAATCATTTTGTAATTCCGTTGTTGATTAGTGGAAATCCATGCCTTCTATGACCAGTGATTTACTTGGATTCATCCGACCATGGAAAATATTAATCTATCAATCACACAGCCGTGATCTGATCAGCTCAGACCGCATTTTGTGATAAAAATTAATTCACATTAGGCCAGTAAGCTCTCAATTTTGACAGAAACTGCTTCCCAGGTAAATGATGAGATAGACAGTCAGGTGGAGAGATGAAAATATAGAGACATACAATTAGATAGAACCATTGTGTTTAGGTAGACAGACAGACAGACAGACAGACAGAGATAGATAGATAGATAGATAGATAGATAGATAGATAGATAGATAGATAGATAGATAGATAGATAGATAGATAGATAGATAGATAGATAGATAGATAGATAGATAGATTGGTAGGCAAAGATACTATAACCTTGACTTGCTTGACAGTGGTGCCTGGCCTGGCAGAGTGCATTTCTATCAATCAATCAATCAATCAGTCAGTCAATCAATCAATCAATCAATCAGTCAGTCAGTCAGTCAATCAATCAATCAATCAATCAATCAATCAATCAATCGGTCAATCAGTCAATCAATCAATCGGTCAATCAATCGATCAACAAATCAGTCAGTCAGTAGGTCAACCAGTCAGGCAGTCAATCAGTCAGTCAGTCTATGAGTCAATGAGTCAATGAGTCAATGAGTCAATCAATCAATCAATCAATCAATCAATCTATCTATCTATCTATCTATCTATCTATCTATCTATCTATCTATCTATCTATCTATCTATCTATCTATCTATCTATCTATCTATCTATCTATCTATCTATCTATCAAATCGAGAATACAAAGAAATATACAACTAAGATCTATGGAATTTAAATGCATCTTATATAGCTTGAATGCAGAGCCTACATAGCAAAATAAATTTATTTAAAAATGCGGTCTGGTGTGGTAAAACATAAGTGAATCAGTGATCATACAAGATATGAACGCCCACCACTAATTGCCGGCCAATAACAACAAGCATACTCCTGATGATTGACAATGATAACAAAAGATTAGCAAACATGATTCCACATTTTATAAGTTTATTTAGGTTTGCCATATACTGAAATAAACAGATAAACTGACTAAATGGATTTGAACCGAACAGCTTCTCCATGTGCGCAGAACTGAATGGAAAACTTTCACATATGAGTAGTTTTCTACCATACGTCACGTACAGCCAAACTGACAGGTTCTTAAGTCCAAAAAGTCTACTGCTATGCGAATTCCTGTAATCAGAGCTTCATTTTGAATACCAATTTGGATGGTCTGTGATGCTTTGTTTTAACCTTTAATATTCTGAATGTTCATTCTGAAAATTTGCTGATAACCTCATGTTCGCCTGATTTTTCTTAGTTTTTGTAATTTTTACCGTAGTCATATCCTATAGTCAACAAGAGAGCATGTGCGAAGAGTTTTAGCCTTAAATTCAAATACTTTCATTGGATAATGCTTTGGGCTGCACGACAGTGCACGTCCCATATTTTAGTAGCCGGCAGGTTAATTTGGACAGGAGTACAAAGCAGTATGGAAAGAATGATTGAACTGCTGTCAAAAGTGAATGTAGGATCATGGCAATCATCCCCACTAAGAAGGATGGATTCATCACCAAGAAATCCATGTTATTGAACTGCACAAGCAAAGGCCTCTAAAAACATATTTGAATTAAGTTATGAATGCACTGATTGGTTTTGGTTGTCGTTTAACTAACATGAAAGGTACGCACTTCTTACAGAAGAAGTCAAGCGTTTTAGTACTGCGACAATCACCACCTGGCTAAACTACACAAATGTTACATAGGTAAAGCATAATGTGCTCAGTCAAGTCATGGTCTTTGCTTTTAACTTCAGCTGTCAAAGGGGAAAAAAAATCAAAACTCATCTCGTATTTGTCAATTTTAATTTGCATTTGTATCTGTATATTATTTGTCCCCTGGTGTGGGGAAATTTGTTGTGAACCTTCCACTGAATGCAGCCCAGGGCAGCCACGGAGCAGTGCCTGTGGGCAGAGGATACAGGAACATTGCACAAGGTTCGCATGCTGTAGCACTCCAGTGTTGGTGATCACCGTATGATGATGATCGATGAGAAGACTCACTGTGATTGATGACGAGGGTAATTGCTTGTAAATTGTGCATTAAACACTACCAACATCTTGTCTACATGTGATAGAAGTTAATCAGGCAGGATGGAGCTTCACAGGTAGATCATTATCTGGAAATAATTGAAATCCCAGGTAGGGAGAAAAAGAGAAAGATGAATATGAAAAGATACATAATAACAAGGGTATAGGGACCATGGAGAGAACAGGAATGGTGGGAGGGGGCAGTTGGACATTTTAAAAAGGGAGAGATGAGAAGTAGGATAATGGACAGAAAAGGAAGACAGAGATTTGAAGGTGAAAACAAGAAGACTGGGAGGTGAAGAGGAAAAGGCTATGCATGCAGAAAGAGGATGGAAGAATTCCTTCACTGACCATAACTGTGCGCAGAAATGGTAGGCTAATTGTTGGAAAAATATCCAAAACAAATTTATCACAATTTGGCGAGAAATCTGGTGATAAGAGTTACACTTTTATTGAACTAAAAAGTTATACAGTTTTAGAAAGTCAAATATTAACTGGTCTTCATTATTTGTATTTATCCCAAATAGTGTTCACTACCTTGGTATCACTATGAATTTATATCAACCACTTTGATGAAGTTCCCAGTTCTTTATTTTCTCAGAAAAGGTCCAAACACAAGCACCTGCAAATCCCAATCTCCACACATATATACAGCAAGTTCTAGTTATGTAACATTTTTGCGTACATATTAGGACCAATACTCCAAAATTGTAGAAGTAATTCCTCTCCCCCATTATCTTCCCCTGTCATGGTCTTGGTATTCTAATTCTTGATATCCCTACACTAGCAATTGTGCAGCGAACGAATTACGTACGTAAATTCTACGTACGAAACTCACAAAAAAGAGCCGATCCGTATTACGTACGTACATTTTCGTATGAATTTCGTACGAATTCATAAAAATGTCACACAGGTACTTTTCGGTAACTTTGGCCATTTTAGGGCAATATAGTTATCACAAATGGTTTAAGTTTAGACCTTGCATAGGCCTACCTAAAACAAAATCAGCAAATAAGTCGAGATATAGCCCAAAAACCAACTGAAACACGTATCAAATCCGTACGAAAATTTACGTATGTTTTACGTACGTAAATTTTCGTACGTATTTCATACGTGAAAACTACCAATTTACATACGAAATTCACAAGAAAGAACTACGTACGCTGCACAATTGGCCATGTAGTTTGTCTGGCTGTCACTCCTGCTTTGATCTTGTCTGCGATATTGAAAAAATTTAATTGTTGCTTCGTTCATGGGAAGGTCCTGAATTTTGCTGTACATAACTTCTGTGATTTTTGGCCTGCATGTTGGGAATGCGCCTGTTGCACCGAGTACCAGGACCCTGAGTTGATGCCAAATTTGTATGACTCTCCCACAACCAACTGAGAAACTATGTTTTGAGAAAAAAAAAATGCTTTCATTGCTTTTTGAAAAAGCTATGTGAAAAAAAAAAAGTTGGGTCAAGAATGGAGAAGATTTATGGATCATGACATGAAGCTTTTGTTTGTTTGCAATGCCACATATTTTTTTGCACATTCAATATTGTCAGAACTTTGATTTCTTACATTATCATGCATAACAGCAGATCAACTTTATAAATACCTGATGCTGATGATGTGTCAGGATTATACCATTACTTTCAATATTTTTAGGAGACTAATTCTGCTTTGTAGCTAAAAACTTGAAATGACTATGTATCTATTTATCGCACTAAAACTAAATTGTAAACCATTACCTTTGTGGCAGTCACCATTAAAACAACAAAACCTGCCGTAAAACATGGTTTACAGTGTACTTTTAACTTTCGAATCAAACAGCCTCTGTGGTTGAATTTTAAGAGTAATATCATGTTAAATCATTATATAAGTCATAATGCGTATTTTGTGCAGAGACAATGTTCTCTCTCTTTTCATAAATAGTGAAACAAGAATTTTTGATGTTATCATATTTTCCAGTAAATTCTTGGAAAGGTAAAGGTAAAAGACATAATGGATATGTTTCAAGCTACAAGGGCCTAGGCCTAATATATTTGGAATTCCAAAATTACAGTGATAATAAAATGCACAGGTTGTGTAAATGTTAAAGGACTTAAACCATTGGTGCAGAAAAGTAAATCTAGAAAATCTTAGGTGATCACTATCATATAGGGATTGTCTGCACTCCATCTATTTCATGCCAGGGAAGGGCAGTTACCTTCGTCATATCAATATCAGGATCACAGTTACCCTCGTCTTGAGATGCAGTTACCCTCGTCAATTGAGGTGTGCTTTAAGTCAATTTTAGACCCAAACAGCTCACATACAGGGTTACTTTCCTTTGAAATCATATTTTCGGCCTCTAATGATGACTGTACATCACCTTGAAACGTTTTAAACTAAATGGTAAGCTCAAATTCTACATTACGTAATATTTAAGGCTAATTTAGGGACGAGGGTAACTCAGTTACCCTCGTCTTGTTTTGCCACAGTGATTTAGAAAAAGTTGAGCTTTCTGCGAATCACAGATCTTTAAGCGTAATTGCACTTAAGTGTGACACTTGACACTTTCAATATTGTACAAAACAATCATAGGAGTTTCTGGAGTGAAGTTCGTAAAATGAGAGGGAATAATTATGCCAAGGTGCCCCCTGTTGTAGATGGTATTTCTGGTGATACTGCTATTGCAGAAGATTTTGCTAGGAAATTTGAGAATATTTTTAATTCTGTAGGTTATAATAAGTCTGATGTACAAGATAAGTTAGATATATGTTGTGGCAAGTTAAATAATGTTACTTTTGATGATATTAAGAATACAGTTATGAGTGAATGTGATATATTGAAGATTGTAAAGAAATTGAAATGTGGTAAGAATGATGGTAATGTTGGTGTTTTTTCAGACCATATAATTAATGGAACTCCAAATTTGTTTAAAATGTTAACTGACATGTTTAATATGATGATTATACATGGGTATAGCCCAAGAGATATGTTAGTCGGGACATCCATCCCAATTCCGAAGGGTAAACGCTTGAATGTTTGTAAGTCAGATCACTTTAGGGGCATATGCCTGCAGAGTATCATGTGTAAAATATTGGATCTGTATATGCTGTCAAAAGATAAGAAAGGTTTTATGAGTTGTGACATGCAGTTTGGCTTTAAGAGCAGGTTGTCTACCACTATGGCTACAGCTGTTGTGACAGAAACTTTAGATTACTATTTGAACAATAACGGTAATGTCTATATGTTGGCTTTAGATACCACAAACGCCTTTGATAGAGTTGAATTCTGTGCTTTATTTGAAAAATTATTACGCAGGAATATCAACCCTCTATTTATTAGATTATTATATAACATGCACTTAAATCAGGAGATTAGAGATAAATTTAATTCCAAAACATCAGAATATTTCAGCATATCAAATGGTGTCAAGCAGGGTGTGGTTTTATCCCCTAGTTTGTTCAGCTTGTATATTGATGATATGTTATGTAATCTAGAAAAGAGTAACTTTGGATGCAGAGTGGGTGACAATTATGTAGGCTGTGTCGCTTACGCTGATGATATTGTATTACTAGCTCCAACGCTTGCTGCCTTGAAAGAACAGATAAGTATAGTAGAACAGTATGCGAAAGATCATTGTATCAAATGAATGAAGTTCTTTTTTAAGTAAATCCATTAATATTATTTACCTCATAACGTTTCGAACATCCTTTCTGTGTTCTTGTTCACATGTTAGTGAATTCTTTGGAGAGTTGATGTTGTTGACACTTGCTGGTGTTGTTTGGCCAGTGTTTGTTGCTGGTTCTGTCGCTGGGGCCCCCTCGTCTGCTTCAGGACACTGTTGTACAAATGGGGCAGATGGTAAGCTCCTTCATCTCGATTCATATTAATTTGGTTTCTCCTTATCCATATTGCCTCCCTTATTCTACGAGTGTTGTTTTTATCATCCTGGCTGAGAACTCTGATATCGTTCCAATTTGGCAGGTGGTTTTGCTGCAACATGTGATCCGTAATAGCCGATTTGTGGATTTCTGATGCAGAAGATGACCGATGAGCTCTTGTGCTAACTCCTGGTGTAGCAGCTGATTCGAAATCCTTCCGATGTTCTGATATCCTGGTGCAAAGCTTCCTGCCAGTCTCTCCAATGTACACCTTGTTACAGTTTTTGCAAGATACCTGGTATATCACTCCACACTTGTCCTCCTTTCTGATTTTGTCCTTGGGATGCACTATCATCTGGCTTATTTTATTGATGGGTTTGAAAGTTGTTCCGATGTTATGCTGCTTGAAAACTCTTCGGAGACGCTCCGCTAAGCCATTTATATAAGGGATGATGACGTGTCCTTTGTTCTTTTCTTTCTTCTGTGCAGGTAATTTTGGAGTAATCTTTTTCTTCTCTATTTTCTTTTTGGTGTCTTCGACTATCCATCTCGGGTAGCCACAAAGTCCAAGGGCTGTTTTAATGGATTCTATTTCTTCTTTCTTGTCCACTAGATTTGTCACCACCACCTCGGCTCTGTCCACTAAAGTCCTAACAACGCTGATCTTATGCGAAATATGATGGTGAGAGTTAAAAGAGAGGTACTGGTTGGTGTGGGTGGGTTTTCTGTATACTTTAAGCTTAATGGAACCATCAGCATTCACATGTATGTCTGCATCCAGAAAAGGAATGTGGTTGTCAATCATCTCTTCATGCGTAAACTTGATGCTGTCCGTTGTATCAATGGCATTGATGTGGTCTTTAAACTGGGAAATGGCATCTTTTGGGATCACAGCAAGGATGTCATCAACATATCTTTTCCAAAAGCGGGGTCTGATGGCTTCGGGAGATGTTGTGATAGCCTTTTGTTCCAGATGTTCCATGAACAAATTGGCTATCAAGGGCGAAACCGGGCTGCCCATAGCTGTTCCAAACTTCTGCTGGTAAATTTGTCCATCAAATTTGAAGTATGTAGTGCTGGCAACAAATTCCAACAACTGCATAATATCCTCCACTGCCAGGTTTGTGCGTTTCCTCAGAGACTTGTCTTTCCGTAACCGATCCCGTATGATCTCTAGTGCCTGTGGAATTGGTGTCTTTGTGAATAGAGATGTTACATCAAAAGACACAAAAGTTTCTGTGTCACGCACCTTGAAATCTTTGAGACTCTTAGTCAAGTCTTTTATATTTTCCACATGGCAATCAGACTTTCCTATCATGGGAGCTAAGATGTCCGCAAGGCTCCTTGATAAATTGTACGCAATAGAGTTTGTGTAGTCAACGATGGGCCTCAGAGGAGTATTGGCTTTGTGTATTTTTGGAGTGCAATATAATCTGGGGATGATCTCCATTGTGGGGTATAAATACCATTTTTGCTGTTCCGTGATCTTTTTTTGATGTAATAGTCCAGTTAACATCAAGACAAGTCTTCTCTTGAATTTTGCAGTGGGATCTGAAGTCAATTTCTCATAGGTGACTTTATCTGCTAGCATTTGTAATACTTTTTCTTTGTATTCTTGACAATCCATTACAACAACACCCCTTCCCTTGTCTGGTGGCAAGCATAATATGTCCTTGTTCTTCGCTAAGTTGTGCAAAGCAATGATTTCCTCTTTGGTGACATTAGGCGCAGGCAACTTGGCTGAGCTGATGACGTTAACTGTTTTGCATCTTAAAGTGTCAGCTTCTACCACAGACAGTTTTTGACAAGCTTGCTCTGTGGCTACAATGATATCTTCCACTGGAAGAGAGTTGGGGGTGACTGCAAAATTTAGGCCCTTTGATAACGCAGATGTTTCATGATCACTCAGGGCATACTTTGACAAATTAATCACCCACCTTTTCAATTGTTGTCCTGTTAGATCTATCTTATGTTTGTCCTGATGTTTTGCTTGGAGTCTTTCAAGTTTCGTTCGATGACGTTGTTTAGTCTTTGTGAATTCATTTTCTCTGCAAGCTTGAAGATGTGAAGTCACGATGTTGGTCTCATGTTCTTCTGTTAGTTTGCTAAGTAAGCACTCCTTGGAACTTTCAATCCTCGTTTTCAAAGAAGAGATCTTCAGCGTGGTAACTCATATCCTTTCCCGTAGTAGGTCCTTTTTTGCTTTGTTAATAATGTCCTGGGCCCTTTTGGTTTTAATTGGGCATTTCAGGGAGAAAACCAAATGATTTCTTTGTTTTGATAATTTCCTTTCAAAAGATTCACACTGGCGTAACTCCTTGACACAGTCTTGTCCATAATTATTCCTTATATGAGAGAAAAGATTCATTGGATCCTTGATTTGATGAATGAAGTTCTTTTTTAAGTAAATCCATTAATATTATTTACCTCATAACGTTTCGAACATCCTTTCTGTGTTCTTGTTCACATGTTAGTGAATTCTTTGGAGAGTTGATATCTGTCGCTAGCGACAGAACCAGCAACAAACACTGGCCAAACAACACCAGCAAGTGTCAACAACATCAACTCTCCAAAGAATTCACTAACATGTGAACAAGAACACAGAAAGGATGTTCGAAACGTTATGAGGTAAATAATATTAATGGATTTACTTAAAAAAGAACTTCATTCATCAAGTCAAGGATCCAATGAATCTTTTCTCTCTATCATTGTATCAAATTTAATGGTAGTAAGAGTAAGCTTATGTATGTTAGTAAATCGAAAAATCAACCGAATATGTGTGTAAGAGTAAATAATGAAATTGTAAAATGGGTAGATGAGATTTTGTACCTTGGACACATTATATATAAATCATTTATTTCATTCACATGGTTACATGGAATATCATTTTCAAAAATTACAAGAAATTATATAAATATGTATTAAAAAGTAAATATAAATATCAGGATATAAAATCACATTGTACAAATAAAATCAAGTATAATGTCAATTTCATCATGATTAAAACCATCAATAAAAATATCACCATTTCTAAAAGTAAAAATCTCTAAAATAAATTGAACTGTATCACAGTCAGTCTTGAACTCGTTCAGTCTGTAACATTTCTCAAATATGGCACTTTCTGGAACATTTAAATGTCTTGCGATAACTTGTATATTGCTGCCTATGATGCTTCTTCGGTCACTCCAGCACATTCTTGTCAAAAATGATATTTTGACGTTGTCACTGTTCTCCATTTTCTTTATCATTTTGAGGAATCGTGCATATACTTGGCTCATAGCCGGAGGTCTATCAATGAGCTGTGGCAAGAGATGTCTGTGTGTCCTGCATGGTACATTTAAAACTCTACGAACACAACGATTCCATGCTGTCTGAAAACTTGGTACTGCTTTGTCTGCAAATCGCCATGCCTCTGCCCCGTAAAAATGTGCACACTGCGAATTGAACACTTTTTTGATAATCCTGGTGTCAGAAAAACCAAGCGACGCTAAGATAGTGTTCACTCTTTGAAATAGATCTCCCTTTTTCACTGATATTTCCTTTTTCTCGCTCAATCCACAATGCAGATGATTACCCAGATGTTTCACCTCATTTACCCAGTTTAACACATTTCCATTGAGTTGAATGTTAGCTTTTTCGTTAGATATTCCTTGTGAAAAATGCATGCAGACCGTTTTAATTGGATTGTACTTGACGCTAAATTCATTTCCAAATTCTTCACAAGTTTGAAGCATTCTTCTCAGCCCTGACACACTAGGGGCGCATAAAGTTAAGTCGTCGGCGTATCCCATGGCTCCAAAGAAATGTTGACCAATTCGGCACCCAACACCATCTTTCTCTAGTGCACGCAACAACACATCAACATAAAGACAGTACAGCACTGGTGAGATGACGCCACCCTGGCGAATTCCATTCGTGGTCCCGAAAGAACTTGAGTGTTGACCTTTCCATGTCGCTCTAACAATCTGTCTCTGATAAAGATCAAGCAACATCCGAATAATTAATGCTGGCATTCCTCTATCCTTGAGGACTTCAAATAGCTTATCGTGCCTAACACGGTCGAAGGCCTTGGTTGAGTCTACAAAACAAGCATACACGTCAGAATCATTTTGCAAGTAATAATTAATTACTTCTTTAAATACTAATGAGCACATAGATGTACTGTGATGAGGCTTAAACGAGTACTGCATGTCACTTGTCATCAAGATATCTGCGTATTTATGTATCAGTATTATGTCAATTACTTTAGAAAGAGCACTGCACATGGTAATCCCTCGGTAATTTGCACTTTGACATAGATTGCCCCTGTTGTCTTTCGGAATTGACACAATGGTTCCCATGAGAATATCATGAGGTTGGTATCCATGAGTTATGATCGCGGTGATAAGTCGAGACAAATAATCCTTAAACATGGCACTGCTGAAGATGAGATGATCTGACATGAGGCCTTTATCTCCATCAGCTTTTCTGGCCTTCAATCGATCAATTGCTTTCGTCACATCATCCACACTTATGCTGCGATCATTCTCTTCATATTGTGAGATGTTACATGATATATAATCCGTAAGCCTTTCCATAATTTCCGTGTCAGCAGGCACAGAATTGAAGAGTTCACAATATTTGTCCTTAAAGATTGTGGCAATTCCTTCAGTTGAAGTTATTCCATCAATTATCTGGGGAGGGCTCACTTTTGGATTAAGTTTCTTAATTTCCTTAAAGAAATCTCTTCCATGATTGCTGCTTATTGCCTCGGCCATTTTCTCTCTTTTCTTGTTCTTCTGCTGCCTCTTATTTCTTCTGTTAGCATATGCATACTGTCTCTTAGTCTCTCTCATGGTATCAAAGATAATTCCATTGGCTGGTCTTCCATGCTGGATCCATAATTTGTGCCACCAGAGGGCATCACTGCGGTACGGCTTCACATCTTCACACCAACTGGCACGCCGTTGTTTTTTCTTCGCTCTTGGAAACACAACATCAGATTGCAAGCAACACTCGATCAGAGCAGCACCAAGCTGATCAATCTGCTCTCTATGTTCCAGAGATTCACACATGGTGTCACTACAGTTCAAGACATCAATATATTCCAATTTGGCCAAATGCTCATTTTGTAGCTGTTGGTACTTATTGATATGAGTCTTATTAACACGACACCAACTTATTGATGACACATCTTCTGACTCATGACTAATTTCCAGATTCGGTTGTTTGTCAATGCTGAGATCTAAAAGGACAGGCAGATGCTTTGAGGGGTTCAGAGCATGCTCACATCGGAGATAGAACTCATTCAGATATCGATGGTATTAGAAATGATTTTGTTCGTAAATTTAACAGTCTGAATGCTGACATGCGTGATTTAAAGCCATCATTGAAGTGTGACTTATTTCTTAAATATTGTATGCCGCTATATGGAATAATGTTCTGTGACCTTTCAAATAGATGTGAAATGGATATCTTATATAAAGAGTGGCGCAAAGCTTTGCGCAGAATATGGAGATTGCCTTATAGGACTCATGGTCGATATTTGTCGCATATTGCAGATTGTAAACCAGTTAGTGTAGATCTTCAGCAGAGGTTCCTAAGATTCTTTTCAAATGGTATCAATAGTGAAAATATCATTGTTAGTAATATTTTTCACCAAGCTGTTAAAAGTTCTTCAATGTTAGGTAGGAATTTAAAGTATATCTTATTTTCTTGTCGTGAAAAAGATGGAATGTTTGTTCAAAGCAGTAATCTATGTAAGGTTTTTAAAGTTACTGAATTATGTAATAGTATTTTTTACAAATGGCAATATGAATGTAAAAGAGAAGACATTAGAACAACTTTCCAGATACAAGAATTGATTGAGATGCGAGACCATGTTTAGTGTTCAAAACGTATTGCTTGTGAATGTCAGGCAATGATAGACTTCATTGCTGTTAGCTAGGTGTGACCAGTGCTCCTTTGTTTTTATTTATTATTTATTTTTTCTACTGTAAATACTCCATTCTCTTTTATATCACCTTTTGTGAATTTTTACGCTGATTCGTGCTGTATTTGTATGTCTTTTGTTGAGACGAAATAAATGATATACAATACCAAGCAGGCAACGTTGGTCAATGAAGTGTAATGGCAATTAGGACTTGTAATCAAGTGTACAGGCCTTAACAATAGCACCTGAAATATCACAGGTCTCTATACACAATGCCTCTGCATGGCTATGGAACTGGATCACAACAAATAAAATGGCGGCAATGTGGTCGATTGAAAACGTAGCGTTGAGTAAACATAAAAGACAGACGATGAATACGGGTATTGTTGGTATGTACGGATGAAGAAAAGTTGTAAGCATCTGGAAGGCTATATAAAAATGTGGATAAAGGAAGAATGAGTTTGAAATTAGGGAAAAAGCCATGTGACGTCATGCCATCCCATAATACAAATTATTATATAGATACGGACTAGGAGCCCGGATGCTAGATTAAGGCTGCACAGCCTCAGGAAAAGAGTTCCAGAACTCTGTGTGAAGTGGGCTATTTAAGAAGCATAAGATTTGTCCTTTATAGGAATAAGTGTGTATTTGTACTGATGTCTGATGACTTGGACCTTGAGACCAATATGTAACAGTAAGGGATTGACCTCATATATACTGTATTCATACCTACTGCTATGCTGTATGCTGCTTTGTGCTCACGCTATCATTGCAAGTTTCGTTAAATTTCCCTCTTTTAACAGATTGATTATTGAAATCTTAGTCTATGTAAATCTGTTGCGCAACTTTTACACATTCAAAAATCTGTAATTTCTTGTGGCAACCATACATCATGGACACAATAAATGAATTTGTGTAGTATTGTGTACTTTTTGGTATACTGTTGCAATCTACATTCTTCAGCAACTGCAAGCCTCTAAAAGCCTTAGTAAAATTTTGAAACAGCTTGTGATGTGGTGCTGGAAGTATGACATTCTCTTTCAACAAATTTCCCACAAATCTGCGCTGAAACTGCCTGTAAATTCTGGATTCTGATTCATGAGAATCCTGGGAGCCAATGATGTTTCTTCAACTACGATTCTTGATGCATAATTCCTTCTTGGTTTGCATATTTCCTCACAGAAGGAATATATGCTGACAGCATAGTTGGGTTCAAATACAAATATATTTGTATTTGTATTTGTAAATACTGTATTTGTATTTGTATTTAAATACTTTTTCGGAAATTTGAAAGTATTTGTATTTGTATTTAAATACTTTGCAAAGTATTTGTATTTGTATTTAAATACTTTTGGAAGATTTCAAAAGTATTTGTATTTGTATTTGTATTTGCATCAAAGTATTTGGTATTTACAAATACATTTTTCAAATACAAGGTCTATAAATGCATAAAAAAGCATGCATCCCTTCATTTCAAAAGTGGATGTAGCTAATGTGTCTGTCTTTTTACAATCATTTTGTTACTATATTTAGTTTTAATATTATTTTTGAAAGAGTGGCATTTTAATGGTAACCATCTTAGTTTCACTTGAATTGCTTAGTTTGTGGTCTGTACACAAACATAGATGTATAGAGATTATCACTGTCTCTGTGTTGTTAGGTTTGAAGAAGTTAACAATAACTCAAGAATCCAATGGACTGCACAAGTGAAATACAACTCAGCTTCTGTCCTATCTAAACTTCCAATTTTAAGAAAATATTTGTTGAACACAAGATACAAATGAAATATACACTGTATGAGAAGTCATGAATTATAATTGTTTGCATATTAAGTTTAAAAAAATGAAAGATTTTCTTTAATTAATTTAATACACATTTACCTATAGTAGTAATTGTGTATACATCTCACTTACCTATATACTAAATATATTTTCTTTGACAAAAAATGTTACATTTATCTAACAGTTACAGGTAAATGTCCATTTTATATTGTCTAATAGTATGAAAGACATAACTATCACACATTTAGAATTTAACTGCTATTCTAACAATGGCTATTGTCTCAATTTCTATTCAAACACAGGTACAGGCCATGCATTGTCTTTAGTGAGCATTGGTGCATTGCAATTATATAGGGGTACCATTGTGTGGACATAAATTATACACAAATATCAGTTATAGAAAGTTCATATTATTTTGCATTTATAATGTCTACATCATTATTTAATTAGAGGTCAATTTGCAAGCAAAAGAAAACTTAAACATTTTTTTAAAGCACATACCAAAGTTTCAGATATTTTTGTATATTATTCATTAGTATAGCCTCACTATCACGGAACAACTTCTAAATTATAGGCCTAATTCCTACTTGTTGAATACCAAAAAAAAGTAGATTTTATATATATTTTGGGATTGAAAGGGCTGTCAACAGTGGATTGATTTTTCCAATATTGACTTATTTTTAGCTAATGAAATATGTTGTTAAATGAACGAAACACCTATTTCCCTATTTTATATACATTTTTATTGTGCTTTATTTTTCATAAATTTTCCTTGCCAAGCCAAGCATTCAACGAATTCCTGGTACTGAAAATAGGTATTTTAATGAAACAAATGTGGCATATAGAACAAAAACACGGGATTTTAATGAATCTAACATGATTATTCTATCCCCAAAAGAACCCTTACAAAATTGGCCCAAAAGAACCTTCTGTCTCGACCAATCACAGAGCAGTATTCACCAGTGCACTTTCTTGTATCCAATCACAGATAAATCGAGCCTGCAGCACGGAGGAGGAGGACGCACTCGTTTTTAGCTGGTGGATTTTAGGAAATATTTTAGCTCCTGGATGAACTGTGTGGATGTGTAGATGCAAAATAGACAGTACTGCTTTTAGTTGCTTTAGTTGTGCACGCTGTGGAAGCTTTTAGCGCTTTTAGATGCTTTTAGAGACATTTTTAGTTGTGATTGCTGTCAGATTGGTATGAGCACCCCCCGCCATATTGTTTGGGTTACGAACTGATTATTACATTATCGCCCACAATTGTAAAACGAGACAATCCTATACTAGATTTCATGATGCTTGGTGTAAGTGTAAGAACAGATGCTCAGGGGCATGGATCACGGAGATCAACAAGGAGCAGGAAGGACACAGCAGGACGGATGAATGACAAACTGGTTGACAGCAATGTTAAAAACCCCGCGAAAGAGCAAAATGGCGTCCCGCCCGGGACTCCTGAGAGCTGGCTCCCATCGGAGATAACAGACTGTAAAGTGAAAAAGTACAAATTAAATCCTGAGAAAGCTTTGGGTAAAAAACTGTCAGCTTCAAACCAGAATGAGTTGTTTGTGTGTGAAAGGACTGGACTCACTGGAGATGGGATAAATATCCATTTCCAAGCTGGACTGTTTGAATATGTGAGAAGAGCTGCCTGTAGATACTATTGTGACTTTAACATAGCTGGGCTTGTATTGGAAATACTGGTTCAAGTAGACAAAGAAGACGCCGTAGTTCAAAGCACCTTCAAAGCAAAGACTTATGGTGGCCAGACTTCCTACCTCCTCGATGTCTACCACACCAGCTCATCCATCAGAGTCTCAGGACGCAAGCATTCAAGATTCTTCGACACTGACTGGCACTGCATACGGGACTTAGTGGAGGAAATGGAATCCAGGTCTACGGATGCTACAGCCGTGAACTCTGCCATGAAGAAGTGCCTTGAAGAGGCTTTGTCTGAAATGAAGAAGCCAAAACAGAAAAAGAGCGGTGTCACCTCTCACATGCAGGCCCTAGAAGCGGATCAACTTGCACTGCCCTCGAGCTGCACACCCACATATGGGAATGCCCTGGAAGTTGTGGAACCCCGGCGAGAAGGAATGATGCTACCTGCGCCCGCAGCTGCTTCAATGGACACCTGTAATACCCTCCAAGTTGCCCAGATTGCTGATCCAGAAGTCGACGATGAGTCAGCAGGAATCATTGATGAAGTCTTGGTTCCGGGTCAGAATGTGACTGATACTATGTCCTTGGGTTACAACGAGAGTGATCCTGCGGGAGTGAGTCTACAATTGTGCCCTCGGGCTCCTACAGTAGAACCCGCTGTTGATATGTCAGGTGCACAAACCATGGTCAGGTTAGATGCCCCACCAGAACCCGTAGCCTCCCCAAGACAACCACGTACACATGGAAACATAGCTTTTGACGGTAGTCCAGTTGACCCACCACAAAGTCTGATAGCTATGAAGGACAGACTTGATGCCAAGGAAAGAGAGATTGCTGCCCGGGAAATGGAGATAGAGAGCAGAGAGAAGAGACTCAGCACGCTCCAGAGGGAACTAGCGAAAAAGGAGAGAGACTTTGCATCTAGGGAAGTCCAACAACAGGCCCTGAAATCGACAATGGTGCATCTGGAAAGGAGGGTCAATGAGCTGAGGGAAGAGAACCGACTACTCACAGCCAGGCTTGCCGCACAGAGTACTGATGACCACGCGCGACCAGCTGAAGTTAACCCCAGGGAGCCCAGGGAGGAAGAACGCAGCAGTAGCGCCCAGGACCAACATCAGCGCTGCAACAGTTGCCACACTACACCCAGCTCCCATCCTCCACCTTCTTCTTCAGGAATGCCCCAGATCATCATTGCACCAAACATCGCCCCCAGAGACAGCTGGAATGCAATGAATCCGTTCACCTATCAACAATCTCACCTTTATAATTACGGATATAATCCACCCCAGTGGCCGCATTACCAATACCCACAGCAGATTGGGGGGCACCCCGGTCACCCGGTCTGGCATGGCTGGACTGCGCCACACATCTACAACAGCCAGAACATGAGTGGACTTCACCGGTCTGATGTACATGCCAGACGCCCCCATGTCAGCCATCCGCCCGCCAATGGTTATCATGGTAACCAACAGCACCCTCCAAGTTGGAGTGAGGTTAACCAGCAATACTACACAGGTCAGCCACTGCGAGGACAGCACTGTCCACAACCAGCCAACACTCCCGGAGGACCCAAAGACTTGCCCAGACAGGATGTGAGGCAGGATAGGCAGGAAGTGAGGCAACACAGGCAGACATCAGGCGGTACACCTCCAGCAGCAGTCAGCAGAGAAGACGATGCCAGGACTACTTCACCAGCACAGACTTCACCAACTACGACGTCGCACAGAATTGAAAATGGAAACTCCAGATAGCAATCACAGACTGAAGGGGCAAGGTCTGATTTAAGGATTGCTACCTTCAATGTTGAAAACATTCGTGCCAACCACCATGCCATCTCGAGTGAATTACAAGATATGGACATAGTCCTGCTCCAGGAACACTGGCTCCATGGGTATGAGAAGGAAGACATAACAAGCAACTTGGAAGGATGGAATGCAACCTCCAGATGTGTGGATGAGGAGGACCTCCCCAATCTCATAGCAAGAGTACAAGGTCATGGAGGAGTTGCTGTGCTTTGGAAACAACAACTCAGCCCCTTCATATCAACGAGCGAGGAAGGAAACAGCAGAATTCTCCCAGTCTTCTTTCAGACAAAAGAGGATAAAATCTGCATTCTAAACTGTTACCTCCCATCCGGGAATAGTGCAGATGCTGTCGACAGATTTCTTGCTGACCTTGCTATAGTCCAGGCCATAATTGAGAAGTACAGTGGGTCCCATAAAATCATCCTGGCAGGGGATCTCAATGCAGACATCCTCAATAGAGACACAAGGAAGCAACAACATTTACAGGCTCTAATCAAGAACCTTGACTTAAAAGTTGGAAATGAATCAGTTAGGAATAAACACACCTTTAGGCACAAATCCATGGACGGAGTCACTTCACATTTAGACTACTTCATTGTATCGCAGGAAGCTGACATACAACTTGATGTTGTTGAGGAATCCCCAAAGAACACCTCGGCACACAGACCTGTATGCGCAAGACTCCACCTTGAGAGTACAGTAGCAGAAAAGAGACCCCCAAGGAAGAGTGGCGGAGGCAAAAGGAAGACAGTGAAGTGGAGTGAGGGTGACACATTTAAATATCAGGAAGAAATATCACAGGCCCTGCTTGAAGAGGATATCAGCTCGAGCGCACTGGATGAAGCAATCTCGGACCTTGAGAGGATCATCACACAAGCAGAGAAGGCAGCATTCCCAGTCAAGCTAGTCGGCCCTAAAAACAAGAAGAGAAGACCATTTTACCCTGAGCTGGCAGAAGCAGTTGGTGCATCCAAAGCTGCCCACTACAGATGGAAAGAGGCAGGCAGACCAGCCCGAGAACACCCAGCTTCTGAAGAGAGACGCCAAGCCTCAAACATGGTGCGCCGAATTCAGAGAAGACACGAGGCTGAGAAGTGACAGAATCTGTATGATGACATACTGGCGGCCCATGAAAAGGACCAGGGGACTTTTTACAGACTTCTGAAGAGAAACCATGGGACCCATGCTGACCAGGTGGCCCTAAGAATTAATGGAGAGCTGTCATATGACCCGGACATTCAACGGGAAGGATGGGCGAGGTATTATATGCAGCTTGCAACCCCTGAAGAGATTCAGCGTACCAGTCACACTCTGGAAGCCATGCGTGGGAATGCCAGGAAAGAAGAGAAAGTCTACATAGGAGAAGACAACACCAGAGAAGCAATCAAAAGACTGAATTCAAGAAAGGCAGCAGACATCAATGGCTTCCAAGCAGAACATTTCAAGCTCGGAGGAGACGAACTCATAAAGGCCGTCACCCACATCATGAATAGGATCATTGAGGGAGGTGAAGTTCCAACTAGACTGAAGATTGGCTACAAAATCCCTATACCTAAGAAGGGCAAAGACATTCTTGAAATGGGAAACCATCGAGGTATTACTATTACTCCGACCCTGGGTAAAATTCTGGAACATGTTCTTCAAGACATTAGTAAGCCAGCACTGGGAAGCCAGCTGAGTAGCCTCCAATTTGGGTTTACGGAAGGACGCTCGCCAACGATGACAACCCTATGCCTCACAGAAGCTGCAGCTCATGCGAAGGACAGAAACCAACATCTCTACATTGCCAGCTTAGATGCTCAGAAGGCGTTTGATGTGGTGGTTCACGATAAGCTTAAGAAGAAGTTACATCATTCAGGAGTGAGAGGCAATAACTGGCTTCTGATGGACAACCTGTATTCTGGATGCAGTGAAGTGGTTAGATGGCAGGGCAGCTACAGTCAACCCTATGAGGTTCAACAGGGAGTTCGCCAGGGAGGAGTGCTTTCTACTAGTCTATATAAGGAGTATATAAACCCCCTCCTAGCAGATTGTGAAAGGAGTGATCTTGGAGTTAGTATAGGAAGTGTTTATCTTGGCATCCCTACTTGTGCTGATGATGTACTCCTTCTTAGCAGTTCGCAAGCACAACTTCAAGTCATGCTAGATGACGCCTTCTCCTATGCAGTAGAAAACTCCTACAAGATACATCCCACAAAGAGCACCGTCACGCAGTTACTGGGTTCAAACACGGAGCAGCTACAGCTTACGCTAGGAGACGAGAAGATTACCACTACAGACTCCTTTGTACATCTGGGTATGAAGTGGAGCCAGGGTAGCCTCACTCCGGAAATAGAGGAGAAGATAAGCCTAGGCAGACGGACTGCTTACATGTTAATAGGATCAGGGATCCACGGTACTGACGGCTTAAATCCAGTCCTGTCACTCCATGTTATGAAGACCCAAGTTTTACCACGTATGACGCACGGACTAGAAGCTGCACTCATCAAGCAAAGTGATTTCGAAAAGTTGAACAAGGCGTACAAGGACCTCCTTCGCCAGTACCAGAGTCTACCAGGTCGAGTGGCTACAGAAGTCATCTACTTATTAGTCGGAGGGTACCCAGCTTCTTCACACATCGAATATAAAACCCTACTTCTACTTGGTGCCATCAGCAGACTGGACAAAGAAAATCCCCTGAATCAACTATCCAGACGACAGCTTAGTCTTCCTGACAGCTCCCATAGCTGGTTCGTTAGGGTGAGATCCTTGTCACTGAAGTACGGAATTGATGTCCTGAGTGCGCTGGATAATCCGTGGCCACCTCTATCATGGAAGCGATATGTCAAGGAGTCGATTTTTGGTGCCTACCACTCTCAGCTAGTCCTGGGAGCAGCTAAGAGATCATCACTGAAGTGGCTAGATCTGATGCTATGCCGTAAGGATAATCCACATCCAGTCTGGTCCACCAGTTTATACAGCACCGAAGAAACAAAGAGAGCAGCGATCAGGATTAAACTGCTAACAGGGACGTACATCCTCCAATCGACGCTCTTCAAGTTCGGAAAGAGCAGCACTGAGTTATGTCTCGTATGTGGCGGAGAGGAAGAGGATCTCGTACACTTTATTGCCCGATGCAGAGCTCTGGAAGGAGTGAGAAGGACCTGGAAGCCCGATATCGACGAGCTACTTACACAAGCAAATGTCCCTGTGTCCTCGGTGGAGGAATGGGTTAGGATTGTTCTCAATGGTGGGTCTGGGGGGGTGCTCGATTTTAATACGGATTTTAGCATGTGGTGCATGGATTTTAATAAGCTCTGCAATGGACTTGTTTTTAACCTACATATATGCAGAGACCAACAAATCAACAATATTTTACTTCAAAATGAAGGTGGTTCATAGAGGGACGGATTGACCAACAGAAAGAAAGATAGTGTTGTTGTTGTGGAGGATTTCGCCCTCAGTTTTGTTGAAAATATCTGACTGAAATTTAGCTACATACTTAATAGTTAGTCCTTTGACTTATGATGTAGGAAGTCACTTTAATAATTTACTTAGTTATTTTTCGAAGTACAAAGAACAAATGTGAATAGACAACATTACTGAGCCAATATGTGTCTGAATGAGCAACTGCATATTCTGTGTTTTTATTCCAAAGTGATTACAATCATCACAAAGGGAAGTGAAAGTCATTGAGAATCCGTGAAAATTTGGTATTCAACCTGGAAATACTGGTTTTATTTTGAAATATAAATATTTGTGCATGTTTAAATTAAAATCATAATATGCAACTATTCAGTTTAAGTAAATGACCGAAAATGTCTAAATTTGAACAGATTTTAATAAAGGAACTTGATAATAATATTATGAAAAATTTAATAATAATTATTATTAGCCTACTTGTTAAAACTATATAACCTACAGACCCATAACAGTTTGTTGTACTCATAAACATTAGCTGGAGTTAGATTTGAAACAATTTAAAAAGACATGTTTTAAGGTCTAAGACAGAATTATTGAAAGTATTTTCAAATATATTTGCAAATATATTTGTATTTGTATTTAAATACTTTCAAAATTTGAGTATTTGTATTTGTATTTGTATTTGAAAGAATTGAAAGTATTTGTATTTGTATTTAAATACTTTTGAGCTCAACTGTATTTGTATTTGTATTTATATTTAGAAAGATTGAAAGTATTTGTATTTGTATTTAAATACTTTTATCTGTATTTGAACCCAACCCTGGCTGACATCTGCAGTGATAAATTAGAGAACAGAGACACTTTGTGATTAGTGAGTTACTCCTAGTTAGGCCTCTTGTGTCAGACATGGAGTAGCTCACAATTCAAGCATGATAACTACCGGCACATTTTTTGGTCCACATTTTAATTGTATATAACCTTTTTCATATATCAAATTTAGCATGGTAAGTTTACTTACAAAAGCTAAAAATGCAAATGGTGTAGGGTTTAAAAGGTGACTAGTATAATTTAATCAGAAACAAGCTGGGTATCTTGATATTTATCTAATTTACTTGAAAGTAAATATGAATATGATTTAATGAATTCCTTTAACTAGTGAAATGTCACCTTATTGTAGTATACAATGGTAAGGGGGGAAAGAATGAACAAAGAAATTACTCTTCAACTGTTTGTTTTTGGTGCTTGCTTTTATCTGCCCACACAAAGTGAACCATTAGTGAACCATCACAGGAGTGCACATGTCTTCATTTGCTATTGTAACAACAGTGCATCATAAGCAGTTTTGTCGATCAGTTGGATGGATCTTTGGACAGAATCCTGCACCAGGCAATGTTAAGTACAGGTTAAGTTTGATTTGGATGCCTAATAATTTGGAAAAGCTCTTGCATACTCAAGCCTATTCTAGACAAGAGTGAAGAAGGCTTTTAATTCAAACTTCTGAAAGTAAAAGCGTAGTTTTCCTTATGTTTTGATTCTTAATAGAAAAAAAATGTTTCAGGAAATTTTTATGATGTGAGTATTTTGCATATTGTGCATTATTTTCTGTGTACTTCTGTTTAATTTTTGCACATATCTGTATCTTTTGACTTCTGCAAGATGTCTCACTTCACGGGGGTGGAACAAAAAGTATTCACATTATTCTCACTTCCTTGTGTCTAAAGGGCATTAAGTCAGTAAGGCAACCAATAGACCAATAGAAGGCTTTAAAAAAAATTAAACTTGCTTAGGTGAGGTACCTTGCCAGATTAGGATCAGAGATAGGCTATAACAAGGGATTAGTCATTAGTGTCTTATCTTTTGTTTCAGCATCTTGCAACCTGCTCATTGAGTTACAACCAGTAACAACCTCTGTGCATTTCAACCAACTCAGCTTTATTTGTGTTAACTGTTGATGCTGTGCAGCTGAGCTGATGGCCTTTTAATTTTAACAATATTTTCTGCTCTTGTTATTCTTGCATAGCTAAATTTATATTGACGTAGTTATATTTCAAAATTTGCCAAAACCAGGATAGTTGTTGGTCTTGGAAATTCAGGAGCATTATGTGTACATGTATGCAATAATTGGCCGAGCTCTTTGGTGACACATTTCTCCTATTATTCTAGAGCTGCATCATAAATGCTGTTTCAATGAATTCTAAATTCTACAAGTCTCCTTAGAAAGTTTTGCTACAACGTCATATTCAATAACTTTTCTTCAAGTCTCCCATAACACTGTGTACCGTTTGCTCTATGCGAAGCGACCCAGTTAAGGCTTGGGTTTGGCTTCAGTCAACGCTTTAGACAGTCTGACAGCTGTTTTTTGTGCCTTAAGTGAAATTACATCTTTCAGGCAAATTCAATCAAATGCTAATATAGCCAGTATGCTAGATTATGTTCTCACGTGTACAGTGCATATTTTTATATATCAAAATTAATTTTGTTGTCAAAGATTACGTGATTCTAATAAGAGGGACTTCGGAACAATTGGACTATTTTGTGAATTTTTTGCTAAAATTGGGTACTTATACTATGTTTGTGACTGAAATATTCTCCAATGTGCTTCACTATGTTGGTATGGACATATTTGTAATGTATCCTAAAGCTTGTTATGAAAACAATCTACTGAAACATAGTGTTTTAGTTTAGGTTTGGCTTAGAACTTACGGGTTTGGCTTTTTTGAACGCAGGTGTTGTAAATATGTAGAGGTTTTATGCTTGTAATTTTTTGGTTTGGCGTGTCAATAGTTACTGACCTCTTTTGTTGCATTCAGCAATATGTACAAATGCAGAATAGCTAGATGCAGCCAACATTTTCAATCATGGATGGATGGACATGAAAGAGGAAAAGCCCATGGAAATGCAGCTGAACATCAGTGCAGAGTTTGTGGACTAAAATTTTTCACGAAGACAGCAAGTACAACAAAAATGTGCAAAATATGGAATTTGTCTGTTTTTTCCTGTACTTTAAAATAAAATCTGCCTAAATGGTACAGTCAACCCTTTTAACCTTACCAATTAACACAGTTTCCACCACATACCTTGGGATATATTGTTTATCATGTAAAATTTGGAAATTATACAGTCAATGCTTTATCACTTCACAGTTGAAACATGTATTACTATATCACAAGATACCTTGGGATAAGAGAGGACAATGACACAGTTAATTCCTGTACCTTAATATAAACACAAATACCACTAAATAAATACATTAATTAATGCCAATAAGCATTAAACATTACTGATCATCATCTTCAATTAAAGTTAGTAAGTCTGTCGATTCTGTGTAACATTAAACTTGCATTTACAGATCATAAACTGATAGATTTAAAGCATAGTATGCACTTCCAATCAACAGAATTGCATGTGTTCCATAATTAAGTGAGTTTAGTTGATTGTTAAGCCTTAAACTACTTAAGGAGATCCCTGCATTTCTTAACAAAACAATACTTTTTCACGGCATGAAAAACTGCTTGTTAACATTTTTGATAGAATTCATCCTCGTATATTCAGCTTAAAATGAAAGTTTTAAGTAAACTTGGTTGTATGGATAGGTTTTAAAATATGACTCCTATCTTTCTCTTGACAGCATTTTATACGGGTGACAGACAAGCTATATAACTAACTGCAATTTTACAGCTGCATGTCCTTGCACATGCAATAAGTATTACTTAATACAATATTTGGAATTAAGTGGTATTATCGTATTTTATCAAAATTTTCAAGACACGCCTGCTGTAGAGTTGTCATTAGTTATCAAACAAATGTGAAAGAATCATTCAATGATCTCAATTGCATTAATCATCAAAAATCATGTAGTGCAGTGGCGTCCCTATGGGGGGGCGGGGGCACGGGGTGGCACGTGCCTCCCCATATTGGACCTGTGCCCCCCAGGTACCCCCCCAGATGAACTTTTCAACCTTGGCTAAAATATACAATTAGTATTACGGCTGCCGCCCAGAGAATCGCATGCCCCCCTGGTGCCCCCCGCTCGAGACCCCCTAGTTACGCCACTGATGTAGTGACATGTACTCATGAGAAAATCATCCCTGGCAAGGCACATAACAGAGAAGCATGACCCACAAGAACATCTCTGCGAAGTGTGTGGCTTCAAGTTCTCAAGCCAGCACCTTCAGTCATTTTATTCAAGAAGGCACATAGAGAGATGCAGTTGGAGTTTCAAGCCTAACTGGGTTCCATATTCTTGCCCACTTTGAAATAGAGTGGAACAACCTCTAATGACAACAATACTAGTCGACACGCTGTACAGGAAAAGACTGACAAATTCCGTTTTTTGCACATATTTGTTGTACTTGCCGTCTTTGTGAAAAACTTTAATCCACAAACTCTGCACTGATGCTCAGCTGCATTTCCATGGGCTTCTCCTCTTTCATGTCACTCAAACCTGCCCATGACTAAAAAGTTGGCCACATCTAGCTATTCTGCACATTACATCATATTACAACCAAGCAACGTGACCACAATGCTCACCACTGACAGATTTTAATTGAGTCTGACACAATGGTCTGACACCCTCTATTCATCTCATGTTTATTTTTCACCTTTTTGTCCAAATACTAAAACATTGCACTGCCTTCTGGACATCTCTCTATTACAGTATCCTCTTCAATTCAGCACTCTTTCCCATTGTGGTTGCCATCCCATAATAGTCCTACATTTGTTTGCTATCCTACTGCGGCTGAATTCCAGCCAAATGCACATGGCTATATTTCCACCTAGGGTCAAGTTGAAGCATATAGCCTTACTGCTCCCACAGCAATGGAACATATCAATAATTAGACTACAGACAAGTTGCTTTTCCTTTTCAATTGTGTATACCTATCAGTATCAAAGCTATCTCAATTGCTCTATACCTTTAAAACGCAATCCGCATTCACAATTCCCTATCAACTCAACCAATTTTGGCAGGCCTAATCAGCTGAAAACTTCAGTCATTAGTACAATATACTTACATTATATGCACATGCATAGACTAGGTCTACCTTGCAGACTTCATACAAACTTTTATTATTGCAGGCCCTTT
This sequence comes from Platynereis dumerilii, assembly GCA_026936325.1. Taxonomy (NCBI): domain Eukaryota; kingdom Metazoa; phylum Annelida; class Polychaeta; order Phyllodocida; family Nereididae; genus Platynereis; species Platynereis dumerilii. Next base: position 38,867,089 of record JAPTHN010000008.1, read on the forward strand.
CCTCTATTCAAAGCCACAGCCTTCACCTAACCTTTCTTATCCCTTTCCTTCTTCTCATAAGATCATTTCAAAACCGCAATTTTCCTTCCTCTTTAATTATCCATTTCTTATCTTTCAATGGGATTAACTAGTTTGTACATATTGCTGAATGCAACAAAAGAGGTCAGTAACTATTGACACGCCAAACCAGAAAATCATAAGTATAAAGCCCCCACATATTTACAACACCTGCGTTCAAAAAAGCCAAACCCGTAAGTTCTAAGCCAAACCTAAACTAAAACACTATGTTTCAGTAGATTTTTTTCATAGCAAGCTTTAAAATACAATACAAATATAACAATAACAGCATAGTGAAGCATATTGGAGAATATTTCAGTCTCAAACATAGTATAAGTACCCAATTTTAGCAAAAAATTCACAAAATAGTCCAGTTGTTCCAAAGTCCCTCTTATTAGAATCACGTAGTCTTTGACAACAAAATTAATTTTGATATATAAAAATATGCACTGTATACGTGAGAACATAATCTAGCATACTGGCTATATTAGCATTTGATTGAATTTGCCTGAAAGATGTAATTTCACTTAAGGCACAAAAAACAGCTGTCAGACTGTCTAAAGCGTTGACTGAAGCCAAACCCAAGCCTTAACTGGGTCGCTTTGCATAGAGCAAACGGTACACAGTGATAACCTTGGCTGCCTCATAATTTTTATACCTTGGCACTAATTTACATTTCCAAACAACACTTGACAGCAACTAGCACTGATTGACACCAAATTGACAACAACGGACACCAAAAGAAAGCAATGTTTGACAACAACTCACAGCAGTGCCAACTGCCAGTATAGAGTACATGGTTAGTTAAAATGTATTCAAGAGTGATGGGATTCTGACCAGTGCACACTACACGCCCGTTCATTCACAAAACTGATGGTAAATAATGTACATTCAAAGTGTATGGAGGAGATGCAGATAAACGCAAGCACCAAAACAAAACATTTACAAAGAGCATGTTTCTTTTGTCTTTATTTGACCTTCTTCTGATTCAGAATAAGTGCTTGAGGACGGATCGAAGACCATCAGAAAATGTACGTATTCTGCAAGACATCGATGAAATATTCACCAAATTTTAAAAAGCATCTTCTGGGCCAGAATATTGGAAGTTTTAAAGGACAAAAATATGGAAGTATTGGCAGCTTTAGTTCTACTTTGTGTGTAAGACAACTTTACTGTTATCAGTCTCTTAGGAGCTGCTACGACTTAGTCCAAAATGGTGAAATGTGTGATATCCAGCTCATCCGAAGATTAAACAAGCTTTAAATCTCAGATTTGGTACAGATAAGATGTTATCCTTTATAAATAACGTATTTGCAACCAACTCATTGTTCCCCATGCAATAAAATGTGCACACAAAAATGATGTGTCTTGATATCTCCCTTTAAAAACAATCCTGAACTCTTTTGCATAAGCCTGACATTTAAACGATAAAATGCAGGCTTTAGGGTTCTGTCCCCTTACAACATATTTATAATGTTGAAGATTTACATTTTGCCAGCTTGCCATTCATTCAACCCAGGAAGACGTCAGTTGCAAAATGTGATTTCTTGCACTAAACTTCTGGCAGTTGAAAGATCTAATTCCAGAGTTCTATGCACATGTACACAGGACGCATCTCAAACATAAAGACGGTTGGTGTATGCAAGCATTCAATTCTGCTTTTGGGCCAAGCCACACATTGTATGCTAGACAAGTTCTTTATTGATCTCATTGCAGTGTTGACATAGACTCTTGTTGGTTTGTCTGCCATTTGTTTGTCACTGTCTGTCTGTCTGCAGCTGGCTTACTATTGGGCTGCTTTGTCTGTGCCAAGTTGTCTGTTCAGTCGTCTGTGTGTCAAGGGTGCATCTTTATCAGATGAGCAAACGAAGGGGAATTTGTCAGCTGGGTCTTGTGACATTGCTGAGTAACTGAATAGCTTGAAATGAATGTAAGTCCATCTTTTGGTGGTCTCCTCTGATGTTCCTCTTTTTCCATTTCTCTGTATGTGTAGTGATGCAGTGAACTCAGCAGTGTCTATTGCAACAGTAACTGTTTTTACTTGGTCAAACTATGGTATAAGATGTTGAACTTCTGCATAATTAAGTATCAGATTTACACAAATCAAAAATGAATTATTACAATTTCAACTGCCGCGATTAGCATATTGTGCCAGGTATGAAAGTAATACAGTGTAGAAATTTATGTAAAATATTTCCATATTGAATGATAACCTAATTAATACTGAAATACACAAACAGTGTCATTGAGCTAATAGAAGAATCACCAAGGCCTTGTTCTGATAATGGTAAATGAAAGCTATGTCTATGTTACTTCCGTAAAGGGCTGTACAACAGAATATGACTGATAGAAAGCTTGGGTTTCAAATGGGGTGGAGTCAAACCAAAAATTTTAGTGGATCATTGCTTGTACTCTTGTACCCAGCTGCATCATAGCCCTTGGCATATGCAACAAGAAATAAAGATGATGCAGTAGTGCACTCGATAGGACCAGTCAGCACTTGGCAGTAATGTCAAAATTTTGCAGAAATTTGGTTCTTTGAGCTGGATTTTTCTGCTACGAATCAAGACAGGCTCTCACCTGCTATGCATCATGCACTAATTTTATACTGTGTGCTGGTAGATAAAAGCAAGCACCAAAGACACACACTTACAAAGAGCTTTCTTTTTCATTTTCTGATTGGAAAAAAGGACTTTACTCAGGCTTTGAAGACCACCAGAAACTGTACTTGGTCCATGAAAAATCATTACAATAATTAGTGTTTGATCAAAGTCTTAATTTCTATCCTCTTCTGCACTTTGCTTGCTGCATTGTATGTAAAAGAATTAGTATATACGACTACCCCTGAATGCATGAATTCCTCTCGTATCTCCAGAATGCCATGAGGAAGATAGAAGCTCTTAGGACCAGTGCGGCAGCAGACCACATCACTGAAAATAGGAAATAATTTCAGCTATCAGCAAGAAATAAACGGATGAATAGAGCAACCTAGTAGCAAATTGGAGCAAATTTCTAGTCATTGCAGCACAGTCAGTAGCTGGGAAATAGCCACATGATTACAGGCTGGTAGACCAAACTACAAGTATGGAAGCAGGAAAATCAGATGAAATTAGGTTTCCCAAAAAGATGATAGAAAATAGAGCATTAGATAAATTTGATCTGGTAAGAGTAGATGAAATTATTTGATAAGAAAATTATAGGAAAGATGATCAGAGAATATCAGGAAAGGTGAGAAAGGCCAAGATTAAGAAAAGCTAATGTACTGTGCAAAATGTATGTAAAGAACCGAGAGACAACTATCTTACAATATGACAAAATTTTGGTAGAATAATCTCCATTTCAAACTATTTATTTAGATATATTTATCTTTAGGTTGCATTGGACACCATGTGCAGTTTTGGTGCACTTTGCAAGTGGCCTTGTTGATGTAAAACTAAGGGGCACCAATTCAAGCAGCTGGCCCAGCGGTGGCCAAAAGGCTTCTAAAGTTGACACAAGGCCAAAAAATAAAAAATAAAAGGAGAGAAGAGACAAATGGAAGTACCACAAGGAGTACCACACCAGTAATGATGCATTGAAAAAATATGGCTGAATGGAAGACCCATGCAAAAGTTAGTAGTCAAATTGGTTATATGTCTGATTATCCAGGCAATGATACATGTATTTAAGGGGGCATTGCCTCTTTCTAGTCTTAAACAAGCAGGGCTTTTGGTTCAGGAGATGAAGCATGATGAAATTAAACTGATAGAGCAAATAATCGCTGAGGTATTCTTATCTGATATAAATTTTGTAAATTTCAGCCAGTAATTTCCTTATATACTTCAGAAACCCTGGAGCATTGCCTGCATATATCGTCACAAATCTCAACAGCCGGCAAGACCAGAAAGGAGACATTGAACAGCCACCAAAGTTGCTTGAAAAGTACATTCAAAGGAGAGCTGTTGCCTGCTAACTGCCCAAATCAGTTGGGGATCAGTGCAGGAAGCGAGCAATCTGCACCTCTACTCACAAGCTTAGCTCTTGCACCTCACTCTCTCTGGTGACACACTTCTCTGATTAGAGCTAGATGCTGTGTCAAAGAGTCCTACGTGTCTTCTTGGGAGGGTCTTGCTCTTTTGGAAACCTTGCACAACAACTAAACAACCGTAGTGGCAGTGACACAGTTATTTTGTGAGAAAATGTTGTCTTTCAAATTCATGTAAATCTGGAGATCCACTAACCTTGAGCCTCCTTTGAAATAGTGGACTAAACAGGAAGGTAAGTATTTGAGCTTTATCGGCATAGAAAGGGTTTCAAATGGGAGATTATCACAAAATATTTTTGCTGGATCTCTGCTTGAACTTCCGAACATCAATCAAAATTGACCAAGCTGCTATATGGACCTTGGCACGTGCTACAAGAAATACGGATGATGCAATTGTGCACTTGACAGGACCAGTAAGCACTTGGCAGCAATGTCAGTTGCAGAAATGTAGTCCTTTGAGCTGGATTTTTCTCTGGTGGATAAAGATGGGTGCACACCTGCAATGCATCATACACTAATTGTATACTGTGTACTGGTAGATAAAAGCAAGCACCAAAGACACACTTTCACAAAGAGCTTTGTTTTTGTTTGTCTCCCATACATTTTCTGATTGGAAACTAGGACTTGAGTCATGCATTGAGGACCATCAGAAAATCTACTTGTCTGTGGGGCACACAGCTATCACAGTGTTTGCGGTGTTTGATGGGAGTGTTAACTCTTATGTGTTTTGCATTCTTGTTTGGTGCATTATCTGAAAAGAAATAGAATTTGTTGTACTGCTACACCTGAATACATCATTTTGTGTATGACCAGCTGTTGGCGAAACCTACAACTTTGCAAAGATGAGGCAGGCAAGGACACATCACCTTGTGTTTTAAAATCAGTTTGCCCATGATCACAGTTTAACTATCCTGACAAAAGAATCTCTTTGCTGATTTAGGCCAATTGAAATAGCTTCAGGAAATCTGTTTTGTTTTTTGGCTTTCAAGTAGCGCTCAATGCATGATGATCAATTTATTGTTAGTGACGTCTCGCTCATTTGGAGGTAAATGTGCAGTCAACCTTGTAAGTATTTGATGCAATTTTGAGGAATTTAAAAGCAAACTGCATGACCACTGACCAGTGGCCAAGTGGACCGAGTGGACCAAGGTGACAACTCGGACAAATGCTGATGACCAAATGCCAGCAATTGAATGACTTACAAACGACTGACATGAGAGGTCTAAGTAGCGTACTAATAAGAAGAAATGTCTCTGTACCCTAGTGTCTCACTAAAATCATAAAGTTGATTTATTTCACGAAGAAATATGTGAATCTCGAAGGAAATCTGCATTCAAAATCACAGGATGAAGAAACAATGTTGGCTTCGAGGATTCTCATGTATCAAAACTCAGGATTTACATACACTTGCAAGATTAGGGAGACCGGATGTGTTGGGGATTTGTAGTGGAACACCGAGACCAAGGTAAACATTGAACATTCAAAGTCTTAAGTGGACTACAAACTTTTGTTGCAGTTTGTGGAAGCAGTTAGTCATATAAAATTATCATGAAATAGCCATTAGGCCTTCATAAATTGCACAACATATGGGCATGTCACTTTGCCGTTTCTTGTCAACCTCTCAGAGTATGTGTTTTTTATTTTGATCAGGCAGCTTGAAGTCTCACAAATTTGATTCTGGATCTAAACTTCTGGCTGTTGAAAGATCTGATTCCAGAGTCCTGTGCAAATGTACACATAAGCAACTATTTGATTCTGCTCTGTAATGATTGCATGCCAGACAAGTTTTCCGTCAATCTCACTTTTGACACTGTCTATGTTTGTCTGCAGTTTGTTGCTATCTGTCCATCGGCAGCTTGTCTGCTGTTGATCCATTCAGTCTGTAGTAGAATCTGTGTCGGTGTCTTTGATGGCTACTCTTCTTTATCAGAATAGTAAGCGAAGTTTAATTTGTCATGTGGGTCTGAAAATACAAAATGAACACTCTAAACATTTGGTTGTCACTATGACTAGTTTATGACTACAAGCTATAACATGACTCATGGATTGTCTGCTTGACCTTCCGGCCTGGTAAGACATTCAAGAAGTCTGCAGTGCTTGGATCGGTGTCATGTGCATTGTTGACCATTCATCTTTGACATAGTATGACTCAGGCTTCAGAAAAGAACTGTAAGTGCTAAGGCATTTGAAGTATGCTGCACTTTCACACTTGTTATGAGGAAATAATACATATATAAAATATTATGTTCTCAATCTTATTCTGGACTCTTGTCTGAATTTAACATCTGTTGTTTGTTTCTGTCTGTTACATCAGTTGAGTTTGTATCTGAGACAGCACCATGTCTGCATCAGGATCCATGTATTGGAGGTGCCTTTTAGTTTACTTTAAAACAAAGTCTGGAAGAGAAATACAAAATATAAGAATTCAAGATCGAATTTCCCAAAAATAAAGCTATCAAGGATGTACAGAAGTAAAAACTAATTTGAGTTGTAGAGGTTTTCTGGGGTGAAATCGTGTGACCAAATTACAATGTATTACCGAAAGATCATTGCACATACAACTCCATCATACCTTCATGGTCACTGATTCATCTTCAAAGACATTTGGAATCTGATGTATTATCACAGCATCTAAATTCCAGGACTAAAACTATAAGGATTTGATTCATCTCTGACATCATAGTTCAACCGCATAGAAAAAAAACTTGATATTCCACGTAAGTATGACAAGGACTGTAAAAGCTAACTTCAACATTTTTGTCAATAATTTCTTGCATACTTCTTAACTTCAGTATATATCTTAAGTAAATGCAACAGCCATTGTTAGGAAAGAATGAATGAATTTTTTTTTGTTACAAGATAATATATACTTGCCGTTCTAAATGAAAGGTTTTAAATTGCTGACAAAGAACATCTTTGGACTGCAACAGTGACGCATCCAGGGGTTAGTGTGCTGAGTCGATCAGGCAGTGGTGACAGTCCTTTGAGCGGTGGATCACAGACCTCATAAGTCTTGGGTCCATGGGGTGAGGTGACCGGCTCCTCTTCAATAACAAAGAAATGGAAGGTGCCAGGGTAGTGTCCATTAGATGGTCAAGCAAAAAATGGTTAGTTGTGGGACCTGGATTTTTAAATGAAGGGTTTCATTAATTTTGTGCTCTTTTTTCAGTCTATTAAGTTGGAAGTTCTGGTGACCAGTGCCATAGCCGAGGGCATCTCTCGGTATAAGACATACTTTCAGCTATCAGCACGAAATAAACAGATGACGAGCGCAACCTAGTGGCAAATTGGAGAAAATTAGGAGTCATTGTAGCAGAGTCAACAGCTGCGACATGGGCACGTAATTGCAGAGCAATAAAACCATCTTCAAGTATGGAAGCAGGAAAATGAGATGAGATGAGGTTTCCAAAAAAAATGATTGACAATATAACCTAAGATAAAAAAATTATATGGTTAGAGTAGATGCAATATTTGATAAGACAAGATGATCGAATAGTATCACCAAAGGTAGAATGGGTGAGATTTGGAAGAGCTGCAAGTAAATATGACAACAACAATATAACAATTATTATAACATAATTTTGGTTGAACGACTTTTAAGATAATTCACCTTTGTAAAACATATTCATATCTTTTCACAAATCACACCTGATATGTTCACATGGGCAGACAGAATGAGATAGTATTGAACTTTGCAAGTGGCTTGTTCAGAGGCACCAACTTGGTCTGTTGGCCCTTAGGCGACCACTGTATTACCCCCAAGGTTGACACAAGGCCGCAAGAGAAAATAGGGAATCGAGAACAGGAGCAAGAACTTGCCAATAGACACGTAGGACTCTTTGATACAGCATCCAGTTCTAATCAGAGAAGTATGTCGCCAGAGAGAGTGAGGTGCAGGAGCTAAGCCACCCAGTAGAGTTGCCGATAGGTTGTTTACTGCACTGATCCTCGACTGATTTGGCCAGTTAACAGGCATCATCTCTCCTTTAAATCTACTTCTCCTGCCACTTTGGTAGCTATTTTATGTCTCTATTCCTGTCCAACTATACTTCCTTTTGAGATTTGTTTCAACATATGCAGGCAGTGCATCAGGCTTTCAGAAGAAATTTGATTAGTTGAAATCTACTGTCAGCAGGAAATATCACGGACACCATTGCTCTATTCACTTTAATTTTGGCACTTTACATTCTTTAGACTAAAACCCCTATTTGATTTAGGCTAAAATAACATCCTTCCCTGTAAATAATATTGCATGCATAAAGAAACGAGCATATGACACAAAATTTCAATTTTCCAGTGTTTCTTGTACTTCTGAGTAGAGTTGCCTATTGCTAGCTTCCTTTGTGATCCCCGACTGATTTGGCCAGTTAACAGGTACTACCTGTCTTTTTAATCCACAATCCAGCAACTTTATTTCGGAATATATTTCTCTTGTTTGTCAAACCGAACCTTTTGAGATTTTGCGAACATATTAAGTTTGGCTCCAGGGTATTCTCACAAGAGGCCAATGAGCATAATTGGCTGAAATTTAGATTAGTTTCCGCCTAGAAAATCATCATTTCTCTCTGCATTTTCATTTGGTCACCTCTGAGAAAGCCCTTTTTTGCAATGCTTACAAGGGTTATCTGGAGTTTATTCCAACTTGTGATTACTGTAGTGCTGAACTGCAGCACTGATCTCAGACTGCTGACTGATTTGGCCAGTTAAGAGGAAACATCTCTGCTTCAGGTATTGTGTCAGCCAATTTGATGGCTGAGACAAAACCTGAAGCAGATTATGAACATATTCAAATAACACATAGGGTGAGATTTAAAACTTTATTCAGACTTATTGCAATATTCCATAAGTAACCTTGTTTCAAGTACAGCAAAGATGACTAGCATACTGTTCTGTTGCATTTTCTTTTGCTATTGAGGTAGATGCAATCATAAAATATATTTAAGACCACATTTTTACCAAGCTGGGTTAAATGAGACATAGATTTAAGATTCTGTCGCTGAAAAAAGGTAGTGATAACTTAGGAACCACTACACAGTCATACAACGGTAAAAGTGGGCTTGTCAGTTTAAGTGGAGGATAGAGTGCTGAGAATAAGTAGTCAAAATTACATGCTCACACTTAAATCTTCCAGATATGGATAAATTGCAGTCATGTTTCTGAAAATATAGTGCATCCACAGTTGTATTTTTTATGGAATTGTTTAACAGTGTGCAGTCCTTTGAGGGGTGGATCACAGACCTCATAAATCTTGGGTCCATGGGGTGAGGTGACTGGCTCCCCATCAATAACAAAGAAATGGAGGGTGTCAGGGTTGTGGCCATTAGATGGACAAACAAACCATGGCAAGTGGTGGGTCCATCCATCTAGCCCAGTGTCCAGTACCAATGAAACACATAAACTGGCAAGCTGCCTCCTGGCTGAACTTAAGGTGGTCTTCGTTTAGTCAGGTAGTTTCCCAGAGTTCATAACGTAACTAAACACTGACATGATGACCATGCTGTATTATGGGTACAGGAAGTCCTGACCTGAATATAAATGGTGGCCATTTCAGCAATGTCCAGTCCAACGGTCAGTAGCACAGGCCTGGCCCAACAAGGCTGACTCTAATTCAACTGTTCGCCAGTACAAAACCCCCATCTTACAATTACTGAAGTATTTTATGTGTAACAGGTAGCTAATAAATATGGAGCTGTAACCCTGCTGTAACAGCCACTATCTTACGATCTTGCGTGTATAGATTATGTGTACTGTTTCAGGATGAACTTTATATATTTCATGCATTGAGTAAAACTATATAGATATCTGTCATCCTAATTTGTGGTATTTGTCAGTCCAGTACCACCTCCGTTGGGGTGGTTCTGGGCTTAAAAGGGGTGGTCTGCAACACTACAGGGTCTGTCAGAGAATCTTTGTTTGTCATACACCACCACAGTCAGCCACTGCCAAGAAATAGTGAATAGATAGGCCTTTCAAAACAGGTAGTTATAGGTGTTCCTGTGGAAAAGAGAAATTTTTGTAAAAAGCAAAGTTGTTGAGTGGTAGAGAAGTAGGAGATAATTTTAGCAGTAGAAGTATTCTGGGGTGAAATCTTGTGATCAGGTTATTAGCTGAAAGGTTGTAGCACAAAAATGACGATCATGCCTTCATGGTCATTGATTCAGCACTAAAGACAGCAATATATCTAAAGTAAATTGTGCTCGTCATCCAGTAAAGACTAAACTTCAGAAGTGGGAGGTCTTTTCTATTTTATTTACTGATAATGTAGTTGGCGTAATTTTTATTTTGAGGTCGCCAGACTGGACTGCAAGCAGGAAGTTTGATTCTGAGTGGGAGTTCAGATTAGTGCCACTTCGGTCAGTCGCATTGCAGTGCATTGGTGATGGTCCTTTGACGGGTGGATCACAGACCTCATAAATCTTGGGTCCACGGGTTGAGGTGACTAGCTCCCCACTAATAACAAAGAAATAGAAGGTGTCAGGGTTGTGGCTATTAGATGGTCAAACAAACCATGGCAAGTTGTGGGTCAATCCATCTCGCCTAGTGTCCAGTGACAATGAAACACACATAAACTGCCCGACCACCCCTTGGCTGGACTTAAGGTGGTCATCGTTTAGTCAGATAGTTTCCCGGACTTCATAATGTAAATTACTACTGACATGATGACCATGCTGTATTATGGGTAGAGGAAATCTTGAGCTGAATATAGATTGTAGGTTTTTTCGCCATGGTGGGTCTAGGGGTCTATTCTCTATAGCAGTGGCTGACTCAACAAGGTTGACTCGTTCTGAAGAGAAACCAAAACTAATCTACCAAGCTCCCTTTACTCTGTAGGAAAAGTTGAATATGGAAACTGGCGCCATCATGCACTTTCTTATTGAATTAAATCTCATTGTCAAGTATATATATAATTATTTATTTTGATACATATTTCCTACAATGTTGAAATTGGTCCTGCTTGTACTTAGCATTGACAGATTGTGTGTAGACCTTGGCACCTGCCATAAGACATACTTATGATGTAATTGTGCACTTGACTGCACCAGTGAGCACTTGACAGGAATGCCAATTGCTGAAATTTGGGCCTTTGAAAAGTGAACACACTCTCCCTGTGTACACGCTGCTGCTGGATAGATCGAGACCATTGCACACCTGTTTCGGATGTACTGGCCTCGACTACATCACTGGTACATACCTGAGTACTTTCAATTTATCAACATTTACTTGTTTGAAGTCCAGCAAACAGGATACATTGTGATGTTTTTGTGAAACATTTGTGTCTCTGGTGCTTGCTCAATCTCTTGTTTGAAGTTTGCAATTGGAAAAAGAGAATGACAAAAAGCTCTCGGTGACTCTTTTATCTGCAAAATCTGCTGTGTACTATAGGTGCATGAAACAGATGTGCACTGGTCTTGATCTGTCCTGTACAAGTGTACAAAGTACTTGTTTAAAGGTCCAAATTTCTGCAATGGGCATTTGTGTCTATGGCATGAGTCAAGGCCTGCATAAGATCTTGCAAGTACAATAAGGATAATTTACACATACATGCAACAGTGGATGTAAAAAAACTAAAATATGTTTAGAGGGCTGGTTCTTGCATATTTTTCTCTGTAGGATTTGACATTGCGATAGCACAGACTTTGCATCCATATATATAAACAATATATATCATCATGTGAGCAGTAATTTACTTGATGATGTCAGGCAAACTGTTCGAAAAAACGATGGTCATCTTAAGTCCAGCCAAGGGGTGGCCTGATAGTTTATGTGTGTTTCATTGCTACTGGACACTGGGCTGGATGGATGGACCCACAACTTGCCATGGTTTGTTTGACCATCTAATGGCCACAACCCTGGCACCCTCCGTTTCTTTGTTATTGGTGGGGATCCAGTCACCTCAACCCGTGGACCCAAGATTTATGAGGTCTGTGATCGTCCCGTCAAAGGACCATCACCAATGCACTGCGATATGGATTGACCGTAGTGGCACTGCATGGTCTGAACCCCCACTATGAACCCAAACTCCTGCTGGCAGTCCAGTGATGTCCTTTGTCAGAATCCTCACAATTAGAACTACATCAACTCCAATTTGTTTCTTCTGAATAATGATGTAATGTACTTACCAATGACAGTGAATGACAAGTACATTCACTTAAGATATATCGCTTATAAATTTGACTAGAAGATAAAGGTACAAATGTGTAAGTTATCTTTTAAATCAAACTCTTTTTGTTTCGGCTCCAGAGTACAGATATTACAAAAAAATTCAAAGTGTCTTTACAGCTCAGTCAGTGACCAGAAAGGCATGATGGAGATCTAATAACTTGATCACAAGATCTCACCCCACAATACATCGACTGCTTCTTTTAGAAAATATAGATGTTTAATTGTTTAATAACTGCAGAAGGGCCAGTCTTATAATGCAGGGACCACTGTAATACAATGTAGTAAAATGGGGGGTTGTTGTAGTGGTTTTCAGTTGACAACTGTCAACCTTTCTGAGTCAGACCTGTGATCCTTGGACTGGACATCGCTGAAATGGCCGCCATTTATATTCAGGTCAGGACTTCCTGTACCCATAACACAGCAGGGTCATTGTGATTCATGTCAGTGCTAAGTTACCTTATGAAGTCAGAAAAACTATCTGCCTAAACTATGACCACCTTAAGTTCAGCCAGGAGGCAGCTTGCCAGTTTATGCCTGTTTCATTGCAGCCGGACACTGGGCTAGATGGATGGACCCACAACTTGCAATGGTTTGTTTGACCATCTAATGGCCACAACCCTGGCACCCTCCATTTCTTTGTTATTGATGGGGAGCCGGTCACCTCACCCTATGGACCCAAGATTTATGAGGTCTGTGATCCACCCCTCAAAGGACTGCACACTGTTAAACAATTCCATGAAAACTACAACTATGTATGTAGGTATACTATATTTCCAGAAAGTGAACAACCATTTATCCGAATATCACAGTTGTGCTTGAAAGTTTCTGAACCCCTTGCGCTTCTTACCTTATTTGTGTGCATGTCTCTCTAACAAACATGGCCATAGCTTGTTACTTGGGTTAATAATAAAGCTGAGCATCATCTTTTTTGTGTAAACATATATTCATAACAAATAGTGACATTTAGCTGTGATTTTATAATGAGAGTCTCCCAAACTGCATGTGTGTTCAAAAATTTCTGAACCCTTCTGAGGCGTATACAATCAACAACTTGTATGGACCTTTTGAAAAAATTTTACTCAGCGCATGAAAGGTGCTGTTCAGTTTTATTATTACCCAATTCATATGCTACGCCTGTGTTTGCTGGAGAGATGCACACAATTTGGCTAATTTTAGAATCAAACCCATTAATATATGTGTATTGTAGCAAACAGCATAGCTTTGCTAGCATATCTTTAGCAGACAGCATGGTATCTATAAATAACTTAGCCCAGTTCATGCTCCATTGCTCAGGCTGCTGCACATGGTCAGTGCCAATTAAGCATAACATTTCAAATCAAATTCAGTGGGCAGTTAGACTTCAAAGTGACAACATCTATGTTTTAGCAGTTAAGTTTCAAAATGGGCACCCAATAAGGACAATACGATATACAAAATGACAACCTGGATTCCCGATGTAGTTGCTACTGTTGTAAGTAAATTATTGTGATTTTAGAAATTAATATGTAAGATGTTTGTAATTGATAATTTGGTTATTTAACTGTATGCATTTGGTGTAGGATTATGTGTATTGGGATTCATACATTTGTCTAACTTCAATTTTGCTCATGCATATTAACTGTATATTTAAGCATTGTTATTTTACAAATATATTTTATGCGATGTGATATTAATTTATTTGATGTTTGATGGCTTGATTTTATGACCTATTTAGTACGTAAGATTTATTACTTGAGATGTATTAACATGTGTTACTTAAGATTTATTACTTAAGATTTAATCATAAGATTTAATTATAAGATAACTTACATGCATGTTGGTATTGGTTTAGTACTTAAGGTGTTTATTTTGTGTTTACTTATAGATTCACCGACTTTAATGACGACTTTATTGATACGACATGAGTGATACGATAAAAAATGATACGTCGTGTTGAATAAAGTGGCAATTTCTAACTACCTTGGCGTCGGGTCTTCCATGTGTATGATTTCACTATGTTGTGAAAATATAACATCAACTTTCACAGTGTCTTCAGTGCTAAATCACTGACCCTGAAGGCATGATGGAGATCTATTTGTTTCTACTAATAACTTGTTCACAAGATTTCACTCTAGAATATGTTTGCTACTTAAATTAGTTCTATGACTCTCTTTTTCTTTAGAAGAGCTTTGCTTTTAACAAAATTAGATCTTTATCATTAAAAGTCAGACACTCAAATTTTCTTGTTTTTTTCTTCTGATTGTCCCTAAAGAAATGTTGCACCAGTGCTTTGATTCAATTCTTGACTTACAATTTAAAAAAAAGGTCAGTTCCAGTTTTATTTCTTACCTTAATTTTCCTTTCGTTTTTAGAAATGGTAAGTAAACAACAACACATGCAGTCATACACCTAGTTTATATGTTATAATCTACATTTATAAAGTCTTTGAGAAATGAGTGAAGCAATGGCTTGATGTGCAGAACACCATTTTCTTGTTGGAAATTGTTGTAAATTTCACATTTTGTGTAGATATTTTATTCACAAATTCCCACACCCTTAAGCATAATGTCATTACAAACAGTCTGAAATCTGTTTGTACTTTTAATTCCTATGTATTCCTGAGTTGCAACATGTGAGTTCAAATTTCAAATTAGCAGCTGTGACCTCAGCCATGTCACATTGATGCAGACCGGAAATTTATGGATCATGTGACTTGATAGGACAGAGAAGTAACTCGACCCAAATGTACTATGTATGCATACAGAAACCTTAAAAGGCAAAACCAGGAAAAAATGCTACTGCAGTTTGGAGAAGTTTTATTCTAACAGGATATATGATTATACAATGTATATAAATCCGTTTTGCAGATGAGTTGCTACAACAACCCAAGCCCTCTGCTCATCTGAAAAAACTAATTAAAAAAAGGTTGGCTGATAGATCTATTTCTTTTGTTAATTCAAGGTTTTTTTCACAATTTTTTCATACCCTTGTATCAACACATATTATGAACATGCAGATTCTTGTGCATATTTAGACTTAGTTTCATTGACCATCTGGAGATTTTCAAAGCTGAATGTGTCATAACGATGAGGGGATCAAAATGTATTACGAAAAATAAGTACTTGTATTACACATACAGTATGTAAAATACAATGAAATGACAAAATGGCTCATATTTCTGTACTCAATGCTCAGTATTTAGTCAAGAAATGAAATTCATTGTGGTCATTTGTTGTCACAAGAAGCAAGGAGTGCATTGCATCACCTCTGAGCCTTTGAGTCAGAGAAATGTAGGATGAACAACATCAGGGGAGACCACAAGGAGATGGACTTACATTCATCTCAAGCTATTCAGTTACTGAGCAATGTCACAAGACCAGGCTGATAGAGGAATCCTTTCTTTACACAGCTAACAAAGACACCCTGCAATACAGCAGCCCCTGGTTCAAAATGGCTCAACACAGACATTCTAGTTCGGATCTTAACACAGAGAGTCAGACAGTGACAAAATACAGACAAAAACAGACAAGAGTCATGGTCAACAGCTGTTTGAGATCAATAAAGAAGTTGTCTAGCATCAACTTTTATTGCTTTCAAAAATCTGTAATTTTTTGTGGCAACCATACAACGAATGAATACTTGTACTTTTTGGTACAGTGTCCTCTCACAGAGCTGAAAGAGCTTGTGATGTGGTGCTGGAAGTTTGACAGTCTCTTTCAACAAATTTCCCACAAATCTGCGCTGAAACTGCCTGTAAATCCTGAATACTGATTCATGAGAATCCTGGGAGCCAATGGTGTTTCTTCACCTACGATTCTTGATGCATAATTCCTTCTTGGTTTGTATATTTCCTCACAGAAGGAATATATGCTGACAGCTGCAGTGATATATTAGAGAACAGAGACGTTTTGTGATTAGCGAGTTACTCCGAGTTAGGTCTCTGGTGTCAGATATGGAGTAACAGTCAGTGCAAATATGTTAACTTCCAACACTTTATTCAGTTAACATTGAAATTGTTTGTAACCTTGGTCATATATCAGTTCATGGTAAGATTAATTTGAAATAGCTTAAATTTCAAATGTTGCCTGAATGATTTTGATCGATCAGAATGTGCCCAGCCAAATTTAATCCCGGAATTATGCTTGGTTTCCTAAAATCCATTCAAATGACTTGAAAGAATAAGAAAATGTACATTGATGTATGCAACTGATGCATTTCAACGGACCAACTATTGCTTTGCTCTTTCCGGATAAAATCTTCAGCTTCAGATTCCTGTCAAGACATTTGCAATGTATTAACTATATAACCTACTATAAAAATGAAAATGTATAATATTGTATCCATCGAATGTTTTCAAAAAATATTTGAATCTCCTCACATCGTAGTATCCAGTTGGTAAGGGGGAAAAGAATGAACAAAGAAAGTGCTCTTCAACTGTTTGTTTTTGGTGCTTGCTTTTATCTGGCCACACAAAGTGAACCATTAGTGAACCATCACAGGAGTGCACATGTCTTCATTTGCTATTGTAACAACAGTGCATCACAAGCAGTTTGGTCGATCTGTTGGATATTTGTACTGAATCCTGCATCAGATCATGTTAAGTACATGTGAAGTTCTATTTTGGTGTCTAATAATTAGTTATGAGGGGCGTTCAGAAAGTTCGAGGCTTTTTTCTATATGGACACTTATTTTCAATCTAGAACTATGAATTTTTCACAGGATAAAATTCAGCATATTTGAAATGGATTCCCAAAATTTTGGACAATTTGGACATTTTTAAGTCATTCTGTGGTTGCCATAGAAACTGAAAGTTTAGCTAGTCGGGGCAGGTAATACTGAAACCAAGAAAGCCAATACATTTTGGCTGTGAGAGACCTCTCTCTATCACTTGTTTCAGTGAGTTTGACCATATTTGACACAAGAAACATAAAAGTAGCCTTTAAAAATACTTCCAGGCTCACCAAAAGCATTAATTCATACTTCTGACTCATTGAATTAAATGTTCCTCGAAGTCCTCCTAACAAGGTTCCGTGAAGGCATTTCGGTCATCCAAAGCCTTTTCTCCTGTAGTGCCTGAAACTCTGGCCCCCATTGACTGAAGTTAGGAAAAACGAGGAATTATGTAAAGCAACAAATGTCCCAGGAATAGCTGGGATTGATAGGATAGGATAGGATACTTTATTTGCACAACGTAGGCACTTACAATATAATGAAAAATGAAGATACATAAATATATATATAACTAAAGTAAAATGTTGTACAGGAGGGCACCTGAGCAGAAAACTGCTGTAACCCAAAGGGTAGGTGCACCCCCTCCCCCTTTTAGATGTACCCAAGATAAACAATGATATGTAAATAAATACAGTATATCAGGTAATTGTTCTAATTATATGAATATACAAAAATAGCTATATATGTGTATACACTTTCTAATACATTATACAAACAGAGATAATAGTATAACAGTATGAAATGAAATTACTGTATACCTTACACACTAATGCAAAAGTATCCCGGACTATCCCTCGTCTGGTTCAATGTTGAACAGCAGAGTTGGAATAGCCAGGACAACCCAGGCCTTTAGTGTATGTAGGTATATGAATATTATACCATTATATCATTATATACACTATACATTAACGTAAAAAAGTAAAAAAAGCTCCCTGCACTATCCCTCGTCTGGTTCAAAGTTGAACAGCAGAGTTGGAATAGTTAGGACAATCATCTATTACAAATACTTAGTACACATGTGGTTAAAAACTAATAATTTTCCAGTTTCATGCTCGTAATACATTTAGCAAATGACTTTATGGTTCTCCTATCTTTAATATGTTGGGGTATATGTTGCCATAAATGAGGTGCTCTGGCCAAAAAACTTTTGTTGTAGATTTCTAGGCTATGATGGGGTGTTCTAGGATTATTGTTATTTCTAGTGTTATAACGGTGATTGTTGAATTCAAAAATATTCACTATTCTTGATGGTAATATGTCATTAATATATCTATAAGATAATTTTTGTAATGCATTTTCAATTAAGTCTTCAAGTTTCAAAAGTCTGTCTCTTTTATAGTATGGCAGAATTCGAACCCGACGCTTAATATTTGATATTGCTCTTACTGCATGGTTTTGTTTCACTACTAGCTTCCTTAAATTACTTCCAGTTATCATCGGACCCCAGGCAGTTATTCCGTACAGAAGATGACTTTCCACATTGGTCATGTAAATAATCTTTTTAGAAAATGCTGGTAACATGTTCTTTGTCATGAATAAACTATAAGCACCCATGGTTAATTTTGACAATAGGTATTGACAATGGGTATCCCAATCTAAATGTTGATCTAGATGCACACCAAGAAATTTAACACTGTTTACTTGCTTCACATTAACCCCTCCCATTTCAATATTACCTTTATAGTTTACAAGTTTCTTCTTTGTTTTGAACAATACCAGATACGACTTGTCAATATTCAGGGAAAGAGAATTTTTGGAAAACCATTTATGAAGCCTTTTCAGATCATCATTCATTTTTCTAAATAGAAATTTCAGATTTTTACCTGATATGAATATGGTGGTGTCGTCTGCAAACATAATACTACTTGTAAATTTCAGACATTTTGGCATATCATTTGCAAATATGATATAAAGCAAGGGGCCTAACACAGAACCCTGTGGTGTTCCGAATGAAACAGAGAAGTCATCAGATAACACATCATTTATGGCAACTTTGAGTGTTCTATTTGTTAAATAGCTCTTAATCCATTTTAGTGCCACACCTCTTACTCCATATAATTCTAACTTATGGAAAAGTATTTGATGATCAATGCAGTCAAATGCTTTTGTCATGTCCAAAAACAGTCCTAGTGTGTACATGCCTTTATTGAAACCATCCAAAATATTTCCCGTTAAATCTAAGATTGCATCAGAGGTATTTCTATTTTTTCTAAAGCCATACTGTCCTTCATATAATACCTTATGTTGATCAAGGAATTTCATCAATCGAACGTGAACCAACTTTTCAAGAATTTTGGAAACAACAGGCAGCAGTGATATGGGCCTATAATTACAAATCTCAGATTTGGTTTTTGCCTTATATAATGGTTTTACTATGGCTAACTTCATGTCATCAGGGAATTCTCCATTTGACAAAGATTTGTTGAACATGATTTCTAGTGCTGGTAATATACTTGGATAAATTTCTTTGAGCATGTTGTTTGTCAACCCATCATGACCCTTACTGTTTTTGGACTTCAACCTAAATATTATTTTAACTATTTCCTGCTGAGTGGTGGGATATAAGAAGCAACTTTCATTTATTCTGGATGGTGCAATGTCGACATCATCTCTATCCCTTTGATCATTATTTCTTATCTTTTCCGCTATCTCTTTCCCAACCTCACTGTAATATTTCCCGAAAGCATTACTTATTTTTTGTTTATTTGTTTCCTTAATACCATTAACTATTATTTCCTCGCTGATATCCTGTTTGTTATTCAGTTTGCCAGTGATCCTATTCAGTACACTCCATAACTTTTTTGAGTTGTTTCGATTGTTAGCAATTAATTCATTGTAATAGTTGTACTTGGCTTGCCTTCGTAATTTATTATACAGTTTTCTGTACTCCTTATACTTTTTGAATTCTGCATTATCACGTTGAAGATGGCAAACTTCTTTGTATAATTTGAAGCACTTAATTGATGACGTTTTCAAACCTGAACTAAACCAAGATTCCCTAATATTTTTGTTTTTTCTACATTTTACAGTTTTGATTGGAGCATAAAAATCTAAGGCTTTTGTGATTTCACTGTTTAGGGCAGAACTGCAATCATTCACAGACATATTCTCCATGTAACTCCAGTTTATATTATATAAGGCACCCCTAATGTTACGAAGAGAACTGTCGTCAACTTTTCGAAATGTAAAACCAGCTTTTTTATTAGTATTGAATGAACACTGTTGAATTTCTACTAGACACATGAAATGATCAGAAATGTCTGTTTTTATGATGAATGACTGAACAGTTGTAAAAGATTCAATATCAACATATATGTTGTCAATCAAAGTTGCAGTGCTATGTGTGATACGTGTTGGCTTGGTAATAGTCGGTATTATTTGATTTAATAAGTTAAACTCAAACAGTTTCTTAGTGTTACCATGAGAATTTATTTTTAAGAAGTCTAAATTTTGATCAGTGCCCACTATAATCTTTTTGTGTTCATCTTTAATTTTGGTTATGATACCAGAATAATTATCCAAGAAATCATTTTCGTTAGTCCCAGGAACCCTGTAAATTTCTCCAATGACATAGTTAGGCTTGTTTGTTCTAGGCACCTCAATAAAAACCGATTCAAACTTCCCTTCATCAAAAACATTTAGATCTTCCCTTTCTTGATAACTGACATGAGCACCTACCAAAATTGCTACACCACCTTGTGACTTAATCTTACGGTGTTTTGAAATAAGGTTATAATTTGGAAAAGAAATTTTTTTGTAATTTTTAT
This sequence comes from Platynereis dumerilii, assembly GCA_026936325.1. Classification (NCBI taxonomy): domain Eukaryota; kingdom Metazoa; phylum Annelida; class Polychaeta; order Phyllodocida; family Nereididae; genus Platynereis; species Platynereis dumerilii. Next base: position 38,887,810 of record JAPTHN010000008.1, read on the forward strand.
CATTTAGAAAGGTTTCACATAATAATAATATATCAGGAAGTGCATTCTTATCTTTCATCATACTAAGCAAATCTAAGAGGTCATCAGCTTTGCTGGGAATACTGTGGATGTTGAGGTGCGCTACCTTTATGGAGTTATGCGACACTGGGAAAACAGACTTATCATCACTGACATCAAGGTAGCAACTAATATAATGCTGCCCATTTTGGTTTCTTGTTCATACCAGTGAATCCATGCTTTCGCAAGTCCTTATACATGTAGTCAAGGAAACCACCCCTGCTGCCAGAATTTCCCTTGCTAAATCTGGCATGCAAGAGTGCTTTCCTGCATGGGTTCAGTGCAAGAATACACGCATTTAGTGTGCTTGAAAGTATATTTAGAAGCTAATATCATATTTGGAATGGATTCCCAAAATTTCGGACAATTTGGACATTTTTAAGTCATTCTGTGGTTACCTTGGAAACTGAAAGTTCAGCTAGTTGGGGCAGGTTATACCGAAACCAAGAAAGCCAAGAAAGCCAAATTGTCCAAAAATTTTGGGAATACATTTCAAATATGCTGAATTTTATCCTGTGAAAAATTCATAGTTCTAGATTGAAAATAAGTGTCCATATAGAAAAGAGCCTCGAACTTTCTGAACGCCCCTCGTATTGGCAAGTTTTAGTTCTACTTTGTGTGTAAGACAACTTTATTTCTTTCAGTCTCTGATACGACTAAGTCAAAAATGGTGAAATGTGTGATATCCAGTTCATCCGAAGATTAAACAAGCTTTAAATCACAGATTTGGTACAGATAAGATGTTATCCTTTACAAACAACATATTTGCAACCAAGTCATTGTTCCCCATGCAATAAAATGCGCATATATTCTCTGTGCACTTAAAAAATGATGTGTCTTGGTATCTCCCTTTGAAAACAATCCTAAACTCTTTGGCATAAGCCTGACATTTAAACAGTAAAATACAGGCTTTAGGGTTCTGTCTCTTAAAGCATATTTACACTGTTGAAGATTTTCATTTTGCCAGCTTGCCATTTATTCCACCCAGGAAGATGTCTGTCTCAAAATGTGATTTCTGGGGCTAAACTTCTGGCTGTTGAAAGATCTAATTCCAGAGTTCTATGCACATGTACACAGGGCGCATCTCAAACATAAAGACGGTTGGTGTATGCAAGCATTCGATTCTGCTTTTGGGCCAAGCAACACATTGTATGCTAGACAAGTTCTTTATCGATCTCATTGCAATGTTGACATAGACTCTTGTTGGTTTGTCTGCTGTTTGTTTGTCGCTGTCTGTCTGTCTGTCTGTCTGCAACTGGTTTACTATTGGGCTGCTTTGTCTGTGCCAGGTTTTCTGATCTGCCGTCTGTGTGTCAAGAGTTCGTCTTTATCAGATGAGCAAACAAAGGGGAATTTGTCAGCTGGGTCTTGTGACACATTGCTCAGTAACTGAATAGCTTGAGATGAATGTAAGTCCATCTCTAGGTGGACGCCCCTGATGTTCCTCATCCTACATTTCTCAGACTCTGTAGTGATGCAGTGAACTCAGCGGTGTCTATATTGCAACAATCGACCACAGTGACTGTTTTTACTTGGTCAAACTATCGTATAATATTTTGAACTTCTGCATAATTGAGTATCTTATTTACACAGATCAAAAGTGAATTACTACGATTTCAAAAGCTAAGATTGACATATTTTGTCGGGTATTATGAATGTAATACAGTTTAGAAATGTATGTAAAATATTTCCATGTGGAAAAACAACCTAATTAAAACTAACAACACAACAATGCCATTGAGCAAATAGAAGAATCACGAAGATCTTGTTCAGACAATGATAAATGAAAGCTATGTCTATGTTACTTCAGTAAAGGGGTGTGCAACAGAATATGACTGATGGCCCCAGTAGAAGACTCTACTGATATTCGAGAAGTCTACATGTCACTCTTGACTAAATTGGTTGTGCTCTTGATCATTCTTTACTCATAAAGCAGGTTTCAGGTTCGTCCTTCGAGGCAGGTAAAATGAGATAGTGCTGCAGTGGCGTCCCTATGGGGGGGCACAGGGGGGCACAGGCCCCCCATATTGGACCAGTGCCCCCCGAGGTGCCCCCCCTTATGAACTTTCCAACTCTGGCTAAAATATACAATTAGTATAGCGAGTGCCCCCCCAGAGAATCGCGTGCCCCCCAGAGAATCGCGTGCCCCCCAAGGTGCCCCCCCGTGCGAGACCCCCCCAGTTACGCCTCTATAGTGCTGCATGTTCAACTTGAATAAAAAGACTTTGAAGTGATTTTTTTTCTTACTAACAATGACCCTGACTGAATGTACTTGACAGACACACATGAAATTCTGTCAATCCTTGACAAATGTTTGGAATTTGAGCTTTATTGGCACAGCTTGGGTCTCAAATGGGATAGCCACAAACAAAGTATTTTACTGGATCATTGCTTCTACTTTCGAGCATCAATCAAAATCCATCCAGCTGTAGTATGACATTGGCATATGCACCAAGAAATACAGATGATGCAACTGTGCACTTGACAGGACCCGTACGCACTTGGCAGTGATGTCAATTGCAGTAATGTAGTCCTTTGAGCTGGATTTTTTCTCCAGTGGATAAAGACGGTTGCACACCTGCAAAGCATCATACACTAATTGTATACAGTGTACTCGTAGATAAAAGCAATCACCAAAGACACACATTTACAAAGAGCTTTCTATTTGGTTTGTCTCCTATTAATTTTCCGATTGGAAACAAGGACCTTAGTCAGGCGTTAAAGACCATCTGAAAACATAAATAAATTGGTCTGTAAAAAATCTTTACAGTGTTTAAAGAATTTTATGTCCAGAAATGTAAATTTTTATCTTCTTCTGCATCCTGTTTGTTGCATTGTTGGAAACGAAATAGTTTGTATTACTTCACCTGAAAACATGAATTCCTCTTAGGATATATACATGTATCTATATCTCTGGAAATGCCATGAGGAAGATAGAAGCTCTTAGGACCAGTGCGGCAGCAGACCACATCACTGAAAATAGGAAATAATTTCAGCTATCAGCAAGAAATAAACGGATGAATAGAGCAACCTAGTAGCAAATTGGAGCAAATTTCTGGTCATTGCAGCACAGTCAGTAGCTGGGAAATAGCCACATGATTACAGGCTGGTAAACCGAACTGCAAGTATGGAAGCAGGAAAATCAGATGAGATGAGGTTTCCCAAAAAGATGATAGAAAATAGAGCATTAGATAAAATTTGATCTGGTAAGAGTAGATAAAATTATTTGACAAGAAAATTATTGGAAAGATGATCAGAGAATATCAGGAAAGTTGAGAAAGGCTAAGATTAAGAAAAGCTAATGTACTGTGCAAAATGTATGTAAAGAACCGAGAGACAACTATCTTACAATATGACAAAATTTGGTAGAATAACCTCCATTTTGAACTATTTATTTAGAAATATTTATCTTTTTCTTAAGGATTCACTTAGTTACAGCCACAGGTTGCATTGGACACCATGTGCAGTTTTGGTGCACTTTGCAAGTGGCCTTGTTGATGTAAAACTAAGGGGCACCAATTCAAGCAGCTGGCCCAGCGGTGGCCAAAAGGCTTCCGAGGTTGACACAAGGCCAAAAAATAAAAAATAAAAGGAGAGAAGAGACAAATGGAAGTACCACAAGGAGTACCACACCAGTAATGATGCATTGAAAAAATATAGCTGAATGGAAGACCCATGCAAAAGTTAGTAGTCAAATTGGTTATATGTCTGATTATCCAGGCAATGATACATGTATTTAAGGGGACATTGCCTCTTTCTGGTCTTAAACAAGCAGGGCTTTTGGTTCAGGAGATGAAGCATGATGAAATTAAACTAATAGAGCAAATAATTGCTGAGGTATTCTTATCTGATATAAATTTTGTAAATTTCAGCCAGTAATTTCCTTATAAACTTCAGAAACCCTGGAGCATTGCCTGCATATATTGTCACAAATCTCAACAGCTGGCAAGACCAGAAAGGAGACATTGAACAGCCACCAAAGTTGTTTGAAAAGTACATTCAAAGGAGAGCTGTTTCCCGCTAACTGCCCAAATCAGTTGGGGATCAGTGCAGGAAGCGAGCAATCTGCACCTCTACTCACAAGCTTAGCTCTTGCACCTCACTCTCTCTGGTGACACACTTCTCTGATTAGAGCTAGATGCTGTGTCAAAGAGTCCTACGTGTCTTCTTGGCAAGTTCTTGCTCCTTTGGGAACCTTGCACAACAACTACACAGCCATAGTGGCAGTGACACAGTTGTTTTGTGAGAAAATTTTGCCATTCAAATTCATATAAATCTGGAGATCCACTAACCTTGAGCCTCCTTTGAAACAGTAGACTAAACAGGAAGGTTAGTATTCGAGCTTTATCGGCATAGAAAGGGTTTCAAATGGGAGAAGATTACAAAATATTTCTGCTTGAACTTCCGAACATCATTCAAAATTGACCCAGCTGCTTTATGGACCTTGGCACGTGCTACAAGAAATACAGATGATGCAATTGTGCACTTGACAGGACCAGTACGGCTGAGTACGCACTTGGCAGCAATGTCAATTGCAGAAATGTAGTCCTTTGAGCTGGATTTTTCTCCGGTGGATAAAGATGGGTGCACACCTGCAATGCATCATACACTCATTGTATTGGCAGATAAAAGCAAGCACCAAAGACACACTTTCACAAAGAGCTTTGTTTTTGTTTGTCTCCAATGCATTTTCTGATTGGAAACAGGGACTTGAGTCATGCATTGAGGACCATCAGAAAATCTACTTGTTTGTGGGGCATCATCACAGTGTTTACAGTGTTTGATGGGAGTATTAATTCTTATTGTGTTTTGCATTCTTGTTTTGTGCATTATTATACTGAAACCTGAATACATTATTGTATGTACAGTATGACCAGCTGTTGATGAAAGCTGCAACTTTGCCAAGATGAGGCAGGCAAGTACACATCACCTGGTGTTTTAAAATCAGTTTGCACATCACAGTTTACCTATCCTGCCAAAATGATCTGTTTGCTTATCTAAGCCAATTGAAATAGCTGTAGTAAGTGCAGTGGCGTAACTGGGGGATCTCGAGCGGGGGGGGGGGGCGGCACCGGGGGGGCACCGGGGGGGGGCACCATCTATTCTGACTGTATATTTTATCCACAGCTGGAAATTCATATGGGGGGCACCTGGGGGGAGGACACAGGTCCAATATGGGGGCACATGCCCCCCCTTGCGCCCCCATAGGGACGCCACTGAGTAAGTGTGTTTTTGTTTTTGGCTTTCGAGCAGTGTTCAATGATGATAAATTTATTTTTAGCTACACCTCCCTAATTCGAACATAAATGTGCAGTCAACATTGTAAGCATTTGATGCAATTTTGAGGAATTTGAAAGCAAACCGCATGACCAGTGGCCAAGCTGACCGAGCTGATAACTCAGACAAATGGTGATGACCAAATTTTAGTGATGAAAATACTTATATAACTACTGTAAGTTAAAGGGAGTCTGAGATGAGAGGTCTTTAGCATAGGCCTACTAACAACCCAACATGAAATCTCTCTGTACCCCAACTGTCTAACTGAGGTCATGAAAGTTTATTTATTTTGCAACAGAAATTTGCGAACCAAGAAGGAATTCTGCATTAAAAATCAGAGGGTGAAGAAACACTGTAGGCTCCTAGGATTCCCATGCATCAAAATTCAGGATATACATCCACTTGCGAGATTAGGGAGACCGGATATCTTGGGGATTTGTAGTGGAACACCGGGACTAAGGTAAACATTGAACATCCAAAGTCACAAGTGAACTTTAAACTTTTATTGGCTCCGCCCCTGGGCGAGAGCTAATGTGACGAGTCAGGTCCACATTCCTCTGTAACGCTGTGCACAACTTCCTGACAAAATTCAAGATTGTATACAGTTGTCCTTTGGTACCATGTTTTCAAATCACCAAATGACTGCTCTTTTCTATTTTGGCTCCAATTTGTGAATTCGAAGTGCCAAAAACATAGTAATTACAAATCCCCAGGCCAAGCCAATGGTTGTAAGACCTAGCCAAATTTATTTTTATTGTCAACTACATCATCAGCACAGACCAATACTATGGTAGCATTGATGACAGGATTGACTACCTCTTTTTGTAGTTTGCATCTGAAATCTATGTTACAGACTTACATGTTAGTCAGGGAGATATCTAAAAAAAGAGGCTTATTTCTTGTACAGGTCTTACTCATGAGAGCACCACTTGAATTTGGTACCGATTGAAAGAGGACACTTTGGAGTTTCAGAAACCATGGTTTTCACTTTCCAAAGGTGGTAGGTTTTCTTTCTGGGAGGGGTAAAAGGTCAACGACCTCTTGATTTTACAGTCATTTAATGAAAAATGCATTTTCTTCATGTTTTCAGCATAACTTTTCAAGTGTTTTCCATATTAATTTCAAATTCACCAAAAGTGAAGATGATTCCATGTTATTTGGGTGACTGATTTAAAAAATGCACTTTGACCTATTTTTGGGGTCAAATGGGGTCAACAAAGTTGATAAATATCGAAAATTTCACTCAAAATAGCTATATGTACTTCAATATGTTGTTGTCATGCCCAAAATATTAAATAAATCAAGATAATTTCTCATGCACCAGGAAGTCACATGGGCTAGCATTACATATGTTGGGAAATTTTGGTTGCTATGGATACATGTTACCTATAGGGAGGGGTAAAGCTCAAAACTGCACTCTCCATTTTTGGGCAAAATTTATATTCATTTATGGGACAATTTCCATATCATTTGTTTCTTCTGTTCATGGATATGCCTCATTATGAACAAATACCATTCCAAATTATTGGTCAAACAAATATTCTATGAATAAATATTAAAATATTGGTTGCTGTAGATACCTGTTAGCCATAGAAGGTGTGAAATCTGAAACCTCGCTGTCTGTTTTTGGACAAAATTTACCTTCATTTATAGCACAATTTCCAAATCATTTGTTTTTCTTGTCTATGTATGTAATATTATAAGAAGATACCATCCTTATTTACTGTTCTCACAAATATTTGATAAATATATATTTCAAAATATTGGTTGCTATGGATACCTGCTAGCCATAAAAGGGGTAAATCTCTAAACGTCACCCACCATTTTCGGCAAAATTCACCTTGATTTACAGCATCATTTCCACATCATTTGCTTTTCTGTTTATGAATATGCCCTATTATGTAGAAATACTATTTCAAATTACAAATCAAACAAATAGTCAACTAATATATAGCAAAATATGGGTTGTTATGGATATTTGTTTGCCAAAGAAGGGAAGAAATCTGAAACCTCGCCCTCTGTTTAAGACCGAAATTTACCTTCATTAATGGTAGAATCATTTGTTCTTCTGTTTATGGATAAGCTATGTTATGGGGATATACCATTGTTATTTACTGCTCAGACAAATATTCAATATATATATTATTAAAATATTGGTTGCTATGGATACCTGTTATCCACAGGACCGGTGAAAACCAAAACATTGCCCTCTGTTTTTGGACAAAATCAGTCTTCGTTTATAACACAACTTCCACATAATTTATTAATCTGTTTATGGATATGCCATGTTTTGAGGAAATACCCCTCATTTACTGCTCACAAATAAATATGGGTTCCTTCAAATATTCTATGAATATAAATTGTTTGCTGCAGATACCTGTTTGGCATAGAAGGTGTGAAATCTGAAACCTCGGTCTCTGGTTTTGGGCAAAATTTACCTTCATTTATAGCAACATTTCCGTATCTTTAGTTTCACCTGTTCATGGTATTTCATATTATTAGGAAATACCATCCTTATTTACTGCTCTCACAAATATATATATCAAAATATTGGTTGCCATGGATACCTGTTAGCCAGAGAAGGGGTGAAATATGAAACCTCGCCCTCTGTATTTGGGCAAAATGTATCCTTATTTGCCAGTGGCTCAATTTCCACCTCATTTGTTTATTCTGTTTATGGATATGCCTCATTATGAGGGCATACCATTCATATTTACTGCTTACACAACTATTCAATAAATATACCAAAATGGGTCAAAACTGAAATCTCACCCTTCATTTTTGGGGAAAATTTACCTTCATTTAAGGCACAATTTCCACAACTCTTGCTCTTCCACTCATATACAGGGTGTCTACAGAAAAAGAGGACAGTCAACACAATTGAATTTGCTTGCATTTTATTTTGTGCCAATCATCATTATTCAACAAAACATGATTTGTATATGAATAGTATATTCAGAACAGTCAAATTACCCATTATTTGCACCCCTAGATGTGGTAACTTTCTGCAGATGAGACATAAATGATGCAAAAGCGTGTTTGATGCTCTCCGTGAACATTTTGCCCCATGCAGACATGGCGGAGGCCTGTAACTTTAATGCGAGGGTTGCGATAACTTGCTGGATTCTATCTCCCAATTTGCCCATACTGAATAATCCACTGGGTCCAGCTCAGGAGACAAGGGGTGGCTCTCTACCTGGCTCAGGAGGCTTGTTTTGAGGCACTCCTGAGTCTTCTTCGCAGTATGAACAGGTGATACATCTCGGAGGAAGATGATTTTGCCAACAAAAGAGTTTCTTGTCTGACGCCATGGCTCCCCAAATTCTTTCAGAATGTCATTATAAACATTTGCATTGATTCCGGCACTCTGGTCAATGGCTTATTTAAGACATTTTGCGATTTTTTGGTCATCAGATGACTCCATGTTGAAGACCAAGTATTAGATCCTGAATTGAATTATCGGCAGCTGGAGCATCAGTAAATGTCCCACTACTCATGCATGAATCATTCCTACTCTCACAAGCACCATAAATGGTGAAAAATTTCTCATCAAGAATGGGGAAAACAGGACGACCTTTTTCATCATAGAGCAATGCAAGCACTTTTGCATATCAAGCCTGCATTTTGCCTTTAGTAATGATCTAATTCACAAATAAACACATTTGCTATAGACCTAGTACGGCTGACTATCAAATCCGTTCTTATGTTAGACTTATCACCAAATTCTGAACTTATATGAGTGTGAAAAAGAGGAAAAGTGACTGTCCTCTTTTTCTGTAGACACCCTGTATATGCCACATTTTGAGGAAATACCATCATTGATTGTTGTTACACAAATATTCAATCAATATATATTTCTAAATTTTATTTGCTTTGGACACTTGCCACCCATAGGAGGAGTAAAATTGAAACTTTGCCTTAAATTTTTCGGTGAAATTTACCTTCATTTATGATTCAATTTCAATGTCTTTTGCCTCTTCTGTTCCTAGACATTTCACATTATTAGTGAATACCATCCCAATTACAGGTCACCCCAAATATTCAGTGAATATAAAAATTTTTGGTTGCCATGGAAACCTGTCACTCACAGGTGGAGATTAAAATTAAAAGCTTGCCCTCAGTTTTTCACTCTCTGGGTGCAGTTTTTGGGCGAAATCACAACATATATGCCAATATAGATAGATATTGAAGTGTATTATGCAGAAATTTTGCCATAAATGATGGTGAATTTTGCTCACACAGAGAGTGAATTTTTGAGTTTTCACCCCTCCTGTTGGTAACAGGTATCCATAGCAACCCATATTCAGATATATATAATTTATTGAATATATTTGTGAGCAGTTAATGTACATAAGGGGCATTTCCTCAAAGCATGGTATATCCATAAAGAGAACAAATGATGTGGAAATTGTGCTGCAAATTAAGGTAATTTCTGCCTGAAAACTGAGGATGAGGTGTCAGTTTCACCCCTCCTATGGGTGACAGGTATCCATAACAACCAATATTTAAATATTTTATTTATTGAATATTTATGTGAGCAGTAAATAGGAATGGTATTTTCTCATAACATGGCACACCCATGAACAGAAGAAACAAATGATATGGATATTGAGCTTATAAATGAAGATAAATTTTTCCCGAAGACAAAGGGCGATATTTTGGTTTTCACCCCTCCCATGGATATCTGGTATCTGTGACAACCAATATTTGAATATATATTTCTATTTAATATTTGTGTAAGCAGTAAATAAGGGTGGTATTTCTTTATAACATGGCATATCCTGGAACAGAAGACACAAATGCTGTGGAAATTGTGTCAATAATGAACATAAACTTTGCCCTAAAACAGAGGGCGAGGTTTCAATTTTAACTCCTCCTATTGGTAACAGGTATCCACAGGAACCCATATTTATTTGTGAGCAGTAAATAAGGGTATTTCCTCAAAGCATGGCATATCCATAAACAGAATAATAAATTATGTGGAAGTTACATGTGTTATAAACGAAGATTAATTTAGCCCAAAAACAGAGGGCAAGGTTTCGGTTTTCACCTGTCATATGGATAACAGGTATCCATAGCAACCAATATTCTAATAATATATTAATAATATTAATTGAATATTTGTCTGAGCAGTAAATAACAATGGTATTTCCCCATAACATAGCATATCAATAAACAGAAGAACAAATGATATGGAAATTCTGCCATTAATGAAGGTAAATTTTGGCCATAAACAGAGGGCGAGGTTTCAGATTTCTTCCCTTCTTTGGCTTAAAAATATCCATAGCAACCCATATTTTGCTATATATTTGCTGAATATTTGTTTGATATATGATTTGAAATAGTATTTCTACATAATAGGGCATATTCATAAACAGAAAAGCAAATGATGTGGAAATGATGCTGTAAATCAAGGTGAATTTTACCGAAAATGGTGGGTGACGTTTAGAGCTTTACCCCTTCTATGGCTAACAGGTATCCATAGCAACCAATATTTTGAAATATATATTTATCAAATATTTATGAGAGCAGTAAATAAGGATGGTATCTCCTGATAATATTACATACATAGACAAGAGAAACAAATGATTTGGAAATTGTGCTATAAATGAAGGTAAATTTTGCCCAAAAACAGAGACCTAGGTTTCAGATTTCACACCTTTTATGGCTAACAGGTATCTACAGCAACCGATATTTTAATATTTATTCATAGAATATTTGTTTGACCAATAATTTGGAATGGTATTTGTTCATAATGAGGCATATCCATGAACAGAAGAAACAAATGATATGGAAATTGTCCCATAAATGAATATAAATTTTGCCCAAAAATGGAGGGTGCAGTTTTGAGCTTTACCCTGCCAGGCCATTTTACCCCTACTACTGACGCTCCAGACGTCCATAAATAAAGTAATTCTGCTTCTATGGACGTCTGGGAGCAATTGCTCCTCCAGGTCTACTGACAGTCTGGATGACGACATTTTACACCAGTTGCTGACACTCCAGATACCAGCACTGCAACAAATTGTGCTTATTATGGGCGTCTGGAAGCATGACATTTGATCAGTTCACAGACAGTCTGGAGTAGTACATTTTACACCAGTTACTGACATTTCAGACACCAGCACTTCATAAAATTGTGCTTATTATGGACGTCAGGAAGCATGCTATTTTCTGGATTTACAGACAGTCTGGAGTAGTACATTTACAGACAGTCTGGAGTAGTACATTTTACACCAGTTACTGACGTTTCAAACACCAGCACTTCATGAAATTGTGCTTATTATGGAAGTCTAGAAGCATAACATTTAATTAGCTCATAGACAGTCTGGAGAGGACAATTTTCCCCAAGTTAATGACAGTTCAGATAACAGCACTTCAACTGAAGTTCAACAAATTGTGGTTATTATGCTCAAAAAGGAGTTCAACAAATGAGCAGATGTCTGCAATTCTTAGTCTGCAATATATACAGACATCTGTGGCCACTGAGACATGGTCAGTAAAAAACCATCTGTGATCTTAATCAAATGCAAAGTGCTTTGGTGATATATTTAAGAAAAAAAGACCATTAATCCCAGATTTGTATACATATATATATTAATGCCTTCACCACGAGGCCTCAACAGTTATTCTGTTTTGTAAAAGGATTCTACCATTACTTTCCCTGGCTATACTGATACTATAATCAAAAGAATATGGAGACAACAAAGTTGCTAAAAACGAAATAATTTATTATCTATGACAACAAATATCAAAATAATGTAACTCGTCAATTACATGTTTCAACTCAGTTTTTTACTTTAAATACATATCACAAAATATATTTGATGATAAAATTAAAAATATGTGCACTGATAGTCCAGAATATGTTAAAGATTTGTATTCGAGGGCAACACTGTACCAGTTACATTACTGTGTTAATGTGTGGATTTAATACTGGAAATCTGGATCTTGCAGTCTGGAGATAGCAAATTGGTACTGAAAACGCCCCCTGAAAGAAAAACAAAACAATATTGAAAATAACACAAAAGTATCTGACTTGTGCATTACTACATATATCAGATTTTTTCTCAAATTTGTCGATTAGATAGATAGATAGATAGATAGATAGATAGATAGATAGATAGATAGATAGATAGATAGATAGATAGATAGATAGATAGATAGATAGATAGATAGATAGATAGATAGACAGATAGATAGACAGAAAAACAGACAAGATAGATAGATAGAAAGACAGAAAAACGGACAAGATAGATAGATAGATGGATAGATAGATGGACAAGATAGATAGATAGATAAAATATTAGAACGGTTTATTGAAAGATAGGTTTATTGAAAGATAGGCTGATTGAAACAAAGGTGTTTGAAATATTGGTTGACAGACAGGCAGATAGATAAATAGGTAGAAAGCTAGATAGGATGCCACATAGATAGATAGATAGATAGATAGATAGATAGATAGATAGATAAATAGATAGATAGATAGAGATAGATAGATAGATAGATAGATAGATAGATAGATAGATAGATTTCAGTGATATAAAAATGGGTAGATAGATAGATCAGTAGATATATAAAATTCATATGCCAGACATGTTGATTTTTTATGCCATATTATTGAAATAAGTCATTAAAAGTTTTCTAGTCCCAAAAATATCTTTAAAAGTTATTTTTCAGTTCTAGTAGGAATAATAGGCTGATTTGTCAAAATGGATATTGTTTAAATCAAAGGAAACAGGGTTATAGATAAAAGATAACCAAACAATGATTAGATTAGAGTTTGGGGTGCAGGAGATAATTGTAATGCATCACCTGTGATTACATAACAACACATGCACTCTTATCACACAATCTATCACTGCCCATATACTGGTTTTCAATATCAAAAGTTCAAAGATTCTTTTGATTACTGCCATGTGTAGACATTTATATAACATATAAAAGAAAACTTATTGATAATAATCATTACCACTACTGTCTGTTGGCATCAACTTATCATACCCAACCTCATACTTTACCATAATTCAATGTCATAAAAGTGATGGTCTACTTACTTGTGATAGTCCATTGGCCCGGATTACCAGAAACCTTAAACAGAAAACAAAAAATTAATAAAAATTATGCTTGTTTTCATAAATATTATATATAAAAAGATTATAATATTATTTAATATCATTATGGTTTTCAACACATAATGGTGCAATATATATATAATCTATGAATGTGTAACTATTAGAGAAAGGCAAAAAGTTGTTTTTCTTTTCATCATGTTATGTGTATGGGCCTAACTGATAAAAAACATATTTCAGCCATACATTGATATAGCTGGCAATCCAATATTGCAATGATATAAGAAACAAATGAAAAGCTGGTTTAATAGGTTTGAAAATTCACATGATGAATATACCTACCTTACTAATAATGCTGTTTAGAGATGTCCTCTCTTCTCTGCTGCTCAGATGATAGTGGTGCCCCTATCATCTGCCAACCTGATGACCTGCCCCCCCCCCCCTCTAGTGGAGGGTCATTGTGCCCTGATTGGTCTTTGAAATTGGGAGGGAGTGGAAAACACCCCTGTGTATGAATCTGGTACTATGACAGACCAACTAACCACCTGGTGGAGACTTTTCTTGCTGCTGATTGGTTAACAGCTGGGAAGCCAGAAGACCTGCTCAGGGTTTGAAGAAACAATTCATTTCATTTGGAAACTCAGAAGTGTCCACATCTAAGGTAAGCTATTGACATGTAGCATAGTATGTTCCAGGTTACAAAAAATTGTTTTTAAAAGTATTGTGGAGAGGTGGAGAGGGATAGGCATATGAATATCACAAAAGACACTTTAACTTAAAACTATAAATTAGCATCCTACTTGTTATGCACATGAATTACTTCTTCAACATGAATTAAATAGTCAGTAATCTTTTTGCAGCACTTATTAATTAATTTACACTGTTTAACTTGATTTTCACAACATGTAAAAATTAAAAAAATGTAGTTAAGCCAGAGCCATGTGTTTTTCAAATACTAAAATACATTCCACTGAGAACAGGAAATTGATATAACTTCATTTTATTCAAAGAATATACATTTGAATTTAGTATCCTCAACAAGGTATAAAAGCAAGTGATACACCATGCTAGGTATCTGACAAATAAGTTTGACTTAAAGCTATTAGATGAAGCAAGTCCATGTAAATGTGAAGTTACTTTTGCTTCATAAAATTTATTGCAAATGAGATTCATAATGAGGGTGTGAATGATATTTGAATGTAAATTATTATGCTTTGAATCAGATGAAGAGATATCTTAATCATAGGGGTGGATAAAGGATGATGAGTAAACATCTGATGTTATGTAAGTGTTACCCCAATAATTGTACCCCTATATCCCCCAGCTTATCAGTTAACCAAGAGCTCTTTATCTCCCAGATACATTGTGATAGTACCACTTTGATTATTATTTAATCAAAACTTAAAAAATCTGTGTATTCTTTATCCAATTACAAATTAAATTGGTTTTGATTCATTAATATGTTAAGTTACACTGACATGACGCAATAATATGATGTGATAGATAAGAACAAAATATCATTTTACTTATCATGCACCTTGCTGAATCTAGGTCTATCTATCTATCTATCTATCTATCTATCTATCTATCTATCTATCTATCTATCTATCTATCTATCCTATCTATCCTATCTATCCTATCTATATATCTATAATTTTTTAATAAACTTATCCTGCGACATCTATCTATTTATCTGTCGTTTATGTATGTATGTATATCAATCTATCAGATTCTATCTTTCTATATGCCAATCTTTCTATCTATCTATCTATCTATTTATCTATCTATCTCATGATCATAATCAGGTTTTTGATCTAATGTTTGTTTGTCTCTTTCAGGTGGATGATATTGATCAACAAAAGAAGAAATTTTTGTGATGACCCAGAAGCGCCTCTGTTCAGCCAGACGAAAAACCAAAAAAATGAAGCATTACCAAAATTAATTTAATTCAATTAATTGTCCTCTTATTTAAAACCTTCAGCATCCTATCATCCCTGGGCCTGCCATATTCCTAATAATATTGAATGTATTATTAACTCAATCATGAATTACTGGATATGTACCAAACTGTTATATATATTTTTTGTGACAAGTGGCAAATACAATACTGATGTTAAAATGTACTCTAATTGAATAAATTATTTATGATGTGAAAAAATCATTGTCTATGTCCTTTGATTGTGCAAGTTTGAATTGGGAGGCATTAAAAATTTTTTTCAAAGATATTTATCATAATTGTCAGTTGTGAGAATGAGCCATCTGCAGTATAGTCTGTAATTTTAATGAAATAAGTTGTCTTCAGTTGTAGCCATTGTGGTCCAGCCCAGGGTTTGTCGATATCGCTGATGTTTTTGTTATTTGGAGACGTCTGTATAGACACTCCTTTCTTAATACTTATAGCCAATGTGGTCTAGACAATGGTTAGTCTGGCTGGCTTAAATTGTGGTTGTTTGGAGACGTCTGTAGACACTTCTGTTTAATGCTTCCAGCCAAGCAGCGATTTGTCTGGATGGCTTGAGTTTTGGTTTTTTGGAGACGTCTGCAAAGGTCAATTCCAGCAACCATGCAGACAGTCTGGAGAGTAAACAGTTTGAACTGCTTCAGACGTCTGCATCTAGCTGATTTGGATGTCTGTTAGCAGCCATTTGGCTTTGAATACTGAAAATATCAGTGTCGGTAGATTCGCCAATAGCATGGAATACAGACGTCTGTAAGTGACACATTTGTTGCATAACTAGACGTCTGTTAGCAGTAATTTAGATCTGACTACTGAAAATATCAGTGTCAGTAGATGCATGAAAAATATGTGAACTAGACCGTCAGTAGGCAACCAGTTGATGGTCCTGCCAGACGTCTAGAGAAACAGTATAGTTAAGTGCCACTGACGCTATGGACGTCTGTAAGAGACCTCTTTTCCCATGGTTTTTTAGCTCTGTAGGTAACATGTATCCATAGCAACCAAAATTTCCCAACATATGTAATGCTAGCCCATGTGACTTCCTGGTGCATGAGAAATTATCTTGATTTATCTAATATATTGGGCATGACAATAACATATTCAAGTATATATATAGCTATTTTGAGTGAAATTTTCGATACTTATCAACTTTGTTGACCCCATTTGACCCCCAAAATAGGTCAAAGTGCATTTTTTAAATTAGTAACCCAAATAACATGGAATCATCTTCACTTTTGGTAAATTTGAAATAAATATGTAAAACACTTGAAAAGTTATGCTGAAAACATTAAGAAAATACATTTTTCATTAAATGACTGTAAAATCAAGAGGTCGTTGACCTTTTACCCCTCCCAGAAAGAAAACCTACCACCTTTGGAAAGTGAAAACCATGGTTTCTGAAACTCCAAAGTGTCCTCTTTCAATCGGTACCAAATTCAAGTGGTGCTCTCATGAGTAAGACCTAAGCCTACTTTTGGATCCTCTGCTCCCTGACTATGTAGGGAGAATATGTATTCTTTAGCAACCAAACTACATACATTTTCAAAGATAATCCAGGATCCACACTTAACTTCATGATATCATCAATATATGTGTTCCATCTTAAATGACTTTCTCAATACAATACTTTCATTGTAGCTTGCCTGATATATTAGTATTCGAAATGTATGTGGATCAAAGACCAATGTTAGGCAAAAAAGTCCAGTTATTTAATTTCATTAATCTTTTTCGCGGTTTCTTCTGGTGTGCGAAGCACCCCTCGCACTTGCAAACGAACGGCGTCATTGCGAGCAGGACATCGAGAGGCATTTGCAGAACTTTAAAATTTTCAAATCGGATGATTCTAACCAGGGTTTTTCACCAAATTTGCAGTGCTGGACATTGCAGAGACTCGTGAAAGGTAAGTATTTTCACAATTGACCTGTTATCGGTGTAATTCGGTCTATTAAAATCCTATAATTGGTGTCAGAACCTAATGGTGCCATTCTGGAATGGGATTGGCAATTTCTGAACGTTTTTGCCTGGTTTTTCGGGCGTTTCCTGGCGTTTCTTGGCGAGAAATTGGCTCGTTTTTCGCCTGTCAAAATGTGGCTTGTCTGTCAGTAATGACGGCCGAGCGATTTGCGTCGTATTAACGATCTTTGACGGACTATATGAGTGGTTTCTAATTGTTGACACTGGTAATTTGTGGTGTCATTGTGTTTGCTTGGTAGTTTTCTACAAGCGTGAGAGGTCTCAGGTTTGTCAAGGCTTTAGTTATTCTTCCACTGTCGTTTTTCTGTGACTTGTTTTTGGACAGAATCTGAACATGTTGAATTACAGAGACAAATTTCATTTTACACAATTGTCACAGACTAGGCCTTCTTATTACTGTCTCTATATGGTAGTCTTTAGTAACTCTTTACTTTATTCAAGATACACAATTTCCTCGAGATCTATTTCTCACTGTCATTGTCTGATAATCTCAACAAGTCCCTTGGAAGAATCAGGGACGATCAACTTGCAGATACATATGCAGTTACATGGATAGAAAGTAAATATGATAGACAGATCGATAGATAGATAGATAAATACTATTAGATAGATGGATAGGTAGATAGATTCAGAGATAGATAGATAGATAGATAGATAGGCCTACTTACCATTAATTTTGTATTTGCTGATTTTTAAAGTTCACAAATTGTATACTTATGAGACCAAATCGCTGCACTGGAGATGTTAAAAAATGCACTGATGTGTTTCTTTTTTCCTATTTCATTATGTTAATGAATTCTGAATCGGAGATTTACCTAGAAACTAAATTTTATCTGAAAATCATGAATTGTTGCTCAATGTGAATGTTCATGTTTTATTGGCGATATGATTACAGTTTCTGGAAATAAAAAATGCAGAAAATCAAGATGGATTAACAATCTTAAGAATAATTTGATGACATCTTCTTCACTTTCACGATTCCTTAATTGCTGAACATACAACTAACTTGACACGTTTTCTGTAATCATGAAATTCGTTGTGCAATTTAACTTCACACCTTTTTAGAACAATGAATGATGAATACCCAGGATGAATACCAGGTGTAGACTCCAGACTGCATGTCTGCTGTCAGTAATTAACCAAAAGAACAAAAAATGATGTAGAAATTGTTAATGACAGATTGTAGGCCTATGTCATAATATTCATATTATGTATGCCCCAAAAACACTTATTTTATTTTATAAATTTTATAAAAATAAAAAAATAGGCCTATACATCATTTGGTTTTAAAAGCCAAGGTGAACATGATCAAGATAATTAATCTTAACTTTAAAGTAATTAAAATAAATCATTTATGACCAGAAATTTAGGGAAAATAGAATAAAGATGGTTAGATAGACGGTCTAGTAGATAGATGGATCAGATGCAGTGAAAAGGGGAGAATTCTTCCTTATTAAAAGTACAGAAAGAGTCAACACTACTGGCCCGAGTGGCCGTCACCCCTGGTGGCCGTCATTGGAAGTGGCCATCGTAGAAAATTGGCCGTTTTGATTTTGGCCGTTTTAACCGTCCCAGGGGAGAACTCGCCAGGCCCACTACTCGCCAGTTGACTTCCCGCCAGCCCCCCAACTCGCCTGATTACCTATTGTAGCCTTGTTTTTGGTAGTTTATTTGATAAAGATTTAATAAATAATATTTTGTTTAATAATATAATAATCATATATATTTATATAGCGCCAATTCCAGTTTATTGTTTATTTTGTTGAAATGTCTTACCAAGTACTTGCTATGCATTATTACTGGTTAATGTCATTAAATATATATGCCTGGGAATTTTGTTCGCCTGTAAATTTGAACTTGGTACACTGTAAAATTTGAAAACTGTGTTGAAGCAATAATTTCAGCTGTCTGAGAATGTTAATAATTTTCAAGCTATGATAGCTCAATCCTATAAGTTGTCAAGGTATGATAGCTCAATGCTATAAGTTGTCCAAACGAATCATAACATTAAGCTGTGAAAACATAAAAGCTTCAGTTGTTGCAGATAGCTTGACTTCTCAGTCATGCCACATATAGCGCCATCTATAACAAGCACTTCTCATAAGACTGCGTTTAGTTTTAAATAATTATTTACTTACAAGAAAAAAGAACATTTATATTACACTATCCCAGAGAAAAAATGAGTAGCACACCACTTTAACTGGTTACTTTTTTATTTTTATCTCTCTTAAATTAATTTGGGGGAGTAATTAGATGCATGCTTTCACACGTCAACCAACATTTCCAAGTCAGAGTGTGTTCAAATATAGGCTTCTAGCACTGTGTACCAACTGAGATGAGCCACAGGCCATTGGGATTTATTCACAAGAAATTAATTTTTAAATCTCCTTGTGATGCAATGGTCTTTCTTGAATGCATCTTGGGCCTGTCCATGGTGTGCTAAAATGAATCCTACTGGATCAGGTGGATCCCCTTGAGAGATCAAACAATATTTTGGGATTACACCCCATATTCAAAAATAACTTTATAAGACAGGTCACACAAATATAAATCAAAAACAACTAAAAATAAGTCAACACAGCTCAAAATTTTGAGTTGTGTCAGCTTGGATCAATAAGTCAACAAAACTCTGTATGTCAACACAGCTCATTGTTTTGAGTTTTCTCAGCTTGAATACCTTAGTCAACATAGCTTAGTATTTTGAGCTATCTCAGCTCGGTATTTTGAGTTATCTCAGCTTTAAACATTAATCTATGTTAGCTCAACCAACTTGTGCAACCATCTCACTCAATTAATTGAGCTGAATCAGTGCCTCCTATTTTACAGTGTAGCTCGCACAAGATTTACCGTAAAATGTAATTTTAATTGCTCTATGTCAATTTTTCACATTTATTCAGAGCTTTGAGCTTGAAGCTGAGAAATGAGTTCATAGTTTTGGCCTGTCTTGAACTGTTAACAATTAAAATATGTCAAAATGTGTCATTTTGGAGGCTGGGCATTACTTGTCAAGTTATATGTAATAGAAGGTAGGCAGATTTTGTTTCATTTCGATGTTTTTTTGTTTGTAAGGGGGAATAGTCAAGTTGCCAGTGGACAACTTGCCAGTGGACAACACGCCAGTAGACAACTCGCCATTGGACAACTCAACAGTGGACAACTCGCCATTGGACAACTTGCCAATGGGCAACTCAACTGAAAACGTAAAGAAAATATATTATCTGAGAAGCAAACTGAAAAGAACTGGTGTATAGACAGACAGACAGACAAATTCTTTATTGACCTGTGTAAAAAATATACACCCAGCCCTATATGGGCTTACAAGTCATCAAAATAATTCAAAAGTAACTTTAACAACACATTTTCTGGAAACTACAATATTAAAACATTTACAATCACATATTTACAATATTAAAACATTTACAACAAACTTCTTGAATTAATTATTATACAACAAACTTCTTCTTCTATGGAAAGCTTTAAACAAATATTCTGCAGTATATTTAACTAAATCCTTGGACATCAACAACTTAAATTTTTCTTGTAATGATAAAAAGTAAAAATCCACACAATAATCTAAAACACGAGTTAAAAGTAAATTAGGTAAATCGTTATATCGTTATAAGTATTACAATGGAACAAAAAATGATTTTCATCTTCTAGAACATGATGGGAACAAAATTCACAAACTCTATATTCTAATGGTATATCATTGTAACGTCCTGTCTCTATTGCTAATGGTAAAACACCGAACCTAAATTGTGAAAGAACAGACAAATGACCTCTATCATAAATTTTATATACATAATCCTCAGTACCAAATGTAGTTTTAAATTCTCTGTAAGTTCTTAATTTTGGCATGTTAGTTACTTGATTTTTCCAGTTGGTTTTATAAATTTCCATCAGTTGACGTTGTGCATTTTCCAGGTTAATAGGTAAATTTTCTACAAAATTTTGAGTAAGATTCAATTTAGTGAATATTTGTAAAACCTCATTACTCCAATTTCTCTTGTTAATTTGTTTATCAACTTCAAACACTTGCTTTGTCAGTCTGTTTTCATCCATGTAAACAAGTCTATTTATGATAGAGGTCATTTGTCTGTTGCTTTCAATAATTGTCCCTTATCAATCAAAAGTAAATTCTACACGCATAGCCTATGTGGTTTCACAAACTATGCAAAACTACACTTGATTGGAAATTATAGTGAAGAATGCCAAATCAGGAACTGCTACATTTGTCAGTAATCCATAATGACACATTATAGACTGTCGTCTCTATTTTCAAGTGCATCCATTTGGTTTGTAAACTGATAATCAAAGAAGAGGCATTTTTACTATATGTTGTTTCAATTATACATGAGGTTGAAAATGCCATCCGTGGCATGTGACTTTCATCAATAACAAAATTAAAAAAATTATTCGCTGATTACCAAGCTTCTTTGTGATGATATTTTTAAAGTGAAATTGTCAAACATCTTTGACATGTGATTTTTATTAAAGAATAATGAAAGTGCCTGAATTCTGCGACATGTGTTCACATCTCCCTTCTGTGTTTGGAATTTTTAAAGGTTTCCAAATCTGCTTTAAAAAAAAAAAAAAAAAAAAAAGGTAATATACCAGGTTGTGTATGGTTCTGAAAGGTCATCAGGCTTTTCCTGTAGTTGAAAATGTCATGCAACATTTGACATGTGATTTTCATTTAATGACTTCAATATGCAGCTGTATTTAAATCTGTGAGTTGAATAACGCTGAAGCGTCTATGAAATAATGTAGACCACCTTTATTATGAGTATGAATTACATAAAGTCAGAAATGGTTTAATTTATGAATTTGTCTGATATGGCAAATTGTGACTGGCTGTTTTATTTGTGACCACTTACATGTGTTCCAAAATGCATTATATTTTGCGTATATATAGTTCATTTAATCATTTGATCTTTTTCTCCTTCACTGTAAAATTTTCATGTGGTTTTCTCTTTATTCAGTAAACAATTTGATAATGGAATGTTGCAGCACCTTTTCTTGCTCAAATGTGGGATTCCATGATGGAATGCCTTTGGCTCATATTTGATAATGGTGTGAACTTCATCCTATACAGTTAAAAGCAGTTTTATGATTAATCATTTTGTATACATCAGGGGATATTCTTGTTTTAACGTGGCTAGATACCTTAGTTAACACTACGTGGTGTCATTGTTGTCAATTATCCGAAAATTATTATAATTTATTTATTTATTTAGGTTTCATGTGAACATTTTTAAGACAATATGCTAGTGTTTTAAGCATATACTATGGGTTAGTTATTTTTTTCTCAGGAGGTTCCAGAGCATTGGGTATCATATTTTCTGGGTGGCCCCTTGATAGCGGCCATTAGGCCTTAGAGGGGTCTCCCCATGAATGATATATATATATACTTTGTCAGAAAAAGAATAGTTACGTAACCTCTGTATAAATATATAAATGTATCATTTATGTTAATAAAATGTCATTGTCTGTCTGTCTGTCTGTCTATTCCAAAGACGTAGTATTTCAATATGACGTCTAGTTTTTTAACCGGCCAAAGGCCAGTTATTAGAGGAGGGCTGAAACGGACTTTTGGTGGAAATGGGACTCTTGTCCACTTGTCCATGTGTAAATGTGTCCTGTCCTGTCCATGTCCACTTTTCCACTTTCCTTGCCCCTCTGAACACAGTGCTGCAACCCATGCAGCAATGGGGGCCAATGCCAAATATGGACCTGCCCATTATGAATGGGGGATTCAGTTAGTTGTAAAGGGTTACCATGGTTACAGGTGCAATGAACAGCTGCAGCCAGCAGTGAGCCTGTGAGCCTCATTGGAGATGGTGCCCCTGTGTCAGGATTGCTTATAATTCCAAAGCACTGTGAGAGTCAAACCATTTCAGTGCAAGTTTGTGTTTTAAAATAATTGTTCATGCCTAGATGAGGCATGGTTGCTCAGTGGATCATTATGTTTGCATAACACTTGGCATTGTCTACTTCTTCACCAACTTTCTGTACAGTGCTATGATGTGGTTATGTACCATTCCTGAAAGCAATGTCTGTCAACACTCATCCACTAAACTCCACCAAGAGACCAGAGCCTTTCTCAGTGCATTTCTCACTCTGACAGTATACTTTGACAAATTTTATCATTTTACAGCCTGTAAATTTGATATGCATAAAATGAGTGTTTGCTTCCAACAGATTTTGCCACTGTGTGGCTGTGAATCATAATAACTGATGAAGTGTCATCTTCCAAATTTAACATCCATGGGAAACAGAGAGGCTGTTTGATTAGTCATGGTGAAGAGAAGGCTATTTGATTTGTCATGTAACTGATCTTAGGGTAAAATTATCGTGACAAATCATCAATATGATGATTCACAAAGTGCCATTTCCACAGTGCAACAGCCCACTCAGTTTGGATATCAGTTTTACAGATGTAAACTGAAGTGGTGTTTTAATTGCAGTCTGCAGAACTGGTTGCAAAAAGACGCATGCCACCATAAATAAACGGACCTGTAAAAATTCTGGCGGACCAGTTTTTATCGGCCTGCATGCCTTGTGAAAGGTCAGAGCGAGTTTTAAAGGCTGTTAGTATTTCTCTTGGATTTATGAAATTTGTTGTAAGGATTCACTTTGCGGTCTCCCTCAAAAGTTTTTGGAAAAATCCAAGATGGCTGCCAAAATGGTTGCTATATTTCGAATTGCCCACTGTGACCTTAGTATTTCACTTAGATTTATGAAATTTGGTACAGGGATTCACTTAGGGGTTCCCCTCAAAAATTTTTGGGAAAATCCATGATGGCTGCCAAAATGGCCACCAATGTGTTTTGAATGGCCCACTGTGACTTAAGCATTTCACTTAGATTTATGCAATTTAGTATACGGATTGACCTCAGAATTTTTTGGGAAAATCCAAGATGGCTGCCAAAATGGCCACCATATTTTGAATTGCCCACTGTGACTTTAGTATTTCACTTAGATGTATGCAATTTGATATAGAGGTTCACTTAGGGGTTCCTCTAAGAATTTTTTTAGAAAAATCCAAGATGCTGCCAAAATGGCTACCATATTTTGAATTGCCCACTGCGGCTTTATTATTTGGTTTGGGAATTTGCCTAGGGGTTCCCTCATTAATTATGAGAAAATTTTCAAGATGGCTGCCAAAATGGACGCCATATTTTTAGGTGCCCACTGTGACTTAAGTGGTTCACTTACAGTTCTGAAATATGGTATAGGCATTTGCTAAGAGGTTCCCCACAAAGTTTTTATGGCCTGCAGCAAGCACTATCACTCTGGCAATCACTGCTCAATACAAAACAATCCATGTAATAATATATGAATCACCCTCTTCATGATTTCAATCCCGAATATACAATTGCCAAAGGCCGGTTTTGAATCCTTGGATTCTTGTTAATCAATCCATCCCATATCGCCTTTAAAAGCATGTTTCGGGGTAAAACTATTCACACCTAGAAAAAATCGTATTGCCCTATTTTGTATTGCTTCAGGTTTAGAAAAGTCTTTGTAGCCCCAAACTCCTGAACAATAATCCATAATAGGAACAACACCTGAATCAAACAATTTACTGTATGTTTTAAATCCTAAACCTTTCAATTTGTAAACTTTGTTTTGGATACTTCCAAGCGCTCTTCCAGCCGAGTTGGCAAGGGCAGTTGATGTAACATTATAATCAAGACATTCTTCTAAGATTAGTCCCAGATATTTATAACTTTTTACAATTTCAATTGATTCATTTCCATAGGTAAATTCACAGTTGCTAACATTTAGACCTTTATGTCTAAAGTGGACAATTTTTGTTTTCCCAATATTACCTTTCATTTGCCATTTATTACACCACTGATACATTACATCAATCATTTTCTGTAAATCACTTTCAGACTCAGCAATTAAGGCCAAGTCATCTGCATACATAAGAATACTTAATTTAACATTGTCTGTAACATCTACACCCATTTCTAAATTTTTAATATCTAGAGCTAAGTCATTAATATATAAACCAAAAAGAGTAGGGGATAATGGATCACCTTGTTTAACCCCTGAACCTAACTGAAATGTGTCTGTATTAGCATTATTAAGATTTACTTTAGCTACTGGGTTGGTGTATATACATTTTATGGCGTTGAATATTTTTCCACCAAACCTCTGTTTCCTGAGTTTGAAAAATATTAGTTCACGATTAACTGAATCAAAAGCCTTTTGTAGGTCTATAAAGGCGACAAAAGTTGAGCGTTTTTTATTTATTCTATTTCGAATAGTACTAGTTAAGCTATAAAGATGGTCTGAACAAGAGCGTTTTGGTCTAAAACCATTTTGTTCATCGACATATATATCATTAATTTCTGTTATCTGTAACAATCTGTTATTGATGATAGCTGAGAATAATTTGTATATATAAATGAAAATTTAAATAAAGAAGAGCAGGAAATTTTCTATAAATGTAGGACTAAAGTTAAAAAAAGGATACAAAATTGCCGCCACATGGACAAAAGATCTGAAAATCATCTGTAAAACAAAGGAAAATGAAAAAAAATAACAATTGAAAGCTCAGACGATCTTCAAACTTTTCTAGATGTATACCCTAAATTGGAAAAATGCGCCTCTACCATCGCATCAATGAAATTTAGGATTTCAATAAGAAATTTCTTGTATACTTGGAATTACCTAAGTAATGTAATTAATTAATTATTTATATGTTCTTTAAAAATTATTGTACTTTAATATGTAAATTACCCATGTCTAATGTTAATATTAATTATGAACTAATTATTATTCTACTCATATTTGAAATTATATATCTTGCCACATTGTAATAATGGTGCTAGCCCGATAAGCATTTTGCTTTTTCTGGCATCATATAATAAACAAACAAACAAAAGGTGCTCATGGAACTATGTAGCCTTTGAGATGCTTTAGGTAATTTTAAGAATTATAAACTATACAAGGAATACTTTAATATGTCCAATATTTCTTTTATTTTACTGTGTTTCAGCTTCCTATGAGGGACTGATTTTACTCAAATATTTGAAGCAATTCCTTGATTTACACTACATTTTTCCCAGTGATTGATCAAATCGATGATATACTGATTCACAATCGTAACAGGATAACCTGTTCCAGTTCCCTGACATAGTGATGTAGATATTTAACTCAGTTTTGTGGCAGATTTTGCTGAACCTATGTTTATATAGTTACTTTGGGACCAAAAGGTCTGTTGGTCATGAAAAAATTAACACCACCACTGCCATTTTCTAATTCTTGAACTGGTTTTTAGAAAATTTCAAAACCGATGAATGTATCATGATGAAATTTGACTATTGTTACAAATTTATTGTGATATTGTCATATTGTTAAAGATTAATTTTAAATGATGACCAACCAGCAAGGGTGCCGGAACAGGGGAGGCAGGGGGGCAATTGCCCCTCCTGTCCTTGCCCAAGGGGGACAAGGGGGGCAAGGGTGCCCTTTTGATCTTAAAGAAAAATATATTATAAGGCCTTATTTTACCAATTTTGGGCACAAATAAGTAAGTATATATTCAAAATTATTATTGACTCTCTATTTGAATTTTGTCAAGTGAAATTTGCGCTAATATGATTTGCCCCATTTTGTTTGACTGGCCCTGCCGGCCACGGTTCCCTCCAGCACCCCTGATGACCGGTTTTTTACTCAGATAATTTTATTTTATTTACATTTATTTTTCTTGCAGTGATCAGATTTTTCTGGAGTTAAAGGACTATAAAACACAGATCTATGCCTTTCACAGAAACATGTACGGCTTTATCAATTGCTTCAGGATGGAATGCTTGGAATGTTCGATACTTCCTAGGGTACTCCCAGACACAAAGAGTTGACAGAACACTCTAGGTGAGTTCAAACGTTTGTGTTGAAAAGTTAATTCATTGGATTTTCAAATGTGCTTGTCATTTTGGTATATTATGATGTGTTTCCTGAAACAAATTGTAGTAACGATAAGGTATTTATCAACTCAGACAATTGATTGTCAGGTTCTCGGATCTGCTTTTTAAGGACAGTGGTAGGACAAGAAAAAATTTGTAGTAAATCTTGATTGTTGATCTGAGAAACTAAAAATTAATTATGTCTGATCTTACTGATTTATTTTTACAGATAAGAATTTAGAACTGCATATGAATTTGATAGATAGAAAATAAGATACAACTTTATTATCCCAGTTTGCAATTTCTTTGGCATACTTGTTCAGGCAGAGTAAATGAATGCATGCATAAATATCTAATAAATTTTCTTTTTGTCTTGCAGCGAATATAGTTCAGTTGGACTGAAAGTGTGCAGTTGGTTTGTCAGAATTCATTGAAACTCCGGTAAATCTTCATCACACTCCAAGACATTCAATGGATCAATCCTTGGGTATATACAGAACTTATGATGCCAATTAATGTTCGGTGCCTGTTGAATTCAGGACTGATCCTCATTTTTGTTGAGACCTCAGCTTTGATGTCTTCTGTAACATGCAGCTTATCAAATACCTAATGAATGTTTTTGACAATTCCTTTAGCTGTTCAGTAACATAAGAGTCAATGAGATAAGACACACTGCCTTTTCCTTAGTTTCAGACAGAGAGAATGGTTGTAAAGTGAACTCCTACAGTCATTCATTCAGATTTATTTCAATCAAAATACCACTGTCGCACAAGAAAAACAATAATGTTCATACATACAGATAATGTAAGAGTTCATTTCTAATGCTCAAAATCATTCCTTGATTATTACCCTCAGCAATGTATGGGTCAAAATTTGGTAAGTCTGAAACTCTTGTCTCCGGCGTTTAACAATAATTCATGAGGGCAGGGAGGCACATAGAGGACCTCCTCTTGTCATTTGTCATAGACAAAGATATTAGCAAAAATTTTAACACAAAAAATATGTGGCAGAATATTTTTATCCCATCCAAAAATAGCATTGAAGTGGCCAACCCCCCTGAAAATGGCCTGTCTCCACCAACATTTTCTTTGAAATATCGCATCACAAAAACTAGTACAGGATCCTGATTCAATTAAACTCTTCTATACATGGAAACTTGACTGCCAGTCTTCTAAATTCTTGTTACCAATAGCTGAAATAATATTCTGTATAAGAGAAGGAGGCTGTTGTATCAGTGTCTCCAATATTGTGTCATTAGCATCACTCCGGATTTGTTTCTTAATAAAAATTAAAGGGACAAACATTCTGTGAGAAAACCTTATGTCTGACATTGTCTAGGAACCCAAGAAAATAACTGAACTCTCTGTAGCTCTGTATCATTTATGTACACCAAAATATTAGAGTGTTTCTGTTGGCATGTCAGTTGTCCTATCTCAATTTGTCATTAGCAAACGCCTTGCTACTCTATTTTGACAGCATATTTCTGTACCAAAATCACTGTGAACATGTTTCTGGTGTTCATAAGGTCATTGCATGCACACATTGCCAGACTGCCAGTTTTGCACTGGTCTCGGAAAAGATGTTTACCTTAATTATCACTAGCATCACGCTGTCATTAGCATCATGTCAAAAATGGCTCATCACCTTAATCTCACTAAAATTTTGTTGCAGGTGACTGGAGTTGAAATCAGTTGAACATATAATATCAATAAATGTTTCAACAGAATATTACATAACATTTTTGCATTTTCCTTGCATCTGACATGCTCAGTATGAAGTTTAATGCTTCTCTGAAACTACTTATCAAATAAGGGGTGCCAGTTACATTTCATCATTGTCTAGTGTCTGAAATATGGTTTAGCAAAGACATTGGGCACTGGAGGGAGTAGTGGAGATCATTTTTATTATTCAGAATCCAAACTATTGATGAAAAGAGTATTTTTGTTTGTGTTTGTAAATTTCTGGTTCAAGGATATGTTCTATCTCAATAACTATTGGTCACAGAGACCTGAAATATAGCTCAATGTGTGCAGAATAGCCACTTTCCTATACGTTGGTAATACATTCTTCGGCTCTAAGTGGTACGGATTTCAAGTTATAGGCATGATGCTAATGACACACATATTTGGTATTTTAATTGATCAAAATGCAGTTTCTAAAAAATAATTGGCCTAGAGACCTGGAACTTGGCCCAAAATGTGCAAGCAACTTGCCTAATCATAGGCAATAGATTTTTTAGCCCAAAGTTGTCAGGATTTTTTAGTTATAAGTGTGATTTTAATGACAGTCAAAAAACATTACAACTGTGTTTATCACCTCAGTACAGATCAGCAGAGCATTGGGACCCTTGGACATGAAAGTGCAGTGATAGCTGATTGTTTGACTGACCCAATGTAAACTTAAAAAGGCATTTCTGGAGCGAAAAATTGTCAAATTTTTTTCAGCTGAAATTTCAACGTTTTCAAATTTTGACCCGTATATTGTTCAGAAATTGTAGTTATTCTCGTGGATTGGCCCACGTTAGCTGGGCATCCCACTATTACTATTACTTGAATTTTGGTAACTATTTAAAATATTGAAAAAATGATTTTTTCTTTCTTTTCCAGCCCCACTTCTGCTGAAAGGAAAGACATTTCCCGACAATGCCGAAAGTGGGAGGTTCCGGGCTCTAGATCATGATACCCCCACTACAAACCTAAGGTCTACAGTGGACACTCACTTGACAGTTTTAACAACCCAGGCAATATCCTAAACTGTGATCATAGTTCACTGAATCATATTTATTGAATTCTGTGTTTTTGATTTGGGTGAGGATATGAAAATGTTTAGCAACAATAGCATGTGAATTTCATCCAATCTTTTGTTTATTTGATAGAAGAAGTAGATTGGTGGCTCATATAAATCAATTATATAAATTGGAAAAGGTCTGAAATATATCTGTGCATTTCATTGAGAGATTTTGATTAAGGAGTTTGGTTGGGTCTTTCAGTGGCTATGTCTTGCATCTTTGGTTCTGAGGTTGTCTTTTGACCAACTCTGTCAATTATGCACAACTTCATCAAATGAAAATGTCAACCTATTACATTTGGCATGTGAATTCCATTGAAGTGGCGAAGAATACTGTAAAGTCTTAATCTCTTGATCGAAGGTCTGATTATCTATGATAAAAATTCCACCTGCAAAAATCCTTCTGCAGTAGGATGTAAGTCTATTTTATATAAATTTTCTCTCTTGACTTCTCTTGACTTGCAGCTGTTTCTGGGTTATTGGTACTGCTGAGAGGTGATTCAGTTTAAAATTTGGTTTCTTTTCATGATCTTCAAGTTGTTATATTGGTTTATCATTGTCACACCGAAATGCCAGCATCAAATTGCTTTAGATTTTCATTAATTTTGGTTAGAATATAAAATCTGCCAAAACTTACTGGGCCATGATGGATTCACAAGTTTACTGCTTGCCAAAGCAACATATTGATGAAACAGGTTGGTGACAACTAACCTGGTGTCCATTTCTTCCTTCTCGATGGGATTTTATACAAGACTTGGTTAGTTTCAAAGTGTCTGAACTGGCATGTGACTCATGAAAGCGAGGTGGTGAATATGAGGTTGTCTTTTGCAAATTGCCAAGACACTCCCACATTTTTCAATGCATTTTGATTTGTTTTAATTTCCTGATTCCCATTTCTATTCTTCGATCTATATATCTTTACTACTTCCAAGTGGTAATCTCGCTTTATATAGAGACCTGGTTCAAAGCTATAAGGCCACACATAATTGATCTTTAGCCTCTCGGATCCTCTCAAGGCTCTTTTTCTAGGGATGGTCGGTAGGACAAAAAAAAAAGATTAAAATTTTTTTTTTATAATGTCAAAAAATTTTTTTTTCTTTTTTTCCAATTTTTTTTGCCATCGGCAGGAAATCTATTGTGTCAGCCTGTCTGCAAAGCTAAGAATCAATTATGTGTGGCCTAATGAAATTGCAACTTGCATCTGTATGGCTGAATGGAACTGGTATGATCATTCAGGGGCGATTTGTACATGTATGGCTGGGAATTCTTTACTGAAAGCCCTGCTACTATGCTGCTGCAGCTGAACCTCTTCACCATCTGGTCTTTGACACTTCTATACATTGCTCTATGATTTCATCACTGTTTCAAGACAAAATTAGCAACACTCTTGACTGGTCATATGTTATCTGAACCAGAAAGATCTTTTCTGAGTAAATTTTAAAGTTGAACCATTATATTCCCAATTATATATCTTCTTGTTTTATCATGTTATCTTTGGTCTTCATATGATTATCTGTTCAGTGTCTTTGTTCTTAGACAACAATGGCGATTATTTATTCCTGTACAAATGAAAATGTCAAGCACCGACAGTCAGGAACTTGACATGTGATTTCATGACAAGGGTTTCCTGCACTATTATTTCTCACCCTTTAGCTTACTTCAAGCCTCAATCCATCATTGACTATGTCAATTACTCATTGCATTATGAAATAAAAATTTAATGAGCCAACATTTGACATGCAAATTTCATAGTAATTTTTCTGTACATGATCAATTGATCATTACATTTGGCTCTTCATCTCATGATCTAAACCCGTCATTTCACTATCAATGGCAATTATTTATTCCTTTGTAAATGAAAATGTCAAGCACGGACAGTTGGGGACTTGACATGTGAACTTCATTAAAGGGCTTCCTACGATATTTCTTCAACTTGGTTCAAATCTCGATCCAACATTGAAAGTCAATGGCTATTATTCACTGCTTTATGAAAACAAAATGTAATGAACCAGCATTAGGTATGTGAATTTCATAGAAATTATCTTTTATGCTATCATTAAATTTTGTTCTTCATCATCCATTCTGACCTGAACTCCCGGGTTTGAACTCGTCATTTCACCTCCCTGCCGTGCATGTGTTAATTTTGATGATTGCTCTCAATCATGCCTTAACCATCCCTGTATCCTTCAAGTTCACTTTCTTCATAGCATCAGCTTGCCTATACATTTATGCAACATAGAAATATAATTTTTCTTTCAAAAAATCCCTATTCTGCATTACAAAGCAAACTACAATTCTTTTTTATAAAGAATTTCTTGTTTAAAAAGGGCCTGTATTTCAACATGCCAGCTGTTTTCAATCCAGTTGAGTGATGCTGCATGGGTTTCTGAAAAATACTCCAGATAACCTCAAGTGACCTTAAAAGTGTGGATTTACCCCTTATCCACATGACTCTTGATGACAGATCCTGTAACTTTGCAATGAGTAAACTTTTATCCCACCCTTTTCCACAAGATTACATGACAAATTGTATGTTCTTATTTAACAACGGTCCCAGCTCAGAGGCCAGGCTCAGACACCAGGCTTAAGGCCGCAGCTCAGAGTCCTGGATTTCAACTTTGACCTGACTGTGAGTCAGGACTGTGAGTCAGGACTGTGAGTCAGGACTGTGAGTCAGGACTCAGAATCCTGCTTCAGAATCCTGGCTCAGAGTCCTGGCTCAGAGTCCTGGCTCAGAGTCCTGGCTCAGAGTCCTGGCTCAGAGTCCTGGCTCAGAGTCCTGGCCCCTAACAAACCCATTTTTTGAGCTTGTATATATCAGTGCAAAAGCGGTGCCATTTCGCCCCTTTGGGACAGAATTCTAGTTACATCTGACAAATTGTCAAAAAGAAGTAGCTTTCGGGTTGACGGAGCCATGTGCTCTCCGAGCGCCCGCTCTAGGTGCAAATTGTGGAAGCAGTTAGTCACATATCATATAAAATAGGCATTAGGCTTTTATGAATTCCATAACATATAGGCATGTCACCATGCCGTGTTTTGTCAAGCTCTTAAGAGTGTGTGTTTTTCAACATCAGCTTGGAGTCTAAAATTTGATTCTAGACCTAACCTATGGGCTGTTGAAAGATCTGATTCTGGACTCCTGTGCACATATGTACACATGGTGCATCACAAACATAAGCAAACATTTGATTCTGCCCTGTAAGGATTGTATGCCAGACAAGTTCTCAGGGAATTTCATTGTTAACACTGTCTGTACGTGTTTGTCTGCAGTTTGTTGCTGTCTGTCCATCAGCAGCTTGTCTGCTGTTGATCCATTCAGTCTGTAATAGAATCTGTACCTGTGTCTTTCCAAATGTCTGCATGCTTCATCAGAATAGTGAACTAAGTTGAATTTGTCATGTGGGTCTGAAAGATAGAAAATGAATTTGACGGACATTTCTCCTATCAAGCATTTGTTAGACATCACCAAGATACTTATACCATAGGAAAAGCTGTGATCTGGCAAACAAACAATCAGATTATTGTTTATTGTACAAAAAAACAAGTTAATAGCTTTAATAAAAGAGGCATATGATGTCTAAGTCAGTTCAACACCTTATGTCAGGTTCTAACATGCTTTTTTGTCAGAGCAGTGTCCAGCTAATACGTAGGCAAGACAATAGGAAAAGGTCTTCGTTTTTATATTGAAGGGCCACATAAGTAAAAGCTATAACATGACTCATGGATTGTCTGCTTGACCTTCCGGCATGGAAGCTTGGATTGGATTCATGTGCATTGTTGACCATTCATCTTTGACATAGTATGACTCAGGCTTCAACAGAGAGGTACATGTATGTGCTAAGGCATGTCGTATGCTGCACTTTCACAGTTATTATGAGCACAAAATACATATATATGTTTTAAATTGATCTTATTCGGGACTCTTGTCTGAATTTAACATCTGTTTGTTTGTCACTGTCTGTCAAATCAGTTTGTATCTGAGACTGCACTGTGTCTGCACGAGGATCTGTGTATTGGAGTCACCTTTTTTTCCTAAAAGTAAAGCTATTAAGGAAGTAGAGAAGTAAAAACTAACTTTAGTAGTAGAGGTTTCATGGGGGTGAAATCGTGTTGCCAAAGTTATTAGTTACCGAAAGATCATAGCACATAACTCCTTCATGCCTTCATGGTCACTTATTCAGCTCTAAAGACACTCTGGAATTTGATTCAATATTACAACGTCTAAATTCCAGGATAAAAACTATGAGGGTTTGATTAAAAAGTTAACTTAAAAAGTTTTGCCATTTGATTCTTTTGTAATGTTTAATTCCGTGTATATCTCAAGTAAATGCAATGTCCATTGGTAAAACCGTTACTTCCATAATTGAAGGAATGATAATTTTTTCTGTCATAAGATAATATAAACTTTCCATTTTAATTGAATGGTTTTAAATTGCTGACAAAGATCATCACTGGAAATACAGTGATGCTGCTAGGGGTTTGTGTGCAGAGTCGGTCAGTCTCCATCGCAGTGCATTGGTGACAGTCCTTGGAGGGATGGATCACAGACCTCATAAATCTTGGGTCCTTGGGGTGAGGTGACCGACTCCGATCAATAACAAAGAAATGAAGGGTGCCAGGTAGTGTCAATCAGATGGTCAAGCAAAAAATGGCCGTTTGTGGGACCTGGATATATAAGGTTGCCAATTTCAGCAATGTCCAGTCCGAGAATTAGTAGCTCTAGCCAACACAGTACTGTCTCCAGGTCAGATACTAAGGAGTCAGGTCAGCTTTAAGTGACTCTGAGACACCTTAGTATCATTTCAGGTTTGTTGGCCAAAAATGAAGGGTTTCATTTGTGCACTTATTTCAGTCTAGCAAGTCGGAAGTTAAGATGACCAGTGCGATAGCCAAGCGCATCACTCAGAATGAGAAATAATTTTTGCTATCAGCAAAAACTAAACAGATGAATAGAGCAACCTAGTAGCAAATTGGAGCAAATTGCGGGTCATTGTAACATGGTCTGCAGCTGGGAAATAGCCACACGATTGCAGAGTAATAAAAGTAGGAAAATGAGATGAGGATGAGGTTTCCCCAAAAAGATGATAGATATAGAATCTTAGATAAAAAAAATGATATGGCAAGCGTCGGTGCAATATTTGATAAGACAAAAATATATAAGATGATCGGATCATGTCAATAAAGGTAGAAGGGGTAAGTTTTGGAAGAGCTGCATGTAAATACACTGTGCAAAATGTAAAGAACCGACAGACAACGGACATAATTTTGGTGGAATGACTATTAAAACATCTCCTTTATAAAACACATGACATTGTATCTCTTTTTACGAATCACACCTAATACCGTTACACTTGCAGACAGAATGAGATAGTATTGAACTTTGCAAGTGGCTTGTTCAGAGGCACCAACTCGAGCTGGTGGCCCAGAGGCGACCACTGCGTCATCCCCAAGGTTGACATAAGGCCACAAGAGAAAAGAGGGACGAGAGAACTTGCCAAGAAGACACGTAGGACTCTTTGACACTGCATCTAGCTCTAATCAGAGAAGTGTGTCACCAGAGAGAGTGAGGTGCAAGAGCTAAGCTGCTGAGTAGAGTTGCCAATTGCTCGCTTCCTGCACTGATCCTCGACTGATTTGGCCAGTTAACAGGCATCATCTCTCCTTTGAATCTACTTCTCCTGCCACTTTGGTAGCTATTTTATGTCTCTTTTCCTGTCCAACTATACTGCCTTTTGAGATTTGTTTCAACATATGCAGGCAGTGCATCAGGTTTTTTCAGAAGAATTTCTATTGGCTGTAATCTACTGTCAGCAGGGAATATCACAGAGACCATTGTTCTATTCACTTTAATTTTGTCACCTTACATTCTCTAGACTGTAACCCTATTTGATTTTGGCTAGAATTACATCCATCTCTGTAAATGATATTATATGAAGCAACAAGCATATGAAAAATTTTAAATGGGATGAAGATGCTTATTAAGAAATTTACTGGTTCCAGTGTTTCTTGTACAATGTCATGTACCTTAACCTTGTACCAAGTACCAAAATTTCACTGTTGTATATATATATATCGATGTATACAATGTGACCAATAAATTATCTGTATCTGTATCTGTATCTGTATGTACTTCTGGATATCAATGCAATTGACTTGGCTGAGGCAAAGACCTTGGCATGTGCTCTAAGAAATACAGATGATGCAATTTTGCACTTGACAGGACCAGTCAGCACTTGGCAGTAATGTCATTAGCAGAAATGTGATCCTTTGAAGCAGCTTTTTCTGAGCTAAAAGGGGCAGATTGAGACCAGTGCACACCTGCAATTGATGCATCATGCTCAAATGGTACACTGTGTATTAGTAGATAAAAGCAAGCACTAAAGACAACAACAATCAGTTAGGCCAACAACAAGGTTTCTTTTTCAGGGTCTTTTTGTTTGTTTTCTGACTGGAAACAAGGATATGAGCAATGACTGAGGACGTTTGGAAAACATAATTATTCTGTTACAGATATATATATATATATATATATATATATATATATATATATATATATATATATATATATATATATATATATATTATATATATATATATTAGCCTAGTGTCTATGGAAATAGTTTGTAGTTGATATACTTCTTTTGCATCTTTGTGTTGCATTATCTGAAAAGAAATTGCGTGAAGCATATTACTTTTGTGAGCAGTGTAGTATTGCAATTATACCTGTCCTAACAGATGGATCTGTTTGCTCATTTAAGCCAATTTAAAAATCTCAAGAAAATAGTTTTAAGTGTTCGCTTTTTTGCAGGGTTCAATGATAATAATATATTTAGTAACCCATGGCTCATTTGGACATAAATGTGAAGTTATTATCGTTTTCATAGCTACATGTTTTTCAAGTTTGCAATTTGCTTCATTCCAAAACTGTGATGTCAGAAATTAAGTTGAATAATTTTGTTTATTACAAGCACAGATTTCAGCAAACTGACAAAGTGCAGTGACACGTGGAGGTTTATTCACGATTGACCATATGGCCAGACACCTTTTAAAGTGGTTTCACAGTTATTGCAATTCTATTATATTTGACAACTCTTTCAAAACTCTCTTTTGTTTTTGACCAGAAGTAGTCCGGCAGAAGTGTACAACAGTTGCAACCTGGAGAGAGTGCAAGCAACATGAGAAATTTCACTTGATTTGCAAACTCAAGGATTAGATCTTTTTACGTAAACTGTTGAAGAGAATTGCAGAGTCACTGACATTGGTATTTAGCCATCCTCCCCCTGTAAACTTTTTTTTTTCAGAATTTAATTTATTTCCTGAGGACTTAACACACTGACTTGAAATCTTCCAGTAAATGCAATTGGACAAAGGGATCACAGAGACAGCAAAATATTAGGTTGGGGGGGGGGGGGGGGTTTCGAAGCCAAAAGGTCCGACGCATTTTAAGTTGGAGGTAATGGTTTTTAACTAACTTTTTGTTTCTAATTAACAAGTCTATTTCTATTTTACATGTCCTGAAAATCTAACTTCCTACATATCTGCATCAAGCTGACACACTTTATATATACACACTTTGCACTAGATAATATGTGCTTTGTAAACCTATGGCTTTGGGGCAGACCCATTTAATATCCGGGGGGGGGGGGATTTGGGAGGTTTATTTAGCCCTTTCAATAATTATTTATATTAAGCCTGCGAAGTTCCCAAATTTCATTTACAAAATCAACAAAACGTTGCCAAAAAAATGTATTTACTAACAAAAATTGTATTTAAAAAAAGCTCCAAGCCCCCCCCCCCGGATATAAAATGGTCTCCCCCTCACGGGCACATCAGTCGATCATTTATAATCAATCTTTTATTTTTTCAATCATGATCATCTATCTGTCTATATTCATCCATCATAGCCGTCCATCTATCTATCTAGATATCTATATATAATATCTATTTTCAATATCTTTCTATCATATCTAAGATAGATAGATATATAGATAGATAGATAGATAGATAGATAGATAGATAAATATGATGACTGTAGTCCTCTAACCCCGAGAGAGAGTGGGAGTCCTCAATAAGGTACACATTGACCTCATGAAAGGGATGTTTCGTTTGCAGCACAGACACTGATACAAAGGACTGCCAATTAAAGTTTCATCCGAGCGACATCCAGCTGGGATTTTGCTCATGAAGGTTCACTGAAGATTTTGGGTTCCCAACCCGGGGGGGGGGGGGGGGGGGAGTTTGAACCCATGCAGGCAAAGACCTTCAGTGGAGCAGGCGGGCACCTTAAGCACTCAGCCACCCAGCTGCCTATTATATCTATCTATCTATCTTTCTATCCGTTGTTCTTTTCTTTATTCAATTATACATAATATTAAACACCCATCTTCTTTTTAAAAAATGTTACTTTATATTCTGGCTGGCTTTTACATAACTTAATAAAGTATACCTCAGTTGATCTTATTTCGATTATCTAACAAAACTCTCGGAATTGGTGTGATACACCAAGTAACGCTTACAAGACAATATAATTGTTTGGAGTTTTGCTCCATTGCACATCCAATCCAAACAATGTTATCAGACTTTAAAATGCATATAAGTTGTCTTTTTAATTGGCCTCTTTTCTTTTTTCTTATTTCATAAATATGCACATTGAATTAGTTGTAACTGTACATAAATTTTCCATGCCTTTTTGAGCTCATAGTTCTGCATTAATACACAGGCCAAAAGGGAACTATTTCTCCCAGAGTAGGATTGCCTTTGACCACTTGCTGGTGAGTGAGGTGTCTGAGCCAGAAGTGGTCAAATACAAAAGAAAAGCATTGATGTAAGGGAGTGATCAGGCTGTTGTCAACACCTAAAGGTGTTAATCTGTGCTTTTGACCATTTGGTCAATCGTGAATAAACCTCATTGATGATGTATGTTTCACTATGCAGTTGAGTTTATTCACGTTTGACAACTTAGCAGATTACAAGTTGAAGTTGTGTCATGCTTGAGCAATTCTTTTGTTTTTGACAAGTTTGACCAGAAATAGTCCGGCAGACAGTCTTGCTTGACTGCTTCAGAAGTTGTCATTTGAAGAGTGCAGGTTGTTCATCCACCATGACTGATTTGCAAACTAACAGATTAAAATATTTCACAGTTTTTATCAAAACCAATCAAAGAGATCACACATTTTTTGTAAGGGGGTGATAATTTATTTTCAAGAGGGGGGGGGCTTGGAGTTTTCCTCAGTTGGAAATTATTTATTTCATGGTGAACGTGGCAAAGGTGGCAGTAATTTTTTATTTCAAGCATGCAAATTAAGTCTGTGAATATTCATTCCTAATTCAAGCAACACCTTGTTAAGAAATACCCCCACCCAAAATTATTTATTTCAAGACTGCCAAAAAAGAATATATTTATTTCAGCAAACTTAGCAAGAAATTATTCATTAAAAAAACTCCAAGCCCCCCCCCCCTTTGAGATTAAATGGTTGCCCCTTAAATGGGATTTTCAAATTGTGATCAATGTGCTCAATTTTAACTAAATCTCCCATTGCCTGGTATTGTGTGCTGGTCATTGAATGAAGGAAGGAATATAAACATGAAGCCACTGAATGAATGGATAATTCGGGCTTATATCCTTTATTATGCATGCCCTTGGTTGGTTTATTGCATGGGACCAGAGAAGGACACTTTACATGAGTAGTAGGCAAATAATTATTGAAACTGCTGTCCAACTTACACTGTAAGTCCAGGAATTAATCAAACCCTGGACCCAGCGATTGGCAGTCCATTGCGTTTACGTTTATGTTTTATTTGTTTTTAAACCATACCGACTTTAAATAACGTTTTTTATTCTTTATTTTATTATTTTATTTATTCCCATTACACAATGCACTACTAACTGAGCTAACCCTTCTGTCTATCTAAAAATAGAATGTATAGTGCACTCTGCACTACCAAATAACCTTAACTTGATGAATTCCCTCCTCTCTAAAAATAGATAGATAGATAGATGCATAGATAGATGCAATTAAATTTTATTCCATAAGTTCATTGGAATTTTGTATGTTCATTAAATGTTGTTGGTTAACCGTTAACACCTCTTTAACAATTGAATAATCCTTAGCTTTGAGTTATGCTCCATTGCATCTGTAAGCCAAACAAAATTCCTCAGACCTTCTCCATCTGAGACTCACCAAAATTATATATATTTTTATTCTTCATCCCTTATTGGAAACACGCACATTTTCTGAAAGCTCGTTCTCAGAATTGAAACAGTAATAATTTTGGGTTCTCTTGTTAGTCCAGGATTTAGAATAGAATGAATAGAACAACTGAACTATTTAACTTGGTGGATGATTGTCAGTGACAACTTTCAAGTGAGTGAGGCGTCTGAGGCAGAAGGTGTCTAAAGAAAGCATTAATCTTCACACTTGTTATCAGGTACTTGTTACAACTTTGCCGAAATGGAAGGTGTCATGACAAGTTTGTCAAACATGAATAAACTCCACTGTAACTGAACTACACAGACTACTTAGCCTCAAAGGAAAGTTGCAATACTGACAAAAAATGTTGTTTGAAATTGTGATGACTGGTGTCCTGTGAAAAACAGCAACACATTTTGTTTGGAAAACAATTAATGAGGTGCAACACTCAACTTAGACCTGCATTGTTTGTTGTGGTTGTACACAAATAGTGACATTGCCTGACAGTTTTAAATTCCTTTGTCATTAACTGTGATGTCCAACTCTGAACTGATATGTCACAGATTGAAGATTAGACCAATCACATTGACAGATACCCGATGATGTCACGGTTTAACTGCAAAACGAAATTTTCAAAAAAACACATAGCTATGAAAACGATAATAAC
This sequence comes from Platynereis dumerilii, assembly GCA_026936325.1. NCBI lineage: Eukaryota > Metazoa > Annelida > Polychaeta > Phyllodocida > Nereididae > Platynereis > Platynereis dumerilii. Next base: position 38,928,711 of record JAPTHN010000008.1, read on the forward strand.
ATTGTAAGCACTCAGTGCAATTTTGGGGAATTTAAGTTACAGAAAGTTTGAGATGAGAGGCGTAAGTAACATACTAATCGCCTGAAATCTCTCTGTACCCTATTCGCTCACCAAAACCACAAGAGTTCATTTGTTCCCCAAGAAATATGTGAACCAAGAAGGAATTCTGCATCCAAAATCACAGGGTGAAAAATCACTGTTGGCTCCCAGGTTTATCATGCATCAAAACCCAAGATTAACATGTGCTTGCAGGATTAGGGAGACAGGATATGTTGGGGATTTATAGTGGCATTCGAGAAGTGTACTGCAAACTTTTATTGTAGTTTATGGAAGCAGTCACATGTACTCATGCATCATAGAATAGTCACTAGTCTTATAAATTTGCACGATGTATACATGTACATAAATATCACCATCAAACACTGCTTTACTGTTTTTTCCCTTTTCTGGTCAATCTGTCAGTGTGATATATTAAGAATTTTTGCCACTAAAGATTTCATTTTGGCCAGAAAGCTTTAAGTTTTGAATTTGATTCTGGATCTATACCCCTGGATGTTGAAAGATCTGATTCCAGAGCCCTGTATACAAGTACACACGGTGCATCACAAACTAAAGCAAACATTTGATTCTGCTTCTGTCTGTGTATACATGTCATTGATGGCTTGAACTGTAAGTACCAGGGCATTTGAAGTATGCTGCATTTTCAATTTTATTATGGGAACAGAATATATGTTTGATTCTTTGACTTCTCAATCGCCCTCATTCTGGACTTTTGTCTGAATTTAACACCTGTGGAGCTACATTTTAGTTTACTCAGGAAGAGAAATACAAAATGTAAAAAGTTAATTTACATGTTTAATTTTCTTCCACTACTCAAATTTTTAAATACCAATACAGCTGTATATCTAAGATTAGTGACCCGGTTATCGGTAAATCCACAATTTCCTTAATTCAATGAGTGACAAATTGAGTCACTTAGTGAACATAGGTTTTATTTTGCAGGCTAAGAATATTACCAGACTGCAAGCAGCCAGTAGGTATGGTGTGGGAGTGGGAGTTCAGGCGATAGTGCCACTTCGGTCAGCCAGCATCGCAGTGCACTGGTGACGGTCCTTTGAGGGGTGGATCACAGAGCTCATAAATCTTGGGTCCATGGGGTGAGGTGACTGGCTCCCCATCAATAACAAAGAAATGGAGGGTGTCAGGGTTGTGGCCATTAGATGGTCAAACAAACCATGGCTAGTTGTGGGTCCATCCATCCAGCCCAGTGTCCAGTGACAATGAAACACACATAAACTGGCCTGCCACCCCATGGCTGGACTTAAGGTGGTCATCGTTTAGTCAGATAGTTTGCCGGACTTCATAAGGTAACTCAGCACTGACATGATGACCGTGCTGTATTATGGGTGCAGGAAGTCCTGACATGCATGTAAATGGTGGCCATTTCAGCCATGTCTAGTCAGGGGAAGCCACTACAAAGCCTCCTGCTTACTATTACTAAGTATCTTTTTGGAGAAATAGGTTGATTTACAAATTTGGATGATTAAAACTATTTCATCAACTTGAAGTCTTATGATCTTGCATGTAAATGGTCCTTGTGACAATAAAAAACATACATACATAAAATATACCTTGCGGACGACTCCAATACATTTCATGAATTGCGTAATTATGTACAATTTTTTCACATTCAACTGTCCATTCATCCTTCTGAAGGCACTGATACAAGCCATTTTGAATAGTATTTAAGGTTCAGCCCTCTAAGGAAAGGTCTTGCCATCATGAAGCCTGATTGAAGACTGAGGCGCCGTAGTCTTGTGCTTAAGGTACTTTCCTGCTTACTAAGATGTTGTGGGTTCGACTTTCAGTCATGGCATGGAGTAACTAAGCAGATCCTGCAAAACTCTCATGCTTCAAAAGGCCTGTAATTATACATTCTGTTCAGATGGACACTGTCTTTGTAATAGAGTCTGTAACTATTTCACAATGGCATCTACAATTCATTCTTGGACATTGGCATACCTGTGTATACCGCATACATGTATGTGTGATGTGTCATATGTCTAATTTTAAAAGGAATTGAAAATGCATGCCTTTAAAGGAAGCAAAATATTGAACTCATAACCTTCTTTCCTGTTTCAGATTTAGTGGGTAAGACATGAATCGAAACATCTTTTTATAGGTTTAGAAAATATACAAACACTACCGCCGTTCCGAGACTACCACCTCTCAATCTGCCACTGAAGAAAATATTAACAGCTAATCTATCAATTCCTTGCTACTGCACATGTATAGGAGCTGTGGCTGCTGCAACCCCACAGCCATCCCACTGCTACCCCACAGCCCCCTCTTAAAGGATGAAACTGGTTGCAAGGGCTTCAGCGAGGCATGCAACTAAAGTCATCAATTACCACAGATGCTCAGGAGCAGCAGATTGTGACACCAGGCTGTCTCGATACAATGAATTTTGTGGGGTCAAAATGATGGAGCCATCATTCATAGGAGTCACCTAGTGGGTCGTGTACGCTTGATTACTCAGTTCCGTAAACATGTTAGCCGAAGAAAGGCTGCGTCAGGGCTGTGTCGGGGCTATGTCAGGGCTATGTCACTCACTGATGAGTGAAATGGCAGCAAAACTGGAGCAATATGGGCAAGTAGTGTGCTTGAATTTTGGACCAACTCACTCGGTCCTTTACCTTTCAGATTGATTTAAGATTTTTACGCCGGTGGATGGCAGGCGGCATCTTGCCATAAGTCCTGTCTGGTTCTGCCAATGACTTTTCATTTGATTCATTGTCTGCCTGGTATTAGAGAAATAATAGTAAAATCAATAGACACAATGTCTGGTGAACGGGTTATACTTCAAACTGTTTTTTTTATAGATTGAGGTGTTTCTCTAAACATGTATAAAAATCAAGGACCAGAAAAAGTCAACGAAAAATTATAGAACAGAATAATTTTAAAGTTTCATCTTGATTTGGCCGCCAGTTTCTCCATTTATGTTCGCAATATCACACTTTAACTCACGGCAATAATAACATACTAGTTTTAGAACATGGTTAACATTGCTAGCAGACCACATGATACATCTGCTGCCACTCACAGCAATAAAGAACCATAAAGAAAACATTGTCATGACCATGCCCTAAATTATGAGCTGGACTTGTCCGTGACATGTGTGTATAATTAGAGATGCATGCTCTACACTCCACAGTCTGTCAAATCGTATAGCAAGGGACACTATGCCCTCCGCTTTTGGAGCCAGAAAAAATGGGTGATACCATCTTTACTCAATTGTTTGTTAAGTTTTAGCCTCAAGAATTCATTGCAGCCAAGCACACTATACCACTAGACCAACCCTCCCTTCACCGCATGTTGAACAGCAGTTTCAACCATCATTCGCCTTGGTAGAGTAGCGCGGGGCATGCAGCCTCCCTTAACTTCGAGGTGTGATTTGACCTACTTTTTGTGGTTGATTATTTAAATGCTTATGTTGTCAGGAAGGGATCACAGGACTCTACTTATAACTAGTGAAACAGATGTCTACCAATTTTAATAAAGGAGTTACGTCCCTTTTTGTAAAAAATATAAAATGGCCTTCTTACCCCACCCATCGGGCAAGAAGCCCCCCTATTATAATCCTATGGCAATTTTTTTTGCGAGCGCATTCAGCTTGAAAGTCATTTCTTAGGGCTCTTCTATCATTTTAAGGCATTCTTTTCACTGTTTCTGAATTTTAGAATTTTTCTGTTCATACATTAATTTGTTAATATCTTTTGCAAGTTTTAATTTCAGCCAAATTTTTTCGATTTCAATTAGCTATTCTATCAAGATTTAAGGTAAAGTACACATTATGAAATGGTTCCTGAAGCAGCTTCGAGGCCTCAGTGAAGGGGGGCCTCATGCCCCATACCATGTGGGGCCCCTCACCCCAAACTCAGATATTTTAATTTGACCTCTATATTTTGAGCTAAAATGCAAAAAATATGATCCGAATCATATTTATGTAATGGTCATAAAGTGAAGCAATGCAGATATCCATTATTCTTTTAAAAATTTCCAAAGTTATTTCTGACAACCACTTTCAAAGAATTTATCAAAGTTACAAAAACCATGCACCTTTTTTTGTTTCTCTAATTATTTCTGTGGTTTGGTGCTGTTTGCCCTGAAAATTGGTGACATCACCTAAAAAGCCTCTAGCTTCAATCCTATCAATAAGAAAAAGCATGAAAAATGTAAGTTGAGATATAAGCCTTGGGGGGGGCCTCTCACCTAACGCGGGCTTCTTGCCCCGACCCACTCTACTCTGTCCTCCTCCTGTGCTAATTAACCTAACAAGTGCGAAAACACACGATATAAAGCTGCGATCATCTACCCGTGTAGCAATTTTGTTATCCTATAATTTTTCTCCCTGTGATATGTAGAAATTTACATTTGCAATGCAACATGCAGACTTAGGATTTGGGGAAGCTACAAAATGTAGTCCTCTCTTGCAGGAAAAAGAAGTTGCATAAATGTAAATCAATGTCTATGTAGAATTGTAGATATGTAAAAAACTTGAGCATGGTTTTCCAAAGAACGTATGATATATATGGTATGGTTTTACAAAGAATCATTAAAAAAATTATATATAAACCTGAGGCGAGAAGGTGTAGGATCTGCACATCCAGACTAAGGGCAAGACTCAAAGGTACGGCATCACCAAAATATGAAAAAAAGACGGTAATTATTTTTTGGTACCATCCTGGAAATTACAAGGCAATATTTGGTGTGGTTGGTTTTAAGTGAAGTTAAGGTTGTGCATGTGGCTGAGTGATAGAAAATACTTTAAAGTCAATGCAAAATATTTATTCTCTCACTATATGGGTTAGTACAAAAAGGACAATAGCAAAAAGTTGGGGTTCCTGTGTTGTAAATATGAAGTCTAGCAGTAAAGAGAGTGACTGGAGCATGGTGAATGACTAAGATGGATGGTGTATGAACTCCTGGACTAAAAGTCTCTTGGTCAGGCTGGGGTGAGTGTGGTTCAGTGGATCTACACAGTCTGGTAGCTATAGGTGGTTGAAAATAGGAGGAGTCAGTGGGACTCTATAGGTGGAGAGTATAGAGGTGACTGACCCTCTGGCCACTGGATATATAAACAGTAAAGTGACTCACAGGGCTCAAGGGAAGTATGGGTAAATATAAGTTTATGGCCTTTGTTTAAACCAAGGTGCATGGTCTGATACAAAGCTTTGACTTGTGGATATGTGTTGTACCAAGATTTACCTTCTGCGTGAGAGACAGAAAATTAGCTTTATTTAGCACATTTGTATGAAGTTCTACATGTATTTCAAATCTGAGCGCAATCATTAATAATCCAGGCCTTATGTCATCGAGTCTTTTAAAATTATGTGACATTATATCACCACCTTTTGTTGTAACCATTCATTGCCAGATTTGTTTCTACTTTTGTGAGTTACACACAAAATAACACAATATCAAATTCCTTCATAGTACCAGGTTTTACCACTGAACTAATTTTTACTCTGGGCAAAAATATATTCTCTCTCACCTTTATCAACAATTCTCACATCTTGCACTCAAAAGCAAATTCACCATTCTATAAAAGTACATCCAAAACCATATGATTACCACACTGATTCCTGAAAATTCTCAGTCTCCCCCTGCCAATGCCTACCACCAATTTGAGTGTTATGCGTACGTCCAATCAGGCCAAGTGATGTTTTACACATATCGTACAGTTCCCTGGGTCAGCCAGCCATGAAAGGCCCTCATAATTAAAAGTGTAAAATTGTCTCAATGACATAAGCCAAGTAACGTTGTGATTCTCTTAGATATTCAATAAATAGAAAATCTTACCAAACCAAAGTTACCGAATCCCTACTTTTCCCAAACCATCCCACGGCGTCTCAGTCACATGACCTTCTTGTCCTGCTCCAAAAGACCCCCCGGCCCGCCTACTACCCATTTTAGGGCTCTACATGCGTCCAATCAGGCCAAGTGATGTTTTACAAACCTCTCCATGATGTACAGTTCCCTGGGTCAGCCAGCCATGAAAGGCCCTCACAACCAAGGGCATGGCAGAGCAAAGCAGGCCAGCAAATCGCCACAAGGTCACTAGGGGGCGTTCAGGTCACATGACCACTAAGGTCACATGCTGTGTGTAACTCATCTGAGCAAAGGGAGGGTTGTCCTGCTTTGTAAAGGCACCATGGAAGGGCCCATGGGACAGCAGATCAGTTTATACCATTTATGTGGTTTGTACTAATATTTGACATAAAATATAAATTCTCACTGATATGGCCTACTTTCATGATTGGATCACACCATGATTTTTAGGATTAGGCTACACTTATCATCAAAATTATCCATTTCTGTATATATATCTGAATGGTAAAATCACCAAAATTCAGTGTCACCAAATATTAATGAAAATGTTTGACAAGCCATTTAATGATAACACCGTATGTCTTGTGGGGCATGTGGGCTAGGTACTTACACCAATGCATTTTAAAAGACCTTGTCAGTTCACCATTAGATATGTTGCTATTAAGGAGTTCATTTTCATGTAAATACGCTGTACAAAATGTAAAGAAACAACAGTCAACTACAATATTAGATAATTTTGGTTGAATGACTTAAAAAAAATCTCCTTTATAAAACATATTTATCTCTTTTATGAATAACACTTAATACTGTTACATGGGCAGTCAGAACAAGATTTTATTGAACTTTCCAAGTGGCTTGTTCAGAGGCACCAACTCGAGCTGGTTTCCCAGTGGCGACCACTGTGTTGCCCCCAAGGTTGACACAAGGCCACAAGAGAAAATAGGGAAGCGAACACAGGAGCAAGAACTTGCCAAGAAGACACGTAGGACTCTTTGACACAGCATCTAGCTCAAATCAGGGAGGTGTGTCACCAGAGAGAGTGAGGTGCAAGAGCTAAGCTGCTGAGTAGAGCTGCCGATTGCTCGCTTGCTGCACTGATCCTCGACTGATTTGTCCAGTTGACAGTTATGTCTCTTTTCCTGTCCAACTATACTACCTTTTGAGATTTATTCCAACAAATGCAGGCAGTGCATCAGATCTTTTCAGAAGAAATTCTACTGGCTGAAATCTACTGTCAGCAGGAGCTGGCAGGGAATATCACAGAGGCCATTGTTCTATTCACTTTAATTTTGTCACCTTTAATTCCCTATTTTATTTAGTCGAGAATAACATCCATGCCCGCAAGTGATATTGCATGAAGAAACAAGCATATGAAAAATTTGATTGCAAACTCCTGAATATTCTACCATGCTTTATTTTTCCTGGTATAAATAAATTTCAATTGTTCCAGTCCTTCTTTTACTTCTGGGCATCAAAACAATCGACTCAGTTGAGGCCAAGACCTTGGCATGTGCTCAAAGAATTACAGATAATGCACTTGACAGGACCAGTCAGCACTTGGCAGCAATGTCAATTGCAGAAATGTGATCCTCTGAACCTGGTTTTTCTGAGCTAAAAGGGGCAGATTGAGACCAGTGCACACCTGCAATTGATGCATCATGCGCAAATGGTGCACTGTATATTAGTAGATAAAAGGAAGCACTAAAGACCACAATCAGTTAGGCCAACAATGAGGTTTCTTTTTCAGGGTCTTTTTGTTTCTGACTGGAAACAAGAAGATGAGCCAGGGTTGAGATCCATTGGAAAACATAATTATTCTGTGAGAGATATTAGCCTGGCGCCTACAGCAATTGTTTGTAGTTTTAAAATTTCCTTCGCTTCTTTTGTATTGCTCACCATGTGTTTACCCTAATTTCATTGCCCATCATAGTATAGCAATTATACCTATCCTACCAGAAGGATTTGTGTGCTTGTTTAAGCCAATTTAAAACGCTAAAGAAAACTGTTTAAGAGTTTTTGCTTCCTTGCATGGATCAAAGATATGATAATAATATTATGTATATTTCTAGTGACGCATTGCTCATTTGTAAAATAAAATGAGGTTAACCTTGTGAGCACTCAATAAAATTTTAGGGAATGTAAATTATTGAGGAGTTATAAATTGTTTGAGATGAAAGATTGAAGTAACATACTAATCGCATGAAATCTCTCTGTGCCCTATTCTCTAGCTAGAACCATAAGAGTGTATTCGTAGTGGAACACTGAGATCATTGGCATACATGAACATCCTATGTTACAAGAATTTGAAAAGTGTACTTCAAACTCTTATTTTAAGCAGTTACTCATGCATCTTAAAATAATCATTAGACTTATAAATTGCATGATGTTTGCATGGATGTCACCATGCCAACACAGCTTTACTGTTATTTCCCTTTTCTGGTCAATCTGTTAGTATTTCATGTTTAAAATGTTAACCATTAAAATAATCATTTTGGCCAGGAAGCTTTAAGTCTTGAATTTGATTCTGGATCTATACCCCTGGCTGTTGAAAGATCTGATTCCAGAGCCCTGTGCACAAGTACACACGGTGCATCACAAACTAAAGCAAACATTTGATTCTGCTTCTGTAAGGAGCCCCACATTGTATGCCAGACAAGTTCTCTATTGATCTCATTCTCGTGTTGACATTGTCTGTGTTTGTCTGCTGTTTGTTTGTTGCTGTCTGTCCATCCGCAGCCCGTTTGCTGTTGATCCATTCAGTCTCCAATGTGTTTGCACCAGTGTCTTTTCAAATGTCTGTGTATGTCAATGATTGCCAGTCTTCTATCATTATTGCAAACAAAGTTGAATGTGTCATATGGGTCAGAAAGGTACAAAATAAATTTGACCAATCATACACTTGGTGAGCTTATAAAGAAGGCATGGTCTTTTCGCAAATCTATAATTAAGACAAAAGGAAATAGGTCTTTGTTTTTGTCGAAAGAATCAAAGATCCAACTTTCCAAAAAGCAACATTGTTTTAAGGAAGTAGAGAAGTAGAAAATAATTTGAGCCCTAGAAAAACTTTGGGGTGAAATCTCGTAATCAAGTTATTAGGAGAAAGGTCACAGCACATAAATGTACATCATGCCTTCATGGTCACTGATTGAAAGCTGACCCCGCTGTGAAATGTGATGTTATATAAGCATAAACCAAGATATAAGGGTTTGATTTCAAAGCTAATTTACATGTTTAATTTTCTTCCACAACTCAAATTTAGTACCAATACTGCTGTATAACTAGAATTAGTGAGTTGGTCTTCAGTAAATCCACTATTTCCAGAATTCAATGAATGACATATTTTTTTCTTGTCACCTAATTTAAATATTGAACATAGGTTTGGTGTAATTTTATTGTACACGGTTTTATTTTGCTAAATAAGAATATCTACAGAACTGCAAGCAGCCGGTAGGTATGGTGTGGGAGTTGGAGCTCATGCTGGTGCCACTTCAGTCAGCCTACATTGCAGTGCACTGGCGACAGTCCTTTGAGGGGTGGATCACAGAACTCATAAATCTTGGGTCCACGGGGTGAGGTGACCAGCTCCCCATCAATAACAAAGAAATGGAGGGTGTCAGGGTAATGGCCATTAGATGGTCAAACAGACCATGGCTAGTTGTGGGTCCATCCATCCAGCCCAGTGTCCAGTGACAATGAAACACACATAAACTGGCCTGCCACCCCATGGCTGGACTTAAGGTGGTCATCGTTTAGTCAGATAGTTTGCCGGACTTCATAAGGTAACTCAGCACTGACATGATGACCGTGCTGTATTATGGGTGCAGGAAATCCTGACATGAATGTAAATGACCAGTGGCCATTTCAGCAATGTCTAGTCGGGGGAAAGCCACTACAAAGCCCCCTGCTTACTTTTACTAAATATCATTTTTGGAGAAATCGGTTGATTTACAAATTTGGAGCATTTGAACCATCTCGCTGTCTTATAAATGACCTTGCATGACTGCATACCTTTTTCTGAATACATGTACACTGATGCGAGCCATTTTGAATAGTATTTAAGGTTCAGCCCTCTAAGGAAAGGTCTTGCCATCATGAAGCCTGATTGAAGACTGAGGCGCCGTAGTCTTGTGCGTAAGGTACTTTCCTGCTTACTGAGATGTTGTGGGTTCGACTTTCAGTCATGGCATGGAGTAACTGAGCAGATCCTCCAAAACTCTCATGCTTCAAAAGCTTGTTATTATACATTCTGTTGAAATGGACACTGTCTATGTAAAAGAGTCTGTAATTATTTCACAATTGCATCTACAATTTATTCTTGGACATTGGCACGTGTATATCACATACATGTATGTGTGATGTGTCATATGTCTAATTTTAAAAGGAATTGAAAATGCATGTCTTTAAAGGAAGCAAAATATTGAACTCATAACCTTCTTTCCTGTTTCAGATTTAGTGGGTAAGACATGAATCGATACAAAATATCTTTTTATAGGTTTAGAAAATATACAAACAGTAATGCTCCGAGAGTCTACCACCTCTCAATCTGCCACTGAAGAAAATATTAATAGCTAATCTATCCATTCCTTGCTACTGCAGATGTATAGGAGCTGTGGCTGCTGCAACCCCACAGCCATCCCACTGCTACCCCACAGCCCCTCTTAAAGGATGAAACTGGTTGCAAGAGCTTCAGCGAGGCATGCAACTCAAGTCATCAATTACCACGGATGCTCAGGAGCAGCAGATTGTGACACCAGGCTGTCTCGATACAATGAATTTTGTGGGGTCAAAATGATGGAGCCATCATTCATAGGAGTCACCTAGTGGGTCGTGTACGCTTGATTACTCAGTTCCGTAAACATGTTAGCCGAAGAAAGGCTGCGTCAGGGCTGTGTCGGGGCTATGTCAGGGCTATGTCACTCACTGATGAGTGAAATGGCAGCAAAACTGGAGCAATATGGGCAAGTAGTGTGCTTGAATTTTGGACCAACTCACTCGGTCCTTTACCTTTCGGATTGATTTAAGATTTTTACGCCAGAAGAATGACAAGCGTTATCCTCCTATCAGTCCTGTCTGGTTCTGCCAATGACTTTTCATTTGATTTATCATCAGCTTGGTATGAAGGGGGTTCCCCTTCACCTTTTTTTTTATACACTCCTGCTCATAAATATGGAATATATTTTTTTGGAAAAAAGCGTCAAATAAAAGTTAATTTCAGAGTGTGAATGTAAGCAATGTCCATTGTAAAGGTCAAATTATCTTCTCTAATCACATTTTGGAAGCCTCAAATACATTTTCTGCAAGAATTTTTAATTTTTGATTAAATATACCTCAGCTTAAAAAAACCCCATGAATTTCCGTATTTCGTGCTGCTGCTGCTGTAACCTTTCCTGGGGTTAACGCTGCAGCATGCGTTTTAAGCGAAAGCATGGTCTTCCTTTTAATAAATAGTGGTCATTGGAAGTAGTTACCATTGAATCAGAGCATCATGTGCTCCAGAAGTAGTTGCTAAAGTTGTCAATTTCAATGGAGAATGTTGAAGTATTCCATATCTATGAGCAAGGGTGTATATTCAGGTGTTTCTTTAGGCATATATAAGAAATCAAGGACCATCAGAAAAAGTCAACGAAAAATTATAGAACAGAATAATTTTAAAGTTTCATCTTGATTTGGTCGCCAGTTTCTCCATATGTTCCCAATATCACACTTTAACTCACGGCAATAAGAACATACTAGTTTTAGAACAATGGTCTACATGGCTAGCAGACCACATGATATATCTGCTGCCACTCATAGCAATAAAGAACCATAAAGAAAACATTGTCATGACCATGCCCTAAATTATGAGATGGACTTGTCCGTGACTTGTGTGTGTAATTACCATAGAAATACATAGAACGGACATGAGGCTGTATGAAGCCACCTCAAGATGAGGTCACCAAATCTGCCATATTGGAACTGCCCTGAGACATGACATCACAATAGACTAATTATGATGTGATGTCATGCCATTGTTATAAGTGACATCACTGTTATTGGTGACGTCACGGTACCATTGTGTCTGGATACAGGGCAGTTCCAAGATGGTGGATTTGGTTGCTTCATCTGCCAGAGCCTCATGTCCGTTCTATGTATTTCTATGGTAATTACAGATGCATGTTCTGCAGTTTGTCACATCTTAGCAAGAGAGGGTTTGCCCTCCGCTTTTGGAGCCAGAAAAATTGGTGATACCATCTTTACTCAATTGTTTGTTAAGTTTTAGCCTCAAGGATTCATTGTAACCAGGCATACTACCACTAGACCAACCCTCTCTTCACCCTATGTCGAACAACAGTTTCAACCATCCTTTGTCTGAGTATTGTGCAAGTCCTCCTCCTAATTATCATCGTTTTCATAGCTGTGTGTTTTTCTGAAAACTTCATTTGGCGGTTAAACTGTGACATCAGAGGGTATCGGCGAATGTGATTGGTCTAATCTTCAACCTGTGACACTCAGTTTGAAGTTTGACATCACGGTTTATGACAAAGGAATTTGAAAGTGCCAGTCAATGTTATTGTTTGTGTACAACCACAGGATTTGTCTAAGCCAAGTGTTACACCTGACAAGAAGAGTCTCAATGTTTTGCAAACTGAGTCTGTTATTTTTTTTCACAAGACACTAGTTATCACAATTTCATATAACTTCTATAAATTTTTTGTCAGTCATGGTGAGGCACCATTCACAATTTATGGCTGGGAGGTGGGAGTTTTGCCCAAGGGGCACCACCTTTTCTGACACTTTTCCAAGGAGGGTAGTAATTTTTGACAACATGTCCAAGGGGGGTGAGAATTAAATATAAAAAAAAAGGTTCGAAACGCACATACTCTCAGTTTATCGGAGCTTTTTATTCACAAAAATCCGCAAATCTGTGCACATGACTGTCCAAGGACACAGGTATAACAGCAGTGGCGGAGCTATGGGGGGGGCCAAGGCCCCCCCCCAAATGGACTAGTGGCCCTCCCACTGGCCCCCCCCATTTCAGATTTGAGAAATTTGAAAAATTATTTGAGCAGAGTACGCCCGTCTTTGAGACCTGAGCCCGCGCTCACTTATAACTGATTTTCACCAGAATGACAGTTGCTCTTTGAAAAGTCCCAAGGCATTTGACAATTTTTTATTTCTTTGAAATGATCTGGCAATAGGAATACCTGCATGTGAAATTTTTAGTGCGGTCTTGTGACATTTGGCCTAATTTTCAAGATCCCGATTTAATAAAATCTCAAAAGAAATCTTGTGGATACAATTAGTTTTTAAATATGTTTATTTAATAATCTACCTAAATTGTTTACCTTTTTGCCTAGAATCTTAGTGTTTCCCAAATTCTAACCTCCCCCTCCCTCCGGTGTGCCTAAGTATGTATTGCAGTTCCTTCCAAATTCAAAAAAGTTGTGATTTGAAGAAATCTTTCCTTTGCCATTGTTGAGCCAAAGAAATATTGCACCTTTGGAATATTTCTGGAGAGGACTGATTATTCAGAGTGATTTTTAGTACAAACTGCTCAGTTTTTCATGTATTGCATGGAATTTCCCTATCATTTCCAGCAATCGCCATCAGCTTTTAGGCCAATTTGAGCTGATAAAAAAAATTATTTCATGAGACCATTCAAGTCCGTGTTAAACTTGTATCATGGCAATGATTGTAACATCACATTATTGTGTGCACCCTTGAGGTTTTTCTTCTTTATGTACAAGCATGGTCATTGATGTCGTATCAGGGAATTTTCAACCAGATACGGGCCGTGCTCTTTAAAAGTAAGAGCAACCCGACCCCAAGATGATCTTGAGGGTCATCAGCATTATGAATCAGTAAGTGCTGTTTTAAGAACAAACTGTCCTCTCATTCCAGTGGCATCATTGTAGGTGGGGCTGGTGGGGCATTTGCAGCACCATTTCTGGGCCAAAAAAGGGGTATTGTTCATGAAACATTTTGAGCGTTCCCCAGGACTCACTTCGGTGAAGGCTTTGGCCCAATTTGCACCACCACTTTAAAATTAAACTAATGCCCCTGTCTCATTCCGTATGCATAACAAATTGAAAAGCTGAAATCAACATTCTGCACTTTGTCCAACTGGTTTTATGGAAAGTCATTTCTCTCTAAAAAGTATTTGAAAAAGAATATTTAGCGGTTAGTACCATCTAAATTGAATAATAAATGCAGTAAGTGTACGCCAGAAGCAAAGAGGATCTATGTTCCTATGTGACTTGCAAAGAGGGCTTGTGTCACGGCATTAATTTTTACCCTTGATTTGCCCCAAAAATGCCGTGAAAAGTGGGCCCCCCCCAGCTCAGACCCTTGCCCCCCCTTGGCCCCCCCACTCCTGGATTTCTAGCTAAGCCACTGTATAACAGCATATATGTGTGTATTGCTTTGTACGTTGAGCGGGGATAGTAAAAATATGCATGAAACCTAAGGGTGGGGTACTAAAAATCCGCATAAAATTCATCAAATTTTGTTGGGAAGTTCTGGAAAAACTCCTATCCCCCCAGTCATAATTCTGAATGGTCCCTAACTCTCCTTTGAGGATAAGTAGTCTGTTTGATTCAGTTATGGTTTATTGAAGCATCTATCAACCAGTGCAGGTATAAAAGCCAAACAAGCTAAACATATATAATCTAATTCATGTGTCAATGCATTTAGTCAGTTTCTTGAAATATGTGCTTGTAATATACAAAGTTATGCAACTAAATCTGTGACATCACAGTTTTGAGATAAAGCAAAGTACAAATTTGAAAAACACACAGCTACGAAAACGATTATTACCTACCAAGTGCAATAATACAGGATATAAAGCACCAATCATCTATCAGTGTAGCTATTTTGTTATCCTATAATTTTTCTCCCTGGGATATGTAGAAATTTACATTTGCAATGCAACATGCAGATACAGAACTTGGCAAAGCTGAAAAATGTAGCCATTTCTTTCAGGAAAAAAGAAGTTGCATAAATCTAAATCAATGTCTATGTAGAATGTAGAATTGTAGATATGTAAAAAACTTGAGCATGGTTTTCCAAAGAACGTAAGATATATATGGTATGGTTTTACAAAGAATATATAAAACCTGGCAAGACGGTGTACAGAATTTGTACATCCAGACTTAATGCAGGATTCAAAGGAACTACATCAACAAAATATGAAAACAAAGAAGGTAATTATTTTCGGGTACCGTAATATGGGGTGAATCGGGACAGTTTTGGCCGTTTTTCTGTTATAGAATGGCCAAAAATCGACCCAGAAATCAAGATATGGTGTCAAATTGTGTCCAAGCAAAAGGTCTAAATATCCCTTGGAGCTACAAGTGATATCTTAAATTTCCAATGGTCAGGGCCCAGAAAACCACTGTCCCAATTCACCCCTCACTTTGGGGTGAATCGGGACACTCAATTATTTCCACAATCAAAATTCCCTACCTTCTTTGAGTGATTTCTAATTGTGAATAAACATTAGAAAACACATTCAATATGCAAAAAAAATATTTTGAAGGAAACTTGAAATCAATTTCACTGATAATATGCAGATTTATAAAATCGTGATAAATGACAGAAACGTTTGAAAACTGTATTTTTCTTCGAATTTTGCAAAGGATTGATAATTCTGGACTAAATCCACCATAAATGATGCCAAGTTCAATAATATTCATCAAAAAGCCACGCCAGCAAACTCAAATGAAAATAAGTAGGGTTATTTTGTTCAATCCCGAAACTTTGCCATTGACCTGGATCTGAACCCAGAACCAAACAATCAGAATTTCCTGTCCAGTCTCTTATCATGGTCCTCTATGACTATTTTAAACTGATTTTAAAGTTTGCTACAAGTTTGGTGGCTGTAATATTTCTACTTTATGTGGTACACACAAAGTTTTGACCACCTGTAAAAAATGTCATTTCTAAAGGGCCAAGTTTAAGGGCTGCAGCTCCTCACTACTTGAAGTTAGAAATACGAAATTATATCATATTATGGGCTTTTATGTTTACTAAAAGTGCGCCAAAAATGAATTTCCTAAGGCAAGCAGAAATTAGTGCCTTTGAGCAAATAAAATGTTTCCCTGTTCTGTCCCGATTAAGGTAAGGTAAGGTAAGGTAAGGTAAGGTAATCTTTATTTTACATGGATTGGTACAATAACAGAAACAGAAGCACAAGTGCTTTTTATCCATGATAAAAACATTTAAAATATGGAATATATATATACAAATGAGAGATGAGTTGATGAAAGGATGAAATAAGTGATACAAATTTCATAAAATAGACATTGAGAGTCATAAAATCTTTAAAACATACAAAGACAGAGGACATAAAACACATCACCGAAACAAACAATTACATGCTGGTCCTAACCAGCTTTGTAACTGTTCCTTAAGTTCATTCACACTATTTGATTTTTTGTACCTTGTATCTAGTGAATTCCACAGAAACGGGCCATAATAGGAAAAATTATTTTTACCATACAGAACTGTCTTATAAGAAGGAAGTACCAACACATTGTCATCTCTGAGAGTATAAACATTGTCTTTTTTCATTAGTAGTTCTCTTACAAAGATTGGTGACATTCCATTAACTATTTTGTAGATTTCCATTATAAATAGTCTGAGTCGAGTTAAGTACAAAGAATTTCTATTGGATTTCTGTAGTAAGATTCTATAGTCATTATCAACATCTTTCAATAATATTCTCAAGGCTCTTTCCTGCACCTTTTCTACTTTTCTTGAGTCCTTTGTTGAACAAAAATGCCAGGTTAGAGGACAATATAGGAAATTTGACACTACAAATGATACATAAATGTTAAACATGGTTTCTGTTGACAAATACACAGACAGTCTTTTTAAACCATTGACCTGAATAGCAGCCTTTTTGCATATATTTGTGATATGTTCACTGAAATTCAGCTTGGTATCAACAATAACCCCCAACAGTTTTACGGATGGCTGGCTTTCTAGGACCACTTCGTCAATCTTAACCTTTATGTTGTTTACTGCCTTTGATCTCGTGAAAAAGGCAACCTGAAATTTTGGAGCATTTGCCTGCATGCCATTGTGTTTGAACCATTCGACAGCTTTAACAGAGGCTAGACTTAATTTGTTTTCTAGTTGTGAAATATCGTGATCACTCTGACTTATGGTGTCATCATCTGCATAATTATATAGTTTACATTGACATTCAAGAAAATAGAAGATGTCATTTTTAAAAATATTAAATAGTAGGGGACCTAACACTGATCCCTGAGGAACACCCCGCTTCAACATTTGCCAGCTGCTTTTAATATTTCCTAGTTTTACTCTTTGCATACGTGAAGAAAGGTAATTACAAATTAATTTGCATGCAGACTCAGAAAGACCATAAGCATTCAATTTTGCTATCAAAAGTCCATGTGGCAAGGCATCGATTCACCCCAGTGTCCCAATTCACCCCATATTACGGTACCATCCGGGAATTTAGAAAAGTAATATTTGGATGTGGTTGGTTTTAAGCAAAGTTAAAGAGAAAGTTGCTGGGGGTTTTGCACTTGCCTGAGTGATAGAAAATATTTAAACGTCAATGCAAATTATTTATTTTGTCACTATAATATAGTGGTTGGTACAAAAAGGACAATAGCAAAGAGTTGGGGTTCCTGTGTTGTAAATATGAAGTCTGGCAGTTAAAAGAGAGTGGCTGGAGCATGGTGAATGACTAAGATGGATGGTGTATGAACTCCTGGACTAAAAGTCTCTTGGTCAGGCCAGGGTGAGTGTGGTTCAGTGGATCTACACAGTCTGGTTGCTATAGGTGGTTGAAAATAGGAGGAGTCAGTGGGACTCTGTAGGAGAAGGGTAACATAGAGGTGACTGACCCTCTGGCCAGTGGATGTATAATAGGGTGGTCAACATTCCAATGGGAAAAATCAAATCTCATAAAACACCAAATTTGACAGTGGAAATTGATGACCACATAAGTAAAACAAACACATGCAAAATTTCAACCGAATCGGTTAATGTTTAGAGGTGGCACAAAGCCCTCGAAGTTTATAATGTAATTCCTCATTCGTGCGACTGAAAAATTGGTCATTTTCCCAGATCTTTCTCAGAAGTGAATATTTTTTCCTGATTTTTTAGTACATGATAAAATTGGCATGGCAAAGTAATATCTGGGGGTTATCTTTTATTTATTGTTTGTAGTAAGTGAAATATTTGCCTGTTTTTAATGAAAAAAGGCTTGATAATTAACCTATGTAAATCTATGCTTACCTGCTACGAAGCATTATAAGTCAGACAGAATGTTAGGAAAGCGGTGGGCATCCTGTACATACTAAGAAAAAGGATACTTGATCAAAATAATAAGCTGTTATAGCAAGATTTGCAAATACCAATGATTTTGACGTCTACTGATGGGCAATCCCATGTTAAAATTCAACGGCTTTGTGCCACCTCTAAATATCAATTGATTTTGCTGAAATGTTTACACAATACCTTCTATCCATATGACATCACAATTCAAGTTTCAAATCAAAGAAATTCAGAAGAAAGTGTTTTTGGACCACCCTAATGTATAAACAGTAAAGTGACTCACAGGGCTCAAGGGAAGTATGGGTAAATATAAGTTTATGGCCTTTGTTTAAACCAAGGTGCATGGTCTGATACAAAGCTTTGACTTGTGCATATGTGTAGTACCAAGAATTATATTCTGATATTATACCACTACCTTTTGTTGTAACCATTCATTGCCAGATTTTTTTCTACTTTTGTGAGTTACACACAAAAATAACACAATATAAATTCTTTCATAATACCAGGTTTTATCACTGAACTAGTTTTTCCTCTGGGAAAAAATATTTTCTCTCTCAACTAGATCAACGATTCTCACATCTTTCACTCAAAGGCAAATTCACCATCCTATAAAAGTATATCCAAAACCCTATGATTACCATCATGATTCCTGAAAATTCTCAGTCTCCCCCTGCCAATGCCTACTACCAATTTCAGGGTTATACATGCGTCTAATCAGGCCAAGTGATGTTTTACAAACCTAGAGCTCCATATCGTACAGTTCCCTGGGTCAGCCAGCCACGAAAGGCCCTCATTATCTAAAAATTGAAAATAGTCTCAATGACATAAGTCTGGAAACATTGTGATTCTCCTGGATATGCAATAAATGTAAAATTTCATACATATCTGCTCAATAAAGCTAATTTTCTCTATCTCAACCAAATAGATGCTCCGACACCTTCTGTCTATCACATGTGACATAAAGCTAGAGGAAACCTTGTGGTTATTGCTCTATGCTGAGGCAAGAAAAATAATCCACCTCTGGTAACAGGGAGTATATTGGTGTAGACTCACAGCCTTATCATCTCATCATCAAGTCTACCTCTTGCAGCTTCTTATATAGTTTTTGAGCCAGTTGCATAAAGAGAGTCACATGACATAATATCCCTGCATTTCTCACTGCCAAATTTGAAATTCTGAGTCTGCTAAAATTATTGAGACTGTTGCAGAATTTGTTTGAGCCATAGCTTGTTACTTTGAGTTATGATAATATTTCGGTTGCCATTACTTTAAACCACAAGCTATGATAACTCCATCTAACTCAATCATTTAAGCTGATTCAAAATTTCAAAGTTCACAGTGTACCAAACCGAACCTCTACTTTTTCTACCGTCCCAGTCACACGACTTCCATCTCCTATTCCAAAAGACCCCCCTGCCCGCCTACTACCCATTTTAGGGCTCTACATGCGTCCAATCAGGCCAAGTGATGTTTTACAAACCTCCCAATGATGTACAGTTCCCTGGGTCAGCCAGCCATGAAAGGCCCTCACAACCAAGGGCATGGCAGAGCAAAGCAGGCCAGCAAATCGCCACAAGGTCACTAGGGGGCGTTCAGGTCACATGACCACTAAGGTCACATGCTGTGTGTAACTCATCTGAGCAGAGGGAGGGTTGTCCTGCTTTGTAAAGGCACCATGGAAGGGCCCATGGGACAGCAGATCAGTTTATACCATTTATGTGGTTTGTACTAATATTTGACATACAATAGAGAGTCTCACTGATATGGCCTACTTTCATGATTGGATCAAAACGCATCACCATGACTTTTAGGATTAGGCTACACCTATCATCAAATTTCCATTTCCATATATCTGAATGGTAAAATTACCAAAATTCAACGTCACCAAATATCAATGAAAATGTTGGGCATGTAGGCTAGGTATACTTACACCAATGCATTTTAAAAGACCTTGTCAGTTCACCATTAGATATGTTGCTATTAAGGAGTTCATTTTCAAACTTTTGCAAAAGGAACGTATTCAACATAACTTGAGAAAACAACAATGCCGCTTTTTCTGACTCCACTCCGACATCACAGATATCTGCGAAACTTTCTTTCTGTGTAATCTCATAAGTTAATTGCGAATGGCAAGAACTCCTTAGATGGCTGCATTGTCACCAATCCTATATGGACCATCAGTGCTGAGATAGGGCTTTATGCCCTGCAATTATGCGCTAGCAAAGCTGGGAATACGATATGATAAATTTGATAATGAGACGAACTGCATTCTCAGCAGAGGATGGAGTGTCTGTTTAACATAGGGTGTCCGGACCTGGAATCGAACACGATGCAAGTATCTCGATGTATCACAACTGAACTGGGCCCCTTAGCCTAGGCAGACCTGTGTGTACCAACCAGAGCCGATATTACAAGCACGTGGTGGGGCAGCCATGTTGGACAGCAGCGCCCTCTGTGAGGACTGAAGAGAACTTGTCTTAGAGGCTTACTGTGTTTGTCCAGCCCTTGGTCAATAGTGGAATTACAGGGTGTCAACAGACTTGCTAAATAGGCCCTTGACCTATAATTTGCACCACTTCATCATGCCACCCCAGAGTGTAATTGCCCATACTAAGTGATTCTGTTTAATACCAATGTTTCTGTCCCCATTTACCAGTAAAAGCTTCAGTAAGCTCACTTTGATTTTGGGGCTTAGTTGTAGTAATGGTTTTGTAATTGATTATCAGCGAACAAACTCGTATTTAGCCCAGAGGCCACTAGAATAGATGTTTATAGGAAGGTATGTCTAGTGCGGCCCTCTTATATGTAGTTCTTGTCGCTTACAAGGATTGATAGAAAAAATATGTAGAGAGAGTGGAACCACAACATTTTGCGCTTTTAAATTGTATGCCATTTTTGAGCTACAATGTTACAGCCAAAGAATTACATTTGTCCAAATGGCTTAATCTGACTGTTTCCCGTAAAACATTGTTCCTAAACAACTGTAATCATGATAAGATATAAGGGAATACTCCAGGCATTACACCTTCAGACGTGTTACTTTAACAATGTCTTGAAACTTGCCACAACCATGATATAATGGAGTATGGACACTATGCTATAGCTTATCAAAATGGGAGTGCACTTGAGAGCAGCTCCAAAACACACTGAACATATGAGAAAAATGATTCGATTATATGCAATTTCACACAACATACAAAACTTGGCAGGGATGAGATAATGAGGTTAGTTTCCATGTAATTGAATGAGCACTCAATTATCCAGGTTACTGCTGCAAGCTTGTTGATGAAGATGGGGTCCATCAATACCCTGTATATATACATGCACTGCAGCTTGTTGAAATCACTATGCATCTTGTATATATTTTGTTTGAAAACATGTTTCATCATTGGCATACATCGCAGTTGGTGGAGATTTTTTGGGAGGGTGGGCAAATGGATCAATATTGGCCCAAATTGCACAATTGCACCTGTCCAAATTTTTAAGCCTCCTTGCCTAATTTTTAGTGTTTCAAAATTTTTTAGTCGCCCCCCGGGCGCCACACCTGCCAACCCTCCCCGGTACGCCTATACATGGGGCTTTACACTGATTGGAGCAGGCTGATATTTGTATAAATGGTCATAGGCGTACGGCGCACGCGCTTTTATGGGGGGGGGGGGGGGGGCGAGCTACATTTGACCGAATTTCAAGATCTAGTTTTAGTACCATTTCAAATGAAATTGGCTCGAAATCACAAATTTTTAATAGTGTTTATTTAAACATCTGCCCAAATTTGTCAGCCTTTATGCCCGAATCTTACGGCTTCCCAAACTATTGGGGGGGTGACCCCCCCCCCTTCCCCCCCCCTCCGATGCGCCTATGTAAGTGGTGCAAACATACAGGAGGCATAGACATGCTAAGCACACCCGTTTTAATGTGAGAAGCAACTGCAAAAGATTTGGACGATCTACAACTTGCCATAAAATCTGCTGTTTACTTCAAGTTGAATAGAAGATATACAAACTCTACTTTGTACTTATGTGGGATTTTGTATATGGCGTGCACAGAATGGGTGATACAGGCTGAGAGAGAATGATTTACAGAAGAAGGCTAGTAAAAGAACCGTTCAGGAATAATAGCAGTTTGTGAAACAGATTAGAGAAATAGCAGTTCGCAGAATGACACAGAGAAATAGCTGCACTGCTGTGGGAATGGTTGAATGTGGATTGTTATTGCAGACCGCTACATAAGAGTTCGGAATACTTGGGGGCCATAAATACTATCGACAGAGGAATGAAACACATTCCAGCTGTCAATACCAAGCATTTGGGAATACGGATGTTCCGGGGGGATTATTCGGCCAGCGAAATGATCTTCCTGGGGATTCACTGACTGGAAACGTGGCCGATTCCACAATATTCTCCAATTTGCCATCGCATAAATCTGTATATTTCGTTTATCGTAGCAAGATTGAGCTGTGATAGGAAGGGCAGCCAGTTGTCGGCCAGTTGTCCCAGCGACACCTTGAGTCTTTACTATTGCGCTCAGTCCATAAGCTACAGTGATGAAGGCCAGGGCCCCTAATCCCCCTTTTATCACTCACTTTGCAAGCCTCCTATCTATCCACATCTCTGTTAGTCTGTCAGTCTGTCCTGGTTTGCTCTGTACTGTGTACTCCAGGCAGCTTATTCCACAGTCTTCTCTGATCAGCCTTATTTGAAGATAACTTAGCTTTTTAGCGACCAGATCTGTTTGAATTATCCCAGAGACTCACTTGTTTAAGCAAGAGGGTAGCATGTCATTTTTAAATTTAGGAAAGAGTAAGAGACCTTTTTGATTTTGAAATCTAATTATCATTTAACTGACTTAAGTTTTGAAAACTAAACACAGCCTTTAACAAATTCATAATTTGGCATGACATGAATGTAACAATCTTCAACTAATACTTGAGTCCAATATAAGTCTTGAACAAAATGAGAGACCTTCTAAAGTGTTATATTACACCATATAAAGGCACAGGTAATGATGAGAAGCTTATTGTAGGATGAATTACTTACAAGAACAGAGAAGGGGGATGCTTTTAACAAACTGAAACATGATCACAGGGCCAATTACACCAGCTGAGCTTGTTTCGGAAGTATCAGAGTATCTCAATCAGATACGCCCACTGGTTTGTCTACGATTATATTATATATTCATGGGCGAGGAAGGCAGCAGGGATACTCAAGATAGTCTCAGGAAACTATATAGTATACTCTCAAGTAGCTGGTGCTGTAGATTGCATTGGTCCCTTTGTTATAAGATAACCTGTTATACAATGTAAGACTGACTTGCCTTATGTGACCGCATTCCTTGCTCACTAATTTTAGAATATTTTAAATGCATTTTTCAACCCTAGGAGAGAATACCTCTTAGGGGGCCACCGTTTAATCCCAATGGGGGGCTTGGAGCTTTTTTAAAATAAATAATTTCTTACTCAATTTTAGTGAAATAAATAACTTCTTTTTTTGGCAGTCTTGAAATAAATAATAATTTCTGGTGGGGGTTTTGTCTTTAGAAGGTGTTGCTTGATTTAGAAACGAATATTTAGGAACGACGAGCACACAAAATAAATAATTACTCTCGTCTTTACTGTGAAATAAATAATTTCCTGCCGAGGAAAACTCCAAGCTCCCCCTTATTATTAAATGGTTGCCCCCTTATGCTTGTTGTAAGTTGCAACTCATTTACTGGTCATTTTAGATTCAAAACGGCTTACATGTAGATGAACAATACAAGAATGATTTGGTACTACATCGTCAATTGAATTAACTAGGTGAAACTTTGTTGAAAGTGCAGAGCACCTCTCCTTGCTTCTGTGACACACTTTTTGATGCTAGGAGGTTGTGCAATTTCTTTCCCTAGTTACTTGCCAAGTTCTTAACAGGGTTCTGCCATTTTGGAATTTCTTCCTTTGATCCTTTGGAATTAGAGAGCACTTCCTGCTGTGCACAAAGCGCCCTCTGTCATTGAACGTAGAACCAAGTGTTATCACCATAATCCGCGCTACAGACACAACGTCTGCTGCCTCTGATTCCCACATATTATTGCTCATCATGGCTGACATGACGTCGTAGATGTCTGAGCTTCCCGCAACCTGATCATTTCATCCGATTCAGCCAATTCCAGGATGGACTTTGACATTCTGCTCCACAGAAAAGAAACACCTTTTTCTAATCTTATTCTCCTTCAAAACTATTCAGCTGTCTTCAAAACTAACCACTTGGTGTCATTCCAATTGTTTAAGATTGCCACTTGCAGGTCTCATGAAGGGGGAAATCGAGGGCAAAAAGGGGGAATGCATGATATGTGGGAATAAGAAAAGGGACATGAGTCTTATTCGCTTTGTAAGCTTTCTTCCAAAGAATTGCTTCTTACTGATTAGATGGTCTAAATGTTTCCATATGAATATTGCCATATCTGTTATGAAAATACATTAACTTGTTTTAAAAATCTAACTGGCAACACTGGCAATACCATCAGCTTGAATGTCAAACTCCAATTTATCTAAGTACTTTAGTTTGTAATTTGCTTAATACTTAAGTAAGTCAAGCTGAATGCTACGCAAATACATTTGTGAATCTTTTTTTACCAAAAATTCCATAATGTACATCCATCAGTCTGACTCTTTGCCATGAAAGATTTTGACCAAATGACCATGATGTATCATACTTAGTTTCCAACCAACTTCAAATTGGTCAAAAATCTGACAACCAGACACATATTTCACACAACCTCATATTGTTTCTCAATGTTCCCAAAGCAGATCTCAGAATGAGTTTCATGAGTACAGACTAATTTTTTTTAGAAATCTATGAGAGTACGAGTATACATTTTGATCAAAGAAAACCTTCATAGGTTCCTACATGTTGTCTGATTTTACAATTGTTGCAATATCTATATATTGAAGAATTACTGTGCGCTTCAGCACAAAATTTGTTCATGCGTGAGCATACTGCTACCCATACAGAAAATACTATGAAAATTCACAGTCGATGATCCAATAACGAATGAGTGATGGGATATAACTTGGCCACATACACCAAACGTTGCTTGACCAGCACGGAAACTACAAAGTATTTACTTGCTGCCTGATACTATGCAAATTTTGTTCAATAACAAAATAATCGTGAGAGATATTCCAACAGTGTATGAGCCTCAATTGAGTACTTCACTTTGCTACTTTTTTAAAGTTCTCCAAAAAAATACATTTTGGTAAAAAATGAAATGCATGTGATCCTAACCTGCTAACACTACTCTGAAGCACAGGACAGCTTTTCGTATCATATTGGAATTATTCTGTGAAATATGATGAAAAATCAAAGTGTGCAAATAATTTCTGTGTTGACTGTATATTATGGAGTGTAGCAGTATACCATATTTTCTTTATATTTTCCTTTGGCAATTTTGCAGTACTTGTACTCTACTTTACAGACCATTGATGCCTATTTTTCATCATGGAGAGTCTGGTGACTTAGTATATATCACATTTCAGGAACTGCAGCGTTCCATTAGAGATATTGGCGGAGGTGGATACCTCAATCAATCAAGTATGGCTAACAGAGCCTGTATGCCTCATATCTCTGCTTAATGTTCCCTGCGCGACTCACTCGATGACGACTCGTGACAGATTCCGGCTCATCTGCTTCGGAGTCTTGGGTCTCCCTCACGACCTTAAGACACCAACATGACCTTGGCTTAGGTTGACAATAGCATGAGAAGACAACTCATTAGATTGTTGAGTCATGGTGATAATGCTATAAATGTGTTAAACCATGAATTGTAGTGATATCGCACACCCTCTGATATTTTTGGTGTTTTTGAAAAAAAATTAACATAAAATTACATGGCTTGTGATGCAGGTATTCCCAGATGTCCAATACTGAAAAATGGTCATATTTGGTCATTCTGCAGCTTGGAGAATGGGAATCACTGCCATCCACATAAGATTAAGATAAATTGGCTTTTAATGATCAGCAAATTCTTCTTTAATAGCCTCTTTTAAATTGGCAAACTGCAAGACTTATCATATTTCTGTTAGAAATATCAAAATAGAAACATGCAAGGAGATATCTGTTTTGACCTATTCATATTTAGCTACATACTTCAAGGCTCAACCCTGGTTATCTTTTGACATAAAGTAATATAACATTTCTATATGATTGAAATTCTTAGTCTAAGTTTAGAATTCTTCTTAAATCTAACATTGCTTTGATGAATTGTAAGGGTTGGCAAGTTTACAAAGCTACCACTACAAACATTTAGGGTGGAGCTAGTATTTTTTGACACTGCTTTGCATATGATAATAAAATGCAATAACTCATTACATTTGGGCACAAATGGAACACAGTAATGTTCTGGTATTTATGCAAGATGAAAAATCTGAAGTCAAGTCACATATGGTTCATCGCTACTAAACTTGGAGTGTACCGCACAAGTTAAAAGATTATGACAATTGAAAGTCAAAGTGACACAAAAAGAAAGGAATAAAGAAGCTTGCAAATTCCAGTCGAAGCAGCAACACAAAAAAATAAATGAGGAGAAAATCTTGGTGAAACCCGATTTGTTAATCCCAATTTTGCCTTGCTCATTTGTCCCACTTTAATATCCTTACTGATAATGACTATTCAAATTTGATTCATTACCTGGCTCATGAATATTTATGAGTTTCAGAACAATTTGCTCAAATCCTAAAAAGTCAATTTGGCTGAAATTAACTGGAGCCTTGCAGCAGCACATTGGTTAGTGCTCTGCTCTTCTGGCAATCTTAATTAATTGTCACATGAAAAAACACAATGTGATTGACAATCTCTAGTCTCCTGGAAACCATATTTGGTTGATTTTTACCCGGTTGAGATGCTTGGCCAGGAAATGAAATAAACCAAGTCTACTAATGTCGTAATTGAATCATTCATAATTTCGTCAGCTAGGATTTGCCACATATGCCATTTTGTTA
Source organism: Platynereis dumerilii (assembly GCA_026936325.1). Lineage (NCBI taxonomy): Eukaryota > Metazoa > Annelida > Polychaeta > Phyllodocida > Nereididae > Platynereis > Platynereis dumerilii. Next base: position 38,955,868 of record JAPTHN010000008.1, read on the forward strand.
CAAATAAAAGTAATTTACAATGTAAAAAACTTAAATCCCAAGGACAGGAAATAAAATGATGAAATAAACAATTTTCGTTATTCAATTCTTGGTTACATCTGCTCATAATGTCGTAAACAAAATGTTTTTAGCAACTGCCTGCCTAAGATTTCCAAAAATAACACATGAACATGATCCAGGATCTCTAGGATACATATATACATTAATATATATGTACTCTTTTATTGACAGCAAAAATATCAAGGAGGTACAAAGTAAATAACCAAGAATTCAGATATTGTGTCAGATTTGTCTGAGGGGAAACCACTTGAACGAATTCTGCAAAGGTGTCTAATACTGAATCGATATGATCATGGGAGATAAGATATTCACAACATTGTTCTTTTTGCAGCATTATCGACTCTACTCTCTTCAGATGCAGGAGACATACACAAAGCATTCCCCTCTCACATCCGCTGTGCTTTAGTCTGTGTCCTGTGCATATCATAGCAAGGTTTATGAAGGACAGTTGGACTCGTCCAATGCACTGGATACCCTGGCTCAGTATGTGTGTCTTGGGGTGTGAAAAGGTGGAAAGAAAGCCAGCTGTTTGGGTGGATTCCAGAAAAGCTTCAAGCAGCGATTTTGTTGTTTTGATTGATCTGTCAACAGGTGAAGTGGAAAAAAAGTAAAACCATACATTTCAAGACATGTGGGCAGTAAAATAGTTAGAGGAAATCTAGATTGATTCATATAATATATACAAATGAATGTCTTGTACAAAATGAGAAACTTTCTAAAGTGTTATATTACACCATATAAAGGCCGAGGTAAAGATGAGAAGCTTATTGTAGGATGAATTACTTACAAGAACAGAGAAGGGGGATGCTTTTAACAAACTGTGAAACATGATCACAGGGCCAATTACACCAGTTGGGCTTGTTTCGGAAGTATCAGAGTATCTCAATCAGATACGCCCACTGGTTTGTCTACGATTATATTATATATTCATGGGCGAGCAAGGCAGCAGGGATACTCAAGATAGTCTCAGGAAACTATATAGTACACTCTCAAGCAGCTGGTCGATGGTGAAAGTGCAAAACCTCGTAAGTCAAAAAAAGCTGTTTTTCAGAAATTGTGTGTCTTTTTTTATGGTAATGTTTATTAATAAGTGAGTTATGGCCAACTAGATACATAGAAAGTGACACCCTGTTGTAGCAAATTTTTTGTCAGAGGTCGTTTACCCCTTGCATTAATGTTACCATCAGATGTGATTGAAAATGTCGACTTACGAGGTTTTGCACTTTCACTTTCTACCCGTGCAAAACCTTGTAACTCGATCATTTATCACACTTTAAAGCAACTTGCAGCATTGAATATACTTTCAATCTATGTATATACAGTGAAAATTATAATTTGCCTATGACAGATTGCAATAACAAATTTTATTGAGTGGCTACAATGCCAAGAATGAGGAAAATGACAATACTTTTTAAAACATTTCGTGCACACTCTTTTTCAATAGCCTACATCACCAAAACAAATACAGGGAGGTAAAATTTTTTTAATCGGGAAACTTGCTGGGAGTCATAAAAAAGTAACACAGTAATTGTTTTTCAAAAAAAATTGAAATATCCCGAAATATGTGCTTCAAAGTTCTGATTTGAGTTACAAGGTTTTGCATTTTCACTTTTTGAAACATATCGACATACAAGGTTTGGTGAAATCATTCTGTTACCAGTGTGTTACAGCTTCCAAAAATAGCAAACTGGCAAGGTAATCAACTGACAACGTGTATTGGATATTAAGATAGTCATTCCACCAAAAATCTAAAAATAGCAAAATTTTGACATACGAGGTTTTGCACTTTCACCATCGTGGTGCTGTAGATTACATTGGTCCCTATGTTATAACATAACTTGTTATACAATGTAAGACTGACTTGCCTTATGTGACTGCATTCCTTGCGCACTGATGAGTGAAATGGCAGCAAAACCGGCGCGATATGGACTAGTAGTGCACTTCAATTTTGGACCAACACACACGGTCCCTTTACCTCTTAGATTGAACAAAGATTTTTATGCCAGTGGAATGGCTGGCGTCATCCGCCTGTAGGTCGTGTTTGGTTCTACAAATAACTTCTGATTTGATTTATTACCAGCTTGGTATTAAAGTAAAGGAAACACATTTTTCTGGATATGTATAGCAAAACATATACACTCGTAAGCAACCTGTCAATGTCTGCTGAAGGAGGTTTTGCTTCAAAATATATTTTTTTTACACATTGAGTTGTCTCTTTGAGCATGTATACATTTTGAAGCAAACCCCCTTCAGCAGACATTGACATTATACAACTCAAAATAAAGTAAAAAAAAGTCTCTCAGAAGTCCTCTGTTTACCTATTTTGCCCTACTTTCTCCTCTCTGCCCTAAATCTCCTTACAACTACCTTAGCCCATGTCAAGACTCTATTAAGACAGCTACCAATGTAATTACAATAAGCAAAGGGGGACAATATCAAATAAATCAAACACAGTGGGGGTGATGGAGTTTGAATTGGTGTTATTTAAATGTAATTTTAATGTAATTTTAAAAGGTAGTTTCAAGTAGGTAAATGTAGGAAGTGATTTGGGGGTAGCCAAAAGGTGTGAAAGGGTAAAGCTGTGGTTGATTCTTCCTTCCTTCTGGAGTGGTCATATTTTATTTTCAGTTGCACTGTAATTAAGGATGATGAAAAAGTGATGGAATAAAAGAAATGTTATCATCAGTTCAAAATGTTTACAATAATATCACACTTTTAAACTCAATTAGGCGTAAGAACCTACTAGTTTTAGAACATGGTAGTTTCGGAACATACCAGTTTTAGAACATACTAGCTTTGGAACATACTGCTTTACCTACATACTACATACTTTTAGAAAATGGTTAACATTGCTAACAGACCACATGATGCGATCTGCTGCAACTCACAGCAATAAAGAACCATAAAGAAAACATTGTCATGACCATGTCCTAAGTTATGAGGTGGACTTGTCCGTGACTTGTGTGTACAATTGTAGATGCATGTTCAGTATGTCACATCTTAGCATGGGACTGTATCAGGGTTGCTTGATTTAAATCAGTGATTTTTTATTAATGATTTAAATTGAAAATCACTATTTGTTAGAAAAAATTCAAGTAGTTTGTGTATAAATGCTATGATGGATCAGTTGACACCTTCACACTTGAATTGGTAAGGAATCACAACTAGTATGCAGATACCAGTTTGGTTTTCGGCTTACTTTAATCCAGTTTAAGACGCAATCCAATTTCTCCTCTGTCATGCACCAAATTGCTTATCTCATTCCAAATGTCGCACTCATTAAACAAGAAGACAACAATAACAAACAAATGTAATTATAAAATACTGATTTGGGGGTCATCGTTAGTAATTTCAATCCTAAGTATGACAGTGGCTCTCCAAGTAATCAAAAATTGTGACCTCGAAATAGGATCAAACCCTGCAAAGTCTCTTTTGGAAGCCAAATAAAACTTTTGTATGTTAAGTTTTAGCATCAAGAATTCATTGCAGACATAATAAACGTAGTGATTCCAACTTTATTTCATCTGGGTCCTGGGAGTTAAAAAAATGTCTTCAAGTAAACCTAAAAACATGGATCATTGAATTTTGCTTCTACTGCGCCTGTTATTTGAAATACATCATCAAACATTTTCCCTCTACTTGTCGTTACATTCTTTACTTGTTTGGTCAGGAGAGAGGATAGCTGAGTTGACTGCATTCTTACTGATCAATCACTTGGTGCCATGTTCGAATCCAGATGTCAACATGTCACACGGACCTGGTCCGACCTGTGTTGAACAGATGAATGGATGGATGATTGGGGCTTTACGTCCTGTATTTATGCACTGGGTATGCTAGTTAGGACAGGAGGAGGACACGGCAATGAGGCAAAGGATGATTGAAGCAGCCGTCCAACATTGGCCCAGGTGACTCAGCCAGAGCTGGATGCGAATCAGGGACCCTGTGATTGGCAGCCAAGCACACTACCACTAGACCTACCTTCCCTCCAGCCTATGTTGCACAGCAGTTTCAACCATCAAATCATGTATCCATGTAGCTATTCTGCTATCCCTCTGATTTGTAGAAATTTAAATTTGCAATGCTCATGCCGACATAGGATTTGACGAATAAAAAAAAAAGTAGCTGTCTCTTGTAGGAAAAACAAAGTTGCTTAAATGTAAATCAATGTCTATGTAGAATGTAGCATTGTTGATTATGTAAGAAAACTCGAGCATGGTTTTCCAAAGAACGTAATTTATATATGGTGTGGTTTTACAAAGATATATAAAAGCCAGAGGCAAGAAGGTGTAGAATTTGTATATCCAGACTAAAGGCAAGATTCAAAGGAACGACATCACCAAAATATGAAAAAAAGAAGGTAATTATTTTCGGGTACCATCCTGGAATTTACAAAAGTAGTATTTGGATGTGGTTGGTTGTAAATAAAGTTAGAGACAAAGTTGTTGGGTGTTGTGGATGGGGCTGAATGATAGGAAATATTTAAAATCAATGCAAAGGATTTATTCTCTCACTATAAATAAGTATATTGGTTAGTACAAAAAGGACAGTAGCAAAAAGTTGGGGTTCCTGTGTTGTAAATATGAAGTCTAGCAGTTAAGAGAGTGGCTGGAGCATGGTGAATGACTAAGATGGATGGTGTATGAACTCCTGGACTAAAAGTCTCTTGGTCAGGCCAGGGTGAGTGTGGTTCAGTGGATCTACACAGTCTGGTAGCTATAGGTGGTTGAAAATAGGAGGAGTCAGTGGGACTCTACAGGAGGAGAGTAACATAGAGGTGACTGACCCTCTGGCCACTGGATATATAATCTCATTAGATTATAGTTGCTTATTTTTATGCTGTATATTTGTATTTTATTTTTATTATTTTATGACATATGTATCTGTTTGATGCTTTTACATGTCAATAAAATTCTATATATATATGTAAACAGTAAAGTGACTCACAGGGCTCAAGGGATGTATGGGTAAATATGAGTTTATGGCCTTGGTTTTAACCAAGGTGCATGGTCTGATACAAAGCTTTGACCTGTGTGTAGTACCAAGAATTATATTCTGTGACATTGTACAACTACCTTTTTTATTGTAGCCATTCATTGCCAGATATTTTTTCTGCTTTTGTAAAAATACTGCAATATCAAAATTTTTCATAGTACCAGGTTTTACCACTGAACTGAATATTTTCTCCATCATCTTTATCAACGATTCTCACATCTTGCACTCTAAGCGAAATTCACCATGCTATAAAAGTATATTCAAAACAATATGATTACCACCCTGATTCCTGAAAATTCTCAATCTCCCCCTGCCAATGCTTAACACCAATTTAAGGGTTATTAATGCGTGCAATCAGGTCAAGTGATGTTTTACAAACCTCTCCATATCGTAGGGTTCCATGGGTCAGCCAGCCAAGAGAGGCCCTCATTATTCAAGAATTGAAAATTGTCTCAATGACATAAGCCTAGAAACTTTGTGATTCTCTTCGATATGCAATGCATGTAAAATTTCATGCATATTTAAGCAAAGAAAACGCTGACAAACATTGTTTGGACACACTGCCTTTAATAGGCCCTTGACAACACAAAATACATTTACATTCATACAACAATCTCACAGACACGACGAACATGTAGACAGGACAGACGAGACAGACGAAGACAGTAGACACAGAACATGGATGATTTTACAGCTGGCCTTGAGGAAGCCCGGAATGGTGAGGGTGAAGGCAATGAAGACGCAGTAGACCCGGTTGAGGAGAGGGTTGAAGTGGAGGGCTGAATCCAAAGGTTGTGTGTTCCCTGGGGTGGCAGATGCTAGAGCTACTTCTCCAGGAATGAAAGGATTAGCATGGTCATCACGAGGTGCACCTCAGAGGAGGTTCAATTATGAAAAGAGAAATTAAATAATTAGGAACATGAATATGTTGTTTTGAATAAGAAATGGCTGTGCAGGTACATTTCATACAAGGCAATTTTGAAATTTTGAGATTTTGAAAAATTTGAAGATTTTTTGGAAATTAAGGAAAAACTGGAAAAGAAAATTGTGAAAGGGTGGGCCGGCGGGAAGCGAAATGAGGAGGCGAGTGGCCGCTCCAGGAGGCCTCCCTGCTATTTACCTGAATGGCATCGGTCCAGTGACCCTGGGGGGCCGGACCTCCTAATTGGCTATCAAGCCGTGTGACGTAATAATTACGGCGGGAACCCGAGGAATCCGAGGAGCAGGGAGGAAGGAGCCAGGCGCCATCTTAACTTAACCAATCTTACAAGTAAGTGACCATTAAGCAAAGAAAACGCTGACAAACATTGTTTGGACACACTGCCTTTAATAGGCCCTTGACAACACAAAATACATTTACATTCATACAACAATCTCACAGACACGACGAACATGTAGACAGGACAGACGAGACAGACGAAGACAGTAGACACAGAACATGGATGATTTTACAGCTGGCCTTGAGGAAGCCCAATAATGAGCCCAAGACCAGCAGGTGTTAGTCAAAGAGCATAAATTGTTTAATTTGTTAGTTAGTGTTAAAGAGTAATTACAGATAGAAGAGAATGGGTTATGGTATGAAATGGTCTGAAGGAAGTGGAAGTGCGAGACGGGGTGCGATGGCAGCCTGGGTGCCCCGGGAGGGGCGGATATACCTCCGGTAGCACAATGAGACCCAGCGGCCGAGCTTTTGAATTTCACCTTCGCTGCAGCCAGCTGCTGCGGCCGTCGTGGCGGCGCCCGCTCTTAGAGAATGTAGAGTGTAAGGTGTAGGATCGACTCCAGTGAGTCGAAGAAAGTCAGAGAGCTTAGAGGTTAAGTAAGCGTATGAGATAGGGGTGTTAGAAGGGGTGAGAAACAGAGGAGAGGAATGATGAGCAGGATAATTAAATAAAATAGCTTTTATCAGACAAACTGCACATACAATAGAATGAGTAAGCATGGTCTGATACAAAGCTTTGACTTGTGTACCAAGAATTATATTCTGTGACATTGTACAACTACCTTTTTTATTGTAGCCATTCATTGCCAGATATTTTTTCTGCTTTTGTAAAAATACTGCAATATCAAAATTTTTCATAGTACCAGGTTTTACCACTGAACTGAATATTTTCTCCATCATCTTTATCAACGATTCTCACATCTTGCACTCTAAGCGAAATTCACCATGCTATAAAAGTATATTCAAAACAATATGATTACCACCCTGATTCCTGAAAATTCTCAATCTCCCCCTGCCAATGCTTAACACCAATTTAAGGGTTATTAATGCGTCCAATCAGGCCAAGCGACGTTTTACAAACCTCTCCATATCGTAGGGTTCCATGGGTCAGCCAGCCAAGAGAGGCCCTCATTATTCAAGAATTGAAAATTGTCTCAATGACATAAGCCTAGAAACTTTATGATTCTCTTGGATATGCAATAAATGTAAAATTTCATGCACATGTGCTAAATAAAGCTAATTTTCTCTATCTCAGGCAACATAAATTCTCTGACACCCGGATCTCAATTCTGCCTATCACATGCGGCATAAAGCTAGAGGAAACAGGGAGTAAATTGTTGTAGACTCACAGCCTTATCATCTCGATCATTGTTACGTATGCCTCTTGAAGCTGCTCATATGAGGTGAAATAGTTTTTGAGCTAGTGCAGGGTATGTATGTGGAGAGTCACAAGACACAATAGCGCAAAATCTTACTAAACCAAACTTCTCAAACCCCTGCTTTTCCTATACCATCTCCTACTTCGAAAGACCCTCCGGCCCGCCTGCTACCATTTTAGGGCACTACATGCGTCCAATCAGGCCAAGTGATGTTTTACAAACCTCTCCATGATGTACAGTTCCCTGGGTCAGCCAGCCATGAAAGGCCCTCACAACCAAGGGCATGGCAGAGCAAAGCAGGCCAGCAAATCGCCACAAGGTCACTAGGGGGCGTTCAGGTCACATGACCACTTGGGTCACGTGCTGTGTGTAACTCATCTGAGCAGAGGGAGGGTTGTCCTGCTTTGCAAAGGCACCATGGAAGGGCCCATGGGACAGCAGATCAGTTTATACCATTTATGTGGTTTGTACTAATATTTGACATACAATAGTCTCAATGATATGGCCTACTTTCATGATTGGATCAAAACGTATCACCATGCATGATTATTAGAATTAGGCTAGACCAATCATCAAATTTCCATTGCTATGTAAATATCTGAATCGTAAAATCACGAAATTTCAATATCACCAAAAATGAATGGAAGTGTTTGAGTAACCAATTACACATGTGTACCGTGGGCTAGGTACTAATATTTCAGCTGGCATAGAAAAACATAGACGTATGGCAAGGGCAATTTTTGTGGGGCGAGCGACATTGGCCCAATTTCGATATCTAAATTTTACAGTTTCAAATGAAATTGCCAGGAAATGATGAATTTATAATATTTTTATTAATCATCTGCCCAAATATTTTAGCCTTTTTGCCCGAATTATTTTCATAAAGGCTTTATGCCTTGTAATTATGCACTGGCAAAGTTTAATATAGGACAGTTTTGGGAATACGATAAATTCGATAATGAAGCCAGGTGCACTCTCGACAAAGGATGGATTATCGGTGTAACATTGTATGCCCGGACCTGATATCGAATACAATGCTAGTACATGTATCTCAGTGCGCTACAAATGAACTTAACCCGTTGGGAATTTAAGCCCTATTTCACCACCAATGGTGGATATAATATATCCCAGCAAGCACTAAACCTTAAAACAACCTTTTAAAAACGTTACTTTTCATTTCTAAACGTTTTTATAACTTTGATTCAATGTTTTTTAAATGTCAGGTGCTCACTGGGATAGGATTGGTGACAATGTAACCATCTAAAGAGTTCTTGTCATTCGCAATTAACTTATTTGTTGATATCTGAGATGGTTACTGTTCGAAAAAGCACCTCTAGCAGACCCAGGTGTAGTGTACCAACCGATATCACAAGCACGTGGTGGGGCAGCCATGTTGGACAGCAGCTCCCTCTGTGAGGACTAAAGAGAACTTGCCTTAGAGGCTTACTGTGTTTGTCCAGCCCCTGGTCAATAGTGGAATTACAGGGTGTCAACAGACTTGCTAAATAGGCTCTTGACCTATAATTTGCACCACTTCATCATGCCACCCCAGAGTGTAATTGCCCATACTAAGTGATTCTGTTTAATACCAATGTTTCTGTCCCCATTTACCAGTAAAAGCTTCAGTAAGCTTACTTTGATTTTGGGGCTTAGTTGTAGTAATGGTTTTGTAATTGATTATCAGCGAACAAACTTGTATTTAGCCCAGAAGCCACTAGAGTAGATGTTTGGAGGGATGTATGTGTAATGCAGCCCTCTAAGTTCTGGCCACTCACAAGGATTGATAGAAGAGACGGGCAGAAAGAGCGGAACCACAAAATTTTGCACATTTTAAAAAATTGTATACCATGTTTGAGCTACAACGTTACAGCCAAAGAATTACAAGTGTTCACATTCAGCGGTTTGTTGGCATCAATGAAGTCCCAACAGGCCCTATAACACAGATTGAAATGATCTGTAGGTTTTAATTTGATAACTCACCCCAATGTCAAGATCTATATTTAATACCATTTCAAATGAAATTGCCTGGAAATCATTAATTCTCAATAGTTTTTATTTAATCATTTGCCCAAATTTTTTAATCTGACTGTTTCCCAAACTTTTGCAAACCATACACCTTTGGACTGACTCATATCACTCACAAGTGATGTCACATGTCTCTCAGTGTCAGAACACTCACTTCGATGTGAAAGATACGACCTGCAGTCCATGACATCTTAAATAGCCAAATCAAACCACTGCAGTATTTCCACGAAAGTCATAACAAAGTATCTTATGAATATCAAAATATGCTATAATTCTGTCTCTTCCAAAACATTGTTCCCAAACAGCTGTAATCATGCTGAAATTTACGGGAATACTAGGCATTTAAATACAACTTCAGACGTGATACTCGTACTTTAACAATGTCTTGAAACTTGCCACAACCATGATATAACGTAGTATGGACACTACAGCTTATCAAAATGGGAGTGCACTTGAGAGCAGCTCCAAAACACACTGAACATATGAGAAAAATGATTTGATTATATGCAATTTCACACAACATACAAAACTTGGCAGGGATGAGATAATGAGGTTAGTTTCCATGTAATTGAATGAGCACTCAATTATCCAGGTTACTGCTGCAAGCTTGTTGATGAAGATGGGGTCCATCAATACCCTGTATAAACATGCACTGCAGCTTGTCGAAATCACTGTGTGTCTTTGTATATATATATTGTTTGAAAACATGTTTCATCATTGGCTATGATACATCGCAGTGGGTGCAGATTTTTTGGGAGGGTGGGCGAATGGATCAATATTTTACCAAATTGCATGATTGCACCTGTCCAAGTTTTTAACCTCCTTGCCAGATTTTTAGTGTTTCCAAATTTTTTTGAGGGGCGACTGATGTTTGTATAAATGGTGCAAACATACAGGAGGCATAGACATACTTAGCACACCCTTTTATGAGAAGCAACTGCAAAAGATATGGACGATCTACAACTTGCCATAAAATCTGCTGTTTACTTCAAGTTGAATAGAAGATATACAAACTCTACTTTGTACTTATGTGGGATTTTGTATATGGTGTGCACAGAATGGGTGATACAGGCTGAGAGAGAATGATTTACAGAAGAAGGCTAGTAAAAGAACCGTTCAGGAATAATAGCAGTTTGTGAAACAGATTAGAGAAATAGCAGTCTGCAGAATGACATAGAGAAATAGCTGCACTGCTGTGGGAATGGTAGAATGTGGATTGTTATTGCAGACCGCTACATAAGAGTTCGGAATACTTGGGGGCCATAAATACTATCGACAGAGGAATGAAACACATTCCAGCTGTCAATACCAAGCATTTGGGAATACGGATGTTCCGGGGGGATTATTCGGCCAGCGAAATGATCTTCCAGGGGATTCACTGACTGGAAACGTGGCCGATTCCACAATATTCTCCAATTTGCCATCGCATAAATCTGTATATTTCGTTTATCGTAGCAAGATTGAGCTGTGATAGGAAGGGCAGCCAGTTGTCGGCCAGTTGTCCCATCGACACCTCGAGTCTTTACTATTGCGCTCAGTCCATAAGCTACAGTGATGAAGGCCAGTGCCCCTAATCCCCTTTTATCACTCACTTTGCACGCCTCCTATCTATCCACATCTCTGTTAGTCTGTCAGTCTGTCCTATAGTTTGCTCTGTACTGTGTACTCCAAGCACTCCAAGCAGCTTATTCCACACTGTTCTCTGATCACTGATATGCCTTATTTGAAAATAACAATTCAAGGAACCAAATCAGTTTGAATTATCCCAGAGACTCACTTGTCTTAACAAGAAGGTGGCGTTTCATTTTAAAATTTAGGTCAGAATAAAAGACCTTTTTGATTTTGAAATCTAATTGTCATTTAACTGACTTTAGACATCACCGAGATACTTATACCATTGGAAAAACCAGTATCTAACTGACACATATTGCATGTTATTAACATTTTTTACAACAGCAAACAAACAATCAAATTATAGTTTATTTTGCTCAAATTAAAAGTTAAAACAAATAATAGAAAAAGCATATGATGTCTAAGTCAGTTAGACACCTCTTTGTTGGGTCCTAACATGCATTTTTGTCAGTTAGAACCTTCCAAATCGGTGTTTAACTAATACTAAGTTTTGAAAACTTATCACAGCCACGAACAAATTTATAATTTGGAGTGACATGTATGTAACAATCTTCAGCTAATACATAAGAGTCCAATATAAGTCTTGAACAAAATGAGAGACCTTCTAAAGTGTTATATTACACCATATAAAGGCACAGGTAATGATGAGAAGCTTATTGTAGGATGAATTACTTACAAGAACAGAGAAGGGGATGCTTTTAACAAACTGTGAAACATGATCACAGGGCCAATTACACCAGCTGAGCTTGTTTCGGAAGTATTAGAGTATCTCAATCAGATACACCCACTGGTTCCTCTATGATTATATAATATATTCATGGGCGAGCAAAGCAGCAGGGACGGCCTGGGACGCTCAAAATAGTGTGTAATACACATAGTGACCTCTTATGTAGCTGGTGCTGTACATTGCATTGGTCCCTTCGTTATAAGATGATAACCTGTTGTAAGACTAACTTGCCTTATGTGACCCCATTCCTTGCAAATTCATTTTTCGGCCCCAGGGGAGAATGGCCCTATGCTTATTGTCAATTGCAACACATTTATTAGTCATTTTAGATTCAAAATTGCATACATGTAGATAGACAGTACAAAAATGGAATGGTACTACATCAAATTGACATTGTCAATTGAATTAACCGAGTGAAACTTCGTTGAAAGTGCAGAGCACCTCTCCTTGCTACTGTGACACGCTTTTTGCTGCTAGGTGGTTGTGCAATTTCTTCCCCTAGTTACTTGCCTTGAGTTCTGAACAGGGTTCTGCCATTTTGGAATTTCTTCCTTTGATCCTTCGGAATTAGAGAGCACTTCCTGCTGTGCACAAAGCGCCCTCTGTCATTGAACGTAGAACCAAGTGTTATCACAATAATCCGCACTACAGACACAACGTCTGCTGCCTCTGATTCCTGCATATTATTGCTCATCATGGCCCACGTGACGTTGCAGATGTCTGAGCTTCCCGCAACCTGATCATTTCATCCAATTCAGCCAATTCCAGGATGGACTTTGACATTCCTCTCCACAGAAAATTAAACACTTTTTTTACCAACTTCCTCCTTCAAAAATACTCAGCTGTCTTCAAAACTAACCACTTGGTGTCATTCCAATTGTTTAAGATTGCCACTCCAAGGCCTCATGAAGGGGGAAATCGGGGGCAAGAAGGGGGGATATATGATATGTTGGTATAAGAAAGGGATCAGATGGTGTATCCAGTCATGAGGCCTACAGTACAAATTTCTGAATGTGGCTCAACTTAGCTGTCTATAACTATTCATTACTATCCTTATCCATATCTATCCCTAACTGTCCATTTCTATTCTTTTGTATACACTGAAATCTCTTTACCCCCTGTTTTTAAAAACAATAGTAATTGTGGATAGCTATGACTAGCTATGGATAAGGTTAGCTTAGTTTAGCTTGGAATAGCTATGGATTGATAGCTACGGCTAGGTTTTCAATGACGAGCCACTTTTAGAAATTTGTACTGTACTCGCTTTGTAAGCTTTCTTCCAAAAAATTGCTACTTACCAAGTAGATGTTCTAAATGTTTCCATATGAATATTGCCATATCTGTTATGAAAATACATTAACTTGTTTTAAAAATCTAACTGGCAACACTGGCAATACCATCAGCTTGAATGTCAAACTCCCATTTATCTAAGTACTTTAGTTTGTAATTTGCTTAATACTTACAGTCAGCACAGAAATTATTTGCACACTTTGATTTTTCATCATATTTCACAGAAAAATGCCAATATGATAGAAAAAGCTGTCCTGTGTTTTAGAGTAGTGTTAGTAGGTTAGGATCACATGCATTTCATTTTTTACCAAAATGTATTTTTCTGGAAAACTTGAAAAAAGTGAATCACAACGACAAAAAATTATTTGCACGCTTCAGCCAACTACCATAAACAGCATTTTTAAAGATGATATTCCAATTTTTTTCCAAAGGAACAATGTTGTTTATGGTATCCTTAACATGTTATCATCAATCTGACATTATTTGGGGTTCACAGGTGGGATTGCAGGTGTTGTCTAAGGAGTACACTATTTCGCATGTTTTTTCTCCCACATATGGTATCAAAATGGACTTAAAAGCAGCAATACTCATGAAATTGACTTGTAAAGTCCTTCAACATAGTTGAATTGTGATAAGAACGTTAATCATGCAGGTTTTAGTGAAGAACTTTGTTCTATATGCCACCAAAATATTCCAGAAAACGGCACTTGTGGTGAATTTGAGCTGAGAAACAGCTGATAATCAGCCTCTAACCAATTTAATTAGCCACTGGCTAATCAATAATGATTAAGGTAGAATTATTAGAGTTGTTTTACTTAATATTTACATACAAAACAAGATTATTATTTGAATTTACCATATTGTAAGCATCGCATATTCCACACACGATCATTCATTGATTATCAATACTCATTGAGGCTTGCCTATTGAATAATTATGACTTAAATTATCATAATAGTAGATAACTTTTAATTTTACTGCTCCTTTTTGCAAAAGAAAAACATTAATGTGAAGTTTTAACTCATTAATGGCCTCCATCGGGCCGCCCTGTGCAGACACATCAGTTGCAGGCTGGGTAATAGCAATGATATAGTACAAATTTGAAAACTACTTTCTTGGTTATCTCAACTGGCTTTCTCCTGTGCTATTACTACCAATTCTTCACCACTTACTGTCAAAATAGTCCATTAGGGCAAAAGTATGTCTTATAATTAAGATTTTTTCAGTTTGGTTCTACCGATGTCACTCTTTTCTGGCATTTTGTATTTGCATATTGAACAAAATAATCAAACAAAACTAGCCAATTCATTTCTTTTTGGCAAATAGACATGATAATGAAGTTTATTACTTAGTTTCATCAGACTTTCTGGTTTATCATCAGTTTTTATTGCCATACATAGAAAAGAAAATATGGGATTGTGTGTATTCCTTGGGTAACCCCTATAATTCCACATGTGAACCCCAAATAATGTTAGATTGATGTTAATATGTTAAATATACAATAAACAACATTGTTCCTTTGGAAACAAAATGGAAAATCATCTTTGAAATGATGTTTCTGGTAGTTGGCTCAGGTGTGCAAATAATTTTTTGTCATTGGGATTCACTTTTTTCAAGTTTTCCAGAAAAATACATTTTGATAAAAAAGTGAAATGCATGTGATCCTAACCTACTAACACTACTCTGAAACACAGGACAGCTTTTTCTATCATATTGGCATTTTTTTGTTAAATATGATGAAAAATCAAAGTGTGCAAATAATTTCTGTGTTGACTGTAAGTAAGTCAAGCTGAATGCTACGCAAATACATTTGTGAATCTTTTTTTACCAAAAATTCCATAATGTACATCCATCAGCCTGACTCTTTGCCATGAAAGATTTTGACCAAATGACCATGATGTATCATACTTAGTTTCCAACCAACTTCATATTGGTCAAAAATCTGACAACCAGACACATATTTCACACAACCTCGTATTTTAATGGAATTGTTTCTCAATGTTCCCAAAGCAAAACTCAGAATGAGTTTCATGAGTTCAGACTAATTTTTCCAGAAATCTGTGAGAGTACGAGTATACATTTTGATCAAAGAAAACCTTCATAGGTTCCTATATGTTGTCGGATTTACAATTGTTGCAATATCTATATATTGAAGAATTACTGTGCGCTTCAGCACAAAATTTGTTCATGCGTGAGCATACTGCTACCCATACAGAAAATACTATGAAAATTCACAGTCGATGATCCAATAACGAATGAGTGAAGGGATATAACTTGGCCGCATACATATACACCAAACCTTGCTTGACCAGCACGGAAACTACAAAGTATTTACTTGCTGCCTGATACTATGCAAATTTTGTTCAATAACAAATGGATCCTCGAGAGGCAAAGTGAACCAACCCTGAATTTGGGCATTTCCATGCTTCCATGGTTTTGGGCATAAAATTGTGTCCTCTATCTGATGGTAAGGTGACCTACCTTAATTTCTAATAGCAAGGCTATTTTTATAGAGGGTTGAACCAAACCAATGTGGCCAAAACTCAGTTTAGTCGCAAGACAAAGCGAAACCACTCATACATTTTAAGGCAAAGTGAACCAACCCAAGTTTTGATCATTATTGCAGCAATTCCATTCCCCAGAATGAGGCTGAATAATCAATTTTCAATCAAAGACTTTAAGTACCTCTCTGGTTGGTATTGGGTCATTTTCAACCATCTGGCAGACCAGCATTGCCTTCCATTGTGTTGAGAATTCAGTATCACCCTAAAGTGAACCAACCCAAGCAACATCATTTTGCCTCAGAGTGAACCAACCCATATTTTGAAATTTCTCTGAAGAGTGAGGCTAATTAATTGATTTGCCATCCTGAAGTTGTGATGGTCATGAAAGATCTTAACTAAGTACAATTATTTATTTATTTGGCCAATTTGACCCAAATCATCAGCTGTTTCACACAAAATATGAGGTGGTTCACTTTGCCTTGGGATGGATGTTTTCATTTAAATCGCGATTTTCCATGTGGAAAAAATTTAAATCATAAATCTATTTTTAAAAATAGTTAATTTCAAAAGCCCTAATCAGGTTGTTATCATTTTAAAAGATGTAACTGAAATAGCTTCAAAACCATGAGCATTACAAATATGGTCAAAACTGTTTTTACCATTTTCCGAAATTTTGAATTTCAGGGTTGGTTCACTTTGCCTCCCGGAAAACCAAATTGTGAGAGATATTCCAACAGTGTATGAGCCTCAATTGAGTACTTCACTTTGCTACTTTTTTAAAGTTCTCCAAAAAAATTCATTTTGGTAAAAAATGAAATGCATGTGATCCTAACCTGCTAACACTACTCTGAAGCACAGGACAGCTTTTCGTATCATATTGGAATTATTCTGTGAAATATGATGAAAAATCAAAGTGTGCAAATAATTTCTGTGTTGACTGTATATTATGGAGTGTAGCAGTATACCATATTTTCTTTATATTTTCCTTTGGCAATTTTGCAGTACTTGTACTCTACTTTGCAGACCATTGATGCCTATTTTTCATCGTGGAGAGTCTGGTGACTTAGTATATATCACATTTCAGGAACTGCAGCGTTCCATTAGAGATATTGGCTGAGGCGGATACCTCAATCAATCATGTATGGCTAACAGAGCCTGTATGCCTCATATCTCTGCTTAATGTGCCCTGCGCGACTCACTCGATGACGACTCGTGACAGATTCCGGCTCATCTGCTTCGGAGTCTTGGGTCTCCCTCACGACCTTAAGAAGACAAGCATGACCTTGGCTTAGATTGACAATAGCATGAGAAGACAACTCATTAGATTGTGGAGTCATGGTGATAATGATATAAATGTGTTAAACCATGAATTGTAGTGATATCGCATATCCTCTGATATTTTTGGTGTTTTTGAAAAAAATTTAACATAAAATTACATGGCTTGTGATGCAGGTATTCCCAGATGTCCAATACTGAAAAATGGTCATATTTGGTCATCCTGCAGCTTGGAGAATGGGAATCACTGCCATCCACATAAGATTAAGATATCGATGTATATATCTAGTGAATTATAAATTTGCTTTTAATGATCAGCAAATTCTTTTTTAAAAGCCTCTTTTAAATTGGCAAACTGCAAGACTTATCATATTTCTGCTTTGAAGTAGCTATATATTAATAGGACAAAGCAGATATTTCCCTGCTAGGGTAATGTTTCTATGATAATATTTTCAAAGCAGAAATATTATGATAAGTCTTGCAGTTTGCCAATAAAAAAAAAAGACTAGTTGTCATCCCTCTCTGGGATGACAACTAGTCTTTTTTTTTTTTTTTTTAGGGGGGGCATCTCGCTAGCGACAAAAATCTTGTCTTAGAGATGTCCTCCCTCTTTACTGTAACAACCTGTATGTTTCAGGAAGAAATAAATGTCTTGAGTCTTGAGTCTTGAGTCTTGAGTCTTGAGTCAAAGCTCAACTCTGGTTATCGTTTGACATAAAAGTAATATTTTAGTTCTATAAGACTGTTATTTTTACTCCAAGTTTTAAAATTATTCTACAATGAAGCATTACTGGTATGAATTGGGTTGGCAAGCTGGAAAAACTGCCACAAAGAAGAACATTGAGGGTGGAGCTAGTATTTTTTGACACCGCTTTGCTTATAATAATCTAATGCAATAACTCATAACATGTGGGCACAAGTGGAACATAGAAAATGTTCTGATATTAATGCAAGATGAAAAATATGAAGTCAAGCCACATGTGGTTCATCAATGTTAAGCTTGGAATGAACCGAACATGTTAAAAGATTATGACAATTGAAAGTTAAAGTTACAGAAAAAGAAAGGAATAAAGAAGCTTGCAAATTCCAGTCGAAGTAGGAACACAAAAAAGAAATGAGGGGACAATCTTGGTGAAACTGATTTGTTAATCCCAATTTTTCGCTTTACTCATTCGTCCCACTTTAATATCGTTACTGATAATAACTATTCAAATTTGATTCATTACCTGGCTCATGAATATTTATGAGTTTCAGAACAATTTGCTCAAATCCTAAAAAGTCAATTTGGCTGAAATTAACTGGAGCCTTGCAGCAGCACATTGGTTAGTGCTCTGCTCTTCTGGCAATCTTAATTAATTATCACATGAAAAAACACAATATGATTGACAATCTCTAGTCTCCTGGAAACCATTTTTGGTTCATTTTTACCCGGTTGAGATACTTGGCTAGGAAATGGAATGAATCAAGTCTGCTAATGCATTAATTGAATCATTCATAATGTCATCAGCTACGATTTTCCACATATGCCATGTTGTAACAAATAAAAGTAATATCATGGATATAAAAAACTTTAATGCCAAGGACAGGAAATAAAATGATGAAATAAAAATGTTTGTTATTCAATTCTTGGTTACATAGATCTGCTCATAATGTCGTAAACCAAATTTTTTTTTAGGAACTGCCTGCCTAAGATTTACAAAACTAACACATAAATGTGATCGAGGGTCGCTAGGATACATATATATATATATATATATATATATATATATATATATATATATATATATATATATATATATATATATATATATATATATATATATATATATATACATACATACATATATTTACTCTTTTTATTGGCAGCAAAAATATCAAGGAGGTAAATAGTAAATAACCAAGAATTCATATATTGTGTCAGATTTGTCTGAGGGGAAACCACTTGAACCACTTTTGCAAAGGTATCCGATAATTAGTCGATATGATCACGTGAGATAAGAGATTCACAACACTGTTCTTTTAGCCTCAAAATCGAATGGACCCTCTATAGATGCAGGAGACATACACAAGGCATGCCCCTCTCACAAAAGCTGTGCTAGTGTCTGTGTCCTGTGCATATCAGAGCAAGTTTATGATGGACAGTCTAATGCACTGGACAACCACCAGTCATTTGGATTCAGCAGGCTCAGTATGTGTATTTAGGGGTGTGAAAAGGTGGAAAGAAAGCCAGCTGTTTGGGTGGATTCCAGGAAAGCTTCAAGCAGAGATTTTGATGCATTGATTGATTTCTCAACAGGTGAAGTGGAGCAAAAGGTACTGGTGGGAGTTTAATTTAATACAAATATAGATATTAAGAAGATATGTGGGAAGTAAAAATGTCAGGAGGAAATGTAAATTGATTCATATGGTACATACAATCTTGATCAAAATGCTGGAATAAATAAGTTCTAAAATGGGTGGTAGGATGTGTGGAATTCTCAAGATTTTTTCCTCAGACATTAGAATTACATTTTCTAGGTTTAGAAGGATTTGTGGTGCTATACAAGCTTGAGCATTTTATTACTTTAAGACAATGCTGAAGGCTGCAGGGCACTACAAATCATAGAAAACCTCGAAAATTGAGGAAATTGAGAATTTGCCAGTATTGGCAACTTCACCCAAAAATGAACCTGAATAACACTACAGGGACATCTTTGACCATTCCACACAAAAGATGGAGGTTCAGCCAACTTTCTGACTCAGGTGAAAATTACTTTCTCTGAAGAAGGGCCATATTGGTAAAAAAGAAGCAAAAAATAGGTTGGCAGAATCCGTGTCAAGTCAAGTGAAGGCTGAGGTCAATGCATGCGACAATTGCAACATTCAACATGATATTGTTAAATTTTTTTTTTTGTACACATCAAAATTACATTTTTGCATATGTTGAAATTTTGTGTCTGTGTTGTTGAGCCATGACACAATTTTTGATTATTTTTTTTTACTAAAAAAGATCAATATTTTTGAGTCATCCAAAGAAAATTTTCAAATAATTCTCAAATACTAAAAATGGTTTATAATTTTATTCATACATAAATCTAATGTCTGAGGAAAAAATCTTTGCAATTCCACACATCCAATCACCAATTGTAGAACTTTGAAAATCCAATTTATTCCAGCCTTTTGATCTAGAGTGTACAAATAAATGTCTTGAACAAAATGAGAAACTTTCTAAAGGGCATAATAAACCATATAAATGCGCAGGTAATGATGAGAAGCTTATTGTAGGATGAATTACTTACAATAACGGAGAAGGGGGATACTTTTAACAAACTGGGAAACATGATCACAGGGCCAATTACACCAGTTGGGCTTGTTTCGGTAGTATTAGAGTATCTCAATTAGATACACCCACTCCCCAGTGGCGTCCCTATGGGGGGGCACGGGGGGGCACGTGCCCCCCCATATTAGACCTGTGCCCCCCCAGGTGCCCCCCCCATATGAACTTTCCAACTCTGGCTAAAATATACAATTAGTATAGCTGGTGCCCCCCCAGAGAATCGCGTGCCCCCCAGGTGCCCCCCCGCTCGAGACCCCCCAGTTACGCCACTGCCACTCCCACTGGTTGCTCTATGATTTTATTACATATTAATGGGTGAGTAAGGCCGCTTGAATACTCGAGATAGTCTCAGGAAACTTTTAGTTAATAAGATACCCTGTAACACAATGTAAGACAAACTCACCCTGTAATCTTAAAATATTTAAAATGCAGTTTGCACCTAAAGGAGAGACTGCCCCTTATGCTTATTGAAAGTTGCAATAAATTTACAGGTTAATTAAGATTCAAAATAGCTTACATGTAGACAAACAGTACAAAAATAATACAATGTCAAATAGACAATGTCAATTGAATTAACTAAGCTACTGTGACACACTTTTTGCTGCTAGGTGGTTGTGAAATTTCTTTCTCTAGTTACTCGCCAAGTTCTTAACAGGGTTCCGTCATTTTGGAAGTTCTTCCTTTGATCCTTTGGAATTAAAGATCATTTCCTGCTGTGCACAAAGCGCCCTCTGTCATTGAACGTAGAACCAAGTGTTATCACCATAATCCTCGCAGCAGACACAACGTCTGCTGCCTCTGATTCCTGCAAATTATTGCTCATCATGGCCGAGATGACATGTCGAATGTCTGAGCTTCCTGCAACCTGATCTTTTTATCTGATTCAGGCTGTTCTAAGATGGACTTAGACATTCCCCTCGGCAGAAAAAGAAACACATTTTCGTTACACTCTTTCTCCTTCAAAGCAATTGGTGTCATTCCAACTGTTTTAAATTGGCTACCCGGGTATTTGCAGGTCTCATGAAGGGTGAAATCAAGGACAAAATTGGGTATAACTGATATTGCAGGAATATGAAAAGGAAGTGGGGTATCCTCTCATTAGTCCTACTTGCTTTTTAATTTTTCTTCAGATATTGCTTCCCACTAACAAGTAGACGTTCTTCACTTTTCCATATTATATGCATTGTCATAACTGTGATACAGAAAATCCAAATTTCATAACTGACAATACCCTCAGCTTCAACATTTATACTGAAACTTATATATAAAATACGATGGAAATGCATGGTATATGAACCTATAAAGGATGAGTGATGGGATATTAATTGACTGCAATTGATGAGCTTTATTGTATGAGCATCAATTTAGTACTTTGCCTTAATACCTGCGAAGTATTTTCCTCATACTTCCCCTACCTAGTAGATGTAAAGTACTGCCATTACCATTGCTGTCTCGTTCTCAGCGTCGTAAGTCTGGTGAATTGTACATATCACATTTCAGGAACTGCAGCGTTCCATTAGAGATATTGGCTGAGGTGGATACCTCAATCAATCATGTATGGATAAAAGAACCCATACGTCTCATATCCGTGCTTAATGTGCCCTGTGCGACTTACTCAATGAGGACTTGCGACTGACTCCGGCTCATATGCATCAGCACTTTGGGTCTCCCTCATGACCTTAAGAAGACAAGCATGGCCTTGAAGCATGATTTGCATTGATATCGACCTTGATGACATTATAGAAAGTTAACAAAACTAAATTCATTTCATGAGCATACATTACAGCTACAATGGTTTAGGTAGAGTGATTGAGTCCTTTAAACAGACACATTTCTGACCTCTCACATTATAATTGTGACAAACTTACTTGATTACTGTGTCAAACACCAACAACACTTGCACAATGGAGCATCTCACACCATCTGCAATTGAACCCTTTCATCTCCAATTTAATATGGGAACAAAATATTCTGCCTCAGTTAACATATCTACAAAAAACTGTCAACCTATTCTTGTTGAAGTGAGGTTTGTTAAACCCAATCTTCGCCTTGCTCATTTGTCCCACTTTATTATCATAACTGATAACTGATAATAACTAAGCAAACTTGATTCATTACCTGGCCAATGAATATTTAAGAGTTTCTGAAGAATTTGCTCGAATCCTAAAAGGTCAATTTGGCTGAAATTAACTGGAGCCTTGCAGCAGTGCAATGGTCTTCTGCCAATCTTAAACCAATAAAAAAAATGCAATCTTTGATTAATTATCACATGAGTAAATGGCATTTGATTGAAAATATTTAGTCTCCTTGAAAACAATTTTTTTCCATTTTTGCCCAGTAGAGATGCTTGGCTTGGATATGTAATGAATCAAGCCTGCTGATGCCATAATTGAATCATTTTCTAAATATGCCATGTTGTAACAAAAAAAGTAGGCCTAATATAAAACACTTTAATCCCAAGAACAGAAAATTAAATTACGAAACAAAGAACTTTCATTGTCTAATTCTTGGCAACATTTGTTCCCTCATAATACAGTAAAAAAATGTTTGTCTGTTTCGGTAGGCCTAGAATTTGATATTACAAAAAAACCAACCATTATCTATTTATAGTTTTTCCTTCTTTCTTTCTGTCCTTCTCTGCCCGTCTATCCAAATAACTGTCGTAGAAACTACCTCACTTTTGAACTTTATGATGTATTATCGAGTTTTTGTGTTTTTATAAGGAATTTATGCTATTTCTTTTTTGTTCTATACAATTAAAGACTGGCTGATTTTGGATGCTGGATGACCTACATCATCATTAAACACCCAACATCAATTTTATGTACTCAAAATATATTAAGAATGAACATTACTGTTATTTATAGCTGTTAATGCCTTTTTGTACGTATTGGCCAATTGCAAAGAATTTTCATTTAATATCAAGGATTACAACTTCAAAGTGAAGCAGATACTAACAAATATTCTATGCATGTGTTATCTGATAATTTACTCAACTTTGTCTATCCTTTTACAAAGTTATGAAATGCTTTCTTCACAGGGGCAACATTTGTGATGAAATGCACAAAAAACCTCATCAAAGCCTGTTACAATGAGATGATTAGACTGAATTTTATTAAAAAAAATATTTACCAGAAGAATGTAACTAACACAATTTTGTATTGCAAACATTTTCTCAGGCCTTTAGCAAGAAACATTAGTCGTTTTAAGTTTATCACACCCTGTATGACTCTGTTTTGACACAGAAAAGCAACATATTTAACTCAAAACTGCTCTAATGTTTTAAAGTTTCAATCAGTGCAAGCACAACATCAAGTAAAGCTTTCCTAGATGGACTACTATAAATTCGAATGAGTGACTGCATCAAACCCAACAATAGGCTAAAGCCCAATTCTTTACACTTAACACACAGGTTATCATTGATTAGTTTGAGTTTGACTGTAACAAGTGCACACATGTGGCATGCTAAATGCCATACCATGATAATTTTCTTGTCAGCTCAGCTTATTGTTATTCCCTCCGTCAGTGAAAAACCGTTTAAATAATAGATTATTAAGACTGTATCCTTGAGATTTGTATCTTTGTGTGCAGGACTGAATATAGTGCTCGGCAACCATTTGACCATGAGTCAAACACAAAATATTGAATTGTGGAGGTCTGATAACTGAATCTACTTGTATAATATATCATTACATCAGGTGCAATATATTAGATTGTGAACAACAAAACAAAGTGGTTGCAGTAATCGGTGTGACATGGAAAATGTTTAAAAAGAATAAAAGATGACTATACATACTGTGAATGCAAAGTTATACGGACGCAAGAGATTCCTAGTTTTGTTATTGCACATTGTCGGTTAAAAGCTTTATAGCTTGTGTTATCTGTTTTTATGACATCACCGACATGAAATAAAGTTTTATCTTATCTTATGTTATCTTATCTTTAAGACTAGAGCCCCTAACCCTGTCAACCACCTTCACTCCTTTAGTCAGCGGACTTGGATGAATTGTGGCTGATTTTTTCAGCTAGCTGAATTTTATTGGCTATAATTAGAGCAGCTTTTTGTCAACTGACTTGATAAAAGAATGATTTAATGATATATTCACATACATAGATAGATATTGTATTCAACTAATGTACAAATAAAATATAAGCACAAACATATTTATTAACCAAAGTAATGCGCCCAACAATCTTGTGAGTTTTGACCTCTTCTTATAGCGTCAATACTGATGATTTGCCCAAATGGTGGACAAATTCCATACAATCTATTGAAAACCGAGTGATTTGAGCAAATCATAAACCCAAAACTCACATGGCTGTGTTGATTGATTCATTTTTGTGTGGGTGGGTCACATTATTGATTACAGCCTATGTATAGACAGCGTAAATGTCAATGCCAAAGTTTTTATTATTTCATTTGAATGGTTGCCAGATAACACAATTGAATTGTATCTTTGTTGTATACCTGTAAGATAAAATGCAAAGCAGAAGACCTCAACATGTTTCATATTTAAGCTATGCGAGTCAGGATTTGCAATAGAATGAATAGATAAATTATAAGAGGTTTCAGTCATAGTGACAATGATATGAATGTGCTAGACCATGGCCAAGCTAGTGTCAATATCAGCTTCATGTTTATATGGATTCATTATGTTAACAAACAGAAATTGGGCCAAAGACAGATAGGCAAGATAGATAGAAAGACAGATAGATAGGTTAACTGGGAGGTTGGATATACATGAACAGGTAGACAGGTGAATCTATAAATTATTCTAATAAAAATTCTACAGGTATCTATATATCAATCTATCTATCAATCTATCTATTTATCTATCTATCGATATATATATCTATATTTTTCCTTCTTCCTTTCTGTCCTTCTCTGTCATCTGTCCATAGAGGTCCTACCACAAAATGTCATCCCACTGGACTGAACACTATCCCCAAGCATATCCCTCAGGTACTCAGTAATCTGCATAGGGCAATTTGTGGCTGTAATATTTGGCACCACAGGAGGACCCTGGTGCACCCCGGCCGTGTGTGTGAATGAGTGAGATCGCCGGATTAACGCCTTTGTGTGAACACTGTTGTGTGAGGGGGGGTGACATTGTGTTTGCTCTGTGAGATCAAGTTGCTACTGGGACACTCTCCATATTGAACCACTCCCTCGCCGGTCCCACTCCAATAAATTGCTTAAACACTCTCTACATAGGGCCCTTTCTCTACATCCTCTATACTTCCCGTATAGCCTGTTATACTTCCAGTGATGCAGGCAAAATTAGTGCTGTCATAGCCATTTCCATGAAAAACATTTAGTATGGAATTCTACGGCAGATCATTGAGGTGTGAACCTACCTTCACGAAAATGTGTGTGTGACAGAATAATCGTATTATAAATGCAGAATTATGAGTTGGCATGTCATTGAGGTTTTCTTTCATTAGAAGATTAAGTAATTGTGATATCTCCTAACTACCATTTCACTGGTATATTAGATTGGTTTTAAAAACACTCAAAGCTAACATTACCAAAAACTTGCTCTGCTGTTTAAAGTTTTAATCAGTGCGATGAAGCACACATCAGATATAGCTTAAGGTGGCTCGCTACTCGTGCCAAGTGGTAGTGAGCGCACATTCACGCGCAGCCAGGCAGGCCCTATCTATCCTAGCGTCACCACTGTGCTGACACTGCTTCAAGATTTTTTTTTAATTTTGAGAATTTCATGCGTCGGCCGCTTCGTTTGCAATTTGTGCCACTTCTATTGGGGTTAGAGACTTCTTGTTTAAAGCATTAGATGCGCCATGAAGAGTACTATATACAGCCAGAGATTCAACTTGATACTCAAAACAGAAAATTTTTACAGGCGATTTTCGGCAAGCAGGTCTAATTTCTCAAAAATGACTTTGTGATATAAATAAATTTGTTTATATCAATTTGAAGTGTGGTAGGAAGGCTTGTCTATATCATCATGTTGTTCCCAACTATTTTTGGAAATAAATGACAAAGAAATGAAAAATCCTATCTCGTCTATCTTTTTTTTAGCGCCATGGTTTATAAAAAAAGTTAAAATTGTCAAAATCGAAACCTATATTCCGAGCCCCATGGAAAGTTCTTTAAACTAAATATATCTCTTTGAAATTGTAATTATCTTTTCCATGAAAGTGTCTTCTTTAATTCCATGCTTCATTGATAATATGGGATGCATGACCACTGAATGGCCGAAAAATAAGAAAATTTTTTAGTTTTTCAGGTTTTCGTGGACTGAATTTCTGGTACATAACCCCAAATATTTTTTTTAAAAGGCTGGTAGCGACCACTTTTGTTTACATATCCTTGCTATAAACTATATTTTGGAACATTCTAAACTGTTTTTAAGAAATCCTATCTTGGAAAGTTCACGAGTATCGAGCCACCTTAACAAGAAATTATCAAGAAGGCCTATTACGAATTTGTTTGAGTCAATGCATGGGACTCAAGAATAGGCCCAAGCCCAACTCTTTACACTTTACACACAAGGTATTCATTGATTTCTTTGCATTTGATTGTAACAGGTGGAGACATGTAGCATGCTAAATGCCATACCATGATAATTTTCTTGTCAGCTCAGCATATTGTTATTTCATCAGTCAGTGCAAAACTCTTTAAATAATAGATCATTAAGATTGTATCTTTGAGATTTGTATCTTTGTGTACAGGACTGAATACAGTGCTAGTCAATTATTTGACCATGAGATCGACACAAAATATTGAGAAAGTCTGATTACTGAATCTATAACCTATTGGTACATTAGGTAAAATATAGAAAGTTGTGAACAACAAAACAAAGTGGTTACAGTAGTCAGTGTGACATGGAACACATTGAAAAAGAATAAAAGAGAATTACATACTCTGTAAATGCAAAGTTAAATGGAGGCAGGAGATTGATACAAACTATGTCTACTATGCCTTTACGAAGACAAAATTCTGACCTACACACTGTATCACATTACACTGGGGATAAATACACTTGTTGCAACTATGCCAAACACCTACGAAACTTACACCATTGTAGCATGTGTGAACGGAATCTCTGTCATTGAATTGTCAGTTCTAAATATGTTCAATGAACAGCCTCTCATCTCAAATCTGGCACCGGAACAAAACATTCTGCTTCATATCTAAAAAAATTGTCGATCTACGACAACAGAATTAGCTTTTTTCTATATCAGAAGGAAATAATTATTGGTTAGCCACGAAATTATTGGACTCGTTCTTGTAGAACGTGAATCAACCAGGCCTTGATATGTATTATATCTGGTGAATTTTGTGGTAGTTTCAGATCTGCAAATTAATTTTTTTTACTGTTTTTAGTTTTAAATTGGCAAACGGCGAGACTTATCATATTTCTGCTTTGAAAATATTATAACAGAAATGTGATCCTAGCCAGGAGATTATGTTTTGTCCTATTTGTATTTAGCTCTTTCAAGGCTTATGCTGGTTGTGTTTTGACATAAAAGTTATTGTAAATTTCTTTGTGTAATTGTTATGCCTTTAGAATTCATCATTAAACCATGTTTAGATAAAATGTAAGACTTGGCAAATCTACAAACTGCCAGAGTACATCATTCAAGGTGTAGCCAGTAGTGAACTGTACATGTCATGAAATTTGTTGCAGGGATTTCACTTCTGATTGCGGGGCAGCATGCTTTCAGACCAGAGACCGATTTCACAAGATTATGACAAATAAAAGTTAGTTTGGAAAAAAAGAAGAAAGGAATAAACAGGCCCGCAAATTCCAGTCGAAGTTGTTATTGTTGTTGTTAGATTTATTTCTCAGTGGAGGCCCCAAATAAAGCAGAGGCTTATCTGGCTAAACTAGATTGGTACACTCTTATATTACAATATGATCATAAGAATTTTATTGTTATTGTGGTATGATTTAGTAATAATCAATTTATTCAAGATCAGTTATCATAAAAATGTATACCTCAATTTTTGTTACATTTGGTGCTTGTATATTATAATGTATAATTCAAGCATGCCTGCCAGGTTCCTTTCTGCCACTATTTGTCTAAAAATATATCTTATTGTTTTAATAATGTTTCTATTTTTCTGTTACACTGTTTCTAACAACGAGAATGATTGTCAGCATTCATTTAGGGATTCTTTGACAATCAGTAAAGTGAAACTAGTTGTGAAGTCAATTACACTATTATTGAATGTTTTGGACAACTAAATATCACATATTACATTTCCAATCAAAAATTTGTATGAATTGTGGAACAAGTGTCTTGCTTGTCAAAAACACTCCATCAAATGCATAAGTTGATAAGATTGAGTTTGTACGCTATGTTGATTGTACTGGTAAAGCTCTAGGTATTCAACTTGTAATTGCTGTGCAAAGCACATTATGTTCTGTGTCCTGCCCATATCACTAGGCCGTTGGAGACCAGTTCGACAAAGTCTCATGTACTGGATAACCCCAGGTCAACAAGACTCAGTATATGTATCCCAGGATGTGAAGAGACAGAAAGGAAGCCAGCTGTTTGGGCAGCTTCCAAAAATGCTTCGCCCCCGCAGGTCTCGGGCCTCCTCGTGGCGGTGGGTGGTAACACAAGAGTGAAGTCCTCTATCTCTTGTGGCCAACACGAGACAGTGCGCAAGCACACGTCTCCCCGACGGAAATGGGGCAACCTGTTTGCCGTGGGTTGCGACCCGTGTTGGAGGATGAAGGGGTCCTGGTAGTTGAGTTGGTTGGGACAAAGTTGGTCCCTCCCATACAATACACTACTTTGGCCTGGATTTCTCCCAGACGGGAGGCTGGATTGGCCCGGTCCAGTCAATCGGCTTGTCATGTTGTCATTAGGACTTTGGTCCTATTTGGCCATGGCTGATGGGTCAATCAAAGAAGGGTAGAAACCGGATATTTGCCTGCCATGGTTATTTTCTCATGATTGAGGCTGTATTGCAGGCCTAGCCTTTAGAGAGTATATCCTTCATGTATTCCTGGGACTAGGGTACTGGGCTTTGCCCTACCCGACTTAGTCTCCCCGTGTTGGGCTCCGTGGTGGGTGGGGACCATGAAGGATGAAGAATGGAAATCTGTATGGATTTTTTCAACCATAACCTATCTCAAGGACTTTTTGACTGTGAACCTGAACCTTGGCCAAGGTATATAGTGCTAAAAGGCAAGGACGAGGCATTCCAACAGATGTCATCAACGATACGGGCGAAAGCCCTTCTTCAGGCAATAGGCAAACCAGAGGATGTAAGACGATTCCCTGGTTCCCTCTTGATTAAATGCAGGGATAGAGAGCAATCTCAACGACTACTGGACATGGAACAACTACATATTGCAAAGGTGGAAGTGGCTCCACATGAAAAGTTAAACTCAATCCAAGGAGTGATACATTCATTTGATAGCCACGAGAACACTAATGCGGAGCTCCTCGACTGGTTCGAGTTCCGCAAAATTCCGGTTGTCTCCATTTACAGAATGTCGCAAAGAACAACAAAAGATGGCTCGGTAGTAGAGACTCTTTGTCTCACCTTTAAGGGAAACCGGCTACCGGAAGCTGTAGAAATTGGATTTGAATTCTGTAGGGTGCGCCCCTACATCCAAAATCCACGGCGCTGTTACCGATGCCAGAAATATGGTCACATTACCAAGACATGTAAAAGCAGAGTGGAGGTATGTGCCAACTGTGGAGGCTCGGATCACACCCATACTAAGGATGCTCCGTGTGGTCTCCCTCCAAGATGTGTCAACTGCAAGGGAAACCACTCATCGTTCAACAAGTCATGTCCTAAATGGACCTACGAGAAACAAGTCCTTGAGATCAAGGCAACCTCAAATGTCTCATTTCCTGAGGCTAGACGAATAGCACAATCCCGATATGGAGCTCAAAGTTATGCTCAGGCCGCTGGTGAAGAGAATGCAGAACTACCAACGGGATCACAGTTGTCCCATGGATCTTCCATTCACCGCCAAGCTGGACCCAGTTCATTTCCTCGCACAACGCCAAGATTAAGAGTAGACCTGGATCCAGATTTCAGCTACTCAAAACATTCTCTGACAAATAAAGACACAAACAAATCCAATTCACAAGAACATGATGACAAATTCCTTAATCTTTTTGAACACGCACATATGAATGAACTTCATAACGTGCACGAAAGACACTTGACACAAAATCGAGAGAAAACAGACAAAAATCAACAAAAGGACCTGCAGAACAAACCGACAAAAAGGAAATCTGATGACAGAAATTCTGACGAGAGCCCCAACGAAGATTCAAGTGACAGAGGTCGAATCTGACCTAAATTCCTCTTTTGAAACGGTTGACTCCCAGCCATCAGATGAAGAAAACCCAATGGAACTGCAAACACCTCCTACAGTTCCCGAGGTAGTTAAGGCCGATGCTGGTTTTCCCACCAAGGTGGACAAGCCAACTGACAACACCTCCCAGACCCCATCTGCTGCTCCAACAGGTCGAAAGCAGGGTCAGGGAGGTCAACCAGACAAAACAAAAAACCCTACACAGGACAAACTGCAACGCAGAACTCCGACAACTCAAACACATCACCAAAATAAAAGTCCCGACTCAAAGAACACCAGTCAAACACATCCAAAAAGTACAAAAATACCTGGCCCACCAAACACAAATATGGGGGGAAAATCTACTAACACCAATCAAATTCTGAAACGTGACAAACATAAAGTCACGAATAGAGCCCCGTTAATAAGATAACATCTATGACTGAACAAACTCATTCCATGGACAACATAGTTCAGTGGAATTGCAGAGGTTTAAGAGCAAATTTTGATGAAATAAAAATATTGACATCTGAACATAGGGCCAGCATCCTATGTCTCCAGGAGACTTACTTAAAACCATCCGACAACATTACTATCAGAAATTATCATATGTATAACTCATATGGAGACATTGTCCATGATAGGGCAATAGGTGGTTCTGCCATTCTGGTCAGGCAGGGCATAATACATACTTGCCTTAATCTGACCACCACTTTGCAGGCAACTGCCGTCCGCCTAACGTTACGTAGAACGATTACCGTGTGCTCCCTTTACTTGTCACCGAGTTCCCGGGTGACCCTACAAGATCTAAATAACCTATTTGACCAATTACCTGCCCCCTCCATTATTCTTGGAGATTTTAATGGTCACAGCCCTTTATGGGGTAGTGCAGACCTGAATAGTAGAGGTGAACTGATAGAGGACTTTATAAATGGAAATAATCTTTGTGTCTACAATGATGGGTCAGATACATTTCTACATTCAGGACATGGCACTTACTCTGCTATTGACCTAAGTATAAGTGACCCAAATTTGTTTTTAGATTTTGAATGGAAAGTACTAGAGGATACACATGGAAGTGATCATTTCCCAATCCTATTGAAATCGTTAGATGTTGGTCCTAACTCCGGTTTATCAAGGTGGAAATTCAATAAAGCAGACTGGAATCTCTTCTCAGAACTCTGCAACAAAAATATTACCCAACAGAAATATGCAGATTCCGATTCCCCTGTAGACCATTTCACAAAAGATATTATAGACATAGCAAATAAAGCGATACCGAAATCTCAAGCCAATCCTCACCATAGCCCTAAACCTTGGTTTGACACAGAAGTCAAAGAGGCTATCAAAGCCCGCAAAAAAGCATTACGTGCCTTTAAATCTCGCCCAACATCAGAAAATCTAAATCAATTTAAAATCTTCAGAGCAAGAGCGAGAAGGATAATAAGACAAAAGAAAAGGGCTACCTGGCAAAACTATGTCTCTAAACTTAATACCCGTACACCTAGTTCAAAAGTATGGAAAATGATAAAGAAGATACAGGGTAGAGATACATCCACACATATTCAACATCTTGTCATCGACGAAGAAGAGATAACCACAACTGAGGAAATTGCAAATAGAATAGGTGACCAATTCGCATTTAACTCCTCATCGAACAATTACACCCAAGAATTCCAACAATTTAAAGAGAGGGCCGAGCGACAAAATTTGAATTTCCAGTCTGATAACTCTGAAGCATATAACATGCCCTTCTCCGTGGAAGAGCTCATAGCGGCATTGAATAAGGCTAAAGACTCTGCTACTGGAGCAGATGAAGTTCATTATCAACTACTAAAGCATCTACCGGAAGGAAGCCTTAAAATTATGCTTCAGATTTATAATAGAATATGGGACTTTGGTACATTCCCAACGCTGTGGAAGAAAGCGATAGTAATACCAATCCCAAAACCTAACAAAGACCTCAGTGATCCACTTAACTATCGTCCGATTGCACTCACCAGTTGTCTTTGTAAGACCATGGAAAGGATGGTTAACAATAGACTAGTATGGTATTTGGAATCAACTGAAGCCATAACAGAATATCAGTGTGGTTTCAGGTCCAAAAGAAGTACATTGGACCATTTAGTATCATTAGAAACCTACATAAGAGATGCATTCATTAAGAAAGAACATGTAGTTGCAGTATTTTTTGACCTAGAAAAAGCTTATGACACCACTTGGAAATTTGGAATTATGAAGGACATTCATGAAATGGGTCTCCGGGGAAGGCTTCCTCACTTTATAAATTCATTCCTTCAAGATCGAAACTTCCAAGTCAGAATAGGAAGCACACTATCCAACAATTTTAACCAAGAAATGGGAGTTCCTCAGGGAAGTATTCTCTCTCCGACATGTTTTAATATTAAGATTAACAACATAGTCCGACATATCAAGGAGAATATCAAGTGCTCTCTATACGTTGATGATTTCCTTGTTGCTTTTAAGTCAACCAAAATGACAAGTGTGGAACGACAACTGCAACTTAACCTAAACAGGTTGCAAAAATGGTCATATGAGAATGGTTTTAAATTCTCCAAAAATAAAACGGTGTGTATGCACTTCTATCCTCCCAGAAGCTTTCAGCCGGATCCAATCCTAATGTTAGAGAATTCGAAAATCAAAGTAGTAAACCAGTACAAATTCTTAGGAGTTTTACTGGATTCTAAATTCTCTTTTATTCCACATATCAAAGAACTTAAAGCTAAAGGTTTAAAATCTCTTAATCTTCTCAAAGTAGTCAGCAAGCTCAGTTGGGGTGGAGACACCACTGTATTGCTACGACTATATAGGGCTATAACCCGATCACGTCTCGATTACGGGAGTATTGTATATGGATCAGCAAGACCGTCCTACCTCCGATGTCTAAATACAGTACACCACCTGGGCATTCGCCTGTGTCTTGGAGCATTTAGAACATCGCCAATAGAGAGTCTATATGTCCTTGCGAAAGAACCACCATTGTCACTACGGCGTATAAAACTTTCGCTGCAATATTTTGTTAAACTGGCAGCATGTCCAACAAATCCGGCTTTTTACCCGGTATTTCAGCCAAAGTACCAACAAATTTATATGACTAAACAAAGTGTTATAAAACCCCTAGGGCTTAGAATGAAACCCTACTACGACATAATAAACAAAGACAACTGCATAGTTGCTGAAGTGCAGGTTCCATCCATATCTCCGTGGACCCTGCCTTCACCAATTTGTATTCTAGACCTGACAAGTCTTAGAAAATCTTCTACAAGTCCCCTGGAATACCAGAGTAAATTCCTCATAATAAAATCCCGGTATCCATCATACAAGTTTCTTTACACGGATGGGTCCAAAGATGGACTTCTGACTGGTTACGCAGTCACCTCCGCAAAGACAAGTTACTGTAATGAACGTATACCTGATGTGTGCTCGATATTCACAGCGGAACTGACAGCTATCTACAAGGCGGTAGAAATGGCAGCCAACTCAGAAACTAACAATTTTGTAATTTGCTCTGACTCAAAGTCTGCATTGCAGGCAATAGCCAACAAGCAGATGGAAACCCCTCTTGTATTAGACATTCTTTTTACCTTAGCAGCAATGAAAGAAAACAAGGATATTATATTTTGTTGGATTCCAAGTCATGTTGATATCAAAGGAAATGAGATGGCTGATCTTCATGCGAAGAGAGCCTTAAGTAAAAACTTAATGGACTATGTTGTCCCTTATACGGATTTTAGAAAGCATATCAATGATTTTACCAAGTATAGTTGGCAAGTACGATGGAATGCTTGCCAACGAAACAAGCTACGCACAATACTACCACACGTCATGAAAGATATAAAAATTGATGTGAACTCACGCAGAGAGCAAATCGTAATTCATAGATGTCTTATAGGGCACAGCAGATTAACCCACTCACACTTATTAAACAATGATGCAGCACCAATATGCGAAGGGTGCCAAGTACCACTTTCGATCAAACATATCTTGATAGAATGTAATAACAATCTACATCACCGATCCTTTCAATCAGGTAATCTCAAACACTTATTCTTAGAAAATTCAGCGTCCAGTATAACACGGTTCCTCAGAGATAACGACTACTTCTACAAATTATGAGAAATTAGTTCCAGGATAATCTATCTAACCAATGTTGCCTCTAAATAGCCCACACTGGTGCTGATGGGGCGTAAAACACAAACTCACTCACTCACTCACTCCAAAAATGCTTCAAGCAGAGATTTTGATGCGTTGATTGATTTCTTAACAGGTGAAGTGGAGCAAAAGGTAAGGATGGGATTTCAATTACCCCTATTGTTTGCATTACATTCCCAATGGTAGGGGGTGGTGATAAATCATGGAAAAAATCAAATTGCTGATAATCAAATGGAAACTACTTAGGTTTTGTTAAGGGTGAGAAATGGTTTCCAAAAAGGTATAATACATTTCTGTAGCATTATTATTGGTCCCTCCCAAGACCGATTGAAAGTTTTGTTAATTTTCGGTAGTATTTTGGTTACTTGCGAAGTCGCGGTTTGCTATATCTTTCGCCTAGTGATGTTCAGGTTAATTTTATTAATACCATTGGCTTCAGTATGAAAAGAGCTTTCATTTGAATACCAACATGACCAATCTACCCCGTTTTTCAGGTGCAATGTACTGATAAATGCAACGGGATAAGCTACAAAGTCAGTTCTCTTGTGGTAATTATATGGCTCTTGTAGAAATGTCGGCTAAAAATTTGAAAATCAAGTTTCTTTATCTATGGGAACTAAGAAAAACATATTTTATATAACTAGTAATACTGTTTTTTTTTTTTGGTTAAACTTATATAGCCACCTGGTGATGTTTATTGAGTGTGATTTGAAGTGGCAGATAAACCGCTGAGGGGTTGGGTACCACCTATATTTTTATGTGATTATGTCTGTATATGTTAATTGTACCTGTCACTATAAAATAAAAGTCAATCAATCAATCAATCAATATCAGTTTCTTGCCCAAAAATTGATGTTTATATATTTTCTGATAAAATCTGCTTGTTCAATTCAATGTGGTGGATAAGATTCCATCTGACACACGAAAGTATCAATTTTGCCCTATATCATGTATATCACCTGGTATTTGACATCGAGTTATAATTTACAGGTTTATTTTCATGTCTATTACAGTATCACTTTTAGGTCCAGGGATTCTGTGCTTTAAAGCCATATGAGCAGTGGTTCATGTAATAAATCCTAAGTAAATGAGGACATGACTGATGTTTATTTGTCCAATCAAAGAATCCATATTTCACTCTTATTTAGTCCAAAATTGTAGTCAAAACTAAATGAGAGGTCATTTCTTTGCATCTTGGGACTTGGGTCATACAACTCATCACAGTCTGTCACTTTGATATAGTTATATATATAATAGTAAAACATGAGGACCAGTTCTCTGTGAAACATGCACTTTCTGACTCATGATAGCCAATGAAGTGTCACCTTCTCTACTTTCAACATGTGAAACATAGAGGCTGTTTGATTACATGTAGTCATGATCAAGAGAAGGCCATTTGACTTGTCATAACTGTTTTTAGAGTGAAAATCAGGTGGTTTGGTGTATGTACCTAACAAGAAGATTAGGAAAGAAGCAGGTAACTGTTAATGACGTGGCAATGCCAGTTTGCAAATAGAAGAGAAGAAAACACATTGTTCCGACAGACCGCCAATCTGCAAACAGCTCTAATGAAAACATACAAGCAGTACCATCTCTACTAATTATGAACTGGCTCCCAAGATGGTACCAAAAAGTAATAGTAAAGAGACACCTGGTCCCATTCAGCTGCTAATTGACAGAATTTTAATGACAAGTTTCTAGGTTTCTTCATCTCCTTGGTGTAAAGGAATTTTTGATGAAGATTATGAAAACATGCCAGCATAGCTTTAGAAATGTCATGGAAACTTATCAGTTTAACATAATTTAATTAATACCTATACAGATTTTAAAATCATACCCATTCGACATTGTTACACGATGCTGAGTACTGACTCAAATATTATTCACTACTAAATTACCTATCAGCTTGCCATTTCAGTGGGATCTTTGAAATGTCTTTATAGGCAAGTGTTTTATGGAAACATATGAATTGCTTTCATTGCCTTAATTAGTGTCTGTCACTGCCTGATGAATTTTTGACCTGCAGAAGAAACACAAAATTAGTTCTGCTTTGTTAATCTTTATAAATTACCTGGCAATTTTGACAATTGTCTCAACAGGAATTTTGTGTAAAACAGTTTCTAGACCCAAAAAGCAAGGCTACATTCCATTAGCTGCTCTATGATGTCTTTGCATCAGTACTGTTATTACAGGCCTGAAAAGGATAAACCGCCATTCCGGAATTTTATCCGCAGTGCAGGATGATGGATACAAATGCTTGATGCTTTTAATGTCCATAACTTTTAGACATATAAAAAGGAATTTATTTTCCTCTCTGAAAAAATGAATAGAAGATGACCTGCCATTGGGAGGTAATTAATTTTGAATTACGGCAGAAATAGGATTAAATGCTTCTCGGCGGCCAACTTTTCATCCATTTTTTGCAGCCATCTTTGATTCTACAAGCAGTTACATCAGAAAAGGATGTTAAAATTCATAAACATATTCTATGCACCTAAATCTCCAAGAATAGGCATGTTTAGCAATTTTGCATGCAAGCTACACGGGGAACAGACTCTCATTTTAATTGTCTGATTATGATTGTGATAGTTCAACATTGTATTATAATTCAAATGCTTAAAAGTGGTCAAATATACATCAATGCATATCATGTTGGTACTCATTTGAAAGCTCTCTTTAAGACAAAGACAATGGCACCATTCTCAATGGAATAGCCGTTACCTACATCAAGTAATCAATGACCGCGATTTCGAAAAACGTAATAATTTTAGCTCAAAAGTTTATTATCTTCAGATGAGCTTGGGAGGGATCAAAAATGACGCTACAGCTATGTGTAATACATCAATTTGCTGCATTTTTCTGTCTTAACAATGTTTGGATAGTTTCCATTTGAAATTTTAAAGTTCATTTTTATCACCACCCCCTACCAATGGGCAAATGTAATGCCAACTATTAAATTGATGAGATGGGCCATTAATAGTTTTTTGACTCTCATCAGGTCTTCAATAAGTTCTCCTTCCAGAGTGTTGATATCCTCCAGACTGTCGTAGTGGCAAACTGACCCAAAACATGTGAGGACTTTTTCTAGCTCCGAGTTTAGACAGGTCAAACAGCGCAACATCATACATTGTGCCCTTGTTTCTCAGCTCTGTTTATGTGAATTAGTTGCAAAACTGGCAAGGTCTTTCATTTCAACTGAAGTTTGAAATCTGTCATCGACAAATTTTTAAAAGAAAATCTTTCCCACCCCAGAGATTGTCTGATAAATTTGTGGATTTACAAAATGATGTGTGATTAAGTCAAGCTGAAACCTCTGTACTCACGGGCACTAAGACTAGCGACAGACATGCAGTAGCATAATGCTTACTGGGGTAATGGAAAGATTGCTGTTTGTTTGTAATATCTCAGGCTTGCCGATTAAATCAGTTACTTTATTCAGATAAAATTTTGGAGGTTCCAGCATTTGAAGTTATTAAATATAATTATCAGACATGTTGTTGACCATATCGTGAAGGAGCGGATGTTTCCAAGAATTAGTTATAGATAATTGTTTTCTTCAACATAATTTCTGCGAGCAGCA
The DNA here is from genome assembly GCA_026936325.1 of Platynereis dumerilii. Classification (NCBI taxonomy): domain Eukaryota; kingdom Metazoa; phylum Annelida; class Polychaeta; order Phyllodocida; family Nereididae; genus Platynereis; species Platynereis dumerilii. Next base: position 38,994,341 of record JAPTHN010000008.1, read on the forward strand.
GTGAAATATTTTACATTATTTTTATTTGTATAACATAATTTATGGAATATTGTCGCCCACATAATGTTTGGATTAAATCGTGGTTCAATTATGGCATTAGCCAGCCTAATTCATTCTATTTCCTAGCCAAGCATCTAAACAGGGTAAAAATGAACCAAAAAAGGTTTCCTGGAGACTAGAGATTAAATCAAATTGTGACTTCCTCATGTGATAATTAATCAAACATGCTTTTTTTGTTATTTCTTTAAAATTGCCAGAAGAGCAGAGAACTAACCGATGTTCTGCTGCAAGGCTCCAGTTAATTTCAGCCAAATTGACTTTTAGGATTCGAGCAAATTGTTCTGAAACTCATAAATATTCATTAACCAGGTAATGAATCAAATTTGCATAGTTATTATCAGTTATGATATTAAAGAGGGACAAACAAGCAAGGCGAAAATTGGGCTTAACGAACCGATCTTCATCAAGATTGTCTCCTCATTTCAATTTTCTTGCAGCTACTTAGACTGGAATTTGTGGGCCTGCCTATTCCTTTCTTTTTTTCACACTCACTATAATTTGTCATAAACTTGTGAAATATGTCTCTGGTTTGAAAGTATGATGTCCTGCAATCAGTCAGTAAAATCCCCGCAACAAATTACACCTACACAATAATATTTCATGACATGTTCAGTTCAATACTGGCTACACCTTCAATGATGTTCTATGACAGTTTGTACATTTGCCAAGCCTTACAATTGATCTTAACACGGTTTCATGATGAATTCCAAAGGCATAACAATTACACAAAGAAATTTACAATTACTTTTATGTCAAAACACAACCAGGCATAAGCCTTGAAAGAGCTAAATACGAATAGGACAAAACATATATCTCTTTGCTAGGATCATGTTTCTGTTATAATATTTTCAAAGTAGAAATATGATAAGTCTCGCCGTTTGCCAATTTAAAACTAAAAAAGAGTAAAAAAAATGAAATTCCAGATCAGAAACAACCATTCACTAGATATATACATATCACGGTTGATTAACTTTCTACAAGAAAGAATTCAATAATTTCTTGGAAAACCAATCATCATTTCTTTCTGCTATTAAAAAAAGGCAAATTCTATTGTCATAGGCTGACAGCATTTGTAGATATGTTAAATGAGGCAGAATATTTTGTTCCTGTGCCAAATTTGAGATGAAAGGGTTCAATTGCAGATGGTGTGAGATGGGAGGCTGTTCATTGAACATATTTAGAGCTGACAATCCAATGAAAGAGATTTCCTTCACACATGATCCTGTGGTGCAAGTTTTGTAGATGTTAGGCATAGTTGCAACAAATTGCCCTATACAGATTACTTAGTACCTGAGGGATATGCTTGGGGATGTGGTTCAGTCCAGTGGGATGACATTTTATGATTGGGATATCTATGAACAGATTGCCAGGGAATGACAGGAAGACAGAAGGAAAAGTACTGATAGATTAATTGATAAATGAATTGATACACACCTACATGTAGATTGATAGATAGATGGATACCAACCTCGACTGAAATTTGTGAGCTTGTTTTTGTCTTCACACGATGTACGTCCCACACAGTGACATTTCGCCTTGTAGCTCAGCTCCTATTGCACTTGGAGCTTTGGTTGATGGCTTGTCTTCTGATACCCCTATTACCTGGCCTCATTCCTATTTAACAATGAAATAACTGAGGTGTAATGGTAGGGCTACCCATGCTGCTAAAGTGTCAAATCTGTAAATCTGAATTTACAGAATTGCCCCTATTCTGGAAACTAAAACTACAGACTGATGCAAATAATACGCTGGAAATGTTTTTTTGGGTGTTCAACAAGTTTGGGAGGACTCCGGGTATGTTCAATTCACTTGAAATAATGTTTTGTGAAGTCAATTCCGATATTTTCAATTTTCTGGGGCAATTATTATTAGCAAAAAAAGCCAAATTCTGATTCCCAACATTTACCCGGAAATGGCTATATCGTAAATAAAAGCTACCAGTTTATGGTGTGTCATATCCAAAATGGCCTTCAAAGACAATTTAAGTATCTACTGAGCCTTTTGAAACCCAGGAAAAAAGAAAGCATGTGAAAAGGCTGAAAATATGCATTTTCATAAAAGCCGGAGTCGCCCTGCACAAAAGGCATACCACAAAATCTTTTTTGACCAATTTTCATTTTTTGGCCGTAACCAACTCTCTATACTACTGGCATATATTTAAATTCCACAAAAGGTTTTTTTTCAGCCGACCCTTCTATCTATACATTTTTTTATCTCTTTCATTTATTTGTCTGTCCAGCAGTATATATGTGGCCCAATTTCTGTTTGCAAACTTTATGAATCCATACAAGCTCATATTAACACAAGTCATGGTCTAACACATTCACATCATTGTCACCATGACTGAAACCTCTTATGATATATCTACTCATTCTATTGGCTATTTAAACCAAGGTCATGTTCATCTTCTCAAGGCCATGCGGGAGACCCAAGGTTCCGAAGTAGATGAGCCAGAATCAACCATGAGCCATCACAGAGCAAGTCGCGCTGGGACCATTAAGAACAGATATGAGACGCACATGCAGGTTAAAGATCCTTACTTGCATAGAGTAAATATCAAACGCCAAGGGTTGAGGTATGCTGCTCTTCATTTCACCATATAGGTATACAACAAAGATACAATTCAATTGTGTTATCTGGCAACCATTCAAATGAAATAATAAAAACTTTGGCATTGACATTTACGCTGTCTATACATAGGCTGTAATCAATAATGTGACCCACCCACACCTACTCTCACAAAAACTGAATCAGTCAACACAGTCTTGTGAGTTTTGGCCTCATGATTTGCTCAAATCACTCGGTTTTCAATCAATTGTATGGAATTTATCTGCCATTTCGGCAAATCATCAGTATTAACCATGTAAAAAAAGGTCTAAACTCACAAGACTGTGAATCTCCATTTTTCAAACATTTAATTTTGTATTTTGATTTTTGTACCTTCACTTTACCTGTTGAGAAATCAATCAACACATCAAAATTCTCCTTAAAGCTTTCTTGGAAGTTGGCCAAACAGCTGGCTCCTTTTCACACCCTGAGACACACGTACTGAGTCTGGATGACCTGGGGGTTATCTGGTGCATGGGACCAATCCAGGTTTCCTTCATCGCATTGACATGTGTGTGTATCTATAGGACACAGTAGAGTATGTGCAATGCTATGCGCTTTCACTGCAAGTAGAATGCCTGAAGCTACGCCAATACACAGCCCACACTAGGCTCATACCAGCATATGCATTTTATGAAAAACCAGACACTGGTTGCCCAATTCATACAAAACCGTCTTTTTAATATGCAATGTTTGAATTATTTGTTACATGCAATATTTAATGGTATAATTTTCTATACAAATTAGTTTTGCTATACTGAGATTCAAAAGATTCTCAGTTCAATGCTAACAATAATTCCTATAGGTGGAAAGTTTCCACCCATTGGCATGAGTATATCCACTGGAAAAATCACAACAACAGCAAAAACCATTGTTAAGACAAAAGACATAAAATAGACACATTATTCATTGTGGAGAAAATGAACCCGGAGGACCAGCGAACATATTACAATCATCATTTTACATTTCAACATTGCAACTGTGTATACTCTGTTACAAAATAAATATATGACTACTACTACTAAATCTAATTCATGTACAAAGAAATAAAAATGGAGGTAAACATTTCAACAACTTAGAAAAATTTACTGGCACCGACAGGGAAAGGAGGCAAGGTACTTGACATTCAACCAGATTTCTAAGAATGTATGCATGGGAGAAAAGAGGGAATGAGCACAATGTCAGAAAACAGCAGAGCAGATGTGAGAGGGGCATGCTTCGTGCATGTCTCCTGCATCTGAAGAGGGTCCATTCGATATTGCTGCAAAAAGAAGAGTGTTGTGAATCTCTTATCTCCCATGATCATATCGACCCAGTATCGGGCACCTTTGTAGAATTCGTTCAAGAAGTTTGGCCCCCAGACACATCTGGCCCGACATGCAGGATTCTAAGAAAGCAACAGTTTTATTATTATTAAATTGTCTTACAAAAGCTGTCTCCAGCTAAATTGGTGGCATAATGGTTAGTTATTTATAATACATTAAAAATACTGCATAAAGTTTTCACTGCATTTTTCGAGATTTTAGTCCTAAATAAACAATCAGACATGTTGTTTACTACATTATAAAGGAGCAGATGTTACCGAGAACGAAATTTGTTTATTTTTTATATAAAATCATAGCCTAGGAAATGATGGGTGCTTCAATTTTAGCAATAGCCAGCCAATTCATTCTATTTCCTGGCAAGGCATCTAGACAGGATGAAAATAAAACATTTTTCTCTTAGCAACTATGGATTATCAATCAAATGTCATTTTTTCATGTGACAATCATTCAAACAGGCATTTTTTCTGATTGGTTTAGAATTGCCAAAAGAGCAGGGTATTAACCAATGCTCTGCTGCAAGACCCCAGATAACTTCAGCCAAATTGAATTTTTATGATTCTAGCAAATTGTTCTGAAACTGATAAATATTCATTAGCCAGATGATGAGTCAAATTTGCATAGTTATTATCAGTTATGATATTAAAGAGGGACAAACGAGCAAGGTTAAAACTGGGCTTAACGAACCAAGCTTCACCAAGATTGTCTCCTCTTTTCAATTTTCTTGCTGCCACTTCGACTGGAATTTTTTGGCCTGCTCATTCCGTTCTTTTTTTGTCATGCTCACTTTTATTTGTGATAAACATGTCTATGGTCTGAAAGTACGCTGCCATGCAATCAGTCAGTTGAAATCCCTGCAACAATTAGACCTACACAATAATTAAAATTTTAATAATTTATTTAGGTGGTTGTAGGTTTGCCAAGCATCTAAACACAGTCTAATAACGAATTCTAAAGCCATCAAAGAGCTAAATACAAACAGGATAAAACATACATTTCTTTGCTAGGATCATGTTTCTGTTATAATATTTTTGAAGTAGAAATATGATTAGCCTTGTCATTTGCCAATTAAAACTAAAAAGAAGTAAAAAATGAATTTGCATATTAGAAATGACCACATAATTCACTTCATACATATCTTTATTTTATTTTTTCTTTTAATCGGTCTAGATTTCCTCCCTACATTTTACTGACCACATATCTATCCCACCAGTATCTCTTGCTTCCCTAAACCTGTTGAGAAATCAATAACGAAATCAAAACTCTTCTAACTGCCTGTACACTCGATATGCAAAAAAATTAGTATACCTTCACACAGACTTTGGCACTCTATGAGTCACAATTGCCAATGAAGTTTTTCTTCTCTGTACTGGTTGATTAACTTTCTACAAGAAAGAATTTGATAGTTTCTTGGAAAACCAATCATCATTTCTTTCTGACATAAAAAAGGCAAATTCTGTGGTCGTAGGTTGACAGTTTTTGTAGATATGCTAAATGAAGCAGAATATTTTGTTTCTTTGCCAAATTTGAGATGAAAGGGTTCAATTGCAGATGGTGTGAGATGGGAGGCTGTTCATTGAACATATTTAGAGCTGAAAATTCAATGACAGAGATTTCCTTCACACATGCTCCTGTGGTACAAGTTTCGTAGATATTAGGAATAGTTGCAACAAGTATATTTATCACTAGTGTAGTTTGAGTTTAGTTTGAGTTTGAGTTTATTAAAAAATATAATCAGAGGCATTACATAATTTATGACGAATATATACAGATTGATACCACTACAGGTATATTGAATCTGTATTTACAAATACATGTAAAATGTTACACTATTGCATATATATAGTCGCAAAAAAAAAGAGAGTATGTCTTATTAAATTCCACCAAATTATTAAGTATGACACAGTATGAATATACAATGTATTTATATACCAAGTACATCAGTAAAATTTTCTTCAGTCTGGGTTACAGTACTACTGATATGATACTGAGAATAGTATAAATTGTTTAGTGTGAAATGTGAAATGTAGGGCACAATATATTACCTATCTCAAAGAATTAGTTAATAGATGACATTTAAGAAGTTTCTTAAAAGAAAAAAGTGAGCATCTACATGTTATCTCATTTCTTAGCACATTATTCCAAATAGACACTCCTTGAAAGCGTATGGTTTTCTGAAACACGGCTGACTGACATAAGCCGCTACGGAGCTGGTGTCTCTGTCTCGTATGGTATCCATGATAATCAAGGTTATGAGTAAAAAAGGAAGAAAAGTGACCAGGCAGCATGTCATTGTGAAATTTATACATAAATATAGCCACCATGTATTCATAAAGTTTGTATATATTCAAGATATTAAGTTTCAAAAAGAGGGGTTCAGTGTGAGCCAGGTATGGTGATCCTGTAATAATCCTAACAGCTTTCTTCTGTAGTCTAAACAAGCTAAGTAAAGCCGTACTATTTGAGTTGCCCCATACTTCAATACCAAAATATAAAAATGGATGAATGAAACTATGATAAAGAATGCGGAGAGATGATTGTAGAAGTACTTTCCTTGCTTTACAGGGTCTCAACATGTGGGACCCATGATAATTTTGAGTCTAAGATTACCCCAAGAAATTTTGTTTCATTAACACATTGTATTTTTTCACCATTGACAAGCAAATCTACATTATAATTACAAGTTTTTCGCTGAGAAGTGAAAATAATGAAATGTGTTTTTTTTACATTAAGTGAGAGTTTATTACAATTTAGCCAAGATAGTACTTTAATAATTTCATTATTCAAAGTATTCATCATAATATTTATATCATTTCCAGAAAGGAATAAATTAGTATCATCTGCAAAGAGTATTTGATACATTTGCCAAGTCATTTACATATAGTAAGAAAAGGAGAGGGCCCAAAATAGATCCCTGAGGCACTCCACATGTAACCTCTTTATATTCAGATGAAACGTCATTGAAAAACACAAACTGTTTACGATTACTGAGGTAATCCCTGGTCCAATCCAAAGCAGTCCCTCTGACTCCGTATTTGTACAATTTATCAAATAGAATTTCATGGTTTATCGTGTCAAAAGCCTTACTTAAATCTAAGAATAGACCAATTACATATTCACCTGCATTAATAGCTGAAGAAATTTTATCTACTAACGTTAAAAGTGCATAAGTGGTGTTATATTTCTCCTGGAATCCAAATTGAAATTTGTAAAGAATGTTTTTTTTATTAATGAAATCGAGTATTCGTTGGTACATAATTTTTTCAAAAACTTTAGATAAAATTGGGAGTACAGACACTGGTCTGTAATTGTTGACCTTAGAGTAATCATCACACAAACAACCTTGGCAATTTTCAAGTTGTTTGGAAATATTCCTTGATTAAGTGACAAATTGATAATGTGAGTCAGAGGGATAGCTAATGAATTAGAATTACATTGAATACACCATGAAGTAATTCCATCCCACCCAGGACTTGTGTGTTTAAGACCAGCTATTTTTCTTTTCACTTCAGTTAAAGTAGCATCTGACACAAACATGGATTGGTCACTGGCTGAACGTATAAAATCAGTTGGTCTTAGGCTGGATGTGGGTATCTTGTTTGCGAGACTGGAACCTATGTTTACAAAATAATCATTAAATTTATTTGTGCTGTCGTCGGTAATATTGTTATCAATTTCAAATTTATTACAAGATTTTCTACTCTGATTTTTGTGCAAAATTTCCTTCATGATTTTCCAAGACTTTTTAATATTATTTGAACATGACGATAATCTCTCTTGGTAGTACTCCTTCTCTCTTCTCCTCATTAACCTGGATAGCATTGTCTTAAAATTTTTATAATTTGTAATGTTATGATCGTTAGGAATCTTCAATGATTTCAAGTACAACTTATTTTTTGTCTTAATTGAGTTCTTGAGGCCTTCAGTTAACCAAACTTTTCTATTATAATAATTTTTAGTGGTACTTTTAAGGGGAAAGGTGGTATTAAATAATTTGAGGATTTTTCTATGAAACAAGGAGAACGATGCATTGCAATCTGCCAAATCCAAAACTTCATCCCAATTAATCTCCTCTATCTTTGCAGCAAACAACTTTTTGTTAGCCTTTGAGAAACATCGAAATTTATATATTGTTTCATTATTATTTACTGAGCCTGCTGTATTTATGCTAAAAATAGGCAAATGATCTGATATATCAGAAAACAATATACCATTCAATAATTTTTTGTCAAATATATCATTAGAAAATATATTATCTATTAATGTTGCGGAAGAGTAGGTAATTCTTGTAGGCTTGTTGATCAATGGGAAAAGAGAGAAGGAATATAAGACATCAAGAAAATTTGATGTTTGTTGATGAGTCTCATGATTTAATTAATATTAAAATCCCCCATAAGATATACAATCTTATTTTCATGTCTTATTTTACCTAGAGACATATTCAATTCATTTGTAAACAATTCTATATCAGTACCTGGAGGTCTATAAATAACGCCTACTATAATATTCCTCTCACTTTTCATACTTTGTTTAGGTAATTCAATGAATATTGACTCAAAATAATTCTTAAATATATTTAGATCATTCCGCAAAGCATAGTTGATTTCAGATCTCACAAAGATACTCACACCACCTCCATTTCTGTCGTGTCTATAGGCATGTTCACCGAAGTAGCCGTTAAGGTCTGCAAGATTTATATTGTTTGTATTCAGCCAAGTCTCAGTAATTCCTATAACAGTAAATCTTGTATTCAAACTGGATAGATAATTTCCAAATGTATGGAGATTCTTGGGGATACTCCTAATGTTGGTATGCATAATAGAGAAATTATGTGATGAAATGGTATTATTTGAGCATAAATCATTAAAGCTGCCTTCTAAGTGATAGCTACATGATTGAGTATTTTCTATACAATTATAGTCATTAAAATAATTTAAGTCAGGATTGGCATCCTCAAAAAGATTATGAGCATGACCATCTAGTTCATCTTGTCAATCGAATGGATTAAAAACCATGCTAATATATCACAATTTTTGAAGTCAGAGGAGAAAGACCTTACCACGGCATTGAAATCGTCATCAGTTTCGACGTGATTAAAGGGGAGTTCAGTTGAATACATACAGAACAAAACCATACGCTTTCAAGTCGATGAGTGAAGATGGAATCTGTGACTGTAACTTGATTAGGCAAACAAGAGAGATGTACTCTGGAAGAACAAAAAGAACATAATAAAGTACGGGAATGATTGAGAACCCTACCTAAGCAAATCTTACACCTAATTATCATCCTGTATCAAATGGTACATTTGATATCAAAGCTAAAACAGCTAAAAGTAGAACGTATCTGCAACCCAGACTGAGTGTATGACTACAATGATTCAATGCATGGAAATAAAGTGAAATATATGCTAATAATTGGTAAATAAATTCAAACATTTTTATGGTTACACAGAATAGAACTAACATGGTAAGTCTAATTAATTACCTGTACATACAGCGTGTTAGAGCAATGTATGCAGTTTCCAATCATTATAAATCCTTTTTAGCAGCGCAGCTGCTCTTACCCCTAGAATTTTTCTACAAACTCTGACCATATAGGCGATCGCACTGTTGCACCTATCACTTTGAAACTTGCCATATGGTCTCATCATGAGTTTATCTTGCTTCCATCAACTTTTGGTAAAATTCTGTGACAATAATTTTTTATTTACTCAACTAAAAAGCTACTTTTTCCCGGGAAATTTAAATGATTGTACATGGTGAGCTGCTGCTGCTCTGCAGCTGCACTGACAACCAGACACTGTGTACACACCAAGTGACCTAATTCAGGAGTTTTCTTGTTTACATTTACCTGGTTCTCATATACAGAGCTAACAACAAACTTTCACATGTAGCCAGTATGCTATCTTATAGTACAAATAATACACATCAAAATTAGAAGTCAATCAGTTACGTAAGTTTGCTTTGAGATTAGGCAGTTTTAGTACATTTTAGTGCATTTTTTACTAGAATTTAAAGCCCAAGTTGTACTGTTCATTGGTCAGTGGGTTGCCACTCCAAACTCATCAGTGACAGATTATTCAGGCCTGCGCTGCTTAAAGTGCTTGCACGTTATTTTTGTAATTGAAACAGTGCAAGCGATAGTGTAATGTGAGAGGTCAGAAATGTGTCTTTGTAAAGGCATAGTACACATAGTTTGTATCCTACATATAGAAAAACATACATATAAAACCACACTCCAACTTCAGGCAAACAAGCGCTTTTTTAAATCATTCGGCCATGGAATGTATCAGTGATTTGGCCCTGAAAGTATTTGAATGTCTACACTAGAGCCCAGAACCGATGACATCACAGCACAGCAGCTGACTTGCCTTTAAGTCAGCTGGGTTGAAAATGCAGCTTGAAGCCAATTAATTGACTTGTAACTAAGGCAATTGTGGCCTTATTTGTAAGAGAATCGAGTGCACTTTGTTAATTGCAATTTAGAATTTACTTATGTGTGTCAGGATTGCAATTTGCGGTTGTTATTGATTGCATGTAACACCTTTAACTTCAGCCTCTTTTGAGATTGTGAATGGTTAATAAATATGTATGTGAATATATCATTAAATCAATATTTTATCAAGTCAGTTGACAAAAGTTAGCTCTAGTTATAGCCAACAAAATTGAGATAGCTGAAAAATCAGCCACAATTCATTCAAGTCCGCTGACTAAAGGAGTAAAGCTGGTTGACAGGGTTCGGGGCTCTTGTCTTAAATCTCCTGCCTCCATATAACTTCACATTCACAGAGTGTATAGTCATCTTTTATTCTTTTTTAAAATTTTCCATGTCACACCGATTACTGCAACCACTTTGTTTTGTTGTTCACAATTTCCTATGTTGTACTTAATGTAATGATATATTATACAAGTAGATTCAGTTATCAGACCTCCACAATTCAATATTTTGTGGTTGACTCATGGTCAAATAGTTGCCAAGCACTGTATTCAGTCCTGCACACAAAGATACAAATCTCAAAGATACAATCTTAATGATCTATTATTTAAACGGTTTTGCACTGACGGAGGGAATAACAATAAGCTGAGCTGACATAAAATTATCATGGTTTGGCATTCAGCATGCCACATGTCTACACTTGTTACAGTCAAACTCAAACTAATCAATGATAACCTGTGTGTTAAGTGTAAAGAATTGGGCTTTGGCCCATTGTTGAGTTTGATGCAGTGACTCATTCGAATTTATAGTAGTCCATCTATAGGAAAGCTGTACTAGATGTGGTGCTTCATTGCACTGATTTTAATTTTGAAACAGTAGATCAATTTTTAGTCAAATATGCTGCTTTTCTGTGTCAAAACAGGGTGTGATAAACGGCTAATGTTTCTGGCTAAAGCCTGAGAAAATGTTTGCCATGCCAAATTGTGTTAGTTCCATTCTCCTGGTAAATAATTTTATAAAATTCAGTCTAATCATCTCATTGTAACAGGCTTTGATGAGGTTTTTTGTGCATTTTAAAATTTATCACAAATTTTGCCCCTGTGAAGCAAGTATTTCATAACTTTGTAAAACGATAGATAAAGTTGGGTAAATTATCAGACAACACATGCATAGAATATTTGTTAGTATCTTCTTCACTTCGAAGTTGAAACCCTTGATATTACATGAAAATTCTTTGCAATTGGCCAATACGTAGAACAGTAATGTTCATGCTTACACTGTAATATATTTTAAGTACATAAAATTTATGTTGGGTGTTTAATGTAGGTTATCTAGCATCCAAAATCAGTCAGTCTTTGTATTGTATTGTATTGTATATATACTATCAGTCATGCACTGCAATGCAGGCACAAAATTCGTGGTGAGCCTTCCACAATGATACAGCTCAGGGCAGCCATAGTACGGCGTCCATGGGCAGAGACAAGGGGAACATTGCCCAAGGTTCCCATGCCGTAGCATTCTCCAGTGTTGGTGACCGCCGTATGATGATGAGTGAAGAGAAGACTGTGAGTCTGGTACATACCCTATTAATTCAGGGATGTCCAGGGTCTTTCAGTTGCCCCAGCACAGAACACTGGATACAACCCGCCTCCATTTAATGTCCTATGGGCTCGGACCAAATTGAGTTCTAGGAGTGGGATTCGAACCCACGACGTCACAGCCAGTGGTAGCACAAACAATCACCTTTAACCATTAGGCCACGGGGAACTCTTTAATTGTATAGAACGAAAAAAAAACCATAAATTCCTCATAAAAACAAAAAAAGTTGATAATGCATCATAAAGTTCAATAGTGAGGTAGTTTCGACTACTATTATTTGGGATAGACGGGCGGAGAAGGACAGAAAGACAGAAGGAAAAACTATAAATAGATAATGGTTGGTTTTTTTGTAATATCCCAGAGATCTTTGATCAATGATCATAGATGTATTAATGTGGTATTTTTAGAAATTCTAGGCCTACCGTCATTCATTCACAGTTAGTTGATTACTTTAACAGAAATGATTTGTTTTACGAAAATCAATATGGTTTTAGAAACAGCCACTCTACTGAATTTGCTGCTTTGGAGCTGATAAGCAGAGTCATTGATACGCTTGATAATAATGAAACGTCATTAGCTATATTTCTTGATTTATCAAAGGCGTTTGATAACATTGATCATAACATTCTACTGCACAAGTTGCATTACTATGGCATAAGAGGGCAGTCTTTAGAATTAATGAGAAATTATCTGAACAAGCATCATCAGTACATTTCCTTTGATAATCACAACTCGTCATTATTGCCTATAACTATATATATAAATTTTATTAGACATTTAAATATCAAAAATGATACATATGTCAGGCAAAAGCAATTAAGAACAACATAGGCTAAAATAATAATAAAAACATAGAATACACCCCGATAAATCCACAAAGGTTGCATACATACAATACATATACAATACATACATAACATAAAATAGTTGTTTTAAGTTAATACAGGTTCCAGCCACCCAGTTAGTCGAATAATTAAGAAATAGAAATATACACATATTAGTCAATGTTTTTCAGGTCCTGTACTTCAGATACATATATATATATTGTATAATATTATAAATTTTGTTCATTGACCATTAATTACCAGTTAAGATTATTATTAAATATATAAATATAATAATTAATAAAAAAATTTAGGAGAGTTATCTAGGACATTATAAAAGTAATCTAATGATTTAATTTATTGTTACACAACCAGTTTTAAAATAACTAATTAAGGAGTCACATTGCACATACTGATGTTACATGTTACATATATACAAATAGAGATATGGTGAATTGGTAAATAGACATTTATAACACAATTGTGTGCATCATGTTAAGCATTCATTTACTTCTATTATATACAGAACATTATTTACAAGCATAATCATGTGGATGCAGGAGATATCTGTTTTACACATCGGCTAATTGTAAGAACTTCCCTAGACTAATTAGTAATTCAGGTTCCTTGCATCTCATTATTTCAACAAATTTATTTTTATTATCCAATGACTGAAAGTTACCTATAAATTTAGACGCTGTTAAAAAGAGTTTATGTCGATGGCTTGCATTGCTGGGGCATACAGTCAAGCAATGTATTTCGTCTTCAGGTATATCCAAAGTACACTTTTCACAAATTCTCTCTGGGGCTGGCAATTTTGGCCTCTGATGTCGCCCTGTTTCAATTCTTAAGCTGTGTGAACTAGTTCTAAATCTAGCAATTTTGGTTAACATTTTGCGGTTAATTCTTAAGAGAAGGTAGGGTTCTAAACGACAGTCAGTTTTATAGAGTTTATATGTCCTTAGTTTTGGCTGTTGAATGCTATCATTTATTTAGGCGATTAGTTGCGCTTGTTCACCACCGTAAAGCTTAGTTTTAACATTACTAGACACATTTTCAGGGTTTTCAATATCACTGATGTCATATTCAATCTCGCAGCTATTTATTATGTGACATACTCTTCCTAACCAATTCTTTCTGTTACCATTCTTAAGCATGTCTTTTTGGAGGTTTAAGCATCTTTTCAGGATTTTTTCATTGCCCATTCTTTATAAACGAGACCAATAGTTTACCATTCTCACTTTTTGACGGACATGTAATTGGAATCTACCTGTCTCACCATAAACTGCCAAGGATGGTGTTTGTTTCCTTACACCTAACAAGCACTTCAAGTATGCAAGTTGTAAATTTTCAAGTTCGCTAACAGCTTTTATATCTGTCCATATTTCACTGTTAAATTCCAGAATAGGGAGAACATATGTGTCAAACATTTTCAAAGATAGTTGGGGATTGATATATCCAAGTGCCTGCTTGGAGTCTCCTTGTAATGCAAACAGGGCTTTTTGAGCTTGTGTTGCAAGATATTCTGTCATTTTGCTGTGTATATTACGTATATTTGTTAACATATGACCTAAATATTTAAAGTTGTCTACATTTTCAAGTTTTTCACCACTGTAAAATATACTACTAGATGTTCTACAACCAAATTGCATTACTTTGGTTTTATTGACATTAACAATAAGATGCCATTTTTTACAGAAGTTGTGCAATGAGTTAACACTATTCTGAAGGCATTCAGAGGAATCGGACATGAGAACAATATCATCAGCATATAAAATATGAGTCAATGTCAAATTACCAAGTGTTATTCCATCAGATTCATTCAGAAAATTGGATAGATCAGACATAAATTCATTGAACAATTTGGGACTAAGGATTCCCCCCTGCAACACCCCACATTTACTGTCAATAGCATCTCCTATTTTACCATTTTGATTAACTCTAGCTTTGGACTTGTCATACATGCTGACTATTATCCTGAGCATTTTGTCACCTATTTCTTGTTTCATGAGTTTGTAGTAAAGAGCATTTCGATTAATATAGTCAAAAGCTTTAGTGAAGTCTACAAAGCACAGAAACACAGGTTTACGTCTTGCTTGTTTGTAGCTTATAACAGTATCTAGAATAAATACACAATCTGTAGTGCTCGAACCAGGAGTAAAACCAAACTGGAATGGATCATCAAGATCAAGAGCATCATTTTTGTAATACAGCCTACTGTTAAGAATAGAGTCAAATATTTTCCCCATCACGACATTGATCGTAATTTTTCTGTAGTTATCCGGATCTGATCGATCCCCTTTTTTATGTAGAGCATTAATGAACCCTTCAGACCTTTCAGATGGATATTCACCCTTATCAAATATGTGATTAAGAACAACACAGAAAGGAACAACTAGTTTATCACTTGCATATTTATAGAACTCAGCTGGGATCCCATCAATACCAAACTGTTAACTGTTGGTGTCCCTCAGGGGTCCATTTTGGGGCCTTTGCTTTTTATTATATATATTAATGACCTGCATCTTGCGAGTTCACTTTTTCATCCTATCATTTATGCTGATGACTCAACCCTTTCTGCCTCTCTTAGAGCTTTCGACAATGCTGACCAAGACAGAGATGTCAATATTAACACTGAGTTAGCTAAAATTTCTGACTGGCTTAAACTGAACAAGTTATCTTTAAACTCCTAAAACTAAAGCCATTCTTTTTCATACTTCAAGAAGACGTATCACTTATCCTGTGATAAGCCTGGGTGGTTCAAGCATTGAATTTGTTGAATCTTTTGATTTCTTAGGAATCGTGTTAGATAAGCACCTCAGCTGGAAACCCAATATGCACAAGATTTCTGCAAAACTATCAAAAGTGGTGGTGATTATGTCCAAGTTGAAACATATGCTACCAAGTGAAATTCTATTAACTTTGTACAATACTCTTTTCCTACCATATCTGAACTATGGAATTGTCTGCTGGAAGCCAAAATTAAATGCCGTGGTGAAATTACAAAAAAAGGCAGTCAGAACTATTGTTAAAGAAAAATATAATGCTCACACTTAACCGATTTTCAGAAAACTGAAACTTTTAAAAGTGGAAGACATCTGCTCACTTCAAGAATTAAAATTTGTTACAAATTAGAAAATAGAGCTTAAATTTACCAGGTTATTTTCTTAGAAATCTCTTTGTCAGGAATGCTAGCATTCATCATCATCATACAAGATCTGCCAATGCTTTACAAATTCCAAGAGTGAAACATGAATTTGCAAAATCCAGCATAAGATATTCCATTACTATCGCCCTAAATAACTGCCCTCACATTATTAAAGAAAAGTTTTCTACTCATAGTCTCTCGGATTTTACAAGATATGTCAAGATATATATGATTGATAAGTACAAACTTGAATGCAGCATCAGACACTGTTACATCATAATTATGTCAGTAATCACATGTATTGCAGGCTTTTGAAATTTTACATAATTCGTTCAGTCATATGAAAATGTTCATCTGATATTCGTTAAGAAGAACAGATGCTACACAGCTGTCTCTGGTTGCCTTTGCTAGGCTGTCAGGTCAGATTTCCCGATCCACCCTGAGGGGTGGTAAACGTGATTTGGCAGTCTTAAATGCAGGGCAACCACAGGCAGCTCCTTTACCTAAACTTTGACTTACGACTTGTTAATTAGGTGTATGTTGTGTGCATTTCCATTTTTCTTGTGAGATATCCAATTTAAATATCAGATCTTTTTCAATCAGTTTGAAGTACTTTAATTTTGATTTGACATGAATTTTCATATTGTTGAAATTGTCAATTACATCACGGGCATTTGTTATATTAATCTTTCACATCTTACTGCGGTTGCTATTCACAAACTTTATTGTATGCTTGTACTGAACTGTGATATCGCAAGCTCGAAAACGGTATGACCATACAATATAAGGCCTATATACTCGGGGCTCAGGAGGTTCTTGATTATCCCTTTTTGTATTTCTCTGGGTGGCCAATCGATAGCGGTCAATTTTGGCCTTAGATGGGTCTCCCTCATAATGATTAATGTATTATTTGTAGCTTTTTAAAATAGGTATGCTAAATTATGTATGATTCGTTATGTAAATAAACTTCAATGTCTATCGTAACTAACAAACATTTTGTTTACTGTATTATGAGGGAACAGATGTTGCCAAGAATTAGACAACGAAAATTGCTGTTTCGTAACTTTATTTTCCGTTCTTGGGATTAAAGTGTTTTATATTAGGCCTACTTTTATTTGTTACAACATGGCATATGTAGAAAATGATTCAATTATGGCATCAGCAGGCTTGATTCATTGCATATCCAAGCCAAGCATCTCTACCGGGCAAAAATGGAAAAAAATGTTTTTAAGCAGACTAGATATTTTCAATCAAATACGATTTATTCATGTGATAATTAATAAAAAAATGCATCTTTTTTATTGGTGTAAGATTGGCAGAAGACCATTGCACTGCTGCAAGGCTCCAGTTAATTTTAGCCAAATTGGCTTTTTAGGATTTTAGCAAATTGTTCAGAAACTCGTAAATACTCATTAGCAAGATAATAAATCAAGTTTGCTTAGTTATTATCAGTTATGATATTAAAGTGGGACAAACGAGTAAGGCGAAGATTGGGCTTAACGAACCGCGCTTCAACAAGAATAGGTTGACAGTTTTTTGTAGATATGTTAACTGAGGCAGAATATTTTGTTCCCGTATTAAATTGGAGATGAAAGGGTTAAATTGCAGATTTCTTCACACATGCTCTATTTCGTCAAGTGTTGTTGGTGTTTGGCAGAGTAATCAAGTAAGTTTGTCACAATTATAATGTGTAAAGGTCTCATTCACTCTGTCTAAACCATAGTAGCTGTAATGTATGTTTGTGAAATAACTTGAGGTTTGTGAACTTTCTATTGTCGTCGAGTTCAATATCAATGCAAATCATGCTTCAAGACAATGCTTGTCTTCTTATGGTCATGAGGGAGACCCAAAGTGCTGATGCTGATGAACCGGGATAAGTCACGAGTCCTCATTGAGTGAGTCGCACAGGGCACATTAAGCACAGATATGAGACGTATGGGTTCTTTTATCCATACATGATTGATTGAGGTATCCGCCTCAGCCAATATCTCTAATGGAACTCTGCAGTTTCTGAAATGTGATGCGTACTAAGTCACCAGACTCACCACACTGACAAATAGACAGCAATGGTCTCTGAAGTAGAGTACAAGTACATAGGGGAAGTATAAGGAAAGTACTTTACCAAAGTACTCAATTGATGCTCATATAATGCTGCTCATAAATTGACAATTAATTGCTCAACAAAATTTGCATTGTGAGCCAGCAATTATAATCTGTAATTCACGTGCTGGCAAAGCTTTCAATTTATTACCCTTGCCCATCCTTTAAAGATTCGTATACCACCGTGGTATGTTATAAATCAGTTTCATTGTACCTGGTCCCATGTGAGCATATTTGCACTGAAGCTCCCCGTATTCTTCAACATATTTATTGCAAACATTTCATTAGCAAATAATAAGCAGGAACAGAAAAAATTGTTAAATGGTACTCTCACAGTTTTCTGGAGAACAACAGAACTCTTCATGAAAATCACTCCAGAATTCCAATGCGGGACACTGAGAAACAATTTCAATGAAATACAAGTATTCGTTTAAAGTCCATATTTATTAGGAAGGGTGTAGGACTAGAGGAAGGTCTAGTTTGAAGTTGTGTGAAATATGTGTCTTGTAGTCAGTTAACCCCCATTTTGTCCCTAATTTCCCCTCCTTGAGGCCTATGATGAGGCAATCTTAAGCAATTGGAATGACACCAAGTGGTTAGTTTTGAAGACATTTGAGTTGTCTTGAAGGAGAACAAGATTAGAAAAAAGGGTTTCCTTTCATTGGAGCAGAATGTCAAAGTCCATCCTGGGATTGGCTGAATCGAATGAAATGATCAGGTTGCGGGAAGCTCAGACATCTGCAACGTCACGTCAGCCATGATGAGCAATAATATGCAGGAATCAGAGGCAGCAGACGTTGTGTCTGTAGCGCAGATTATTGTGATAACACTTGGTTCTACCTTCAATGACAGAGGGCGCTTTGTGCACAGCAGGAAGTGCTCTCTAATTCCAAAGGATCAAAGGAAGAACTTCCAAAATGGCAGAACCCTGTTTAGAACTCGGTGAGTAACAAGGGAAAGAAATTGCACAACCACCTAGCGGCAAAAAGCGTGTCACAGTAGCAAGGAGAGATGCTCTGCACTTTCAACGAAGTTTCACTTAGTTAATTCAATTGACAATGTGAATTTCACGTAGTACCATATCATTCTTGTATTGTTGTATCTGCTTGTAAGCCATTTTGAATCTAAAATGACCAGTAAATTCTCTGCTGGGTCGAATAATGCATCTAAAATATTCTAAAATTAGTGGGCAAGGAATGCAGTCACATAAGGCAAGACAGTTTGCTGCTTGTGGAATTCAAGTATGTCTGCCAGGTTCCCTTCTGCCACTATGTGTCCAGTTTATATATATATCTTGTTTTAATAATGTTTTTATTTTTTGTTACATGGTTTCTAACAGCGAGAATGATTGTCAGCATTATTCATGAATTCTTTGACAATCAGTATAGCAAAACTAGTTGTGCAGAAAATTACACTGTTATTGAATGTTTTGGATAACTCAAAAATCACATATTGCATTTCCAATGTAGAACAAGTACTTGTCAAAAATGCTCCATCAAATGCATATGTTGATAGGATTGAGTACTGGTATAGCTATAAGCAGTCAATTTGAGTGCTTTGAAAGGCACATTATCTTCTGTGTCCTGTCCATGTGACCAGGCTGGTGAATTGCGGTGAAGGACAGTTCGCCAAGGTCCCATGCACTGGATAACCCCAGGTCAGCAAGACTCAGTATTTGTATCCCAGGGTGTGAAAAGATGGAAAGAAAGCCAGCTGTTTGGGCAGCTTCCAAGAAAGCTTCAAGCAGAGATTTTGATGTATTGATTGATTTCTTAACAGGTAAAGTGGAGCAAAATGTAATGATGGGATTTCAATTACCCCTATTGTTTGCATTAGATGCCCATTGGGAAAAAGAAATGATGACAATTGATGAGATGAGCAATTAATAGCTATAGTTTTTTGTAGGCCACAAAATTGTGGATTCAATTATGGTTCAATTATGGCATTAGCCAGCCTAATTCATTCCATTTTCTAGCCAAGCGTATAAACTGGGTAAAAATGAATCAAAAATGGTCTCCTGGAGACTAGAGATTATCAATCAAATTGTGACTTCCTCATGTGATAATTAATCAAACATGCATTTTTTGTTATTGCTTTTAAATTGCCAGAAGAGCAGAGCACTAACCAATGTGCTGCTGCAAGGCCCCAGTTAATTTCAGCCAAATTGACTTTTTAGGATTTGAGCAAATTGTTCTGAAACTCATAAATATTCATTAACCAGGTAATGAATCAAATTTGCATAGTTATTATCAGTTATGATATTAAAGAGGGACAAATGAGCAAGGTGAAAATTGGGCTTAACAAACCCCGCTTCACCAAGATTGTCTCCTCATTTCAATTTTCTTGCAGCTACTTAGACTTGAATTTGTGGGCCTGCTTATTCCTTTCTTTTTTTATCATGCTCACTTTTATTTGCTATAAACTTGTGAGATATGACTTTGGTCTGAAAGTATAAATGTCCTGCAATCAGTCAGTGAAATCCCTGCAACAAATTAGACCTACACATTTCACGACATGTTCAGTTCATTACTGGCAACACCTTCAATGATGTACTCAGCAGTTTGTACATTTGCCAAGCCTAACAACTGAATATCTAAACACAGTTTGGTGATGAATTCTAAAAGGCATAACAATTACACAAATAGATTTACAATTACTTTTATGTCATAACACAACCAGACATAAGCCTTGAAAGAGCTAAATACGAATAGTAAAAAAAAAAATATCCTCTTGCTAAGATCATGTTTCTGTTAATATTTTCAAATCAGAAATATAATGTCTCACCATTTGCCAATTTAAAACTAAAAAAGAGTCAAAAATGAATTTGCAGATCAGAAAAGACCGCATAATTCACTTCATACATATCAACGCCAGGTTGATTCATATTCTTCAAGAAAGAATCCATTTATTTCTTGGAAAACCAATCATTGAAAAGAAGAATAAATTCTGTAGTGGTAGGTTGACAGTTTTTGTAGCTATGTTAAATGAAGCAGAATATTTTGTTCCTGTGCCAAATTTTAGATCAAAGGGTTCAATTGCTGATGGTGTGAGATGGGAGGCTGTTCATTGAACATATTTAGTACTGACAATTCAATGAAAGAGATTTCCTTCACACATGCTCCAGTGGTGCTAGTTTCGCTGATGTAAGGAATAGTTGCAACAAGTATATTTATCACTAGTGTAATGTGAGAGGTCAGAAACATGTCTTTGTAAAGGCATTTTACACATAGTTTGTATCCTACATATAGAAACACATACATATAAAGACACCCTCCTACTTAACATCAAATGCGATTGACAGAATTGATTTCTTGGAAGGATTTTTAATATCCACACCTTCAGGAACCAATGGGTTATGCAAACAAGCGCATTTAAACATTAAGCCATGGAATACAATGTGTTTATATAAGTGATTTGGACATCTGGATATGTGTTCGACTCAGAACTTGTTTATTTACACAGGATCAAACAAATGAAAAATAACATTATTAATGTCTGAAATAAACTGCATCCATTCCCAGGGTGTATTAATCTCTTTCATTATTTTTTAGAAGTGTTCCATGTCACACCGAGTACCGCAACCACTTTGTTTTGTTGTTTACAAGATTCCATATTGTACACTGTACTTGGTGTACCTGTAGGTTATAGATTCAGTAATCAGACTTTCTCAATTCAATATTTTGTGTTTGACTCATGGTCAAATAGTTGCCAAGCAATGTATTCAGTCATGTACACAGAGATACAAATCTCAAAGATACAAACTTAATGATCTATTATTTAAAACGTTTTGCACTGACTGATGAAATAACAATAAGCTGAGCTGACAAGAAAATTATCATGGTATGGCATTTAGCATGCTACATGTCTCCACCAGTTACAATCAAATGCAAAGCAATCAATGAATACCTTGTGTGTAAAGTGTAAAGAGTTGGGCTTGGGCCTATGGTTGAGTCCCATGCATTGACTCGAACAAATTCATAATGGGCCTTCTTGACAAGTTCTTGTAAAGCTATATTTTATGTGTGCTTCATTGCACTGATTGAAATTTTTAAACAGCATATCAAGTTTTTAGTAATGTTACTTTTTTGTGTTTAAAACAAATCTAAAATACCAGTGTCATGGTAGTTAGGAGATATCACATTTACTTGGTCTTCTAATGAAAGAAAAAGAAACTCAATGACAAGCCAACTCCTAATTCTACATTTATAATACAATTAATCTGTCACACACACATTTTCGTAAAGGTAGGTTAACACCTCAATGATCTACCATAGAATTCCATACTAAATGTGTCTCATGGAAATGGCTATGACAGCACTAATTTTGCCTGCATCACTGGAAGTATAACAGGCTATATGGGAAGTATAGAGGATGTAGAGAAAGGGCCCTATGTAGAGAGTGTTTAAGCAATTTATTGGAGAGGGCCCGGCAAGGGAGTGGTTCAATATGGCGAGTGTCCCAGTAGCAACTTGATCTCACAGAGCAAACACAATGTCACCACGGCTCTCACAACAGTGTTCACACAAGGGCGTTAATCCGGGGATCTCACTCATTCACACTCACGGCCGGGGTACACCAGGGTCTTCCTGTGGTGCCAAATATTACAGCCACAAATTGCCCTGTGAAGATTACTGAGTACCTGAGGAATCTGCGTAGGGATATGGTTCAGCCAATCGGGATGACATTTTGTGATTGGGATATCTATGAACAGACTGACATAGAGGGACGGAAAGACAGGTGAAAAAATTTTATAAATTGATAGACAGACAAAGAGATGGATAAATAGATACTTAGATAGATTGATAGTCGGATACCTGTTGATTAATAGACTGATAGCTACCAGTTTTTTTACATATGAACATTATTTTCGTTGGAGAATCACAGATTTTTCACAGGACAAAATTTGGTAAATGTGTAATGTGTTTTGATAAAATTTGACAATAAAAGTGTTAGCTGATTCGTAGAGTAACACATTATAGGAGATATTATTAAATTAACCATCATGCCAATGAAGACTAAGACTGCTGACTAACCACAGACAGGCAGAGAGCATTTATGTCCCAGAGATCTCAGATTAAATTCATGTGTTATTTGCAGAAATTTTAGGCTGACAGCTACACTTGTGATAAAGGTACTTGTTGCAACTATGCCCAACATCTAATTAGAAACTTGTACCACTGGAGCATGTGTGAAGGAAATCTCTTTCATTGGATTGTCAGTTCTAAATATGTTCAATGAACAGCCTCCCATCTCACACCATCAGCAATTAAACTCTTTCATCTCAAATTTGGTGCTGGAACAAAATATTCTGCTTCATTTAACATATCTACAAAAACTGTCAACCTACCCCAACAGAAATTATTCTTTCTTATAATGATTGGTGTGTTGCTACGAAATAAAATGATTTGGCTGGCTATTGCCAAAATCAAAACATCTATAATTTCCTTGGCTATGATTTTCTTGGAAACATCTGCTTCCTCATAATGTCCTAAACAACTTGTCTGATTATTTATGTAGGACTAAATCACTAAAGATGCCACAAACACTTTACGCAGAATCTTTGAGACATCACAAATAACTAACAAATATGCCACCAATGTAGCTAGAGACAGCTTTTCAAACACAATTTCATAATAACTTAAACTGTGTAGTATTTCTTGGAATTCTGCATGTCGTGCCAGATCTTTGTGTCTTGAGGCCAAACCACTTGAACGAAGTCTGCAGAGGTGTCCGACATTTGGTTATATGATCATGGGAGATAAGAGATTCACAACACTCTTCTTTTTGCAGCAATATCGAATGGACCCTCTTCAGATGCAGGAGACATGCACAAAGCATGCCCCCCTCACATCCGCTCTGCTGTTTTCTGACATTGTGCTCATACCCTCTTTTCTCCCATGCAAACATTCTTGGAAATCTGGTTGAATGTCAAATACCTTGGTTTCTGTCAGTGCCAATATATTGATGTAATACTATGTTGTTGAAAGTTGGCATTCTATTTGAATGCTTTGAAAGGCACATTATCTTCTGTGTCCTGCCCATATAACTAGGCTGGTGAAGGACAGTTCGACAAGGTCCCATGCACTGTATAACCCAAGGTCACCCAGACCCAGTATGTGTATCCCAGGGTGTGAAAAGATGGAAAGACAGCCAGCTATTCGAGATTTTGATGTATTGATTGATTTCTTAACAGGTAAAGTGAAGCAAAAGGTAATGATGGGATTTCAATTACCCCTATTTGCATTAAGTACCCGGATTGCAAATGTAATAATGACTATTGATGGGATGGGAAAATAATCGTTTTTGCCTTAAAAACTTTTGAAAGATTCAAATTTTATGAAATTTTGAATAGTTATTTATAGAGGGAATTGGCTTTCGTTAAGGGGTGTTCTATTAATACAGAAAGTATGGTAAGTTTGGTGTTGCTATTTTACTCCTCATAAGCACCAAATTGGGCTGTTTATAGATTCTAATAAAGTAATATATAAATACTACACTGCTGCAAGGCTAAAAAAAAAACAAGTTCTCCTTCCAGGTGTTGCCATGCTCCAGACTGTCTTAGCGGCGGACACTAACCCAAAACATGTGAGGACATTTTCCAGGACTAACCCCTGAGTTCAGATGGCCAAGATGCATTTATTGGAGATAAGACAATTAAGACATGTATGTCAAACAGCGCAAAATCATTCTTTGTGCCTTGTTCCCCAGCTCTGTTAATGTATTAGTTGCAAGATCGGCAAGGTATTTCATTTAAACTGAAGTTTGAAAAGTGTTATTGACAAATTTTGAAAAAAAAAAAATTTCTCCCCTTCCTGAAGATTGTCTGATTAATTGATTGATTGAAAAAATGATCGAAATAATATGTGATAAAGTCAAGCTGAATCAACTTTACTCATGGGGACCAAGAATACTGCCAAACATACACAGGGAACTAAGGCAAAGAAGCATAAGGCTTACTGGGATGATCAAAAAATTGTTGTTGTTTGTAATATCCCAGGCTTAAAGATTAAATCAGTGAATGTATTCAAATAGACTTTTGGAAGCTTTAGCATTTGAAGTTATTAAATATAATTATCAGACATGTTGTTGACCATATCGTGAAGGAGCGGATGTTACCAAGAATTAGTTTGAGAAAATTGTTACTTTAACATATTTGCTGTGTTCACTATTAAAATATTTTACATTATTTGTATTTGTCATAACATGGTTTATGGAATATAGTCGCCCAAAAAATTTTGGATTAAATCATAGTTCAATTATGGCATCCCTGTCGCATCAGCATGCCAATTCATTCCATTTCCTAGCCAAGTATCTAAACAGGGTAAAAATGAACCAAAAAAGGTTTCCTGGAGACTAGGCGTCAATCAAAGGCATTTCGTCATGTGATAATTATTCAAACATGCATTTTTTCTTATTTTTTTAAAACTGCCAGAAGAGCAGAGCACTAACTGATGTTCTGCTGCAATGCTCCAGTTAATTTCAGCCAAATTGACTTTTTAGGATTTGAGCAAATTGTTCTGAAACTCATAAATATTCACTAGCCAGGTAATGAATCAAATTTGCATAGTTATTATCAGTTATGATATTAAAGTGGGACAAATGAGCAAGGTGAAAATTGGGCTTAACGAACCGCGCTTCACCAAGATTGTGCAGCTACTTAGACTGGAATTTGTGGGCCTGGTCATTCCTTTCTTTTTTTGTCATGCTCACTTTTATTTGCCATAAATTTGTGAAATATGTCTCTGGTCTGAAAGTATGATGTCCTGCAATCAGTCAGTGAAATCCCCGAAACAAATTAGACCTACACAATGACATTTCATAACATGTACGGTTCATTACTGCCTACACCTTGAATGGTGTACTCTGACTGTTTGTAGATTTGCCAAGCCTCACAATTTATATAAACACCATTTGACAATGAATTCTAAAGGAATAATAAATACATACACCAATAAATTTTCAGCAGAATATTTTGTTCCTGTGCCAAATTTGAGATGAAAGGGTTCAATTGCAGATGGTGTGAGATGGGAGGCTGTTCATTGAACATGTTTAGAGCTGACAATTCAATGAAAGACATTTCCTTCACACATGATCCATTGGTGCAAGTTTCGTACATGTTAGGCAACAAGTATATTAATCATTAGTGTAATGTAAAAGGTCAGAAATGTATCTTTGTAAAAGCATTTTACACATATATATCTTACAGAATTATAGAAACACATATATGTAAAGGCACCCTCCAACTTGACGTTAAATGCGATTGAGAGAATTGATTTTGTGAAGGGATTTTTAATATTCACACCTTCAGGATCCAGTGGTTATGTAAAGAAGCACTTTAAGCATTAGGCCACGGAATACAGTGTAGTTTTATAAGTTATTAGGACATCTGGATATATGTTCGAGTGTCTGAAATCTCCTGCATCCATTTAACTTCATATTCACAGGGTATATTATTCTTTTTTAGAAGTGTTCCATGTCACACTGATAACTGTAAATACTTTGTTTTGAGGTTTACTGGTTTCTATATTGTACCTAATGTACCTGTAGGTTATAGATTCAGTAATCAGACTTTCACAATTCAATATTTTGTGTCGATCTCATGGTCAAATAGTTGCCAAGCACTGTATTCAGTCCTGTACACAAAGATATAAATCTCAAAGATACCATATTAATAATCTATTATTTAAAGAGTTTTGCAACAACTGAGGGCATAACAATAAGCTGAGCTGACAAGAAAATTATCATGGTATGGCATTTAGCATGCTACATGTCTGGACCTGTAACAATTAAATGCAAAGAAATCAATGAATACCTGTTTGTAAATTGTAAACTGTTGGACTAGGGCCCATTGTTGAGTCCCACCAATTGACTCGAACAAATTCATAATAGGCCTTCTTGACAAGTTCTTGTAAGCTATATTTTATATGTGCTTCATTGCACTGATTGAAATTTATAAAAATCATAGCAAGTTTTTGGTAATGTTAGTTTTGTGTGTTTAAAACCAATCTAAAATACCAGGTGCACCAAGGTCCTCTTGTGGTGCCAAATATTACAGTCACAAATTGCCCTATGCAAATTTCTGAGTACCTGAGGGATATGCTTGGGGATATGGTTCAGCTTGACATTTCATATTATAACATAGATCTGTGAACAGATGGACAGAGAAGCACAATCAGAGAGAAGGATAATTAGATAGATAGATCGATAGATCGATAGATAGCTAGAAAGATTGATAAATAGATAAACAGATAGATCGATATTTTGGGTAGACAAGTTAGTTGATTAGACATGATATGAGAAATAGATATGATGGCATAATGGTCATTTGTGATATCCCAAAGATCCTGCATACATGTAAAGTCTCTACAGCATTGTTAGAGATTTTAGGCCTACAGTAATTACCAGACATGATGTTTACTGCATAATGAGGGAGCAGATGTTACCAAGAATAAGTTAACGGAAATTGTTTATTTCATCATTTTATTTCCTGTCCTCGGGATTGAAGCATTTTATACATGCATTACTTTTATTTGTTACAATATGGCGTATTTGGAAAATTGTAGCCTACAGAATTATGAATGATTCAATTACCACATTAGCAGGCTTGATTCATTCTATTTCCTTTCCAAGCATCTAAACTGGGTAAAAATGAACCAAAAATAGTTTCCTGGAGACTAGAGATTATCAATCAAATACTATTTCTTCATGTGATAATTAATTAAACACACATTTTTCTTATTGGTTTAAGATTGCCAGAAGAGCTGAGCATTAACAAATGTCCTGCTGCAAGGCTCCAGTTAATTTCAGCCAAATTGACTTTTTAGGATTCGAGCAAATTGTTCTGAAACTCATAAATATTCATTAGCCAGGTAATTTATCAAATTTGCATAGTTATTATCAGTTATGATATTAAAGAGGGACAAACGAGCAAGGCGAAAATTGGGCTTAACGAACCGCACTTCACCAAGATTGTCTCCTAATTTCAATTTTCTTGCAGCTATTTCGACTGGAATTTGTGGGCCTGCTTATTCCTTTCTTTTTTTGCACACTCACTATTATTTGTCATAAATTTGTGAAATATGTCTCTGGTCTGAAAGTATGATGTCCTCAATCAGTCAGTGAAATCCCCGCAACAAATTACACCTACACAATAACATTTCATGACATGTTCAGTTCAATACTGGCTACACCTTCAATGATGTTCTATGAGAGTTTGTACATTTGCCAAGCCTTACAATTGATCTTAACACGGTTTCATTTGGAATTTCAAAGGCATAACAATTACACAAAGAAATTTTCAATTACTTTTATGTCAAAACACAACCAGGCATAAGCCTTGAAAGAGCTAAATACGAATAGGACAAAACATATATCTCTTTGCTAGGATCATGTTTCTGTTATAATATTTTCAAAGTAGAAATATGATAAGTCTCGCCGTTTGCCAATTTAAAACTAAAAAGATGAAAAAAAAATCAATTTGCAGATCAGAAACGACTACATAGTTCACAAGATTATATAGGCCTACATACCAAGGCCTGGTTGATTCACATTTAACAAGAATCCAACACCTTCTTGGAAAACCAATCATTTTTTTGGTGACATAAAGAAAGGAAAATTCTATGGTCGTAGGTTGACAGCTTTTGTAGATATGTTAAATGAAGCAGAATATTTTGTTCCTGCGCCAAATTTGAGATGAAAGGGTTCAATTGCTGATGGTGTGAGATGCAGGCTGTTCATTGAACATATTTAGAGCTGACAATCCAATGAAAGAGATTTCCTTCACACATGATCCTGTGGTGCAAGTTTCGTAGATGTAAGGCATAGTTGCAACAAGTATATTTGTCACAAGTGTAATGTGAGGGGTCAGAAATGTGTCTGTGTAAAGGCATAGTAGACGTAGTTGGTATCATAGAGATCTACACAAACTCATACTTGCAAAGGCACCCTCCAACTTAATGCTTTAAGCCATTAAGCCATGGAATACATTGTATTAATAAGTGATTTGGACATCTGAATGTTTTCAAATGTCTAAAATCTCTAACAGTACTTAAATTCTTGGCATTCATGGAGTGCACGATTCTTCTTTATTCTTCTCTCAAAGTGTTCCATGTCACACCAACTACTGCGACCACTTTGTTTTGTCGTCTATAATTTCCTATATTGTACCTAATGTACCCAAAGGTTATAGATTCAGTAATCAGACTTTCACAATTCAATATTTTGTGTTTGACTCATGGTCAAATAGTTGCTAAGTACTGTATTCAGTCCTGTACACAAAGATACCGATCCCAAAGATACAATCTTAATGATCTATTATTTAAAGAGTTTCGCACTGATTGATGAAATAACAATAAGCTGAGCTGACAAGAAAATTATCATGGTATGGCATTTAGCATGCTACATGTCTCCACCTGTTACAATCAAATGCAAAGAAATCAATGAATACCTGTGTGTAAAGTGTAAAGAGTTGGGCTTGGGTCTCTTGTTCAGTCCCATGCATTGACTTGAACAAATTCATAATAGGCCTTCTTGACAAGTTCTTGTAAAGCTATATTTGATGTGTGCTTCATCGCACTGATTGAAATTTTTAAACAGCAGAGCAAGTTTTTGGTAATGTTAGCTTTTTGTGTTTAAAACCAATCTAAAATACCAGTGAAATGGTAGATAGGAGATATCACAATTACTTCTAATGACAAAAAAACAACACTGACATGCCGACTCCTAATTCTGCATTTATAATACAATTATTCTGTCACACACACATTTTCGTAAAGGTATGTACACACCTCAATGATCTGCCATAGAATTCCATATTAAATGTGTTTCATGGAAATGGCCATGACAGCACTAATTTTGCCTGCATCACTGGAACAGGCTATACGGGAAGTATAGAGGATGTAGAGAAAGGGCCCTGTGTAGAGAGTGTTTAAGCGATTTATTGGAGAGGGCCCGGCAAGGGAGTGGTTCAATATGGCGAGTGTCCCAGTAGCAACTTGATCTCACAGAGCAAACACGACGTCACCCGCCTCACACAACAGTGTTCACACAAAGGCGTTAATCCGGGGATCTCACTCATTCACACTCACGGCCGGGGTGCACCAGGGTCCTCCTGTGGTGCCAAATATTACAGCCACAAATTGCCCTATGCAGATTTTTGAGTACCTGAGGGATATGCTTGGGGATATGGTTCAGCTTGACATTTCATGTTATAACATCTGTGAACAGACTGACAGAGAAGCACAATCAGAGAGAAGAATAATTAGACAGATAGATAGATCGATAGATAGATAAAAAGATGGATAGATAGAAACAGATAGATCGATATATACAGTGCTGCCTGTAAATAAGTGAAACGCATGATAATGTGCCATTGCATAAATGCTAAACATCCTCGACCAAACTGCTTGTGGAAGTATGAATTCTTATCTGATGAGAGGAAAACATACTGGGTCATAAAGGCCGATATGTGAGGCATGTAGGATAACAATGGCAGCCAATGTTCTTTGCTGTAGTGGGAGTTACAGTACAAATTTCTGAAAATGTTCTGCTAGAGACAGACTGAGCCAGAAAATGCTAACCCGAGCTAAACTGAGACAAAACCATCCTCTCTGAACCGAAGTAAGCCTTGGCGAGCCAAAAGTGAGACATTGTGAGCCATAAATACCACACCAGCCTAGATTCCCCCTATTGACAATGCAAAGAACTAAGCAACTGGCATCACTTGCACTCTGTGTAGAATAGTAGTATGATATTGTTGGTTGCACTGTTTCCTCAGAAATAAAAGGCACAGAATATCAAAATGATAGCTAACTCAGGGATCACACTTTTAAAACCTGGCAAAATAGCAATAAATCAAAAGATAAATGTTTATATTTGAGTTGAGAAAAAAGTTACATTTTTTATGTGATTATGAAAAAAGTTTTTTCATAATTCTTGATAATATCTTGACAAACTTTTGCATATAATATGCCAATTAATGGATAAATTACATAAAATTCCAATAATTGCAATTGGCTGGTGCTATATCAGTCTAATTTCACTTCATCCCTATGCATTGTAGGTATGGGTCAAAGTATTTGATAAGTAAGTGAAACACAGGCCCACTGTTATTTAATAGGGAAGCATTGTTAGAGATTTTAGGCCTACAGTAATTACAAGACATGATGTTTACTGCATTATGAGGGAGCAGATGTTACCAAGAATTAGTTAATGGAAATTGTTTATTTCATCATTTTATTTCCTGTCCTCGGGAATAAATGATTTTTTACATGCATTACTTTTATTCGTTACAACATGGCGTATTTGGAAAATTGTAGCCTACAGAATTATGAATGATTCAATCACCACATTAGCAGGCTTGATTCTTCCTATTTCTTATCTGAGCATCTCAACCGGGAAAAAATGAACCAAAAAAGGTTTCCCGGAGACTAGAGATTATCAATCAAATTGTGATTTCTTCATGTGATAATTAATCAAACATGCATTTTTTGTTATTGCTTTTAAATTGCCAGAAGAGCAGAGCACTAACCAATGTGCTGATGCAAGGCTCCAGTTAATTTCAGCCAAATTGACTTTTTAGGATTTGAGCAAATTGTTCTGAACTCATAAATATTCATTAGCCAGGTAATGAATCAAATTTGCATAGTTATTATCAGTTATGATATTAAAGAGGGACAAACGAGCAAGGCGAAAATTGGGCTTAACGAACCACGCTTCAGCAAGATTGTCTCCTCATTTCAATTTCCTTGCTACGACTAGAATTTGTAGGCCTGCTTATTCCTTTCTTTTTTTGTCACACTCACTGCAATATTTCATAAATTGTGACATAAGTCCCTGGTAAGCAATTAACTGAGCCTGCTGCCCTGCAGTAAGTAAATTAAATCCTTGCAACTGCTGGCTACACCTTGAATGACTGTTTGTCGATTTGCCAAGTCTTGCAAATTATACTAAAGCTGGTTTAGTGATGAATTCTAAAGGAATGACAATTGCCCAAAGAAATTTACAATTACCTTTACGTCAAAATACAACCACGGAGCTAAATACAAATAGGACAAAACAGATACATTGTATCTCCTTGCTTGGATCATGTTTCTGTTATATTATTTTCATAACAGAAATATGACATGACTGACCGTTTGCCAATTTAAAACTAAAAAAGATGAAAAGAAAAAATCAATTTGCAGATCAGAAACGACCACATAATTCACTAGATATATAGGCCTACAAATCAAGGCCTGGTTGATTCACATTTAACAAGTTTATTAGGTGTTTGGCATAGTTGTAACAAATGTATTTATTCCAAGAGTAATGTGAGAGATCAGAAATGTATCTATGTAGGGGCATAGTAGACACAGTTTGTATCATATGGATAGAAAAAGGTACATGTGCATTGTGCAAGCACCCTCCAACATAACATCACATGCGATTGACAGAATTAGATAATCTTCATTTATTGAGAGTGAACCTATTAAGTATACACTTATCTTCAACAGGATTTCATGGACGGATTTTAATCCATACCTTCAGGAACCATCGGTTATGCAAACAAGAATTAGTGCTTTTAAGTTTTAACCATCACCGGTGGGCCGTGGAAAACAATGAATCAGTGATTTTGACATCTGTATGTGTTCGAATGTCCAAAATCTCCTGACTCCATCTTTTAAGACTTTGCATTCATACAGCATATTATCTTTTATTATTTTTTAAAAGCGTTCCATGTCACACAGATTATGGCAAACACTTTGTTTTGTCGTTTCAAACTTCCTAGATTGTACCTTAGGGTAGTTCATTTTTAGATGGGAAAAAAATTTCACATCGCAAACCCTCTAATTTCATGAGGTTAGGTAATAAAACTGATGTAGGTGAAATTTTAAGGAAATCCAACAAGAGGAAGGGGTCTCCCAAAGGCCTTAAAGTTTCAATATTTTTTAAAATTTTCGACCGTTTTCGCCAATCCCCGATTCTCTATAACTTCATTAGCATTAGTCATATAGCATTCTAATTGCCATGGTTGGAAAGCTCTCAAAAGGACCTTCATTGTGCATAAAATTGACACACCTTACTGAAACAATGACACTACTGTTGAGTATGCCTCAGAGGATAGCTCCAGAGCGAAACAAGATGCCATCTAAGATGTTTGAAAGAATTGCTAACGAAGTTATAGAGAACTGCGGATTGGCGAAAATTGTAAAAAAAAACAAAAAAAACATTGCAACTTTAAGGGCTTTGGAAGACCCCTTCCTCCTGTTGGATTTTCATGAAATTTAAACTGCATTGTTTTTGTGCCATTTCGCACAAAATAGGAGGGTGTGCGAATTGATATTAACAAAAAAGGTTTTTTGGACTACCCTAGTATAGATAGAATTAAATACATATTTGTGAAGACAATTATCACAACCACTTGGCTTGCCTATATAACTACTTTATCTTGATAAAAGAATGATTTATTGAACATATTAGACCATCAAAACATTTAAAACTTCAAGACAGCTCAGTAGCTCTAGGACAGAAACACAGACAGAAAGAATGACAGCAAAACAGAGATATACATCAGAAAGAGGAAGCACTATTGAGGAGAGCACTTAGTAATGCCCTAGGCAGTAAGGAAGTCAGTTGAGAGTTCATTTTAGTGAAAGGTCATTTGTTGATAACAAGGAACAGCTGAGCTTTTCAATCCTGTAATGTGGAGCACTGGAACTTGGCACAACTTTCTGCTCTTGGAATTTCACTGGATGGCAGCCATCTTAGTTTGGTGGTATGGCTGGAAATCTTCTTTCTCTTTTTCAGTTGCAATTTCAAAATGTCCAACTGTTTTAATTCACTCGTCTATCCTTTTTCCAAGTCACTATTCGGTCTATATTCAGCTCCTGCTTTGACATTTGGGTTGTAAGTTATACAGGAGATAACCAGATTAGGATAACCCACTTATAAAGTGTTAATGCTATCCAGTACTCCAATTAGAATTGGACCGAACATCCAAGGATGTTTCATTATTATAATTCTTTGACATAATGTGATTGTATTTTTTCACCTCTGCGATTATCTCATAGAAACAATCACAGATTCAAAAAAGAACTCATTTCACAATAGAAGTTCTGAGAGCAAATTTATTGAGTCATTGAAATGACCTTGACACATGCATGTTTTAGAGACTTGTGTCTCCATTGCAAATTTAACGCTACAGATAATTTTTTTTTAAGAATAAGAATGTTTTGCATGATCGACCCTCTGATTTGTTGTCTTGAGCATCTGTAATCTAGCCAACCATAACACTTCTTGAAGAGGCCAATTGGTGCAAAGCTTTACTAACAAACATCCAAACAGGTGTCAGTCAGCTGCTTTGCAAAACTCAATTCTGGTGACGTATTTTTGACAGCTGCTCGGGTTCCATTATTTTGAATATGGATAGACTAGGACATGACCTAAAAGATCAAACGCGCGCACATGGTTCTGTACTCTGATGTATTTAAGGCATATTTTTCCAACCAAAAGAATCTAGTGTGACTTTGTAACAGTCATCACTACAAGGCAAAGCTGTATATCTCACAACCTTATCAATGCTTGTATATAGCCTATGGACATGGCTTTATACGGCAAAGTTGCCCCCCAGGAGCTCCCAGGGAAAAACAGATACCAGATCAGCTGATTGTTGTATTTCTTGTCTGATAAGCCGACCGTATAATTTCCCGCCTTTTCAGAAAATTTGTTAAATTGGCCAGATTTGCTGGTGACTGAGGAAGAAAATGTCTGGAACAACACCTGACCAACTGTTTGTACAACATTTTCAAAGGGGTTGGTTTACACCAGAAAATCACAAGCCTTAAAGTCATGGGAGAAGCTAAAAACAAACATATTATGTAATATGTATGCACTTGATTATGGCATGAATCTTTGTTCTTTATACTGGGCCTTTTAAATGAAACTTTTAATCAGTTAAATATGAATTGTTCACTTGAAAAATTGGTTCTTTCAAAGCTGAGATGAATGCACTTGTAAGAGAATTTATGCAAATTGTTTATAATTCATATATGTGTTTCCCTTATACAGTATACATTCTTCTCACCTACACAACAAGTATGCTATATAATATATGCAGCACTACAGAAGCTGTTCATGGAAGCAAATCATGGATTTCTTCTAATTTCTTGAATTCTTGGAGGACACGTTTCTCACTCAAGCTTCTCAAGCATTGCATACTGTTTTGTGGCTGGGAGAATTTTCGATTTTTTTCTTTTGTAGTTTGGTTTCCCCATGTGTGCAGAGGAAACACACATTTAGCTGAAAACTGGTTCAATAAGTTTTCTTTCATGCCCAGTTTTTTCGTTCTCCGGATTAAGAGATTCTGCATACCCATGTTATGGTAAGACATCCTTGCCTGTACGTACGGTATATATAGATGATTTATTTCAGAGCAATAGTCCCTTGCCTGAGGACCTGGATTTCAGATTTGGCTGCACCCCATGTCAAACATTTTGACTTTGGTATCATTTTGTAGCAAATATTCTCTAGTTTAAGAATCTGCCTCTTGCCAAGATGGCGAATTTCCTGCAACATGCTTAATTTTGCAATATGTGAGACAAGGTTTCGGTGTCATAAATTGACGCTTTCACTGGCGTCACGACGACTCTCTATGCTTAAACAGCCATTACTCAATCAAATATTATGCCATTGCATAAAATTATACACCAAAATAATTCCATGAAGTTGCTCTATCTTATGGTATCCATGTCATGTGTCTGGGGTGCTTGTGTTAGTTTTTAGGATGGCAGACATGAACCATTACTTAGTCTGCAAAATATAATTTTTCAAATCACAACTATCAAAATTTAGAAGTTTTTATGAAGGACAGAATATTAAACCCAAGTCATTTGAATGAATTTTAATTGGCAGTCAATATTGTTAGCTTTCATTTGGCACCTTGATTTGTATGTTTATTACAATACTTAATCCATTAAAAATTCAACAAATGTTGCTTCCCATGCTGGGATATTGCTGCGCGAGCTTAAAATCAGCACATATATATTCAATTTCAGCTGCCCTCATCACCAGATTGACTGTTTTAAACAAACAAATTGAGTATGGATGGATAGGCCTGAGTCTCTGCTTTTATTTGACACCATGATTTCCATGTTGACTTGAATTTTAACCATGGAAAAGAAGTTAAATATTGCTATTAAGGCTTGGAAATCGCATAACAAGCATAGATTTGTCAAATATATATTCAATTTACAGTGCTTTCATCCCAAGTTGAACCATTATAGACAAAAAAATTGATTATGAATTAATAGACCTGAGTCACAGCTTTCATTTGGCACCACGATTTGTATGCTTACTTGGATTAATAATCATGGAAAAGAAGAAAAATGTTTCTGTCACGGCTCGGAAATTGCAAAATTGAGCAAAGAATAGCCACATATATATTGCACTTTCACTGCTTTCATCAGTAGCTAACATTTCTAAACCAACAAATTGAATATGGATGGATAGGCCTGAATCTCAGCTTTGATTTGGCACCATGATTTGAATGTTCACCTGAATTTCAACTATGAAAAAGAAGAAAACTGTTTCTGTTCAGGAACTGTTTCTGTTCAGGCTAGGAAATTTCATTTTGAACATAAAATTGCCACATGTATATTGCATTTCCACTATTTTCATCAGTAGTTAACCATTCTAAACCAACAAATTGAATATGAATGGATAGCCCATAATGTTAGCTTTATTCTGGCACCATGAGTTGCATGTTCACTTGAATTCATAACCATGGAAAAGAAGAAAACTGTTTCTGTTCAGGCTCGGAAATTGCAAAATTGAGCACAGAATTGCCACATATATATTGCACTTCCACTGCTTTTACCAGGAGTTAACATATCTAAACCAACAAATTGAATATGTATGGATAGCCCTGAATGTCAGCTTTGATTTGGCACCATGATTTACATGTTCACTTGAATTTATAACCATGAAGAAGAAGAAAACTGTTTCTGTTCAGGCTCGGAAATAGCAAAATTGAGCATAAAATTACCACATGTTTATTGCATTCCAACTGCTTTCATCAGTAGTTAACCATTCTTAACCAACAAATTGAATATGTATTGATAGCCCTGAATGTCAGCTTATATTGGGCACCATGATTTACATGTTCACTTGGATTTATAACCATGAAGAAGAAGAAAACTGTTTCTGTTCAGGCATTTGAGCAAAAAATTGCCACATATATAAATTGCATTTCCACTTCTCTCATTACCATGTAAATTACAGTGTCAAACAAAAGCAGACATTCAAGGTTATCCATTCATAAGCAATTGATGTTGGTTTAGAATGGTTGATGCAGGGATGAAAGCCAGTAAATTGAATACAAAGTAGTTATACCATGAGTATACTATATGTGGTTTTGGGAGATATATACAGCCGCGAGGTGGTAAACATAACCTGAGGGTAATAAATTCAAGTGAACATGCAAACAATGGTGTCAAATAACAGCTGAAATTCAAGGATATCAATCCATATTCAATTCATTGGTCTACAATGGTTCATCTTTGGATGAATGCACTCTAAAACATATGTGACAATTCTATGGCTCTAATGCGATTTCCGAGCCAGAACAGCAATATTTGTCTTTTTTCATATTTATACATTCAAGTTGCCATGTAAATCCTGGTACGAAATCAAGGCTGACAGTCAGAGCTATCCATCTATATTCAAAATGCTGGTTTAGAATGGTTAACTACTGATGAAAGCAGTGGAAATGCAATATATATACAGTGTATGTGGCAATTTTGGCCTCAATTTTGCTATTTGCGGGCCCGAACAGAAATATTTTTCTCCTTCTTCATGGTTATAAATTCAAGTGAACATGCAAATCATAGTGCCAAATCAAAGCTGACATTCAGGGCTATCCATCCATATTCAATTGGTTGGTTTAGAATGGTTAACAACTGACGAAAGCAATGGAAATGCAACATAAATGTGGCACTTTTATGCTCAAAATGCAATTTCCAAGCCTGAACTAGGGGGTGGTGATAAAAATGAACTTTAAAATTTCAAATGGAAACTATCCAAACATTGTTAAGACAGAAAAATGCAGCAAATTGATGTATTACACATAGCTGTAGCGTCATTTTTGATCCCTCCCAAGCTCATCTGAAGATAATAAACTTTTGAGCTAAAATTATTACGTTTTTCGAAATCGCGGTCATTGATTACTTGATGTAGGTAACGGCTATTCCATTGAGAATGGTGCCATTGTCTTTGTCTTAAAGAGAGCTTTCAAATGAGTACCAACATGATATGCATTGATGTATATTTGACCACTTTTAAGCATTTGAATTATAATACAATGTTGAACTATCACAATCATAATCAGACAATTAAAATGAGAGTCTGTTCCCCGTGTAGCTTGCATGCAAAATTGCTAAACATGCCTATTCTTGGAGATTTAGGTGCATAGAATATGTTTATGAATTTTAACATCCTTTTCTGATGTAACTGCTTGTAGAATCAAAGATGGCTGCAAAAAATGGATGAAAAGTTGGCCGCCGAGAAGCATTTAATCCTATTTCTGCCGTAATTCAAAATTAATTACCTCCCAATGGCAGGTCATCTTCTATTCATTTTTTCAGAGAGGAAAATAAATTCCTTTTTATATGTCTAAAAGTTATGGACATTAAAAGCATCAAGCATTTGTATCCATCATCCTGCACTGCGGATAAAATTCCGGAATGGCGGTTTATCCTTTTCAGGCCTGTAATAACAGTACTGATGCAAAGACATCATAGAGCAGCTAATGGAATGTAGCCTTGCTTTTTGGGTCTAGAAACTGTTTTACACAAAATTCCTGTTGAGACAATTGTCAAAATTGCCAGGTAATTTATAAAGATTAACAAAGCAGAACTAATTTTGTGTTTCTTCTTCAGGTCAAAAATTCATCAGGCAGTGACAGACACTAATTAAGGCAATGAAAGCAATTCATATGTTTCCATAAAACACTTGCCTATAAAGACATTTCAAAGATCCCACTGAAATGGCAAGCTGATAGGTAATTTAGTAGTGAATAATATTTGAGTCAGTACTCAGCATCGTGTAACAATGTCGAATGGGTATGATTTTAAAATCTGTATAGGTATTAATTAAATTATGTTAAACTGATAAGTTTCCATGACATTTCTAAAGCTATGCTGGCATGTTTTCATAATCTTCATCAAAAATTCCTTTACACCAAGGAGATGAAGAAACCTAGAAACTTGTCATTAAAATTCTGTCAATTAGCAGCTGAATGGGACCAGGTGTCTCTTTACTATTACTTTTTGGTACCATCTTGGGAGCCAGTTCATAATTAGTAGAGATGGTACTGCTTGTATGTTTTCATTAGAGCTGTTTGCAGATTGGCGGTCTGTCGGAACAATGTGTTTTCTTCTCTTCTATTTGCAAACTGGCATTGCCACGTCATTAACAGTTACCTGCTTCTTTCCTAATCTTCTTGTTAGTTACATACACCAAACCACCTTATTTTCACTCTAAAAACAGTTATGACAAGTCAAATGACCTTCTCTTGATCATGACTACATGTAATCAAAGAGCCTCTATGTTTCACATGTTGAAAGTAGAGAAGGTGACACTTCATTGGCTATCATGAGTCAGAAAGTGCATGTTTCACAGAGAACTGGTCCTCATGTTTTACTATTATATATATAACTATATCAAAGTGACAGACTGTGATGAGTTGTATGACCCAAGTCCCAAGATGCAAAGAAATGACCTCTCATTTAGTTTTGACTACAATTTTGGACTAAATAAGAGTGAAATATGGATTCTTTGATTGGACAAATAAACATCAGTCATGTCCTCATTTACTTAGGATTTATTACATGAATCACTGCTCATATGGCTTTAAAGCACAGAATCCCTGGACCTAAAAGTGATACTGTAATAGACATGAAAATAAACCTGTAAATTATAACTCGATGTCAAATACCAGGTGATATACATGATATAGGGCAAAATTGATACTTTCGTGTGTCAGATGGAATCTTATCCACCACATTGAATTGAACAAGCAGATTTTATCAGAAAATATATAAACATCAATTTTTGGGCAAGAAACTGATATTGATTGATTGATTGATTGACTTTTATTTTATAGTGACAGGTACAATTAACATATACAGACATAATCACATAAAAATATAGGTGGTACCCAACCCCTCAGCGGTTTATCTGCCACTTCAAATCACACTCAATAAACATCACCAGGTGGCTATATAAGTTTAACCAAAAAAAAAAAACAGTATTACTAGTTATATAAAATATGTTTTTCTTAGTTCCCATAGATAAAGAAACTTGATTTTCAAATTTTTAGCCGACATTTCTACAAGAGCCATATAATTACCACAAGAGAACTGACTTTGTAGCTTATCCCGTTGCATTTATCAGTACATTGCACCTGAAAAACGGGGTAGATTGGTCATGTTGGTATTCAAATGAAAGCTCTTTTCATACTGAAGCCAATGGTATTAATAAAATTAACCTGAACATCACTAGGCGAAAGATATAGCAAACCGCGACTTCGCAAGTAACCAAAATACTACCGAAAATTAACAAAACTTTCAATCGGTCTTGGGAGGGACCAATAATAATGCTACAGAAATGTATTATACCTTTTTGGAAACCATTTCTCACCCTTAACAAAACCTAAGTAGTTTCCATTTGATTATCAGCAATTTGATTTTTTCCATGATTTATCACCACCCCCTACCTGAACAGAAACATTTTTCTTCTCCTTCTGCATGGTTATAAATCCAAGTGAGCATGCAAATCATAGTGCCAAATCAAAGCTGACATTCAGGGCAATCCATCCATATTCAATTTGTTGGTTTAGAAATGTTAACTCCTGATAAAAGCAGTGGAAGTGCAATACATATGTGGCAATTCTGTGCTCAATTTTGCAATTTCCGAGCCTCGACAGAAACATTATTCTTCTTTTCCATGGTTATGAATTCAAGTGAACATCCAAATCATACAAATCACAGTGCCAAATGAAAGCTGAGACTCAGGTCTATTAATTCATAATCAATTGGGATGAAAGCACTGTAAATTGAATATATATTTGACAAATCTATGTTTGTAATGCGATTCCCGAGCCTTAATAGCAATATTTAACTTCTTTTCCATGGTTAAAATTCAAGTCAACATGGAAATCATGGTGTCAAATAAAAGCAGAGACTCAGGCCTATCCATCCATACTCAATTTGTTTGTTTAAAACAGTCAATCTGGTGATGAGAGCAGCTGAAATTGAATATATATGTGCTGATTTTAAGCTCACACAGCAATTTCCGAGCATGGGAAGCAAAATTTGTTGAATTTTTAATGGATTAAGTTTTGTAATAAACATACAAATCAAGGTGCCAAATGAAAGCTAACAATATAGACTGCCTATTAAAATACATTCAAGTGACTTGGGTTTAATATTGTGTCCTTCATAAAAACTTCTAAATTTTGATAGTTGTGATTCAAAAAATTATATTTTGCAGACTAAGTAATGGTTCATGTCTGCCATCCTAAAAACTAACACAAGCACCCCAGACACATGAAATGGATACCATAAGATAGAGCAACTTCATGGCATTATTTTGGTGTATAATTTTATGCAATGGCACAATATGTTTTTGAGTAATGGCTGTTTAAGCATAGAGAGTCGTCTTGACGCCAGTGAAGGTGTCAATTTTTGACACCGAAACCTTGTCTCATATTATGCAAAATTAAGCATGTTACAGGAAATTTGCCAACTTGGCAACAGGCAGATTCTTAAACTAGAGAATATTTGCTATAAAATGATACCAGAGTCAAAATGTTTGACATGGGGTGCAGCCAACTTCTAAAATAAGGCTCTTTTGAGACTTAGGCAAGGGACTACAATACAAAAGCATCTCATCAGGCATGTATATATTTTTTCATTATTTGGCAAGCTCAAGAATTCGTGGAGGTGTAAAAACGAGCATGTACGAATTTGTGATTGTATAAAAACGAGCATAAGTGCTCGTGTATATGTAATAACTAACACTCGTGAATGTGCTTTATTTTTCATTTGTCTATCCACTAACACTAACATTCATGGAAGTGCTATATCATTAGGGTTTAGTGTTAGAATTTGCATGTATATGTTTTTCATTATTTGGCATGTTCACGGATTCATGGAGGTGTAAAAACGAGCATGTACGACTTCGTAGACATGAAAAAACGAGCATAGATGCTCGTGTACATGTAAAAACTAACACTCATGAATGTGCTTTAAATTATTATTCATTCGTGTATCTGCCAATGCTAACATTCGTGGAAGTGCTATTTAGTGTTAAAATAAGGTTTAGAGTTAGTTTTAGCCAAATTTAAGGTTGCACTGTTCGTAATTACACATACATGTAGGCCTACACAAATTCGTGAAAAGCAATATTTCACACTTACACGAATGCTAAATTCATGTATATGTTTGTTTTTGCAGGTTTACAAATTCGTGTACATGCCAAATAGTGAAAAATATATACCTCGAATTTGTGTATATATTTTTCATTATTTGGCATGCTCACAAATTCGTGGAGGTATAAAAACGAGCATGTAAGAATTTGTGGATGTGTAAAAACGAGCATAAGTGCTCGTGTATATGTAATAACTAACACTCATTATTGTGCTTTATTTTTCATTTGTGTATCTGCAAACACTATCATTCGTGGAAGTGCTATATCATAAGGGTTTTGTGTTAGAATTTGTTTATATATATATGTAATAACTACCACTCGTGAATGTGCTTTATTTTTCATTCATGAATGTATCAGCAAACACTAACATTCGTGGAAGTGCTATATCATTAGGGTTTAGTGTTAGAAGTTGTGTATATATTTTTCATTATTTGGCATGCTCACGAAATTTTAACAGTGTTGACTAAAATAGCAAGGGCAATAGAAAGAACCAAGCACAGTGCCAGTCAGCTCCTGCTCATGACAACCTTGTGTATTCAAATTGGAAAAGAACACTAATGTACCTGGGTTATTACAATCATGATGTCTTTATAAATGAGGAATAAACGAAGGCGGCTTGCCATCTCACAGTGACTTATGAGAATGAAGCATATATTAGTGTACATTGGCATTTGAAGGAATGCAAGTCAAATAACCATTACAAGTCACCTGTATCTGGTAGTCAACTGTCTCTTTATATATCCTGCTGTGACTCCATAAAACATGTATATTCTATAAAATAAATTTTTTTTTATTGTATCAGCATAATTGATGTCCAATTTTGTCCTTCAGGCTGATTCAGCTGTTTTTGAATAACAAAAATAAATTGTTTGTTTTGGTCCAAGTTTAGTCCGACCTAAACATGTATTCAATTATAATTAAAAGTGATTTATAATTAATGATTAATAATATTATTGAGTTGAAATATTTGCTTTTGCAGCAGAAAATCTGAATAGATAGAGAGAAAGTTAGTAAAACCGTTTAGGTAGGACCTGTGCTTATGAAATTTCTTACCGAGATATACTCCCTGTGATCCTCATACACTGTAGACTGGCAATTGTGACCAAGAGATTGTGCAGCTAG
Source organism: Platynereis dumerilii (assembly GCA_026936325.1). NCBI lineage: Eukaryota > Metazoa > Annelida > Polychaeta > Phyllodocida > Nereididae > Platynereis > Platynereis dumerilii. Next base: position 39,038,023 of record JAPTHN010000008.1, read on the forward strand.
CATGCAGAAGCTGTGAGTCTGCACCATCAGGTCACAAATTTCAAATGAGATGACTGTTTGATAATTCCTTGTTAGCCTTCCTGTCAGCATTATCATAAAACTGGTATTCAAAATATCTAGTAGTAAAAAATAAGATGGACATTCCAGGTAGCCTACAGATGCATATGTATAACAAATCACACATTCTAAATGAACATTTCAAATGACCAATACAGTACAACCCAAAATAAAGGAAGAATATTTTCTGTCACAAGTCCTTTGTTTAGCTATTTTGCGATCCTTTCTCATCTCCAGCCTAAATCTCCTTACAAAGTTTTTAAAAGGTAGTTTCATGTGGGTAAAGGTAGGAAGTGATGTGGAGGGAGCCAAAAGGTGTGAAAGGGTAAAGCAGTGGTTGATTCTTCCTACTTGGGTAGTCATACTTTATTTTGATAAGTTGTTATTTTAGGTTGGACTGTATGTCTATATACAGCATACATCAGAGAATTTCCTTGAATTTTTCCATTTTCCTTACAAGCATGTTTCTCGTATTTGTATACAGATGCAACCATATATAATGATAGATGCAACCACGTATAATGATAACTTGATAAGTACTATCATACTGCAAATGCTGTACAGGAGAACATTTTATTGATTTCTTATCATTTCTTGAATTCATGAAGGGCAAGTTTCTCATGCGAACTTCCTGGGTATTGCGCAATGTTTTTCTGCGGAGGAGTTTTTCGATTTTTCTCTTTTGAAGTTTAGTTTTCCCATGTGTGCACAGGAACCTGGTTCAATAGAATTTCTCCATGTATATACACCTACTTTTTCTTTCCGGATCTTTAAGCTCCTGCGCAGCCCTTGTAGGGCCAGACTCTGAAGCTTTGAAGATTTTTTCGTCTCTGAGTTAAAGACAGTACATCATGCATACTCCTTGAAATATACCAGATGTGACACCCTACATGGGCTACAACTGGGTAAATCCTCTGTGGACAAAGTCACAAAAAGACTAATGATGCAGTCCCTGCCTGGAAGCTTCTCCCTATTTTTCCCTCCAAAGCAAATTGACACAGTTGGTCATATGTGGCAAAGACATCCCTCAGGGAAAAGTTACATTTGTTGATTGTTGCACATCCCGTCTGACCAGTCAACCATGAAATTCCTCGCCCTGTCGCAAAATTTGCTAAATTGGCCAGATTTGCAGGTGGTCGAGGGAGAAAATGGGGAAAACCACAAGAGAGATGGCCATAACACAATTTCCAAGCTACAGTTGGTAGCTTCCAGAGAGTTGAATTGGGACACAGACTCGCACTCAGACTAAGACTGTATTTATCTGACACATAGTATGACAGTGAATAATTTATTTCAATTTCAAACATTTATCTATGGTCAGGAGGCCCCGTGAAGACTCGGATCACAGTCGCTGATGGTGGGCCACCCAGATTAATACTGTTAAGAAACAAAATAATGCGAATATTTATGAACAAACTTGCATAATGATGGCATGCTAATGTCATACAAACACTCACCACGTGCTTGGTAGGAAAACTGCACAATAGAAGCAGTGGAAAATAATAATAAATTCAATAGCAATTATAAAGTCTTCATGTTTGAGCAAAGGCTGCAAAACAGCCAGTTTTGTCAGCAAACATCTTTGTTAAGAATAAATTGAGGAGTGCCTTCCAATTAGCGTTATTTATCTTTGATATATTTCCAATGATTAAATGGAAGTATATTTCACTTGGACAGATTTACATTGTACATTGTGTGTCTCTTGATGTTACATGATATATTTTTGCTGCACTTCCCCAGCCTAAATTAGGATTGATCACAGACCCCTGACAAATCACCAGTCCTGTACAAGACTAAAGCACACTGAAGCACATTGTGATACATTGGCTTTTGGAGAATATAAACCAATTAGATCTCACAAATCACTTAATTCTGCCAATCAGCCATCTCTCTTCAATCCTGCTAGGACTCTTTCGGCAGAAATGTTTCATATAAACAAAATTGGTTTGTTGTGTTCCTATTTTCCCTCCCTGGCCCTGGTGTAATCTCAGAGATATTGTGTCTGTAGAAGAGTCTTAAATTTTTGAGGTAGCAATTTCACTGTTGATTTTAAGAAATTGCTCTTTGTATTGACGTCTTACGCAAGAATATCTGACAATTTATTTTCAACTTAAAAAGCCACTTGCAAGCCGAAAAGAAATGCGCAAAAATTTCGTTGGAACTTTTTCTCTAGCTACAGGCACAATATCTCTGAGACTACATCAGAGCTAGAGGGAGAAAATTAGAACATTTGATGATTATAGCTTACTAACTTGAAACTGTTTGCACTGCTTGAAATACAGACCAAAATAATATATCTGAATGTGAAAATGCAATACTTCAAACAAATCACTGCTTGTCAGGGTAACTATCCTCCTCAGGAAAATTACAAAGAGCTAATATTCAATCTCAGCCTCTCACCTGTTTTCTCAGCATAGCAAATTGATGCAGTTGGTCATATGTGGCAAAGACACCCCTCAGGGAATATTGTTGCACATCCCGTTAGGGTGGTCCAAAAAACTTTTTTTGTCAGTATAAATTCGCATACCCCCCTATTTTGTGAGAAATGGCACAAAAACAATGCAGTTAAAATTTTATGAAAATCCCACAAGAGGAAGGGGTCTCCCAAAGGCCTTAAAGTTTCAATGTTTTTTAAATTTTCGACCATTATCGCCAATCCGCGGTTCTCTATAACTTCGTCAGTATTAGTCATACAACATTTTAATTGCCATCATTGGAAAGATCTCAAAAAGACCTTCATTTTGCATACCAACATCAATGGTCTAGGACGATATCTTGGTTACAATTGGCTCTTCAGTCTGCACTTTTTAGAATAAAAATGTTGCAGACTGTTTAATCCTGTTAAAATACAAATATAACAGCCCCTCCCTGATTTGCTTCCATACTTCCGACAAAATTTATCATTAAATCTTCACAGCTCAAAAAGCAAGATTTTCCATGGCCAAAAATAAAAAAAATATTTTAATTGCTCTTTCTGGAGCTTGGAGAGTGTGAATCACTGCAATTAACAGTGAAAAGAATTCAAAAACCCTTTTTTAGCAGGATGAGACAGTCTGCAACATTTTCGTTTCTTAAAAGTGCATGTCAAAGAGCCAATGGGAGTCAAGATATCGTCCTAGACCATTGATGTTGGTATGCAAAATGTAGGTATTTTTGAGAGCTTTCCAACCATGGCAATTAGAATGCTGTATGACAAATACTGACAAAGTTATAGAGAACCGCGGATTAACGAAAATGGTCAAAAACGAAAAAAACATTGAAACTTTAAGGCCTTTGGGAGACCCCTTCCTCTAGTTGGATTTCCTTAAAATTTCACCTGCATCAGTTTTATACCTACCCTCATCAAATAAGAGGGTATGCGATGTGAAATTCACAAAATAATTTTTTTCTATCTAAAAATGGACCACCCTAACATCCCGTCTGACCAGTCAACCATGCAACCATGCAATTTCTCGCCGTGTCACAAAATTTGCTAAATTGGCCAGATTTGCAGGTGGCAGGGGGTGAAAATAGGCAGAACCACTAGAGAGGCAACCATAACACAATTTCAAAGCTATAGTCGGTAGCTTTCAGAGAGTTGAATTGGGGCACAGACTCAGACCAGATTCAGATTCTATTTATTCGGCACATATCCCCACTAACATTTGAGTTAAAACTCAGGTCACATGACCACCCCAGTTGCCAGCTATAAACGCCTGTCACACGCATGTCACTCACCCAAGCTATCCACCTATCCTACTTTTTTCCACTCATATTTCAGATGGGAGCCCACAACTATCTAACTCCTCTCTTATTTCCCTTTGCCGACTCCACCACCAATCTCCCACCAGGAGTGCATGAAACAGCACATTCTCATATTTTACTCCTCCCCAGAGGGAGCAACTTCTCATAACCATTTTCCCACACATGGCAGCGCTTATGTTCACCATGTCTTCCTAAAATATTCCCTTATTTTAACATGACCACGTAGCCATACAGCGTCACTTCACAATAATGCATTGTCAAACTTTTTACACTAATGGGCATTTTCTAGTTCCATACATTTATCTCTGGCCAGGAGACCCACCGAAGACTCAAATCACGGTCGCTGCTGGTGGACCACCTAAGATGAATATGGTTAAGAAACAAAATAATACAAATATTAATTAACAAACTTGCACAATGATGGCATGCTAATGTGTTCTTTATCTTTCATAAATTTCCAAAGTTTAAATGGAAGTGTATTCTCATTTGGGCTGATATACCTGTACATTGTGTGTCTCTTGATGTTGCATGATGATTTTTTGTTGCGCTTCCCAGCCTAAATTAGGATTGATCACAGACCCCTGACAAATCACCAGTCCTGTACAAGACTAAAGCACACTGAAGCACATTGTGATACATTGGCTTTTGGAGAATATAAACCAATTAGATCTCACAAATCACCTAAATCTGCCAATCAACTATCTCTCTTTAAATCCTGCTATGACTCCTTCAGCAGAAATGTTTCATGTTGACACAATTGGTTTGCTGAAATCTAATTGTCTCTCCCTACACTTTAAAAAATGTTGGGACAAAATTGGTTTTTAGATTCAAAATGGTTTTTTGAAAAACCAAATTTCAATGCAAAACCAACATGGATTTTAAGAAAAATCCATGTTGGTTTTTTGCATTGAAATTTGGTTTTTCAAAAAATCATTTTGAATCTAAAAAACCAATTTTGTATGAATATTTTTAGAGTGTAGCTCTGATGTAATCTCACAGATATATTGTTGCAAGAGAAGTCTTAAAATTGTCCAAGTTGCAGTTTCAGTGTGATTTGGAAAATTGCTCTTACTCCAGAATGCTAGTTCTCTAGAGCATCTCAAGACATAAGTATTTATGAATTTGGAGTAAAAATAGGCGGCAAGGGGTTTGGCAGCCTGCCAGGGGCGACGGAAATGGGGTACCTACAGGTGGTCGGGGTGAGGAGGGGTACAGTTGGGTGTTTTCTGTGCCACATCTCTGGAGTGATTGGTCGGCATTTTACCTCTCCTCCAGCAATGCATATTTCATGAGACCCCAGACTTTTGGTACCCTCGCAAGCAGAGTTTGAATGAAGTCAAGCTCCGTGGTGGGAGAATGGCATTTGAAGGAATGCAAGTCAAATAACCATAAAAAGTCACCTATATCTGCCAATCAATTGTCTCTCTTTATATCCTGCTGTGACTCCATTAAACATATATTCTATAAAAAAAATGCTATTATTGTTTGCACCAGCATAATTGATATATCATATAAAATATGTTTTTCAATACGCCAGTTTTGTCATTCAGGCTGATTCAGCTGTTTTTGGACAGCAACATAGATTTTTCATTTAGGTCCAAGTTTAATCAGTCCTTAACATGACATTGTATTTAGGCAGTGGAAGCTCTGGGGGGGGGGAGCACGAGGGGGGCTGAAGCCCCCCTAAAATGTCTGAAGCCCCCCTCTTAGCCCCCCTAACTTGAGGTCAATGCATGCATCATTCAACATGATATTTTTATGTTTTGTTGTTGTACACATAAAGATTAAGTTGGAATTGTCTGCAAATGTTGAAACACTACTCAGCAAGTATTTTACAGAGAAGACACTGATTTTCATGACTTACGTTTTTCAGAGCCCTGCTTCCACCCATGCTTGACTGCAAAAACTACCTATGACAAATGCATGTACCACAGAATTGGGCAAAAATGCTATTACCGATTCATGAAGCAGACAAGTTGGGATCAAAACAAAGAGTGGTGCGAAGATAAAGACTTGGAAATGGTGCGACTGACAGAGTCGACCTTAAATGACATTTCTGTTCTGCAATTCAGTAATCTCCTTCATAGTTCGCCTATTGAGTTGCAATTCATGTGGTTAGGTGGAAGAGCAGAGCCTTATCCAGATTGGATGTTTCTGAATGACACAAGAGTCTCCTCAACATCAATGGTGTTAGGATTTACTGGTGAGTACCTATGGTTCAATGATTATCATAATAATATTAATTTATTTTGTATACAGTAAAATCCAATATTTTGCACTAAAAACCGTTTGCCATCGCACAAAAAAAAAACATATGCTGTCATGTGTTGCCACCTAGTGACTAGTGTGCTATTTCGCGAGCTCCTGCGAGCGGTTCACATCATTTCAGTGTGGGGAACTCACACAATTTTGTCTGGAAGAAACCGGTGCTGTTTCTGAGTGTGCTGATGGCCTTGTCTACTTCCTTAGAGAATGTGGTTGCCGACTCTGGTATACATCAATGTTGAATAGAAATTTTTTTGAATGTGCAATGAAATTGGAACTATTTCTTGGGACAGCAATGCTGTAGCATACTTTTGTGCCAGGTGGCAGCATCATGCAGTTCTCATTTTCACTAGACTGGCTCAGTGTGGTAATACTGTGGTATTCATGACCAAAGAAACTCCAACTTTCATTCTGATGACCAGCTGGAGGATTATATGATGTCTATATTTATATTGTGATTTACAACCTTTACATGAGCCTAAATTTATTTCTCTACATGAGAATCACGATGCTGAAAGAGGTCATAATCTTACAGCGGTAGTTCTACAATACTTAAGTCTCTGGGGAAGCCCAGTTGATGACATAATTACGTGTTTGCACTGTCGACAAATGTTTATAATGTTCTATTGGTCATTCAGTTTAAAATAAAATTGATAGCAAGTGAAACAGAAAGCTGCCAAAAAGAAACATGGTTATTACAATCAAAGCCATCACATTGCAAACTGACAGCCATCATTATCAAGCTTTTAAAATTTGCCAGTTGAGGGAGTATAACAAAAAACTTGTAAAATTGCCCAAATTATAACAATGATAATATTTTTATTGACACCTTAAAAATGTCAAAATAAGTTTTCATACAAAAAATATCAAAATATCAAGTGTGCACAAGTTTGGAACTACAAAGAGGAAAGACCTCATGTGTTGACCTTGGTCCAGGGAAGGATTCAGGAAGATGCATCCTCCCCCACCACCTGTTGTGATTTTTAATTGTTTTGATCCCCAATACATTGGCACATGGCAGCAGTATGTCATAGGCTATGCATTCCACAACACTATAACCCATTATATGTGGCAATAGAAGGCCTCATGACAGGATACACACACATTCCCTTTTCTTATTCCTGCAGTATCAGTTACCCCCAATTTTACCCCCACTTAGGCCTACCCCCCCTTGCTCCTACATTCCAAGCACTTGCCGGCCCTTCCCTCCACTTGCCCCCTACTTGCCACCGCTTGCCCCCGCTTCCCCCACTTGCTCCCGTTTCTCCCACATAACCTCCTTACTACCCCAAGTAGGTAATTTTGTTATGTTGGCGTTATCCCATAGGGTGGGGACCAGGGGGGGGGGTGGTGTATCCTGTGTCATGAGGCCTAATATAAGCTCCCCCATATATTTATATATTACAGTGGTGTCAATTTTCGGAGAGCGTCATATATATCATTGCAAAAAATTTATTTTTTCATGTTCTCCTCTAGTATTATAATGAATGATAGTAATATTTAAGAAAAGAACTGTTACAATAAGCTGATAAGCCTTCCTGCGCTTCATTTTGCCTGAAGATTCCAGTCCTGCTTGGCACAAGTGTGGCTGCATGGGCACGGAGGACTTTTCGCTGCTGGTGGATGATTGCCGGAAGAAAAAGCCATTTGTTTGCAGATTTGGTAAATAATTTGCATCTCCTATTTCGATTTCTTGGTTCTTTGTTGAAAAGCAATTCTTTTATAAACGGGTATATTTCAATGTAGTCAAGTTGTCAACAGTAGCGTACCTATAAGAGGGAGGGTCAGGTGCCCCCAGGACTGGATTGTATCAATGTTTAACATGGGTTATCCTTAAGTAGTTAAGTAATTTTACCAATATTGTGTCAATGCTGAACATGCCACGGACATGAGATCTCAGCCTATCCTATCTTTTCAATGTTAATTTTGGGTTTGGAAAGGTCTGTCAAAAAATATGATGAAAAATTTCAGGATTCCCCTAATAATAATAAGCTGTTGTTGTCCTCAATTATTAGAAGTAACAGCAGTAAATGGAAAATAATCTCTTCTTGCAGAGCCTTTCATCGAATAGCCTTTGAACACAGTGAACAGTACCTCAAAATGCAACCAAAACAGAACTGAATTGAACTCTAATGAGAGTGAGACAAATCAGACAGATCACGTACATACATAACAAGATCTCAAAAGAAATCTGTAGTTCTTAAACCTTCAACTAATTCTATAATACATATATCTCATTATAAATTACAGGAAACAACATTACTATTTATGAGAAGGAAATGGCATGGACTACCGCCAGAGGAAGGTGTTTGCATGACGGTGGTGACCTGTTCTTTTTACGAAATGGTCCCAATGAAGTGCCCTTCAAGGACTTCAAAATCTTGATCAGTGATGCGTTGAACACTTCAGAGATACGAGATGTCACATGCCTGCACATAGGCGTTATCCACAGAGATTGGCGGTGGATAAGTAAGACAATTCACAAATTCTTGGGATTTTATTTGAGAAATGGTTGCTATTGGCATTCAAGCTAGCTTCATTTTGCTTTAATTTTGAACAGTATGGGGGGGGGGGGGGTTAGGGTGGTCAAAAAAGTCTTTGTTCTAAATTTCCCTAATATTGCTTGAACAGTGAGTGGCACAACCTTTAACATGTGGTGCAGCTTGCTCTGGTATCACCCGAAAGTTATTCATATAACTTTTGTGAGAGTATTGTAGAATTTCTAAAATTGTCACACATTGTCATACAAATTTTTTTTGCAGATGGCGATCCAATTATTGGATCAAGCACCTGGCTCCTTAATGTATACAACGAAAATTGTTTAGATGTCGATTCAGATGGCAACTGGCATGAGTTTTTGTGTCATACGCAATTTAACGCATTCTGTCAAAGATGTGAGTAATATGATTGTAATTGTATCAAATATTAAATAGATAAGAAGTATTATTATATCGAATCAGAGTTCCTCCGTGGCCTAATGGTTAAGAGTGCTTGTTTGCACAACCACTGGCTCTGAGGGCGTGGGTTCGAATCCCACCCCGGAACTCAATTTAGTCCGAGCCCATGGGACAATAAATGGAGGCGGGTTATATCCAGTGTTCTATGCTGGGGCAACTGAAAGACCCTGGGCATCCCTGAATTAATAGGGTATGTGCCAGACTCACAGTCTTCTCATCTCATCATCATACGGCGATCGCCTGCCTCGATATAGCCCACTAAGGTGCTGCTGAGGCGTAAAACACAAACAAACAAACAAACAATATCGAATCAGTGGTGTAACTGTCAACTACAACAAATTTGCTTATCAAATGTGTGTTCCAGAAACCCATTTGTTCCTCTATTTTCTTTAATGTAGATATTGAATTTGAGAAGCCAGCTGCTGAACACTTGGATGAGGGAATATCAAAACCTCCCTCCTCAGTTGGTGACCAGACTTGTGACCCTTCAAGAGGAGGTATTATTCTTCTTCTTCTACATTATTTCGTCTTCTTTTTCCTCTTCCCCTTTGAAAATGTTCAGATTATTGCATGTTGTAAACCGGACTTGAGGCAACTCACCGACCGTGTAAGTTTTTTTGTCAGTCTCTTTTGTTAATATGTAATCGCCAATTTAACTTTTTTTCATTTTCCCTTTTTCAGCAATAATTGCAACTGGAATACTGGCGGGTGTATTCTTCCTGGGATGTGTCATCCTGGCAGCTATGCTTTTAATGTGAGAACTTCTTTCCTACCAATTTCTTCAATAAGAACACATTTACATGATTTTTAGACTTTTATTATAATGTGTAATATTAGACTATATAGAGATGAAATACGTGTACATTCCTTATCCTCCATATGAAATGATTTCAACAGGCTGAATGGTCAAGATTTGCAGCACTGTATAATGTATTGAATTTTTGTAATGCTGAAAGAGCCTTTATTAATCCCTCTGCTCCCTCGCCGACTTGAAATGCCCCTGCAAATTTTGAGCGATCATGTTGATAGCTGATTGTATTCCATATTCATGAATATTAGAGTATATTACTAGTGATTTTTCCCGAAAGGACTAAACATTTTAGGGAGGGTCCCTTAAGAGTTACTAAGCTAAGGATTCCCTTAACTTAGTACCTCTTAAGGGACCCTCCCTAAAATGGTTAGCCCTTCGGGAGAAATCCCTACTAAATACATATACATGTGACTAAAATGTCAGCTCATTTAACTTAATTCTCAAGGAAGATGAAAGCTCAGGGCCAACACAATGAACAACGGCAGCAACACAAAAATGAAGACAATTATACCTATGTTGACACTAATTTCTAACATCAGACCACTGGTAAGTAATTCTCGACCTTGAATATTATTTAGTTCTACCGTGCAGTTTCCCATTGCACTAGGTGGAATCCAAATTGTTTTCTATGCAGTTGAAGTGTGATGTCATGTGTATTATATGAGGACTTGGCATCTCAGAAGCTGGGAAATCTGCAGTGTTTTAACATTACTAATTATATGACCAGAACTTATGGTGCCAGTTCGATAAGCAGATTTGCTTTTCTGGCTTCCAAAACTTTTTAGTCGAATAAATTAATCAATCAATCAAACTTGTTGTGTTTGAAGGTAATGCTGCTGCACTATAGATTTAAAATATCTAATATTTTCTTTGATTTTACGCAGACACTGAAATCATGGGACCATTATGATGACCAGGCAGGTCATTTTATCCTAAGACTGCCTAGTGTTAAGAGAAGAAAATATCTATCAAAGGATGCTATTAAATAATGGTAAAAAGCCATTAGAGAAGACAAGAGTGAAGTTGGAAACTTTTTTGTGTGTTTTTATCAATGCTCTAAATACATCATTTTGATAACGCGTTCCTCATTAACAATTTAAATTGTTAAAAATCATTTTCAAAACATTTATTCTACTCACCAGTACGTTTTTTTGCTCTGTTGCTTGTCGATGTATTTGAATAAAGAATTTATATTTCTGTTTGCCTTTTCATGCGTATCATTATCAATAATATACATTGTAGGTTATATCGCAATGATCAAGCTCCCCCCCCTCCAGTGCACTGCACAAATGATGTTTTAATTGAACTTTTTGACAAGAAAATTTTTTACAAGTCATCTGAAATTGTAACTTACACAATCCAAGATGTTTTTTTTTCCAATGAACATATATAGGATATTTGAATGGAGCTAAGGAGAGTCCATAAGACTATACTGCAAACGAATTGTGTCTGTATGAAACATTTCTGTAGGTGGAATCAAAGGATTCAAAAGTATATGCATACGTACAAAGAGAGACAGTTTATTGGCAGATTTAGGTGATTTGTTTGGGTTAGTACTTGCTACAAATGCCAAATTATGACTGTGCTTCAGTGTACTTAAGTTTCACAGGGCGGAAAATTTGTTGTGGGTCTATGATCAATAAAAACATTGACTTATGAAGTGCAGCAAAAGTACATCAAACAAGATAAAGACCCATACAATGTACATAGAAAAGAACCATTGGAAAATTTTTTAAAATGACCCTCGTTTTGCTTCTAGAAAAACAGCTTCCTGGCAGTTATACAACCTCTGCCCTAATTCAACACATGTAGTGCCCAGCCAACTTGCTTGGAAATTGTGAAATGGTCATCTCTTGTGCACTGGTTATCTCTCTTGTGGTTTTGCCCATTTTCTCTGTCAGCCACCGGCAAATCTGGCCAATTTAGCAAATTTTGTGACAAGGCGAGAAATTTCACGGTTGACTGGTCAGACAGGATGTGCAACAATCGACTAATCTGCTTTTTCCCCTGGGGGATGTCTTTTCCACATATGACTAAATGTGCGATGTTATCTTGGCAAGAAAAACAGGATAGAGGCTGGGATTGTAAATTTGTGCTTAGTGATAAAAATCACTAAAATATTCTTCATTGACAAGATGTACATGTACAAGCATGCTAAGATATAACAATGATGCAGCAAGAGCAATTTTCAATTCACTGCTGAAATTGCAACTTGGAATCTGAAAGACAGAGGCTGGGTTGTACACTCACTTCAGTCATTTGTTGCAGAGGATAAGGGGAAATGGGGTCACAGTGAATCAGATAAGTTTATTTTCACCAGATTTAAAAGAGTTACAAAAATATTTGCTTTATTAGTGGCTATTGAGAAAGGTGAATGTATCTACTGTATATGTATGCCAAGAAAATGGTGAAACCATTTGAGATTTCCAAATAAAGGCTGCAAATCGTAAGCTAAAAAAATTATTTACTGTGCCGCGCATCTAGGGTATAGTGAATGCCACATTTAATTAGTGATTATTCTTTTTAGAAATATAAGGATATTATAAACATATGTAAACTGGAAATTTGAAAAAAAGTGCTAACATACACTACCCTACAAAAGTTTGAATACATCTGGATAGGTGAGGTTTCTTTTAAAAATACTTGATTTTGACTGGAATTTTTGCTTAATATTTACATCAAATAATAAAGGAAGTCACATTGAAGTCAGAAGTTGTCCTTATTTTGTCATTTTATGCCATTATGGTCGAAATTTATGGCCTTTCACGATATCCCAAATTTTTGTATTTTATAAAAAATTGTTACCGCCGAGTTATCTTCTAGGTTTATGAAATTCAACCATATTTTAGTGTTTCCAGAGTTGTAACATGATCGTAACAGTTATTTTAAACCCCAAAAAGACGGCTTAAAAATTGGATATTGACCCCTCAAAAATACAAAATTTAGATAATTTTGGGTCACCATGAAGTATGATCATAGAATGTAAACTGAAGGACAAAAATAAGTTATCGCTTCTTTAGGAGAATGTGGTATGAAGTCTTTGATGAAAAATACCCTGATGGTACATCAAAACAGTTTGTAATTCATTATTTTTTCACCAAATCAGATCAAACAGTGTTTTGGGGGACCCATTTCACTGCAATAATAAATAAACATCAGCAGGACGGAAAACAGAGTTCTCATCTGCCAAAATAGGCCATTTGCATAGATGTCTGGCTGCCAGGCCTGCTTAGCGAGCCATCTCATAACTGTTTTGGCACTCATTCTTGGGTTGTGAGTGCTTGAAAATTCAGCTGCTGTGGATCTGGAGGTCTTGAAACGGTCTTGAAACAGTCATCCAGATTTGGGTGGATGTTGGGCCTGTCTTGATGATGAGCCGGGGCTGCAGGTCTGTCTGGCTTCTGAAGGTCCTTTATTTAGGCAGTTAAACCTAACTTGGTCATGAGCTTGCTGATTGCTGGCTGGGAGCAGTCCCTCTGACGTGCAACCTCTCTCTAGGTCATGCCAGCCGGCAGCACCCCAACTGCTGGGTCTCATTGCTCAATGGAGAGCTTACCCAATTGAGGTTTTTTTTTGTGTACCCAAACTCAGGAAAGATCAAGGAACTTTTCTGAGTGCTTTTTGTGCAGTTGAGGGTAAGATCTTAAGGATTAGCCTAAATACTAAATTATATGACCTGTACCAATGCAGAGACAATGACCCATGACAAGATTATGTAAACTTGAATAATTGATAGTTGTTAATGTCTAAAACATTAAAACACAACAAATAAGTTTGAAGAATTTTTTTTCTTTTAATTATTTCAAATTGAAAAGTGATAACTTACTTTTGTCCTTCAGTTTATCTCCTCAAGTGAAAATCATTTTATTTGAGCTGTTTCAGCATTGTTTTGACCCAAAAATAGCCAAAATCAATATTTTTGTCCGATTTTCAAAGGCCATTTTCTGGTCTGAAACTACTTGTAAAATCATCCCAAACCAGTGGAAATGTGTGAAAAATTATTAAATGTCATAAATATGGAAGATAACAGTGCTTTTGTAGCTTTTTATAAAAAATGAAAAAATTGGATATCGAGAAATTTATATACAATGTAAATTTATACCAAAATGATCTAAAAACATGAAATATGGACACCTTACGGTCTGAATACAATCTCCACATTGTTTGATGTAAGTATAAAACAAAAGCTGTGTTGAAGATTAGGTATTTTTGAAAGAAATCCAACATTTTCTGGTGTATTCAAACTTTTGGAGGGTAGTGTATGAAATTTTTTGCAAGAAACTTTATCAACATAAATGTAGCTTTTAAATTTTGTTTTACTTTGTTCTGTTTCCTTGGCAATTTGTTTTTGCACAGAATATTCTTTAAGATGTACCAGTGAATATAATGATCACCCAGAAACAGCAATTTTTCAAATCACTGTTGAAACTCCGACAATTTAAAGCTTCTCTTGTGAAAATATATATCTGCAAGATTAGATCAGAGCTTGGGAGCGACAATTAGATTACTGCAAACCAATTGTGTCTACATGAAACATTTCTGTTGAGGGAGTCATAGCAGGATTTAAAGAGAGACGGTTGATTGGCAGATTTAGGTGATTTGCTTGAGCTAATTGGTTCATATTTCTCCAGTTGCAAATGTGTCTCAACTGCTTCTGTGTGCTTCAGTCTTGTAAAGGACTGGTGATATATCTGGGGTCTGTGATAAATCCTTGTTTGGTATGGCGATTGCAGCAAAAACTTCAAATTACAATTTAGAATTCAAGCAAAGATAGTAATGGTTATTATGACATCACTATGGATGACATCATTGCTTTCTCCCTCCAAAAGTTTAGGGCTCATTGTCACTTGCTAACATTAAACAAACTGTAAGTACGAAACTCCCAGAGAGCTTGGTTTACTCCTGAAAATGCAGCTAGGAGACAATGCTTGCTGTTTTGCAGTCTGTTTCCTGCATATAATTCAACACACTGTTAGCAACCAACTGACTTTGAAATTGCGTAATGGCTGTCTCTAGTGGGGTTCTGCCCATTTTCTCGCTCAGCCACCAGCTACTCTGGCCAATTTTGCAAATTTTGTGACAAGGCGAGAAATTGCATGGCTGACTGGTCAGACAGGATGTGCAGCAATCAACAAATCTGCCTTTTCCTTGAGGGATGTGTTTGCCACATATGACCAACTGTGTCAATTTGCCTAGGGAAGAAGTAAAACAGGCAGTAGGTTGAGATTGCCTATTTGCTGTTTTTTTATATTTGTTGCAGACAACTACAGCAAAATATTTCACATGAGATTATGAGAGCTGGACAAGAAAATATGGCAAATATTAGTATTGATTAGGCTGATTCATCTTTCCAGTGTATGATATAATTTGGGGAGAGTCCCCTGGATCGGACCACATAACTTCAAGTGCTCAGCGTGGAAAGGGTATTAGTGCCATGAAGCTGAAAACTGGTCAGAAAGATGAAGATTGAGATATTATGTTGTACTATTGTGTTGTCCACAAAGCTTGATCTGTACGGACACCAGACCATTTCCAAAAAAATTGTTCAATTTCTGAAATCACTAACTTTAATATCCTCGATTGGACCACTGGGTTGCCTCGATTGGACCACACCAGAAAGCATTGTTTTAAATAATCCAAGGCATTTGCATTATTGAGCAGCCCAGAAACAACAGTTTCTGTTTATTTCAAATAATCTCAGGAAACAAATAATTTTGCCTTTTTGACTTAGCTAGTTGCAGAAAATGCCAGTAGAGGGCGTGTTAGCAGGGGCGTTAAATTCACATAATTAAAAGCTTTAAAACAGTCCTGCTGAAGTCATAAAGCACCACTGGCCATTGAAATACCTATGGGTTTATATCCTGCAATAGGTTGGTCTCCATTTGTAGTTATGAATTTATGTTCAGGTGGTGTCTCCAAGCAGTAGGACCTCTGATGGAATCCCCTTTGCCTTTCAACAAGGTGACTGTTGACCAAGCCAAGGAGTCTAACTTATTGAGTGGGTTTGTTGAATGTTTCATTGTTTGGGTCAGCTACACTGTATTGATTATGTTCTCAAAACAGCAGTTCAACAGAAAAGTGTGTTGTTATCATACAGATTGGGGAATTGTAACTTGTTAACAACCAGATTATTATTAACTGTTGGTCACAGGATTTCACTTAGTTGACCTAACTCCAGCCTCTCACCCAACTTCAGCCCCCCTACAGAAAAATCCCTGTAATTAAATTTTGATGAGGCCAAGGTGCCAGTTTTTCAGTTTAAAGTCATTTTCAATGTGTTTAGAATAAATTATGAAGCTTGATGACCATTCCAACACAAGAAAGAGGAATTTTACATGCTTTCGTAGTGGACAGCATTTTGCTTGTTTTACAACGCAATTAGTACGCAAAATGAAAAAAAAGTTTGGCAAAACGTTGACTCTGTGAGTTGGCTGTAGCAATTCACCCAATCAGGGGCAACCCAAAGAAGGATTCATAGGAAGGAAAAATTAGTTTTCTTTGATAAATTAAGGTTTTTTCAATATTTTCCATTTGTTTATTCATGGAATTTGGTAATGCATAAGATATGTCAATTTAACCTAACTTCAGCCCCCGTGGTCTTAACTTCAGCCCCACACAACCTAACTTCAGCCCACAGGTTACCCCAAATTCCAGCCAGTCAATCTCACATGAGAAGTTGGTTTAATCATCCCTGAATATCTATCTATCTAAAAATGTAAATTTTGAAGCATTTTTAGGTCTGGCATAATGGAAGAGACTAGTTGCCTGAATTGGAGTAAAAAAGCAATTTTTGATCGTATTTCCGTGAAAACGATGCATTTTTTCCCAACTGTTTTGAAATACTTTTTTGGAGGATTGAGTTTTGCCTACTGTAATGTTTTATATAGAGGAAAGCAATTAAGGACAAATTAAGTCAGTCAGCTGGTACTGGTGGCTGAAGTTAGGTACATCCTAGGCTGAAGTTAGGTACTACGCGGCTGAAGTTAGGCACATGTCCCACTTTGGATCACATTTGCACTGCCTTATAAGGCATATGGCCGTTTTTTCGCAATAAGGTCATGAAGAAGAGTGGAGGCTGGGGTTAGGTCCATAGCTACATGTTATTCCCATGAATAGCCAGCCAGTGACAAGCAATCAAAAACCAAAGTAGGCTGAAGTTTGGTCAACTTGCCCTACTTTGCAAACAAACCAGATAATATGTCATTGGGTGGGCTCCCTCAAGACAAAAGTAGCCCTCCCCCCTTATCATAGTGCCACCTGCTGATGATACCTGTCGTAATCCCCATGTGGAGACAGACCTATTCACGTCGTAACTCCGGCAGTTTAGGAAATGTCTTTCTCCTTTGGACACCATCTAATAAGGGTAATTTTCGTCAGGTGGCAATATGAGCCATGCGAAATTGACACCAGAGGGTTTCTAATGCAGCCCAGTATTGCTACATCCTTGTGTACTTCATTGCTCTGATACAACTACAGTTTGCCCGGGCTGCTGCTTTGCTGAAGTCAGTGTGACGTCACATAAACTCAGCAACATTAAAAACGCACACTTTTAAAAAGGCTCAAAATAGTACTTCCTCTTCAAATATCAAGATGAAAATTTGTACACATCTAGAAGTTGCCATCAGATATATTCACGAAAAATTTCGAATTTCTAAATGCAGTACTTTTGTGAGAAATTAAATCATCGTGGTCACTGTCAAAAATGCAAATCACAAACTGCACTTCAACACAAAACGCACAATTGGAAATATTGGTTTAGTGGCATGCTGGATGGGATTAATCTTATGGAATTTTCACATAACAGGCACAATACTTCCAAAAGAGGACCCACGGAGGTTTTTGAAAAAAAGTCAATTATAAAGCAGATTTGGAATTACAAACTCAAAATTTACGAGTTCGCATCTTCAAATGAAGCATGTGAACCAGAACTGTTAAATAATGAGGGTTTTATGCATGCCCAGGGTAGAAACACACGCAGAGACAATCATTCCATATCAATTGTCTCAAAAATCTGAATAAAAATAAATTTTTTGAGGTTTTGACAAAAGGCTGCAGTATGGGGCGTGTCAGCATTGACACTTAATTTTTATTAAATTCATCCTCTTTAATTGCGGTTGGGTCAATTATCCCTTTTCCCTATCTCATCAAGCAAGGAAAATTATAAACTTTCCTGGCTTATCAAAAAAGTTTGTGGAAAGAACAGCTGAGTTGTTGAAATTGATGATCAGAGGAAATTTTAATTTTGTGACTTCTATTTTCGACAGTGATCACAATTTAATTTGACACAAAAGTACTACACAAAGAGATTTGAAATTTTCCATGAATATTCCTGATGGCAACTGCTAGAAGTGTGCAAATTTCTATCTTGATATCTTGAGAGGAAGTACTATTTTTAGCCTTTTTAAAAGTGTGCGTTTTTAATGTTGCTGAGTTTACATTACCTTGACAGGCGAGGTCAGAATAACCACTGGGAAATTTAACCCATGTCAGGGATATTTTACTTGCAAAGCAGAACTCTGATATAAGAGGCTACCAATTTAAAATCCCATCCGAATAACATCTAGCTAGACACAAGTACAGGTTTACTGAATGCTCCCATAAGAGCCAGAATGCTCTCAGAAGAGCCTGATTTTACTGACCACTGAACAGGGATCTTCTATGTTTGAAAGAAACAAATGTCTAAAATGAGGGTGTAGAAGATCTCAAAGATATATATGCCATTCTGTCATCAATCACTTCCATGATTGGAAAGACCTAGCATGAAAGGGCTGCATGCATTATCCAATATCCATATTATAACCATCTTGTCAATGCTTATAGATCTTTTACTTCGTTTGTGAATCTGGTTGAAGTTGAGATCAATTTGCATTTAATGTGATTGTCTTGCTCAGCAGGTTGGGTCATCAAAAACGTCACGTGAGGGAATTTAAATCAATTTTTATTTTGAAGTTTGCAGGTCTGATAAAAAGAGGGAAAAGAAAGAACAGATAAATGCAGTCTGGGCTTGAAACATTCCGTGCATAACAATGCAAGATGAGGAGCAATGCTTTGTCAATCAATGGTGGAGGAGGAGGAGTAGGAGGAGGAGGAGGAGGAGGAGTAGGAGTAGGAGTAGGAGTAGGAGGAGGAGGAGGAGGAGGAGGAGGAGGAGGAGGAGGAGGAGGAGGAGGAGAAGAAGAAGAATAAGAAGAAGAAGGAGAGGGAGGAGGAGGAGAAGAAAAAGAAGGAGAAGAAGAAGAAGGAGGAGGAGAAGAAGAAGGAAGAGGACAATGAGAAAAAGGAGGAGGTGTACAAATAGGACGATTTTGAGGAGGGAACAAAGCGACGAAGAGAGCTGGAGGAGAAAAGAGAGGAGGAGCAGGGGAGAGTGAAGAACTGGAACATGAGGAAGAGATTGTTCAGCCTGAATTTCAACCAAACAGCAAAATAAAAAACATAATGCTTTCGTTATCAATGAGCTAATTTCCCACGAGCCTGTCACTTTAATGAGAAGTTGTATATTAAGCAATCAACAAAATACAAAATAGGCCAAGCTGATGATTAAAAGGTACAGGAAAATCATCGTTTTCCATTATCTGATGAAATGCCAGGGAAAACCAACCAGGAGGAACTGCACTGCAGAAAGAGCAGCCTCACAGCACATGGCTTCTCAACAGCTGACCATGAGCTGATGAGCTGACGTCCTAATGAGATTGTAGGAGAGCCACTGATGGAAATGCCCCATAATGCTCTCTGTTCACGTCCTGCTGCGAGAAATGCTGAGAATGGCTGCCGGCAGATCCATCTGCACTTTGTTCCCAGGATGACTTCCTTGAGTTTAGAACCAAAAGAAGTTTAACAGGCAAATTCGAACTGATTAGGTCGTTAGAGAGAATCAGCAAGACCTGAATGCAAGACCAGAGCATCACAGCTAAAGACTTTTGGTCTTCACTCTGAGGGACAGCAAAGAGACAACTGCCCTCATCACAATGCTAACAGACTTATCAACTCAAATCCAAGTCCCTGTTGTGAATGCTGATGCTGAATAGCCATTGTTTCTATAAAGTTATTTTCTTTGGTAAATTCTTATAGAAAGAAAGTTTTATCTGAGCATGCAAATTCTGAGGAGAGTTTGCTAAATGTATCACTTTTGAATTTGTATGGTTACTACTATGTTGTTGGGTTCCCAATTGACCAATTTGATTAGGTCCTAAGTATGCATTTCTGCTCTGAATGTTGAGCTGAATTCAGTTTTTGGCGACTGTCACGGTTCCATATAATTCATTAACATAGCTATTCCACCTATCCATGGCAGAGCCTTGGGGACTTTTTTTGGTCTGATTAATAACTGCAATTACAATGATGCTTTATGGGCACTCAATTTTCATAATTTTCCTCATCAAAATTGTAATTACCTTTCATTAATGTGCCAAAAATTCATATCTTAGAAATTATCCCACAGAAATTACACCATAAACGCATCAACTCAATGCTTTTTTCTGAAATCGCCCTAATTTCCAAAAACTCAATCTTTCCATGAACAATTAAAGAATTTAAATGTATCACTGGTGGTTGCTTTCTTCAAAAAAAGGTTGCCATTCTTTCTCCATATGTTTACAGCCTGGAAATTTGATATGCAAAACGAGTGGACTGCTGCTTAGTTAATATGGCACTTCGTATGTCATCATCATGACATCATGCTGATGATTTGTCATGATCATACCCAATACTCTCAATGTTAATTCGATTTAAGGAGACTTATCCCGCTCATAGGTAATCGGAAAACGAAAGGATTATGCATCTGATTTTTACTCTGAAATCTGTTATGACAAATCAAATAGCCTTCTCTTGAGCATGACTAATCAAAACTATGTTTCCCATGTTGAATGCAGAGAAGATGACACTTCATCAGGTAACATGAGTCACGAGGTGCCATTTTCACAATGCAACAGTCCACTCTTTTTGCATATCAAATTTCCTGGCTGTATCCAAAATGTCAATAATTTTTGTTTTTCTTATGCAAGATGGTCGATGCATAATAGAATAAAAATTCATTTTACAAAATTTCTAAGCATGTTTTTGTGAGCGCTTCTTTTTTCAATTTTGTTGCAATAGAGCTGACTTCACTTCATCCGGAAAAACGAAAATATTCTCACAGTCATAGACAATACACAAGTTACTTTCAGTGAAGAAAAAATCAATGTGGCAGCCATATTTAATTTCCAGGTGCTCAGTTACAGCCCATTCATTGTCTTTTTTAAGAGACATAAGTGTCAATGTTTTCACGCTTGGTTGAACCAGACAATGATCTGAATTTAACACTGCACATTGCTAATGTTGAGTAACGATTATTATCAACAAAAACATGGCCCAAAGAGCCAATAGCACCAGTAGGCCATTCCAACCTTTGTCAAGGCTTTGAGTAAGAAGGTCCAGACCAGTCATAATGGTACAGTGTAGCAATAGAGATATGAGACAATTTAAGCCCAGATCAAGTTGCAAGAACCTGTTATGACTTTTATGAACTCAAGTTGAACTGAATGAAAAACAATGGCCATTTGCTGACCAAGTCTTCATTTTACAACCCGAAAATTACTAAGTGAACGGATCAGGGTGGACAATTACCCCCCCCCCCCCTGCCATTATCCAGGGGGGGTAGGGAGGGCAAAAAAAGCATAATTAGGCCTTAACTAATCGTAGGCACAAATCAGTAAGTATATATATTCAAATTTATGATTTGTCTCTATTCAAATTTCGTCACACAAATACGATTTGCCCATTTGGCACTCTTGTGTTTGTACCCTACACCATAATTAGCTTGGTTCACTGCTGTCAGTGTACTTTACTTTTAATTCTAATGCAGATTAATGATCTATCAATAATTTTAACATTTCACAATTACACAAAATCATTGTTTTCCAGACTAACGTTTACATTGGGCAGGCAAGTAAATTAGATGATTCAGATAATTTATATAATCAAATTCCCTACCCCCACCTGTGATCAATATGTGATTGTTCTTTGTGTTAGAATTCACAAAATTAAGAAAAATTACCAAATACCTTCCAAAGCTAAACATTTGCCATTTCTACTTGCATTCCAAAATTGTTCACACATGCTGAGACCCCTTAATTAGAACTCTTTGCCAAACTTTGCAGAATGACAGTCCACTGGAGAAATTCATTAGGATTCACATAGTGTCAACATTATATCAGTAATTTTTCTGATGAACTTTTTTAAGAATTGGAAAGATATTCTGAGTAAAAATGAAACAAAAATTCATCATTCTATCCCACGTTCATCTTTCCAATCAGGGGCGGACTGGCCTATGTGGCAAAGTGGCAACTGCCACGGGCCCATGCACTCAGGAGGGCCCATGCACTCAGGAGGACCCATGCAAGATTTCAAAAAATAAAAATTTTCAGTAAAGTACAAAATTTTTCTGTCAGATTCTTGATTTTATGTCGCAACTGCCAACTGCACTTTATTGGAAAGAACAGAGCCCTCTCGAGTGGAGTCCCCACCCTAATATTAACAATTTGCCAAATCAAACCTGTTGTATTTTTAGTTTTTAATTTGAAATTATGCAGGAGGTAGAAACTTAGGGGCCCTTCGATATATTTTGCCACGGGGCCCAAACTGCAACCAGTTGCCCCTGTTTCCAATCAAAAAATGTTGTAGCTATTTTGCTCTGCAATTATCAAAGCGAAACTTGCTTGGCTTTCATGATGTTGTGTATACACTATACAGATGAGATTCTTTCTATGTAATTTCAGAGTTTCTTAAATTATAGATTTTACCTTGAAAATGACTGCATCGAGTGGGTAGGTTTAATGTCTCACTTTGGAAAGAAACTTTTTTAAATGTGCAAATAAGTGTGAAGAACACAAAAGCAAAGGAACATATTTCATACAAGAAATGCGAAGACAGGATGGAATACCGAAAGAACAAGCATTGATATACTACATACCAAGATCAATAAATTTTTCGCTATGTGAAGAAAATACTACTTCAGTGTAATTTTCCGTTAGAATAGAGTAAAAGTGAAGTTCTGAAATGTTTAGAGCTATGTGTGTATATGCATCTTTCTGGTATTGATGTGTAGAGATGAGGCAAAGACTCCATATAATGACGTTTCTTTTTTTGGCTTTCACCACACAAAAGTGTTGTCAATACCTATTAGAAAATATATCAACCACAAGATGTGTGGGCATAGTGTAGCTCCCTGTCACAGACCTGCAGCCTGTGTGAGTTTTTCTTATTTTTTTCATCAAAGTTAAACAGAAGAAATTAACAGGAATTAGAAAAAAACTTCCGAGGTCAAAATGTGTTTATATTCGGTGTGATACTATAACAATGTGTTGATTTGCAAATGCTTTCAGTATTGCAATGTTGAGTTATTCTATCAATTAGGTTATGAAGTAAATTCATTTGAGATTAGACAAATAGTCAATTGTGAAAATACTAGAGGCCCCCAACAAAACTTACAATTGGCTATCATACAGATTGGAATCAGGTGAAACATTGTGAGGCACACCCAGGGGCCAGTCATTAAGAGTGTGCCATCCCGTCCCAGATGGGGCCGTCCCGTCCAGAACACAAAAGAACCATCATACTACTACAGAGTGAAAAAGGGTTGAGTAGTACTGGGCACTGTTGGGCTGTTATGAAAAACTAATTATAGATTATATAGTGTGCCACAGTCGAAGAGGCAGAGAAACAGAGAGATTGGTGTATTTAATAGGGCGTGTCAATTTTCGAAAAAGTTTGAAATTGCAAAAAAAGCCCCTCCAAAAGGGTGACAATGGTCCATGGGAGTCCATTGATAGCATTAAAATTGAAATTGAAGGATGTTTAGCTTGGTTAATCTTAATTTGAAAATTGTATGTTTAATTTTATTCGAAAAAACACTTTTTCTCAAATAACTAAGAAACTATTGGTCTTAGACCAAAAAGTTGTATTGAAGTTGAATAGGAAAAGGTGTATTCCGGAAATTTTGATGCTATTTGCATGTCTCTAGCTCCAATATTAACCGAGATATGGCAAATTTAATGTTTTTATTGATTATATTATCTTTTTTTAATCGATGGGACAAGAAAATTAGTTTTAGATGTCATTATATCTTGAAAATTGAATTCTCAGGTATTCTCACAAGAGTGGATACATAGATATGTGTACTATTTAAAATGTAGTTCCAGAAATGCAGCATATTTAAGGTTATTACTCAATTTGGTGCTTAGATGATAATGCAACATTTTGTATTCTCGAGAAGGATGATTGAAATAGTCAATATATCATATCACATACTAAAGTGTTGACTGTGAAACAAGCAGATCATCTGAACTTTAATGAAGAACACATACAGAGCATTACAGACAATTTAAAAAAGAGAATAGTCAACTATTGTTACACAGCAAAGCCAACCTGTTTTTGCATAGTCAGGAGCATTTATGATACTAATTTTATGGCATTGCAATATCATAATGATCATTTACAAATGAAATAGAATTTGTGAAGCTCATTTGAATTGGCATGTTTTAGTATGTCTGACATGTGTCTTCTGATTATTTCTTGAGCACGGGTATATGTCATCACATGCATTTTTAGGAATGAATACTTTACTTGCAATATTAGTAACCTTACCTTCTCCATGAACTGTGTATATTTCTTTGTCCTTTCAATATCATGGCCATTGCTGGTACAGCAGTGACATGTGAGGACTCATCTATGAACATCTTTATTTCTGGTTAGCATGTTTAGGGAGTTGGCTAGTTCCAGTTTAAATTCCTGAAGTATATCTTCAGCTGAGTTGATCACCTGGAGAGTGATTTACGTCTGTATTGATAATACTTGATATCAGGTGCCTTTTTGGGGTGTAGACAAAGAACTCTTGATTTTGACCTGTAATCTAAATTCAAGACAGTAAGGATGTCTAACAGCAAAGGCAGTTCCTAAACTTCCTGTCAACAAAGTTTCTGAGAGTTGAAAGGAGAGGGAAAACATTGCATATGTACATTGAGCGGTTATGTGAGGTCAGGCTATCTCTCATTAACACAGATTAAAAACCCTTTCTTGAAATGATTGGCTTATCAGGCAATGTATCTGAGCATGCTGATACCTGTGGTCTTACTAACTACAGAAGTATTAATAAGTTTGGGGATGAACCCACACAGGTAGGGGAGAGCGGGGCACCATGAGCCACGGGGCACCATGAACCATGGCCCCTACAAAAAAAACGGCGAGATAGAACTGCTCAATAGGAAGACCATATATTCCTTTATTAGTGTACTACAGGCTAGGATAGCAATCATAAACTTTATTTTCAATGTAGGACCAAGAATTGAAAAAATACTTTCGGCCAGTGAATTTTAGTAAAAAGTAAACATATTGGGTGGTGGAACTTTTACTTCTGGTACTTCAACTATTTTCGGCATCATCATAAAACTTAGTCTTCTTAGAGACGGTAAGGCATGTGCTAGGATGATGTCATAACATTGATACTATGATAAACTGGGAAATGGTGATATGCACTAATAAATGAAATTTACAAATGGGGCACCATGAGCCACATGGAGATAGGGCACCATGAGCCATTTTCTATAAAGTTTTAATGTACAATTAAAGCTGAATTGTAACAACAACTCTACTGTTGTAAGTCCAGAACTATAGTGCAAGACATCAGCAGCTGTTTTGGACACATTTTTGCAATTTCATAGAAAAATATATAAAATCCATCTGATCCATATTGTGGTGTATGCCAAGGGAAAATTTCAAGTAAAACATCTGGTTTATGAGGTATCAGTTCTTTACAGCTGAATGAGAAGGATAATACATGTATGTAAAGAGCCCCCCATGACATGGCTCATGGTGCCCCAGGGTCGGGGCACGATGAGCCGCTTGACTAAAATTTTTAAAGACAATGTTTTGACTATTTAAGAATTAAGAATAAATTAGAATATGTAACAACACTGAATATTGTAGCCAAGAGGTCTTGCGATGATTGTATAAAGCAACCAGCTATTTACCATTGAGACTTTACGCTCAGGAGCTTAATTTCGGAAAAGTGGCTCATGGTGCCCCGCTCTCCCCTACTGAAGTGACCAGGGTATTGTCGGGAAAAAGAATGATGTGTTAAGGATTATGCAGAATCGTATTTGTGCAAGTCAAGTATTCACCTAAAAAAAAAAGATGACTCCTGCTTCAATAACCTAGCATGCAACAGACACACATCTGACAATTAAGCAAACATTAAAAACCATATTTTGTCAATTTGTCAATTGTTGTCATGCATCATAAAATTGGTGTCACAAATGTTTGTCATCTGCACAAACAAGTTTAAAAGTTTTTTATATTTCATTTGTAACACAATGCGATACAGCAATTTTTAAAAGTCTAGATAATACCTTGAACATGGTGTTGATGTGTTGTACATTACAAAAGGCAATATTTTCTAGTCTCATTGTCAATAGTTTAGTATGTGATATGGCATATTGTAGACTGTTTCAAGCAACCTGCTTGAGAAAAAAAAATGCTGAACTACTATCCATTATCCAAGCACCAAAATGTGTGATTTTTATAATAATTAATTGAAATATGCCACATTTCTGGAACTACACTTTAACTAGTACACATATCTATGCATCCACTCTTGGAATCATACCTGAAAATTCAAATTTCAAGAAATGGAGACGTCTAAAGCCAAATTTTCTTGTCCCATCGATTCAAAAATGATAATGTAATCAATAAAAACGCTCAATTTGCCATATCTCGGTTAATATTGGAGCTAGAGACATGCAAATGGCACCAAAATTTCCGGAATACACCTTTTCCTATTCATCTTCAATACAATATTTTGGTCTAAGACCAATAGTTTCTTAGTTATTTGAGAAAAAGTGTTTTTTCGAATAAAATTAAACATACAATTTTCAAATTAAGATTTACCAAGCTAAACATCCTTCAATTTCAATTTGAATGGTGCCAATGGACTCCCATGGACCATTGTCACCCTTTTGGAGGGGCTTTTTTTGCAATTTCAAACTTTTTCGAAAATTGACACGCCCTACGCGGCACACGTCGCATGCCACAAAATTTTTTTTGCAAAAATTTTCATTTTTTGGCCATAGCCAACTTTCTATACCAATGGCATATTGAAATACCAAAAAAAGTTTTTTTCAGCCCACCCTAACAAAGATGTACCGAGTAATAGGTTTACTTGCTTCAGGAAGCAACAGAGAAATAACAAGAGGGTTTGAAAGTTTAGGGTGCCCTCTGAGAGCACTTTTCGTGGAATCTGCCTTATTCACTCAGTAGTAGTATGATGGTTCTTTCAGGGTTCTGCCACTTCTGGACCAAACAGGATGGACCACTCTTAATGACTGGCCCCTAGGTGTGCCTATGAGCTCATAATGTTTCACCTGCTTCCAATCTGTATGATAGACAATTGTAAGTTTTGAGGCCTCTAGTGTTTCTCACAATTTACAGTTTTTCGTATTTCAAATTACTTCTAAAAAAAAAGATAAAGCATAAAGGATAGAAAAACTCAGCATAACCATACCACAAACTTTTGAAAACAACACACTGATACATCATCACACTGAATAAATACACACTTTAATTTTGAACATTTTTTTTCACTTCTGGATAATTTTGTGTGTTTAACTTTGATGCCAACATAGACTCACACTTGATGCGGGTCTGGTACAGGGAGCTACAATCAGACCACACATCTTAACGTTAATATATTTTCTAATAGGTATTGACAACATTTCTGTGAGGTGAATGCAAAAAAAAGAAACATCATTATACGGAGGCTGTGCCTCTGCGCTATACATCGATATCAGAAAGATGTTTATACACATAGCTCCAGACATTTCAGAACTTCACTTTTAGTCTACTTTTACTCTATTCTAATGGAAAATTACGATGAATTTGTATTTTCTTCACATGGCAAAAAATGTATTGATCTTTGTATGCAATATATATCATTGCTTGTTCTTTCAATATTATATCTTGTCTTCTTATTCCTTATATGCAATATGTTCCTTTCCTTTTGTATTCTTCACACTCACTTGCACATTAAGAAAAGTTTCTTTACACAGTGAAAACTTATACCCACCCACTCGATGCAGTCGTTTTAAAGGTAAAATGTACAACTTAAGAAACTTACTCTGAAATTACATAGAAAGAATCTGAACGTTTCCATATAGAATATACACCTCATCGTAAAGCCAAGCAATTTTCGTAGTGATAGTTGTGAGGAACTGGAAAAAGTTGACACTGCCAAAACAAAAATATGGGATGGAATAATGAGTTGTTGTTTCCATTTTATTGGAATATCTCTCTAATTCTCATAAAAGTTTAGCAGTATAATTACCAATATTTTGCTGACTCTATTTGAATCCTCCGGTGATGGTGATGGCAGTTAATTTGAAACTGAATATGAACCAAGCAAAGGTGTAAGCTACAAACATAAGAATACCAAAAGGAAACGTGGTCGGCGGGGGCGGTTGGACAAAAAAGGGCAAATCATATTTGTGTGACGAAATTTGAATAGAGAGTCAATCACAAATTTGAATATATGCTGATTTGTGCCTACAATTATTTAAAAAAGGCCTAATTAATTATTTTTGAAGATCAGAGGGCACATTTTGCCCTCACTGCCTGCCCTCTGCATGGATAAGGCCTATCTCAAAAATAATGAAGCCACACAGCTGGTTTTCACTGAGGGTCACAAATTTTGATAACGACTGCATGCAACAACTTCATATTACAGTTTGCTTTAAATACATTCTTATGCCAAAATCCTGAAAATTTCATGGCAATTCGTCAAAAGGTTATTGAGATAGAGATGAAAGTATATCGGAAAACATGCTTTTTTTCACCTATTTAGCGTGACATAACCTTTTTCACCTGATGAATTCTTTCAGTTTTACAAAGTTTGACATGTTCCATTGCTATTTCCTGATACTTTTTGGAATCTCTACATCCCCAGGCTTCATAAATCAATTGAAACAAGCACTTCTATCCACTTGTTTTGACATCATTGAGTTATTTGTGTTCAAAGGTTGACTTTGTAAAATTGAGTCAAATTTGATGTTCCTGATCTGAAATGCTCTAGCTTCCCTTCAATATATTTCAGTTGAATCTTTTTGCCATTGAGATCAAGTATTACATCTACTTAGTTGTTTTGGGGCTTTTTATTAGGGTGGGGTGATAATCAATGGAAAAAATTATTTTTTAAAATTTCAAAGTCCCACCATCCTAACTTTGTTATGGTTGAAAATACGAGTTCAATGATGTATAATATGTCCATATATCTTTATTTTTGATGCCTCCCAAGACCGATTGAAGCTTTTGACATTTTTTGATGAATTTTAGCATTAGCGCTAAGTCGCGAAAAGCCATATCTTTCTTAATATTTTATTTAGAATCATATAAAGCCCATCATTGTACTTGGAATAAAAAGACCTTCAATTTGAATACCAACAACATGGTTCTGTGACAAGCAGTTCATTGCCTGACCATGTATTTTACCTTCTTCTCATTACAAATCTAATATTTGTTTTCACTATCCATGACAAATTGTTGTATTGAGGCATGATTGTTTCAATTAACTGAGCTGATTAAGTTGTTTTACAAATTATTTATATTTTAGGAAAAAATCAGAAAATAACCTTATCTGAAGCACTCCATGGCAGAAAATGGTATCCATAGACTAGCATTCAATTATTTTTAGTTTGCTAATTCTTAAATTTGAGGCTACCTATTCCTCAAGTGAGTACAAGGCTAAGTAATAATAATATCTATTCTGCTCCATCTGGACCAGACACCAATTATGCAACCTGGAAAGTCTTTATCTTTTCTCATTGATATGCACTGGAACATCATTACGGCAAAAATTGCTTCACAGCAAAATCATCGGTAAAGATTTGTCTTCGGATTGCATAACTTATTTGAGTGACTGCCGTTGACTGAGGGACCTTGAGTGCATGGGCTATATGCTCAACAACAAATAAATGTATTTTAAAGCCAATCAAAAGGTCCCTTAGGGCTTAGGCTGCTTTAATCCAATCCAAATACTGGGAAAACGTGACATACTCAGGCTCCTCAGTTTTGCTTGAATCAGTCCTATGGACTTTTGCTGTGATGAGCCATGTCACTCTCTCAATTGTCACAAATGACATAAAACTACATTTCCAAGAAATTTAGCAAAGGCAAATACATGATTCTGGACTATGTTTTTTTTAGTTCTGTATAATAAGAAAATCATTATCATACTGGACAATGTGCAATTGTGAAATATCAATGAGACAATTTGGAATGTGAATAATGTCAATGTGCAACAAAGAAACCTGACAGGCAAGTTGTGTAATCCATTTGAGGGTGTACATACATATCCTGTATCTGTCAGTCATGTTTCACAATTTACTTATTTTATAGTTTTTAGTACCATAAATACCCTCAATTTAGACTAGTTAACATACAATTATCTTGATGAACAGCAAAACCTGCATGTCTTGTGTCATATTGTGTGTACCTAATTTTATTGTTACAGATACTATGTAAAACTTCCCTGACACCGAGAGGCTTCCTTTGCCCAAATACAGCTCATATTGGACTCCATGACCATGCTATCCAATATTTATGTTACTTCTGTAAACTTTATTAGTGTCAATGGAATCCCAAGTCACATTAATGATTAATTACTTACTCAGCTTGGCTTTGTACTTGAGGTGCTGATGAGACGTAAAACACCAACAGTGGCAACACAGACACAAACACACACACTCACACACACTTGGCTTTGTACTATTGATACAATGCTCAAACATTGTTAGTTCTATACATATTATTTCCAAGCTCTATGGATGTATGGAAGAATGATTGGAGCTTTATGTCCTGAATATATGTACTTGATAGGCTAATTAGGACAGGAGGAGGAGACGGCAAAGAGACAAAGGATGACTGAAAAAGTCCAACAATGTCTAGGTGACACGGCAAGAGCTGGATTCGAACGCTGGACCCAGCGATTGGCAGTCCAGCACGCTAGACCAACCCTCCCCCCCCCCCCCCCCCAGCTTGGTATCACACTTGGGCATCCATTTTGGTGAAATGTTGCATCATGTGAAGACTATCTTCAGATACTTTCTCCATTTCAAATTTGAAGAAACTTATTTCCCTCCCCCCGCCAGTTTTTATGGCCTTTTCTATTTATTAAATATTGTACACCTTCTTCGAGAATTATCCACTTAAATATGGCTTGATGTATCAATTTGACAGTGTTAAAGCTTTCCTGATTGGATTAGACCGAAAAAACCTTAAAAAGTAATGTCATATCATTTTTCAAAAGCAACTTTGTACGGAAGTTATTGTTTTAATCACTATTTTTGGGTCAAATTTTAAGGTAATTTTGAGGGCTTACCAAGAGAGGTGGGAAGTGGAAACCATTAAATCTGAAATGAACATGCTTTGATTAACATACATTGGTCTGTTGATCAATTCTGCATAAACATGTTTGAACCAGAACTGAATCCCATGAAAGAGCCACAACGCTTGCTTCTAAATGGCCAATAAAAATAGTTAAAATGCATTGAAACATAGCTTGTTGGTATTCATTTTGAAGCCCTTGGCTAGGGCTTTCTAAAGAAACCATTATCTTTCACGTACATCTGATATTAACTGAGTTACGGAGAACCGCGAGTTACCGTAAATTGGCAAAAGAACAGGATTTCTGTCTTATTTTCAAAGCCGCTTGGGAGGCATCAATAATGAAGGTACACCCTTGTGTCATACATCACTGAATTCGTATTTTCAACCATAACAAAGTTAGGATGGTGGGACATTGAAATTCTGACATTGATGATTATCACCCCACCCTACTAAAACCTTGAATGCAGAGCCTACAGAGCAAAAGAAATTCACTAAAAATGCGGTCTGGTGTGGTAAAACATAAGTGAATCAGTGATCATACAAGATATGAACGCCCACCACTAATTGCCGGCCAATAACACTAAACACAGTTCTGATGATTGACAATGATAACAAAAGATTAGCAAACATGATTCCACATTTTATAAGTTTATTTAGGTTTGCCATATACTGAAATAAACAGATAAACTGACTAAATGGATTTGAACCGAACAGCTTCTCCATGTGCGCAGAACTGAATGGAAAACTTTCACATATGAGTAGTTTTCTACCATACGTCACGTACAGCCAAACTGACAGGTTCTTAAGTCCAAAAAGTCAACTGCAACACGAATTCCTGTAACAAAATAGTTTTTATTTTGCAAATGGTTGTATTTTTTCCCTCAGTTATGATTGATAATTCATATAAAATCGATTTGAGTCAAAACCAGAAAATTTTTTGAAGATTCATGTCACACCAGTACTTAAAATCAGCTTTTTATGTCAAAAAGGGGACAAAAATCACACTTTTATCATCATTTGCTGAGCAGACATTCACTTCGGTGGCACTTATTTGGTATCAATTGAAGCCCATATACAAACGCATAACATTGGGCTGTTAAAATCATTTTAAATGAAAAAATAAGCTTCTGGGGTTAATATATGTAAGTTTTGAGATGAAATTTCCGAAAACTTTCGAAAAATTGGCTGTTTCTCAAAATATATTAGGTGTATTTGAATGACAATCGGCCAAAAGACTTTTAGAAATGTGCCAGTTGTCGTCAGATAAAGAAAATGGATTTAATTTCATGACAAATTACCATTCAGCCCAGTTAAGTTTCACTGCCATGAAAAACAAACTTTTAAAAATTCTGTAATATTCAGCTGTTATCAATTATTTGAACCAGGGTTGGCAAATCACCCGGTAGAAACGAGTTTCTACCCATGGTAAGGTAGAAACAGGGTAGAAATGGTTTTTTACCCAGTAAAAATGGTTAATACCCGGTAGAAATTAATTTCAACTATGTAATTAGTTTTTAAGATAGAAATCATCTTTCAAAGGAAAAACAATACATCAATAAGAATAGGGAATGAACAAAATATGGAATACAATTGCATTTTTATATAGTTAAAGGTCCTTCATCACTATTTCGCAGCATCACATTGCAAAGTATCAGAGTGCTGACACTGTTCTGACTGAGGCAGTTTTTAAACATGTTATGCATTTGGCTTGATCCAGAAATGCCCCTGGCGGCTAGAGAAGAACCAGGATTGGAAAATTGTTTGCCCAATATGCAAACAAATTCTAAAAACAGCATTTTGATACCTTCCACTGTGTCACGGGGAGATAAATATGTAGCAGAATCTGAATAACAAATCTGCACTCATATCTTTAGGGCAGCTTGGTGGCCAAGTGGCTAAGGTGCCCGCCTGCTCCACTGAACGTTTTTGCTTGCACGGGTTCAAACCCTGTGTGGGGATCCCAAAATTTTCAGTGGAACTTCATGAGCAAAATCCCAGCTGGATGTTGTTCGGATGAAACTTTAAATTGGTGGCCCCTTGTATCAGTGTCTATGCAGGTCAAGTAAAAGATCCCTCGCATGGGGTAAACATGTAACATGTTGAGGACTCTTGCTCTCTCTCCCATCTCATCAATCAACCCTCTTGAGCACCCAAAACTGGGCTTAGAGGGCAGCCCTTACCACATCTATCTATCTATATATCTATCTAGCTTCTGAATGGCATCACAAGCTTTGTTGATGACGATGGACACTTTTGGACAGTGCTGGAATAATCTAAAATTTAACCCCTCCTCAACTGGAAAAGTTCTTTTTCTTTATCAGATTCACCTTCAAAAGTAATGTTGCCAAAGTCTAGCAGTCTTGGTTACATCTCTGTCAATGGCAGATTTTGTATACAATTTGTGATCAACTGTTACAGCTTTAAAATTCTATCAAATTTCATCCTTTGGTTTACCTCCATGATGCACTATTAGTATTGTTTCCAGCAGTAGTCATAATGTAAACAGAGATGTTGTGGAGTAACACATTCTGCATCTGGTCGCAATGTATGAAAGCACACAATTGTTAGTAGTTTCTGAGTCTATACTTATGACATCTACTTTAATAAAGATGCAGGTTGAACTCATCAATTGAAAGGGCGTAGGTGAAGGGATAAAACTTGTAATCTTTCTGTTCCTATTATTGAGTCTATGCTTATGACTTTGCTGTAATAAACATGGGGGTTGATCTAAGCATTATTTAATGAAAAGATAAACTAAATATTTCTGTCCCACTTAAAATTCCATTTGTTTGACATTTTTAGTCAAGCCAAATCATCAAGTAGGGGACTATAGTAACAATAAACAAAGGGATTAGCTACTCATAATTAATCAGATGTACACTTATAGGGACAAAATTACCAAAAATTAACATTCATGATTTGCACTCGGTAGAAACCTGGGGAGAAACCAGGTAGAAAAGGGAGAAAGGCATGGGTAAAATCCAGGTAGTAACCAAGCGGTTTTTACCCAATGGTATTTACCTGCCAACCCTGATTATGTCCACTCATAAAAGCACCAAGGTAAATATAGCTTCTGGAACATAAATATGTTCCTTATAATATGCTTAGGTCATTTCATTCAAAAATGCATTTTAAAATTTTGGTGGTCATGTCACACTTTGGCTTCATTATTTTTGAGATAGGCCATAAAGGTGGGGGAGGGGGGCAATTCTCTAATTTTTTGGGTTGTAAAATGAAGACTAAGTCAGCAAATGGCCACTGTTTTTCACTCAGTTCAATGTAATGGTAGTTCATAAAAGTTATTACAGGTTCTTGCAACTTGATCTGGGCTTAAATTGTCTCAATTTCCTATTGCTACACTGCACCATTATGATTGCCTGGTCTGGACCTTTTTACTCAAAGGTTGGAATGGCCGACCGGTACTATTGGCTCTGTGGGCCATGTTTTTGTTGATAATAATCTTTACTCAACATTAGCAATGTGCAGTGTTAAATTCAGATCAATGTCTGGTTTAACAAAGCGTGAAAACATTGGCACCTATGTCTCTTAAAAAGATAATGAATGGGCTATAATTGAGCTCCTGGAAATTAAATATGGCTGCCACATTGATTTTTTCTTCACTGTATGTGAAAGTAACTTGTGTAATGTCTACGACTGTGAGAATATTTTTGTTTTTCTGGATGAAGTGAAGTCAGCTCTATTGCAACAAAATTGAAAAAAGAAGCGCTCACAAAAAGCATGTTTAATAATTTCATAAAATGAAGATGTATAGATATTATTCCAGGACGAATTTATATTCTGTTATGTATTGACCATCAATCATGCGTAAAAAAAACATTATTGACATTTTGGATACAGTAAGGAAATTTGATATGCAAAAAGAGTGGACTGTTGCACTGTGAAAATGGCACTTCATGACTCATGTAACCCGATGAAGTGTCATCTTCTCTGCATTCAACATGAGAAACATAGAGGCTGTTTGATTAGTCATGATCAAGAGAAGGCTATTTGATTTGTCATAACAGATTTCAGAGTAAAAATCAGATGCATAATCCTTTCGTGTGCCGATTACCAATGAGCGGGATCAGTCTCCTTGCGTCAAATTAACATTGAGAGTATTGGGTATGATCATGACAAATCATCAGCATGATGTCATGATGATGACACACAAAGTGCCATATTAACTGTGCAGCAGTCCACTCTTTTCGCATATCAAATTTCCAGGCTGTAAACATATAGAGAAAGAATGGCGATCTTTTTTTGAAGAAAGCAACCACCAGTGATACATTTGAATTCTTTAATAGTTCATGGAAAGATTGAGTTTTTGGAAATTAGGGCGATTTTAGAAAAAAGGCGGGGTGTTGATGCATTTATGGTGTAAATTCTGTTGGATAATTTCTAAGATATGAATTTTTGGCACATTAATGAAAGGTAATCACAATTTTGATGAGGACAATTATGAAAATTGAGTGCCCATAAAACATTATTGTAATTGCTGTTATTATTCAGACCAAAAAAAGTCCCAAGCCTCTGTCATGGATAGGTGGAATAGTTATGTTTAATGAATTATATGGAACCGTGACAGTCCCCAAAAACTTAATTCAGCTCAATGTTCAGAGCAGAAATGCATAGGACCTAATCAAATTGGTCAATTGGGTACCCAGCAATGCAATAAATTGCCAATAATAACCATACAAATTCAAGAGTGATACATTTAGCAAACTCTCCTCAGAATTTGCATGCAAAGATAAAACTTTCTTCTTGGAATTTGCCACAGAAACTAATTTTAAAAAAAACAATGGCTATTCAGCATCAGCATTCAAAACAGGGACTTGGAGTTGAGTTGATAAGTCTGTTA
Source organism: Platynereis dumerilii (assembly GCA_026936325.1). NCBI lineage: Eukaryota > Metazoa > Annelida > Polychaeta > Phyllodocida > Nereididae > Platynereis > Platynereis dumerilii. The sequence goes on from JAPTHN010000008.1 coordinate 39,074,123, forward strand.
GCATTGTGATTAGGGCAGTTGTCTCTTTGCTGTCCCTTAGAGTGAAGACCAAAAGTCTTTAGCTGTGATGCTCTGGTCTTGCATTCAGGTCTTTCTGATTCTCTCTAACGACCTAATCAGTTCGAATTTGCCCGTTAAACTTCTTTCGGTTCTAAACTTAAGGAAGTCGTCCTGGGAACAAAGTGCAGACGCGTCGGCCGGCAGCCATTCTCAGCGTTTCTCTCAGCAGGACGTGAACAGAGAGCATTATGGGGCATTTCCATCAGTGGCTCTCCTACAATCTCATTAGGACGTCAACTCATCAGCTCATGGTCAGCCGTTGAGCAGACATTTGCTGTGAGGCTGCTCTTTCTGCGGAGCAGTTCCTGCAGGTTGGTTTTCTCTGGTTACCCTACCTGAAAAGGGAATTTCATCAGATAATGGAAATGATTTTCCTGTACCTTTTAGACATCTGCTAGGCCTGTTTTGTTGATTGTTTAATATGCAACTTTCTCATTAAAGTGACAGGCTCTTGGTAAATCACCCTATTAATAACTAAAGAGTTATGCTTTTCTATTTATCTATTTGGTTGAATTTTATGCTGCAAAATCTCTTCCTCATTTTCCAGTTCACCATCCTTGTCTTCTTCGCTCTTCTCTTCTCCTCCTCTTCTTCCCTCCCGCTCTCTTGGTTCCTCCATTCCTCCTCAAAATCTTCCTACTTGTCCTCCTCCTCCTCCTCCTCCTCCTCCTCCTCTTCCTCCTCCTCCTCCTCCTCCTCCTCCTCCTCCATTGATTGACAAGGGATTGCTCATCATCTTGTCTTGTTATGCACGGAATGTTTCAAGCCCAGACTGCATTTATCTGTTCTTTCTTTTTCCGCTTTTTTTTAACAGACCTGCAAACTTAAGAATAAAAATTGATTTGAATTTCCTCATGTGACGTTTTTGATGACCCAACCTGCTGAGCAAGACAATCACATTAAATGCAAATTGATCTCAACTTCAACCAGATTCACAAACGAAGTAAAAGATCTATAAGCATTGACAAGATGGTTATAATATTGATATTGGATAATGCATGCTGCCCTTTCAGGCTAGTTCTTTCCAATCATGGAGGTGATTGATGACAGAATGGAATATATGATATCTTTGAGATCTTCTACACCCTCAGCATAGTCATTAGAATTCAATTTTTACCCTCGGCAATGTATACATTGCCGACGGGTATTGTAGTTACTTTGGGAAAATTTGTCCCTCCTGGACAAATTTTCCCAAAGTAACTACAATACCTGTCGGCAAAACTATGGCATGCATATTCATCATTTTTGGGTAAATACGGTATCTTTTATCCCAGTTGAGCCTTTCATAGGACTAATCTCCATGACATTAATACTTTTCTCACAATTATTGAAAAATGTGAAAAATTTTTTTTGTTTGTTTCTGGGACAGAACTAAAAAACTGCAGTACTTTTGACACTGAAATTTGCATATTGTATGCATTAAATACCCAAGATGTGTTTTTTGTGGGTCTAAATGATCTGAGAAAGTTGAACGGATGACAATTTACCATAAATATGAAAAAATACTATTATTTTAAACTTGTATGATTCAGTCAATTTTGAAGTTAAATCTATGAAATTTTCAAATTAGGTGTCTATTCTTATGTCTCTTTAAACATCTCTAATCAGTTGGAATGTTGGTCCTATATATTTTTATAAAAACCCAAAAATTCAAAAAAATCGCAATTTTCCAACATTTCTGCGTGAAAAGCTAAATGGTAATGGGTAAGTAAATTAACTTTAGGTCTAATTATAGTTAGACACACTATTGACTAATATTCACAGCCATTGCATGCGTTGTTGCAATTTTTCCATTGAAATGTATGATTGAAAAAATGCAAAAAATCATCAAAATGTCTATTTACTCTCCATTTCGTACCAGTCGTTGACATTTTTTTGTCAAAATAAACCTGACATGTTTCACATCATCATCATGCTGATTTTGAACAATATGAAAATTTTTATTCACAGCAGAGGTCAATATTAACAAAATTAGATAAATATTAAGGATTTTCATATAATCATATATCAGTAAATATTGGCCCTGGTCAATCAAATTTGCCACAATAATGTCTAAATTTGAGTTTTTCTACCTCTCCTCATGAAATATTATCAATAGGAAATATATAAATTTCATATATAATTACATGTATGTGGACTTTCAAAGCATTAATTAAGTATATTCAAAAACATGCATTTGTGTGTTAATATTTTAAAATGTTGACACTAAATCTTTAACTCCCAATTATTATAACTTTATGGTTAATATCTAAACTCAGTGATGTAAATTTTAGAAGAAAAATTAATGTCAGCCCCTTTTATTTAGTTGTTTGCATGAAAATTAAATGTGAATGAATCAGACAGATAGGCTTTTGTTGAATGGAGAACTGGAGACGTCTTGATTATGTAATGTTATGTCACAGGGTCTTCCCTGCTAATCCTTTGACAAGAAATTTTAAACTCTCAATTCTAACTTAATGGTTTAAATCTAACCTCAGTTATGTACATTTTAACATATGAAGTACTGTCAGCTTACTTTTATTTTGATCTTTAATGAAAATTAAATATGAACATATAAGACAGACTCACAATAAGACCACTATGTATATATAGAGGGTTATTAAAGAAAATTACTTGGCATGCAAACTCCATTTCTGCAAATTTCAGTGTGTAATTTTACATTTTAAGACATTATTGGATAAATCTGTCTTTTAATTCATTTTAAAACTCACTCCAATTGTATTTTTAGCATTTTAAAGAAATATTGTTTAGGGGGTAAAAGTGTCATCATTGGAAGGGGTCCAGTTTTTGTTGAATGGGCCTGGAGACACTGTGCCTGTGCTTCATTGTACCCCTCCCCTCCAGCCATTCATGTTATGTAACATTGTGTCACTAATCCTCTCCAGTGACCAAAGCTAGGAACAAAGGAGAACAAAAGCAGTGCACAGCACCCTCAACTTTTTAACAAATTTTCTTTTTTCTTAGAAATATGTCCAAACTGCATTGACACCAACTTTGTAGTTTCATATTGAATAAATAAAGAAATTTCCAATTTGAATAAAAAAATTAGGCCAAGTAGAAGCTGAAATATGACTTTTTGTAGCCCATACAGGCTGTACACAGGGTGGGACATGTTTCTTTTGTTTTGTTTTTCTTTACAGCTATTGTTATTCTTCAAAGTTTGACCAGCATTTAACCTTTGTATCAACTAGCAACTTGCTTAGTCTTAAAAGATATATATATACTGGCATAAACCTTGTTTTATTCTTACTATTTACAATGGTTTTAGTTGGAGACATCTTATCTATAATTTATGTTTTTAGACCCATATTCCATATTTGTAATTTATGATAAGAATAGCTAAGACTAGATAGACTAGATAGACTAGATAGATAGATAGATAGATAGATAGATAGATAGATAGATAGAGAAAGAGAGAGAGAAATAGATAGATAGATAGATAGATAGATAGATGTAGATAGTGTAGATTGATAGATGCATACATAGATGGATAGATGGATAGATAGATAGATAGATAGATAGATAGATAGATAGATAGATAGATAGATAGATAGATAGATAGATAGATAGATCAACACGTCATCCAAGAGATTCAGACATATTGTCTTAGTGTCAAAAACACCTAAATTCAGCAAATGGGACTGAATGTGCCACTTTAGGAGCTTTTGGTCGTTTTTATTGTTATTCGGACCTATAATCTGACTGTCGCCTGGCCAAGGTAGTTTGTATTATCTATTTGTAAATGTGGTCAGCAAGGTTGTTCCAGCGTTTGATTGGAAGCTGCTTTATTAGAATTATTCTTCTAGTTTACATGTAGGCCTATTGGAGCTAATATTTGAAATGAAACTAAATAAAGATAGCTAAAATTATATAATTTAGTGCACAGTAAGCTTTGGAGCAAATTCTCTGTATTTTTCCATGATTGTTCCTGCTTCACCAGACATATTTTCCCCGACATCAATTGCATTTGTTGCTGCGTTAATGGAATCCTTAAACAGACTTTAACAGATTTCTTAAATAAAAAAAGGTCTCTTTCCATGTGTTATCACTTATCACAGATTCAACCAAATTTCTCGTTTTTATCCGAAGTTAAAGGGTGGCAACCTGGTATAAAACCAGGGTGGTTTGATTGACTGATCTCCTGATTGAATGATTGCTTAATTAATTGTTTGACTGACTGATCAAATAATTAATTTTCTTTTGCAAATGGATTTTAATATTGCATTAATAACATACAGTATTTGTATATTACTATTATATTAGATCTGTGGATTTCATAGAATGGGTGTAGACAAATTTCAGTCATATCCAATTAATTCTAATTTTATAATTAATAAAATTTAAAAAATGAACTTCTGTATGCAATAAAAGAACAGTATTTCTTAAGATGGATGGATGTTTGGGGCTTTACATCCTGTATTTACGCACTTGGTAGGCTAATTAATTAGGACAGGCAGAGGACACTGCAATGAGACAAAGGATGATTGAAACAGCCATCCAACATAGGCCCAGGTGACTGGGCAAGAGCTGGATTCGAACCCTGGACCCAGCGATTGGCAGTCCAGCACGCTACCACTGGAGCAACCCTCCCCCCCTCAAAACCATGTGTTTGTTTACAAATCAAGTATTGCTTAAGTTTTTTGAACTTTATTTAAGTGTCTGCTCTGCAGTTACGGAAAGTCAGGGAAAATCATGAAAAACATTGTGGTGATGGAAATTCAACAAATTGCCAAAACAAATTTTGGCCTTGATTCTCGCTAAAATGTTTATAGATTTTAATTATGGCACTTGCTGTGACCTGGTGGAAACGGACATCAATTTGAAGTTTTTAGGGACCTTGCCCCCTGACAGCCCGCGCCTCCTGAGGGCCACTTGATTTCACTGCCTCTAGAATACCCACTGATTAGCCAAGGGTATGCTGCCGCGCAGCCTATGTTTTTTTGTTTCTGTCAAACATAGAAGATCCCAGTTCAGTGGTCAGTAAAATCTGGCTCTTCTGGGAGCATCCAATAAACCTATATCTGTGTCTCAGCTGGATGTTATTCGGATGAGATGTTAAATTGGTGGCCTCTTATATCAGTGTTGTGCTCTGCGAATAAAATATCCCTCACATGGAGTAAATATCCCAGTGGGTATTCTGACTTCGCCTGTCAAAGTAACGTCAGTGATGTCACACTGACTTCCCCTTACATCAAAATAGTCGAGGGAATAACTGCATAAATACTGCGAAAGGTGATCAAATAGGTCGAATTGCCCACAGGGATGTAACGTAAAAAATTCCGACAAAGACCTTCAGCGGAGCAGGGCTGGCCTGGCCCCGTAACTGCTCAGCAACTCATGCTACTTTATACAGTTATATCAGAGCAATGAAGTACACAAGGAAGTAGAAACACTGGGCTGCATTAGAAACCCTCTGGTGTCAATTTCACACTGCTTACATTGCCACATAATGAAAATTACTGGTGTCCAAAGGAGAGAAACCTTTCCTAAACTGCTTGAGTTATTATGTGAATTGCAGGATATTATAAACCAATAGGTGTTTTAATTGCCGATGGTGCTTTTATGACAGCAGCAGGACTGTTCTCAAGCTTTTAAAAATACACTCTGAACAAAAAGGTTTTTATGTAACCTTCAAGCCCATCTCAATCTTCATCTTTCAGACCAGTTTTTAGCTTCATAACACTAATATCCTTTCTGCACTGAGCACTTGAATTAGGGGGTCCAATCCAGGGGACTCTCCCCTAATAATAATTATACCATACAGGCAATTCCGTAAAGTCCGATGAGGTCAGGAAAAAAGGGTATCTGACAAGCCATCAACCAAAGCTCCAAGTGCAACAGGAGCTGTGCTACAAAGCAAAATGTCACCCTGTCGGAGTGTCGGACGTACTCACACGATGTACGTCTGACATGATGACTTTTTGAAATAGCTCAGCTCCTGTTGCACTTCAGAGCTTTGGTTGATGGCTTGTCTGTTACCCCGATTACCTGGCCTCATGCCAGGATAACAATGAAATAACTAAGGTATAATGGTAGGGCTACACAAGCTGCTAAAGTGTCAAATCTGTAAATCAGACTTTACGGAATTGCCCATACGAGGGGCGTTCAGAAAGTTCGAGGCTTTTTTTCATATGGATACTTATTTTCAATCTAGAACTATGAATTTTTCACTGGATAAAATTCAGCATATTTGGAATGGATTTCCAAAATTTTGGACAAATTGGACATTTTTAAGTCATTCTGTGGTTCAGGGGTGCCGGAATAGGGGGGGCAGGGGGGGCAATTGCCCCTCCTGCCCTTGGCCAAGGGGGGCAGGGGGGGCAAGGTTGCCCTTTTCATCTCAAAGAAAAAACATTATTTTGCCTTGATTTACAGTGAATTTAGGCAAAAATGTATAAGAACATATTAAAAATTGTTATTGACGCTACATTAAAATTTTGTCGCATGAATCAGATTTGCCCTTTCTCGCCCGACCGCCCCTGCCGCCATTGTTTCCTTCCGGCACCCCTGCTGTGGTTGCCATGGAAACAGAAAGTTCAGCTTCCTGGGGCAGGTAACACTGAAATCAAGAATGCCACGAAATTGTGACTGTAAGAGACTTCCCTCTGTCAGTTGTATTAGTGAGACTGACAATATTTGACACAAGAAGTATGGTATTATCTTCTAAATATGCTTTCAAGCACATGAAATTTGTGTATTCTTACACTGAACCAATGCAGGAAAGCACTCCTGCATGCCAGATTTGGCAAGGAAATTCAGGAGGCAAAGGTTTGTTTCCCTGACTACATAAGGACTTGTGAAAGCATGGATTCACTAGTATGAACAAAAGACCAAAGTGGACAGCATTATTCATCCTAGCTATTCCTGTGACATGTTGCTTTACATAAGTCCTGGTTTTCCCTTAATTTAGTCCATGGGGGCTATATTTTCAGGCACCAAAGGAGAAACGGCTTCGGATGACCGAAATGCTTCACAGAATGTTGTTTGGCGGACTTCAAGGAACATTTACTTCAAAGGGTCAAGTGTATGAATCAATGCTTTTGGTGAACGTGGGAGTATTTTTTAAGGCTTATATTATATTTCTTGCGTCGAATATTGTCAATCTCACTAATGAAAGTGATAGAGAGAGGTCTCTCTCAGCCAAAATGCATTGGCATTAGTGGTTTCAGTATTATCTGCCCCAAGAAGCTGAACTCTCAGTTTCCATAGCAACCACAGAATGACTTAAAAATGTCCAAATTGTCCAAAATTTTGGAAATCCATTCCAAATATGCTGAATTTGATCCTGTGAAAAATTCATAGTTCTAGATTGAAAATAAGTGTCCATATAAAAAAAGCCTTGAAGTTCCTGCACGTCCCTCGTATGCTGGAATGATGAGTAGGCCTAATTAAAAACTATTATTTGCCATGTTTCCTTGTCCAGCTCTCATAATATCATGTTAAATATTTTGCCGTAGATGTCTAAATGAATATTAAAAAAACAGCAAATAAGCAATCTCAGCCTACTGCCTGTTTTACTTTGCTAGGCAAAGTGACACAGTTGGTCATATGTGGCAGACACATCCCTCAGGGATAAAGGCAGATTTGTTGATTGTTGCACATCCTGTCTGACCAGTCAACCATGCAATTTCTCGCCTTGTCACAAGATTTGCTAAATTGGCCTGATTTGATGGTGGCTGAGCGAGAAAATGGGCAGAACCACACTAGTGACGGCCATTACACAATTTCAAAGTCAGTTGGTTGCTAACAGTGTGTTGAATTATATGCAGGAAACAGACTGCAAAACAGCAAGCATTGTCTCCTAGCTGCTTTTTCAGGAGTAAACCAAGCTCTCTGGGAGTTTCGTACTTGGGCCATTCTCAAATTTAGGGGCAAAGGGTATAGCAAAAATGTCCTGTAATGGAGGGGACAGTGTGGTAACGGAGGGGAATTTTGATGTAAAAAATTGACTGCAGGAACAACAACAAAAGGAAAAACAATAAAATATTTGTGTTACTATTATTTTCAGAAGTACTTCATCTCATATCAGTAGATTTTTTGGTCAAAATGTCGATTTCTTATTTTGATCTGGTAACGGAGTGGACAGTAACGGAGGGGAACAATTTTTTGCTTTCGGCTTATTACTGCTTTTTATTTTGGAGATAAGATAAAATAATTGCAGACAATTAAAAGCTGTTACACTCAGCAATACACACATGAAATCACTCTTTAAAACTATCTTTTGGTAAGCTTGGAAATGAAGGTAACGGAGGGGACATTTTGGTGAGACCAAAAACATTTTCTATGAATATTTTGTCTTAATTTATTGAATACATGTTTTATGAAGTCTGCAAGGCAGTGGTACTGCGGCGCACATGCGTCTGATGATATTCAGTGAAAATAGCTCATAAAAAACAGTAACGAACCGAGCTATGGCAAGTAACGGAGTGGACAAAAAAATTGACAGAAATTAGTGACACGTTTACTGTATCAATTTAATCAATGAAATAAGACCAAAAAAAATTTGAATGTGAACTAAATATAAATTCAAAGTTATATTCTCATGAATTGTGCAAAAAAACTTTGAATATAATGGTACATTAGGAGGAAAATAAACACATGATTTTGATATGTCAGGTCCAGTGACAGGGAAAAACCATTGATTTTGCACGTATTCCTGTACATAATGCACAAAAAAAAGGTCTAATGAATGACTTTTTGTTCCAAATGCAGTGGTCCTAAATAGAAATATGAATAACAGATGCAGAGTGATGCTTCAGATATTAAGCGCATTCAAATTAATGTCAGGGAGCTAGAGTGACGCAAATTGTCCCGAAATTTGAGAATGACCCACTTACAGTTTGTTTAATGTTAGCAAGCGACAATGAGCCCTAAACTTTTGGAGGGAGAAAGCAATGATGTCATCCATAGTGACGTCATAATAACCATTACTATCTTTGCCTAAATTCTAAATTGTAATTTGTAGTTTTTGCTGCAATCACCATTCCAAACAAGGATTGATCACAGATCCCAGATATATCACCACTCCTTTACGAGACTGAAGCAAACAGAAGCAGTTGAGACCTTGAGACACATTTGCAACAGGAGAAATATGAACCAATGAGCTCAAGCAAATCACCTAAATCTGCCAATCAACCGTCTCTCTTTAAATCCTGCTATGACTCTCTCAACAGAAATGTTTCATGTAGACACAATTGGTTTGCAGTAATCTAATAGTTGCTCCCAAGCTCTGATCTAATCTTGCAGATATATATTTTCACGAGAGAAGCTTTAAATTGTCGGAGTTTCAACAGTGATTTGAAAAATTGCTGTTTCTGGGTGATAATTATATTCACTGGTACATCTTAAAGAATATTCTGTGCAAAAACAAATTGCCAAAAGAAACAAATAAAGTAGGGGAGAGCGGGGCACAGTGAGACAGCAGGCACAGTGAGACAAAGCCCGTAGCATCTAGCTGGTGCTGGTTACAGATCAACCCTCTTTTGTATAGTACAAAAAGTTAGTAAGTGAGAGACTATCCTACATGTATATATATATCCTGAATGCTTACACAGCATATCTAGAGTGGAATTTCAATATTTTGTTTTTAAGCCAGTAAAAGTAAATGATATTGCTAAACGACTGTTTGTTATAATTCACCAGAAAAATGGTATAATGCAAAACAATTGCCAGGGATTCAAACCTTGATTATTTGTCTTAGTTCAGTGAGATGATGAACCACAATACAGGCATCCGGTCCGCAGAATTAAAAAAATATATAAATAGAGCTGTGTGGGGCACAGTGAGACAGTTTGAGGAGGGGCACAGTGAGACATCACGAAATACACTCGAAAGACCTGAATGTAATGTATAGCTCACAAATCACTATTAAAAACAAAATACATGCTGTAAACTACTGATTTTAGTTAGTCATATCCAAAGGGAAGCATCAGAAAGAATTTTGATTAGTATGTAACAGGTGCAGCAGGTTAAATAAGTCGTGCATGTGTCCTGTGCGATGAAGTTTCTAAACATGCTCAAAAAAGGACCTAAAAAATCACCTAGCTGGCTGCTTTTATAAGAGCACAGTATTTTCTGTAGCAACAATTGATAGAACACTTCCACAGGTTCTGAGGATCGGCGGCTATGGCAGCAGATGCCCTGTCTCACTGTGCCCCACCTGCTGTCTCACTGTGCCCCACCCATGGGGCACAGTGAGACACTTAACGAGCATGGATGTAACTCAAAATTTCCCCAAACCTGTAAAAGGTATGAACCTGAAACTTCTGGAAAATATACCCAACGTCATTATCTATAATGTGGACCTGATCTCATTTAACTTGTTAATGCCAACATTTTGGAACACTTGAAAATAAAAAAAGTGTCTCACTGTGCCCAGCTCTCCCCTAAAACAAAAAGTAAAAGCTATATTTATGTTGATAAAGTTTCTTGCAAAAAATTTCATATGTTAACAAAGTGTGTTCAAATTTCCAATAGTCCAATATAAATGTTTTTATAATATCCTAATATTTCTAAAAAGAATAATCACTAATTAAATGTGGCATTCACTATACCCTAGATGCAGGGCACAGTAAATAATTTTTTTAGCTTACGATTTGCTGCCTTTTATTGGAAATCTCAAATGGTTTGTGTACATATATACTGTAGATACATTCACCTTTCTCAATAGCCACTCATAAAACAAACATTTTTGTAACTCTTTGAAATCTGGTGAAAATACAACTTATCCGATTCACTGTGACTTCACCTCCCCTTATCCTCTGCAACAAATGACTGAAGTGAATGTACAACCCAGCCTCTGTCTCTCAGATTCCAAGTTGCAATTTCAGCAGTGAATTGAAAATTGCTCTTGCCGCATTATTGTTATATCTTTGCATGCTTGTACATGTACATCTTGTCAATGAAGAATATTTTTTATGCACAAAAGCAAACTGCAAAAACAGGAAAACAAAAATGTTGATGAAACATCTTACAGCTCTAGCAATTGCTCTGAAGAAATCAATTTTTTTCATAGTGTGGACCTATGATGTCAAAGCTGGAAACTCCACTGGAACCTACACAACTTCGGTGCAAGCTATGATCTCATAGGTCAAACTGGCCAATAGCATTTCGTGTAGACAACTTCATCATAGCCTTGCAATTATGTCATGGCCAGATGAGCCAATGATACCACTGCAAAAACTCAGGTGTTAAGTGGGAGGGGGGATTGTTTATTATTTGGTGATACCAAAAGTGCCAGAAATTCAACCAAGCATGGTTAATAGGATAACTGGAAATTAATCACAGTTGTTCACAAGCATGCTTCTGATCTAAATTGGATTTGATACGGAGCTGTCAAGTCAAGCATTTTGTTTACTGTTTGCAGTTTTGTTGGCCACCCATTTCAGTGTAAAACTACCAAGAATTACTTTAATCCTATATTGTTTTATTGGTTACCACAGTTCACAGGAGTTAATATGCAGACATAAGGATCAATTGACAGCTTTTGAGCAGAGTGCCCCCTCCCCAGGAGTAGTCCAACCTTGCACCTGAGTTGTTGTGATATTATTGGCCGCTCTGGCAATGATGTAACTGCAAGGCTATGATGAAACTGTCCACAACCGATGCTATTTGCCAGTTTGACCTATGGCATCATAGATTGCACCAATTTTGCATATCCTCCAGTGCTGGGCAATGGAGTATCCACCTATGACATCATAGGTCCAGTCTGGCACTGAGAAAAAAAACTGATTTCTTCAGATCAATTGCTAGAGCTGTAATTCATAAGGTGTCTTGCAAAACCAGGACAATATCTCACCATGAGAGATGCTTTTTATCTACATGCTGGGTAAATTTGCAGGGAGTGAGCCTCTGCAACAAATCACTAAACACAAATTTACAATCCCAGCCTCTATCCTGTTTTTCTTGCCAAGATAACATTACACAGTTAGTCATATGTGGAAAAGTCATCCCCCAGGGGAAAAGGCAGATTCGTTGATTGTTGCACATCCTGCCTGACCAGTCAACCATGCAATTTCTCGCCTTGTCACAAAATTTGCTAAATTGGCCAGATTTGCCTGTGGCTGACAGAGAAAATGGGTATAACCACAAGAGAGATAACCAGTGCACAAGAGATGACCATTTACAATTTCCAAGCAAGTTGGCTCGGCAGTACATGTGTGTTGAATTAGGGCAGAGGTTGCATAACTGCCAGCAAGCTGTTTTTTTAGAAGCAAAACGAGGGTCATTTAAAAAAACATTCCGATGGTTCTTTTCAATGTACATGGTAAGGGTCTTTATCTTGTTTGATGTACTTTTGCTGCACTTCATAAGCCAATATTTTTATTGATCATAAACCCACAACAAATTTTCCGCCTTGTGAAACTTAAGCACACTGTAGCACAGTCATAATTTGGCATTTGTAGCAAGTACTAACCCAAACAAATCACCTAAATCTGCCAATCAACTGTCTCTCTTTGTATGTATGCATATATACTTTTGAATCCTTTAACTCCTCCAACAGAAATGTTTCATGCAGACACAATTATTATTGGTAATGAAATGCATGAAAATTCAAACAGAAATGTCAATTCTTTTATTCAACAATCAACATAACAAAAAAAAAAAGGTGAGTTTAATAAATGTTTTGAAAATGTCACTTCAACCATTCAAATTGTCAATGAAGAAAGCATTATCAAAACTATGTACTCGTATAACTTCACTCTCGCCCTCTCCAATGGCTTTTTTCCATAATTTAATAGTATGCTTTGATAGATATTTTCTTCTGTTAACACTGGACAGTCTTAGGATAAAATTTCCTGCTGGTCAACATAATGGTCCCATTGATTTCAGTCATGTGTCTGCAAATAGAAAATATTAGATGGATCTCTAGTGCAGCAGCGTCACCTGCACATACTTGTACGATTTATTAATTCTGAACTGCATACATTATTGACAGTCAAATATAGATAATACTCAGTATCAAAAATTACTTACCAACAGTCTGATGTTCGGAATTAGTGTCAACAAAGGCATAATTGTCATCATTGTTGTATCTCTGCCATTGTTCATTGTGTTGGCCTTGAGCTCTCATCTTCCTTGAGAATTAAGTTTTAAATGAGTTGACATTTGAGTCACATGTATTTATTAATGTACCCTAACACTCATAAATATGAAATACAGTCAGCTATCAACATCTTGGCTCAAAATGTGCAGCAACATTTCATATCTGCATTATTAACTAATTGTAAACTTCTTTTTGGGGGGGAGGGGGGTGGAGGGATTGATAATGGTTCATTCAACGTTAAAATATGAAAATTCAACACATTATACAGCACTTGCTGCAAATCTTGACCTGTCATATTCAAAGCCTGTTGAAAATATTCAAAATGGAGGATAAGGCGTGTATTTCAACTTAATATCAATATTGTCTAACATTACACGTCATAACAAAACATTTTAGAGATCTAGTAAAGGTCACCCTATTAAAAGAATTAGTAGGAAAGAAGTTCTCACATTAAAAGCATAGCTGCCAGGACAACACATCCCAGGAAGAATACGCCTGCCAATATTCCGGTTGCAATTACTGCTAAAAGAATTTAGAAATGAAAAAGAGAAAGAGAAATGGGTGATTCTGTCCATTCTAGCAAACAGCTTATATCCTGAAACCATCCAGCAAGAGTACCATACTTGCATGGTATGTTCATGTTATAGTCTGGTTAAGAACAGAACAGAACATGCACAAATTCAAGTATATTTTAAGAGGGAAGACAAATAAGAAGATGAAATAATGAATAATAAGAAGAATAATACCTCCTCTCGAAGGGTCAGAAGTCTGGTCACCAACTGAGGAGAGAGGTTTTGGTATTCCCCCATCCAAGTGTTCAGCAGCAGCTGGCTTCTCAAATTCAATATCTACATTAAAGAAAATAGAGGGACAAATGGGTTTCTTGAAAACACATTGTTAGGCGAATTTGATGTAGTTGATAGTTACACCACTGATTCTATAGCGTTTCTTGGTTACTTCTTATTTATTTGATACAATTACAATCATATTACTCACTTCTTTGACAGAATGCCATAAATTGCTCATTACACAAATACTCATGCCAATTGCCACTTGAATCGAGATCCAAACAATTTTGATTGTATTCATCAAGCACCCAGGAGCTTGATCCAACAATGGGATCGCCATCTGAAAAAAAAAAATGTATGATATACATGTGTGATATTCTTGGAAATTCTGTGAAAAACATGGGGGGATACTCAGAGTAAGTTGTGCCACAGGTTAAAAGTTGCGCTGCTCAATGTTCAAGCTATATTAGGGAAATTTAGAAGAAAGTCTTTTTTTGACCACCCTGACCCCCCCCCCTCTTACATGTATATAATGATCGCCCTTTACCAGACCATTTTCCGAAGTTGTAATGTTCAAAATTAAAGCAAAATTGAGGTAGACTAAATGCCAATATCAACCATTTCTCAAATAAAATCCCAAGAATTAGAGAATTGTCCTACTTATCCAACGCCAATCTCTGTGTGTAACGCCTATGTGCAGGCATGTGAAATCTCGTATCATTGAAGTGTTCAATGCATCCTTGATCAAGATTTTGAAGTCCTTGAAGGGCACTTCATTGGGACCATTTCGTAAAAAGAACAGGTCGCCACCGTCATGCAGACACCTTCCTCTTGCGGTAGTCCATGTCATTTCCTTCTCATAAATAGTAATGTCGTTTCCTGTAATTTATAATGAGATATAATTATGTATTATGGCGTTGGTTGAGGTTGAGAACTATAGATTTCTTTTGAGATCTTGTTATATTATGTGTGATATGTCTGATTTCTCTCGCTCTTATTAGAGTTCAATTCAGTTCTGTTTTGGTTGCATTTTGCGGTACTGTTAATTCAGTGTGTTCAAAGGCTATTAGAGAACGGCTCTGCAAGAAGAGATTATTTTCAGTATATTTCTGTTACTTCTAATAATTGAGGACAACAACAGCATATTATCAGGGGCATAAGAAAGTTCTTGTCATTTTTCTGCCAGACCTTCAGCATTGACACTATATCGGTAAAATGAAGTAACCACTTTTGGATAACCCCAAGCAAGTCAAGCATTGATAAAATCCAGAAATGGGGGCACATAACCCTCCCCCTAGGCATGCTACTGTTGATAACTTGAGACAGGCCTTTTTTTAAGTATCGAAGTGGTGGGGAATTGACCCACCATTCCCTGCAAAATCCCCACCATTGACACAAATTTGTCACACCAGTGAGTGCCGCTTGATATTAAATTTCGCATAAAAATAGGGAATGTAGCAATTCACAGTAATACTTGAGTGAAGGTGAATCAGCGGAATTTCATGTGTAATTAGTTAATTTTAGTTATTTTCTTGTTGTAAGAATAGCTTCAATGTGAAATCTTTGCAGGCACGCACGACCGTTCTTGTGACACAATAATAAAATGATCTCTTAAGGGCAAAATCCCCGCCACTGAAATTCACTTAAAAATGCACTGGATCTTGAGATATACCTATTTATACAGTAGTGGATCCAGTGGGGGGTTGAGCGAGTTCAGTAAATTATAATGTAAAAAAAATATATCCGGTATTTTTAGCTCATTTTCATGGTATTTTTATTAGTACATATTAAGTATTTCCGGTACTTTTAGTACATTTTCAGTCGTAACCAATGACCCCCCCCCCTGTGCCACATATTCTAAATAACAGAATTGCTTTTCAACAAAGAACCAAGGAATTGAAAATACGAGAATGCAAGTTACTTACCAAATCTGCAGATGAATGGCTTTTTCTTCTTGCAATCATCGACCAACAATGAAAAGTCCTCCGTATCCATGCATCCACACTTGTGCCAAGCATACCTGGAATCTGTGGCCAAATTAAAAGCATGAATGGCCAACCATATAAATAAAATAATAGATTTCAACTGTGTTGTCAGTCTATCTGCAAGTTGCTTACTGTTTCCTTCTGAAATGGCAGATTACACATTAGTTTTTACGCAATTCACCGTTAAACATTTGAAGTGGAGAGAAATGCTGTACGCTGATTGGCTATCTATGATAATGTGCAGTCTTAGGTTTCATGGGTATTTTTAGTACCCCCCTCGACATACAAAGTATAATATACACATATACTGTTATGCATGGGCCCTTGTATGGTGACTCGTACAGATTCACAGACTTCTGGGCATAAAAAAGTGCATTTTATGACATTTCGGTTTTGTTAAAATTTCTTACCCCCCTTGGACATGTTGTCAAAAATTAGCAACCTCGCTTGAAACACGTGTGAAAAGTTAGTACCACCCGGGGCAAAACTCCCAACCCCCTCCCCCAAGTCATAAATTTTAACGGTCTTGCTAGCTATCAATGTCACTTTCAACTGAATGACCAATAGAGTATTATAAAAAATTGAGTTTGAAACATCTTGATATCTTAGAGCTCCATGTTTGCTGTGTAAACAGGTATGTTATCAACTGAGCTTCCCCAGAGACAAAGGTATTGCAGAACTATCCCTGTAAGATTCTGACTTCTTTCAGCATCGAAATTCTCATATAGAGAATTGAATTTAGGCTCATGTAAAGGGAGTAAATCACACTAGACATATAATCCTCTAGCTGCTCATCAGAATGAGAGTTAAAGGAGTTTTCTTCGTGAATACCACACTGAGCCATGCAGGGCCAAGACAATGAAAAATTTTTATGCTCAGGCAGCCAATCTCAGGAGAAGTCCTACAGTATACCCTTTCAAAGCTGTTTTGAAGCTCTTTCTTTTTAAAGGACATTTTAATTAGCCTTTTGCACTACATTTTATAGACTTTTTGTGTTTTACGAAATATTGGATTTTATGGTATTCAAGATATATTAGTATTTTGATTATTATTGAACCATAGGCACTCACCTGTGAATCCTAACACCATTGATGTTGTGGAGACTCGTGTGTCATTCACAAACATCCAATCGGGGTGAGGCTCTGCTCTTCCACCTAACCACATGAATTGCAACTCAAAGGGCAAGCTACGATAGAGATTACTGAAGTGCAGAACAGAAATGTCGTTTAAAGTAGACTCTGTCAATCGCACCATTTCCAAGTCTTTTTCATCGCGCAACTCTTTGTTTTGATTCCAGCTTGTCTTCTTCATGAATCGGTAATAGCATTTTTGCCCAATTCTGTGATACATGCACTTGTCATCGGTTGTTCTTGCAGTCATGCATGGGTGGAAGCAGGGCTCTGAAAAACGTACAATGTAAGTCATGAAAATCAGTATCTTCTCTGTGAAATGTTTGCTGTGTAGTGTCTTTTTAGAGCTCTTTGCAGATCAGTGGCCTGTTGGATTTTTAACTGCCAAACTTGATTTACAGTGCTGCCTGTAAGTAAGTGAAACGCAAGAAATGGTGCCATTGCATCAATGCTAAATATTCTCAGCAAAACTGCTTGTGGAACAAATGAATTCTCATCAGATGAGAGGAAAACTTATTGGGTCGTAAAGGCCAATGCAAGTGGCATATGGGAGAGCAATGGCAGCCAATTTTCTCTGCTGTAGTTGGAGTTAGGTATGGGTCAAAGTCTTTGATAAGTAAGTGAAACACAGGCCCAATGTTGTTTAATAGGGAAGTGTGGTCCACTTACTTATCAAAGACTTTGACCCATACCTAACTACAGCAATGAAAATTGGCTGCCAATGTTATCCCACAAGCCTCACATATCAGCCTTTATGACCCAATATGTTTTCCTCTCAACGGATGAGAATCCAGGCCTCCACAAGCAGTCTGGTTGAGGATGCTTAGCATTGAGGCAATGGCACAATATCATACGTTACACTTAGTTACAGGCAGCACTGTACCACGTCATTTACAGTTATCTGTTAGTCTTTTAACCTTCTTATTTCTCATCAGGTGCATAACCATGAAATAGTTGACAGTTTCTTTATTGGCAACTATGCTCATGGGTATATGACAAATGCTGACTGAGCTTATATTCATAACTGACACAAACAAATCATTAAAACATTCTTAAGTCAGTGACATCATATGGCCAACTAGAATGTTCATTTTGAAACTGCTAAAAACTATAAGAGACACCAGTAAATGCATCAAAAATGTTGAGATTTCTATCCCAATACAACTGGCAACTGCATATCATGTTTGGCAGGATTCTGACACTGTTATACAAGTCCCTAACCTGATGCTGAGGGTGTCTGACTGTGCCCGGACTTTGAACTGTAATGGCTGTTTTTTTTCCTACTCTACTGAAATTCTGAGCTCATCTTGGGCTCTCCATAATACAATGTCGGGTTGATGGGTCAGTGTTATAATGAGGGATGAACTGATGATCTATTGATAAGAACTTTAAATTTAGAAACCACTGCTGGCATTATTTGACAACAATGTCATACAATTCCATTATTATGGAAATTACACCTTACAAAAATATTACTCGTCTAATAAGTTTTTGGGATGCCCACAAAGTCAAAATTGTGTTAAAGGATAGAAAACTGCTTTGTCTACCTGCTGAGAGCCATGATTTTGTAAAATACAGTATATCTTATAAATGTCCAAAAAACTCAGCTAAAAACAGGGACCAAAAGTAGGGTCTTACTGACGCTACTGATGTCAGGATGGGTACATTTATCAAGCTGTACTGACGTCAGGATAGCAATATTTTGTGTTCTTCTGACTGTCAGAACAGACCATAAAAATGGGTCATCCTGATGTCTACTGCCACCATATTTGCAATGGTTTATAGGGTCAGGAAGACAGTCATTGGCCAAGGATACTGACAGCAAAAATTAGGTCTTTCTGACACTGCCGACGTCAGGAGGGATTCATTCATTAACCTGTAGTCCTGTACTGACGTCAGGTTAGCAACCTTTTATGTTCCTCCTGACTATCAGAACAGACCATAAAAATGGGTCATCCTGACGTCTACTGCCACTACACGTATATTTGCAATGGTTTCTAGGGTCAGGAAGATACTGACAGCAAAAATTAGGTCTTACTGACACTGCTGACGTCAGCAAGGATAGTTTTTCCCCATCATCCTGACGTCAGAACATGTCATAATATCATGTTCTGCTGACATCCACAGCCAACTGGAGCCCTGTCAGTAAGAGTCTAAAAATGCCCCACTTCTGACAGTCAGCAAGGTTGATTATTCCACCTTCCTGACGTCAGTGCTCAACAAACTAAAAATATGACCTTTCTGACGTCAGTAATGTCAGCAACGACCCAAAAATGGTCCCTACTTTTATATGAAAAACTACAATGATATGGATATTAGCAAAGAAAAAAACAATTAGAATAAGTTAGATCCCGATCTTAAGAATATAAACACTAATTCAAACATAAAAGTGCTATCTCTCTTGGGTCTACGTTTCAAGCATAACTCTGTCCCTGTTCTCATCACACTCATCAAACATTTCATGTGTCTCATCACTGACATCTACTTCGTTTTGCAATAGTACCTGCACTTAAAAAATTCCTACCTTCTTTAAAACATACCTTCATTTGACACCTTTCCCTTCAACTTTTGATCAATGTGCAGAACTGGGTCACATGCTTTCTGTCAGGCTATCCAGGTGGCAGCATGGGCCAGGCACACTGGCAAGTGCTGCCACCACAATATGCTTCATAAATACAAAGTCCATTTGTTTTCCAAGCCCAATCTGACATTTTGTATCAACAAGAGACACATGTATATATCACTTTGCATTTTATGCACACTGTTTGATATTAATGTCCATTTATGGTTATCAATTTGGACCACCATGTCCTCCTTCACCATCATATTCAGGTACACACATCCTAGCCTAAATGGCTCAAATACTTGCGGAGAGAATCTGTTATTTTTACTTTTGCATAAGTGTGTAACAACATACTAAGCATGTGATTTAACTGTCACACAGCTGTAGGGATATACCAAAGCTGGAATCGGCAGAAAGATCCACTGACTCCTGGCTCGGCCTCGCTCATCTCTTGCTTGACAGCAGGAAAGTAGGTCCATTAATTATACCCAGCAATTAATTCGCACACGTTTGCGCACATATTGCAGCCATTATATAAATGGATATTTTCCAAGAGAAGTAGGTGTCAAGTTAACAGAAGTATGTCCTATTTATGCAGACTGTGCTTAGGTTATTTTGGTTTTAGTAGTGTCATTTAGAACACATCATAAGACTCACAAAAATGTCAATATCACAAATAGATATTACAACTTTTGCATAATGAAAGCATCTTTAAGATGATATGAATGAGGATGTTCCCTTATCTTCAGATAAGTTACAAATTAAGTTTTATTAACAGGTGTGTAAAGCATATGTTATAGATGTCGCCACATGTTCCGTGGTTGAAGTCCATATAATCTCTTGTTCATGTATTGATTGTTTGGCCAATTCAAATGTTTTGTCTGCATATTACAAGTTGCCAGTAAATTAACGGTTGAAGTAATTGTTCATCAACATGAACTGAATGTTAAATGACATGTTGCAGTAAATTTATCTTGGAGCCAGCTTTGTTACTGACGAAGACCTGTAAATTCCCAAACAAAGTCTGTGAAAAAAAAATACTGGTAAAATAACAATAAATTAACAGTTCTTTTAGCCACAAAAACACGCTCATTTCTTACAGTGTATATACAACACAGCATCAACACAATTGTAACTTTTTGGACCCGACTGAATATCAGATGTTGAAATACAATTGGCGGTGTAAGCTGTGGCTGTGGTTTCATCAAATGGATTTTATCTGTCATGTCTTTGGCATACTTCCGATAAACATAATATGAAAATTTGAGATGCTTACCAGTCTTTGTACATGATACCCACTGCACAACAAACAGAGTAAAGAAAGCAGAAAATATTAACAATTCCATTATCCATTAAAGTTAGAAGTCAAGCGGATTGTCAATGACCGTAAATACATTTAATTATGGAGCAGGATTGTCATATTATATGTATCCTAATATGTTAATGTCGACCAGTTGCAGCCAATCAAATCACAGAAAAAAGAAGGAGGGGGTTGCAATGAAAGTGAAAGCATACATGGTTTTGAATTTCAATTAGTTCAAATGTAAATGACAATAAAAGTAGAACACAAGCGATTATCTAGGTCTCCAAAAGCACCTTTTTTATTGTTTGCCTTCTTATGTTAACATACATTACATGCATTTATTGGTCACAAAGGTGAAATTTGACTGTATTATATATATGCACTAATTTTACTGACCTTTCAGTTGCAGTATCATGTAATGTGTTAATAATAAATTGCACTTTAAATTGTAAGTCTGGGTCATTTCATATCATATACAAATAAATAACATCATGGAAACATAATAAGCAATACAAAATTAGACTAAATACAATGTCATGCTAATGGCTGATTAAACTTGGACCAAAACGAAAAATCTATGTTGCTGTCCGAAAACAGTTGAATCAGCCTGAATGACAAAACTGGATAACTGCACATCAAAAATGAAAATTATATATGATATATCAATTATGCTGATGCAAACAATACATAGCATGTTTTTTATAGAATATATATATGTTTTATGGAGTCACAGCGTAACTTTTTATGGTTATTTGACTTGCATTCCTTCAAAAGCCAATGTAGTACGTACTTCAATATATGCTTCATTCTCATAAGTCACTGTGACACAGCTTGCCGCCTATTTTTATTCCAAATTCATAAATACTTCATGATTGTAATTATGTCTCAAGATGTTCTAGAGAACTAGCATTCTGGCGTATGAGCAATTTTCCAAATCACACTAAAACTGCAACTTGGACAATTTTAAGACTTCTCTTGCGACAATATATCTGTGAGATTACGTCAGAGCTAGGGAGAGACAATTAGATTACAGCAAAGCAATTGTGTCAACATGAAACATTTCTGCTGAAGGAGTCATAGCAGGATTTAAAGAGAGATAGCTGATTGGCAGATTTAGGGGATTTGTGAGATCTAATTGTTTATTTCTCCAAAAGCAAATGAATCACAATGTGGTTAAGCGTGCTTCAGTCTTGTGCAGGACTGGTGATTTGTCAGGGGTCTGTGATCAATCCTAATTTAGGCTGGGGTAGTGCAACAAAAAATCATCATGCAACGTCAAAAGAAACAATGTTTATCCACCCAAGTGAGAATATACATCCATTTAAAAATTGGAAATATATGTGAAAGATAAAGAACGCTAAGTGGAAGACACTCCTCAATTTACTCCTAAAAAAGGAGCTTGCTGACAAAGCTGGCAGTATTGCAGCCTTTGCTCAAACATCAAGGGTTTATAATTGGGCAATTCCGTAAACTCAAATTTACAGATTTGGTACTCTAGCAGCTTGTGTAGCCCTACCATTGTATCTCAGCTATTTCATTGTTATATGGGATGAGGCCAGGTAATAGACGTATCAGACAAGCCACCAACGAAAGCTCTAAGTGCAACAGGAACTGAGCTACATCAAAATATATGGCGTTTCGGACGTACATCACACGACGTACGTCCGAAACGCTGATATTTTGATATAGCTCAGCTCCTGTTGCACTTGGAGCTTTGGTTGGTGGCTTGTCTGATACCCCTATATCCTGGCCTCATGCCAGGATAACAATGAAATAGCTAAGGTATGGTGGTAGGGCTACACAAGCTGCTAAAGTGTCAAGTCTATAAATCTGAGTTTACGGAATTGCCCAATTGCTATTGAATTTATTATTATTTTTCACTGATTCTATTGCTTATTTTTCCTACCATCCAAATGGAGAGTGTTAGTATGACATTAGCGTGCCATCATTATGCAAGTTTGTTCATAAATATTCGCATTATTTTGTTTCTTAACACTATTAATCTGGGTGGCCGACCATCAGCAACTGTGATCCGAGTTTTCATGGGGCCTTCAGGCCATAGATAAATGTATGAAATTTAAATAACTTCTTCTGTAAATTATTCACTGGCATACTTATTATGTGCCAAATAAATACAGTCTTAGTCTGAGTGTGAGTCTGTGTCCCAATTAAAGTCTTTGAAAGCTACTGACTATAGCTTGGAAATTGCGTTATAGTCGCCTCTCTAGTGGATCTACCCATTTTCTCCCTCTGCCACCAGCAAATCTGGCCACTTTAGCAAATTTTGCGACAAGGCGAGAAATTGTATGGTTGACTGGTCAGATGGGATGTGCAACAATCAACAAATGTTGCTTTTCCCTGAGGAATGTCTTTGCTCAGGTCAGAAAAATAGGGCAAAAGCTTCCAGGCTGGTATTGCATAATTATTTTTTTGTGATTTTGTCCACAGAGGATTTTGCCCAGTTGTAGTGTGTCACATCTAAATCCAAACAGTATACACTCTATACATGACACACTGTTGTTAACCCAAAGATGAAAAAACCTTTTACACAACTTTCTGAATATTGCACATTGTTCCCTTATCCTTCTCTTCAACCTGTTTTTCTTTTACAATTGGGAATTCTCATACACAATAAATATGAAGATGTGTTGTTAGAGACTCATTCTGTAACATTTCCACACTTTTATTTTGTCCTGAATTGGAATTATTAGGCACACAAGTCATGCTCCCCCTTTCCGTCACCATAGCTGCATGATATACTTCGAGTCCACAAAGTCTGGATGCACATGAACATTCGTATACACTCTAAAAAATTTCAGACAAAATTGGTTTTTTAGATTCAAAAATGGTTTTTTGAAAAACCAAATTTCAATGCAAAAAACCAACATGGATTTTTTTAAATGTATATATATACTCCTCTGTTGAGAGAGTCAGATAGCATGATTTAAAGAGAGATGTTGATTGGTAGATTTAGGCGATTTGTTTGAGCTAATTGGTTTGTATTGCTCAAATGCCAATGTGCTTCAAAGTGCTTCAGTCTTATTAAGGGTTAATGATTTGTCTGGGATATTTCATCAATCATAGTTATTCATACACTGTAAAAGCTGGGGAATACGGCAGAAAATTCACAAATGATGTTTTGGATATAAACAGTTCAACAAAAATAAGTCCCCCTTTATATAAACTTGAATATCTCAAAGATTCCTACTTCGATTTTTATGAAAGTTGGATTGAATTATAGGCCTGTATATCGACCCTAAATGTGTGTATTTGTAGATTAGTTGCATTATTCCTGGCTTAGCCTGAAGCCTTTGAGTGAGCCTACCCCTGTTTTCAAAAATCTGTGGCTTTTCCAATGGATATGAACAATTTGACCAAGCGGGGGAGCCACCAGCTGGGGCACACTTCATCATGGTACTGGAGAAAATTTGTTTCTCAATCATATTTAGTGGACAATTGAGGACTTCTTTTGTAACCTTTTCACAGTTTAGGTTCCTTGGGTGACATTAGAAATAATTTGAGTGGAGTTTGAGCAACTTTTGGAAAATTTTTGTTTGGAAAAGTCAAAACTTCAAATTTTTGAGAAGAGGGGTATGTGCACTCAACGTTGGCTGGCTCAGACAAAAATGAAGCAATCAAGCTACAATTACGCAGACATAGTATCAATATGCAGGCCTACAAATTGGACAACTTTAACAGAAATTGGAAAAGAGGTCTTTGAGATATTCAAGTTTTCGTTAAGGGGGACTTATTTTTATTGAACTGTTTATGTGATTTGATTTAATGGAAAAAGTCTATGTTGTAGCCATTTCTTACAACAGTCTTTTTTTCATTAATTTCACAGTTACATGCAACACTGTGGCAATGAAGGTTTGTCCAAAATATTCTGTCGCTTACCAGCATGTACAAAACTGTACATACTCGCATGATTTAGCTGATTTTGTACACAGTAAAATTTGAATTTTGAGTCAGCTGAAATGAGTGAGATGGCTGGACATTTCCTTTGAGTTTGAGCTGACATAGCTTGTTGTTTAAAGTTATGACAATGGAAAGATTATTGTAACTCAAAACAACAAGCTATGTAGATATTTTTCATGACGCATGTATCTTTTTGATTTAGTTGTCAATAAAAATCTACTAGTACTACTACTATGTTGGTTCAAACAAATTGTGCAACCATCTCACTCAATCATTTGAGCTGACTCAACATTTTACAGTGCAAGTGTATGTAAGAATCAGCATTCATGATGCTTTGGTCTCAATTATCAAATTTGAGTAATATCATGCTGATGCATCTATATGACCTGTTAAAAATATAGGCAAATGAATGGTCTGTGTATTATGAAGCTTCTGAGTCTGGTCCTACATGGGCTGCACGGGGGCTTAAAGATCCGGAAAGAAAAAATAGGTGTATACACATGGAGAAATTCTATTGAACCAGGTTCCTGCTGAATATGTGTTTCCTGTGCACACATGGGAAAACTAAACTTCAAAAGAGAAAAATCGAAAAACTCTTCCAGCAACAAAACATTGCGCAATGCCCAGGAAGTTTGCATGAGAAACTTGCCCTTCAAGAATTCAAGAAATGAGAAGAAATCAATAAAATGTTCTCCAGTACAGCATTTGTGGCATCAATGACGCATCATAGTACTTATCAGATACGTGGTGTATACATGGAAAGAAATATGGAAGTATTCATTAGGTTTCTCTATAACGTATACTATATGTTGACATACTAGTTACTTGAAATGTTGATCTAGAACATAAAACTATAGTGTGCATATATGCTGTACCTGGAATGTCAATCTCATTTTGCACTACCAGATCTTCGCATACCAGTTTTATGATATGACTGGCAGGAACTTGGAAAAAGTGGATAATCATCAATATTATCAAGTTAAAACCCTCGCTTTTGCAGCAGAAAATCTGAACTGACACAGAGAAAGTTAGTAAAATTGTTTATTTTGAATTTTAAGAGGTAGGGCCTGTGCTATTTAATTTCTCACCTAAATCCTCAACCTGTGCCCCGCGCAGCAAAAAGTGAATAATGGACTAACCCGTTCACTTCCTAAAAATTCCCGCAAATGTCTGGCGGGGGTATTAGGCTGCATGTGGCAATGGCATCCCTCTGGCCGAGGGGAGAGCAAGTTTCGTTGATTGCGGAACATCCTGCCTGACCGGTCAGCCATTCAATTTTCACTTTTGATAAATTTGATCGTTGCTGGGGGACAAAAACAGGCGAAACTATACGGGAGACGATGATTACGAGATTTTGAAGCGATGCAATTTGGTCCATACCAAATACTGAATTCAGAAGCAAGCTCACAGCGAGATGATTCAGATCTTCAAGATTTCTTTTGACATTTAAAATTAGAATCCATTTGTGAGGACGGTGAACACCTATTGGTAAATATTTTGTGGAAAAGTATAATTCTAAGATATTTTGAAAAGAGGGTATGTGCAGTAATGGACTACTGGTTGAGAGAAAAATGAAGTAATCAAGCTTCTAATTCACTGGTTAAAAATCCAAGAAGAGATCTTTAAGATATTAATATTTTTGTAATCTTGACTAATTTTTTTTTGATTGATTGAATTGAAGCATGAATGTATCTCTGCCTCTTGTAGTATGTAAATAGTAGTTAACAATGCAAAATTTCCTTATAATACTGGACTATTTTG
Source organism: Platynereis dumerilii (assembly GCA_026936325.1). Taxonomy (NCBI): domain Eukaryota; kingdom Metazoa; phylum Annelida; class Polychaeta; order Phyllodocida; family Nereididae; genus Platynereis; species Platynereis dumerilii. Next base: position 39,100,676 of record JAPTHN010000008.1, read on the forward strand.
TGAGATTTATAGAGCAGCTGTCCAGAACAATAAGGAACACTCCAAAGCCAGAAATAACCTACCAATGAGTTCTCCATGGGTCAAATTACTCACAACAAAGGCAAACCACCCCCACAGGTAATCACATCGGCCCTACTAATTTTAATTTTTAATTAGTAGGTTATGTTGTATGCAAAATAGGCTCAAATGTAATAGCCTCCATCTTCAGAATATATAGGCTAATTGATAGGTGGGCCTTCCATTAATTCACTGTGTAAGGTATTAAAGGTAAGACCTAAATTTGAAAAAGGAAAACCATTCTTCAGTATCTCAAATTCTCAATTTATCAGGGACTTCGTATTTTTTCAAAAATATCCAACAATGCCTAAACAGTTTGTCCTCCCTTTGTCTTTCCAAACAATATCAACTCCATGCACATTTGCTTTTAATGTTACTATTGTTTCTTCGAAAACTGTTCATCATTCATTCCTACAACTATTCACCATTTGACAAACCAGTTCAGTTGATTGATATGGAAGGAAGTATTAAGAACTAGCAGCCATTAAGTGGAAAATAATTGGGCAGGTTGTGGGCAATAATAGCTCAATCATTCATCAAAACATGCCATAAATTGTGTGTCATGTCAGAATTTAGCTAAGATAGCTTCTGCATAACCAGCATGAATATCGACAGCATAGCATGTAGACTTTAAAAGCCTGATTTTAAAAGGTCTTCAGGTGGGCCCACAATATTTTTTGCGGCCATGAGATCTTTCTGGTGGGCATGAACTGCTTCCTGAGGGCATAAAATAATTCCTAACTGACTGATGGAGCACAAAAATTGCACATGGTTGCCGATCAACTAAATTATGTCACATATGGTTGCACCTTATCCACTTGTGCAATGGCCTAGTGGATATAAGGTGTTCTCCTGGTAACTGAGATGTTGTGGGTTTTGATTCCCAACCACAGCATTGGGGAACTGAGCAGATCCTCCAGAACTCTTTGCTTCACTTCACCCAGGTGTAAATGGGTACTTGGCTGCAGGCAGTGAGTGACTTGGCATTGTGTGCTTGAATTGGCTGCCTGGCTGCATAGTCCCAGGAGAGTCCTGCTTGAATAGGCCTGCCAAAGGTATAAATGTAAAAAAGTCTGTTGAGAGTGACTTCGTCGGTGTAATGGACTGTAAAAAAAAGCTACTGTAAAACATTTATATTTACTTCAACTCAAATATTCAACTCCCCCTTCTCTTCTGGTCTTGTCTCCACTCCATTTTCTGTTCACAGTCAATATATTGCCTAACCCTGCCATACAGCTAAACTGCTTAACTTTTCTTTTATCTCCTAATTTTTGAAATTGTGTCAAACTCCAAAGAAAACAGAACATCGATTTACAGACATAAAGTTCTTGAATACAAATTGTCAATAGCAGGAAATTGACTTGTTTTAACGATGAACATTGAAATGAGCATGATTAATCAAGATATAATTAAATAACATACTCCTGACTTCATACTTAAAATTATATTTATATATATCAGATGCTTTTTTAGTGCTTTGATTTAAAATCATTAATAAATGGTCTGTGTACTGTACAAATAGGCTTAGATGTCCGACAGTAGCATGGCTGTGCATGCAGGAGCTTTAAGGTCCAGAGAAAGAAAAAAAAATCAGGGACGGAAAAAACTTATTGAACCAGTTTCCAGCTGAATATGTGTTTCCTTTGCACACATGGGGAAACCAAACTACAAAAGAGAAAAATCGAAAATTCTCCCAGCCACAAAACAGAATGCAATGCTTGAGAAGTTTTCATGAGAAACTTGTCCTACAAGAATTCAAGAAATTAGAAAAAATCCATGATTTTCTCCTGTGTACAGCTTCTGTAGTGCCTCAGCATATTATATATCATACTTGTTGCACATGTGGCACATATACTCTGTGAGAAGAATGTTTAGTTTACTGTGTAAGAGAAATGTGTATAACGTGAATTATAAAGAATTTGCATAAATACTCCCATGCATTCATCTCAGCTTTGGAAACCAATTTCCAAAGGGAACAACTCAGAGGTGATTGAATAATAATTCCATTTTAAATTTTAACTAGTTCAAAATTTTCCCATTTTCCAAGAATTCTAAAAAAAAAGCATAATTTTGATTGGTTTTAGAGGTCTTTCCTTATTTGTTATGGGCCCAGTTATTGAGCCTAGTGACATATTATGAGGTCATGGCAGTTGAAAAGAAGCAAGTACACCAGTGCATGCAAACAATAGTACTACTATATATATAGCAATAGTACATGGAACATGTTTGTTTTTGCAGCCATGACAGAATTTAAAGAGAGACATTTGATTGGCACATCAAAGCTTAATGGTTTGTATTGCCCAAAATGCCACTTTACTTCAATGCAACATGCTTCAGCCTTATACTCTTATTATGGACTCAATGACTTGTCTGGGGTTAGCACTCAATCATTTTGTCTGGGGAATATAGCCGAGAAACTTCACATGAATTAAATCATTTCCCGCAAAAAGCAGTTGGACATTTTGAAAATGCAACGGAAAAAGAGAAAGAAGATTTCTAGCCAAACCAACAAACTAAGATGGCTGCCATCCAGTGAAATTCCAGAAAGAGCAGACAGTTGTCCCAAGTTCCAATGCTCCACATTATACGATTGAAAAGCTCAGCTGTTCCTTGTTATCAACAAATGACCTTTCACTAAAATGAACTCTCAACTGACTTCCTTACTGCCTAGGGCATTACTAAGTGCTCTCCTCAATAGTGCTTCCTCTATCTGATGTATATCTCTGTTTTGCTGTTAGTCTTTCTGTCTGTTTTTCTGTCCTAGAGCTATTGAGCTGTCTTGAAGTTTTAAATGTTTTGGTGGTCTAATATGTTCAATAAATCATTCTTTATCAAGATAAAGTAGTTATACAGGCAAGCCACAAGTGGTTGTGATAATTTTCTTCACAAATATGTGTTCAATTCTATACTCTTATCAATAACTTGTGAAATCTATAAATTTGCAATTAATGATCAGCTGATCTAAATATATATCTCCTTCCATCATGCAACCTCATAAATCAACCCTTGTGAGCACCCAAAACCTGGGCTGAGAGGACTGCATTTACCATATCTATCTGCCAGCTATTTATCTGTTTATCTGACTACAACTCTCAGGATGACTAATAGAAATCAGGCTGTTACGTGCTATTCTTACATGCTGTGCTAATGATATTCATGCTGGGCATGCAGAAGCTATCATAGCTAAATTCTGACATGCCACAAAATTTATAGCATGTTGCAATGAATTATTGAGCCATTATCGCCATGACCTGCCCAATTATAGTCCACTTAATGGCTGCTACTAGTGCTAGTTCTTAAGACTAGTTCCTTTAATATCAATCAAATGAACAGTGGTTTTGTCAAGTGAATAGTTGCACAAATGAGTTCTTGTCATAGAAATAAATGATTTATGGTTCAAATGATATTGTTTCATAATATCAGTTTTATGAAGAAAATAAACTCATGAATATAATTTATCATTTAAGATTTCTGGATTCAGTGCAACAGTGTCTTGGTGTAACGATTATAGTAAATTTGCAGATTATTTTCTAGATATTGTCCTATCAGTAGTGCATTCAACTTTTTTAGTTATATTTTGAGAAGGGCATGAAAATATGATTAGGAAAAGCAAGAAACTCAAAATTAGCATCGGTACAAAATCTCCCAACGGATTTTTTTATGTATAAACCGTGCAGTGGAAGACCCTAAATTTGTGTTTTGGGGCTCTGTGTAACACATTGCCATTGTCAGAATGGCATTCGGCTATGTATGTACACTTTCTGGTCACATCCTAACTTATCAGCATTAAAAATTGCCGCGGCAAAGTGATCCCTTGAGGGAGCTGTCCAAAATACGTCTCCAGAATACATTACACAAAAAAGCTGACAAGCACAAAACTGCTTTTCCTGTCCCAAAGAAACTTTAAAAGGTTCTTTTGAACAACTCGCAGCTTCAGCAAATCTTATGCTTGATTAGACTGAACATTTATTTGGCTCCCTAGCAGAATGGTTAGCATGTCTGCCTTGCGTGCAGTCTGCAGGTACAAGTTCAAACTCCTATTCGGCCATGTCCACAGGTTATCAATGATTGGTATGACTGCTGTTTAGTATGATGAGTGACAGTGAGCAGATTTATCAGGAATTGGTGTTCCAAAATCACACTAAATTATCATCATTACAGTAGTGTCTGCTTTATAGGACCCCATTTTCTAATACCGACTTGCTTATATATGTGATTGCTTTCCTCCCGCACTAAGTAGTATTTTTAGTGCATTTTGCACCCCGACGGGCCACCACTTCAGGACTCCAAGGGTTTTCTTAAAATGCAGGGACCACTATAAATTATGATTTGAAAACACAAAAACTATTTGTTTTAGTGGTTAAGACATTTTCAAACCTACCTGATCCTTCTTCCGGTGCACCAATGTGTTCCAATGAAAGATGTAAATGTTAGCAAAGCAATACGGTTTGAGGTTTGCTGTCAGGTTTCTTGTTCCATATCCTAGAAAAATACCTGCTGACGCAAGTGCTACCTATTTCTGTGACCTTGGCGGCCATATTTGTGGAAAAACTTGTGTACACAATAACTCCAGCTGTATTGATCCTAGGATCACTAATATAACAGGTATTGCGTATTACCATAATACCTTGAGAAAGTTTTGACGCTACTGACCTTGACCTATTTCTGTGACCTTGGCGGCCATATTTGTGAAAAAACTTGTGTACACCATAATTCACTTGTACTGATCCTAGGATCACCAAACTAACAGGGATTGTGTATTACCATAAGACCTTGTAGGAATTCTGACATGAGCGGCCTTCAACTATTTCTGTGACCTTGGTAGCCATATTTGTGAAAAACTAGTGTAAATGATAACTCAAGTTAAATATTGATCCCATGACAACCAAACTAATGGGGATTGTGTATTACAGAAAAACATTGAAGGAGTTTTGGCATGAGTGACCTTGACCTTTTTCTGTGACCTCAGTAGCCATATTTGTGAACAGCCTGTGTATAACATAACTGCATTTGTACTGAACCATGGATCGCCAAATTCACAGGGATTGTGCATCACTGCAAGACCTTCAATGCCTCCTGACGTGAATAACCCTGAATTTCTTCTGTGACCTTAGAGATCATCCTTTTAAAAACTTGATGACAATTAAATTTGTATTGAAACAGCAGCATCTGTGGCCGAGGGTAGCACTTCCGTCAGCAGGTATTTTTTTATACTGCAGACTTTTAGCGGTTGTGGCTGTGTAAGCCTGTGCTTTGGTGCCATTTGTCGTAATTTTAATCTTATCCACAAGACAAAGCATCAGAAATGTTTGTTATTTTAAAAATTGATGTCTATGGGCTTTTTTATCATTTTGGAGGATGCCTGTTCTGACCATCTCTATATTTTAGAAGTATATTAATTTTGTAAGCCAGCAGGGTCCAATATATATATATATATACACTCCTTCTCATAAATATGGAATACTTTTTTGGAAAAAAAGTGTCAAATAAAAGTCAATTTCAGAGTGTGAATGCAAGCAACGTCCATTGTATACATGTACGTGTAGGTCAAGTCATCTTCTCTAATCATTATTTAAAGGCAATTTTTGGAAGCATTTTTACTTTTTGGCTGAATGAACCTCACCCTAAAAAAACACCTGAATTTCCATAGTTTGTGCTGCTGTAACTTTTCCTGTGCTTCCCTTCAGCAGTCTTGGAAGTAGTTACCATTGAATAGGACCATCATATACTCCAGCAGAAGTTGCTAAAGTCAACAATTTTAATTGAGAATGTTAAAGTATTCTATATTTATGAGCAACGATGTGTCATACAAGTATACTTCCACTTTATCATCCCAAATCTCCCCATGAGACATTCAACTGCCATTTTGCTGGTGTTTGAATTTGAGTTGTGAACATCTCACCTTTATTTTGAATAATTATATTAGGGTCCAGCAAAGTGCCAGTGAGTCATTTTTGGAATAACTTAAAACAAAAAATAAAAATAAGTAGATTGTAGCCTGTTTGCTGTGTTTGCTTGGAATATTTTTTCGGCGATTTTAGTATATTTGTAGTGATGGTTCTGGACACATTATTTCATTTCTTTGGAAACCAGGAAATTAGTTAACATTGCTGGTGTCCCGATATAATGGGCAATATAAACCCAAGTTTGTCACATACAGAGTGCAGATGATTGCATTGTCACAGAATAATAATTTTATTGATCGACTTTTGAAATTGTGTTTAAAAAAAATTAGTTTGAAATGTAAAAGTAATTATGTTTTCCTATTGGACTTAATTTAGATTTAATTATTGGTTGAAACCCATACCTGACCAACCATTCTTCATAAACTTAACTTCAAGTGAAACTTAATCAAAATTACCAACAAAGGTCATGCCAAAAAAATATAAGTCAGTTCAGAATTGAGTACATGGGAACTTTGTTTTGTCTCACAGTCACTAATGTAGGACATACTACTACAGTGGAATAACTGACAGGTCAAAGGCAAAACAGACAGTCCCATTTAAGATGAGGCCTATAAAAGAGAGTACAGACAAAGCCTGAAATTACAATCTGACAGGATCTACTGGTTGCATCTTTGGAAACTTACATTTATTTCCTGAAATCTTGGACAAGAATTTGACAATGGCAAGTTCTGATGGAATTAAGAAAGTTCTCGCAACTCGCAAGTTTATAGATGTTTTGGGAACTCAAATGAGTTATCTTGATACAAAAGAACATGCTGAAACTGCAGTGCTCTTTCTTCATGGCAATCCAACTGCAGCTTATTTATGGAGAGCTGTGATTCCTCACGTACAAGGCCAGGCAAGATGTCTCGCTCCTGATCTGGTCGGAATGGGACACTCCGAAAAACTGAAGGATCCAACAAAGTATGTAGAAGTCTTTTCCAATCATACATTTCCTGTTCATTTATTAGACAGCTTGATTAATGTTATTCCTGATAGCATAAACACTTTAGGGAACATCTTCTTCTGCTGTTCCTAAATCTGTAAAATCAAGTTTCTTCATAAATAATTATATATGTGCCCAATTCCTTTCTTGCTCTTTTAAAAATCTCAATTGAATATTCCACAATGTTGTGATGCACATTGGTGTAAAGATTTTCCCCCCAATGTCATGCATCTCTGTGGCTAAGTTATTAACATGCTACCCTTGTAATTTTGAGGTCCGGGATTTAATTCCACTGCATGACAATATTTGATGTATATTTAGATACTGACAGGCAGCCACCTGGTGATAGTGATGCTGTGAAGAGGCCAAGCAAATGGAATTCAGTTAGGCTTGACACTCCAACTGTTTCTTTCTATATGCCAGATTCAGCTTGTCAGTGTATAAATACAATATTTATGCATCAAATATGCCATGTAACTTGAAGAAAAATTATAAATCAGCAATTCATTTTTAGCATTCAGAGATGTGAAGCCATTCAGAGTCGGCTTGAGACTGATTTAATATCAACTGAAGCAATCACCTACAGGATTTTCTGATGTCAGATCAAACATTTAACAAAATTATTTGTTATTTGATCCAAGTCTACAATATGTAATCATCTGTAACATTTAGGTATTTTTTAAACTGTTTTACTTTCAGATACAGATTTGTGAACCATTACACTTACCTGAGTGCCTGGATTGAGAAGATGAATCTGCCCCAGAAATTCTACCTTGTCATTCACGACTGGGGTTCGATCTTAGGATTCCATTGGGCAAACCAGCACAGGGACAGAGTCGCTGGCATTGCATTCATGGAGGGTGTGGTAACACCGGTTCCTGACTATGACTATTTACCAGATGAATTTCCAAACTCTTTCAGGGTACGTTGTTAGCATATATACAGTTCAGCAAAAATAGTCCCCCTTTGGATAAACTTGAATATCTCAAAGATTCCATCGCTGATTTTTATAACAATTAGCTAAATTATAGCCTTGCATATAAACCTTACATGTGTATATTTATAGCTCAGTGGCATTATTCCTGTCTGAGCCACCAGCCTTAGAGTGAGCTTACCCCTGTTTTCAAAAATCCCATGCTTTTCCAATGGATATGAACAATTTCATCATGCGAGGGAGCCACCAGCTGGATAAATTTCATCATGTGTCTGGAGAAAATTTGTTTCTCAATGGTATTTAGAAGACAACTAGGGACTTCATTCGTAGCAGTTTTAAAGTTAGGTTCCTTGGATGTAATAACAAATAATTTTAGTATAGTTTAAACACTTTTCGTTACAATTTTTTTTCGGAAAAGCCAAAACTTTGTATTTTGAAAATAGGGATACGTGCACTCGGAGTCTCCTGGCTCAAACAAAATTTAAGCAATAAAGCTACAAATACACATGCATACTGTCAATATGTAGGCCTAGAGACTGGCCAACTTTAATAGAAATCAGAGAAGAGGTCTTTGAGATATTCATGTTTTCATAAAGGGGGACTTATTTTTGTTGAACTGTTCATGTAAATGTATACCTTTTTCAAAAGAAAGTCAAAGTCAGAAGTCAAATTTTTTTATTAAGGTCTCACCTACTTCACAAACATAAAACAAACAAAGATAAAATTACGAGGCCGTCTTATAAGAATTATCAGAGACTAGATGTATACACAATTATAAAAACAAGCTTAATGCATTCATATAAATAAGATATAAGCCGGTATATGACCGTCTTCTTCCTGAATTTAGTATTTTCAGTGCGTTATGCAATATCCAACCAAAGGCGAGACTGCACCCCCAGGTTGTAACATTCTATCTATTCAAGTAGTCCAATAAGAATATTTTAGGTGGAAGTAAGACATCATGAAACTTTCTTAGAATAAGGTGTTTCAATGTTCTGTTGCAACATACTTCCGGCACTGAAAGTGTATTTCAAGTCAACTTTCAGAACTTCAACACTCGTTTGGCAAGTTCAAAGAAGATTGACAAAATTTCCCAGAACCAGGCCCGGAGAGCCAAGTCTAGTAGTGATATAATCAGTGATGGAAAGGGGGGGGGGTCCTTGCCACAGCTCCCCCAATTATCAGCGGTGAAATGCCATTTCCTTTTCACCCTTACCAAAATTATGCAACAGTGGCAAGTATTTTTCTTTTAAACAATTAGGAATGATGTGACAGCGTCACACCAGCCAAGAGCTCCTCCGACGAAGATTTCCATTTCCATCACTGGATATCATTATATAAAAGCCATGGTGGACTGTTGAAAACATTTAAAAATCTTGTTTTTTCAGGCACTTCGATCTCCAGCTGGGGAAGATATGGTTATACAAAAGAACATGTTTATTGAGCAAGTGTTTCCTAGCTGTATAATGAGGAAGTTAACAGAAGAAGAAATGAATGAATATCGGTAAGTTGCATATATATGTTTGTCCATTGTCAAGACTCACCGATAGACTTAGTTGGATGCCAAAGTCATTTTGCCATTAAGAATATACAGGGTGGTAAAAAAAAACTTGCACTTATGAATAATTTTTTGGATAACGCTCATTGTAACAATTACTTGTTTTTCAATACAAAAACAACTTTTATAGCAACGAACAACCTTTCTAGAGATTATTGATTTATTTGGAGGTTCTTTTTTGACTGATGCCATTTCTACAGTGGGCCAAATTGATGCAGAGGTGTCACAAATGTAACTTTGTGACCGTGTTTCGAGTGAACCTTGATCCAGTTCTGGGCTTTCCATGGGAGTGTGGCTATTGCCCCATCTTGTTTGAAGATCAAATTATCTGTAGCACTGTGGTGCTTATCTATCCAGGGCTTCTGACGCTCTTTTAGGATGTTAATATGTACTTTTCAAGTGATATTAACACCATGATCATAAACCTTCAGATAACATTGTCTTTAAATCTTGAAATGGCCATAGTGCAGACTGAATTTGGTCTAGCACCTTCTGGCTTGTGCTGAATTTTGCCTCTGTCTCCTCATTTTCATTTTTTGTTGTATTTATTTTGTTTTGTAAGGCTCGATTGAGCAAATTGCTGATGGGCAATGATCAACCCAGAGTAGTAAAATTGCAGGAACATTACTTGCTTCCATATTGTCTACTATCAAAAAATGAATGACCCGTTTTAATCATTAACCAATTTTCCAAAGGTCTAGCATACTTGGTTTATATACAGTGGTCCCTGCGTTATAAGACCACCCCTTCTGCGGTCATGAAGCGGTCTCTCGTGAGGGTGCGGTCTCTCGTCGGGGTGCAAAATGCACTAAAAATATTACTTAGTGTGGGAGGAAGGCGGTCACATAAGGCAAGGCGGTCTTACAACAGGGGGTCTTATAACGCAGGGACCACTGTACATAAAAAAGTACCAAGGCGCTGACACAATCATGGCAGTCTGGCAAATGACACAAATCTACTGTAAAGTTTTTTGTGACCACCCTGTACCAGTTATTAATGCCAGTTGGTATAATATATTTTTTGATTCTACACTATAGTATGTTGTCAGAATAGAAGGATGTCTGGAAGAAAGATTAGAGTTGCATTAAACCTATTCCAAATGCTAGTTTTACTCAATTAACTGCCTTTTGAGCTCAATATGTATGAAGATAGATTCCTTTAAAGTAGGGGGGGGGGTGTTATTTTAAAAATTTCAGAAAATCATACCTGTGTGGATGGAATATGAAAATATAGGTCAAAAGAAACCCAAAGGTACCTCAATATAAAGTTTATATTCGTCTTTCATAGTAAATATATGCCTATCTGCCTTATTTTTTAAGATATAGCCAAAAAACCTTGATTTTGTGCAAAACCTTATATTTTCGATTTTTTAGGAACGTTATAGGCCTAATTTGAAGAATGTTAGCTTTTAAAAAATTTCTGTTCCACTTGCTCTATCATCCAAAAATTAAAGTATCATCCCAAACATTGAAAATGTGTCTATCTTTGTCTTAGGTGATGTATGTGTTCTGGTTTTATCCTCAGTCATTTCCTCATATTTTAAAGTAAGTGTGTGTTTGGTGAAGAAATGGAGGCCTAATTTTGTTTACCAATTTTCATGTAAGAAAATGTAAGGAGTCTCCTGGGGACAGCACATTTCACTATATTTGTAATTTTACTTTTTGGTTTGTTTCTTTTCTTATCGAGAAGACACTGACAGGTTTTGCAAACTGAAGCAGCATTATCAAGTTGAAGCTGTGAATGTGTGGCTTCTTATGGTGGTGATAGATCAGATATTCTGATATACAAAGGTGATCTTGAATTTTCAACCTAATATTGGTAAGCAGAAATATGTAGTTCCCGTTCACAAAAAAAGGCTTATGTGTATTCAACCTTCTGTAGAAACATGTCACAAATTCTAGGAATTGAGAAATTTTGTATTTTTGGCATGTTGTATCTCAAATTTTACAATCTATCTATGATTCTATACATATGTGTAACATTTTTCTATTTACTGTGCAGCCCCATCCGCTTTAAAGTGTAGCCATTTTTCAAACAGACTTGATTTGACTAAATGATAACCTAACCTGACAAATGAAACTTTTTTTTTTGAATTTTTAGTTTTTGCTACTTTACAGAGATTGTCAACATCTCTATTTTTCAACAATGCATACTTTTCCAACTCAGCTTGGGCATCAGACCGCTCAGAGACCAAATTGTTCATCTTCCTTGTTCAAGAAAATAACTGATTTAGCATTAAATGCGTGCTTCCCTGGCTGTTTTCTTGCTGGTTACTGCCTCTCTGTCCAGTTAATCATTGATGGAGAGCACAGACCTTTCAGCATCAAGGTCATTATATCTTCAGACATAGTTTCCTTTAACCCAATTGATATATTCTCTTTCAGTAGGAGAAAGCCTACAGTTAGAGTATTGAGAGCTTGGATAACTCTAGAATCTTGACTTGCATGGCTAACTTGTTAGAGAAGAAAGATTCTCAACATCCCAGTTTCATGCCTGAAATTGTTTCTGAACAAGAAATTGATTGACTTGTTCTCCTCAAGTATTACTTCCTGGTCATCTTTTGTCACATGTTGTCTGCGTAACTTTCAGTGTTGGAGGTCTCGAGGCCGGCCTCGGAGCCATATTTTGATGGCCTTGGCCTTGGCTCGGTCTCGGATACCGAATCCTTGGCCTTGCCTCAGTCTCGGGTGTCTTATGGCCAGTGATGGAGGCCTCGGGACCGGCCTCATCCTCGCGGCCGGCCTCGGGGCCATATTTTGATGGCCTCGACCTTGCCTAGGTCTCGGATGTCAAATCCTTGGCCTTGCCTCGGTCTCGGATGTCCTGGCCTCGACTACATCACTGGCAACTTCTGCTTTTTTTTGGTTACTTGTTCATTGGTCTCAAGTCAGTTGGTTCAACGAGATAAAGAGTGCTAAAAAAAAAGTTCTCAGTCACAAGATGCTTGAGAATTCAATGTCACTGAAGTCATTCACCACAGAATTAAGCAAGGGGGTGTTGGAGAAAGAACTGTATTTCTTAAGAAGTCCCTGGGATTGGAACAAGGTCACTTGGCAGAGGTAGGCATTTCAGCTTAATCTTTCTCTCCTCAGAGAAACAGCTTACACAGTGGGTGTAAGGGTTGCCAAAGAAGACAGGACTGATGTTTAATTTGATGCACTGTTTATTCACACAATGTTGACATTATTGATGATATTACTGATTGATGATTGATTGACTGTTGATTGAAGTTGAAGTTGATTGAAGTTTGATTGAAGTTGATTGGTGAATCTACAATAATAAAGAAAATACCTTGTCTAAATACCTCATTTATAATTATGATAAACTAATATACAATAGGAATAACAAATGTACAGAAATATGAATTCTATGAATTTATAATATAAAATACTTTACTTACAATTTAGTAGGCATCATGACATTTCAATGATATTGTTGTCTCTTTGAGTTATCAGATGAGAATGAAATGAATTTACAATGTTTGACATGTTAACATGTTAGATGAACTGTGAAAGCTTTATGACACATAATTGATAGGAACTGTAGGAAACTGGACAATGGGCCAGTGCCAAATTGGAAAAACAATGAGACAGAAAACACCAAACACATAGATAATGAAACAGCTTTAAACAACACAATTGTGACACAGCAAACACAACACTCACCACCTTGAATCAGTTGTGATTCAACAGTCTAGACAAATTGATCAGCTGATCTGCTTTTATGAGACAGCAATACACTCATTAATACACATGATTGAAATTAAATAGTTATCACTTTAAAATAGGCAAGAAAAGAAATGAAATCACATTAGAAATATCTTATACAATATTTTGAAAAAAAAAAAAATGAGTAGACATTACAGGTTTTAATGATACAACTTTATACACACAATTGAAAATGTATAATTATAGCTTCAAAAAATCAAAATGCAATGAAAATTTTTGACACACATCTCACTTATGTACACATTGCAAATAAGAACAGCATTGGAATACAATTGACATCAGCTTATTAAGCCATTTATCAAAATTACATCAAATACACTTTGTACACAAAAAAACAGAAAGCAATCTTAATTGCTACCTTCTAGCAAGACCAATTTTGTGACTGGGCGAGTTAATACAGTTGTCCTTGTACGGACATCAACACTTCTAATCAGACCATCTTTACTCTCATGGACTCTAATAACAAGAGCAATCTGATAAGCAACTGTGACAATTAACTCATCAACCAAATGTTTGTTTGGGATCAGAACTGGACTTCTTTGTAGACCTTGAACATCAGCATAATTGAACCGACCTCCTACACAAAGAACACCATCTGCATTCAACATAGGACAAAGATCCCTGAGTGAACTGGACTTCTCCACTGCATCACCAGCTTGGAGTTTACGAATTTCTGACCCATAAACCTGCGATTGAACATACTTGACTAAGGTAAGTTCTGCTGCCTGTAACTCATCCACTGACAGATTTGAACCTGATCTGTCTCTGTTTTTGCCTCTCAGGAAATCTCTAAGCCTGGACAACCAAGACACTGCTCGTTTGAGCCTGTACCAATCTGAATAATGCTGGATTAGCTTGTCAAGAGGATGATCAGCAACAATGGATGCTACATGAGACACCTTGTCACATTTCAACAACTCAGGATCATTGCAGGGAACTTCACCAACATCCAGACCAGTTTGCCACTGACCCTTGTACAACCGGAGAAAACTGGGACCTTGGAACCACATATCCACATCCAACTGCTCAGGAGTTTGACCACGGGAGATAAGATCTGCTGGGTTATCTTTTCCAGGTACATGGAACCATTTTGCGGCATCAGTCAAGCTACGGATAGTTCCAACTCGATTTGAAACAAAGATTTTGAACCCACGAGTTTCACTCTTAATGTACTGCAAAGCAATCTGACTATCACACCAGAAAACCGAATTTGAGATATCTAGGTCATGCAACTCCTCTCTCAACCAAACATCCATCTTGGCAGACAAAACTGCCGCTTGCAGCTCCAGACGAGGGATTCCAATGGCATTGATGGGAGCAACCTTGGACTTACTCACCAGCAAGTAAGTAGAAATTTTTCCATCTTTATTAATGCACCGAAGGTAACTACAACACCCGTAGGCTTTGAGACTGGCATCACTAAAGTGATGCAACTCAAGATAGGCATCATTGAACTCACTGGTTTTGACACACCTCCTAATTTTGATTTTCTGCAAATCTCTCAAAGACAACAACCAAGACTCCCACTGTTGTCTGATATCTGGTGGAACCTTTTCATCCCAAGAAAGTTTCAACTTCGTGACCTTTTGGAACAACATCTTGCCAACAACTAAAATGGGACCGATCAAACCCAAAGGATCAAATGTCGAAGAGACCACACTTAGGATACTCCTCCTTGTCACCACCTCTGAAACAGTCACATCTGCCTCAAACTGAAATTCATCACAATTGACATTCCACACAATACCAAGGGCTTTACAATTTGATTCTGAGATCACAGTTTTGACTTCAGCAGCTCTGTCAGACACGTCAACCTGCTCCACAATACTCTTCCGATTTGCAACAAACTTGGTGAGATTGAAACCTGTCTTTGCCAATAACTCCTTGAGACCAGACCAAACTTGCAAAACCGCATCTTGGGAATGGACAGAAACTAGACAGTCATCTACATAGAATGCATGATTCAAAGCACTAGCAACTGCAGATTCTACATCAGGTATATCTACCAATACACGTCTGAGAGAGTACGTTGCAGCACTACTACACCAGACTCCTCCGAACACATGACATGTCATCCTGAAATGACTGACCACTCCGTCAGCATTAAACCAGAGGAATCTGAGAGCATCTCTCTCATGAGGCGGGACCCTGACCTGATAGTACATAGCCTCTACATCACCCATAAAAGCAAACTCATGCTGTCTAAATCGTAGCATGACAGCAAGTAACCGATTGTTGAGATCTGGACCACGAAGACACTTGTCATTGAGGGACTCTGAATCATACCGTGCGGCGCAATCAAAAACAACTCGAACTTTACCCGGTTTGCTACTGGATAAGACTGCTTGATGGGGTAAGTACCACACTTTATCACCAGGAGGAGTCTCAAGATCAACCTTCTCAGCATACCCAGAGGTAAGTAACTTCAAGATTTCAGCATTGTACCTGTCAAACAACTCCCTTTTATCAAGACTGCGACGAAGAGAATGCAACCTACTAAAGGCAAGTGACACATTACCAGGAAAGTATGCATGTTCTTTAAATGGAATAGGGAGAACATAATGACCATCTTGGAAAGCAACCTGGGAATCCCACAATTGAATGACTTGTTTATCACTTTGTGACCATGCCTCCCTATCATCAGACAATCCCTCATTTTCAACTTTCCACAATTCATGAACCTTGTCCTCCAGAAGTTCAGGGGTAACACTTGTATGACAAGAGATGAAATTATTAATGACACTCTTAGCAACTGAACCTGAACTGCTAACCGGACCATTTAAGGACCATCCAAAAAGTGTTCTAACCGCAAACGGTTCACCTTTATCACCCTTCTCTAATTGAATTGGCACTAAAGCCTCAGCATTGTCCTGCCCGATCAAAAGTTTAACATGATCAACATCTTGAGACAAGGGAACACCACTGAGCTGTGAATACCTAGTCAAATCTACACATGGAATACTGACAGGTATTTCTGGCACAACAAAGACATCAGACAAGTTCAAAACATCTCGGCCATCTCGTGAAGCTACTTTTAGGCTAACTGACTTGGTACATACATTTGATTGCCTATTCAAAGTACTAAGCTTGTAATTCACATCGTGACCTTGCACCTCTAACTCATCTACCAGATCTTGGGTACAAAATGTGCTAGTTGAACCAGTATCAAGAAGAGCATGGGTACAACATTTATCATTTACTGTGATTGGCACAACTGGTAAGAGCACATCTACATCAACATTTACACTAGCATTTGTGACATTTCTTGGTCCTGACGAATGTGAATTTTGACTTGACTTACTCAAATGAATGAATTTGGTATGTTTCTCATTACAACCATCTACGGTACAGCGAGTCATCTTTCTACAGTCAGCTGTCTTATGATTACTAAGCAGACAGTTCTCGCATAAATGATTGTCTTTTACCAACTTTATCCTATCGGGAACTTTCATGTTCTTAAACATATCACAATAGAATAAGCGATGGTCATTCTTACACAAGATGCAGGAATTCCTCCTCTTCGGTTGGGAAGACTCTGCGGAAGCTGCAAATGTTGTAGACGATGGAGAAGACTTCTGTCTGTCGTTAGACTGCATTTGAGGCCTATTGCGAGGTTTCCTACCCCACTGACCCCAGACTGGATCGTTCATCTCGTTTGCTTCCTTGCCAATGTATACCATAAATTCTTCGAACGTGGGATAGCGCTTCTTCTTCTCCTTGACATCATACATATAGCGTTTCCAACGACCCCGGACTTCGTGCTGCAATCTCAAGGCGATATCAGAGATGCAGGTCTGCACATCTACTTCTGCAAGACGATTGATGGAGGACAACGTTGTGAAGGCATTCTGCAGCTCATCCGAGAACTGCTGCAATTCTTCAGAAGACCAGATGGATCTGCCATTCCTTAGCTGGGAAATCACTCTCTCGGAGATGAGAAACGGATCGCCAAACCTCGTCTGCAAGATGTCCCGAGCTTTCTTGTATCCAGCGCTCCCTCCTAACACAGCACAGGCCCGGATGGCTTTCTTTGCGTCACCACTGGTAAATTGAAGAAGTCTGCTGAGCCGAATCTTGTCGTCTGCGACTACATCATGGACATTTTCATCAAATAAAGCTATGAAGCTATGGAAGGATAAGGGATCACCGTCGTAAGGTTCCAAATCCATTTTTGGAAGATTCATGCATCTCATGAGCTCAGCAGGGGAAGAAATTTCCTTGCTCAAATTCAAAGTCTTATTGTCAGCACCTGGCTTCGCTTCTAGGGATTTCAGCCAACTCTTTGCCTCCTTCACCACAGTAACGTAATTCTGATGCATGACTGTGAAATAGTCATCACTCTTCTCAATGTCAGCTTCCTCCTTCAGGGCATTATGATGTGCATCATGTGCTTCTTCAAATCTGGAGAACTTCTCCTTGATGGTTTCAAGTCTCTCTGTAACCTTTTCTTTATCCTCATCAACAATGGATCGATGAAGATCATTTATGCATCTAGTCAATGCTGACTTCCTTCCTGTCCTCTCTTTCTTCAAGGCATCCATATTTGGCAACTAAATTATTCACTGTAAGGGTTGCCAAAGAAGACAGGACTGATGTTTAATTTGATGCACTGTTTATTCACACAATGTTGACATTATTGATGATATTACTGATTGATGATTGATTGACTGTTGATTGAAGTTGAAGTTGATTGAAGTTTGATTGAAGTTGATTGGTGAATCTACAATAATAAAGAAAATACCTTGTCTAAATACCTCATTTATAATTATGATAAACTAATATACAATAGGAATAACAAATGTACAGAAATATGAATTCTATGAATTTATAATATAAAATACTTTACTTACAATTTAGTAGGCATCATGACATTTCAATGATATTGTTGTCTCTTTGAGTTATCAGATGAGAATGAAATGAATTTACAATGTTTGACATGTTAACATGTTAGATGAACTGTGAAAGCTTTATGACACATAATTGATAGGAACTGTAGGAAACTGGACAATGGGCCAGTGCCAAATTGGAAAAACAATGAGACAGAAAACACCAAACACATAGATAATGAAACAGCTTTAAACAACACAATTGTGACACAGCAAACACAACAGTGGGCAAAGGTGGCAGCACTGTCCATGCAAAATGTGGCTGTCTGCTTGTGTGAGGGTTCCACAAAAAATCACTTTTTGACATTTTAACAAAGTGTCATCCACTGCTTGCATAACAAATAAATAGAATTAGACCAACTTGACTTATCTAACACAGTTTACAGATTAAAATGTCATTAATAAGAGAGTAATAATCCTATTAGGCCTTCTATTTACTGCAGCTGGCTGTTCCAACACATGATCTGCCTCCCCTGGGCCAAATTTCAATGGGCTTCAAACATGATTCAAACCTTTCAAATGCCACAACACAATTCACTATTAGTTCTCTAAATTACTTCTGTTGACTTCTTTGTGGCAGAAATTTCAGCACAAAGCATGAGGAATAATTCTATAAAATTATTGTAGTCACTTCCTGTGATTGTATGTTTGCAAGATTAGCCAAACATTGGGGCCCAGCCTGCATGGGTTGCAGATGATTGTAGGTGTGATAACTTTCTATTCACTGATTCCCTTAATTGCTGGCTTTCAGTGCCTGTAATACATGTGTATCCTAACATTGAGGAAAATAGCACAACAACACTTTAAACACCACTTCAAGCTGAAATAAACATAACTTGAATACACAAAGCATTTGTTGTTAATGATGATGGGTTAATGCACTTGTAGTTTGCTAATCAATGTCAACTTGGTTATAGTTGTTTGGTGCTACATAGTTGATTGTTTCAGTTTTCTCCACTAAACAAGTAAGCATTTCAAGTGACAAATCCCTATAGAACCTCCCAGGAGTTCATGTCAAAGCCTATGAATATTTATATATCCCTAGCTTTGTAGGCATGAGCTTACTCTATTTTCAGAGCTATATGCAAACCCAAACTTTGAGGGTGTGGACCAATATTCCTGATAAAAAATTTTTTCATAAAGATGTCAGGCACAGTCAATACATTGTAAATTTTTTTGTTTAGTCATATTACTGTTAAAAATGATTAGATCTTGTCTCATCTTCTTGTTTCTCTTGAGGCTTCTTGAAAAATCCTCTATTTTCTTCTTAAAATATAGCATTACTGCTGCAATACTGCAAGATGAGCATAGGAAACAAATGAATGTGATTAACAATCAATTTGAGAGTTACTTGTCCATCAGGGATGTCATTTTCCAGTATCGGACTTTTAGTATTAATAGATTCATTATTTTTGCTATCCTCTTCTAGTTAATTTCATGCCATTACTGGCATTACTGCTGTCTCACATGTGAAATAGAATTATTTTGGTGTTGTGAATGTCACTTGTTTTATAAGCTTGTCAAAGATCTTGTCAGTAAACCTCAAGACTTTTAAGATGGCTCCACACAGAGTACCACACAGTTATATGAAACTAAATATTAATTTTATTGTCATAAATAAATCAAGTATCTTGCTGATCAAATCAATTTAGGCATAATCTATGCACGGTATACAACAACTTGGTATAGTATGATTCAGTAATTAATAATACTAGCATTATACCCGTTCTACGAACGGGAGGTTTGAGAGCCAAGGCATAAGTTATGGCTTGATAGCATAAGTTGACACAAACATTTAGGCCCATTGGCAAAAATTTACGCCCATTGGCAAAACATTTGCGCCCGTTGGCAAACATTTGCGCCTGTTGGCAAACATGTGCTCCCGTTGGCCAACATTGGCTAACATGTGCACCCGTTGGCAAACATGTGCGCCCGTTGGCAAACATTTGCGCCCATTGGCAAACATTTGCGCCTGTTGGCAAACATGTGCTCCCGTTGGCAAACATTGGCCCGTTGGCAAACATTTGCAGCCATGGCAAACCTGTGCACCCGTTGGCAAACATTTGCGCCCGTTGGCAAACATGTGTGCCCGTTGGCAAACATTTGCGCCCGTTGGCAAACATTTGCGCCCGTTGGCAAACATTTGCGCCTGTTGGCAAACATTTGCGCCCGTTGGCAAACCTATGCCCGTGGGCAAACATCTGCGCCTGTTGGCAAACATCTGCGCCTGTTGGCAAACATCTGTGCCTGTTGGCAAACATTTGCGGCTGTTGGCAAACATTTGCGCCCGTTGGCAAACATTTGCGCCTGTTGGCAAACATTTGCGCCCGTTGGCAAACAATTGCGCCCGTTGGCAACATTTGCGCCCGTTTGCAAACATTTGCGCCTGTTGGCAAACATTTGCGCCTGTTGGCAAACATTTGCGCCCGTTGGCAACATTTGCGCCCGTTGGCAAATATTTGCGCCCGTTGGCAAACTTATGCCCCTTGGCAAACATTTGCGCCCTTGGCAAACAGTTGCGCCCGTTGGCAAAAATTTGCGCCCGTTGGCAAACATTTGCGCCCGTTGGCAAACATTTGCGCCCGTTGGCAAACATTTGCGCCTGTTGCCAAACATTTGCGCCCGTTGGCAAGCATTTGCGCCCGTTGGCAAACATTTGCACCCGTTGGCAAAGATTTGCGCCCGTTGGCAAACATTTGTGCCCGCTGGCAACATTTGCGCCCATTGGCAAACATTTGCGCCCGTTGGCAAACATTTGCGCCTGTTGGCAAACACTTGCACCCGTTGGCAAACATTTGCACCCATTGCCAAACATTTGCGCCCATTGCCAAACATTTGTGTCCGTTGCCAAACATTTGCGCCCGTTGGCTAACATTTGCGCCCGTTGGCAAACATTTGCACCCGTTGGCAAACATCTGCGCCCGTTAGCAAACATTTGCGCCCGTTGACAAACATTTGCGCCCGTTGGCAAACATTTGCACCCGTTGCCAAACATTTACACCCATCGGCAAACATTTACACCAATTGGCAAACATTTACACCCATTGGCAAACATTTACACCCAATGGCAAACATTTACACCCATTGGCACCCATTGGCAAACATTTACACCCATGGAGACCCATTTAAACATTACACCCATTGGCGCTTGATAGCATAAGTTGACACCTCTACCCCCTAACTGAAGTGTGGACACTGGGGCATTATGTTGTTCATACTTAATCCAATAGGGGAGTTGTGTGTGTAGGTTGTGCTTTGCAGAGCCCTCTGTTGTTATTTGGTAAAATCATTTGTTTACATTAAATGGAGTGGTGGATGGGGGATGAGAAATGAAGAATTTTGAAGGATTATTACGGAATACTGTTGAGCAGTAGGGAGGAGGGGACCCCCCCATTAACACGGAGGGAAGAGGTTAGATGAAGTGGATTGGCATATTTGGGGGATGGGAGTGAAAGGGAGGGCAGTTAGTGGCTACATTGAGCATAGCAACCATGCTGGATTTGGTGAGTTGTGTTGCTAGGCAGCGGTAATTATATAGTGATGGAATAGAACTGTCAAATGCATATATATATTAAATGTAAACATAGATTGAGCAATTTTTGCAATTATTTAGGCTCTAACACTACACACAGAGTCTGCAATGCGAGTTTACGCTTGTATACTGTCGGAAAAGAGCGAAAAAAAACAGTTTTTGTCCAATAACAAAAAAAGTATAGCACTTAGGCCTGTAATTACCATGAAACACTGATATAAAAGTGAGGATTCTGGTTAATTTGAGCCTATTCACAAGTCTCTAAGACCAATTGTTCTCGAGATAAGATTTTTTGGGGAAATTTTCGTCATTATTTCTTCGCGTCAACCTTCAAAGGCTCCGTCCATATGTTTTTTCGCCATATATTGACAAACGGGGTCAACTGTGTTGCCTAACTAGGTCCAGGTCACACAAAAAATGCCACACAGAAACAGTTTGGAATTATCACCCCCCCCTATTTAAAGATGTAAACAAACACTTTTCCGTGCCGTGGAAAACCATTGTTTATAAACCAAGCCTGCCAGGACTTTCACTAAATCAAGGTTATAAAATTAATTCAACTCTCTATAATTATGGAAAATACGGAATTCTGTTTAACTGCTGAAAATATTTCAATCTTATATTATGATCTATACATGCAAGTTGAACTTTCCGTAGAATTGGCTGACGTACTAGCTTTAAACATAATGTTTTTAGTTTCACATCATATGAAATATTTACTTATTCTTTTTCATTAAAAAAATGTACTAATTAGGTTAATAATTGTCCAAAGTTGAAATGAACAAATGATTCTACATCATTGTTATATTACTGTTAAGATTTGTTGATTTCTATTTCAGTCGCCCATACAAAGAGGTTGGTGAAGCAAGGCGCCCTCCCTTGTCTTGGGCCCGGGAAGTTCCAATCAAGTCTGACGGACCTTCTGAGGTTGTGGCCATGACAGAGGATTACAGTAAATGGCTACAAACCAGTCCCAATGTACCTAAGCTCTGCATTGAAGCAGAACCAGGTATCTTAACCGCATTGGCCAGACCTACAGTGAAAAAATTCCCTAACGTAAAAACCGTTTCCGTCAAGGGATTGCATTTCATTCAAGAGGATTCGCCAGATGAAGTCGGACAATTTATATCTCAATTTCTGGGAGACCAAGTTGCAAAAAAATGAATTTGTGTGACAATGTCATGAACAATTGAATAGCCATGAACATTTAGGCTTTAGCTCAATCTGAAGCAGAATCAATTACCAATTACACATTTGTAAAGGAAAACAAATTTTCATCATCAGTTTGCAAAATATTTCCTTTCATTAGATAAGCATATGCATTGAAACCAATTTTTCATCAGTGCACTGAAGGAAACTAATAAAAATTATTATTACATGACCACAATGCTAGAGCGATGTTGATTGGCCGAAATCAGCCACATGACGCCATCATAAAAACTCATATTGCATGGTTCAAGTGCAATATGAGACTTTTTCCAAAAAATTCTTTGCAATTAATGATCAGTTTATCTAGATATTTTTCTCCTCCCATCGCGCATACCAATGCCATCAGATGTTGTATCTTCTTGATGGCTGTTGCTCTCTCTCCCATGTTATCAATCAACCTGCGAGAGCACCCAAAAACTGAGCTGAGAGGACTACATTTACCATATCTATCTGCCATCTGTTTATCTATTTATCTGATTGCAACCTCCTGGAAAAACTAAGAGAAATCAGGCTGTTACATGCTATTCTTACATGCTATGCTAATACCATTCATGATGGGTATGCAGAAGCTATCAAAGCAAAATTCTGACATGCCACAAAATTTATAGCATGTTGAGATGAATTATTGTGCCATTATCGCCATGACCTGCCCAATTATAGTCCACTTAATGGCTGCTACTAGTGCTAGTTCTTAAGACTAGTTCCTTTAATATCAATCAACTGAACAGTGGTTTTGTCAAATGGTGAATAGTTGCACAAATGAGTTCTTGTCATAGAAATGAATGATTTATAGTACAGATAATATAGTATCAGTTTTACGCAGAAAATATGCTCATGAATATAATTTATCATTTAAGGTTCATCTGGAATCAGTGCAACAATTTCTTGGTTAACGATTATGGTAAATTTGCTGATTATTTTCCACATATATTTGCAATTGTCCTATCAGTAGTGCATTCAACTTCCTTAGTTATATTTTCAGAAGGGCATGATAACATTATTAGGAAAAGGAAGAAACTCAAAATTAACATCGGTAAAAAATCTTCCAACAGATTTTTTCATGTATTACCCGTACCGGGTACAGTGGAAGACCCTAAATTTGTGTTAAGGGGCTCGGTGTAACACATTGCCATTGTCAGAATGGCATTCTGGCCATGTATGTAGCCTTTCTGGTCACATCCTAACATATCTGCATTCAAAATTGCCTCAGCAATGTGATCCCTTGAGATAGCTGTCCCAAAGACGTCTCCAGAATACATTACACAAAAAAGCTGACAAGCAAAAAACTGCCTTTCCCATCCCAAAGAAATTTTAAAAGGTTCTTTAAACAACTCGCTGCTTCAGCAAATCTTATGCTTGATTAGACTGAACATTTATTCGGCTCTGTAGCAGAATGGTTAGCACATCTGCCTGTGTGCAGTTTGGATACGAGTTCAAACTCCTATTCGGCCATGTCCGGAGGTTATCAATGATTGGTATGACTGCCGTTCAGTATGATGAGTGACAGTGAGCAGATTTATCAGGAAATCATTATAGTAGTACCTGCTTTATAAGACCCCTTGTTGTATGACCGATTTGCTTGATAAGATCACCTTCCTCTTACCCTCCCCCTCCCCCATTTTCTCTACCTCCTCTTTTGTCTGTCTCTTATTTTATTTTATTTTCTTTTGTGTGTATTTCATTGTGTAAAGAGGTAATTAGTTTAGATAATTGATTTGTCCTAATTTCATGATTGATAAATTAGTTGATGCTTAACATTTATATCCTATATGTTTTTCCTGTATATTACAAGTTGCTATTGTGGGCGCGCGCGCTTCATTGTATTAGTTAAATAAATACTCCCATTATTATTTTATATACAAGTGTTGTCTTTAACACTAAATAGTATTTTTAGCTCATTTTGCACCCTGACGAGCGACCACTTTATGAACCCTGAAGGGGTGGTCTTATAATGTAGGGACCAAGGTAAATTATGTTTTGAAAACAAAAACACAAATTGTGTAAGTGGTTACGTAAGACATTGTCAAACCTCCCCCCACCCCTGATCCTTCTTCCAGAGCACCAATGTGTTCCGATGAAGGATGTAAATGTTTGCGAAGCAATCAGGTTGGAGGTTTTCCGTCAGGTTTTTAATTCCTGTTCCACTACCTAGAAAAACTTAAAGTAAACACATGAATATCATTCTAGCCCACAACAAGACCTTTAATAAAAACTAGCATGTATCGAACAATAACTATCACAAATATCATAATAAAAGTACCCTGTTTACAGCCAGGAAATTTGATCTGCAAAACAGGGGGGGGGGTACTTCCGCACTGTCATCTTCAGATGATTTGTCATGATCGTACCCAATGCTTTCAATGTCAATTTGATTCAAGGAGACTAACCCTGCATGTTGGTGAGAAGCAGACGAAAGGATTATGCATCTGATTTTTACTCTAAAATCAGTTATGACACATCAAATGGCCTTCTCTTGATCATGACTGTTCAAGCAGCCTTTATGTTTTCCATGATGAATGTAGAGAAGATGACACTTCATCTACTATCATGAGTTACGAAGTGCCATTTTCACAGTACGAGGGGTTTTCCAAAAGTTCTGTCCAACTTGCCATAACTTTTGCAATATTTAATACAGAATCATGATATTAGGGTCAGATAACATTGAAGTAATTAGCAAATAATGCTGAAAAAATCAGATCATAGAAACGAATATAAATGGTTAATTTGTTGCCATGGAAACCAAAAGTCATGAAATGCGGCCCAAGGCACTACTAGGGACACATATTCATTAAATCTTGTCAAAAAATGTAATTTTTACCAGGGTTACAGGACAAGAAACACATTAAAAATAATCCCTAACATTTCACAAATTCTTGTAATAATGAACTTGACACTGAGTGCATTTCCTATAACCTTATATTCCTTAAAAAATCAATGCCTCATAGTCCTTGTATTAAGATCACAGTTGGTGTTTTGCAGACTTTTTGTTCTTTACGATGGGTTTTCCATAAGTTCTGTCCAGCCTGTCACAACTTTTGCTAGATTTTTAATATAAATATGATATTTGGGTCAGTTAATATTGACATAATTTGCAAATGATCCCCAAAAAATCTGATCTCAGGGTGTAAAAATTAACTGTTAATTTGTTGCTATGGAAACCGAAAGTCTGAAATGTGACAGAGAGCTTGTAAACAGACACATACTCGATATATCTAGTAAAATACGTAATTATTACAAGAGATATAGAACAGAATTTTTCCAAAACATTCATAGTCCTTTCACAACTTCCAAAAATAATCACTGGGACCTTGTTAATATGTTTTCTCATACTTTCTATCCATTTCTGAGTATGATACCTCAGTCTTCATGTTAAGGTCACTTTTGGCATTTTCCAGTCTTCTTTTCTTAGGTTTTCCATTGTGTCTTCTCTTCATTCAGAAAAAGTTTGTAAAATCTTTTTTGGTTCTGTCACTCATACTGTCTTCCTTGTATGTATGATGAAAGGTCAATACACTTTCTGCTGGTTTTATCCAATTAAAATGAAAAAATGTAACAGGTACATATGATGTCATCCATATCCATAAAATTAATGATCTCGTAAAAAACCGAGAAACTGCATGAGTGATGGTAAAGTAACTGAGATGTAACAAAAATACCAGTTTAGCTTGTCATTAATGATTTCAAAATTAACTGATTATATTTCATGAAAAAAATTATGAATATACTTCAATTCAATATGTCAAGACACAGATAATGCAAGCAGGTGTTCAGTTCATTTTTAGTGAGTCTGGGCCGCATTTCATGACTTCTGGTTTCCATGGCAACAGATTAAGCATTTATTTTTAATTTTATGATCTGGTTTCTTAGGAGTTATTTTCAAATTACGTCAATATTATCTGAACCAAAAATCATGTTTCTACATCAAATCTAGCAAAAGTTATGACCAGTTGGACAGAACTTATGGAAAACCCCTCGTACAACAGTCCACTCTCTTTGCATATCAAATTTCCTGGCTGTAACATAGTGTTACGTACACGTACTTGTTACAGCTCATGAACCCTCAGTGCAGAATCCCTTTGAAGTGTCACAAATACCCATTTTTGCATTATCCTATTGTGTAGCTATACAGGTAATTGATAAATTATTGTGACATCATAGCACTGCAAGCTGTGATATATTGCTTTTGACCATAAAAGAGCTCTGAAAACCTACGTGTAGTTATACTGACATTGTCCAGAAGGATTAGGCTACTGTGTATACTGCACATATAGTTGTATGGCCAATGGCCATTGGCAATCATACTGAATCTTGAATATTCACACAAATAAGATATAATAGGAGCACAAGCACAAATATTGTACATTAATCATAAATTTTCTCACGTGGAGCAAATTGATGAGCTATGCTTGGCAGCTGCATTGCATTGGTTTAATTCTTCCTCTGCAGCCAGTGGGAGGGTTGGTCTAGTGGTAAGGTGTTGGAATGCCAATCGCCGAGTCAAAGGCTCGAATTCAGCTCTTGTGGGTCAATTGGGCCTATGTTGGATGGATGTTTCAATCCTCCTTGATGATTTACATAGGATTGATTATAATCATCCAGTACAAGCTTCCTGCATTACCTTCTTTTCTGCAGATATGCACATGCAATTATAAACTATAAGGCCTTCCAACCTACATACAGTGATTTTGCAGTGCTCCCAATCATGAGAATCATATAAATAGCAT
Organism: Platynereis dumerilii; assembly: GCA_026936325.1. Classification (NCBI taxonomy): domain Eukaryota; kingdom Metazoa; phylum Annelida; class Polychaeta; order Phyllodocida; family Nereididae; genus Platynereis; species Platynereis dumerilii. The sequence goes on from JAPTHN010000008.1 coordinate 39,128,195, forward strand.
GTTTTGCCTCGTCCCCAACCTGTTGAAAAATGAGGCAAGTGGTCTGTGTATATACAGGCTCAAATGTCTGGCCAACATGGGCTGTGCAGAAGCTTACAGACCAGGAGGCAAAAAAGGTATGTGGTGAAAAATCTATTGAACAGGATTCCTACTGAATATGTGCTTTCTCCTCACACATGGCAAAACTAATCTTCAAAAGAGAAAAATCGACAACTCTCCCAGCAACAAAATGGTGTGCGAAGATTTTGTAGGAAACTTCCGCAAATTCAAGAAATACTCCAACGCATCAATATGGCTGTGTGCAACATATGCATGTTTGATATAATTTTATACCGGAACTTGGTTCTACTTCTGGTATATCTGATCACCTTTAGACATCCCCACAATAATTCTTATCAGTGAATGTTGACATCAACTGTTTGTCTGGCATATCAACACTGGTTAAAAATAAACAAACAAATAATAATAATATGTGCTGCCTTCCTATAATTGCTATTAACAGATATAATAATGCAGAATATGAGTTATCGGTCAGTTAAACACCTTATTTTTTATTTATTCATCTTTACGGTCGACAAATTACAAGTTATGACCTCACAACAAGCCCTATCAAAGCATTGAAATAAGCTGCCAGCTTGTCATTGAGGAGCTTGTGACCTCATTGGTCAATGGTCACTCATTTTGGTAGCATTGCAAGTATAGGCTATGGCCTCATAAATTTGCTTTTGACTCACAGAGAATGACATGGCATGGTAGGGCTATGATTTTGCAAGGAACATTTCAGTCAAATTCTGTAAGCGTGACATACGTCTACTGTAAATGATCTTTTAAGCTTTGCGCTGTTCTTCGCACGCAATCTATAGTGGACTCCCAGCCTTATACCATCTCATCATTACATCTCTCCCTCACATTTTTAAGGATGTTCAGGAATCATATTCATATATTTTGAGTAAACATGATACAACATATTATATTTCACATTTAACACAAGGTATCTTTGTGACTATATGATACAGCATAACAAAAACACAAGGAAAATATCTGACCTACAAATTTCAAATATGATAGGTATCATTGCTCATATTCTGGTGACCACAGAAGGCCCCAGCCCCTTGAATCAGACCTGATCATCTTCACAAGCATAAGAACCACCTGAAGCATATTTCTTTGATAAAATGCCATTGAGATGTCTGAGACCATGTCTTTCCCTTTGTGACAAGTTCACCTTTTGTGTTTTGAGAAGGTTGGAGACAGTAGAGACACTGGAGACTCTGGAGAGGTGGGTTAGTGGCATACAGTCTATATTATTAATTTCCCATGTGTCACTGTTTTGAGGTTTTTGACCTAACAAGAATGTATTCAATAGCTACACTGTATTATGTGGCTGGGTGTTACATGAGTAAAATACTTGTCCGTTACATATTGACAGGATTGTTTGAGTCTCAGACCTCATATGCTTCTTCAACTATATCTTTAAGAACAAATTATCATAAAATATATATATACCATAGAATTGCTTAAAATTAAAAAATTAATCAATATCAACATACACCCACGACCCACGTACTATACAGTCGACTGGTCTAATACATCCAAAATAAACAAGCTACATTTTTACCATGGATGCACATCTGATCAGTTTCATTGCATGAAATATGATTAAGCAGAGCTCTGTGCTTTGTTCTAAGGGATCACCCTGATCCTATTTGACCTAAGGGATTATCTTTATTGGATCCTGTGGGATTATGTTGTGATCCATAAGTAGCATTACATAGTTTGTGAGACAGGGAACAGTGGAAAGGAAGATTAGCATTGGCTAACGGAAGGAGTTTGCTCCAATCGATTATCACTAAAGCCTTGTAAAGTTCTTAGTTTTTACCAAAAAAGGCCTATGATAGAGTAACAGGACAAAACTGTGGTAATAGGCCCACTATCAATATAACAGTTTTCTTACTTTAGTTTGGGTTATATCGTATATATGATTGCCTCAAATGCTGTTGGTCCAGACCTTAAAATCAACCTGCTGCATGGTGCCAATTGGTATTTCATAAACATTTAGTCCCAATTACAATTTTATTTCCCATCCATCTCTTCTCTCTCATTCTGTCAATTGACTGCCAATATAGCATGAACTTGCTCTGAGAGCTCCACCGTTAATACTCACCTGTGATTTCCTATTTTCAATGCCAAATCAGCAGGTGGAATTTGATCAATTTATGTTCTTCTAAATATCAGCAATCAGAGCCATTTATGCTGCATGAAAAACTCTAAAGCTCCTAAATGAATATAGACATTTACATTATTACTTTTGGTTGCTTGCACAAAAGTAATGGGACTGATCAATTGTTGCATGGGTCTTACACCTGATGAACTTAATTGAAGTCATTTCATTGTAACTTCATTCCAGTCTGATGGATAACCCCCTTCCTCTTATCAGATTCTTTCGACACCTATTATTTACTGCAGTGGAGGTTTCAGAGCCCAGTAAAAGGTGCATGTTCATAACCAGGTGATCATGCCATGTCACATGATCAGGTTATTGCAGTGGTGATTTATCTTAATTTTTTCCAGCCAAATTGACAAAATATCTGACATTTTCGTGACTTTTCACAGAATTCACCCTATGCCATTGGTTGACTCCAACATTTCATGATTTGCCCATTGGAGTTTTCTCCTTTCTTTCCTTTTATTACTTCTGTGAGACTGTGTGCCAGAGTTAACTTTCCCCCAATGTTTGTGCATGCCATCCTGTTTCAGATTATAGAGACAACTTTGTTGAGGATTTCAAACTGTTTGTAAAAACTTCCTTGGGCAGTCACAGATCTCATGACGGAGAAAGTGACTTCCTTTCAAGTAGTCAGTCAATCATTTTGTGGGTTTTAGTTCCATAAATAAGTACTCCGTGACCTCACTATCCATTGGGTGACTGAAACAGGAAATTTGTGGTTTGAATTATCATACTTCAATTTATTTGAAGACTTCTTCAACAAACAAGATTTCAGTGAATGAGAATAGTGAATCCCATGATACTACTTGCCTGAACCATCCATACATCTAAATAGAAAAGTAAGAAACACAGGAGAATCATTTTATTATAACTTGCAAACACTAATGAAGGTCACTGAGTAAGAACTGATATAACTTACATAATACAAATTTAATAGGCTACGTTATAGCTCGAACAAACCAAAAGCTTGTACTCTCAAGTCTCCTTCCAATAGTTTTGCAGACAACTACTCAAAATACGGAAGAAAAGACCTGGAATGCTTTTGTCACATGATAATAGAAGCTGTGGGAAGTACTTAAGAGTGAGAGGAAGGGTTTTGTTGCCTGAAAGGCTGAAAATCAAACAGCCAACTGATCAATAGAAACTTTTAACAACAGTTGATTGACTGCTGCATGTTGCTCTAACGATCACTACCCACCTGTTCTGTGCTCTATAATTAGAACTTTATTGTGGTTTGCAATCAAAACTCTTTCTGCCTAGCCATACAAACTATCTTGGCATGAATCGATTCATGTATTTAGGATTTGAAAGAGTTTGTCTGTGTCAGTAAAATTAGGTTATTCCTTAATATTTCAGATTTGACTTCACATTGTTGTTTTTTACAGTGAATCAATGAGGGGTACTTGCATTCAGTTGTTGGTGGACATCAGTGACCTCACAATAAGCCCTTTCAAAACACCTTGAAATTAAACTGTCAATTTGTTTGGGTACCTTGTGACATGCTAAATGACTCTTCATTTTTTAGCACGCGACCTCCTGAAACATTTGAACGATAATGTGTTTAAAAGTCCATTTTATACTCAAATAATTTTTTTCAAGAATTCCACGAAAGAGTCTTTTTACAGCAAAACTAGGCAAGAAATCATTTATTAAAAAAAAACAACTCCAACTTCCAGGAGGTCCAAAGGTGCCCTCTTACAATTGGCTGAATTCAATACTATCACTTACTAATCTGCCAATATTTCTTTCTAAATTTGTGTTGGAAATACATTCCCATTCTCAATCTCAGTATGGTGTCAATGCCCATGCATGCATGTAGTCTAACTGTCTTTCTGGTCACATCCTAACTTATCTGCATTCAAAATTGCCTCGGCAAAGTGATCCCTTGAGGGAGCTGTCCAAAAGACGTCTCCAGAATACATTACGCAAAAAAGCTGACAAGCACAAAAATACCTTTCCCGTCCCAAAGAAACTTTAAAAGGTCCTTTAAACAACTCGCAGCTTCAGCAAATCTTATGGTTGAGGAGACTGTACATGTATTTGTGTCTTTAGCAGAATGGTTAGCACATCTGTCTTGTCGGTGGATACGAGTTCAAACTCATATTCGGCAATGTCCATTGGTATGACTGCCATGCAGTATATGATGAGTGACAGTAAGCAGATTTACTATATGAATTGATGTTCTATATCATATTGCACCCTGACGAGAAGGGGCAGTAGAAAAGTACATTTCGCGCCAATTTCCTGGTGTACTTTCTCTACTGTCGCAACTCTTTTCAGCTTCATCATGGGCCCCCCTTGAGGTCATAGGCCCGGGGCAAATGCCCAGTTTTCCCATAGGTTAATACAGCCCTGGCGGTATTATAATGCAGGATTAGTGGTTAAGACATTTTCAACCCCCCCCCCCCGATACTTCTTCTGGTGCACCAATGTGTTTCTGTGAAGGATGCAAGTGTTAGAAAAGTGGTTAGGCTGAGGTTTTCTGTCAGGTTTCTTGTTCCATTACCTAAAATTCCTTGATTTAACCCCAGGAATATAGTCAACTCCTACAGCAAGATAGCAATGCCCATCACATGATAAACGTGGCCTGTTTAACATATTGATACATGCTTTTCTAAGCTCAAGCATAAACCCCTCAGTGCAGAATCCCTTTGAAGTGTCACATATACCCATTTTTGCATTGTCCTATTGTGTAGCCATAGAGATAATTGATAAGTTATTGTGACACAACTGCACTGCATCCTGTGATACTGCTTTTGACCATAAAAGAGCTCTGAAAACCTACATGTATAGTTATATAGACATTGTCCAGAACAATTAGGCTATACTGTGGTCATTTGCCATCATGCTGAATCTTGAATCCTTACACAAGTCAGAAATAAAAGCACGCTACAGTTTGTCACGCCAACCGTTGGAACAGAATTTTAGCATTGTTTCTACAGTCCTAAAAGATCAACACAATGACATTGCATGGTGGTTTTACTGATAAAAATTTGACCAGAACTAAGTCCGGGGTAGCGCTGCATTGCAATTCTTGGTTGAATCATCTGAGGTGTTGGACGTTATCAGAACTAATGACATTACGATCATATACAGGCAACAGCTATTTATTTCATTGATGATAACATTGCTTAATTAAGCCAGCAGACTGGTTTTTAAAGCTGTCTAGTGTCTTAGCCCTGAATCAAACCACCACCTTAGATTTGATTTGGCTGATCGAAATATATATGTGCTTCCTCCTTTTCTTGCCTGTTACCTTTCGAGAAAGAAAGTTGTTTATATTTATCATCAGCACTTGTCAAAATTTTTAATAAATTTTAAAAATATATAGACAAAGAAGATTTACTCAATACCTGAGATTAATAATTTACACAGGAAATTTACTAAAATAAATTGTCAGAATAATGGATATAATTAAACAAACAATGCTTAAAGAACAGATGATTTACATAGGATTGATTATAATCATCAAGTACAGGCATCCTGTACTACCTTCATCTACAGATATATAGTATAAGGCAGATTTCACGAAAAAGCTGCAAAATGACTTACCACAACTTGTCAACAAGTTACATTAGCACAATACTGATAAGGCCGGACATAATCGATTCAAAGATTTTCTCAGGGTGCTTCTTCTGAGGATAGCTGGCAGGACAAAAAAAAAGCTGAAATCTAAATCTTTTATTGTGTCAATCCATTAAAAAAAATCATGGGTAAGCAATCTTTTCTGTTGGATTGATAGGTCAGAGTAGCTAAAAATATGGCCTTGTGCTAATGTAACAGCGATGAATGATGGAGGACGGAATTTTTTATGCTGATCCTACTGCAATTTAAATGAAGTCACCAGCAGGATAACACACCTGGCCTGCTCTTGGGAGACCTGGCTTTCAGTTCAGAAAAAATTTGAGATCTTATCATGCGTTTTTTAACGTAATTTTTATGTACGCATTTTGCTAATGTAACACTATGAAATGGACGGATGCAAAATTGCAGTTACATTTGCAATAAAGAAACAGGTACCACACCCAGTCGTTTATGTTTTTGGTTATTTATATAGGCAAATAAGACACATTTTTCAATAAGATATAATAATTTCATGTTTGAAATTCGCATAAGTAGCCAGAACACAGAAAAATGTCCATGTTAAAGTTGCTAATGTAACCTCAGTGTCCCATGACGGAATCGAGTTACATTAGCAGTCTTTTTTATTTTTCATTTTTTTCAAGCTTTATAATGACCTAGACAATTAAAAATGGTTTCAAAATAATTTGCAAGATGTTTTTTATCAATCACATACCATTACATTTTCCTGAATTGGTTTTAGCAGATTCCACAGAGTGCCAAAGTAAGCATGTCTGATCACCAGTAAGTTTGGTCGTCCAAAACTGCCCTCATGACGCATAAAAAATTTCTTTTTAATAGGATAAAGCTACATATTTGACGAATATTTATTGATATTTGTTCATTACCTCACAAATGTACTTAGTAATAGGTTTACTTGCTTCAGGAAGCAACAGAGAGATAACAAAAGGGTTGGAAAGTTTAAGGTACCTTTTAAGAGCACTTTTCGTGAAATCTGCCATAAGGCCTTCCAACCTATATATGGTGATTTTCGCAGTGCTCCCAATCAGAAGAATCATACAAATATCATGTTTTGCCTCATTTCCAGCTTGTTTAAGAAATGAGGCAAGTGGTGTGTGTATATACAGGCTCAAATGTCCGGCACAACATCTGAACATGGGCTGTGCAAGAGCTGACAGACCCTGAGGCAAAAAAGGTATGTGGTGAAAAATCTATTGAACGGGATTCCTGCTGAATATGCGCTTTCTCCTCACACATGGCAAAACTAATCTTCAAAAGAGAAAAATCGACAACTCTCCCAGCAACAAAATGGTGTGCGAAGATTTTTAGTAAAGTTCCACAAATTCAAGAAATACTCCACGTCATCAATATGGCTGTGTGCAACATGTTTGATATCATTTTTTCACACATCGTACATTCTGTCACTCGTTCCTGTTCTCTTATAATATACCGGAACTTGGTTGTACTTCTGCACTGCAAAATCTGAAATGTCCAATCAGGTCAAATGACTGAGTTAGGCGGTCGCACAATTTGTTTGAGCTGACATAACTTGTTGTTTAAAGTTTTGATAATCTGTTTGTAGCCTAATCTAAGCTGAAAACAACAAGGTATGTCAGCTGAAAGGAATTGTGTAACCATCGCACTCAATAATTAAAGCCGACATAAAATTTAAGTTTTACAGTGTGATATACCATACATCTGATCACCTTTAGATATCGCGGCAATAATTTTTAAGCAGTGCAATGTTAGTTGCAAATAGTAGCTATATTAAATAAACTGACATAAACAAATTATAATATGTGATATCTTTCAACAATTACTATATACTGATATATAGTTGAGCAGCGTATGAGGTTTCGGTTAGCAAACCCCTAACTTTTTATTCATTCACCACTAAACGATCGCTCAAACTTGGTGCTGTTATACACACACAATCTATAGAGTGAACTGCCAGCCATCTCATCATTAAATATCTAAATTTAACTTGCAAGTTTTTAAGGAACTTCAGTACACTATCATATGCGGCTATTCTGGCACCCCATCATATGCCAACTTTGAATCAGACTGTACACCACATGTCAATCATGATGCCCCAGCAGTATGAGGTCAGATGCCAATTTTTCATATTCTATGTATATATTTTCTGGAAGGTTAGTAATATGGAAAATCTGCTGGTTAGAGCCCAGCGTTTCGCAACTTGAAAACTATCATGGTGATTGTTGAGGCCCTACTGCAATTAGTACCTTCGGTGGGTAATTAGAAGTCTGAATCTTCATGAAAATATATTAAATTTTTAAAAGATAATAAAAAAATTCATCAGTATCAACCTTCGCCAATATACATTCTACTGGTCTGGTATCTCTAAAAAATAAACAAGCTACAATTTTACCATGGATGCACATCTGATCAGTTTCATTGCATGAAATATGATTAAGCAGAGCTCTGTGCTTTGTTCTAAGGGATCACTATGATCCTATTTGACCTAAGGGATTACCTTTATTGGATCCTTTGGGATTATGTTGTGATCCATAAGTAGCATTACATAGTTTGTGAGACTGGGAACAGTGGAAAGGAAGATTAGCATTGGCTAACGGAAGGAGGTTGCTCCGTTCGATTATCACTAAAGTCTTGTAAAGTTCTTAGTTTTTACCAAAAAAGGCCTCTGATAGAGTAACAGGACAAATCTGTGGTAATAGGCCCACTATCAATATTACAGTTTTCTTACTTTAGTTTTGGTTGTACTGTACATATTATGATTGCCTCAAATGCTGTTGGTCCAGACCTTAAAATCAACCTGCTGCATGGAGCTAATTGTTATTTCATAAACATTTAGTCCCAATTACAATTTTATTTCCCATCCATCTCTTCTCTCTCGTTCTGTCAATTGACTGCCAATATAGCATGAACTTGCTCTGAGAGCTCCACCGTTTATACTTTCCTGTGATTTCCTATTTCCAAAGCTAAATCAGCTGGTGGAATTTAATCAATTTATGTTCTTCTAAATATCAGCAATCAGAGTCAATTATGCTGCATGAAAACCTCTAAAGCTCCAAAATGAATATAGACATTTACATTATCAATTTTGGTTAGTTGCACAAAAGTAATGGGACTGATCAATTGTTGCATGGGTCTTACACCTGATAAACTTAATTGAAGTCACTTCATTGTAACTTCATTCCAGTCTGTTGGATAATTCCCTTCCTCTTATCGAATTCTTTTGACGTCTTTTTTTACTGTGGTGGAGGACCCAGTAAAAGGTGCATGTTCACAGTATAACCATGTGAATGAGGTGATCATGCCATGTCACATGATCAAGTTGTTGCAGTGGTAATTTCCCTTAATCGTTTCCAGCCAAATTGACACAATATCGGACATTTTCATGACTTTTCACAGATTTTCACCCTATGCTATTCATTGACTCCGACTTTTCATGAATTTCCTCTTTGGAGTTTTCCCCTTTCCTGTTATTATTTCTATGAGACTGCGCGCCAGAGAAAACTCTCCCCCAATGTCTGTGCATGTCATCCTGCTTTGGATTATAGAGACAACTTTATTTAGGATTCCAAAAGTTCTGTTTGCAAAAACTGCGTCGGGCAGTCACGAATCACATTACGGAGAAAGTGACTTCCATTCAAGTGGTTTGGTTTGGCCTCACCTGGGGTTGATAACTAGCATTAAATTGTCAATCATTGTGTGCCTTTTAGTTCCCATAAACAAGTACTCAGTGACCTCTTGAACAAACCAATAGGTTGTACTCTCAAATCTCCTTCCAATGGTTTTGCTGGCAACTACACAAAATACAGAAGAAAGGACCTGGAATGGTTTTGTCACATGATAATAGAAGCTGTGGGAAGTACTTAAGAGTGAGAGGAAGGGTTTTGTTGCCTGAAAGGCTGAAAATCAAACATCCAACTGATCAATAGAAACCTATAATAACAGTTGATTGACTGCTGCGTGTTGCTCTAACGATCACTACCCACCTGTTCTGTGCTCTGTTATTAGGACTTTATCGTGGTTTGCAATCAAACCTCTTGCTGCCTTGCCATACCTACAAACTAACTTGGCTTGAAAAGGATTCATGTATTTAGGAAATAGTAAGACTTGAAAGAGTTTGTCTGTGTCAGAAAAATTAGCTTATTCCTTAATATTTCAGATTTTACTTTACGTTGTTGTTTTCTACAATCAACGAATGAGAGGTGCTTACATTCAGTTGGTGGTGGACATTGGTGATCTCACAATAAGCCCAACCAAAATACTTTGAATAAACTGTAAATTTGTCATTGGACAACTTGCTGCACATTACATGAATCTTCCTAATATCATTGCAAGTATAGGATATGAACTCTTTATGTGTACACAGAATAACATGTTAGGAATAGGATATAACCTCACAGGAAGCATCCAGTGTTTCTCTGGAAGCACTCATCATTTCTCAACTCTATATTCAAAAATAGGCGTTTATTGACATAATTCAAAATTATAAATTCCTAACAAACACTTCGTCAACAAGTGTCATCAAAATTCATATATGAATCTGCAGAATGGTGTACAAATGGCTGAGGAAATGTTGAGTTGTGGTAATCTTACTAAAATCATTTATTTCTAATATTTGAAAAAAGCCAATGTCTAATTTTCAAATTTGACCAGCCTGACATGTAAGGCCTTTGTTTTATCGCTATGGCGCTGTACATGCTCTTTGTGTCAGGTCCCTCTCATTATTTCCTGCTTTTCGGTTTGTCTCATGCAATTCATGACCGCAGACGATGTATGTGGGAGTAGCATTATGTCAAGGGTCTTGTTTCATACTGTGTGTCTCAATCAAGAGTTACCTGATTAATGTCTTCCTACTAGTGTGCAATCAGAGTCATCTATGCTGCATGGAAAACTCTAAAGCTCCTAAATGAATAAAGACAATCACATTATCAATTGAAGTTGCCAGAACAAATGTGGTGGGACTGATCAGTTGTTGCACGGGTCTTACACCTGATAAACTAAATTGAAGCCATTTCATTGTAACATCATTCCAGTTGTTTGGATAATCTCCTCTTTTTCCAATACTTTTTTGTTATTGATGTTGGAGTTTCAAAATGTGGTAAAAGGTGTTCAACTGTTCATCTGCAACTAATCATGGAGTCTGACATGATTTACTAGTTGGTCATTGGAACTCATTTCTTATCATCAGAATTTATGACTGGTGGGGTTCGGAGCTTTGGCCCAGGGGGCACTAACTTTCCACACATGTTTCAAGGGGGGGGAGGGTAAACTCAGTTTATTCAAGCTTTTTTACGCTCAAAAGTCCGCGAATCTGTGTGCGTGGCCATCCAAGGGGCACATTTATGACATTATTGGGTGTATTACTTTGTATGTCGAGGGGGGGGTACTAAAAATCTGCATGAAACCTAAGGGTGGGGTACTAAAAATCCACATGAATCTCAAGGGGTGTATCAATTTTTGACGTGAAGTTCTGACAAAACTCCCATTCCCCCCCCCAGTCAATAATTCTGAACAGCTCTTATCAGATTCTTTCGTCACTGCAGTGGAGGTTTCAGAGACCAGTAAAAGGTGCATGTTCATAACAAGGTGATCATGCCATGTCACATGATCAGGTTGTTGCAGTGGTGATTTCTCTTAATCGTTTCCAGCCAAATTGACACAATATCTGACATTTTCATGACTTTTCACAGAATTCACCCTATGCTATTGATTGACTCCAACTTTTCATGATTTGCCCGTTGGAGTTGTCCCCTTCCCTTTTATTATTTCTATGAGACTGTGTGCCAGAGCTAACTTTCCCCCAATGATTGTGCATGCCATCCTGTTTCAGATTATTGAGACAACTTTGTTGAGGATTTCAAACTGTTTGTAAAAACTGCCTCTCACGGAGCACATGATGGAAAGTGACTTCCTTTCAAGTTGCTTAGTGTGGCTCCACCTGGGGTTGATAACTAGCATTAAATTGTCAATCATTTTGTGCCTTTTAGTTCCCATAAACAAGTACTCAGTGACCTCTTGAACAAACCAATAGGTTGTACTCTCAAATCTCCTTCCAATGGTTTTGCTGGCAACTACACAAAATACAGAAGAAAGGACCTGGAATGCTTTTGTCACATGATAATAGAAGCTGTGGGAAGTACTTAAGAGTGAGAGGAAGGGTTTTGTTGCCTGAAAGGCTGAAAATCAAACATCCAACTGATCAATAGAAACATTTAACAACAGTTGATTGACTGCTGCGTGTTGCTCTAACGATCGCTACCTACCTGTTCATACTCTGTCATTAGGACTTTATCGTGGTTTGCATTCAAACCTCTTGCTGCCTAGCCATACCTACAAACTGTCTTGGCATGAAATGATTCATGTATTTTAAAGATTTTACCTGTGTCACATTCTGTTAATTCCAAATACTTCAGATTTGACTGCACATTGCTTTTTTTTTACAGTGAATCAATGAGGGGTACTTGCATTCAGTTGGTGGTGGACAGCATTGACCTCACAACAAGCCCAATTAAAATACATTGAAGAAAACTGTCAATTTGTTATTGGGTAGCTTGGGGTATCTTAAATGAATACATTCTTAAAAAAGGTCCTTCATGGAACACATAAAGCCACAGACGAAAACTTTTTTAAGGGTTCAACTGAATTGAAATTCAATACAGGTGGGAATGCCCTATGATAGGACTCTATGCTCCCAACTTGAGAGAAAGGGGGTTCCGTTGTGGGAGTTCAGTGCTGCTGGATTATTTAAGTGTTGTTTTTGTCTGCCTATGGAACCTTTTTAAAAGTTGAATAATGAACCTTTTAGGGTTTCTTATCTAGAGCAGCTAATAGAATCTTTAAAGGTTCCATATAACACATATTTGTTAAGAGTGTAGGAATAGGGATATGACCTCACAAGAAGCGTTACAGTGCTTTTCTTTAGGCACTCATTATTCGTCAACTGTAGCTTGAAAAATAGGCTTGTACTGCAAATAACCTAAATTCCTAACAAAAGTATTATCAACAGTTTTTTTTTCAAAATATATGAATTTGGCGGAAATTTTGTACAAATGGAGGGGAAATTGCGAGTTCTGATGATCTTGTAAAGTTTATTTAGTTTTAAAGTGGAAACTATATGCTTTATTGATGATATAGCTTAACCGATCAGAAAGTCATTGTCTAATTTTCAAATTTAACCAAACAGGCTGACACAAAAGGGTCTTTGTTTTACCACTATGACGCTGTACATACTCCTTGTGTCAGGCCTCTCTCATTATTTCCTGCTTTTCCGTTCGTCTCATGCAAATAATGACCTCAGACAAAACATGTGGGAGTAGCATCATGTCAAGGGTCTTGTTTCATACTGTGAGTTCATGTGTGTGACTTCTGAATAGTGACATTGGTTGTGACATCTGTTAGATGTGTTCCACAATGAGAGTTCAATTACTATGAACTCCATTACAGCTCAGTGGCAGAAGTAAGAAAACACTAGCTAAATATTTGATGGTACTATTTAATCAATCAGGTTGAACATTGTATCAAAAATGCCACTATTCTTACCAATTGTACATTCAAAGAAGAATTGCTTATATTTTTAACTGATTTTTCAATCAGATTCATTTATTCCGCAAAAGAAACTCTGGAGCTACAACATGAATAGACATTAAAATCATTACTTTCGGTTGCTTGCAATGGATAAACTTATTTGAACTCACTTAATTTTAATTCCCTTTCAGATTATTGTTATACCTTTTATTTACCCTAGAGAATTTTTAAGCATATTTCAGTTGTGCGGATTTTGCCCTAAATGGTCATTTCATTATTTCATTAAAAAGAAGGACTTGCATAGCTACAAAGGTTACAAAGAAGTTATTTTCACAAATAAATGATTGACGCTGAATTGCAGATTTAAATTCAATGGGTTTACCTCGAATGGCACCGCAAATCAATACATTTTAGAATCAACAGGCACTGGCTGGATGGGCAAATCTCTGTTGGTGGTAGGAATATAGCAGGGACTGGTGGGCCGTGCTGGTAGTACTTAAGAGTAAAAGGAAGGGTTTTGTTGCACGAAAGGATGAAATTCAAACAGCCAACTAATCAATAGAAACCTTTAATAACAGTTGATTGACTGGTGCGTGTTGCTCTAACGATCGCTACCTGCCTGTTCCATACTCTGTCATTAGAACTTTATTGTCGTTGGCAAATCAAACCTCTTTACTCTGTCCAGCTACGAACTATCTTGACATTAAACAACCACCGTTTCCATGACTTGACTTGACAAAGTTCACACCCTTGACAAAGAGGTTTTATATGAAACCCTAAAAGGTTCATTATTCAACTTTAAAAATGTTCCAACAGCAAACAAAAAGAACATTTAGATTATCCAGCTGCACTGAACTCCGACAAGGGAACTCCTGTCTCTCATCTTGTGAGCATAGGGTCCTATCATAGGAACTTCCCACCAAGTATTAAACTTATTCAATTCAGTTGAAACCTTAAAAAAAGTAGAACCTTTTTGGCTGTTGGTTCTTTATATACATGTATACCATCAAGAACCTTTTGCGTTTAGAGTGCATGTGTGTTCGCCAAATTAGCCATGTATATATATGAACCTTCAAGCAGTCCGCTACCTCATTTCTTCTTAGCTTATCCGATTGATTTTATTTCATTTTCGATTGGCACCAAAATAGTTATTTCTAACATGAAGACTAGAGAGTCTAAATAGCTTAAAAATGATTATCAGCTAGTGTCTGTGGAAAATCAGTTCACATCAGACTAAATGTCTGTTCACAACAGCCAAGAAATCTGTCAATCGACTTTATTCATAAAGTTAATGTATTTTTTAAACATGGATCATACGTACAATGTAATCTTTCAGAATGCCATTGTCCACTTTTCAAAGTATAAAAACAACACAGTGGGGCATAAAGGCACCTTTGTTTCACAACTATCACTCTGTTCATCCTTTCTTTGTGAGGCCTGCCTCATTATATTCTGGGTTTTCTGGTTTGTCTCGTACAATTCATAACCAGGGACAAAACATGTGAAAAGGATCATGTCAAGGGTCTTGTTTCATACTGTGAGTTCATGTGTGTGACTTCTGGAGAGTGATGTCAAATGAGGCATCTGCCAGGTAAGTTCAGCAAAGTTAGTTCAATGAGTATTTCACAGATTTAAGAAGAAAGATATTCTAAGTCCACGTCATCAGGTTATTGAGGTATTGTAAAGAAAATTATTCAAAAAGTAAATTATTTTACTTTATTAGGTAGCTGTCCTCAGTAATAAACAATTATGTATACATCCAGTCTACATTTAGCAATAGCTAAGATTAAAATTAAATAAATTAAATAAAATGTTCCCTGTTTAATTCCAGGTTTGTGTACACCATTACATAAGCACAATCAGTGGTGAAACTAAATTGCAATTATTTCCTTGAACTATCTCAGTCCCTGCAACACTGCAGTTCAATAAAGTTGTCAGAGAGAGGGGAGGGGGGGGGGTGTGCAAGTAATGCATTGAAGGAAAAAAAGATCAGTTTGTGCAATAACAGTTTTAGTAGCATATATGTGATACTATACTGAATCCCCAGTATATAAAGCCATTTGTATAATTTCTTGTGAAGTTGATTTTACTAAGGCAATCTACTGATTTATATTCCAACCAGAACTGATTATTGAACCCTGCGCCTGAAAACAAGATGTTTACCAACAGACCAATACAAAAATGAAGTAAATTTTTAACTGATATTTTTGTCTGTCAAACATGACAAGCAACCTCTCATCTTACACCAGGTCTGTATCAGAGGTCATTGGGTCCAAACCATTTCTCTCATGTCCTGGGTAAATATAGAGTTTTCTTTTTATGTTCTTTTCTTCTGACCATGTAATGATCGTGATTGCCTGATCGCGTGAATTTCAGCCAAGTGGGATGTAGTAAAGCACTATCATGGATCAGGAGATCGCCATTGATTTTGCAATGGGTCTTCGACACTCCTACCATTTGAGTATATTTTTTAAATTTTGAGCTCTCAACTTTCCCGGGTACACAGTGTACCAAATTATCAAGTAGTTACATGTTTTTTTAAATTATATCCGAAGTACTTAGAATGTTTTTATTCAATTTTTCACCCATAGAATGATGTGGATGGGATTGAATACTCTTTAACGTTTTCCCCATTCCATTTATTGCAATGAAGATTAAAGACATACTAAATATTTGAGTTTTGTTAATATATCTCAAGTTTTGTTGTTTTCATACATACCTCAGCATATTGCAATAAAAGTCTTAAAATTTTAAGCAATTATAAATGACTTTATATCAATCCGATTGCTATACTGATTTTTAGGGAAGTGCAGAATATTATTCTGTTACTGTTTTAAGTTCTACATTTTCTGAACTGTGATTGAACTTCACAGCTAAAAAACTTGAAATTTATACTCAGTCTTTTCCAGTGTTCTGGGCTAATATTTTCTGAAACACATCAAATTTGTCAAGTAGCATAGAGGATACAATAATCACTGGATTGCAAGACAACATTTTGTATCTATGCCATTCTATGGCTGAACAGAGTAAAGAGGTTTGATTGTAACTTTGCTAAACCCCAAATGACAGACTACGGAACAAGTAGGTAGCGATCGTTAGAGCAACACGCACCAGTCAATCAACTGTTATTAAAGGTTTCTATTGATCAGTTGGCTGTTTGATTTCAGCCTTTCGTGCTATAAAACACTTCAATTCGATTTTGAGCACTTCCTGGGAAGCTTCTATCATTCTCTTTAAAAAAAACGTGCATGTCTTTTCCTCCGTATATTTGACAAAATAGTTAGGAGAAAGTGGAGACCACTAGTTAGTCTGCCCACGAGGAGACCAATTGTATACATATTTAATCGTTTCCTGTATCTGCAGGTTTTGGGTATTTATATTCATTGAAGCGGACTTCTGGGTTCTCAGTGTGGTGTATTTCAGGTCTTATACCATTCGACACCTCTGTCAGCCAATCATGAGCCAGTATTTCACTGCAATAAAACCCATATTCTTTGTTGTCCAGTTATCCTCCCATGGGAGAATAATAAGTGAAGCTGTGAAAAACCCACAGCAACAAATGACAAGTTTCAGTTTTGTCTTATGGTAAGCCGGTTATTCACCGAGGGATCGACAATATGTGTTTATCACAGCTCGGGCTAACGCCCTCGCTGGATAAATCACTTATTGCCTCTCCCTAGGTGAATAACCTATACAAATATCAATTGATAGTCATCTTGACACATATGACAAAATTGAGGCAGTTTTGAAATTATTTGCAAGCTGTAACTAAAGCTTCTGATTAACACATAATGAAAGTTACACATGTATTACAAACACCGATTCTAAGAGACTTCTTAATAGAAGGAAGATATTTGTTGCATAGATATGTGTACCTATTTGTTGTTGATCACTTACTTTGCAGGCAAACAGTTTAATAGATTTGTAGATTAGATTAAGGCAAGAGAAATGATAACATTAGCATGTTGTATTGTTGTAAGTATTGGTGCAATCATTAATGGGAAATATTTTGTAAAAGAAATAGGCGTACAGAAACATCTTGCAATTTCCATTCTGTGGCCTGTGCATGTTTCAATGTTGCTTCGATCCAAGCAGCCTTCCTGATAAATGGGGTACATTTGAGGCTTCAATCCAAGTCAGTTGATGGCTGTGTGCTGCCTTACACTTAATAAGTGACATTTAGTCACATTTCTGGATGACTTAATAAGTGACATTTAGTCACATTTTGCTTTCAGTTTCAGCCATACACTGTAAAAGCACCTTCCTGTATTCAATAGTGAGGTGACTGGGTACTTGTTTATGGAACTATGGGGCACAAAATGTTTGACCATTAAATTCCAGTAATATAGTCAAAGCAGGAAGCAACTAGTTCGGTCATGAGATCACTGACTGCTTTTGGCAGTTTTGGTAGATGATTTGAAACCAACGGCAAACTTGCCTCTCTAATCCAAAACAGGATGGCATGCAAGAACATTTGAGAAGCGCACACAACATCTCACAAGCAGAAGAAAAAGTGAAACAGTTTTCTTGGACACATCGAATGTCATCCATAACTGGTTTGGTCAATCAATTGGCTCAAAGAAAATCCCTTGAAAATGTCAGCTTTCTTGTCTACACATAGTTTGGCTTAATGATAAGAAATGAGTTCAAATGACCAGCAGAATTTTGTAAGATTCCATGATAAGTTGCAGATGTACACTTTACCAGATTTTGAAACTTGAAAATCAAAGCCATGAAAATGTCAGCTTTCTTGTCAATTTTGGTGAAATGATAAGAAATGAGTTCGAATGACCAACTAGTAAATCATGCAGATTCTTTGAACACCTTTTACCACCTATTGAAACTCAAACATCAATAGCAAAAAAGTATTGGAAAAAGAGGAGATTATCCATCTGACTTGAGCACAGTCGCAATGAAGTGACTTCAATGAAGTTTATCAGGTGTAAGACCCATGCAACAATTGATCAATTCTGTGACTCTTGTGCAAGCAGCCATGATAATCATGTGAATGTCTACATTCATTTTGTGACTCTGGAATTTCTCATGCAGAATAAAAGGCTCTGATTCCTGATATTTGATATTTAGATGAACATTTCAATTGATCAAATTTCACTCGCCATGCTGGCATTAAGCATTAGAAACTAAATAGGTTCTCAATATTTCTGGACTGTGCAACCCTCCACAGAAGTTCTTGTTGTGTTTTAGGTCAATTAAAGAGATGCAAAGATAGATGAGTACATAGCATTGTATTATGCCATGACCAGCCCTGTATTGTCTCCTGTAACACTGAATATGTCAAGTGAAATAAAAATGGGGACACAATAACTTTACTCTTTCTGAAAAGATGTTTTGCGCTGAGCTGTGTTAATTTACAGAATAGTTATAATAATTGTCAAGCACATGATGATTTGAGAGCAGTCTTATTAGATCATGTTTTACAGATAGAGGCGGGTTATATTTTTTTGAACGTAGAGGATGAGCTTGTTTTGTTGATGTCGAAAAATGTTGTAAAATATACTGCTAAATTCTTATTTGATGCTATACAAAGAAGGAGGGAATGCATTTATACACAATAAGAGAATATTATGTATTAAGTTGAAATTGTGAAAGTGGTAATTTTGTATGTCCTTTTTGTATATATATGTGTTTCACTTGTGTGTCCTTTATAAAGCTTTTTGTGACTTGTAAGCCCTTTGTGGGATGGGTGCTTCGGCACATGTCAATAAAGATTTTCTAACTCTAACTCTAACTCTAACTCTATAAAATGGAATGAATTAATATGATGTTTCATATCGCCAAAAAAGTTCTTGAAAAAGTAGTAAGTCTGTCATAAATACTCTGGACATACCTTTTAATTCTCAGTGGTAGAATTAACATCTTTTTAAATTTACATTTGATCTTAATTCTGTGCCTTTATCAGGTTCAACTATTTCAATATCTAACGTAAGATTAAACAAACTGATCATATCAGTGTTTGCAGTTTCTTGTTCTGAGCTGACCTTTTTTTACTTCAGCTAACTTTGTAAAGTCACATTGCACATGAGTAATCAAAGCATGCCAAGATAGTAGTTTGTAGCAGCAATTGCTGAACAGAGTAAAGAGGTTTGATTGCAAACCTCGCTAAACCTCTAATGACAGAGTATGGACCAAGCAGGTAGCAATCGTTAGAGCAACACGCAGCAGTCAATCCACTGTTATTAAAGGTTTCTATTGATCAGTTTGCTGTTTTATTTTCATCCTTTCAGGCTACAAAACCCTTCACCTCACTCCAAGGAACTTACTCTACTGCCTCTATCATCCTGTCCCAAAAAAAAAACTTTCAAGATCTTTTCCTCTGTATTCGATAGATTTTATAAGGAGAATATGGAAAACTCCTGATAGTTTCCATCTGCCCAAAATACACATGTAGCACATTGTTTTAACTAGTGAAGCACAAGATTGGCTTGGGTACAAGGTGTACAGTATCCTCTATATCTGCAAGTTACTGACATTTGAAGTGAACTTTTATTTATCAGAAAAGTGAGTTTCAGGCAGTTCCCTACTTTGTTTTGCAGTGCTTTTGAGTTACTTATCAACTGAAATGGTAATTAGATGCATCTTTTAGGACTTGGCTTTTTTAAAATAAATGTTTAATTAATGTTCACCTTACTTAATCTGTCTTGCTGCATAAAATTTTACATTCAAGCAAAGTATACATGAAAATTATGCATAATCCAATGTCGCTCCAACAGCTTCACTGTAGCAGACACTTATGTTAAGCTTCTGGCTATTCAATGTTGCTTCAATACAAGCAGCCTTCCTAATAAATGGGATACATTTGAGGCTCAAGGCAAGCCAATCAATCAATAGTTGTGTGCAGCATGACACACAAGTCACATTTTTCTTTCAGTTTCAGTCACCCAACGAAAAGCCATCTTCCAGAATTCAATAGTGAGGTGACTGGGTACTTGTTTATGGAACTATGGGCACAAAGTGTTTGACTGTTAAATTCCAGTCATTGACTTCAGGTGGAGTGACAGGAAGTTGCTAGTTCTGTCATCAATGGATCTAACACTGTCCAGGCCAGTTTGGAAATCATCAGCTAACTTGCCTCTATAATCTAAAACAGGATGGCATGCAAGAACATTGCTGAAGATGACACAACACACACTTTCAGACAGGAAAAAGAAAAGGGGGAACTGTTGCAGATTCTTTGGGCACATTCATGACAGTTTAAGTCAATCGATGGCTCATGGCAAAATGTCATGAAAATGTCAGCTTTCATGTCTATTTTGCTGGAAGTTATAAGAAATGGTGAACGCAAACCATGATTAGTTGCTGATGAATACCTTTATTAATACCATGTTTTGAAAAGTTTTCCAATTCAATAACAGAAAACTAAAGAAAACAATTTTACTTCAGTTAAGTTTGATAAACTTTAATTCAGATGCACGGATGATTGGAGCTTTATGCCCTGTTTTTATGAGACGAAAACTTCACATCAGTGAAGCTAATCAGATGTTGGTCACATGTGATCAATTCAGTGACTCTTGCGCAAGCAGCCATAGTAATCTTTGATAATAATGTGCAAATGTCTAATTTATTGTGAAACTTTTTAAAAAGTGGTTATTTTAAAGTTTATGTTGCTATGACTGCTGAATTTTGACATTCCGGTCAAAATTTAAATTTCAATAAAACTCGCCAATTAAAGAAGAACCCTGTTGGCAAGCTGTTGGCAAGTTGTTGTTGCTAATCAGGGTTGAGCTCATGGCAAATACTTAGTGTTTAAAAGAGATAGAAGAGGAAGGAATACAAAACGTAACAACTAAATTCAGTGTGGAGGGATTAATGGGCTTTACGTCTTGTATTTTTCACTGATATTTGCAAAGCAGCTCCTACTTCTGGGTTGTTGTCGTGTGAAAACTTATGTTAGTCTAGTCAATATTTGAAATTACCTAGAACAAATTGCAACAGAAATGATTCCAGTGACATTTGGTCCCTAAATATGTCAAGAAAGACATACTAAAAGTCATGGAAAATCCAAATGGTGGAACACCCCCAAATTAGCATAAATCCAAGATGGCCGCCATAAAAATCAGGTTTTTTGCAAATAACTCAGAAACTATTAGATATAGACCCCATATGTGTCTGAAACTATAAAATTGGGTATTACGGACATTTTGACACTATTCCCATGTCTCTATCTCTAATAGTTCTCAAGATATAGCATTTTCAAATATCTGTGATTTTGGCAAAAACAGCTGTAAATCGCCAACAATGTCATTTGTGAGCCTTGATTCTGAATACTTGAAGTACGACTTTTAACTTTCCTATTATGGATACAAAAGGAATCAATTTTGTTTCATTTAAGCCTCAGTCATGTCTCTACCTCTCTTCAATCCCCTACTATGTAGGGCTCTCACGATTAACCGATTAATCGCTGCCGATTCGATTTTAGTTAAAAATTGATTCCAGTTTGAAAAATCGATTAATCTGTTATTTGTATGTTTGTACCTTGAAGACGCTGTATGGCTTTCAATTCCAGGTGCTAAGAGAGAATTGCAACTGGATCAACTGGATTAGTCAATTGGATAAGCTAATTGGAATGATTGTACCTGATTGAGGCTGGTTAGAGAGAATGAAGTGTCAAGTCCGAGTTGCAATTAGGATTTTCATTGGAATATCCTTGTCTCTAAGCTCTGCTTCAAGACAAATAGGCCTATGTAAAAAGATACAGAATTTTTCCCAGTGTCTTAAATGGCGGGAAAACGGCGATTAATCGATTACGATTCAATTTTAAGCATAGATTAATCGATTTTAAAATTCTGTAATCGTGATAGCCCTACTACTATGCCATATTTTGCATTTGGAAGTCTTCCCTCGGAATTCCGTTTATTTGCTAAAATTGTAATTTTATATATGAAAGAACGTGCTCATTTTGGGTCTGACGTGTATGAAATATTGGGAGTTTGGAATTTAGTCGATTCTGAGTAACATGTGTAATGCTAGACATGATTTAACTTAAATTATTGATGATCACCCAGAGAATCTGACCTAGACAAATATTTCCATACCGCATATTATCATCGATTCACATCAAGAGCGTCAATCAGCGCCAAGGACTTCAAAAGTTTACCAGCAATTTGTGAAGCAACTATTTACTTCTCTGAGACATATGTCATATCATTTTAAAGCTCTCAGAGAGATCTTTCATCTATCTATCATGTGAGAATCACACCTGTAACCAGTGATGTAGTCTAGGCTGGGATATCAGAGACTGAGGCATCAGTCTCCAAGACCGAGACCCAGGCCATCAAAATGTAGGCTCGAGGCAGGCCTCGGAGACCTCCAACACTGGCCCAAAGACACCCGAGACCAAGGCAAGACCAAGGATTTGGTACCGAGACCGAGCCAAGGCTGAGGTCATATAATTATGGTTCTGAGACTGGCCACGAGACGTTCAACCCTAGCCTCTAACCATAGCGGAAGTGTGCAAAATTGCGAAATTGGCCTAATTTACGTGACATAAGTGAAGGAATGTTCCTGAGCTAGCTTTTTGAGATTGTCCTGCTCATTCATTGAATTCAGTGTATATTAAGTTTATTTAAGTTAATATAAGATTAAAAAATTTGAAAGCAATTGTTCCATATATATATGCTGCTTTCCAAAATAAGATTTCAGGAAAAATCAAATCTTGCACAGAATCACAATGCACAAAGTGAAATTTTGGGACGAAATGACAGACTAGTCTCCTTCTTGACAAATAAATTAATTACAAAAAGTTTAGAAGCCAAGGTATTGAAGGGACCACATTACAAACTGAAAATGTTTAATATGGTAATAGTCAGAAATAAAGGATTATCCATAGACTAACAGAACCTCTTGCATAATTTCAGCAAAAGTAGTATAATTTAGTTGGAACAGCTTCATCAGTAGTTTTTAGACTTTTAGATATGACATAATGTATTTTTTGCCAACAACTCCCAATCTTAATTAGATTCAGAGCAGAATTATCTGCTTAATAGAAGCTGATTTTTCTCAGGCTAGGCTATATTAGTTCTAGGAGTTTCAAGCACAAAGTGAGGTACATCATCTGTTTCTGTGCTAAAATGTTTCTGAATATAGCTTTATGCAAATGGTAAGGTTTTTATAAGCAGAAAGAATAGGCTGCACAGCAGTAGACCCTCGGCTTTCAGCAGCTTTTCTGCCAAGAAGTCCAAATTCATTGTATTTATAAATATTTATAGTGTAAATATATCCCACCATGTTTGATTAATGATATCTTATAAATCTATAATTAAGCAAAGCAGCAGGAAAATTTCATGACTGAGGGCTTAAATTAAACAAAATTGATTCCTTTTAATTGAACTATTAGAGATAGAGACATGGGAATAGTGTCAAAATGTCCGTAATACCCAAGTTTATATTCAAGTTTCATACACATATGGGGTCTGTATCTAATAGTTTCTGAGTTATTTGCAAAAAACCTGATTTCTATGGCGGCCATCTTGGATTTATGCTAATTTGGGGGTGTTCCCATTTGGATTTTCCAGGACTTTTAGTATGTCTCTCTTGACATATTTAGGGACCAAATGCCACTGGAACCATTTCTGTTGCAATTTGTTCCGGGTTGCACCCAATATTTTCATATAATGACTAGACTATGTCCACAATGCCTCTATTTGTCTAGCTATACTGTCATCCATGACCAGACCACCTTAACAGAACACGACATAGAGAAGGAGAGGCGACTTTTGTAGTGTGACTCAGGATTATTATCTGGATGCTACCACCAGGGGCGTAGCCAGAAACCATGAAAGGGGGGGGTTTGGTTCCAGATGACCTTGGCGAGGCCCGTAGGGCCAAAGCCTATCCGGCGGGGGGTCTGGGGACCGCTTTAGGCCCCCAGAAGCTGACGGATTTTATGTTGCTTGATATTGATTCTGAGCAGTTTTAAGGATGTTGTTCTCTAGTGATCTGGTATAAAAAGCTAAAAATGCTGGTTTTTTTGCAAAACTTTTCTGTCAGTTATCATTATACAAACTATTTGAGAATTCCCCCTTACTCTGCGCCATGATCAGGATACGGCAAAAGTGTCCAATAATGTTTTAAACAATTTTTTTGTACTTTATATTGGATTGGAATATTTGTCCAAGTTTCAAGGGAGTGTGTGAAACTCTCATCCTTCGGTTGTTAGCATAATAAGAGACGGCACTGGAGATTCCTACACAAACAACATAAATGTCCATTATACATCAGCCCCTATTCTAAACACCAGTACAATTATAATATATGCAAGGGAGTGATTTTCTGGAATATAAATCCATTGATTTAAAACCTTTATCATAGACTCCTGGGTTTAAAATGACATTCTCCAATTTGCAAAAATAGTCTCTCAGAAGAAAACACCCTAAATTTAAAAGACAATTCTTTTAAATATGAAGTGGCGTTTCAGAAGAACAATTTACTGGCCCCGCAAATCTTGATTTTCCATGTATTTAGGCCCTACTTCAAAGTCGACCAGCAGAAATTCCACTGATTTATATTCTTGATCCATTAGAGTTGTGATACAAAGCTCATCTGGCAAAATACACCTAATTTCTCTTAAATTGCGACAGATGAAATCTATGTAAAAAATAGGTGAGATCTAAAACGAACAAATCAAAAAAATATTTCAAATTTTTGTAAAATCCGCACTCATTACCACGTAAATATGGGTCTGACGTCGAGGAAAACCCCTGTAACAAACTTATGTGATGAAAAATATAATTTTAAAATTGTATTTTTGCATCAAGTTCATATGCATTCGGCACTTGTGAGGATTTATTTTTAGAAGTGTGGTAAACGTGACTTTAGTTTTGGGCCAAAGGGGGGGGGGGGTTCTGACAACTATATCCCCACCCTTGGCTACGCCCCTGGCTACCACCAAGCAAAGGCAATCATGTTTTGAAAAAGGTAAAATACCTGATGAAATATTGAATGCTCAGTGCAGTGGTATGGGTCAAATAACTCAATCACATGCAGCACGAAATCAATCCGAATCGTTGAGCAAATGGCATTATTATTGATGACCGGTGACACTATTTTCCTTTTTAAGTTTTCAAACAAGATTTAGTTCTCACGATAATAACTAGGTGTGTTACAGCACCCCCTGTGGATGATCTAAGAACTACTATTGTTAAGAAATTGGTCTCAAACAGTGAATGTCTTACTGCACAGGGTAGATTCGATTTTCCCTTCCAATGTTCCATTCCGCTGTCCCATTTAACCCACTAGTAGGATGAATTTGCCATTGATTATAGAAATACCTTTAATTCCAGCTCCCCTGCTCCTGGTGAAATTAAAGCATTATCTTTGGATCTACCCAGCTGGATTATGTTTAATCAAAGGCTCCCCGGAGTGTCTGGGGTCTGTTCAGGAGACCACACGCCATGTATTGAGAAAACTTGAAACACGTAAACTTGAGTGATTTTGCTATTTGTAAATTCGAAAGTACGGAAGATTGCTTCAATTTGAAATTCCAATTAGGGTACCATACCAAGGAGAACATGGCACAGTATACATGTACACACATACACGTCTTTTCCCAAATGATGTTAGTATTCCTGCAACAATACACTTAGCAACATATAAGATGTACCCAAAAATATACAATAACATGTTCCAAAATTACAACCTCAAAAATAGAACTCACCATTTTCTAGGATTCAAATGCTACCTTAAAGTAAAGTTTTCAGGTTAATTATCAAGGAAACTGTTAAAATAAGTGCTATAAAATGGCTCTTTCAACTAGCAAAATTCCACAATTATGGGTAGTTGCAGATGAACAACTTTATCCAATTTTGAAATTTGAACATCAATTACATGAAAATGTCAGCTTTCTTGTCAATTTTTGGTGAAATGATAACAAATGAGTTCAAATGACGAACTAAATCATGTAAGATTCAGTTATTAGTTGCAGATGAACAGTTTGAACACCTTCTACCACATTTAGAAACTCCAACATCAATAGCAAAAAAGTATTGGAAAAAGAGGAGATTATCCATCTGACTTGAGCACAGTGGCATTGATGTGACTTCAATGAAGTTTATCAGGTGTAAGACCCATGCAACAATTGATCAATTCTGTGACTCTTGTGCAAGCAGCCATGATAATCATGTGAATGTCTACATTCATTTTGTGACTCCAGAATTTCTCATGCAGAATAAAAGGCTCTGATTCCTGATATTTGATATTTAGATGAACATTTCAATTGATCAAATTTCACTCGCCATGCTGGCATTAAGCATTAGAAATTAAATAGGTGAAGTACTCAATATTTCTGGACTGTGCAACCCTCCACAGAAGTTCCTGTTGTGTTTTAAGGTCAGTAATCCATGACCATTACTAGCTGTATACAAGTGAAATAAATCTGGAAAAATAATATCTTTATTCTCCCTAAAAAGGCATCGTGTACAGAGCCGCCTTGTGTTAATGTACAGATTAGTGATTTTTTTGCACAGATTCACTGTTAACAATTAAAAATAGAAATTAATTGATATTATTATGTACATGGCCAGTTCTGGAATGAAAACATTAAAACGTCATATATATATTCTATATAAATTCGTATCGATTTTTTAGCGTTTAAATGAGAATATCAGAAAACTTATATTATGAGCTAATTATGCCAAGCCAACATGGTTTGTACATTTTTGAAAATACATTATGATGCATCATATCACCCCACGATTCATAATTATTATGGATTTACACATTTTTCATTCTGAGAGGATGAATTAACATTTTTCATTTTTTGTTTAATCTTTTGTTTAATCTTAGGCCTACCACTCTACCTAGTTCAACTATTTCAATATCTAATGTAAGATTAAACAAACTGATCATATCAGTGTTTGCAGTTTCATTTTCTGAGCTGATTTTTTTTTACTTCAGCTAACTTTGTAAAGTCACATTGCACATGAGTAATCAAAGCATGCCAAGATAGTAGTTTGTAGCAGCAATTGCTGAACAGAGTAAAGAGGTTTGATTGCAAACCTCGCTAAACCTCTAATGACAGAGTATGGACCAAGCAGGTAGCAATCGTTAGAGCAACACGCAGCAGTCAATCCACTGTTATTAAAGGTTTCTATTGATCAGTTTGCTGTTTGATTTTCATCCTTTCAGGCTACAAAAACCTTCACCTCACTCTAAAGAACTTATTCTGCATCTCAGTGAATTTTCTGAGTGAATTTCAGTGGTGGAGATGTGGCTGATGAGGGCATTTTATCATCGCGTCATGCACAGAAACTGATATGCATGAAGTTATTCTCTCAAATAAATGATTCAAATTAAATAACTCGTTTTAATTCCACAGATTTACCTCCAGTGGTACTGTGAATCATTATCTATTGAAGCAATTTTACATGAAATCTAGAATAAAACGCACTGGTGGGGCAAACCTCAATCAGTGGTGGAAATTAGGCAGTGGCTGGTGGGCCAATCCCCCCCCCCTCCTATATAGGCCTACTTAGAAATTGGCCTGTTACGACCTATATCATCTTACTACGAAAAACCTGTTCAGAGAGTTGCCTGTTAGTTTCTGTCCACCCCAAATGTAGCTTATTGTACTTTAAAAATTAATAAAACAAATATTGGCCTGGGTCCAAGGTGTCCAGTGTACCTCTATATCAGCAAGTTACAGACATTTGCGTTGAAGTTTACTTTTGGTTCTCAGAAAGGTCAGTTTCAGGCATTTCCCTACTTTGTTTTGCAGTGATTTGAGATGCATGTACATTTCAACTGAAACGGTAATTTGATGTCTGGACATCATTTAGGACGAGGCCTTTTTTAAAATAAACTTTTAATTGATGCTCACCTTACTTAATTTTTCTTATGGAATAAATTTTACATTCAAGCAAAGTATACATGAAAATTATGCATAATTCAATGTCGCTCCAAGAGCTTCACTGTAGCTGACACCTCTGTTAAGCTTCTGGCTATTCAATGTTGCTTCAATACAAGCAGCCTTCCTAATAAATGGAGTACATTTGAGGCTTAAGCCAAGCCAATCAATAGTTGTATGCTGCATGACACACAAGTCACATTTTTCTTTCAGTTTCAGTCACCTAACGAAAAGCCATCTTCCAGAATTCAATAGTGAGGTGACTGGGTACTTGTTTATGGAACTATGGGCACAAAATGTTTGACTGTTAAATTCCAGTCATTAACTTCAGGTGGAGTGACAGGAAGTTGCTAGTTCTGTCATCAATGGATCTATGACTGCTCAGGGCAGTTTTGAAATCATCAGCAAGCTTGCCTCTATAATCCAAAACAGGATGGCATGCAAGAACATTGCTGAAGATGACACAACATACACTTTCAGACAGGAAAAAGAAAAAGGGGAACTGTTGCAGATTCATTGGGCATGTTCATGACAGTTTAAGTCAATCAATGGCTCAAAGCAAGTCATGAAAATGTCAGCTTTCGTGTCTATTTTTCTGGAAGTTATAAGAAATGGTGAACGCAAACCATGATTAGTTGCTGATGAATACCTTTATTAATACCATGTTTTGAAAAGTTTTCCAACTTCAATAACAGAAAACTAAAGAAAAACAATGTGAGGTTATCAATTTTACTTGAGTTAAGTTACAATAAAATAACTTCAATTCAGAGATAGATGCATGTATGATTGGGGCTTTACGTCCTTTATTTACTGTATATTCCTCTGGCAGTTGAGAAAGGCTTGTGCTTGAACAGGCTTGTCAAGGGTGTAGTTGTAAGTTTATTTAGACTGACTTTGTTGGTTTAATGGACTATAAAAAATCCTACATTTACGTTTACATTGCTTCTGGGCGGCTGGCGTGTGTAAACTTATGTCCATAATGCCCGTATTTGTTTGGCTGTGCTGTCATCAATGACCACCTTAACAGAGCACAAGGTAGAGAAGGAGAGGAAAAGAAAAAGGAATGTAAGTGGATGAAATGTTTTATTTGGCTTATATATATATTCTATAGTTTACTTTGGTATTTCATGAACCCAAACCTGAATTTTTGTTGCTTTTATAAGTCTTACTAAATATCTTTTGTATATTTACACAAATTGTTCCAGCTATGATTTTTGAAATTTGTATTAATTGTGCTTGGGCCAAATTAACCTTCAGCTGAATCAGCACAGACATCTGTACTAGGGTACAGTACTGTGACTAAGGATTATTACCTGGATACTACCACCAAGTAAAGCCAATTATCTTTTGAAAAAGGTAAAAATACCAAATGAAAAATTGAACGTTCAGTGCAGCGGTATGGGTCAAATAACTCAATCACATGCAGCACGAAATCAATCCGAATCGTTGAGCAAATGGCATTATTATTGATGACCGGTGACACTATTTTCCTTTTTAAGTTTTCAAACAAGATTTAGTTCTCACGATAATAACTAGGTGTGTTACAGCACCCCCTGTGGATGATCTAAGAACTACTATTGTTAAGAAATTGGTCTCAAACAGTGAATGTCTTACTGCACAGGGCGGAATCGATTTTCCCTTCCAATGTTCCATACCGCTGTCCCATTTAACCCACTAGTAGGATGAATTTTGCCATTGATTATAGAAATACCTTTAATTCCAGCTCCCCTGCTCCTGGTGAAATTAAAGCATTATCTTTGGATCTACCCAGCTGGATCATGTTTAATCAAAGGCTCCCCGGAGTGTCTGGGGTCTGTTCAGGAGACCACACGCCATGTATTGAGAAAACTTGAAACATGTAAACTCGAGTGATTTTGCTATTTGTAACTTTGAAAGTACAGAAGATTGCTTCAATTTGAAATTCCAATTAGGGTACCAAGTAGAACATGGTGCGGTGTACATGTACACACATACACTCTTGCGCATAAATATGGAATGCATCAGTAAAATCCATTGAAATTGATAACTTCGGTAATAATAAAAGAACAATAACATGATTTGCAAATGGATTAGTTGCTCACTGTTACATAATCATCAGTTTATAAAGTTTGTGTAACTTTAATTTTGTCATGTTTTCTTGTGTGTTTTGAAATTGATTGATTATGAATCACATGTTAATAATTTAATTTAGCTCGTCAAGGCTAATAATTACCTATTCCATAAAAAATATAGGTACAGGGAGTACTACCGGAGAAAATAGAATTTTAATTTTTAAGACACTTTTGAAGATGAATATGTCGTGTTTTATTAAATTCGAAACTGAATCATTGATAAGAACCCACTTGACCTAATTTCCAGCTGTCGACCATTGATGTTGAGACAATCACTGCACAGATTTTTTAAACCTCTCTTGTGCTCAATTTACAATCCCCTGACTGTATCTGCTAACTTAATCTTGACAGAAAATTGACCAATCAAAGAGGCTCTTACAAATATATCTTTTCCAAGAACTTTTCTGACTGGTTATACATTTTCTGTCTGGATGAAGTTAGCAGGCCGGTAAGAGCATTATATCTTCAAATTTACTGGTGACATATACATTAAGGACTCTATTTGGGCCCTGGCCTGTGATTCTATTGAGGCATTAATTGACCTGTGGTGGTTTACATAAAGAAGGAATAAGGTCAAATAGAAGATGGCAAAGAAGGGCGAAGAAGGAAAGATAAGTTGAAAAGATTTAACAAGGGACAAGAAGAAGAAAAAGAAAAGAAGGAGGAGGAGAAAAAGAAGGAAGAGAGGAAAAGGAGAGAGATGTGAAGGGGGAGACGGTCAGGAAGAAGGACGGTATGGTAGGTTTGGATGACATTAATTTTGTGCAGTGACGCAGGACTTCATAAATTGAAAACCAGCTGGCAACCCCACGAAATGAATTTCTACAGGCTCTTATAGCAGGAAATAGAGTTGTGAGTGAATTTTGTAATTTGAAAAACAATAAGCGGAAAAAAGGCAGAGGAAACATGAAGGATGCATCAGAAACAGTTAGAAGAAGACACGGAAAATGGTTAATAAGATAAAACAACAGGAGGAAGAAGGAGTAGCGGATATAATTTTAAGAAGATGATAATAATTATAGAAGAGATGAAGAAAGAGAACAACATAAGAAACGAAGAAAACAAAAATGGGAGGAACAGGAGGAAGGAAAACAAGGGCAGTTCTAAGGGTTGTTCCTAAGACCAGAGAAGGTATCCATGTATCCAACACCAGTTATCCCACTTATACAGTTTATGATATTATAAAATTTTTTGTGAAGAACCTTTCTCTTCAAATTGATGGTTATTGTCATTCATTGTCTGCACCACTTTTTTAAAAAAGCTATCAAATTATGATATCCTTTTTTATTCTTGTTTGAAATTTGTCAAATGAGTCATGAGCAGGCTGCCATACAGTAAGATCTCTTGGTTACGAGTTGGTTAGGAAAAATGAAAAATGGTTACAAGTTGGTTTGGTTGCTACTTTGCATGGTTACTAGTTGATTAGTATTCGATTATTTCCCACAGTAGATTTTCCTGCCTTCTCCTTCCATTTCTACAGGGAGGAGGTTGGTCTAGTGTTGGGCTGCTAATCGCTCGGTCCAGGGTTCGAATCCAAGTCTTGCCGGGTCACCTGGGCTTATGTTCGACAGTTCAATCATCCTTCACCTCATTACATGATTGCCATGTCACCCTAATTAGCCTAACAAGTGCATAAATGCAGGATGTAAAGCGCAAATAGTCCATCCATCCATCCTTCCATTTCTGCTGTGTTTCTGTACTCTGCAGCACAGGTCCCTGGAGGAGAAAAGTGGTGCGACTGGCACTGGATCAGTTTCAATGGCACTAGATGGCAGCAAAGGCTCATATACTGTTAAAAAGGGACCCCTAGTGGTTAGAAAATCATTGTGCCACAGAGAACACTCCAGTGAGATGTTATGTACCTTCACAGCAGTGAAATTTCTAACGTAAGACTATCTCCATGATATGTGATCATGTCATATCTGCGCTAATGACACTATAAATATTATTCTCGAAGATGATTCGTGATCAATTTGACATTCGACAAGACCACTTCATCACTCCGGGCTTCATGGCCCAAAGCTGTTCCGGGTTAAATTCCAGGTCTGATCAGGTAACTCAGGTTATATCAATAGTCTAAGTCGACAGTCGGGAAAGATTCATTGCATTATCTAACTTGTCTCGTCTCTTTTTCCAGTGTGCCTGTAATTCGCTAACCCTATTTGTCACTATTGAACCAATTCTTTCACTGTGAAATGATACAATAAGTGTGAAAATGACATTTCTGCCTTATTACTTATTATTTGGTTTTGATATAAAAACATAAAATTTATATGGTGCTCAGAAGCTTTCACAATATGTATGTGAATGACTTCGTGTGATTCCGAATAAATAAATTAATCAATCTTTCATATAAAAGAAAATTTAAAGGCCAACATGAAGTTTAATGCGTTAAAACGCCTTCCTTGCTTCTGAATCTCTGCCTTTACATCAATGACACGGGAGTCAGCCATGAAATCAATCGTTTTGTAGCAAGAAATCGATAGATAATGATATCTAATAACCACCCTAGCCGCACCAAAGGCACTTCCTGGTTGTGGCAATAACAGTTGATCTGCAGAGACAGCAAAAACATTCAAAGGTTATACAGAAAAGTCGATGACCAAGATATTGACTGTAGACCTAACTATCTATCTATCTATATATCTATCTATCTATCTATCTATCTATCTATCTATCGATCTAACTATCTATCTATCTATCTGTCTATCTATAATCTATCTATCTATCTATTTATCTATCCATATTTATCATATGTATACCTGTCATACCAATCTATCCAACATAAATTTACATGTGTCTATGTAGGCCATTCTTGATGCAAAAAAAAAAGACCTCCCTGAGCCTGGTAAAATCAGCACAGACAAAACAAAAACAGCAGAACAAAACTTCTTTCCAGATGAGAATGATATGTTCTTCAAAAAACAATGTGTACAGTTTTTAGTGAACCTCAAACTGTCATCATGTTTACTTTGTAGCATATATATAACTAGATTCATATGCTTTTTTTTTTCAGAACAGTGGTTGACAAAATTGTAGCTGGAGTTCATCATTCCACACGGGTACAGAGGGGGGATGGCAGCGGTGTTGCTAAGTGAAAACTGCGCAAAAAGTTTGGGAAACCCTAAGATCAAAACATTCTGGCAGACGATCAAATAAACATAATGGAAAATCAATGGGTTTTTAGCGATTTCGTTTTAAAATATGGATCCTGAAATTAGGGGAAATGTTGATCGGCAATGCTCGCCGCCCAAAAAGTTTGCGCTAGGTACCCTATGCTACTCTATCACTGCATAAAAGTACCTAAAATGACATCATGGCCAAAACTCCAAGGATCTGGATTCAAAACTCCGGTCATAGCAACTGCAACAAGAGCAAATGAATTCTAAAAGTACATGGACTCTGTTTAGAGCAGATTGGCGGTCCACTGGAAAAAATCATTTTCAATTCGCAAACTGGCTTTGCCACTTCATTGACAGTTTTCTGTTGGTCTTGTAATCTTCTAATTTGATGAAGTACCTTAAGTCATTTAATTAATTAGTTAGTTTATTGCTGCCGATTAACCACAACTGACACAAACAAATCATTTTTAAGCTAGTGACATCACACAACCAAGTTGAAAGTTAATTTTGAAACTGTTTGGACCGCTAACCTGCAAACAGCTATAAGGTTGACCTGGTAGGCCTATTTATTATCGTTTTCATAGCTACGTGTTTTTTGAAAATTTCGTTTTACAGTTAAACCGTGACATCATCAGGGTATCTGTGAATGTGATTGGTCTAACCTTCAATCTGTGACATATCAGTTCTGAGTTCGACATCACAGTTTATTACAAAGGAAATTAAAACTGCCAGGCTATGTTACTCTTTTTGTACAACCACAACAAACAACTTCTGTTCAAGCTGATTATCACACATTGACAGAAGAGTCTCCGTTTCAATGTTCATTATCGTTTTCATAGCTATGTGATTTTGAAAACTTCGTTTTGCAGTTAAACCGTGACATCATCCGCAATCTGTCAATGTGATTGGTCTAATCTTCAATCTGTGACATATCAGTTCAGAGTTTGACATCACAGTTAATGACAAAGGAATTTGAAACTGTCAGGCAATGTTACTATTTGTGTACAACCACAACAAACAACGCATGTCTAAGCTGAGTGTTGCACCTCATTATTTGTTTTTCAAACAAAATGTGTAACTGTTTTTCACAGGACACCAGTCATCACAATTTCAAACAACATTTTTTGTCAGTAGTTGCAACTGTCCTTTGAGACTAAGTAGTCTGTTTGGTTCAGTTACAGTACATAGTGAAACATACATCATCCATGTGTGACTGTACTATGTCAGTTTAAATCTGTGCTTGTAATAAACAAAATTATTAAACTTAATCTCTGACATCACACTTTTGGAATGAAGCAATTTGCAAACTTGAAAAACGCGTAGCTATGAAAACGATAATAACAAAACAAAGCCTGTTTTATTGTTATTCACAAGACACTCGCCTTCACAATTTCAAATTACTTTGTTGCATTTGTTTTTAGTCATTGTACACGGCAGGCCAAAAGTTGGAAACAGATTTTGCTTGCCATCAGATCAGTGTTACAGAAATTCGCTTGAGTGTGGATGGATCGCGGCTTTCAAAAATACTGATGGCCCCAAACAAGTTGCCAGGCATGTCAATGAAATTGCAATGGCCAAAGCTTGTCTACTTTGACACTTCCCATTTTTGAGGGGTAGGGTTGGTCAAGAATAAGTGGTACCGTGCTGGGCTGCCAATCGCTAGGTCCAGGGTTCGACTCCAGCTCTTGCCTATGTTGGACGGCTGTTTCAATCATCATTCGCCTCATTGCCGTTTCCTCCTCCTGTCCTAATCCTACCAAGTGCATAAATACAGGACATAAAGCCCAAATTAACCATCAATCATCCATCCCCGTTTTTGAGAGCAACCTTTGAAATTTCAATGCTATTTTTTTACAAATTTATTTTTAATAATCCACTATTTTGGCTTGATCAAGTATAAGAATCCGAAGTTCCGAACAACCAGATACTATTTTGAAACAGTAATTTGGCAGCTTATTGTTTTTTCCAAACTTTTGGCCAGCAGTGTAATTCTCCTTTGAGGACAAGTGGTCTGTTTAGTGAAGTTTCATTTCATTAAAGTATCTATTAACCTATGTAGGTATTAAAGCTAAACATATATAATCCATGTGTGAATGCATTTGGTCAGTTTCTTGAAATATGTGCTTGTAATATACAGTTATGCAATTAAATCTGTGACATCAGAGTTTTGAGATAAAGCAAGGTGCAAACTGGAAAAACACGTATCTATGAAAACGATAATAATTACAAATTTGAAGGATGCTGCAATTTGTAGATGAACATTCTGAGGAGCCCTTGGGCCTTCGGGCATTTTTGTGGAAATAGTTGGAACTAAAATAATGGTTCACCTGAACTTCACCATCACTGTTGTTACTTTTACAGCAAAACTCTTGCAGTACCACATGCAGACTAAAAAGTTTCCCAAAGTTGAAACTGAGTTCTTGTATTACCAGATACAACTCTGGGCTTTTCTTATGAAAAAGGATCAACTTTCACCTGATCAAAGAGGGAGATGATAAAGACACGATATGAAGATGATCATTACACGAAAAAGGCAAATTTTGTGTCTCACCTGTTTAAAGTTGACATGAAATTGGATTTGGAAATCCTGTTACGCAATCATGAAGAGATGAGAACCTTGTGTTTCCTCGAAATTCATACTTCCTGGTTTGATTGTGTAATTTTCTGCCAAACAGTCTTGTTTATGGAAATGGAATACATATCTTGAGGTCAAGGTGGTCCAACGCAATTGTAACCACTGCTGCAAATGAAGACGATTTTGAGGAACATATCACTGTCAAAAATTCATGTTACAGCATTACCCCAAAGTACAGAAAAAACAGGGTGAAATTTGCTATCACAAAATTAATGTAGAAGTTTATTATTGTTACTTAAAGGCAACAGAGTAAAGCAGTTATGGCTGACTGATTTTACCAAGGTTATAAAATACATTTTTAAATCAGTAAAGTAATTTATATTATAATCTGTTTAGATTTAGACTAATAATAAAATAAACATCTGAACATTATATAAATGTCTTATCCAATCCTCAATCCTGTATCTCTTTTTATTGCATCCCTTATAATCTTCCCAGTCTCTTATAAGCTCTTATATCACAAGCAGCAATCAATGAGGCTAACAAGCTCTCGTATAATGGTCCTTGTAAATGGGGATGGTGTACCCTCAAAGAGAACATCACCGTTTCATTTATAATTCATGCGAATGTCAACAGCATCACTCGAGCCGCGTCACTTGTGAGGGGAGGGTGCTTGTCTCTGTAGCCCTGTGTTGGATCACGTGGTTGCTGAACATCATTTGCTAAATGCTCTCTGTCTCACTTGCTAAATGCTGTACGTCAATTAGAATGCAATCCCAAGGTTCCTGATCCAATGGAAAGTAAACTTTTCAGCTTTAAACTGACTCTGCCAGATTACTGTCAGAAGGGAGAATTTATAATTTCTTGTATAACTGCTTGATCTGCTGGTGTGGGAAATTTGTGAAGAGCATTCCACAGAGCAGCGCCCATGGGCAGAGGATACAGGAACATTGCTGAAGGTTCCCATACTGTAACACCCTCCAGTGTTTGTGATTGCCATATGATGATGAGTGATGAGAAGACTGGGAATCTGGCACATACCTAAAAATTCAGGGATGTCCAGCGTCTTTCAGTTGCCCTAGCATTAACACTGGATACAACTCGCCTCCATTTAATGTCCCATGGGCTCAGACTAAATTGAGTTCCGGGTTGGAATTCGAACCCAAGCCCTCAGAGCAAGCTGCAGTAGTTGCGAGTAGTTGCACAAACAAGCACTCTGTTAAAACCATTAGGCCACGGAAGAACAGAGGCCACGGAGGAATGAATAAAAATGTAATTAAAAGAAATGTTTGTTTTGCAATGATGTCTTCAGTTGAGGGTAGGAAGACCATTTAAACCTCCTAACAGTTCTTGCACATGTTGCAAGAAGAGAACATTTCTGCGGAAAATAAAGTTATAACAAATGACAACGATAACTTTTCGAAGGTGATTGATGAACCATTTTTATTTGTCACTGACTTTTGTATCATGGTGCATGTATATTTTGACATTTCATATTAAGTCATTGAACTTAAATTGTGATGAATATATATTCACACGTTATGTGGCAATTTATTAATGTTTGCAATGCACAATTTAAACATGAAAATACAAAATTGATACTATTAATGTCTATTATCTTCAGCTGAAAAAAAACTCATTCATATATCCCCAAGCATGATCCACCCAAATTAAACCATGACCTTGACCTTGACATTAATAAAATAGGGTTATTATCATACACACCCTTCATATTTATGGGACTTGGAAATGGTCCAGAAAACAAAAAGGACATTTATATAATTTACATTAAGTAATAGCAGCTGCACACTACAGCAGCATATATCAGTATCCCATTATGGGGCACTGAGCATATAACAAACATAAATTGTCATAAATTAGTAATGTAACTAAGTGTCATATTAAACATAGTTTTTTTTAACTGTCTATTTTTTTCTTTATCTTATCTGACTCAACAGCCCACAAAGACTTTCTTTTGGATCATATGATGTCTGGATAGATATTTGATTCTATTATAGCTGTTTGCAGATTAGCGGTCCAAACAGTTTCAAAATTAACTTTCAACTTGGGTGTGTGATGTCACTGGCTTAAAAATGTTTTGTTTAGGTCAGTTATGGTTAATTAGTTGATTCAATGCTTATTATACCATACCTATGAGCCATCAGCCAATCAGAAGCCTGTATTTGGCTGGTATATATCATATATTCTTTGTTGTTCACTTATACGCCCATGGGAGTATATAGGATATATAAGCCTCATTGTTTAACAAAGCTCATAACGCAAACAGCAAAACTGTACCAAACAGTGAATTACCAACAAAATTTCAACAAAAATAAAACAAAAGTATTATAAAACGGAACACCTACGAAAAATCCGTTAATCCTTCAATTTGACCCCAATTTAGATTTTAATACCAATAACATGACTAAGGGGTCAACCATATTAGATCTGAGGGAGGGGGAAGAAGATTTGAAGTTTTCTTTTTTAAATAAATAATTCCTTGTTTGTCTAGTTTTGGTGAGATAAATTAATTCCTTTTGAGTAGTCTTGAAATAAGTGGTGGAGGTATTTCGTTTCATTTAGAAACAAATATTTGAGGACGTCATACACTCAAAATAAATGAGCCCAATTACTGCTGCGGTTTCCATGAAATAAATAATTTCTTGTCTATCAAAACTCCAACCCCCCTTTCTCATCTGTTGCAACCTAACAATCCAAGTGCATATATTCTTCTGATTTTCTAACAATTTTTTGTCCACAATTTATCTTTTGCCTACAATTTTCCACCATTTTGTTTCCCGAATTCCCCCCCCCTAATTTTTTACCAAAATTATTTTTTCCTATCCTTTTCTTTATACTTTTTTAAAGTTTCCAATCCACTCCCTAAATTTTTTTTTCACCCCAACATTTTTAGCCATTTCTACTCCCCGAGATGTTTCTTTTCACTTTTTTCCACATTTTGCTTCTTTTTTTTTTTTTTATTCCTTTTATTGAAAGAATTTTCAGTATATAAGACGTGATTCTTTTCAGATGCTTTCATGTCATTAAATTAATCCCGGGTGACAAATTGTTTGTAGCTGTTTTCTTTTTCTCTCAAATCCTTCTTGTTTTATTTTCTTTTTTAAATCTCTTAAGTTTTTGTTTTATTTTGTTGTGTTTGAGGTATAAGTCAGTTATATCCCTTGTTTTCGTGAATATGTGATAATCCTCGGCTGACGCCTCGGATATATCACATATTCCCTCAAACGCGGGATATAACTAGTACTTATATCTAGCAGCACTGGTGACAATAAACAAACTAATTACAATGTAAATGACTTAAGGTACTTCATCAATAAGAAGATTAGGAGACTAACAGAAAACTGTTACTGACGTTGCAAATTGAAAATAAGAAAGTTAACTTGTCCAGTGGACCACCAATCTGCTCTAAAACATTCTATTTGTGAAATGAATAACACACTTTAATACTAGTATATTCGGCAAATTGAATAGTACTGAGTTATAAAAAAGGAAGACTAGGTTAATTGGAGTTAATGTATGTTTTTCGAAATGCATGACTTTCCCGAATGAATAAAATAATAAAAAATGTAAAACTGCAGAATTTCTGCCTATTGCCAAATGCGAGTAATCGTAATAACTTAAAATATCTTCTTTTTTGTTTTTTTGTCTATGAACATAAATAATTATAGACCTGTCAGTTTTAAAACTGGTTTATACATGGCCAGTCCCCCTCCTATGGCAACCAATTTGAATTGCTTTCTGAAACACTGCAAATATACACTGTTGCTCATAAATATTATGGAACACTTCAACATTCTCCATTGAAAATGGCAACTTTAACAACTTATTCTGGAGCACATGATGGTCTGATTCAATGGTAACTACTTCCAATGACCGCTTAAGGGAAGAACATGCTCTTGTGTAAAACGCATGCTGCAGCGTTAGACCCAGGAAAAGTTACAGCAGCACGAGATATGGAAGTTTAGGGGATTTTTGGGGTGAGGTGCATTCAC
This sequence comes from Platynereis dumerilii, assembly GCA_026936325.1. Lineage (NCBI taxonomy): Eukaryota > Metazoa > Annelida > Polychaeta > Phyllodocida > Nereididae > Platynereis > Platynereis dumerilii. The sequence continues at coordinate 39,168,203 of JAPTHN010000008.1, forward strand.
CCAAAAATTAAAAATCCTTGCAAAAAATTTATTTGAGGCTTTCAAATAGTGATCAGAGAAGATGACTTGACCTTTACAATGGACCTTGCTTGCATTCACACTCCGAAATTTAATTTAATTTGACTTTTTTTTTCCAAAAAAGTATTCCATATTTATGAGCAGGAGTGTATGTCACTGAGATGAACTTGCATTGCCAAGAAGAACTATTTGTTAAAAAAATTTATTTGTTCATCAGCATCATATTCTATAATAATAATAATAATAATAAATAATAATAGACATTTATATAGCGCTAATTCCAGTAAACTGCTCACTAGCGCTTGGGTATGATGGATTTATTCGTAGAAACTCATAAACAGGTGAGGTTTAAGATTTCTCTTGAAGCCTTCAAGTGTTTTGGAGGCCTTGACAATCTCTGGGAGTTGGTTCCACAGTTTTGGAGCGGCCTTCGAAAAGGCTCTGTCTTCAAATTTGTTTTGCTTGTAGGAAGTTGGTTCATTTAAGAGCATTTTGTTATTTCTTCTCAGATTACAGTTTCTTTCAGATTTTGGCTGAATCATATTTCGAATATACAAGGGAGCTTGTCCTTTAACTGCTTTCCAGGTTGTTAACATGAGTTTGAATGTTATTCTCGCCGGAATTGGCAGCCAATGTAACTGCTTCCTGTGCTGGCTTACACTGTCATGTTTTTTCAATTTTTCAATGAGTCGGACTGCTGAGTTTTGGGCCACTTGAAGTTTATTCAATAAATGATTCGATGTTCCATATAGAAGACCGTTTCCATAGTCAAGGTGAGGAGTGACAAGAGCATTGACTACAGTTTTGCAGGTTTCCTTGTCCAATGACTTCCTGATTTTTGAAATATTTCTTAAATCTATAACCATCACACTTATTCAAGAAATGCATGATTTACGCATGAAAGTTAATATCCTTCTATGACTGTGATATTTTGATTGTCATTGTATCAGTGATTGTAACCAGTGGCAGATCCAGAAAGGGTTTGCTAGGGGGGGGGGGCGGTGGACTGCGATGGTGTTACGGCATTAGCAGGCCCCGGTCATTGCATATTTCAAAGTACTATTATTAATCTCAGTGGTCTTGGTGGCGGGCTCACCAGGCCCCCCATGGATCCGCCACAGACTGTATGATTGTATGAGCTTGCTCCACAAGAGTTTCTATGTCTGAGGTTAATAAGTATAATGATTATTATCTTATCTTATCAATACCTTAGCTTTTAAAACAATGTCCACCTATATATTGCTCTCAGATGTATTACCCTCACCAAAAACTTCAAAATGAATTTTGCACAAATAAAAAGGTACAAGGGCTGTCATTAAGGGATGACCATTAAATAATCTTGGAGTTTTCCTCACCGGGAAATTATTTATTTCATTGTAACGGCGACCGTAATTATTTATTTCATGATTGAGCAAGAAATTATTTATTTAAAAAAAACTCTAAGCCCCCCTTGAGATTAAATGGTGGCCCTCTTACTTGTTGTTACTGCTTGTATATTTTCCTGCCTCAAAATTGCTGAATGTATGGTTTTCATATAAAGGTTGAACCTGACTAAATCAGCATTTGTCATGAAACATTCTGGACAGGCCAACTTGGCTACCACAATAGAAGAGTGACAGGGAATCCTGAACATTTTGTTAGCAGCCTCCCCATCCTATCCTCTGACAAAGTAAAAAAAAAACACTAGTTGCCTATTGTTATATACATCAATGCCAGCTGTGCAGTCAAAATGTAAAACCAGCTCATCACATGATCATGGTGTAACTGAAACAGACAAAAACATTTAAGCCAAATCATTTTGGGATAATCTTTCAAAAGAAGCAGTGATTGTTTACAGAGCTATCATGAAGTTGTGTGAGAATTTACACTTTTAAAGGATATTGGATTAAAGGATTAACAGGAGAATTATCAGGATCTACAGGAGGATTAACAGAGGGATTAGCAGAAAAGTGTAAGAGGATAACTATGGATAACTCCATCGAAAGGTAGGCTTTCTACAATTGTATAAAAAATGTTCTGTTTCTTTTTCGGAAAACGATTTCTTCCGAGAATTGCTTACATTAATTTGTTTCTATTACAACATTGATCAGCTCATAACTATGTTAAATGAAACATGCACTAGGGATTTTTCCCGAAAGGACTAAACATTTTGAGGAGGGTCCCTTGAGAGGTACTAAGTTAAGGTAATCCCTAGCTTAGTACCTCTTACGGGACCATCCGTGAAATGTTTAGTCCTTTCGGGAAAAAATCCCTCATAAGAGTATTGGTGATTTTGGTTGATCCAACATGGGCATTGAACAATTGCTGGTAAGATACAGTTGCGTGTAAGATACAATTGCCAGTGAGATACAGAACTTTACTAAGGATATTCCAGCATCGAGAAATTAACTGTCATAAATGTAACATAAATATACATGTATGTACCACAAATGTGTGGATCAACTTGAAGGATTTCTCTCATTGGTTAATTCAGTACAACCCAATATAAAGTAAGAACATTTTCTATTAGAAGTCCTCTGTCGACTCTCCTTTCTCCTCCACACCCCAAATCTCCTTACAAATGTGACTTTGACTCCTCACCACAACCTTACCCCATATTAAAAAGTAAGAACTCTATTAAAACAGACAGCAATTCAATTGCAATTAGCAAAGGGAGAGAGAGAGAGAGAAAGAGAGAAATATTTTTTATTTAGACCAATTACAATTTACATGCTTGATAGTAATATTTTTTCGTATGTTTAAATAAGATATAATAAAAATTATGGTCAAGGAGGTAGCATCGAAGTCACTTGTGTAACGCTGCCGATGCTGCCACCTTTTGTATGTCACATAATTAGTGTAAAATATTCATGCAGGCATGTTTGAGACTGGTCACTTCATTGTGTTTGAATGTTTAACAGGTCAGAATTTAAGAAAGTATAGTTTATGAAGATATTGGACAAGGGGTAGACTGGAAAGAGGGAATGAAAAGATGATAAGAAGTGAGAATGAGTGAAACCATGAATGAATGTAATAATTTTAGGAGTTGGCTTGCTATGTAGAAGTCGCTCAGTTAAATCAGTGGAGACTTTAAGGAGAATGATAAAAGGGGAACAATATCAAAGAAATAAAACACAATGAGGATGATGGAGTTTGAATTGATGGTTTAATATAAATTAGAATTTAGTTTAAAGTAGGTAATGGTAAGAAGTGATTTGGAGTTGCTCCAAGGGTGTGAAAGGGTAGTGGCTGATTCTTCCTACCTGCTGGCCCAGTGCTGGGGCAGTCATACTTCATTTGGGTTGTACTGTAGGTTGATTGCATGCACATACAATTTTTGTTTCAACTGAAAGGCAAACATCTCACTGATCTCAGCCCCTACTCCTTTGGTTTCTACACAGTAGAAGGGAAAATATTCACTCTACAATGCAAATAGGGTGATACATTGGGTTGGCAGACTGTGTAATCTGTTTTGTCTGTTGCGGTCTTGGTTGATGTCCATAAGCAGAAACACAGACGTGGTATTTTGGGACATGGGCTGAATGATGTCAAACATGTGTGACAAACAAGTGGCAACATTGATGTATGGATGGTCACAAAGAGAAATATATATAGTCACTACACGAGCATTTGGTAATTGATACTGATAAATATAAATACATCCTGTGAAAAGCTTTGCTTACAAATTTGATATTATTTTTAAATTTTAATTAACCATACACCTATTACATACACCCAGAGAATCTGCTGAAGTGATTATATAGCCAATGTTATTCCAATGAAGGCAGACCTGTGTATGTCTACTTCTGAATTTCAATGGCCCATATTTATATGCCGTTTGAAGGGTAATCACGAAAATGTGCTGTTATTGATACTGAATAAAGCTAACTTCATGCATTTACTATAAAAAATGTGTAACTGCTACAATGATCATGCAGTTTACCTCATTTTGAAGTTTGTTATATATGTGTATATGTATGCATCCATTCGAAACATATATAGTAGATAGATAGATAGATAGATATGGTAAGTGCAGCCCGCTAAGCCCAGTTCTGGGCCTCCACGAGGGTTGATTGATGAGATGGGAGAGAGAGCGTGAGTCCTCAACATGTTACTCATTTACCCCATGTGAGGGATCTTTTACTTGCCCAGCATAGACACTGATACAAGGGGCCGCCAATTTAACGTCTCATCCGAACAACATCCAGCTGGGATTTTGCTCATGAAGGTCCTCTGAAAATTTTGAGTTCCCCACCCAGGGTTCGAACCCATGCGGGCAAAGACCTTCAGCGGAGCAGGCGCGTACCTAAGCCACTTGGCCAACCAGCTGCTGGGCACCTAAGCCAATTGGCCACCCAGCTGCTGTAACAGAGACTCCTATGGGAAATTTTCAAGAACATAATTATTTGCATCTGAATTCAACTGTTTTGGAAGAAACAAGTGAAATACACATAAAAGCTATTAACTAGGTGGAACAACTTACCTTGTCATAAGGCACTACTTGACCTACTTTTTAAATATATATTTCATAGGCTACATTTATATAATCGAAAGAACTTGAAAATGTTTCTGAGACTTAGTTTAACATGATAATGGAAAATTTCCACCTTGTGAAGCTCCAATTCTTTTATTACCTTATACATTTACCTGGCATAGTCCACCATCACCACCATCCGCCCCCCTGTTCCCTCTTGTCTTGGGCTTGGGCCGTCTGAATCCCCCCCCCCCTTCTCACCCCCTCCATACGTGTTCCAGCCTTTCACTGCCTATTTTCTGTCATTACCTGATGTTATTTTCCCATAATTTATATTCCAGCAATCTAAGCACAGGTGCCCTTCCATCAAAGCTTGTGTGTCCTGTATACAAAACAGGATAAGATCTTCATTATTCCATAATCACAGTGATTTCTTGCGATTCAGCAATTTTTGCTTCTCTTAATTTTCCGGTTATAAAGCACACAAAATTTTTGTAAACGATATATTATTTTACAAAGGAAACATTTGCTCGCGTTTGCCAAAAACTAATTGTGATTATGATGAATTTATATAGGTCCAAATATGCAATGGAACATTACATCATTTAATTGAAATTAGCTGATTGGCAACTGTTGGTTGGAACTATTTCTATATGTAAATGGAGCTTTGTCATCAAATCATCATATATCAGGTTATTCAGGGTCGCCGAGTCTTCCCATTACTAAAGATCATGCTCCTGTAAGCGCCACACAAATGGCTTGATTGCTCAATTAAGGCCCCAAATTCAATATCTAGGCAGCCAGTCCTATAGTATAGATAGAAGAGACATGACCAGGATCTGAGGAACTAGAAAAATCGGAACTGGAGCTATAACAGAGAAATCCAATCAAGCTGTGGCCTAAATAGCCCCAGGGACACTGACTATTATCTCCAGAATATAGTGCAGTATACATAGGCCCAGTGTCAACCCCTTATAGTTTGTGCTCCTTCGTGCATCTTTTGTCCATGAAAGCTGACACAGACAAATTTGAAACATGTTGTGGACCCAGGTAAATGTTTGATATGGGACATTATACCATGCATAGAAAGGATAACCCTCTCAATATCAGTGACAGTCCTAGTGTAATATAACGATTGCACATTTTGCTTGGTTTAGCTTAGAAAACAAAGGCCTATGACAAAACAAAATTTGGCTGCATATTGTCCAGCAAAAAAGAGAGAAAAGCTCATTTCTTCGGTATTTATATAAATATAGTTTTAAATCTAATATATCAGAACCGTGCCTTATATTATAAGTTTTATACCACTTCTTACTTTTCTCTGAATTCAGTGTTTGACTATATAAATGTATCGCTTGATAGCATGCATGCCAAGTATTGCTTACCAAAATTTGTAGCTATCATAATCGTCAAATTGTAGGAACCATAATCATATGTCAAAGTGAGAGTGACTATTATTGACAACTCGGTCCCTAAGCTCTCCGTGTGCATGTTACCCTAATAGACTGCATGTTGAGGGTCAGTAATAACTCCTGAAAATGGGGTGTCAAATTATCCACCAATCCAAATTAGGGTTGAATATTTTCCTGAAGCCCTGTGATCATGGGAAATGTGGAATGTAAGGAGAATATGTACTGTTTACTATTGCTTATATATAATTGTATCGTATACTGAACTCAGCAACATTAAAAACGCATACCTTTAAAAGTGTCGTAGCTTTTTTATACACTTTAATCTTTTTGCCCATTGTCTAAGCAACAGTAACTGTGTGGATAGCTATGGATGGCTAGAGATAGGTTTAGCTATGTTTAGCCTCATATGGCTATGGATAGACAGGTAAGACTAGATTTTAAAGGACAAGCCACTTTTCCAAATCTGTACTGTACACTCACAAAAAGAGATGCATGTAAGGGGCTAGAAACTCTACTACTATAGCTGGTAGTACTGTAGGTATATAATTATTCTAAAGCCATTATAGTCAGTGTCCCTGAGGCCACTGTAGTTCAATGCTTTGATTGGATTTCCCTGTTGTGGCTTGAGCGCTGATTCTTCTTGTTTCTCTGCATTGGAGTTCTTGCTTGTGTCTCTTGTATTGCACTCCCGGCCTCAGAAATTGAATTAGGGCCCAAAATTGAGCAATCAAGCTATTTGTGTGTCGCTTACAGGAGCATGATCTTTAGTAATAGAGAGATCAGAGCGCCCTGGTGAACCCTATAAGCCCCCAATAATGCTGCATTTATGCATAAAATGATGACAAATTTCATCTGCAAAGTTCATAGATTATACCACTGGAGTGCAATGCTTCAGTTATCGCAGAAAACTGTATAATAAGATTGAATGTCCTGCAAGAAAAGAAGCTTAGTAATCATAACACATTTCAGATAATCATATATATTGGATCATATGTTTAATTGCCTGTCCCTTGTGTAAGTATACGTCTACTGAAAGTAACATATTCCTCACACAGGGCAAAATGTAAGGTTTTATGTAATTTTGTAGAGGACTGTCGTTCACTCTCCCTTCTCCTCAACCAACCCTCATTTGCTGTCTATCTATCTATCTATCTATCTATCTATCTATCTATCTATCTATCTATCTATCTATCTATCTATCTATCTATCTATCTATCTATATACTTCTATATACTTCTATATACTTCTATATACTGTCTGACATCTTCATCTTTTCATTCTCCATTTCGCTGGTCTTACAGATGTTGCTTTCCACAAGTCCCCATTTACAATGCCAAGACGGAATGATTAACAATAACATCAATTATTTTGAATTTGCATATAAAATAACACATTTTCCGACACTCGTGATCCCATAATCTCTGACAATACAGATCAATAGAAGTATGTCTGGAGTCATCCCAGTCCAATTTGCCAGATTCCTGGGTGGTGCAATCTACATTGCCCTTGGTGCCCCCAAGATAACCGGAAGGATAAAAACTGCATAACCTTGTGCATTATTCTGTTGGCTACATAATGCATATACCAAAGGTTGCACATTGATGTGCCTTGCGGACATTATGATGTTATGTTATGTGTGAATGTGCAAACGCCTTTCTTGTTTTTCCTCACATGGTGGTTTCTTAAGCACTAGAAATGCAGTTATGTTGTCTGACCATGTTGGCATCTTGTGAATACAATATGTAGTTCCTTTGTCCTGGATTTGCAGTGGACTCAGTCATCAAGACAAAATAGAGAGATGGCAAAATAAGGAGATGACCGATTCCTGTTGTAATCAATGTCGCATAGAAAAGTATGAAAATATGGATTTTCAGTTCAAAATCTTATCTATCATGCCTTGTATATCTATCTTTGAGATTAATAACAAGCAAATGGAAGCAACTGTAAAAAAATAGTGGCTCAACCTAAATCAACAAGTAGTCAGATGCACCGCAATTAACTCATATGCCTACCAGACAAAGAATGTTTGACATGGTGAACATGCTTATACTAGTCTGTAAGACTGCATTATGTCATAATCTTAGTGTGTCTGTCTCAAAACACTTCCTGGAATCTTTGCTTTAATAACTGGCTTAGTTCCAAAATCTTTTGCCAACGGAAAATGCGCCATCTCTAATTGGAAGACTGGCAAACTATAAAGAAAAGGCGAAAGAGAGGAAAAAAAACAGGGAAGCAGCTTTGATGATAAGATTACATGGCTATGAGAAGCTGACAATGGGTGCTATCTTCTCAAGTGCTGTAATGTCATCAATGACTCATCATGATATCATTGAGATGTATTTTCCACATGTCACATATAATTATAGACTAGAGTAATATGATGTCATAGTTATCTAATCAACTGTAGTCATTCGGGTATTGAATAATTTGGCCCCTGTCCATGATGTATCTCTTGAGGATAATCACAACGATAATTATATTCTTCCTTTCAGGGGCGTCAATCTCGGTGGATGGTAGGGATACATCCCCCTATGATGAACATAGGGGGATGATCAGATAAATTATATCCCCCCCCCTAGAATTTCAAACTACAGTACTCAAGAAAATGTATAAGTTATTGAACACTTAAGCCTGAATATAGACCAATTTTTTTAGTATGTTTGACTTTGACAACTTCAGTTGGGCACATGACATTTTAAGACCCTGTTTTAACGTTAAACAAATGATTACCATTTTGTTTTGAGGGATGTACAATTGTACTGTTGCTTACAAATTTATTTACACAGCTTGAAATCTGGATTTCACGCAACAATGAGACTAACACGTTTTCATTGTTTACATTCAAGTCACACTCAGTACATTTATTAGTAATGAGGACATCATGATTTCATGAGAAATTAAAGTTGCATTTTGGAATGCAGAGTACACATGCATGTATACTTTTTACTGCTGTCGTGCTTATAGAATACAAACATTACACAACTAGACCAAAATCTCTGTTATGTGACGTATTGCTTTATAATTATCAGCGATTACACCAAATCAAAGATTCATAACATGCACAACCTTGCAATTTTGCACAATCAGACAATGTAAAATCATGTTATTATCGTATACATGGCACCAACCCTAAAACAAATCTCAATGCGAACGCGTAGTACTGTTCACTAGAAAAATAAAAGTGATTAGAAAAATAGATGAATTGTACATTGTACATACAGACAAGAGTAGTTTCATCTTCATTGTAAAGGTAGGCTCTTTTTTAATATGTAGGCACAATCAGACAATGTGATTAATCATCCCATTATTTTATACATGGCACCAACCCTAAAACATAAATCTCAATGCGAACATGCAATACTGTTTACTAGAAAAATAAAAGAGATTAGAAAAATAGATGAATTGTACATTGTACATACAGACAAGAGTAGTTTCATCTTCATTGTAAAGGTAGGCTCTTTTTTAATATGTAGGCCTAGTTGTTGTTTGAGAAGGTAGTCAATGAAAAGAGATATCAAAGGAAGAAGAAAGAAAATCAAGAAAGATGGAGGAGGAGGAAGAGGGGGATAGTGAATGGAGGAAGGAGGGAGGAGAAAGGAAGAGGAAGGATGGAAGAGGGGAGGAGGACTGCCGTAATATATATGTATACACCGTACAAGTGTGCTCTGGCAGCTCTGCATTCCAGGATACAACATCTGAGACTATAGAAGAAATTTAATAGAAAACAAGCAAAGCAAACTCACAAAAATTCACTCACATTGAGTTATGAGATTTCTGCATTTTTCCTTATTCGACTCAATTCTGGAAATTGTTTGTTGTTTGTTTTTTCTTGTTTCACGTTTAACAGAAAACAGTGGCATTGTTTTATCTCATCCTGACTCCTTCTTCAACTCTTTTTCATATTGAATTTGGGAGAGGAAAAGGAACCGGTCCCTTGGGTCTATTGTGTCATCAAAACATTCCACATCCGCAATCTGACAACGTTCTGTGTTTCAAACAGGACTTCTTTTTCATGCAATATTAGTTTTCTCTGACGGCATTGGCATTGCCAGATCAGGAAGCCAAACACTACATTTGACAAGGGAACAAGACAAATGTTAACTGCATTTGTAATGCTGACTGGTGGTCTTGCCTATAATCTTGACCAAGGAATCTCCCCTTGCAGTTCATAAAATACATGTATTATGTATATTATACAACGCAAAGAATTTCAATAGCTGGATACGAAAGATATTGTCAGAATGCATGTCTTAACTTATAGAATTACTCAGTAGACATGTTTTCGTTCCCAGCAGTTATGGGACAGAATAAAACTCAAGGAAGCAAAACAAAAAATATAATGAGCACCAAGGGAGTATTAGGAATAGATGCAAGATGCCAGAAACTGCATAAAAGTAGGGGCCAGTTGCTTGGGCTGGACCACTGCATACATTGGACCAAACATATCTTTAATCTGAGTGCTGAACTGCTAATACGAAAAGCCCATTCTATTAATATCTTCACAAATCACAACTTTCAAATTGGTATATGTTATAATGCTGCTAAAAATAAGGGAAAGAGGCAATAGTCTGCCACTCCCCCCCCAAAGTTACATTTGCAGTGACCTTAGGTGTCGCAATGTATTCTTTGACCCATGTCAAACTCTGAGTAGAACAAGACAACCCTTTTTTTTTCCAGATACACCTTAGTTATCTCCCTTCATGTTCAAATACATTTTCGTGCCATTCAATAAGAATCCTTGCTCTGGGAGCATTGATTCCAATGTAATTGTAATAAAATGCGTTACTCCCAGATGTAGCTTGGTTGAAGACGTTTTGACAATGAGTATTGAGCAAGACTACTTTTTTACTTTAATTCAAGCAGTATTGTAATTGGTCCAGTTGTAGCAATGCTCTTCTACAATCCTAGAATGCAACGGGAGAATACATGTCTTTGGCCACCATACACTTCTTCATTGCAGACAAGCAATGATCATATCAGAATACTTCATTGCCAGGGGAGTATTACTGTAGCACATTTATGCATCTTTGTATCATATTTGCTGCATATTCGTGGAATATTCTGGCATATATGCACCACCCATACATGCATTTGACCAAACTGGGCATATTGGATTCCTCCCATAACCCTCAAGAGAGGATGAATTTATCAAATAATGCTCTGCTTCAAAGATACCAAGACTTGTCAGCGTCCTCAAGGAATCAAGTCAGCCTATGTGGCCGAGGAGGCATTGATGAACCAATGCGTACAAGCACAAGGAATTTAAGGGAAGATATAGAGATTAATAGATATGCAGACGATTCTCAATTTGCTCATTGGTGACATAAAGAATGTTGAAGTTTGTTTTCCGCTTAATTTGTCCAAAACCTATTCATTGTTACCTCCTTAAGCTTTATTGTAATTGTCAATATCAACTTTAATCACCCTTGTAATATCAGCATGATGTGGCTTCCCAACTTAATAAAGTAAAAATAGGCATGCAGTGCAATTATGACCTCAGCAAGAACATTTTCATTTCTTGGGATCAAACTTGAAACCCAACAATTATATATCAAGTGCAGGGAAAACCGGAGACATAAACACTATGTAGAATCAATTTATTGAATATTTAGACTGAGGAATCCTTTTAACAATCAAAAGAACCTTCTGGCTTGAAATGGACTATCTTTATTCGTCCTTGGACCTCCAAGAAACCCTTTTGTGTTAAAGAGATTTAAAATATTTTATGAATCCCTTCAGAGGTCATATGACTATGTAAATTCAATCACAAAAGTCAGTGAGTTACTGTGAGTCATTTTTGAAAGCGCATGTTCAACATTGATCATACATGCACACTGTCCCACTGCTATAGGAATGAGGGAGCTGGGGTGATTGTTTGATGGTCTGGCTAGGGTGGGATGAACAGCTGAGCCAAGGCTGGGGTGTTTCCCAACTGAATTTTGGCTTTTCTTGTTCTCATCTCATGGCGTTTCTTACTGTACCTGTGGGTCTGAAACTTGCAGGCTTTCGTGTTGATTCTAGTCTTTCTTGGATGGCCAGGGCCTTCAGGAGGACCACACAGCAAGACCAAGCGAAAAGAATAACCAGAAAGGCCAGCCAGAAAGGTCACAGTGGCAGACCCCAGCCTATGTTATTGGCCTCCTAATATTGACTCTTTTCATCACTTAGAAATAAGTATGCAGTAGGAAAATAACTCTTACTTCATCCTTTCACTCCGAACTGTTTCAAATTCCAGGAATCTCTACAATATTGTTTATATAATTAGTTAAAATAGATTTCAAAGGCTTATACATTTTTCACTGCATTTCCAAAATTCAAAATGCCTGTGAAAATGCTGGGTCACCCCTTTAAGACAGGATTCTGGGGCAGCATATCCAGACCTTCAATCATAAACATATGAGTCATTTATTACAAATCTTCTATTAGAATAACACATTCAGTGACACTCGTGATCCCATAATCTCTGACAATACAGATCAATAGAAGTATGTCTGGAGTCATCCCAGTCCAATTTGCCCGATTTCTGGGTGGTGCAGTCTACATTGCCCTTGGTACCCCCAAGAAAACGGAAGGGATACAAACTGCATAACCTTGTGCATTATTCCGTTGGCTACATCATGCATATACAAAAGGTTGCACATTGACGTGCCTTGCGGACATTATGATGTTATGTTATGTGTAAATGTGGGCATACGCCTTTCTTGTTTTTACTCACATGGTGGTTTCTTAAGCATTTGACTTGAAAAGCAATAGTGTTGTTGGGCCATGCTGGCATCTTGTGAATACAATATGTAGTTCCTTTGTCCTGGATTTTGTGTCCGTAATCAAGACAAACTAAAGAGAAGGTAAAGATAAAGAGATGACCTATTCCTGTTGTAATCAATGTCGCATAGAAAAGTATTAAAATTCAGATTTTTAGATCAAAATTTTATCTATCTTGTTACCGATCTGATCTTTCTGAGATTAATAACAAGCGGAATGGAAGCAACTAAAACAAATAGTGGGTCAGCCTAAATCAACATGTTGTCAGATGCACCTCAATTAACTGATAGGCCCACGGCCGCCCACCGGACAGAACCTTGGTGAATATGCTTTTACTAGACTGTAAGACTAGTCATGATTTTTAATCTGTCTGTCTCAAAACACTTCCTGGAAGCTTTGCTTTAATAACTGGCTTAGTTCCAGAAATGTTTGCCAAAGGAAAATGCGCCATCTCTAATTGGAAGACTGGCAAGCTATAAAGAAAAAGAGAGAGAGAAGAAGAAAAACAGGGAAGCAGCTTTGATGATAAGATTACATGGCTATCGGAAGCTGACAATGGGTGCTATCTTCTCAAGTGCTGTAATGTCATCAATGACTCATCATAACATCATTGAGATGTGTTTTCCTCTTGTCATAAATAATTATAGACCATAGAGCAATAATTATGATGCCATACTTATGTAACCAACTGTAGACATTCGGGTATCGAATAATTTGGCCCCTGTAAATTTCTCTCCTAAGGAAAATCACAATGATAATTATATTCTTCCTTTCAGGGGCGTCAATCTCGGTGGATGGTAGGGATACATCCCCCTATGATGAAATTTGGGGGATGATGAGATAAATTCTATCCCCCCCAGGCCCCCCTGTAGAATTTAAAATTATAATAATCAAGAAAATGTATAAGTTATATTTTACAGTAATCGGAGTCAAAGTTTCTATGTCCCTCAATGGCCCCCATTTTTCACTCTTCTCAAGTCTTTGTCTTTTAAAATTGTTCTCCATTCAAGTAATCCTATTCCTTCAATATTCCTTTTCATTCTTCCAATTGATGCACTTTTCTTCTCCATTTCTCCTTTCTCCGTTTCAGCGACATCTCCTCCCTTAAAATGGAGCACACGTTTGAGGTCCCTCCAGCAGCAGTTTCGTCATTATTGGCAATTTGCAGTTAATGAACAAGCAATTTATGTGGAGGCCTTCAAACACTGAGGTCTGCCAAACATGAGGACCACACATGCACGCTATCTCTGTAGTATAATTCGTTCTAAGGAAGATGCCATGAAGTGAAGTGAATGTTAGGATAATGTGGGTTGAGTAAAAACGGTAGAAGTAAAGATGAAAGAGTTTGGAAAATAAAACATATGATATTATGCACACTTGACTATAAAATTAATATAGAACAGTTTTTTAGAATGTTCGATTCCATTTAGGCACTTGACATTTTAAGACCCTGTTTTGACCACAATTAAAATTTAAAGATTACCATTTTGTTTTGAGGAATGTACACTTGTACCGTTGTTGACAAATTTGTTCATACAGCTTGAAATCTGGATTTCATGCAACAATGAGAATAACATGTTTGCATTATTTACATTCAAGTCACACTCAGTACATTTATTAGCAATGAGGACATCATGATTTCATGAGAAATTAAAGTTGTATTTTGGAATGCAGAGTACTCATGCATATATACTTTTTACTGCTGAAGTGCTAATAGAATACAAAAATTACATAACTAGACCAAAATCTATGTTATGTGAAGTATTGCTTTATAATTATCTGCGATTACATAAAATCAAAGATTCATAACATGCACAACCTTGCAATTTTTTGCTCAATCAGACAATGTCATTAATCATGTTATTATCGTACACATGGCACCAACCCTTAAACAAAAATCTCAATGCGAACAGGTAGTACTGTTTACTTGAAAATTAAAGTGACTAGAAAAAATAGATCAATTAGGCACGGTTCATACAGACAAGAGTATTTTCAACAGTATTATAAAAGTTCATTCTTTGCTTCACATATAGGCCTAGTTGCGATTTGAGACGATAGTCAATGAAAAAAGATCTATACAAAAGGAAGAAGAAAGAGGAGCAGAGGATGAGGATTGGAGGGAGGATGGAAGAGGGGAGGAGGATAGCTGTAATATATATGTACACATTGTACATTTGTGCTCTGCAGTCCAGGATGAACAACATCTGCGACCAGAAGAGAGTGAAGAGAAAACAGGCAATACAAATTAAAAATAATTCATTCAAATTGAGTTATGAGATGTCTGCATTTTTCCTATCCTGACTCAATTCTGAAAATTGTTTGGTGTTTGTTTTTCTTGTTGAAAGGAAAACAGTGGCATTGTTTCATCTCATCCTGACTCCTTTTTCAACCCTTTTTCATATTGAATTTGGGAGAGGAAAAGGAACCGGTCCCTTGGGTCTATTGTGTCATCAAAACATTCCACATCCACACAATCTGACAACGTTCTGTGTTTCAAACAGGACTTCTTTTTCTAACAAAAGGCATCAATTCACAATTTAGGAAATCCGTAATGCAATAGTTTTCTCTGACAGCATTGGCATTGCCAGATCAGGGGGCCAAACACTACATTTGACAAGGGAACAAGACAAATTTTAACTGCATTTGTAATTCTGACTGGCGGTCTTGTCGATAAACATAATGAGCACCAAGGAGGTATTAGGACTAGATGCAAGATGCCAGAAACTGTGTAAAAGCAGGGGCCAGTTGCTTGTTTTGGGCCACTGCATACATTGGACCAAACATATCTTTAATCTGAGTGCTGAACTGCTAATACGAAAAGCCCATTCTATTAATATCTTCACAAATCACAACTTTCAAATTGGTATATGTTATAATGCTGCTAAAAATAAGGGAAAGAGGCAATGTTCTGTCCCCTCCCCCCCACCATTACAATTACAGTGGCCTTTGGTGTCGCAATGTATTCTTTGACCCATGTCAAACTCTGAGTAGAACAAGACAACCATATTTTTCAGATACACTGATTCCAATGTAATGGTAATAAAATGCATTACTCCCAGATGTAGCTTGGTCAAAGACGTTTTTCATTAATTGACCCAATGACAATGAGCAAAAGAACTGTTTTACTTTAATTCAAGCAGTACTGTAACTGGTCCAGTTGTAGCAACGCTCTCCCACGATCCTAGAATGCAACGGGAGAATACATGTCTTTGGCCATAATACACTTCTCCTTTGCAGACAAGTAATGATCATATCAGAATACTTCATTGCCAGGGGAGTATTACTGTAGCACATTATACATCTTTGTATAATATTTGCGGCATATTCATGAAATACTCTGGCATATATGCACCACCCATACATGCATTTGATCAGACTCTCCTATTGGATTCCTGCCATAACCCCCAAGAGAGAGATGAAATTTATCAAATAATGCTCTGCTTCAAAGATACTAAGACTCTTCTTTGTCCTCAAGGAATCAAGTCAGCTTATGTGGCCAAGGAGGCATTGATGAACCAATATGTACAAGCACAAGGAATTGAAGGAAAGACATATAGAGATTAATAGATATGCAGACGATTCTCAATTTGCTCATTGGTGACATAAAGAATGTTGAAGTTTGTTTTCCGCTTAATTTGTCCAAAACCTATTCATTGTTACCTCCTTAAGCTTTATTGTAATTGTCAATATTGATTTTATCACTCTTTTTTTCCAGCATGATGTGGCTTCCCAACTTAATAAAGTAAAAATAGGCATGCAGTGCAATTATGACCTCAGCAAGAACATTTTCATTTCTTGGGATCAAAATTGAAACCCAGCAATTATATATCAAGTGCAGGGAACACCGGACACATAAACACTAGGGGAGACCGGGGTTGAATCGCGGGGTTAGTTGAAACTTGGCCTAATATCAGCTTTATTTAAAATTTTTGGCCAAACTGCTACTTTTGGTAGATACCCTGTTTATTGGCACATGTTATGATACCTTTATTCATTCAAAATTTCAAAATGCTAATTCAAAAAAGTTTGTTTTTTGGGTGCTGTAGTAACTTGTTTGCTCAGTCTTCAAGGGGGGTATTGTATAGCTATGATTTGGTGAACTAACGTTATTTCTAAATAAGCAAAACCATGCCTAGTTCACACCCAGAAGCTTTTTGTTGTTTGACTTTGATAAGACTGCAAAATCAGACAACATTGTGTTCCAGGTGTGATGGGGTTAGTTGAATCATGCATGGTGGCGTTGGCCGTAACATAGATTTCAAGTGTTCAAATTGCCTTGCAAGTCATTGTTAGTTGGAGTTACTGCAGTTTAGAACTATCACAGTGCATGTTTGCATTCCTGAGCGGGAAATACTGAAAAACCAGCTTTTTTGCCCAAAACAGACAAAAAATTAGTATATTACAGTATACAATTTCTTTTCAAATGAGTGTTGTACTGAAGCTGGTGATCATCATACGGATATCAGTTATGCAAAGGATACTCCTTTTATAAGAAGTTGTCTCCAAATTTTTATGGCGCTTCAACTAACCATGGGGTCGGGGTTAGTTGAATCAAAATTTTTTCTGGAAGTTTGTGTCTGTGACACAAATTTCAATAATTATTTACAATATCTCTTGGGCTGATCATTGAGTTAAACACACTCACTATCACATGCTAAAATTTGGTGTGAATATCTTGTACCGTTTGCTCTCCAGAGCAAAAATAAAAATGAGTGTGCCAACTAACCCCGGTCTCCCCTACATGTCTTTCTCCTTCGTTAGACTTCCCAAGAAACCCTTTTGTGTTAAAGAGATTTAAAATATTTTATGAATCCCTCGGGAGGTCATCTGACATTGTAAATTCAATCTCAAAAGTCAGTGTCTGTGAGTTCTTTTTTAAAAAAGAGCATATTTAATATTGGTCATACTTGTGCAGTGGGCCACTGCAATAGGAATGAGAGCAAACCAGGAAGCTTGGGTGATTGTTTGATTGTCTGGCTAGGGTAGGATGAACAGCTGAGCCAAGGCTGGGGTGTTCTCAAATCGAATTTTGGCTTTGCTTGTTCACATCTCATTGCATTTTTGCTGTACCTATGGGACTGAAACTTGCAGCCTTTTTGTGTTGGTTCTAGCCTTTGAGGGATGCCCATGCCATCAGGAGGACCACACAGCAAGACCAAGTGTAAAAAGACTTACCAGAAAGACCATAGTGGCAGACCCCCAAAAAAACTCTTGCTTCATTCTTTCCTGGAATCTCTACAATATTGTTTATGAAATTAATTTAATAATTGTAAAGGCTTATCCATTTTTCGCAGTATTTCTAAAATTCAAAAAGCCTGTGAATATGCTGGGTGACCATTTTAAGATATGATTCTGGGGCAGGATACCCAGACCTTCAAAAAGTTCAAAAAGTATGACTAAAGTCATAGCAACAAATATTATCACAAACACATGCATTTTTTATTAGAAATCTGCATATAAAATAACACATTTTCCGACACTCGTGATCTCATAATCTCTGACAATACAGATCAATAGAAGTATGTCTGGAGTCATCCCAGTCCAATTTGCCAGATTCCTGGGTGGCACACTCTGCATTGCCCTTGGTGCCCCCAAGAAAACCGGAGGGATAAAAACTGCATAACCTTGTGCATTATTCCATTGGCTACATAATGCATATATATATATAGTAAAGGTTGGACTTTCATGTGCCTTTTGGAAATTATGTTGTTATGTCTCATGTACTCTCATGTGTAAATGTGGTCAAACACCTTTCTAGCTTTTACTTATGGTGATTTTTTATGATGTTCAATTGAAGAGCTACTGTTGCAGGCTCATTTTAGCACCTTGCTATTAATTCCTATCATTTAGTTCTTGAGAGAGCTGCAAAGTTAAAATAATCAGTTACTTCTTATGTGCATTGTCCTGTGCTTCAACATAAAAAGGTAAAGTAACATACGATTGATTCCTGTTGCCAGCAATGTCTAAAAGTAAAATGAGAAGATTCAAATTTTGAGTTAAAAATTATGTCAATATTCTTTCATGTGACACTCTCTTTCCATATGCCTATCTATGTTATATATCAATCTGCAATGTATGTATCCATGCATTGACTAACAATGAATCTACATGTATAATCTTTTTCAACCATCTCACTTTTATTCTTATATAGCATCCCACTAGTCTCCAAGCCCCTGGATAGTTCGGTACGTAATATATAGGTCCACACAAGCAAGTCATGTAAAGCTCTGTCACACAGTAAGATGCCAGTCTGAAATTCACCATGAGATTAATAACAAGGGAAGAGGAAGCAAAGCTTTGTTAGCAATTATAAGGAGCATGGAAGGAACATCAAAAGTTGAGCAGCCTGTCATTAACATGAATGATACTAGACCGCTGTGTGTTTAAGAAACTGGAATTAGCCGCAGCTCCGAGCCGGTCTTTCAAGTGCTACCCTGTGATTATTTCACATCGATTTTCACAGAAACTTCACCACTCACAGCCCTGGTTAATATGCAGTCCCTTGCCCAAGATGTGTGCCCAATGTCATCTGTTCGGAGGGTAATAATATCGAACACGTTCCTGGAAGACACCCAAATTTAAGGCTTTTGATTGGTGGGGCTTTTGAGGTTCATCTCAAGATGTGGCGCTGACGTGCCTTTCATAACTCATCAGCCTTTTTAATGCATCTGTCTCTTCTTGCAATATCAATAACAATTTAACTCATAGTCAGGCTCTATCTATCTTTCTGTCATCAGGTAAATTACAGCCGAGGATATGCAAGTGATCTTTTATCCCATGTTATTCAGCGAAGATACTGATACAAGGGCCAGACAGTTTATCATCATTTTCATAGCTGTGTGTTTTTCTGAAAACTTCATTTTGCAGTTAAACTGTGACATCAGAGGGTATCGGTGAATGTGATTGGTCTAATCTTCAACCTGTGACACTCAGTTTAGAGTTTGACATCACAGTTTTTGACAAAGGATTCTAAAACTGTCAGGCACTGTTATTTTTTTAGTTCAACCGCAACAAACAACTTCTGTCTAAGCCGAGTGTTGCACCTCACCAGAAGAGTCTCAACATGCTCAATGTTTTCCAAACAAAGTGTGTTATTGTTTTTCACAAGACACTTGTCATAAAAATTTCAAATAAATTTTGTTGTCAGTCATTGTTAGGGGCAACCGTGGGGGGCTTGGAGTTTTCCACAATGGAAAAATTTTTTTTTTCAGGACAACGGCAGCAGTAATTATTTATTACGATTTAATTCAAGACTGCCCGGAAAGAATTTATTTTGAACAAAAAGGTAGTTATTTCACTAAAATTGAGAAAGAAATTATTTATTTAAAAGAACTCAAACTCTCCCCCCCCCTCGATAATAAATGGTTTCCTTCAAGGATAAGCAGTCTGTTTGATTCAATTGCAGTTCATTGAAGCATTTGTCAACCAGTTCATTTATCAAAGATAAACATAAACTAGACATCAATATTACTGGTGAACCAGTAATGAGCATTCACCATAAAAAAGGATTTACTTGATTATCAACTTGACTTTAATTCTTCATATTGACTTTTATATTGACACTTGAATTGACTTCATTTTGACATTCATATTGACATTCCTATTGACGTTATTCATATTGACATTTATATCAATATTCATATTGACATTCACTGACATTCATTTGATCCTGATAACAATTGAGAGTGATGACACTGATAGTGACACTGATGACACTGATATCTACATTAATATTGACATTCATTTTGACATTCATTAATTTTGACATTCGTGTTGATATTCATGTTGACATTCATATATATTGACATTCATATTGACATTCATATGGACATTCATATTGACATTCATATTGAATTCATAATGGCATTCATATTGAATTCATATTGACCTTAATTTATTCTTTAATTCAGTCTATTCTGCACTTATCTCATTTCTTCATTTTTCCTGTCTTTGACTGGTGATGACCTTGACAATTGATGAACTTCTTCACAAGGTCAAATATACTTTAGATCATTCAAGTTACTCTTGATTGGAAATGATAGACCACAATTGAACAACCTTGCTTGAAAATGTTGTGAAATGTACCTACTGTGCCTTTTCATTCACTTTCTGTGACCTTGACCTTGATGTCAAGGTCATGGATGTTTAATGAAAATATTCCTCTACCACAGGGCTATATATGTTCCAAGTTTCATTGAGTTGTCTTCATTCAAAGCAAAGTTAAAAAGTATTTTCACTTTTGGGCAAAATATTCTAATTTTGAAAGTCGAATATCTCAGTAACCCCTTGCATGATTTTCACCACACTTCTTGCTGCATTGGCCCATACTATAGAGCACCTTTTGCTATAATTTCATGAAAGTGCTGGTTGTAGTTTTCTCAAAACCGTGCGCAAACTGGTTTTCATTAAAAGGGGTTAAGGTAATTACCCCTTTTTGAAAATGATCAATTTCATGGCTGATATTTGTTCAATAGGGGTCTACTAACTCAACACTGAAGACCAGGTGTCTCTATCTTTATTAGTTCAGGAGATAGACCTCCAAAATCAGTGACTTTGAGGTGACCTGTGACCTTGAAAAATAGGTCAAGGTCAAAAATATTTTGGGAAATTAATCTACTCATCAAGGACTATCTATACACTAACTTTCATGTTGAAATTCCAAAAAAAAAGGGAAGAAAAATAATAATAATAATAATAACTAGACATCAATATTACTGGTGAACCAGTAATGAGCATTCACCATAAAAAAGGATTTACTTGATTATCAACTTGACTTTAATTCTTCATATTGACTTTTATATTGACACTTGAATTGACTTCATTTTGACATTCATATTGACATTGCTAATTGACATTTATATCAATATTCATATTGACATTCACTGACATTCATTTGACCCTGATATCAATTGAGAGTGATGACACTGATAGTGACACTGATGACACTGATATCTACACTAATATTGACATTAATTTTGACATTCATTAATTTTGACATTCATGTTGATATTCATGTTGACATTCATATATATTGACATTCATATTGACATTCATATGGACATTCATATTGCCATTCATATTGAATTCATAATGGCATTCATATTGACTTCATATTGACCTTAATTTATTCCTTATTTCATTCTATTCTGCACTTATCTCATTTCTTCATTTTTCCTGTCTTTGACTGGTGATGACCTTGACAATTGATGAACTTCTTCACAAGGTCAAATATACTTTAGATAATTAAAGTTACTCTTGATTGGAAATGAGAGACCACAATTGAACAACCTTGCTTGAAAAAGTTGTGAAATGTACCTACCGTGCCTTTTCATTCACTTTCTGTGACCTTGACCTTGATGTCAAGGTCATGGATGTTTAATGAAAATATTCCTCTACCACAGGGCTATATATGTTCCAAGTTTCATTGAGTTGTCTTCATTCAAAGCAAAGTTAGAAAATATTTTCACTTTTGGGCAAAATATTCTAATTTTGAAAGTCGAATATCTCAGTAACCTATTGCATGATTTTCACCACATTTCTTGCTGCACTGGCCCATGCTATAGAGCACCTTTTGCTATAATTTCATGAAAGTGCTGGTTGTAGTTTTCTCAAAACCGTGCGCAAACTGGTTTTCATTAAAAGGGGTGAGGGCAATTACCCCTTTTCGAAAATGATCAATTTCATGGCTGATATTTGTTCAATAGGGGTCTACTAACTTAACACTGAAGACCAGGTGTCTCTATCTTTATTAGTTCAGGAGATAGACCTCCAAAATCAGTGACTTTGAGGTGACCTGTGACCTTGAAAAATAGGTCAAGGTCAAAAATATTTTGGGAAATCAATCTACTCATCAAGGACTATCTATACACTAATTTTCATGTTGAAATTCCAAAAAAAAAGGGAAGAAAAATAATAATAATACGACCAAAATCAATACCATTCACCATAGTGATGGTGAATGCTAACTAGACATCAATATTACTGGTGAACCAGTAATGAGCATTCACCATAAAAAAGGATTTACTTGATTATCAACTTGACTTTAATTCTTCATATTGACTTTTATATTGACACTTGAATTGACTTCATTTTGACATTCATATTGACATTCCTATTGACATTATTCATATTGACATTTATATCAATATTCATATTGACATTCACTGACATTCATTTGACCCTGATATCAATTGACAGTGATGACACTGATAGTGACAGTGATGACACTGATATCTACACTAATATTGACATTCATTTTGACATTCATTAATTTTGACATTCATGTTGATATTCATGTTGACATTCATATATATTGACATTCATATTGACATTCATATGGACATTCATATTGACATTCATATTGACATTCATATTGAATTCATAATGGCATTCATATTGACTTCATATTGACCTTAATTTATTCTTTAATTCATTCTATTCTGCACTTATCTCATTTCTTCATTTTTCCTGTCTTTGACTGGTGATGACCTTGACAATTGATGAACTTCTTCACAAGGTCAAATATACTTTAGATCATTCAAGTTACTCTTGATTGGAAATGATAGACCACACTTGAACAACCTTGCTTGAAAAAGTTGTGAAATGTACCTACCGTGCCTTTTCATTCACTTTCTGTGACCTTGACCTTGATGTCAAGGTCATGGATGTTTAATGAAAATATTCCTCTACCACAGGGCTATATATGTTCCAAGTTTCATTGAGTTGTCTTCATTCAAAGCAAAGTTAAAAAATATTTTCACTTTTGGGCAAAATATTCTAATTTTGAAAGTCGAATATCTCAGTAACCCCTTGCATGATTTTCACCACACTTCTCACTGCATTGGCCCATACTATAGAGCACCTTTTTCTATAATTTCATGAAAGTGCTGCTTGTAGTTTTCTCAAAACCGTGCGCAAACTGGTTTTTATTAAAAGGGGTTAAGGTAATTACCCCTTTTTGAAAATGATCAATTTCATGGCTGATATTTGTTCAATAGGGGTATACTAACTCAACACTGAAGACCAGGTGTCTCTATCTTTATTAGTTCAGGAGATAGACCTCCAAAATCAGTGACTTTGAGGTGACCTGTGACCTTGAAAAATAGGTCAAGGTCAAAAATATTTTGGGAAATTAATCTACTCATCTAGGACTATCTATACACTAACTTTCATGATGAAATTCCAAAAAAAAAGGGAAGAAAAATAATAATAATACGACCAAAATCAATACCATTCACCATAGTGATGGTGAATGCTAATAATCCATGTTTCAATGCATGTAGTCAGTTTCTCGAAATTTGTGCTTGCGATATACAAAGTTATGCAAATAAATCTGTGACATCACAGTTTTGGGATAATGCAAAGTACAAAGTTGAAAAACACACAGCTATGAAAACGATAATAACGTCTCATGTATCAGTGCCTGTGATGGGGCAGCTTGCTTTATCCAATACTCATGAGTCACAATGTTAAAGCATATGGATGATTACACATGCTTTATGGTCAAAATAGGAGGTAGTTAGGTTTTCACACCTACAGTGGCAAGGAGTGTTAGCTGAAAGGAGATTTGGGGAGGAGAGGGCAATATAGGTAAACAGAGGACTTCTGACAGCAAATGTTCTTTATTTTGGGTCGTGCTGTATTATCCTTTCATAATGCAGCCTTCTAAAAAGGCCATTTATAAAACCTCATTAGGGTTGATTTCTGCGATGACAGAATGACAGACAAAGCAAAATCCTCAACTTGTCAAACATTTGCCCCGTGTTCCCTGATGTAATTACTATGATTGTTACATATTTGTATACTGAATAACACAGAAAAATTATACCGATCTGTGCTATTCGTGTCCAGCAAAAACAATATGATTAACGCAATGTACAAAACCATGCTCGCCCTTGTGAAATATGTATGACGTAGCCAACAGAATAATGCACAAGGTTATGCAGTTTTTATCCCTCAAGTTCTCTTGGGGGCACCAAGGGCAATGCAGACTGCACCACCCAGGAATCTGGCAAATTGGACTGGGATGACTCCAGACATACTTCTATTGATCTGCGTTGCCAGAGATTATGAGATCACCTGTGTCAGAAATTGTTTTAGTCTATATATATGCAAATTTAAAATAAATGATTTATATTAGTTAAAGGTCTAGGTATCCTCTCTTGGAATCATTCATTGAAATTGTCAGCCACTGTTACATATAATTATATAGGCCTATATTACTTTCATACAAGCAATACTGTGGAGATTCCAGCAAACAGTTCTCAGTGAAGTAACAGAGCAAGGACTGTCGAAGGAGGCGTTTTACGACTGCATACATAATGCCATGTGATGAAAAGAGTCAATATTAGGAGGCCAATTATGTAGACTGGGGTCTGCCAATGTGACCTTTTTGGCTGGCCTTTCTGGAAAGGGTTTTTAACTTGGTCTTGCTATGTGGTCCTGTTGAAGGCCTGCACTTCTCACAAAGACTAGAACCAACACCAAAAGGTACAGAAGGAAACGCAATGAGATGTGAACAAGCAAAGCCAAAATTCGATTTGAGAACACCCCAACCTTGGCTCAGCTGTTCATTCTACGCTGGCCAGACAATCAAACAATCACCTCTGCTCCCTAGTTTACACACATTCCTACAGCTGTGGGCCTGTGTGCATTGTGCAAGTTTGATCAATGTTTAAAAGATTGAATTTACATTGTCAGATGACCTCCCAAGAGATTCTTAGATTAAGAAAAGTAATTTAATTCAACACAAAAGGCTATCTTGGAGGTTCGATGAGGAATGTAGATGTTTGATTTCAAGCCAGAAGGTTCTTTTGATTGTTGAAAGGATTCCTCAGTCTAAATATTCAATAAGTGTACATGTATTCTATTTACATCCCCTTGATGTATAATCGTTGGGTTTTAAGTTAAATCCCAAGAAATGAACATTGTCCTTGCTTTGGTGTAAGTTGCACTATATGCCAAATTTTTTCTTTTCAAGTTTGGAAGCCACATCATGCTGAAATCACAAGGTTGATAAAAAATATGTCACAATTGAGCATTGTACATATCTCTATATATCTCCATATCTTTCCTTCAATTCCTTGTGCTTGTACATATTGGTTCATCAATGCCTCCTTGGCCACATAAGCTGACTTGATTCCTTGAGGACTCCGAAGAGTCTTGGTATCTTTGAAGCAGAGCATTATTTGATAAATTCATCCTCTCTTGGTTATGGGAGGAATCCAATAGGTCTAGACTGGTCAAATGCATGTATGGGTGGTGCATATATGCCAGAATATGCCAAGAATATGCCACAATGATGCATAAATGTGCTACAGTAATACTCCCCTGGCAATGAAGTATTCTGATATGATCATTGCTTGTCTCCGATGAAGAAGTGTATGGTTGCCAAAGACATGTATTCTCCCCTTGCATTCTATGATTGTCGGAGAGCATTGCTACAACTGGACCAGTTACAGTACTGCTTGAATTTAAAGTGAAACAGATGTTTTACACTTTGTCATTAGGTCAATTGATGCAGAAAGTCTATGACCTAATTTCATGTTGGAGCATGGAACTTCATTCAATGGTGTGGAAATGTATTGCGACATGAGGAAAGATAAATTAGGAATATATAAGAAAATGGTTGTCTTGCTCTACTCAGAGTTTCATATGGGTCAAAGAATAGATAGCGACACCAAAGGCCACTGATGATTGTTTTCTTGAAGAGAAAGCTTGAGACAATGTTTTTCTTGAAAACTACAGGCATAGGCGTACGGGACGCGCAATTTTTGGGGGGGCGAGCGACGTTTGCCCTAATTTCACGATCTAAATTTAATACCATTTCAAATGAAATAGCTTGGAAATCACTAATTTTCAATAATTTTCACCTAATCATCTGCCCAAATGTTTTAGCCTTTTTGCCCGAATCTTACTGTTTCCCAAACTTTTGGGGGGGCGACCGCCCCCCCTGCCCCCCCCTCCCATACGCCTATGACTAGAGCACATGTGTATAATGATTTTCATGGCACTAAATTTAATAGATGTTACATATTTCGGAATGGTGCAATGTATGCAGTGGTCCAACCCAAGCAACTGGCTCCTACTTTTATGCAGTTTCTGGCATCTTGCATATAATCCTAATACTCCCTTGGTGCTCATAATGTATTTTTGTTTTGCTTCCTGGAGTTTTATCCAGTACCACAACTGCTTGGAAAGACAACATGTCTACTGAGTATTTCTATAAGTTAAGATATGCATTCTGAGAATTTGCGGCTCAATGCATTGTACGAGGGGTTTTCCATAAGTTCTGTCCAACTAGTCATAACTTTTGCTAGATTTGATGGAGAAACATGATATTTGGGTCAGATAATATTGACGTAATTTGCAAATAACTCCAGAAAAATCAGATTAAAAAATAAAAATAAATGCTTAATCTGTTGCCATGGAAACCAGAAGTCATGAAATGTGGCCCAAACTTTGTAGATCTTACTTAAAACGAACTGAACAGCTGCTTGCATTATCTGTGTCTTGACATAGCGAATTGAAGTATATTCTTAATTTTTTTCATGAAATATAATCAGTTAATTGTAAAATCATTAATAACAATGGAAACTGGTATTTTTGTTACATCTCAGTTACTTTACCATCACTCATGCAGTTTCTCAGTTTTTACGAGATGAGCAATTTTTTTGATATGGATGACATCATATGTACCTGTTACATTTTTTTCATTTTAATTGGATAAAACTAGCAGAGAGTGTAAGAACCTTTTATCATACATACAAGGAAGACAGTATGAGTGACAGAACCAATTAAAAATTGTACAAACTTTTTCTGAATGAAGAGAAGACACAATGGAAAAACTTAAGAAAAAACACTGGAAAATTCAAAAACTGACCTTAATATGAAGACTGAGGTATCATACTTAGAAATGGATAGAAAGTACGAGGAAACATATTTACAAGTCCCAGTCATTATTTTGGAATTTGTGAAATGACTATGAATGTTTTGGAAAAATTATTTTCTATATCTCTTGTAATAATTACATATTTTATACGATATGTCAAGTATGTGTCTGTTAACAAGCTCTCGGTCACATTTCATGACTTTTGGTTTCCGTAGCAACAAATCAAAAATTTATTTTTACTTCTATGATCTGGTTTTTTGGGGATCATTTGCAAATTATCTCAATATCAACTGACCCAAATATCATTTTTATATTTAAAATCTAGCAAAAGTTGTGAAAGGTTGGACAGAACTTATGGAAAACCCATCGCAAAGGACAAAAAGTCTGCGAAACACCAACTGTGATCTAAATATGAGGAATAGGAGGCATCAATTTTTTTAAGGGATATGAGGTTATGGGAAATGTACTCAGTGTCAAGTTCATTATTACAAGAATTTGTGAAATGTTAGGGATTATTTCTACCATGTTTCTTGTCCTGCAACCCAGGTGAAAATAACATTTTTTGACAAGATATAATGAATGTGTGTCCCTAATAGTGCCCTGGGCCGCATTTCATGACTTTTGGATTCCATGACAACAAATTATCCATTTATTTTTGTTTCTATGATCTGATTTTTTCAGGATCATTTGCAAACTACTTCAATATTATCTGATCCAAATATCATGTTTCTGTGTTAAATATTGCAAAAGTTATGGCAAGTTGGACAGAACTTTTGGAAAACCCCTCGTATTATACAATACACATATGATTGGCAACTGAAGATATCAGCCAAAACCACCAGTCAGAATTACTGATCCAGTTATAAAAAAATGGTTGTAGTGCAGAAGATTTCATATACTCGCATCGAATGTAGTGTTTGGCTCCCTGATCTGGCAATGCAAATGCTGTCAGAGAAAGCTATTGCATTAAGGATTTCCAAAATTGTGAATTGATGCTTTTCGTTAGAAGAAGAAGTCCTGCTCGAAACACAGAACGTTGTCCGATTGTGAATGTGGAATGTTTTGATGACAGAATAGACCCAAGGGAGCGGTTCCTTTTCCTCTCCCAAAGTCAATATGAAAAAGAGTGGAAAAAGAAATGAAATGAGATGAAACAATGCTACTGTTTTCTGTTAAACATGAAACAAGAAAAAACAAACAGCAAACAATTTCCAGAATTGAGTCGAATAAGGAAAAATGCAGACATCTCATAACTCAACTTGAATGAATTTTTGTGAGTTTGCATTGCCTGTTTTCTCTTCAATCTCTTCTGGTCTCAGATGTTGTTCATCCTGGACTGCAGAGCACAAATGTACAATGTGTACATATATATTACAGCTGTCCTCTTCCCCTCCACCCTCCTCCATCCTCCCGCCTCATTTCTTGATTTCCTTTCTGATTCCCTTTGCATCCCTCTTTTCATTGACTAACTTCTCAATTCACAACTAGGCCAAAGTAAAAAAAAACCCACTTTCATAACAAAGTTTAAAATACTTTGTGTGTAATTTATCTATATTTCTAATCACTTTTGTTTTTACCTTCAGCGAACGAAGTTCGAAGAAGGTATTGTAATCACTAGGGTAAACATAGGCTGTGTAGCAGCAAACCTTCAGCGAAAAAACAACATTTTAAAAGGACACCATTACACCATAAAAGTGATGTGAACCACATTGCATGTAATATTTGCAATAGTGGCCTGATCTTGGTCTGAAATTATCTGTATGCCCCGCCATATACCACCTGCATGCCAGGGTATGTGGAACGATGGAAAGACCTTACTAGATCAATATACACATAATATGGACCAGTTTCATGCATAAACATGGAATCAGTTGTGAGGTATCAGGTATGGGTCAGAATATTTCAAAAAGTAACTATGAAGCAGACCAACAATGGGCACTAAAATATTATATAGGGAATGTCTATAAACTTTCTATAAACTATATCTATAAACTCTTCATCTATGGACATTCCACGATGGCCAACTTTGGCCTGGAAACAAAAGAATATAATTTTAATATTTTTTGTCAATATTTCGAGATGTATAGAACATCCATTAATCACACCCGCAAAAGACACAAATTTATCTATTAAGTGACATGTGTAACAAATTTCATCAATGTACCTGCAATTGTGACCAAGTTTTGGCCCGAAATGAAAAAAAAAAAAACAACATTTTTCTCAATATTTCAAAAAGTATAGAATATCAATCAATCAGACCATGAAAAGGCACAACTAGACAATATAGGCTACATGTGTGAAAAATTTTATCTTTGTACATGTAACAGAGTCCTAGCCCGGAAAAGAAAAGAAAAATTTTTTTTAAATATTTTTGTCAATATTTCAAAAAGTACAAAATGTCCATCCATGAGACCATCAAAAGGCACAACTAGACCATACAGGCTACATGTGTACCAAATTTCATCCGTGTGCATGCAATACGGACCGAGTCCTAGCCCGGAAACAAAAAAAAAAAATTTTTTTTTTATTTTTCTCAATATTTCAAAAATTACAAAAGTTCCATCAATCAGACCATCAAAAGGCACAACTAGACCATACAGGCTACATGTGTACCAAATTTCATCAATGTACATTCAATAGGGGCTGAGTACTGGCCCGGAAACTATCTATCCGCCTGCCGCCCGGACCGCTCGGACGCCCAACCGCCTGCCCGGCAGACGGACAACTTTTGATCAAAGTGATAACAATACCTTCTTCGAACTTCGTTCGCTGAAGGTAAAAATGTTGTCCGTCCGCCGGGCGGCGGGCGGATAGATCGTTTCCGGGCCAGCACTCGGCCTCTATTGAGTGTAAATTATTTTTGTTCGTTTTCGGGCCGAAACTCAGTCACTATTGCCTGTGCAAGGATGAAATTAGGTACAGATGTGCCCTGTATGGTCCAGTTGTGCCTTTTGATGGTCTCATTGATAGATATTTTATACTTTTTGTAAAAATGAGGAAAAATAGAAAAATATGTATTTTTTGGTTTTCGGGCTAAGACTCGGTCACTATTGCATGTAAATGGATAAAGTTTGGTACACATATGGCCCATATGGTCTAGTTGTGCCCTTTGAAAGGTCTGATGGAAAATATTAAATGATTTTTTGAAATATTGGGAAAAAATATTTTTGTTTTTGGTCCAAGACTTGGTCACTATTGCCTGCACATGGATAAAGTTTGGTACACATATGATTGATATGGTCTACTTGTGCCTTTTCATGTTCTGACTGATACATATTCTATACTTTTTGAAATATTGAGAAAAAATATTAAAAATACTTTTTTTCTTATTGGAGCCAAAACATGCCCGCTATTGCATATACAGCAATGAAATTTCCAACACATATCACTTATACAATGCAGCAGTGCTTTTTTATGTGCATTTAACACTTTTTGAATGATTGGAAAAACTTAAAAAAAATATAACAGCTTTATTATATTTCAAAACCTAAACTTTGTACATGCATAAAACTGTACCATAATATGAATTATTTAGTCTGATAGACCTTTCCCTCCTTTTACAAACCAATGGGCAGATGGCAGGGCAGCAGGCAAATAAAGATAATAGAAGACCATTACTCTACCACTATTGCATACCTATAATATATGCAATTTGGTAAGCACACCTATTTTATGGTGTAATTGTAATCTTCTAAAGGTGTTATTCGCTGAAGGTTTGCTGCTGCGCAGCCTATTTTTTTGAGTTTTAGAACTGTTTGCTTGCATTGGGATTTATTTTTATGGGTTGGTACCATTTATGATAAAAACATGATTAATGAAATTTTGATATTGTGCAAAATATCGCAAGGTTGTGCATGTTATGAATCTTTGATTTCTTGTAATTGCTGATAATCATAAAGCAATATGTCACACTACAGAGATTTTGGTCAAGTTGTGTCATTTTTGAATTCAACGCAAGCATGACAGCGATAAAATAGATATCCAAGTGTACTCTGCAGTTCAAAATTCAACTTTAATTTCTCATGAAATCATTATGTCCTCATTACTAATAAACGTACTGAGTGTGACTTCAATGTAAACAATGTAAGTAAGTAATATGTGCAATAAAGATAGATAGACAGATAGATATATCGATCTTTTGCTGCAATGGTTTTATTAAGTAAAATTAGTTTTAACAGAGATATGGTCCTCAAAATGGTTGTCATTTGTGCAGTTACATTTTGCTCAGCCCACCATGTGACCAAGCATAAGGGGTCAAAGTTTGTCATTTTTAAGAAAAAGTAAAATGGAGATGTTTCTATATTGATGATCAAGATTGTATATATTGCAAACCAAACCAGCATTATAATACAATTAATTTCACTTCATACATTCTTCCTCAGAATGAGTTATACTACAGAGATAGTGTGCATGTGTGGTCCTCATGTTTGGCAGACCTCAGTGTTTGAAGGCCTCCACATAAATTGCTTGTTCATTAACTGCAAATTGCCAATAATGACGAAACTGCTGCTGGAGGGACCTCAAACGTGTGCTCCATTTTAAGGGAGGAGATGTCGCTGAAACGAAGAAAGGAGAAATGGAGAAGAAAAATGAATGAAAGGAAGAGCGCAATTGAAGAAGGAAGTAAATATCGAAGAAAAGGGATGACTGGAACATACAACAACGGAGGGGTGTCATGGAAGGAGATAGAAAGGAAGGATGCAATGTAAGAAGGAAAATAATTCAGTGAAGGAAAAGGATGATTGGAACAAAGAACAAAGGAGGAGATTTCCCTGAAATGAAGAAAGGAGAAATGAAGTGGAAAAATAAAAGAAAAAAAGAAAAGATTTGGAAATGTAAGAAATTGTAAGATTTAGGAAGAAACAATTAAACAATGAAAAGAAATGATGAAGGAAAAGGATGATTGGAATGAAGAATAAAAGAAATTGGAAGACTTAAAAGTGAATAAAATGGAAAAAATGCAAAAGAAGAACGGTTCAGGAATGCAATGGAAGAATAAAGAGGAAGAATGCGTTTGAAAGAAAAGAGATAACAAGTTATGACAAGTTATGTTAGATATGTCAAAGCTACAAAATTATTCTCCGCATTACTGAATAGCCTTAGTAGAAACTTGTCTGTGTCAAATTAAAAGATCACTGCTGATAGTGATACTCAAAAGTCATTACAGCGTAATTGCTCTATCCTGTCAGATGACATGTCAAAATTACATAATAATGAAATCATTAAATTTATGATGAGTCACTGATGACATGACAACACTTTAGAAGATAGCACCATTGTGAGCTTCTGATAGCCATGTAATCTTTTCATCAAAGCTGCTTCCCTGTTTTTTCTCTCTTGTTTTTGCTACTTCTTTATAGTTTGCCAGTCTTCCAATTAGAGATGGCGCATTTTTGCTTGGCAAAAAGTTTTGGAACTAAGCCAGTTATTAAAGCAAAGATTGCTGGAAGTGCTGTGAGACAAGCACATGTGAAATTATGACGTAATATTGCTTCACAGACGAGCTTTGTCATTGTTCTGGCTGGTAGGCCTGTAAGCTTTAAACCTGTGGTGCCAGTAACTGATTCAGATGGGGGGAGAGGGGGGGGGGGTGATTTGTTGCGTGCCGCTGTAATGGAGGTATCAAGGATAATAATGGAAATAAGTCAATGACTTTCCTAAACTATTCTGTGCATGTTGGCCAATACTTACATTTGTCAAATAGACAAATGAAAAGGTTGTTGTGATTCAAAAAATGGTCTGAAAAACATGATCAGCCTGATCAGTTTAGCTTTTAATTAGTGCTATTGACTTTTCCTGTAATGTCATTCTCAAACAGCTTGAGACAGACAGGCAGCCAAATGCTTGTACTTCCTGGTTCAAACAAGTGCTACAGATATGAGATAGGCTTGGCATCCTTGTCAAAAAGCAACATGTCAATAATTGCAAGTACAGCCATGCTCACACTGGAACAAGGAAACAGTTTGCACCAAATGATGCTTGTGCAATTAGCAAGGTAACAGTTCCCAGCAGCCTATGACGTCATCTGATGGAACACGATCTATCTGTGACGTCATAACTCCATCAAGGTCTGTCAGGAAATGGCAAGGATAACATTTCTCTCTTTTCTGTCCAATGAAGTTGTGAGTTGATTTTCTCATGTAATTGCAATGGTTGTCTGTCCGTTGCATTGTTTTCTGAGGGGAAAGCGTAAAATAATAAAATAATGAATTGCCGGCATTGGTATTAGGCTACAGCTTGAGAGATGAATCCAAAATATTTCCAGTGGACCCAAAGCAGGCCCTTCATAAGACTGGCAAATGCAGACAAAATGCTTATCTTAAAATGCTGATGTTCAGTTTTGATCTTGTACTCTTTTCTGAGACATTGGCATCAATATGAATCATTATCTTTTTTTTAAGTACAGGACAATTGCATGGAGATTACTTTACATGGTATCTGGATGGCAGAGTCAAGATCAAGAAAACATGAACTATTCATAAGGAGCTTGCAAAGTCCAACAATACAGTAGCTCTTCGACTCAAATGTTCAAGAAATCACCATGTAAGTAAAAACAAGAAAGGCATATGCCTGTGTTTACACATAAGGGGTAACAGCATAATTTCTACAAGGCATATCAATGTGCAACCTTTGGTATATGCGTTATGTAGCCAACACAAGGTTATGCAGTTTTTATCCCTCAGGTTTTCTTGGGGGCACCAAGGGCAATGCAGAGTGCGCCACCCAGGAATCTGGCAAATTGGACTGGGATGACTCCAGACATACTTCTATTGATCTGTATTGTCAGAGATTATGAGATCGTAAATGTCAGTAATTGTTTTATTCTGTATGAAAATTTCAAATAAATGATGTATATGTGTGTTTATGATGTGTTAAAGGTCTAGGCATCCCTCCAGGCATCCTTCATTGAAACATTCAATTGGTCATCCACTGTTTCGTACATTTCATGGGCCTATTGTATTATTTTTAATATTAGCACTATTGTGGAGATTCCAGCGAACAGTTCTCAGTAAAGCAACAAAGCAAGGACTGTCGAAGGAGGCGTTTTACGACTGCATACATAATGCCATGTGATGAAAAGCGTCAATATTAGTAGGCCAATTACATAAGCTGAGGTCTGCCTCTGTGACCTTTTCGGCTAGCCTTTCTGGAATTTTTTTTTACTTTGTCTTGCTGTGTGGTCCTCCTGAAGGCCTGGGCATCTCACAAAGACTAGAACCAACACCAAAAGGTACAGAAGGAAACGCAATGAGATGTGAACAAGCAAAGCCAAAATTCGATTTCAGTAACACCCCAACCTTGGCTCAGCTGTTCATCCCACCCTGGCCAGACAATCAAACAATCACCCCAGCTCCCTGGTTTATCCTCATTCCTTTAGCAGTGGGCCAGTATGCAAGTATGATCAATGTTTGATATGCTCTTTAAAGGACACACTGACTTTGAGATTGCATTTACATTGTTGGGTGACTTCCCAAGAGATTCATAGATTTAGAAAAGTATTTTAATTCACTTGAACACAATGAGGAATGCAAATGTTTGATTTTGAGCAAGAAGGTTCTTTCTATTGTTAAAGGATTCTTTAGTCTATAAAATATTCAATAAGTTGACTCTATTTACATCCCCAGTGTGCTCTGCACTTGATGGATAATCGTTGGGTTTCGGGTTTGATCTCTGGAAATGATTGTTGAAGTTGCTGAGGTCATAGTTGCGTTCTGCGCCTAATTTGTCTTTTTTTTATATTAACCAAACAATAAAGAAGTTTTTGACAAATGAAATGAAAAACAAACTTTACCATTCTTTATGTCACCAATGACCATTGTATGTATCTCTATATCTTTCCTTCAATTCCTTGTGCTTGTACATATTGGTTCATCAATGCCTCCTTGGCCACATAAGCTGACTTGATTCCTTGAGGACTGGGAAGAGTCTTAGTATCTTTGAAGCAGAGCATTATTTGATAAATGCATCCTCTCTGAGGGTTATGGGAGGAATCCAATAGGCCCAGTCTGGTCAAATGCATGTATGGGTGGTGCATATATATGCCAGAATATGCCAAGAATATGCTGCAAATATGCCACAAAGATGCATAAATGTGCTACAGTAATACTCCCCTGGCAATGAAGTATTCTGATATGATCATTGCTTGTCTCCCATGAAGAAGTGTAATGTGTGGCCAAAGACATGTATTCTCCCCTTGCATTCTATAATCGTAAGAGAGCATTGGTACAACTGGACCAGCTACGGTACTGCTTGAATTTGAGTAAAACAGATGATGTTTTGCACTTTGTCATTGGGTCAATTGATGCGAAACGTCTTCAACCAAACTTCATGTTGGAGCATGGATTCTCATTCAAAGGCAAGAAAATGTATTGCAACATGAAGGGAGATAATGTAGGTGTATGTACCTGTATCTGAAAAAAGGGGTGTCTTGTTCTATTCAGAGGGGGGTTGGGGACTAGACCATTCCCTCTTTCCCTCACATTTAATAAGCATTATAACAAAATCTGTGCAGTGATGGTCTCAACATCAACAGTCCACAGTTGGAAATTAGGTCAAGTGGGCCCAGCTTCTTATCAATGATTTAGTTTCGTATATAAAAAAAATAACATATTCATCTTCAAAAGTGTCTTAAAAATTCAATTTTCTCCTTAATATTCCCTGTATCTATAATTTTTATGGAATACTTAATTATTAGCCTTGACAAGCTAAATTAAATTATTAACAAGTGATTCATTTAATTTCAAAACAGACAACAAGAAAACATAACAAAATTAAAGTTACATAATTATTATAAACTGATGATTATGTAACAGTGAGCAATTAATCTACATGCAAATCATGTTATTGTTTTTTATTGCTATTATGCTATTATGTAATGTCAACAATCTAACCTAGACTTAAATTTGGCAGCCTTCAGTATTGTCTGCCTTTTACCATTGAGATGATTATTGATCAATCTATCAATATTAGGCCTATTTATCTATTTAATATTTCTATCTATCTATCTATCTATCTATCTATCTATCTATCTATCTATCTATCTATTTATCTATTTATCTATTCATCTATCTATTTATCTACATTGTATCAATTATATTTTTTATCTCTATTATTCTACATTTATCTGTCCATCAACATATATGTCTTCCTAATTTTTTGAAACAGTTACATAACTGCTTTATACAATGGACATGAAATAAAAATAAAAGTTATGGTAACACTGTGAGTCCTAAAACTTTGAAGTGCTGC
The DNA here is from genome assembly GCA_026936325.1 of Platynereis dumerilii. NCBI lineage: Eukaryota > Metazoa > Annelida > Polychaeta > Phyllodocida > Nereididae > Platynereis > Platynereis dumerilii. The sequence continues at coordinate 39,204,987 of JAPTHN010000008.1, forward strand.
GCGAATTTCATGGCAGTGCTTTATGAAGAGGGTACATAGCAGTCGAATAGGGATTTCAGACTATCAATTAAGCACTCAGATTATGGAGGCAATATTTGCTGCTGATTGGACTCACTGAAATAGCCATTCCAATATATTCATACAAGTTCCTTCCCTGAACACTGATCATATTTCAGTAGCTGAATTATTGGTTATTTGAAAAGAATTAGACAATTTTTCCTAAAAAGTGCACATTATTTTGCATAAAGATTTTCATGCCACTAAATCTAATTGTTGTTAAACATTTCTAAATGGTCCAATGTATGCAGTGGTCCAACCCAACCATCTGACCCCTACTTTTATGCAGTTTCTAGCATCTTACATCTAATTCTAATACTCTCTTGGTGCTCATCATGCATTTTTCTTCTGCTTCCTGGAGTTTTATTCAGTTCCACAACTGCTGGGAAAGACTAGACGTCTACCAAGTACTTCTAAGTCAAGAGAGGTCATTTTTCAATGGTGGTGCCTGGAAAGATTGGCCCAAACCACTTGTCAGAATTAAAGATCAAGTTATAAAACTTTGGTTTTGTGGCTGAAGAATTCAGGTGTTAACTGTTGTAGTTGGCTTCCTGGTCCAACAATGCAAATGCTGCCAAACAAATTTGTTGCATTTTATTAAGAATTTCTTAAATTGTGAACTGATGCTTTTCATTAACAGAAGAAGACTTGCTCGAAACACAGATTGTTGTCTGATTGTGTGAATGTGGAATGTTTTGATGATAGAATAGACCCAAGGGAGCGGTTCCTTTTCCTCTCCCAAAGTCAATATGAAAAAGAGTGGAAAAAGAAATGAAACAATAATACTGTTTTCTGTTAAACATGAAACAAGAAAAAACAAACAGCAAACAATTTCCAGAATTGAGTAAGATTAGGAAAAATGCAGACATCTCATAACTCAACTTGAATGTAATTTTGGTGTGTTTGCTTTGCTTGTTTTCTCTTCAATTTCTTCTGGTCTTAGACTTTGTATCCTGGACTACAGAGCACACATGTACAATGTATACATATATATTACAGCTGTGCTCCTCCCCTCTCCCCTCCTCCATACTACCTCCTCATTTCTTGATTTTACTTCTTATTCCCTCTGCATCTCTTTTTTTATTGACTAACTTCTCAAAGCACAGCTAGGCCGAAGTGAAAAATGACAGAACTTTTATAATACAGTCGAAAATACTTTTGTCGGCATGTATGTACAATTGATCTATTTTAATAATCACTTTTATTTTCAAATTAAACATTACTACATGCTTACACTGCGATTTATGTTTAAGGGTTGGTGCCATTTACGATAAAAACAGGATTCATGACATTTAGAGATTGTGGAAAAATTGTGAGGTTGTGCATGTTATGAATCTTTGATTTCTTGTAACTGCTGATAATTATAAAGCCATATGTCACCCTACAGAGATTTTGGTCAAGCTGTGTGATTTTTGTATTCATCGCATGACAACCGTAATATTTATATGTAGCCTTTACCTATGTACTCTGCATTCCAAAATATTTACTAATTTCTAACGAAATCACGATGTCCTCAATACTAATAAATGTATTGAGTATTATAGGAGGAATCCAGTAGGCCCAGTCTAATGTAAATAGGTAATAAGCACAATAAAAGAGATAAATAGATAGATACATAAATTTTGCTGCTTTGGTTTTATTGAATATGGTCCTCAAAGTGGTTGACATTGTGAAGTAACTTTTTGCTCAGTCCACCACGTGTCCCAGCAGAAGTTGTCGAAGTTCATCATTTTTACAAGAAAAGTAAACTGGAGATGTTTCTATATTGATGATCAAGATTGTATATATTGCAAACCAAACCAGCATTATCCTACCATTCACTCCACTTCTTAGAATCTCCTTCAGAAAGAGTTATACTTCATTGACAGTGTGCATGTGTGGTCCTCATGTTTGGCAGACCTCAGTGTTTGAAGGCCTCCACATAAATTGCTTGTTCATTAACTGCAAATTGCCAATAATGACGAAACTGCTGCTGGAGGGACCTCAAACGTGTGCTCCATTTTAAGGGAGGAGATGTCGCTGAAACGAAGAAAGGAGAAATGGAGAGGAAAAATGAATGAAAGGAATCTTGAAACCAATGGACAAAGGAAATAGATATTGAGGGAAAGGGATGATTGGAACATAGAACAATGGAGGAGTGTCACTGAAATGAAGAAAGGAGAACTGAAGAAGAAGAGTGAATGGAAGGAGATAGAAAGGAGCATGCAAAGGAAGATTAAAAGGAAGGATGCAATTTAAGAAGGAAAACCATTTAGTGAAGGAAATAGATGACTGGACCAAAGAGGTAAGGAGGAGATGTAGAAGTGTAAAAGAAAAATTAAAGAAAAGATGGAAATTGAAAGATTTAGGAAGACGCAATGGAAGAATGAAAAGGAATTATGAAGGAAAAGGATGAAGCTGACAATTAAAAAAGGATGATTGGCAAAAGACAAAAGATGTTGGAAGACTTGAAAGTGAATAAGATTGGAAAACTGCAAAAGAAGAGTGGTTTGTAGGATTGCAATGGAAGAATGAAATTGAAGAATGCATTTGAATGAAAAGAGATGAAATGACAAGGTATTTAGGATATGTCAAAGGCACAAAATTACGATCGGCATCACTGATTAGCTTCAGCAGAAACTTGTCTTTGCCAAATAAGTTGATCAATGTTGATACTCGAAAGTCAATAAAAATGATAGCATAATTGCTCTTTTCTGTCTGATGATAATGGTGTCAAAATTACATAATAATGAAATCATTAAATTTACGATGAGTCATTCATGACAATGATGACATCACAACAAGATAGCACTCTTTGTCTGACTCTGATAACCATGTATAATCTAATCATCAAAGCTGCTTCCCGCTTTTTTCTTTTTGTCCACTTCTCTTTTGTTTGCCGGTCTTCCAATAAGAGATGGCACATTTTTTGTTGGCACAATTTTTTGGAACTAAGCCAGTTACTAAAGCAAAGATTCCGGGAAGTGTTTTGAGACAAGCACACATGAAATTATGACATAATATAGTTTCGCAGACTGGCTTTGTCATTGTTCTGTCTGGTAGGCCTGTCAGTTTTAAAATTGTGGTGCCAGTGGCTGATCCAGAGGGGCAGAGGGGTGTTAAGGTCTCATAGCCACTTGTTGTATGCCACTGTACTGGAGGTATCCACAGGGATAACTATGGAAACAAGTCAATGAATTTCCTCTACTATTCTATGTGTGCAGGCCTATACAAGTTTACATTTATCAAATAGACAAATGAAAAGGCTGTTATGACCAAATCAAATGGACTGAAAAACATGATCAGCCTGATCAGTTTAGCTTTTAATTAGTGCTTTTGACTTAATTTCCTGCCATGTCAATCTCAAAAAGCTTGAGACAGACAGGCAGCCAAGAGCTGTACTTCCTGGTTCAAACAAGTGCTACAGATATGAGATAGGCTTGGCATCCTTGTCAAAAAGCAACATGTCAATAATAGCAAGTACAGCCATGCTCACACTAGAACAAGGAAACAGTTTGCACCAAATGATGCTTGTGCAATTAGCAAGGTAACAGTTCCCAGCAGCCTATGACGTCATCTGACGGAACACGATCTATCTGTGACGTCATAACTCCATCAAGGTCTGTCAGGAAATGGCAAGGATAACATTTCTCTCTTTTCTGTCCAATGAAGTTGTGAGTTGATTTTCTCATGTAATTGCAATGATTGTCTGTCCGTTGCAGTGTTCTCTGAGGTGAAAGAATGTTAGATGTGTTCCACTGTTCCTGCATGGGTTCTAACTACTCTGCATAGAGTTCATACGCAGACCCATATTCATTCTTTTTTTTTAAAGTAAGAACTATTTGGCATGCACACAGGACACAATATCGGTCAGCTGCTAAGTGGTGAACTCTGCTAGAAATGGCCAGGCCACAAATTATACAGTACAACCCACAGAAAACGCTCGGATCTCGAGCTATCCAGACTGATCCATGCAACCCAAGACATACTGAGGCAGACTGAGACATCTAGACTTTTGGAGACACTCTGAGACATATCTAATTGCACTTGCCTGCCCTCTTGTGAATAATAAGATGAGTAGCATAACACGATCTTGGAATGTGGATAGCAATTACCCAATTATATAGTAAAGTGTCTGCCCGAATGGTGGAACAGTGCCGTGAAGGGTACAGACTATAATTCCTGAAATTTTTGTAAAAATTGCGCAAGTATTTGGTTTCTTAAGATTGGTCTTAATGATAGCCCCATAGTGAAGCATTATAGCTGAGTGAAAACTTATGTCTATGGCTGTATGTTTCAAACATCTTCCTTTATTATGAAATTATGTTTTCATTTCATCAGATGAGAATAATGCTTACACAACAGTCTGGTGAAAATGAGAACTGCATGCTGCTGCCACCTGGCACATAGTTAGTTTTGTATGCTTCAGCATTGCAGTCCAAAGAAATAGTTCCAATTTCATGGCACATTCACAAAGTTTCTATTCGACATTGAGGTAAACCAGAGTAAGACTCGGAAATCACATTCTCCAAGAAAGTAGACAAGGCCATCAGCATATTCAGAAACAGCCCTGGTTTCTTCCAGACCAAATTCTTTGAGTTCCCCACACTCACTTTATGTGGACCACTCACTGAAGATCGCAGAATATCACACGTGCCACTGGGTGGCAACACGTGACAGTATATGTTCTCATTGTTCTGCCAAGGTTGAAAAAGCGGTCAACTTGTAGACAGGCTACACAAGCAGTTTGGTTGAGGATGTTTGGCATTGGCACAATGACAAACCATCACAAAACTGACAGGTCCTGTTTCACTTTATTGCAATGAACACTACAGCTGGAAATCCTTCATGCCATCCTGTAAGCAATTATTTTCTCCTTCCTGGCAAGGGTTTCAGTTGGAAGCAACTTTCATGTATGTCCAATTGACCCCCATTGCGCTCATGGAAACCTCAAATTGTACTTCACAATGGTCTGTAATTATTCAAGCAAATCTTCTCTAGTTTAGTCTGTTAGGGAGTCAGACTATTTCCAACTTCCATATGTTGGGTATTAGGCCTGAGTTTTGGTTTGTGCATTTCTCAAAGTAAATGTATTTACTATTCAGGGCAGATAAACTTATCAAGAAAAAATGTTATATTTTTGTCAACACATTCAGTTTAAGCATGCAAAACATTTGTATTTTGCATCCCATGTACATTGACGTATAAATTTGTCATCAAAATACTAAATTAAAATTTCATGACAGGTAATAGGCAAACTCTTTATCATTTCAATGAGCTGAAATAAGGTAAAGTAAGACATGATAAGGCAAGGTGAGATATAAGATTACGATAAATAAGGATAAATAAGGATAAATAAGGATAAATAAGGATAAATAAGGATAAATAAGGATAAATAAGGATAGAAGAAGGATAAAAAAAGAAAGAGAAGGATAAAGAAGGATAAATAAGGATGAATAAGGATAAATAAATTAGGATAAATAAAGATAAATAGTATATGGCAACAAGACAAGCAGGGACGGACGCAGGGGGGGGATGGGGGGATGCATCTCCCCCCCCCACCGGACCAAAATTTATATATTTTTACATGTTCATTTTATCAGCGCGTAGTCGCGCCATGTCATGAGCTATGCGTTCCGCGACGCGATAACCCAATAGACCCCCCCACCGGACTTTTCTGGATCCCCCCTGAAGACAAGACACGATATATATATATATGACAAGACATAAAATGATAGTATGACAAGGTAAAATGATATAACGATGGTACTTAGTAGAATCAAACTAAAATTGGTACAAACAATTAAACAGTTTCATTCTTTACTGGCTCTACCAAAATCATGTAGGAAAATTCCTAAAAATAAATCCACCGCATAAAAAATCAATCCCAATCTTGTATGAGGATGTGTAATCATCATCATCATAAGATAAGGGTTATGGCTGACAATTTATATATATTCTTCAATATTCTACAAGTTGAGGAACCTTCTTAACAAGGAAGTTTCCCTGTAATAGATGTGCAGATGGTGCTTGACCTGCAGCCTTCAAACAATTATACTCTGAAATCATTGTTATCATCATACATCTACCTTGGTTGATGATGCCTGAGTTTTAGCTCAATTCAATTTTTTCACCACTAAAAACAAAGAAATGCATTTTCATGGTTTATAAAAACATTGTGGTAGGCTGATATCTCTCAGAGATATATGTGGCATTACCAATAAAATAATTAAATAGAAATATTAAATAAAAATATAATGAAAACTTATAGATAGATGTTATTCCTTCTGTATGTTATGTAAGCACTTCTAAAACCTTCTTAAAATAATGAAGTACACTCTTGATCAAAAAGCTGGAATAATTAGGATTTTCAGGGTGTCAGGATTTCCAAGTTCTAAAATTGGTGATTGAATGTGCGGAATTGCAAACATTTTTCCTCAGATATTAGATTTATGTATAAATGATATCATAAACCATTTTTAGTTGCTGAGAATTATTTGAAACTTTCTTTGGGTGACCCGGAAAAATTGATCATTTTTAGTAAAAATCATCAAAAATGCCATAGTGGCTCAACAACACAGACATAAAATTTCAACATAAGCAAAAAATGCCAACTTAATCTTGATGTGTACGACCAATAAACACAACAATATCATGTTGAATGTCACATTCGTGACCTCAGCCTTCACTTAACTTGACAGAGAGTCCGCCAACCTGTTTTTTACTTCTTTTTTACCAATATGGACAGTTCCTCAGCATCTAACTGGGTAGATGATGCTTAAGTTTTTGATGTAACTCCTCCTGTATATAATATGTATAGCATTCTAATACCTAATAATGAAGTCTTCCGGTGATAGCTTGGCAGATGCATGCTTAACCTATAGCCTTCAAACTATTATACTGCACACCCTCTTAATTATGAAAACTGGGCTGTTCCTCTGCATCTGGCTGGGTAGATGTCTGACGATGTTTGAGTTTTAGATGATACTTCTCCAGCATATTATGTGTAGAACTTCTAAAGCTAGAAATATACAATATGAATACTACAAATATGGAATACAACCATGTAGATTCCACCGATAATCATGTTTTCTCCAGAGAATTTCCTATAGCAGCCTAGGAGACATTGCTACAGGAGCACCAATCAATGAGCTTGTTGCAAAAGTGTCTGTGGCCAATAGGAGACGAGCTTTCATCTTGTGCCTGATGGGTGCAGCTCTGGCCTCTGCACAGTTCTAAGCTTGGAACGAGAGGCACGGATGATATGAGCAGTTAAAGTCATGCAAGGATTTAAAGGTCTGTTCTTTTATTCATCATTTTTCTTCAATGTGCATAATGCAAAATACTTTTGGGTTAGATATATTGGTGTTTATAGTTTTTCAAGAAGATAGCACTTCGCATTGTGATAAAATAGGTGGTTTCAATAGAAGACCTGCAAGCCTGGAATACCAAGAACAGGCCTATATATTGAGAGGGACATGTATGTATATTTTGTTGATATGTCAAGGAACTACTACTGCAGATATGCATTTATTACAATATATTGATGTGAGTAAATCAACACTTTGCAATGCAACATTATTGCAAGAGAAATGTATTTATTTAAAGATACCATTCATTAAAAAAGCTTGATGAAATATGCAAAATATGACAGATGCATTATCTAGTATTACACAGACTTACAAATGAGCTTGCTTATGATATTAGGAGACTATTGTGAATGATAATGCAGCTAATCAGCATTACTGCAAAAGAATCAATGCAGCAATTATGCAATCAGAAATAATACCCACTGGAAAAGGCGAAAATTAACTACACACTACTATTCATTCTTGCATGCTTAGACAACACCTTCCAAATATGGGAGACAAACCAGTTAGCCCAATTAGGAAACAGCTACAAAATGCATAAAAGAAACAATTTGATGCAAGAACACCAATTATGAAAATGCACTTTATCAAACCTATGATTACATACAAATAAACTCGATTCAGAATACTGCTTTAACAGCACTGTTCTGATTTGCTACACTACTCACAGAATAGATAGCTACCAAACACAATACAGCTAATTTAGAAAATGCAGGGGGGGGGGGCAGGCAGGCAGGTTTCTCCGTGGGAACAGCCAGCCGCCACAATTCTGCCCCTCAGCACTGCACCCTCGACACTGGGTGATCTCTAGCCATTTCTCACAGCCGCAACAGTGCAGAAAACTAGTGTTGTTGGCCATTCTACATGTGTGTTGCAAAGTGGTATATATCGCAGTAGGCCTCTATGTTGATTTTATTTCTTGTATAGCGAGGCTTTATAAATGTCTGATATTATCATTAACAGCAACGATAGAACAAGTCTGTTTTTTAAATGTTAAATTTGAAGATTTGTTATCACACGTTTGTAAGGCGTACGTTGATTTTCTTCCTTGTGTGGTGAAGGCTATTATAACTATCTGAAACCATGCAGCAATTATATAACAAGTATGCTAAATGTTCGGTTACAATTAGTAGGAAGTGCCTTACAACGATGAACGCTGCGAAACATGGTATTTATGAAGCATTAGAGTAAAATCCATAGGTGTTTTCCTTAATATTCTTCTGATTTTTTTAAGCTTGAATCTTCATAGTTTTGTTGTTGTTTTACAAACAAACTAATAATGTAAATAACTGTGTTTTGTCATTAAACTCAACTTGTATGTATTTTATCATACTAGCCCAGTTCTTAAATTATATTTTTCAGATCTATGATATTTGCCAAATGTTGGAGCGAATTTCATTTCTATCCAAAATCACAGCAATATCATGTTAGATACAACACTGGATAATGTGAATAGGCCTACATCTAAACATAATTTAGGTCAAAGAAGTTTGATCAAATCCTGATTCAAAATTCATTTATTCATCATGATTAATCAACTTTCTTCCTCTTTAATCATCTTTTTGTGCTCATATTCTGTCTTAAATCCTGCTAAATTGCCTAAATGGACAACTTGTCATCGATTTCTCCGATGCCAAAAATTATCAAGAAAGACAACAATTACACATCCAGGGATGACTTTATGAACTTCGTGATCTAAAGTTACCAAAAACACGTTTGAAAAAACAACTTTCGTTTCTTGGAATAATACAAAAAACTATTTTTAATAAGAACACAAGTTCTAAGAGTTTAAAAGTTTTGCTACAATTCAAGCAAATGCTATATATTCATATCATTTCAAGTCGTTAATGATGATATAACCATCCTAATTCCAAATTTCCTAATTAAATCGTCACTTAATTATGAACTATTAGCAATTGATTAATTCATACTTATTATATATATAAACTTTTATTTTGACAAACTGAATATCAAAAAAGATACATGTGTCATCAATAATACAAAGCAAAATCATCAATAATACAAAGCAAAATCAAACTCTAAACTAGTCTACGGAAAGTTAAAAACATGGTTAAGTATATCATCATTACAATACTGGTCCCAGTTCTATTGATTAAAATGTAAATGTTGTTGTTGTTTTCCTTTTGTTTTTTCTTTCTTTCTTTAAAGAGTGTCCAATGTCAGTTTAGATTTATTTATCAAGTAAAACATAGTTTAAAAAATGTCCATATAGATGTAATATCAGTCCTTAAAACATTATACAAAAATATGTCGGATTGACCAGCAGCAACTGCTTAAAGGCCCTCAAACATAAAATTAGTCCTGTCGATATTCCTAAACAAAAACTACATCTAGTTAGCAATTTACATATCATTCAATGATTCAAACATTATAAGGTATACAGTTGTTAACAAACATTTAATATATTCTGAAAGATATGCCTTACACATATCTAGCATTCAAACATACATTTAGTACCAAAATTCATTTTGCAAACTCTTTACTCACAAGTAGGGAGGCACAGCTAGACAGCTAAAAATACACAGAAGGATATTTACTTTTCATTAATTTCTTAGCTACACTTACATTACTTTGTTTAGGTAAGAGCCTATAGCCTGTATCACATCCGGTCTTTTATCTGACATCAGTGCAATAAATTTTTCACTTTCACCAAGACTACTTAAGTTTGGCATAAGGCTACTAACTCTGTCAAAAAGCTCTGATCTTGGGATATCGTTATTAGTACAAATTAAGAGGCAGTGAATCTCGTCTTCTATGTCGTCAGTATTACATTTGTCACACTTTCTCTGTTCTATCGGAATTTTCGGTATGTTATGTCTGCCTGTTTCAATTTTTAGATTATGGGAGCTTACTCTGAATCTGGCAATGTTGCTGTATGTTTTCTTTGAGAGGTTTAGATTTAGATATGGTTCTAGACAGTAATTTGTCTTAAACATTTTATATGTGCGCAGTTTGGGAAATTTATCCAAGTTATTAATCTCATTCAAAATTCTGGACTGTTCCTCTGAATATAGTTTAAGTTTGGTTTCCCTTAAGGTTTTGCCAGGCTCATTGGTTAGCCAGGCAATGTTAGCATTTGTCATTATTTTTGCTATCTTACTGTACCAATTTTTCTGACCATCATTGTGATTAATTATCTGTATATTTAGGCATTTATGTAAGATATCATCACTTGGGAGATTTTTAATTTTAGCCCAGTAGCTTACTCCAGTTAGTTGTTGCCTAATCTTAAGGGGAAATCTTCCTGTTTCTGCATACACCGCTAGTGTTGGCGTTTGCCGTCTCACATTGAGAACATGTTTAAGAAAGCTAATTTGTATTTTCTCAATTTGGGGGATTTCTGCTGCACCAGACCAAAAGGCGCTGTTATATTCAAGGATTGGAAGTACATAACTGTCAAACATTTTTAAAGCAAGTGAGGGGGATATGTGGCCTAGGGAAGGTTTCATGCGCCCATACAGTGTAAAGAGTGCCTTTTGGGCTTGCGATACTATGTAATCTGCCATCTTTTTATGTATGTTTCTTTGGTTACAAATTGTATGTCCTAAGTATTTAAATACTTCGACATTTTCAATTTTCTCGCTGTTATACTGGAAATGCGCTTGGTTTTTTACCCCAATTTGCATAACTTTAGTCTTTGATGTGTTTACAATTAGATGCCATTTGGCACAGAATTTATGAAGAGAGTCTATGCTATTTTGCAGGCCTTCAGCTGATTGCGAAATAAGAACTATGTCGTCGGCATATAAAAGATGGGTAAATAGTGTACCATCTATTGTAATACCATCTGTTGCATTTAGATATTCCGGGAGATCTGAGAGGAACTCGTTAAACAATTTTGGACTGACTATACCACCCTGCAAGACTCCAAAGATACTATCAATAGGGGCACTTAGTTTACCAAGTTGGTGGACTTTGGCCTGGGCCTTATCAAACATACTCATGAGAATTTTTAACATCTTAACACCCATTCCTTTTTTATATAGCTTATAATAGAGGGCATTCCTGTTAATGTAGTCAAAAGCCTTAGTGAAGTCTACAAAACAAAGGTACAAAGGTTTCTTTTCTAACTGCTGGTGGCTGACAATTGTGTCCAGTACAAAAACACAGTCGGTTGTGCCTCTGGAGGGTGTAAAACCAAATTGAAACGGGTCGTCTAGGGACATGGCATCATTTTTAAAGTAAAGCCTAGAATTCAGGATAGAGTCAAATACTTTGGCCATAGCCACTGTTATAGTTATCTTTCTATAGTTATCTGGGTTACAGTAGTCTCCCTTTTTATGAAGTGCATTAATAAGCCCTTCAGCCCACTGTGTGGGGTATTCACCCTTATCAAGTATGTGATTGAAAATTGCACAGAGAGGTGCTGTTAGCTCATCTGCTATATATTTATAGAATTCTCCACTTATTCCATCTATTCCCGCAGCCTTATTATTTTTAAGTCTCCTTAAGCTTAGATGTACCTCCTTTGCTGTGATATGGGTATCACATATAGTAGTGCTAATGTTTATCGGGACTATTAATGTATTAGTTTTTATTTGATTTGTTAAATTGTTAATCTCAGTCATGTGCTCCTGATCAAAGTGAGGACATTCTGGTGGCTGCGCTTGTTCAGTGAAATACTGATGAAAAGCATCTAAGTTTGGTTGATTAGGTATTTTAGTTTGTTTATTTGTTAGCTTATTCCAGAGTTTCCAGCACTCTGTTTGATTTGTAGTTTTCAAATTATCCAACTCATTCCTATTTTTTTGTTGGTGTAATCTTTTCTTGCGTTGTATAGTATATTTGTACTGTTTATGCAAAGTTCAGCTTGCATATAAAAGCTTGATTATATTTCCTTTCACACAGACATACAAAAAAAGCTTTTTCTTAAGCCACTCAAAATCATAAGAATAGAATATACATGTAGTCTTGTGTTTTACAAAATTCAAGCTGGATGTTATTTGGAAGAGACGTTAGATTGTTTGCCCTTGTGCCAGTGTCTATGCTGGGAAATTAAAAGATCCCTTGCGTGCACTCTAAAAAATTTCGAGACAAAATTGGTTTTTTAGATTCAAAATGGTTTTTTGAAAAACCAAATTTCAATGCAAAACCAACATGGATTTTAAAAAAAATCCATGTTGGTTTTTTGCATTGAAATTTGGTTTTTCAAAAAACCATTTTGAATCTAAAAAACCAATTTTGTCTGAAATTTTTTAGAGTGTGGGGTAAATGTGTGATGTTTGGGGACTCCTGCTCTTTCTCCCATCTCATCCATCAACCCTTGTGAGCACCAGAACTGGACTTGGAAGGCTACACTTACCATTATCTAAATGCCTATTTATATATCTTTCCATATTGTGGTAAGTGAAAGATCCCTCACATGGATATTATTTCTGACATGTCATTGACTTCACTCTCTCTGAATCTTATATCCAGGGTGGGAGCCAAATTTGCACTATTTTGACAGATTTGAAATTTTGGTGGAAATGGAAGACTTCACCAATTTTCAACAAATTAATATTGACAGGGCTGAGAAACAACACAATAAAGAGTGTTTTAATGCAGCTTAGCGCCAACTCCTCGATATTCCAATTATTGTGTCTGTTTATGATTATCTATTTGGTGTAACAAACAAATAGCTATTATCTTGGGTGGCATTATTTGAATGCTGCCCTCGAATTCTGTCAATATTTGAAAACTATTCTGTCCCACAATGATATAATGTATACCTAAAATGATCTTTAAAATTTATCTAATTTTTGTTATGCATTTTGTTCAAATACTTTTAAATACTGCATAAGAATTCAATATATTATTATGGATAAATACAGAAATTTGCATTTTGATTTGCAAAAAATTTGCAATGTCTATTAGTATTTCCTATGTCTCTCCATTTTGATGGCATTATGTGCCTTGATGTGCAGTGCTTGTTCACTCAGTGTAGTTACACTCTTGCAACTTGATCTGTTCCCTGCGAATTTCTGCAGCAATTAGCAGACAGCTCTGTAGCTGAAATCGAGAAGGCTGTCTCCTAGTTTTCTGCTTGGAAAGCTAGCTACAGTCTGATCAAAAAGAATAATAGCATGGAGAATGATAGATTACCCATCATCAAAAGAGTGCCATTATAAATAGGTAACTAGCAGATCTATACACATTATTGACTGGGGAGGGGGTGGGGTATTGACAGATAGATAGATATTTTCACCCAAGCTTGTACATACAACAACTTATAATTATATATGCTTTGGTGAGGGGTTGCACCAGAGTTCACTAAAACTGTATTTAATTGTGCATACCCCAGCTGTATTCATGATGTCATTTGAGTTGAAAACAACGCAGCTCAGCGTTGTGATAAGTAGGTCTATGCATTTGTTTGTCACATTACATACAAAAAATTCATAAGTGTTATCTACAAACTTGCTGTATCCAGACAAGTTCCCCTTGTATAGATTACAGCATTGAGATGCATGATAGATAGATAGATAGATAGATAGATAGATAGATAGATAGATAGATAGATAGATAGATAGATAGATAGATAGATAGATAGATAGATAGATAGATAGATAGATAGATAGATAGATAGATATGGTAAATGATTGATCACTTGGGAGGGAGAGCAGGACTCCTCGACATGTTACACATTCACCCCATTTGAGGGATATTTTACTTGCCCAGCACAGACACTGATACAAGCGGCCGCCCATTTAATAGCTCGTCCAAACAACATCTACGACATCTACAGAAGCAATTAAAGAGAATCAAAATCATATAATTTTGCCTATCAGCAAATTCTTATGACCAGAGGCAGAATCAGATAAAAAAAGTGAAATAAGTTGCTATTGTCTATTATAGCCCTGTGCAATCACACTACCTACAACACAGTCGCCCATTGAGACCTCAACAAATGGGACATTGTACCTACTATAGTATGTTGTAATAAAAATTCATTGATGACAATTTAAATGCTATTGAAATATAACTAAAATGCTACTGAACTCTGAAAAAAAAAATGTGTGTAAAACAGACAAAATGAACGCTAGTTGGTGTCCGTCCAAAATTGTGTGTATATCTAACAAGATTTCATGTGAAATAGACAAGGAATTTGGCAATCCTGACAAATTGTTTGTGTGATTTGTTCAATGAAATGTCAAAAATACACCTACCTTTTTGTCTGAATTAACACAAAATTTTGGATCGACACCAGCTTGCGTTAATTTTGTCTGTTTCACACAAACCTTTTTTTTTCAGTGAAATACTACACTGAAGTTTGTAAATAGCTTTAAAAAAATACTGAATATAGCGGGAATACTACCCTGGAAAAGGTAATTGACTTCCTTATCATTCCTGCTGGCATCTCTTTATACAGGTGAAACTTTTCTCTCCAATTACAGGGCAATCTCTGTTCCCCATGCAGAGATATCGACTCCTTCTTGCATTAATGATGTATTCCACCTTTGAGAATACCTTTTTGATACTGGCTGTATATCAAAAGACCATCTATAGAGGCAAATTACACATCCACAGAGGAGGAAGAGAACATGCATTATGGTATATTCAGACCATTAATGGAATGAAACATCGTCTTTTAAAGGTTGAAGATGTCTTTTCCAAAACTAACATTGCACTGTCACAGACAGAAATTCAGATGATATAGAATAATAGCACTAAAAGTAAAACAATACTTGTGTATATACACTGTAGTCAGTGTTGGAGATCTTGTGGCCAGCCTCATCTTCAAGAGCGGCCTCGAGGCCATATTTTGATGGTTTCGGCCTCGGTCTCGGTCTCGTAGGCTCATATCTCGGCCTCGGCCTCGGATGTTCTGGCCTCAACTGCAACACTGTAATACAGTTCTGCTAGAAAGTAAGAGAAACAGGTGACATAATATTGATACCATGTCGGTTAACATCTACATGGACCTATAAGATCCAAAAATGAAAAATATTTACACTTACTACAGAAAAACATCTAGCCTTTTTAATAGTTTATAGATACTGGTAATGTCTATGCACAAGTCAAAATAAAAAAGTCATTCATAGATGTACCTGTAGGCCAACAACTGAAAGAGCTATAGGCTGAAAGTGCCATCTACAAGACCACAGAACCAAATACCATCTAGAACTAAGAGATTTATGAGCTGAAATTGCCATCTATTGAACAAAAAGGCATGTACAGTTCTGTTTATCACTCCAGGTGGTCTAGAGCTGGCGCATAACTGTCTATAAGTGTTATACCTAACAAGCCTATTGACAAAAGGATGCTGGAAAGGCAGCAATCATTCATTGTGCATTGAGCTTTATGTTCAGGTAATTGTCATCTAGGCAGGGTAATCAATCAGATATAATTGCTCAAGAAATCGATTCTGTGATCATTGATATCGACAGATTCACCAACTATAGGTGACATAATAGCGCCCTGTTTTGTCAGTAGAAAGACCCCCCTCTTCCCTCAGCAACCCCCCTCCTTCCACATGAATCAGAAAATCATCCAAAATTACGTAATTATGTGCGCAAGCCATTGGCACATCCATTCTCATGCTTTTGCCATATCTAATACAGAGGTATCTCTCTCTCTAGATTTACTTTGACTTAGTACTATATTATAATAAACAAAGTGGGTTTACAACAAGGACATGGTTTTGATTAAATAAATGCTTAACTCTAGATCTTTTATTTCATCACCCATTTAGAAACTTTACCTATCAACCAATTCAAGAAAAATGATATTATAGAGATAGATAGATAGATAGATAGATAGATAGATAGATAGATAGATAGATAGATAGATAGATAGATAGATAGATAGATAGATAGATAGATAGGCTGTAGCACCAACAAATAATAATTATTGATTTAACTTTGCTATCCTGCCAGTCATGGAAATCAAATCCTTGAATTAATCTAACAATTGAAGAAAAATTCTTCCTTGAAATTCTGATTTATTTCAATGTACAATTTGTCCATGAACTGGAGTTGGAGGACTTAAAATGTCGAAGATCATGCAGGTCCATAAACTATCAGTATCTCAACATCTATGGACTGAAGTGTGCTACGGCCAATCTTCAATGTTAGAAGGGGCACTTCGATCGATTCCAAGATGGCGGCTTGGAGTGTGCAGAAAGTGATGACGTCATGGGGCTGCATCGAGGGCAGCTGGCCGGAAGAGAGTGAATCAGAACAATTATGTCTGATCAAACACTAAACTAGGGCTAGCTAGTTAAGGGGCCCAGGAGACTGGCAATTTGTCCGACCATTCCAGTTCTTGTAGAAGAATCTTGCCTAATAAATAGGGGTGGGCCACACTGATGTATCTGCTTGAGAGGGTGTGTGCAGCTATGTGGCAACTGGTCTGTCAATATTGGACAATTTGGTTGCTGGACTATTGGAAAACTAGGCTGGTTTTAGATCACTTTTTAGACTGGGGTCAAAATATTAAATGCCGTCTTTTTCAGCTTGAATTGCCAAAATCAAGAACAGATGCGAAATGTACCGCTGAGAGAATTTGGTTGGTAATTAGAAGAGGTTATGTGTGCAATGCTCAGTTCTAGTCTCCATGGATGTGCTCAAAACAATAATAATTCTGTACCAGCCTTTAATCTGATTATCTAAAAATGAACTGCAATTTCTCGAAGATGTTTCGAAAGTTATCTTTGAAGCAGCGCTCCAATTTTACTGTGATTTATAGGCCTATATATATCCCGGTCGCTACCCTGGACAGCCGGTGGTTCTCTGTGGCCATTTTCACAAGAAACACATGGTGTGCTGAACATCATTACACCAGTCAAACATTTGGCTACAAAATCGATGCTGCTCATTGGAGGGTGTGCAAAGGAAGTGGACCAGTCAAACAGCAACTTTCAGTTCGGTGGCCAATCGGTAAGACTTTACTTAGCCAAGGATTGCCGTTGGAGGATCTGGGTTTGATTCCTGTAAAGTTACCACTTTATTTTTTTCTGCATTGACATTCATTCAGGTAGCCTTTGCTTTTCAGATAGGCAAAGAATAATTCAAGTGCACATTGCAAATGTGCATAATTCTTATAAGGAGGA
Organism: Platynereis dumerilii; assembly: GCA_026936325.1. NCBI lineage: Eukaryota > Metazoa > Annelida > Polychaeta > Phyllodocida > Nereididae > Platynereis > Platynereis dumerilii. The sequence goes on from JAPTHN010000008.1 coordinate 39,222,447, forward strand.
TTTTCTGGAATCAAACCGATGTCTTTTGCATGGGAACATTTTACTAAGCATACATGTATACTTAAGAGTTACATGAACATGCATTGTGATGAAAATTATCCAGGGGAGGATCCAGAAAATTCCGGTGGGGGGGTCTATCGGACTATCGCATCGCGGAACGCATAATTCGCGACATAACGCGACTGCGCGCGGATAAAATTAACATGTAAAAATATATACATTTTGGTCCGGTGGGGTGGGGGATGCATCCCCCCCATTACCCCCCCCCCGCGCCCATCTCTGAAATTATCCTGTGCACATGAAGTGAACCCTCGAATCTGGCCACAGCCGCCATTCCGAAGCTGTTTCAGTCAGACCCTGAAGATGCTCTGAGACATTTCAATGTGATAGGTCTACTGAACGGTGGATCCAGTCCTAGCCAAGTTGCCATCTTGCAACAAAATTGTCAAAATGTCATGGCAACAGAAATCCAGCCTTGCAGTTGGGAGCGAAACAGAAGCAGAGTTGGCCTGCTCAGACTCTGAAGGCACAACACAGAGCACCGAGGGCCTCCAAAGATTGCCACCGTGTGATCGAACGGCCTGATTCCCTTGGGCCCCTCTCATGTTGACTCGCGCTGTTACTTTTTGGGCCCAATATTTGTTCGCCCTGACAAATAACCAGCGCGTGTAACACTTTGGGGCGCCTTTGCTGAGGCATGATCGTCGGTTCAATATCTGGGTTTGTCTTGGAGGCATGCTGCTACAAAAGCCCGCGGAGGAAAAGTTGCCTTTGAGACCGCTTGTCTTTGGGAAGCGCTTGTTTGAAAGCTGCTTGTCTGAATACACACGTGTCTTCCCAGCATTGTCTACACTTGATATCAACAGGACAAAAAGGTGAACGAAACAAAAGAACCTCCTTAGTGAAGAGCGCACTTCCCATTATGCACAATGTGTATGCGGTGCACATATATGCAGTCTCCTTTGTACGTAGAAGAAAATACTCATCAGATGTTGTTGATCCCTAGTATACAGGTAGTCATAACAGTTCTTGGTAAATGCACTTGCTGCTTTCATTTTTGATTTTTTGGCAGTGTGTTATGGACTACAGTTAAAATGCCTGATTGAGGAGTAATTTGAATGACATTGCACAGCTGGTGGTTTAATTGGGATCAAGATACTGCTCTTGTTCCAGTTCAAAACCCGAATTTTCCTTAATAAATTAGTAAAATCTCAGCAACCTGTCAGTCATATGCAATGTATAGCTTGGAGAGTACCCTCCAGTACAACTATTGTGACATCCTATATGGAGGCAAGTAAAAGAGAATCAAAATCATATACTTTTCCATAGAATAAGGAGTACCTGCCCCTGACAGCCGATCACTTAATCAGCTTCAGGGACCAGTACGTTGAGACTCTTTCTTTTTCTCAGCTTTGAGACTCTTCAAAGTTTTTCGAAGAATTATTTCTCAGTCAAGAGGCGTACTTCACACTAATTGAAGCGATGGATGCTATCTTGATTTATGAACAGTAACTTTCCAATAATCAATTAGCACTTGATGGTAACTACTTCCTTGTTATTAAGTCAATTTTCTAACCAGGGCTTCTGACAAAAATTTCTCATGAAAATCTTCTGCGGTGCCAAAGTATCAAAAACTAGCTTTTACAGCCTGTAAACTTGATATGCCTGCTAAAATGTACAGCATTATGCTCGTAGTTGAGTCATCAGGAGCAGTCCTAAACAAGTTACCATATTATTTGGAAAAACTACAGCCTATAACTTAGATATGCAAAAGGAATGGACTGTTGCATTGTGAAAATGGCATTTCAAAAGTGAAACATCATACCGATAATTTGTAATAATCATACTCAGTACTTTCAATGATAGTTTGAATTAAGGAGACTGATCCTGCTTGTTGATGGCAGGCAAACAAAAGGAATATGCATCTGAGTTTTACTCTAAAATTAGTTTTGGCAAATCAAAAAACCTTCTCTTCATCATGGCTAATCAAACAGCCTCTATATTATGTTGAATGTAGAGAAGATGACACTTCATTGGCTATTATGACTCAAGGAGTGCCAAAATTTGTATGAACCAACACTCATTTTTCGCAGGAGTCATATTACATTCAAAGCATTTCTCAAGCTGCTCAGCGTCATGCAGTGCAAGTGTCAATACAGTGAAGCTAGATTTTTACCAATTAAGAAAGATAAGCCCAACTGTACTAGGTATATCCAGCAACAGACGGTTAATACCAAGCCACCTCAGCCATTGGAGTTGTTTTTCCTGAGGAATTACAGTCTGTAAATTTATTATGCAAAAAGAGTAAACCAAGAATGCACTGTGAAATGATAGTGAACTTATCTTTGAACTCTTTGCACTGAAGTTCTTAAAATTTAAATTGACATTCCCTGAGCAAAGACGCAGTGTGTGGCCAATTCTTGAGGATAAAGATTAGGAGGTATTTTGTTGAAACCCCTTTGCATAATTTGCCATACAAATATAGATGTATTTCACTTTGCATGCAATGCCAAGGACCCATAAAATGTACAGATATCTTTATAAAGAGGTCTGTATTGGCAAAATAGGAATCCACACAGCTGTTTCTTGAGAGGATAATCCCCAATTCAACACCACACAAATAAGGAATCTTTAAAGCCTAAATCCCAGATCTCAGCCTGTAGTGGATTTGAGGGGGGAGAGCATAAGCCTGATTGAGCTGTGTATCCATTCCATGCCTCATAGATCCATTCCATATTGCAGCCAATGTGGTGAGCTGAGGCCCTAATTTGATTATGCACAATCTTTGGCAGTCTTTAGCATTGTGGCTGGCTGAAATCATGCAGCCTGGCTCAGGGGGGATGACCATCTTTATTGGAACAAATACCTAGGCCAAAGTAAGTATTGAAAATGCATTGAAACATTTAAATGTGTTTAAAATATACACATTGGGCTTGGCATCTGTATATGTACCCAATTATATAATGTTGAAGACAATTTTCCTGGCTCGGTTCGCGGTATACACATCGATTACAGATTGATTGATTATTTATTTATTTGCTGATTATAAAAAAGCAATGAAAAGAAAGTTCTTTTTTTTTAAAGCTTAAGATATCCATCAATTTACTATTGAAATACAGTTAAATTTGTCTGGTTCTTATTAATAAAAGGTTTTACTGAAATATGAATTGTAGGGGTATCTGGCTACGAAGTTTTAACACACAACAGGGATTGGTGTACAGATAGTTAGACAGATATATAGTAAGACAAATAGTTAGACAGACAGATAGATAGATAGATAGATAGATAGATAGATAGATAGATAGATAGATAGATAGATAGATAGATAGATAGATAGATAGATAGATTTTAAATAGAAAGTTGACGGAGGAATACATTTTCATTCTACATAGAGATAGAGATATTAAAATAATTGAGGACTGTCACAGACATACAGTATTTATATCCATAAGATAGACTCACAGTTAGAACAGACTCACACGGTCCCACACATAAACCACCAGATAGACAGCAAATGGTTAGATAGACAAAGGGATCCATTAGACAATATTGTGGTTCAGCATGCGAAGAAGGAATGGCTGTCAAAATGGGAGAACTGTCTTCGTCATGTTGAGGAATCGCGACATCTGTTGTTTCCCATGGAGTCCGCAGTCTCTGACGGGTCTCTGAGTGCACAGGGTTGCATGCTAGAAGACATAATTAGCAGGGTATTGTTCATGCATCATAGTATCAGACACAACTATTGTTGATTACATGGAATATCACAGATACTTCTGTTTGTGTTTCTGGACCTATTTTATACAAAGATGAAAAATATATAGAAGAGAAGACATAACCAGCATAGTATTGTTCATGCAGCATAGCATCAAACACAACTATTGTTGATTTCATGGAATATCACAGATACTTCTGTTTGTGTTTTTGGGCCTGAGGCGTTTTTTCTGGTGGTGGAGCACCGGGTTTGTAACATTGGGGATGCGGGATTGATTCCTGGTGATATTTCACTTAAACAAATTTGAAAGGTTTTATATGCAACCTTGAAAGGTTCTATAAGCTTGTATAGATAAGGACGCCTGAAGGGTTCATTACTCAACTTTTAAAAAGGTTCCAAAAGCAAACAGACAACATTTAGATAATCCAGCTGCACTGACCTGCTACAATGGAACCCCTTTCTCTCAAGTTGGGAGCATATGATCCTGTCATAGGGCCTTCCCAGTTGAACCACAATGTAGTGTCGCCTGTTTCCAAAGTAGTATCTTAGAGCCTGCCTTATGCAACGTTAGCACCGGGTGCTAGGAACCACTAATTTAGTACCTCTTTCGAACAACATCTTTAGGAGGGAGATACTTAAAAAGGACATCCGGGCAGTTGCGAAAACTTTTCGGAGAGGGATGAAAAATGACTTTTGATTGCCATATCACCTTCTGAAGAAAAAGGAAACTTGTCAGAAAAGGCTAATAGGTTTGTCTGTTCTTGACATTATGGGTCATTGATAATCTGTCCAGATTGACATAGATGTAACTTTGGCAAGCACTTTTTTTCATATCATTGCACCCTTTTTTTAATCTGTCCATTCTTTTTGTGTCTGCCAAGGCCTTGGGGAATTTGACTATATGGTCAGTTGTGACATTCAGACATCAATTTCATCCTATCTTATATTTTTGTTGTTTGCTCACATTTTCTTTTTGTATACAAATCCCCAATTCTTCATGAATCTGCCAATGCTATACATCAATCTTCATCTTTTCAAAAGCTCTACAGATTTTTATCTTTACACAACTATCTGTTACTTCTAACACCCTATCCACACATGTATGCTATCCACACAGCTCTATTCACGTGGCTGCAATAGTGGTAGTGCATTGTTCTCCCTGGGCTCAGAAGAGGGAGGCATCAAATAAACAATACAAAACAGATTCTTTCTAACAAATCAGGACACTAACAACCAACTTAACAAAACTACACAATTTCCATCCTTTCTACTTTCCCCTATCGGCGCCTAATTCTATATGTCCTATTCCATATTACAAATTAAGCTTTTTGCCTGATTTTTCGTTCTGCATGGGAATCCTCAATTATCCATGGATCAGGCCATGTCATACGTCAATCTTCCTCTTTACTCTTCCTTTACACATTTTTACCTTCACAGTACTTAACATCCATGACTTCTGCACCTACAGTAGTTTTTGTAATCCTACACTCACCAAACGGCAACACCTTTCCAATCATCATTTACGCTGCAGGGCAACGCATGTCAGCGCCACAATGATAAACCACAATACTGCACACTGCTACTAATTTGTAGGCCTACCTCTTTATTCCAACAAGCATGGGGGTCCTCTATATCAGATATTTTTCTTCACTAGTTCTAATTCTAGTTTGTTTTATCTCTTACTTCATCTTCCTTCCTTCTTCCTTCCTCACCCTTCTTTTAATCTACACTCTCAACAATATATATATATGGAACCTTTGAGGGTTCTATAAGCTGGTAGAAAAGGAACCGTAACAGGTTCATTACCCAACTTTAGAAAGGTTCGAATAGCAAACAAAAGCAACATTTAGATAATCCAGCTGCACTGAACTCCCACAATGGAACCCCTTTTTCTCAAGTTGGGAGCACAGGGTCCTATCATAGGGCCTTCCAACCAAGATTTGAACCTCTTCTTAAAATATTTAAGAAACATAACACCTAAAATGTTGACTGGGTCATAAATGATAACAAAACAAAAATATATATAGTGTATTGGGCATGCTTCAAGGTATTGATAATAAGAAGAGTGCCCACCTTTACTATACACCTTTACATCTTGCTCTTCTTCCATCCAAGCACTTTATTGACATCCTATAGCTACCTCTTAGAGACTGAGTTTTCTCTTTTTCTGCATATATAATTCAGGTTCACACTTACTTGCATTGATATTGATGGTATTGACTTCTTTACATCAATAATACTGATTAAGCACTTGAATACAGTTGCACTTAGATGTACAGTAGATGGACACTGTGTATAGTAACCATGTGCTGCAGTTTTAATAAAGCAAATAACGACAAAGACGTCAAACTTCAAAGAGCAAAAGAAACTTGTAAGAAGTGGCGTGGTGAAACGTTCTACACCAGGTATACGAGTATTCTAATTTTTTGGAGAAGACCATTAATAATTTGTCAATCTGGGCCGGGATGGAGAGATTAAAAGACGAGATATGAAACTATCTACCTGCTTCAGTTGATACTTTCCACCTTCGACGAGTGGATTTGGTTACGTCACTGTAGATTTTCTAAATTAGTTTTTTTATCAGAAAAGCGCATATTCTATTATATATAAATTAATGTTCTAATACACTTTTTTCGTATTTGAACATTTAAAAATAAAAATTTCTGAAATTCAGACTGTCAAATATCTTCATCACATTACACACCATATTTTCATGCTGCTTTGAGATACTGTATAGCATCCATGGATAAATTTGATATTTTGCCAATTCAGCTAAAAGGTTTTGGCACTTGTAACAAGTCAATGAGTCCGAACCATGTAATTGGTGGGATTACCAAGTGCAACAAAATGGACTGCAATGTTATATGATATGACAAAAAATGCATGTGTACTGCAACTGATTGATTTGTCAATAGGTGTAAAGCATCAGTCATCGACATCTGTAGATGAAGGATTTTTTTTGCAAAGATATTGGTAGCCATAAATTACTATCTGTACATAGTCTGCTCAACTTTATGGCATCCTTATTAGCGATAGTTCACGAGCTGGTTCAGAACCAACCAACGCCCGAATAAATTAAGGTCGCTGAACACAAAAAGGGACTTCATGCCACCAAGTTCACTTTAGTATTATCACGATAACAATTTATTCTGAGTAATAACAATTAATTCTAAATACTAGAACAGGTCAAAATACGTGGTGACACTTTCTGGGAAACAATATGCAATTCTTCCTGTTTTGGCAATATCTTTTTTATCCCTGAAATGTAGATTAGAAAATGCATGGAACCAATGAAATGAGGACTTCCTGAAAATCTGTCAAATTAAAAACTGTTTTGGAAGAAAAAAACTCTTTCTCAAAATCACATTTTTCTCCTCTGACCTCCATTTTTCGCTCCGAGGTTGATAAGTATATATATATATATTGTCTAAGAATGGCAAATATTACAATACAAGAAATGATAATGATAATGTGTTGGAAGTCCATTTAGAAGGCTTCAGAAAATCAGTTAATCAAAGTAACCCAGAGAATCAGGGAGCTTTAAGAAGAGCAGTTTTAAGTAAATACATAGTGAACAGAATGTTTGAATGTAAAAAAAATGATATAGCTCTGTGAATGTACCAATATTTTGTACAACAATGGAATACACTTTTGGAGATACTAGTAGACTACTAGGCTGACACCAGGAGATCCTGGGAAGTCCAGAGTATTTCAGCTAGTTCAGGACAATCTGTTAAAGTTAAGAGCACAGAATTTGCCTGCAATGCCCCTGTATCTCTTGGGATTGGTTGATTCAAAGAGTTCGGCGCTGGATCAGATGAAGTGCAGGGATGGAGCGATCGTTATCGGCACAACTTGAAAAGGCACAGCAGTAAGGGCCAGATTAAGAGTAATTTGTAGCTGAATGGCCGCAATGCCCAAGCGACTAACAGAGGCGGCTTTAGTCAGACAGAGAGAGAGTCCAAGACTTGGCAAGAGCGACTGAGCGAGACTACAGGATACTCCGAAGCTGCAAGAGACAGGGACTGGGGGCTGAGAAGGATTGAACTGCACTGTGAATGATCGCCATCATTTTGTCATCTTATTTGACCATTCCAAGAATATTCAGCAAAGTTAATTGCTAAGAAATGCGCTTGCATTTCAAGTTTTCTGATGATTCTCTGTTTACAGCCATTACGGGCGATTGTCGAAATACACCAAAATGCTTCTTGTGAGGTCATATCCTGGACCTGCCTCTGTTGAGCAAAAACATTAATATGTACTTCCAATGAAGCATCTCAAACTTGAAGATATTTTGAGATTAATTACGATAAAATGACAGCACCTTGCCCCGATATCTATACTGAGCATTGATACACCCCACCAATGGGGTTAAGTGATAACAGATTGTGAAGTCCACTCTCTCCATCATCTCTTCAATCAAATCAACCCTTATGAGCAGCACAATTTGCCTAGGAGGACTACATTGTAAGAAATTATGGACATAATTGCTTTTTCTTATATACCAACCAGGCTTTTAGTATTAGAGTTATATTTTTAATCTGCCCATTGATGCTCCATTCTGACACATGGAGCACTGCACCTTTTGCAGAAGTGGTTTGACAGTGGGAGACTGAGAGAGATAGCGCGGAGCATAAAGGAAGTCGGGCTCTCCCTCTGCATTGCTCTATTCGCGGGCCGGCCGGGTTGGCTTTATTGGCCCAGGAAGCAATAGACGCCACACATTTGTCGTCGACCAATCGCCCCATTGACTCTGCCTTGTCGCCAATTGCCAAAGTGACTGGAATGAAGAGCTCTCTCTCACCAAGTCTCACAGCAGAGTCTCACCGAATCTCACCAAGGCTCACTGAGTCTCGAAGAATCTCGCGCAGTATGAGCTCTTCCTAAACTCTCCCTGAGCCCCACAGATCACTTACTGGCTCAAGCAGAGTCAACTCGTTGCTCTCTCAAAGCTCGAAGATATCCGGGCGCGGCGTCTTCCTCTTGCGCAACCTTGGTCTCCTCTGCATTGAACGGCATCCATCATTAGAAACGTTGCCAGCATTAAGTGGGGCCAATTAGCAGGGCCCTCAGGCCCAGCAGCCATCTTAGGGCACATCCTTACAACTTCAACATGCTCCCAGATAACAATGGGGGATTTCCCTTTTGCTTTTTTCAGATGAATCAGTTTCATCCACCCCTTTTTTGCCTGACAATGTGTTTGCCTGAATTTGCTTGAGCTGGGTGTAAAATGGGGAAGGTTTCAGTGCTCATTGTTCAGTTCTACTTCATACTTTTTCCTGACGATAACCATTATGTACAGGTGTGGATTGATGAGTGATAACCAAAACGGTCCTTCACTGTAAATTTTGAATTTTGAGTTAGCTTAATTGATTGAGTGAGATGGTTGCACAATTCCTTTGAGCCAAGATAGCTTGTTGTTTGCAAGTTATAACAACATAAGGATTATCATAACTCAAAACAGCAAGCTATCATGGCTCAAACAAATTGTGCAACCGTCTCACTCAATCATTTGAGCTAACTCAGAATTTCAGAATTTACAGTGTTGTAAGGTCAAATCACTGTACTTGCCATGTTATTCTGGATGACTCACACACACTATCAATTAGTAAGGTCATATCCTATATACTTGCCATGATCAGCAATAGTCAGTGAATAATTCATATTCATAGGTACCAGTCATCAGTAGTGAAGTCACATGAATGTCTCCTTATGACAGAATGACAACTCAGTTACATATAAAACATAGAACATGTTGCTACCTTGCTGATGTTTTCAAACTGCCAAATGTAATCACTCATCCTGTCTTGACTGTAAGAGTTTTGGATCATAATATTATCTTCACAAACATTGCTCTTTGTTTCTCTTAAAGTTTCAAAACATCCATTGCATATATAAAAGCCATTGAATCTGTATATATTATCAGGAATTTTGCTCTCAGCATTACCCAAACATTGCAAGTATATCATGATCTTTCATTTTTCTCAACTTGACACAATGAACAATGTAAAACCTTCAGTGCTGCATCTACATGCATAGCAGGAGCAACACCCTTCTGAGACCAGGGATAAGCTACTTGCATATAGGGTACAGGTGCTTCTAGGGGTAGTAGTTTTGTTGCAAGGAAGAGGTTATATTTCAGTGGAGGTTCCTTTGGAGGGAACACTTGTGACAGGAATTGTTGTACATTGTGGCAATTACACTAGCGGCAATGAAGTTGCTTCGATGTTCGCTGCTATTTTGGTGTATGTCAAAACATGTCGCGCCCTCATTAAAGTTTCATGTTATGCATCCGCTGTGCTGAGGTGACTGAGGCGGCTGAGGTTTAGAGTTTTTTTAAGCGTAATCGTTTTTCAGACGAACAACTGTCTGAATCTCTTTTATCCATGCACCTTTTCTTTTGTTATTCTTTGTTTTTATCTGCTTTCCTCTACCTACCTTGAATGAGGTTGAATGAAATTCAGCAGTTGCTGTCTTAAATTCCCTTCTTCATTTCACTCCCCTGCTTTGTAGCAATTTGCAAATTCAATGGGGGAACATGCAGGTGGTTCGTAGACCGAGCTTAGTCATTGCGCTTTGATGGAGGCCCACGGTTGCATGTCAGCCTCTCGGTAGAAGATGCATCCGCAAGGGTGATTACTTGCGAAAGACAATCATGAAGTAATGATGACATCACTGTCTGCTGAAGCAGGTATCTCTACTCTCCTCAGCATCTTGAATCCTCTTGAATTCTCTACATGCTGAGGAATACAACATTAAAGTGTCTGTAGTGTATAACTATCCTTGTGTCAGTGGTTATGCTGGGCATGTAAAAGATCCCTCACACAGACTAAATGTGTAACATGATGAGGAATCCCTCTCTCTCTTCCATCTCATCAATCAACCCTTGTGAGCAGCCAGAGTTGGGCTTAGAGGGCTGCACTTACCATACACGGATATCTATCTATCTATGCCATATACCATCTTTAGATCCATTTTAGACTTCCTGCCCTGACCTTAATGCTCAATATGGTCCGGTCGGTTCAGAAATACATGCAGGTTACGCCGTTTGTGTATTCGTGGGGCTGTGTCGTTTTGCATGTCAAGCTCAAACAGAAGACGCATCTATCCACTGGGGTGATTACAAGGAGAAGACAATTATAGCATAATAATGACATCACTGTCTCCTGAGCAGAGCTGTGGCAGGCATGAGGCAGGCATGTGGCAGGCATGAGGCAGGCATGTGGCAGGAAACACCACAGAGCAAATGTGGACATGTAACTTGTAACCGACACGGAATGCACGGAGTGTGTTTCGCTCATGTTCGAGTCATACGCAGATCTCAGGGCACTCATGATACAAAATGTCATGCAACTCAAAATACTGTCCTATCTACGATATATTTCCTTCTCTGAGTCATCGGATAACGATGCCTCTGATTTATCTTTTACCTTTCGCTTTCCATTGTAGTTAGTTTTGCATTGTCATGAATTGATAGAAATAACTATCCGTCATTAACTGATCATAAACTGATTTGAAATCAGATCATATACTGTTTACAATGTAATATTAGATTATGGCATCAGACTTAAGGAAATATGGGTCAAAATGCACAGTTTAGATATATATCACTCAGAATATTTAGGTAGTCAGTTCTGTTTCCTTGACTGTAAGTTTTTTTTTTGCATTATAAACATTCGTCACATTTGGAAGTTGTTCTTATTGCTGTGTCGGCACTGTCCCTGCATCATTTACAAAGTATACGATGGGCTAATGCAAGCTGTAAACCAGAATTTGTGCTTTATGCAACATCTTCTATAGTATTTTAAAATATAATAAGAGAGGAGAAACAGGCTTCATCAAATTGGTAGGCTTAGGCCATGTGGCAATTGAAGCTTTCCCTGTTTTTGATCATTTTTATATTGCTTCATTGTTTTGATGTAACATTTATGTCCCTTTGGTGCAGAAGTCCTGGATTTAGACCCAAATTTAATTTAGACTCCAAATCATCCAAACAATTATTGCATTTTGGTGCAGATGTAGGCAAATTAACTCAATTGATCCACTCTTCCATCCCTTCCACTGCAATCATGTTCTCTTCATGTTGTAAGATACAAAACATCAGCAATGCAAGAGAGCATATAGATTCCAATGTCCATCTATGTCCATCTATGTCCATCTATGTCCATCTATGTCCATCTATGTCCATCTATGTCCATCTATCCTGTGTTTTCCTTTTAGCGTCTCTTCCATTTCTTTTGTTCTTATCCACATCTCAGCCTGTTCTGTGCAGAAATACAGGACTAATGTCCCCACAATTCTTGCCAAATCATCGATCCCTGCTCCTGCCCCCTCTCGCATTTCTCCCCCTCCGCGTTTCTCCTTGTTCCCTCTCACATCGGTTTCGTTCGCCCTCCACATTTCTCTTGTACGACTCATGCTTTATTTGCTCTGGCAAGATCTTGCTGCAGCTGACGAGCACTGACAAAGCGAGAAATGTCGATGACATTCAAGAGCACCCTCTAGCCTCAAGGATGCCACTTAGCTACTTCCCCTATTATCACTCGGCGCTACTTCATCTATTATCACCCGACGTTTTTGCTAAATAAAGAGAGACGCTGTCATTTTAGCTCTAACATTCAGTTTTCATTTACATGTAGCTGTCATATTTGCTCTTTTACATACAGTTAAATCTAACATTAAGCCATACATTTAGTACATTTAGCTGTAGCTTCAAGCTCTTGTTCAGTTTGAAGCTCTCATATCTGTTGACAACACTTCATCCATTATCACTCAAGGTTTTGCAGGGATGTTACAGTGTTGTAGTTTTTGCTTGAATTTGCAGCTGTCATACTCTTTGTTTTAGTGACCTTTAGTATCATTTTACTCTTTGTATTTTAGCTCTTTTCTTAAAATATAAGCTCTGGAAGATACTTCATCTATTATCACCCAAAGTTTTCTTTGGAAAAAGAATGTCTATGTATGCTTTAGCTTCTCATATTTGTCTGTCAAATACAAGCTATATAGATAGATAGATAGATAGATAGATAGATAGATAGATAGATAGATAGATAGATAGATAGATAGATAGATAGATAGATAGATAGATAGATAGATAGATAGATAATTATGTAGAATTTTATTCGTAAAGTGTAATTATCAATATTTTGCCAAGCACATGAAGATCACTCAGCTTTTACATTTAGCAGTAACTTTTAGCTTCAAGTTTGGCCAGATCCTTTGTAGAAGCAGAGAAATTTCTCATTATCCTCATTATCATGGAAATCTAAGTGATATATTACCTCAAATCGCATTAGTTTTAGATTCACATCTTTAATATTTGTAATTGTGCTCCTCCGAGATCATTACTCGGCAGAAACTATAATACTCGGCTGAAATTAAACGATGATAAAAGTAACCGTCTCCGGAAATTGCGACATTGCCATTATATTGAATTAAAGAGGCAGAGATTAATTAGGTCCTTAATTGAGGTATCATAAGGTCACTTACAGCCCAATTTAAATGTCATAATTGAAGGCATAATGCATCAGGCAGAGACAGCCTTATTGCAAGAACTGGATTTCAGATTATCATGTCTCAATGTGCCCAGCAAAGTCTTTCGCCTGTTTCTCAAAAACAAAGGAAAAAGAAAAAGATAAGAAAAGGACAGGGAAAAAAAGAAGAAAGGAAGAAATATTGATCTATTCTCCTCAAATGCTTGATGTTTCAAAAAGATTTCCTGCATAAAGTAAACCCGTTCTACTGCAGCTGTTTCCGATTATGCCAAGTATCAGAGCACGGAATTCACCAAGCGAATACTGCGAAAAGGCTCAATTTCTATACTCATCAGTTTAACCACATTACAACCAGAAACTTGGCTTATCTGATACTCTGAAAGTTGTTTGCCTAAATGATTAAATATACCAATTACTGGAACATTGGAATGGTAATGTCTCATTATACCTATCATGATCAAAATATTTTTTGACACTTTAATGTAAGGAATTGTCCATCTGTCATAAGTTGTGAGCTCATTGGTGAGTCTATGACTCAGACGTTGACTGCACTTGATAACAAGCCATGGATAATAATAATAGGATATCATCTCAATTTTATTAGTATCCTGTCAGGGCATAAGAATCTCGCCTTATAACGTCAATTTGGCAAAAATAATTTAGGTCAGTACCAATTCATGCAAAGTTGATGATAATGTCAATTTCTATATTAGAAATAAGAATAGAGAGAGGTCCAGTATTATGATTATGATAATTTTACATGGTCTTTCCTTAACTCCATGGCAGCATAATCATCTACAACAGTGTCAGATCTACATACACCAGTGCCAAGAGAATTGCATTAAATGCATAATGCCAAGATATATGACATAAAGATATCTTATGAGAACAGTATAACAATACTATCAGCAGCCTTTTGGCTAGCCTGGCCTACCTAATGAGCTAAGAGACCAGATATATGTTCTGGTTTAATCTTTGAAGGCTTCAAGTGGAGTGGATTTCCAATAATGATACCATAGTTATAGGATAATTGGAATATGTACCTTCCTCTGGGGCCCTCAAGGTCTCCTCTATTGATTGTCTGTGTATGCAGTAAATCAGCTTGCTTTTATCAGTCAGAATATTGAATAATATTGAATATTACACTCCATAAAGCTCAACTGATTGGATGATTTATGTATGACTTATAGTGTTTTCTAGTGGTTGGTATGTGTTGATTTATGATGTACTATCTCATTGTGGCTGCTATACATCATGTGGATGCTGGTGTTCTTCTGCTTATTTTGTACCTCGGAGTATGCTATTGAAGCACCTCTGTCAGCCAATCAAAAGCCAGTATTTCAAAGAAATAATCCCATATTCTTTGTTGTCAATTTATTCGGCATTGTTTATATGCTTAAGGGTTTGACTAATGGTATAAGCCAGTTATTCACTACGGGATCAGGAATGTGATTTTATGACAGCTCAGGCTTAAGTCCTCATTGGATGAACCATATATTCTCTCTTGCCGGTTGAATAACCCTAACCTATACTTATTGCTGCTAGTCGGTTGATGATTTGAATTTTATTTAGTCTTTTTCTTCATTCCAATAATCATTGCATCTTGTGACACGATGAAAATAACAATAATTGACGAATCAGTTTTTCAAAATGATTCTCACAGCAAAAAGCTTGACCAAGGTAGTCCAGAACAGCCAGTGCAAATCGGTTTGGCCACAGAGCTGAATTAGAATAGAGAAGCTTTCTATGTACTTCATATTGTATAGTCAGCGGAACAGTTGAACACACAATAGAACTTGAGCGACTGCGGTGCTATATTGGAAAAGGGACAATCCATGTCGAAGAGAATCTAACTTTTCGATATTTTTTTTGAAGCTCCTTATTGATTTTGAGGCACTTTAGCACTTCAAAAATGATTGGTCACAGGACTAGTGAAGGTGATTGTGGGCAATCAATAGCAATTATGCCAATTGCAGGGTTCTATGCTAGTCTGGAGCAGCCCTGGCTAGAGCAAGGCAGGCAGAAATTGGTCGATTTCCTACATCTGGATAGTTTCAAGAGGCATTGTGTCCCTGCTAGAAAGCTGATATAATGTCTGCTACTTGTATAGAAAATATATCACCTGAAAATGCTGAGGAGATAGATTTGACCTGTCTTCAACTGATAGATGAGATACTGTTTGAGTGGCAGAAGGAATTTTACATTTGAATGCAGAAGGGATTTTTAAAACATTCAGTAATTAATTCTTCAGATTATGTTTATCATCATTACAGATACCCTGACTTAAATTCAGATAGTGATAGATATATTAGATAGATAGATAGATCAACACAACAGATAGATATATAGATAGATAGATATACAAATAGATAGACAGATAGATAGATAGATAGATAGATAGATCGATAGATAGATAGATAGATAGATAGATAGATAGATAGATAGATAGATAGATAGATAGATAGATAGATAGATACATTCACTGACTGATTGTCTCATTTATATTATTCATCTAATCAGTGATTGAATGATTGAGTGATGGACTGTTATTGATTGTGAGTCACAATGGCAACGAGAGACACTATTAGACAGGCTGTCATACAAAATGTAGATAGACAGGGGAGAGACACAAACAAAGCAATGAGGCACACTGTTAGTTTTTGATCAAAATGGAAATTTATTCAGTGAACATTGTCCTAATTGGCCTGGCTTGTTCACACATTGCAGGCAGCGAATAACAATGTAAGGGAGGCTGCTCCTTGGGGGTTGAGCCAGGTTGCTCAGATTCACTATGTGGTTGTTTCTTGAAGAAATCTTCCACCAGGTTTTATGATGGGATTTTAGATTAGATTTTTCCCCACTGATACAGCTTGCATATATGCATCAACCTATTGTAATGAATTTAGATAAATTTAGTTTTACAAAATGCATTGTTCAGACAAGAGGTTGGATGGATGGATTATTGGAGCTTTACGTCCTGTATTTATGCACTTTTTATTCAAGCAAATAGCACCTAATGGTTGCTTTAAAAAAAGGAAATAATTAAAGGAATATTTTGGGGGTTGCAGGCTCTAGAAAGTAAACTTAACGAGTCACACATTTAACAGGGGCCTTGTATCTTAAAACATCTTTTGCGAGACAAACTTGTATGACTACCTGTTTGCCACACCTTGCAGCATTTTTGGTAGAGATTTCTCCTTGAAGAACCAGATAAAAAAATACTGCTTGTCGAAAGAAGTGTGATCTTAGACTGCAGGGACATGGTATATCATTGGATGATCTCATCGATACTTATGGCTAGTTCTCACGGAGACGTAACAGAGGGTTCTTGTCGCGTCGCTTCTTGCTTTTCCAGGAAAGAGGGAGGTTTTTAAACTACATTCAACAATTCGGCGACGCTATTTTCGTCTACGGCGCTTCTTAAACTTCCTCGCCAAAAGTTCCTAGAAGTCACGTGACTTTATGGTGAGGCAAGAACTTGCTTCACGAAAGATTCAACCTGTTGAATCTTTGCGAAGGAAGAAACCACGATGCAAGAGACCAGAAAGCCCCCCAAAGTGATTGGGCGAAGTTAGAGACAGCTTGGGCGAAGTTAGAGACAGCTTGGGCGAAGTTAGAGACAGGTTGGGCGAAGTTAGAGGCAGGTTGGGCGAGGCTACTTATCATTGAGTCAATGGAACTTCGGCGAAAAAAGACAACAACTCGCCGACACAAACAGGCTGTTGAAACGCCGAAACAGCTACGAGGGGTTTTTTTTATATGGACACTTATTTTCAATCTAGAACAATGAATTTTTTACAGGATAAAATTCAGCAGTTTTGGGATGGATTTCCAAAATTTTGGACAATTTGGACACTTTTAAGTCATTCTGTGGTTGCCATGGAAACAGAAAGTTTGGCTAGGTGGAGCAGGTAGTACGGAGATCAAGAAAATCAATCAATTGCGGCTGAGAGAGACCTCACTCTGCCACTTGTATTAGTAAGATTGACAATAATTAACACCAGAAATATAATATTACCTTTTAAAAATACCCGCAAGTACTACAAAAGCATCAATTCATACACCTGACGCACTGAAATAAATGTTCCTTGAAGCATTCCAGGAAAAGTTTATGTGAAAGCATTTCAGTCATCGAAAGCCTTTTCTCCTCCAGTGCCTGAAACTATTGCCCCTAGTGATTAAGGTAATGGAAAACCAGGTCTTATGTAAAGTTATATGTCAAAGGAAAAGCTGGGATGGATAATGCTGTCCCTTTAGGTCTCTTGCTCATAGTCATACCAGTGAATCCATGCTTTGTCATAAGTCCTGATGTAGTTAAGTACTCAAATTCTGGCGCCTGAATCGCTCTTGCCAAATCAGGCATGCAGGAGTGCTTTCCCACATTGGTTCGCTGTAAGAATACAAACATTTGGTATGCTTGAAAGTATATTTAGAAGCTAATATCATATTTCTTGTGTCAAATATTGTCAATCTTACTAATACAAGTGACAGAGAGAAGTCTTTCTCAGCCGCAATTCATAGATTTTCTTGATCTCCGTACTACCTGCTCCACCTAGCCAAACTTTCTGTTTCCATGGCAACCACAGAATGACTTAAAAAGGTCCAAATGTTCCAAAATTTTGGAAACCCATTCCAAAACTGCTGAATTTTATCCTGTAAAAAAATCATTGTTCTAGATTGAAAATAAGTGTCCATATAAAAAAAAGCCGTGAACTTTCTGAACGCCCCTCGTACTTGCTTGGCCGTAACAGGTATTTGCTTGGGCGTAATTGAACATTAGGACGAAGTAAGAGGATGCTAGGGCGAAGAAAGAGCATGCTAGGGCGAAGAAAGAGACTCCTTGGGCGAATCTAGTTTAACATTGAAGCAATGGAACTGCGTCGAGGCTCCTGACAACTCGCCGACACAAGTCTCTTCTTGCCTCGTCCGTAATTACGAGCATTTCGGCGTAAAAAACGAGAGCCTCGTCGTAATAGGAACCATCAACGACGATTTAGAACCTCTAATTGATTATATAATTGTCCAAAAATGGCTTGAAACGCCGAAAGTGGGCGAAACTGGACTTCCTGGCACCTCTACAACTTCGCCGTCACTTAACCACGCTCGTGTGATCTAGGCATAAGTCTTGTTACATGTGTACTGTATGTAGCTTCTGACAAAGATTTTCAAACAATGGTTCTTGTCTAATCCTCCATAAACCTTGTCATTCTCTCTAAACCTCGCTCTTGTGTTTCTCTTTTTTTCTCTCCTTTTCCTTTTTTTCCCTCAGATTTTTTTTCCTCTCTCGTTTTTCTCTCGGTGTCTTCCCTGCACTGTCGTACGCCAAGGACTGTGACATCTCAATTACAGCCACAGCCGTCATGCAAATTGTGGCATGCGACACGAGCCATGACACAGCGCGTCATTACAATGACATATCAAATGTTTCATTACAAGAGAAGAGGAGAAGAGAGAAAGAAAGAGAAAGAGAAAACCTGACATGAAGCATGCTTATTATCTGGCAAACGCACGCGAACACTGGAAAACGCCTTTCAAAACGCAACTTGCCAGAACAAAGAATTTTACTCCCAACTAAACGCTGAACATTCAAAGAGGGATACAACTTTCAACCATTGCAGTTTGTTGTTGGATTTAACAGCAGATATTCCCCTTTGTTACAGGTGTGTTGTAAGTTGCAAGGTTCCTTATCTTTCGCCTCGATATTGAGGTGTACATTTATGGTACACCCGAATAATGTGACCTAGTGAAGTGCCATCATGAAAAAATAATGCATAATTGAGATGTAACAAACCAGTGGGTTATGCAAAAGTTGAAAGCTCTCGCTGAATGTTTTGACCAGACTGTTTTAACACAAAATTTGAAAAACAATCAATTAAGAGGTAGTTTAAGGTAATTATCACTTTGTTAGATGTGTCAATTACTGCTAATAAAGCAGGAAATTGTGTAAGTTGTTATGAACAGTGAAGGATGTTGACTGCTGCCTTGTGTGACATATCCTAGGGATAGACCTACAATCCATGGCCAAAAAATGAACCTTAGCAGTATTTACTTCATATCATAAGGCTTTGATTTCTATGGGAAATATGCGACAACAACGCTTCATTTCCTGTCAGTCAATCAATAGCAACATCATTTTCCAGCTTACTATGGCATTGCTTTTCCGCTTGGCTTTTTGAGAAGAACAATTCTTTTGCCAGCACTTCTTCACAACTTCGTGTGCCACATGCAGTGTCTCTATTTTCCCATTGAAGTTTCACTGCTTTCCAAAGTTCCTTTGTGTTACTGAAAATGACTTTTCCCTTTTAGATTAACATTTACATCCAAACACTTTGATATAGAATTAGAGTGGACTGTGGCACTGTGAAAATGGCACTTCGTGACTCATGATATTGTAAGATGAAGTGTCATCTTCTCTACTTTCAACATGGGAAACATAGAGGCGGTTTGATTAGTCATGATCAAGAAAAGGCCATATGACTTGTCGTAACTTTTAGAGTGAAAATCAGATGCATAATCCTTTCGTTTGGCTGTCACCAACAAGTGGGATAAGTCTCCTTCAATCAAATTTAGGCCTACATTGAAAGTATTGGGTTTGATCATGACAAATCATCAGCATGATGACACACGAAGTGCCATTTTTATAGTGCCACAGTCCACTCTAATTCTATATCAAAGTGTTTGGCTTTAAAAGGCAAAAGAAAAACCAATTTCATACTAAGATAATGGTGCTAGCTATTGGTTGACAGACATGAAAATAAATGTTTTTGTGTGTAATAACTTTGTATATCGAAACAATGCGAAATTCTACTTAGGTCCTTTTTTTGCCTGGGAGTGTATGAAAAAATTTTCTCAATTCTTTCCAGCGAATCATGAGGTTTGCCAAAGAGCAGTTTGTGACGGTGTATGTTGGTTAAGTACATGATTTAACAATTGCTGCAGACATATTTCAATCTTGCATATCTACCTCTGAAACATGATTTTACAATTGTTGCAGACATATTTCAATCTTGCATATCTACCTCTGAAACATGATTTTACAATTGTTGCAGACATATTTCAATCTTGCATATCTACCTCTGAAACATGATTTACAATTGCTGCAGACATATTTCAATCTTGCATATCTACCTCTGAAACATGATTTTACAATTGCTGCAGACATATTTCAATCTTGCATATCTACCTCTGAAACATGATTTTACAATTGCTGCAGACATATTTCAATCTTGCATATCTACCTCTGAAACATGATTTTACAATTGTTGCAGACATATTTCAATCTTGCATATCTACCTCTGAAACATGATTTTACAATTGCTGCAGACATATTTCAATCTTGCATATCTACCTCTGAAACATGATTTTACAATTGTTGCAGACATATTTCAATCTTGCATATCTACCTCTAAAACATGGTTTTACAGTTGTTGCAGACATATTTCAATCTTGCATACCTACCTCTGAAACATGATTTTACAATTGCTGCAGACATGATATTTCAATCTTGCATATCTACCTCTGAAACACAATTTTACAATTGTTACAGACATATTTCAAGCTTGCATATCTACCTCTAAAACATGATTTTACAATTGTTGCAGACATATTTCAATCTTGCATATCTACCTCTGAAACATGATTTTACAATTGTTGCAGACATATTTCAAGCTTGCATATCTACCTCTGAAACATGATTTTACAATTGTTGCAGACATATTTCAATCTTGCATATCTACCTCTGAAACATGATTTTACAATTGTTGCAGACATATTTCAATCTTGCATATCTACCTCTGAAACATGATTTTACAATTGTTGCAGACGTATTCCAATCTTGCAATATCTACCTCTGAAACTTGGATTCATACACAACTCGTTCCGTTTCAACGTAATCAACCACCGGTGAATTATAATGAAATGTTTGTTCGCCTAATAAACCCCTTTAAAATATCAACTCATCTTTGATTGCTGTACAAAAAGAGCTTTGAAGCTGGGGACCCATTGATCATGAAATTGCAAATCATTCCAAATTCAGTAAATTGAGCTTCATGAAGGGCTTAATTTCGCTGCCTGAACAAGCGCGTCAAAATTTTAATCAAAGAACAGCAATTTTCCAAGGAGAGGAAAAGGAAGACCCACTAATAAGAGAAAAACAGAGCAATTTTCTCTTTCGAAACAGTGAAAAATGGATAATGCACTCTTGCTGTCAGTGCTGAACCACATAATTCATCCTAAGGAGAGGCAAATACTAAAATGGAGAGGCTGCACTTCTTATTGTTCAGTTTACGCTAACAAAATTTGCAATTTACATGAAAATTATTGTTTTTCTACCATTTTTCCTCAGATCATCTACTTTACAAAATGGGTGTCTGTGTTTACACTAACATATAAAGGACTCCAGACTTATTATACATTTCATGAATGTGGCGGAGTGTTTCTCGTATGCTCAATACTAAATCTGTTTGAGGTTATATAGATATGAAGCATTCCGAATAGGGTATCTATATATAAGGCTGCATATTTGGACAAGTGTACACTGCTAGTGAACATTACTATGCACATTTTTTAGTAAGGTGTTTTTGGACAACTATACACTCCTGCTCATAAATATGGAATACTTTTTTGGAAAAAAAGTGTCAAATAAAAGTAAATTTCAGAGTATGAATGCAAAGGTCAAGTCATCTTCTCTAATTACTCTTAGACATCACCAAGATACTTATACCATTGGAAAAGCTGGTATCTAACTGACAATTTTGCATGTTAGCGCCCGGCTAGGGTAGTATGGATTAACTCAGTTTACAACAGCAAACAAACAATCAGATTATTGTTTATTTTGCCTAAATTATAACTTAAAATGTATAATAGAAGAAGCATATGATGTCTAAGTCAGTTAGACACCTCTTTGTCGGGTCCTAACATGCATTTTTGTCAGTTAGATCCCTCCCTCCGGTCGGGATCTAACTGACAAAAATGCATGTTAGAACCCTCCAAATCGGTGTCTAACTAATACTTTGAAAGCCTCAACTACTTTTTTGCAAGAATTTTTAATTTTTGGTTGAATGCACCTCACCCCGAAAACCCCCCTGAATTTCCATATTTCGTACTGCTTTGCAGCATGCATTTTACATGAGAGCATGTTCTTCCCTTCAGCAGTCACTGGAAGTAGTTACCATTGAATCAGATCATCATGTGCTCCAGCAGAAGTTGCTAAAGTTATCAATTTCAATGGAGAATGTTGAAGTATTCCATATTTATGAGCAACGGTGTATAATGCTGGATTGACCTGCTAGTTGGGAGTGTAGTACATACTATGGGAGAAAGCCAATTGAATTCTCAATACTTTTAAGCTAGAGTGTATTTGAACAACTTGAATGCTGGATTGGCCTGCTGGTTGGTAAAAAAATATCTGACAACGCCAACTGAATTCATAATATTTTCAGCTTGTTATGAGCATAGTATTAGAGGGACATAGTTTCTGTGACAGGAAACCAATTCTAAACAATTGTATATTTGGACAGCTGCATTGCTGAATTGATCTGCTAATTATATGTAGGGTGCAGTATTGGAAGAAACCAATCAACTTCTCGATATTTTTTGGAAGGGTGCATTTGGACAACTGGAATGCTGATTAACCTGTTTTTAGGGGGCATAGTATTTAGAGGGACATAGTAAATTTCTGTTTGAGGGGAAGCTAATTTAATTCGCAATACTTTTGAGCAAGGGTGTATTTGAACAACTGGCACACTGGATTGGCCTGCTAGCTGAGGACATAGTATTGTTACGTAAGAGGAGGCCAATTGAATTTGAAGTTGGGATTAGCTCAGCCACTGGATGAGTAGATCTGCACAGATCAATAGCAGGACCCAACTGGCCAATCTTCAAGGCACAAGACCTAGCACACACCCTGCCTCACACTCACACAGTCTAAATCCTCACCAATCAATGCCCTCTGCCTGTAATGTTTAGTCTTTGCATGCTTTGTGGGCCTAGTTAACCTGATCATACAAAGATCTTAGGGCTTCTGCAGCTTCAGATGTGTCATTGATATCTTCAGAAATATTTGTTGTCTTTTTTGTATCGCTGCATAATAGCAGTGCGTATACACATAATATCGATGTCATAGTAGTATGTTGATATCTCTTTTGATAAGAAAGTTCTTAGCCAGGTTGATGTCTCAATACTCAATAGAGATATTACTATTAAATAAGACGTTCTGCAATGTCAAAAAAGCCGGACTTCATGTTATATCAAAATTGTTCTTGGCATCATGCGTTTTCAGTTATTGGTTCTAACAGTCAATATAATTTGACTTTGTGCGTTATATGTGTGACTAAATTGTCAATATAATTTGGTTTCATGTGTTATACATGTAGTTGTTTGGATTTAGATAGTCAATATAATTTGGCTTTGTGTTTTACATGTGTCTAAATTGCCAATATAATTTGGCTTCATGTGTTTAAATTGTCACTATAAATTGGCTTTATGATTTACATTTGTCTAAATTGCTAATGCAATCTGGCTTAATTTGATATATGTGCATGTTTAAATTGTCATTATAGTTTGGCTTTTTGTTTTACATGTGTCTGATTTTTCAATATAATTTGGCTTTTTGTTTTACATGTGTCTGATTTTTCAATATAATTTGGCTTCATGTGTTACATATATGTGTCAAAATTGTCATAGAAATATCAACCAAGCTTTGATATTGCATATAGATGGATGATTGGGGCTTTACGCCCTGTGTTTATGCACCTTTGGCTAATTAGGACATTATGAGGACACGCCAATGAGGCAAAGGATGATTGAAACAGCAATGGAACCCATTGTGTTCGCATGTCATTGCACATTTTATTATCCACATGTATGGAGACATGGACTCTTCAGTAAGAACCTTCTGTCCAATATATGATTCTTATCTGCAATGTGTGAGACTTAAAATGTTTTTATCCGAAGAACTCTACATCTTTACAAGGTACAGAATTTGATAATCCTGAGATAATCATCAGCCTCAAAACATAATGCAAAGACATGAAGATTCAGAACTTCGCTGCTCCAGATCCTTGTGTCATGATATTCTTTATATGAGTCATGATTTAATCTTTGTTAGTTTCTTCCAAACTTTGGACCAGATATGGAGGTTCTGACATGGCTAGGGGTTCTGGGAATTGTATCAGCAAATTCGATTAAGTCTCTATCAAGAAATATCAAGAAACAACATCCCTTATAAATGCATTATGTGCCTTGCTTTATTGTATAGTTCTATAATACTTAGCAATAACTACATGTAAAAGTTTGGTAAAGGGAAATTGGCTCAGTGATGATGCATAACTAGATCCCTTGTTATCAAACCAACTTTCCTCTTGCACCTTTTAGTTTTCGATTGCATTTTGCACCTGATGAGAGACTGCACCCCTTTGAAAGACCACTTTATGACCGCAGAGAGAGGATCTTTTACAGCTCGTAAACTTGATAATATATTATGCAATAAATAGGTGTTGGTTCATACATATTTTTCATTATAGCCAATGAATTAACTATCATCTTCTCTACATTCAACATGGGAAACACAGAAGCTGTTTGATAGTCATGATCAAGAGAAGGCCATTTGATTTGTCATGACTGATTTTAGAGTGAAAAGAAGCATATTCCTTTCGATTGCTTGTAACCAACAAGCGGGATTAGTGTCTCCTTAAATCAAATTGACATTGAAAGTATTGGGTATAATCATCACAAATTATTGTGATGATTTGTGAAGTGCCATTTTCACAGTGCAACAGTCCACTATTTTTCCGTATCAAAGCTACAGACTGTAATGCACTCTATTCTTCAATCTGGAAAAGTGATGGCTGTAAAATTGAGCGATATTTTGAATTTTGATATGGCAGCATCATCCAATGGTGTAAAACCACAGGACAAAACTCTGCGCCCGGATGAGAGACAGCATTTTGGCGAGAGAACACTTTGTGACCATAGACGAGGCAGTCTTGCCATGCTGAGAGACTATTCCTGAATCCGGAAGGCTGTGAAATTGAACAATGTTTTGAGTTTTGTGTGGTTTGCATCCTCTGGTGGTAAAGAGGAGAAAACTTCTTAAACATCCCTCCATTTGTACATATAGATTATAAGAAGCTAACTTGCTTGTGAGTGTAACTAAGGCTGTAGCAATATCTACAACAACGTGCATATATACTATATAGGAAGAGAAATAGAGAGTAAGACATCATTTCCATGTGGTTTCTGATAACTAGAGATGATTCAGCCTTCAAAAGTGAATGAATTTTGTGAGCAGCAGAAGCCGATAAGTTACAACGTGGCCTTCCATCTCTTTGAACAGAGCCAGTTTCATGGGAAGCAGTCCTCAGTGAGCTCGCTCAGAATATCAGATAGACTGCGAATGACATTACATTTGTCATATCCCGAGTCCAAGGGGGATGCGCAGTGTTGTGCAGTGCTCTGATACAGGAAGGAAGAGGCTGATGGAAGTGTTATTGGACTGACAAGCAACTGACAAGGCGCTACTTGACCCCCGGCCATATGTTCACCCGGGGTTTACTTGTTATCAAGGTCGGGGTGAGTCTATTTCTTGTAGCTCAGGGGATCTAGTGCATTTGCGGTGCAATTGTGGTGCAGTTGCGGTGGTATTACCATAATGCTGTGGTGGTGAACTGTGGTAAAGTGATGTGCTGTGGCAATTTGCTGTGGAACTGTGGTACCACTTGGCAGTGGCGTTTAGATCAGCGCGCTGACCCTCTGCATCGCCACTCCGCAGTGCCATTTTGCAGTGTTTTGGGCCTCTGTTAGCACTCGGTGGTGTTGCCTGATGCCCCTGGGCCCTCGACACAAAATGGGGTTCCTCAGGGAGGTTGCCCAGCCCTCGGGCTCTTGCCGAATGTCTCACCCTGAGCGAGTCACCCTGGGAGTTTGCTCTCAGTCTTGCCCTGCCAGAGTCTCATCCCCCCAAGCGACTCACCCTCCGAGCCGGGGAGCGAACTAGCGTAGAGAAATTGGGCTGGTGTGAGAGAATGGCAATTGGGCGGAGGAATTAATCACACGGCTTATTATCAGGAAAGCAGGAATCGCAAGAGACTGGCTCAGGAGGCTTTGGCCAGCCGTACAGAAAATGAGAGAACCCTCCGAGGGCACCGAGATATTGATCTGGCGACCCATGTGCTGGGCCGCCTCTAGTCGCCACTGACACATCAACAAATAAAGAGATATATAGACAGAATAGCCTCAGAATGTCCCAGCGAATGCTTCACAGAATTGCAGACAGAATGGCGGACAAAATGACAGACAGAATTGCAGACAGAATGGCGGACATACTTGCAGACAGAATTGCAGATCGAATGGCGGACAGAATTGCAGACACAATTGCAGACAGAATGGCGGACAGAATTGCAGACAATTGCAGACAGAATGGCGGACAGAATTGCAGACAGAATTGCAGACAGAATGGCAGACAGAATGGCAGACAGAATGGCAGACAGAATGGCAGACAGAATGGCAGACAGAATGGCAGACAGAATGGCAGACAGAATTGCAGACAGAATGGTAGACGGAATTGCAGACAGAATGGCGTACAGGATGGCAGACGGAATTATAGACAGCCCACAACACAGCCTTGCAGCACCCTGCCAGCACAGCCCGGCAGCTCCCGAAGCAATAACTAAGTTTGGCTGCTACAGCCATAACCGCTGTTGGGGCCTGCTGTTGGAATTTGCCATGCAAATAATATTAAAGGAAGTAATTTTCAACGCAAACTGGGAAAGTTTGACTTGCTTCCTGGAATTGATTCACAATTCTGCAGATGCAAATTTATATTGAAAAAAGAAAATCCAGAGAAAATCAAGAGAAAATCTAGAGATGTAGCAGAAAAGGGCAGATCATTAAGTCAGGGGAAAATTCCAATATCCTTTCACCGCAGTTCTGCGAAAAAGTTAATCAAATGAGGACATGTCATGTATCCGAATATCAGCCCCGATTGCTCTGTTGGCTGAGAAGTGCATGAATGTCAGTCTGGACACTGCACAGGGGCATAAAAGGGAGCACAATTCCCCAGGCAAACTGAATATGCAGAAATTTATCACCGATGATTCTGTATTTGTGTAGCATTTTGCATACTTGTCAGGAGAATATCACAATATCTAGGGTACTTGTATGCAATAGGGGTAAATTTAAGCCTACACTGGTGCAGCCAATAATTATGCAGCATTGCCTCAGCAGTATGAACAATATCTATACCTGCATATCAGCCTTGTTGATTGGACGATGCATAATAACTATGAAACACTTGACATTGTTTGTTTGAGATAAGGCAATTAGTTGTTGTTTTCTACATTTCTTTCCAATATACTTAAGATTTAAACGACACGAGGCAGTTATTTGGCTTCTCGCTCTTTTGCACTATTTGGAATTTTATGTTACTTTGCGTTCTTTCTCAAGTGGCTCAAATTTCAACAACAACATCAGATAATTATTCAGTTCCTCACCCTTCAGCACTGCCTTAAAATTTCAGCAAACTGCAAGTCCGCAGCAAATTTTCTGCGGGAATAGTTTTGCCGGCCTTGTTATGAAAAGAGAAAACAACTCTGCACTGCAATTTGATGGTTCACGGTCCATTTGCCTCTCTGTCGTCTGCAGGGGGTTTTTTTCCTTCGGCCCCTGGCCTCTTATTAGCAGTCGCACCCTCTTGTTGTAACTGCGGAGCTGCCATGCGGAAGAGTGTTTCTCTGACGAGGCTTATTCAATTAAGAGGCTAATTCAATTACATTACGAGCATTGCGACGCTTGCCTTTATTTGGGGCTGTTTATTTTGCCGCTTTTGTGAGCAACTTCCTTCTTCCGGGTGCATGTTGTTCGGATCTTAAGTGCTGCGGTTCATCTCACGATATTGATTTATTCCCGAAAGAAGAGAAAAAACTGCTAGCTCAAGATCATCTGCACAGTCTCTGTCCTTCCAGAAACATTTATACAGGAAATGTTTCCCTGGCAGAAAGTAGCTATTGCCAAGGTAAACTTAAGACGTGAGTAGTGAATGCGTATATTTGACTTTATTTTTTACATTTGACGAATGACGAGTACATTCAGCTGTTGTTGGGCATCAATGACCTCGCAACTGTAATGCAGTCACAAAATTCGCTGCGAGCCTTCCACAATGATACAGCTAAGGGCAACCGCAGAATGGCACCCATGAGCAGAGACAAAGGGAACCTTGTCCAAGGTTCTCATACTGTAGCATTTTCCAGTGTTGGTGACTGCTGTATTATAATGAGGACAAGAAGACTAGGCCTGGCACATACCCTATTCATTCGTGCCCCGGCACAGAACACTGGATACAACCCACCTCCATTTGAATGTCCCATCGGCTTAGACCAAATTGAGTTCCAGGAGTGGGAGTCGAACACACAACCTCACAGCCAGTGGTAACACATGCAACGAGTGCTCTTAACCATTAAGCCCAGGGAATACTGCATATTGTGTAACAAATATATCTGTTGTAGCATAGAATGTAGATTGAAGAAGCTGATAAAGATTCTTCAATCCTGAAGGACAACCACCAAGGATGGAGAGATTAAGCGATATGAAAAACTGCAACGTTTTAGTCCGAATTAATGAAAAGAAGTGTTGTATATCATCTTTAAGTTGTGGCAAGTGCTGCTCGTAAGTCTTGTATTGGAGCAAAAAATCAATGACTGCTATAGTAAATGTAGGTTTCTTGCTGAAGAATCAGAGGCTATGTACAGTTGAAATCTTGAAGAATCAGAGGCTACATTTGACACTACGAGAATACGAGGCTATAGTTAGAACTACTATGCGCATCAGAGGAATCATTGAAACCATCAGAAGTTGTGGTAGATTCCATACAAATGATAGATAACACAGTTGAAACTATCAAAATCGGAGACTACAAAGTCAAAATTACAGGAATCAGAGGCTACATTTGAAACAATAAGAACCATGATAGGCATCTTTGAACAATAAGAATCAGAGGCTATGGCAGAATCAATCAGAATCAGAGGCTACCCAGTTGAAATTATAGGTATTAGAGACATATTCAAGAGCTATAAGGGTCAAAGGAACAGTGAAGATTAAATGAATGCGAAGATAAGTAGTTCAATCTATCAAAAATCAGAGGCTGCACATTTGAAATTTTGGAATCAGCGGTTTGGTTTAAAGCTATAAGAATCAAAGGTGCAGTTGAAATTAAAATACATTGTATGATGTTTCGTCTCAAGTGAGGAAGTCTGCTGCATTGCATCATCCTTCACCTCATTGCCATGTCCTCCTCCTGTCCTAATAAGCCTACCAAATGCATAAATACAGGACGTAAAAACTCAAATCAACCATCAGTCCATCGATCTTTTCTCACAACCTTAGGTCATTGCACTGTGTCTAAAAGTTGACTATTCAGCATTCCCAGCTGTTATTAGTGCCTCTAGCACTTCTTGTCATGGAATGTGTGGCAAAATTATTCCTTTCCGAATAATAATTATTAGAGACACCAACTTGACTAATCTCTAAGCTCTCCGACTATTAGGCAGTATAGTTCAAAGTAGTGGAACTTAGAAGTCGGGACTACAAGCTTATCATAGAACTGGCGTCTACTAGCTTATCATCTGGCAAGGAGTCGCCGCAGCTAGTAGTGGTTGTGCCTCGGAAGTCTTCAATCACGGCCGTAATCTGAGAGCTAGTCATGTATCATTGCGCGTGTCAAAGGTCGCAGAAATAGTGCGACGGAAGCGAGCTTACCCGCGACTTCCTGTAATTGGCAAGACAACCATTTGTCCACTAGGGAAGCCTAGCATGTTTTCACTGGACTAACAAGACTAGCACCTTGCAACATGACTAGCATGGGTGGTGCTGCATAGTTGACATGTGCTTATCTTTCTATGCAGCATCACATTAAAATTATCTGAATTGTGATTTGCTCCAATTGAGTTTCAAGCCCATTACTACCGATCCCTGTAAGTTTTGGACACAATTTTAGAGGATTTGTAAGACACTGACTATTGTCTGAAGACTATGTATGCTGCTAGTGTGACCGGTCAAAATACAACAATGCAATGGGAAAATGGCCGGATAAAAATGTGAGGCTTTCGAAAAATTTGGTTCATGAAGCTATTTGTCTATCTTATAGACAAACAAGGATTCGCTTCCGTTGCAACTTCTTTAGTACATTTGATTTTGATTGGATGAGATAACTTTAAAGAAAGTGGCATGACGAATGAATTGGAAAGAGGAACCAGTTTATCAATCTTAGAAGCCGACTACTCCTAATACTTCCTGTCTGTCGGACTCTGTCCTGGACTAGCGCCCTTTCGTAAGATTAGCACGCTTCCCCCTTTTGCTTGGCTGTCAGAATTGACGGCTTTATCATTATGCTCCTTGCTCCCTCGAGTCACTTGTACATTGGGATGGGATTGAGCCATGTGCACCCAACAAAATGGGGAAAGTCTGATCTAGTTTTTTTTTCATGAAATAGATAGATAGATAGATAGACAGACAGATAGATAGATAGATAGATAGATAGATAGATAGATAGATAGATAGATAGATAGATAGATAGATAGATAGATAGATAGATAGATAGATAGATAGACAGATAGATAGATAGATAGATAGATAGATAGATAGACAGATAGACAGATAGATAAATAGATTAAACACACGCTAAAATGTTTTCCTCATTCATACTTTTGAGTTCTTTCTACCAATCAACCAATTCAAGAAACGTGATATTATTGATAGATAGATAGATAGATGGCGGTGGCGGATCAAGACAGGGTAGTCTAGGGGTGGCACGGGCGTTGTTTCAACATTCGTGGGCCTATTTTGCTCTTTCATTTTTTCAAAATGTTATTTCCGTCTCAGTGGTCTACTGGATAGATAGGTAGGTAGATAGATAAATAGATAGATAGATACGTAGATAGATTGATAGATGAATAGATAGATAGCAACCAAAATAGAGGCATCCAGCTCTTTCAAGACAACTACAACTAGTGGTCAAACCTGACACTTCAGTGATTAAAGCTGATATGATAGACCTACTAATTTGAAAGCAGTGACAGAGTTCTATCACTGGAATTAAAACAATAAGAAATTGTCCATTTGAAGCAATTTTAAAATGTAGGGAAAGTACCAGTGTTTTAAGTACTAAAGAAAAATCAGTGACTCAAATGCTTTACAAAAGAAAACCCATTAAGAGTGAATCAAACTTCAAAACTATTTTTATGAGCCTCATTTTGGAGACAATGAGCCTCGTTCTGGCAAACAGCTAAACAATAGCAGTCGTTTGTGGAACAATTGAAGGCTGATTGTTTGTTAGCTTTGTTCAGTGTAATGAAACATTTGTTTTGCTTGATGGGTTTTGTGGCTTTTTTTCACATTGTGTATTACACAATCAAATGCAGTGGGTTGCAGGACTTCATTCACCCTCAAGTAAATCAGTTTAAAACTGGTCTATATTGAAACTAAACTTTCCAGTAATTACATAGGGATCACTTCTTATACCATTCGACACCTCTGTCAGCCAATCATGAGCCAGTATTTCACTGCAATAAAACCCATATTCTGTGTTGTCCAGTTATCCTCCCATGGGAGAATAATAAGTGAAGCTGTGAAAAAACAACAGCAACAAATGACAAGTTTCAGTTTTGTCTTATGGTATAAGCCAGTTATTCACCGCGGGATCGGCAATATGTGTTTATCACAGCTCGGGCTAACGCCCTCGCTGGATAAATCACATATTGCCTCTCCCTAGGTGAATAACCTATACATATGCATTATAAAATATCATTCCACATACAACTGTTAGTATGTTTCAGTTTGATTAGGAATTTCAGAATACTTGTTTTGTGACATTTTAAACTTTTAAAATTAAGGGAATCATTCATGATTTTATGACTGAGAAAATTGTTCTCTGTGACTGTTAAAATTGCATGTTGACAGGCAATTATGAATGTTACAATTTCAAACTTAAAAACAGAAAATAATAGATTTGAAAATTGCAGTAGCCAACATGTCAATGTTAGATAAAAGTAAATTTGCATAAAGTTAATCTATGGTGTATGCTATAACTTTGTACACCATTGCAAATTAAGGTAGGTGGGACACTGTTTGTTCTGGGCTTCGCACTGCTAAAAGGCTGACTCCCATTGGTGCAAAGGCTAATAAGCTCAGTTTAACCTTGGAGGTTATGAAACAACAGAAAAATGTTACTCTGCTTTCTGCTTTTTCTTTTCCTTTCCTGCCATGCTTATATCCATTCCTAAGCAAGAATGCGTTGGCTTTCACAGCGAGCTTGAACAAACTCTGGGGTTAAAAAAATTGACCAAGAAAATAATTAGTGCAATGATGTAGAGGAAGGTAAGACGAACATTTTGATGTATCAAATGAAAAAATCTGTTGGGAATTTTTTGAGATATTTGATTTGAGATTTAGATTTTTTATTTGTCACACCCTATTCTTAGCATGTAATCTTCATGAAAAGGAGATCAAAACTGTCCGTTTTTCTTGTTAGGTAATATCTAAGGTAAAAGTAATTATTCAGAAGTCAAAATATGCAGTCATTGTTTCTGCAAAAAGTATGTACCACTTTATCGAGACTGACAGGGTGTGATAAACCTATAACATCTAACATGTCCAGTTTAAGGTCTGAAAAATGTTTGCAATGCCAGGTTGTGTTAGTTAAATATTTCTGGTAGATAATTTTAGCAAATTTGGTCTCATCATCTCATTGTAACATGCTTTGTTGAGCTTTTTGTGCATTTTATGATTTTTATTACACATTTTTCCACCGTGAATCAAGCATGTCATAACAATGTAAAAGGATAGGCAAAGTAGAGTAAATTATCATACAATGCATGCATCGAATTGTTGTAAGTATCGGCTTCACTATCAAGTTGAATCCCCAGATATTACATGAAAAGTCTTTGCAATTGGTCAAAAAGACAAAAATAAGATTAAAAGCTAAATAAACAGTAATATTCATGCTTAATGTATTATGAGCACTTAAAATGGATGTTGGGTCTTTAATGTTGATGTAGGTTATCTGTCATCCAAAATCAACCAATCTATAATTGTATAGAACAACAAAAATATCAGAAATACTGTAAATTATGTAAAAATGCAGTTAATACAAACATGTACAACTATTGCACATTAAGACTGCAATGTCAAAGTATTTTACTCCATACTTAACTAAATGCTTCCAAACATTCTATCTCTGCGTTTTCTGATGATTCACTCTACATTGGCTACGATTTCATGGTTGCAAAAGTACTTGTTTTGACACAGTGGTGAAATTTCTTAAAAAACACATAAAAACCTCAATAATACACTACACAGTTCAAAAGTGAGGCAGATTCTACTACAATTATTCACCAGAATGATGAAACTGAGTAAAAGCAGGCAAGTAAACATATTTCATAAAGTTTCTCACATTTACAGGTTTATCACACTCTGTCAGTCTGGATGAAGTGGTACGTACGTGCTCTTTTCCCATGTCTAGCCAACTTTTGTCCCTCATACTGAGCTTTTCCCTGGTCAATACAGATTGAGAGAGGGAAATACAACAGAAAGAAACAGGGATATATTTAGTTCAACCAATCAAATTCCTTTGGCTAATTAGCCAGCAGGGATATACTGAAAGATAATGAGATCAACAGGATATATACTGGAACTGACCAATCAAAAGACAACAGTGCCCCTATATAACATGCTTATTAGCATGTAGATGCCAGCATATTTGCTGATTGTTGTGATTTAAGGAAATTAAGTGCTGCCAATTAAGAGTATTGATTTTTTTTTTGTGACACAACTGCATTCACATTGAGTGCTTCGAACAGTTTTACATTGATATAAAATAAAAGTATTTAAAAAAAAAAGGCATGGGATAAAAAGGTTATACCATGGGTTGCGGCAGTATATCCCTGGTATAG
This sequence comes from Platynereis dumerilii, assembly GCA_026936325.1. Taxonomy (NCBI): domain Eukaryota; kingdom Metazoa; phylum Annelida; class Polychaeta; order Phyllodocida; family Nereididae; genus Platynereis; species Platynereis dumerilii. Next base: position 39,256,592 of record JAPTHN010000008.1, read on the forward strand.
TCATCCTCGACCCCGTATATCCCTCGACCCTTCGGGTCTCTCTCGGGATATACTGGATCTTGGGTGACTATACCAGGGATATACTGCCTCCACCCATGGTATAACCTCATATTATGGCAATTATTGCATATTTTTACCTCTGAATAATGACTTTCATCTTAGATATTACCTAACAGGAAAAATTGGCAGTTTTGATCATTTTAGATGGAGATTCCATGCTAACAACAGGGTGTGATAAATAAAAAGTTTAAAACTCAAATATCTCAAAAAATTCCCAACAGATTTTTTCGTTTGATACATCAAAATTTTCGCCTGAGCTTCCACTGCGCTAATCGTTTTCTTGGTCAATTTTTTTAACCCCAAAGTTTGTTCAAGCTCGCTGTGTTTCGTATAGCTTATTCTTGCCCTGTTTTTCTTTTCTTTTTTCTTTTTCTTTATATTTTATTGTCCTTTTTCTTTTTTGTATTTACTTCTTGCCTATTTACTTATTATTAGACTTTTGCATTTTCTTCCATTCTCTCTTGCCTATTTTCTCTATACTTGCCTGTTTTGCTTATTCTTCCTCTGTTTGCTTATTACTGCCCTTTATTCTTGCTCATATTGCCTGTCTTGGTTTATTTATCTATTCTTAATTTTCAACAATTGTTGCCTTTGACTTTTTCTCTTGCACTTTCTTCTTATAAATTTTCCATATTCTTACTCCTCTTGCTTATCTGGCTCTTTTTCCCCACCTCAACCGGTTTATTTTGCTATTTATTATTTTTCTTGATCATATTGTCTCAACTGGCTTATTCTGAATGAGTTTGCTCAATTTCCAATTCTTGCTAGTTTTTTGTATTCTCATTCTTGATATCACAAATCGTTTTGCTCTTTCTCGCTCTTATACTCATAGCTTATTCATGCTCATTTCACTTATTCTTGCTATCTTTTTTCTTTCTTGCTTTTTCCCCTATAAGACTCTTGCTCTTATCTCTTTTTGCTGTCTTTGCTTATATTTGTTCCTTCTTGCTCATTTTTCTTCTTCTTACTTGCTTATTTTTCTTCTCTGTCCTTGCTCTTTTCTTCTTACTTGCTCTTTTTCCTTTTCCTACTTGCTCTTTTTTCTTCTTTTTACTTGCTCTTTTTTCTTCTTCTTTCTTCGCTCTTCTTGCCTGTTCTTGCTTGCTCAGACTGCTCCGCTCCAGGAAAGAAGCATTTAATTTTTCATCAGGTAAACATTTGCTGAATCGACCCCTGAGCTTGTGGCTCCTGAACCAACAGAACGACGTTGAACCTTTGCCGAACCCTGGGACAGGTTGAGGTGGTCGGTCGATGCTTGAGACAAGCACGGAAATGACGCAAAGGTTATATCTATAGACAATGGTGTTCTTTTCTACTTGCTCTTTTTTAAACAACTTTATATTCATTCATCTAGGTGGTCCAGTGCACTCTTGTAAATGATTGTCTGTTTTTATTTCATACGTGTTCAAATTCTATTTGCAAAATATTATTGAGAAAATGTTACAAATCTTGAACATTTCACGTCTAGGTCATGCACATATCTTCTAAAGAACACTTGCCTTCATGATTATGTCATATTCTTCCAGACAATCAGTTGTAGTAAAGACAAAAAATCATCGTAGGAATGCTTTTAACAGTGTGGCCTAAAAGTTATACATAGGTTGTCGTTCCATTGGTTGAATGACCTGATTCGATTTCTCGTTGGGATTTGAAACTTGAGAGTTGGCCTAATTATGGATAAATTGATCGAGTTACGAAGAATTATCTGTGAAAGATTATAAGGTCAGTATTCAGATAATGTGAAATGACTCCTTTCCTTTATCTCATAACTTGACGCTGACTGTTGTCAGGGAAGATGGCGAAAAAATCGACAGAGAGGTCGGTTGATGTGAGGCAACACATGCATGGCACAGTGTTTACAATGATGATTTTCAAGCAGGAAAACTAACTATTTGGACAGTCAGGAAACTAGGCCTAAAAATAGAAATTGAAATGGTGGGTGCAGCTTAGGGTGCACTTTTGCGCGATTTTTTCCTGATATCATAAAGACCTCTGGGAAAATGTTAGGAAAAAATTCTAATTCCTAAGGGCCTTGACATTTTCAATTTTAATTTAAGTTATTTATCGATGGTACGGTTAGATCAACATTGCCATTCAGTTCAGATACCTATAATCTTCACAATACAATATTTAGAACATTCCATAAAACAAACATTCCATAAAATACCACATGGAATGGACCCCTTCTTTCCCTGGGGAAGTTGATAGCCGACTTATGTACACCCTTTCCCTCCCCTTTGCCCCTTTCCCTCTGCCCCCTTCCCATGTTCTGCCACCCCCTTGCCCCTTCCCCTCCCTGAACAGACAGGGCTTAGTCTCCAGTGCTCACACAATGCCCCTCATTGGCTCCTCCTGGGCTGTCGATAGGCCTGGCCTGATCTGACTGCTAACATTATGGATCTGTAAGGCCTGCTAGTCTACAATGGAGGGGCCAGAGATATGCTATCTGTGTTTGTATCTACATGTGAGTCTGTTTAGGTGCAATTGTGCCTGCTTTTCTGTTTATCTGTATGCATCTGTCTATCTTGGCCTATCTACACTTTTATCTGTCTTTCTTTTATAAAGCAATTTATCTATATTTAGCATTTCAAGCAGTGTAGATGCACTGGCAGTGCACTCTTAACAAAAAGGTTCTATGTGAAACCTTTAAGAATTCTATAAGCTGGTATAGATAAGGAACCATACAAGGTTCACTATTAAACTTTTAAAAAGATCCAACAGCAAACAAAAACCAACACTTAGATAATCCAGTTGCACTGAACTCCAACAATGGAACCATTTCTCTCAAGTTGGGAGCATACTATTCCATCATAGGGCCTTCCCACCAGTATTCAACCTTGTCAATTCAGTTGAACCCTTAACAAATTTTTTCGCCTGTTGCTTAATATAAAATTTATACCATTAAGGACCTTTAACATTAAGAGTCTGGGACCTATAGGTCTGATCCGTCGTTTTGCCACCCGTTCAACAGACGTTTTGTGATGTTTTTTAAAACATGAAACGTACTCGCTATCTATCTAGATATACTTAGATATATATCTGTCTATCTATCTGTCCATATACTCATCCTATCTGTTGGTCATGTGGGTGGTCCTCTTTGAAACTTTGGAGACAACAAAGTTTTGTTTCTCGGAAATATTTTGCTCAAAGTTGCTGACAAAGCTACAACAAATATGTTACTATATTGCATTTGGCCTCAGGGGAATTTATGACATAGAACAGGGAATCTACTTTGTCCTTTTTGAATTTACATCAGAGCTGAAATGTGTGTCTTTGGAGAGTCAGAAATGTGAACTGTGGTCTGACCTTCAGGACTACTGTTATTTGGTGGCCATGTTGTTTAAAGTTAACTTCACTGACTATAGGGTACAATAATCTGAAACTGTCCTCTTCTCATGGGTAGCTGCCTTGCCGCATAGAGACAATGGTTTTGTTCCAATTCGGGAGACATGATTAAGAAGTCAGTGTTCACTGATGTGTGGTTACATTCACTGACTTGTACTGATAATTACAAGATGACAAATACACTCTCAACAAAAAGTATTTAAATGGCACCTTTAAGAGTTCTGTAAGCTGGAATTGATAAGGAAACCTAAAAGGTTCATTTTTCAACTTTTAAAAAGGTTTCAACAGCAAACAAAAACAACACTTAGATAATCCAGCTGCACTGAACTCCGACAATGGAACCACTTTCTCTCAAGGTGGGAGCATAGAGTTCCATCATAGGGCCTTCCCACCAGTATTGAACCTTTTCAATTCAGTTGAACCCTTAACAAAATTTCTTTGCTATAGGTTCTTTATATATATACCATCAAGAACATTTTGCGTTAAGATTGTATGCAGATGTGATTTCACAAGGAAATTTTCCATTTAGTTTCTATTTTATTTTTTTTCTGTGGGCAATTGGGGTTAGGCAGCAGAATTTTTGAGTGGTCGAAGTCATTTCTCTGGTCAAAGTTGAATAATCATTCACAAAGTTTTCTACTGAAAATTGTCAACAATGGATAAACTTATAACGACTGCGAAAATTCGCACATCCTTGTAAATCTCTGACATTTTTTGCGTGACTGTCGATCAATGTTGTCAATTGCATTTAAAGTGGATGTAAAACTGAATTCATCAATGTTCAAGCAGTTATCGAAATCATGTCAAACATTAAAACATTTAAATTACACAGTAAATTCTTCAAACATTCAGTCGCGTGTTGAGATATCAGTAGAAACTGGCCCCTTGTTTGGGTAGCTGCCTAGCAACAGAGAGACAATGGTTTTGTTGACAATTAGGTGTCATCTTCCCCAGTATATTTGTCATTGGCTGTCTCCAATTTCTTTTTCAGTTACTTGTTTGATGACTGTATTGAATTATAGATAGAATCGCTCTATTATACAGTAATTTAGACAGTAATAGACACATCCGACTGATTGCTAGTATGTGACGCCATTTGAATTTCAAAGTATAGACGTTCCAATTCATCAACAAATTAACAAAACTATGTTTCTGCATATACTTTCAACAGTAATTTATTCAAATTGTATGTGAGATGCAAACATGATATTTTGTGTTATCCTTTTACCACATTTGGCATAACATATACACGGGGGGATCCAAAAAATTCTAGGGGGGGATCTATCTGGTTATCGCATTGCAGAATACATATGCCTCGACATAACTCGGGTCCGTGCTGAAAAATAAGCATGTAAAAATATGCAAAATTTCGTCTGGTGGGGGTAAGTGTCCGTCCACCGCCCCCCCTTCTGTCCCTGCCTCTAATTGACTTTCTTTTTCTTTTCTTTTCTTTTTCGTTATAACGATTATCTCCTTGAATATGCTAAATAAAAACATGAATGAATAATTAGCATCACATGCACTGATATATTTTGTTTTTGAAAAACTTTGTTGCCACTGAAAATAATGAAAAGTGTTCCTCAAGTCGGACATTTGGATGTGTTTATGTGAGTTATACGCTCTACGAAATAACATGATCGGATAAGTGATGCGATTACAAACATTTTTTACTTATGTCATCAAAGTGACACGACACAATAACAATTCACTTATTGTCATCAGCTTTTTGTCAGGTACATTTTGTCAGTTGAAGTAGTGATTGACCATTTCAGAGAGGGAAGGATAGAGAGAGAGTATTGTCATTTGTAATCATTAGCCAGGAAATACCAAGGTCTTCTCCACAAGGCTTTTATTTGGATGGCTCTGGGAGGCTCATGGAAGGCTGTGTAAGCTCTGCAAGGCTCCAGAAATCTGTTTGGATCAGTATTGAATAAATGTCAATTGAATAAAGCTATATTTTGACATCTCTATATGTTTTGTAGACAAGGGTAATCAAACTAGTAATTTTAGATATAGGTATGATCATTAATTTTACCATGATCTACCTGTGGGAATTGGATGTAGGGGGAACCGGGGCACATTGGGATGCTTTTAACGTCTACTAATTTGCTCAATGCTGAAAGCACTGAAGAACTCAGAAGTTTGCATGAATATCACCAATACTATTGAGCTTAAATGCAAGGCATAATAAACTAGACTGCACCTCCCCTTTTGCAGCCAGAGAGCAAAATGTAAGTCGTAAAAATTACTGTCCCAATGTGCCCTGGCAATGTGATCATAGGATAAGTTAGGATAAATCGTATCCTCTATCATCCTAAACTTATTTTATCTTATCTTTTTTATCTTATCCTGATTCCTATCTAATCATATCTTATCTTATCTTATCTCGTCTTATTATATCCTATTACAGGTGTCATCACGTCAATCGCGAACACTCGTTTTCGCCAATTTCACGGCAACCAGGCAACCTAGAACAAAAATTTCTTCACTCACATGCTTCTGGTGCCTGTTTATAACTTCCTATCACACTTTCGCAATGTTTTTGCGATGTTTTTCGTTTTTCGGAAATGACGGAAAATTTCATCTGTTTTCAGTCCATTTCACTCGTGATGTAACCAAAGGATTTAGTTGTGCGTGGCTATGACGTCACCACAAGTAGACAGTGCCGCCACCACTATTTAGTTCACAGTTCACGACTGACGTGATGACGACTATAGGCCTTATCTCCATTATGTCTTTAACTTATGTTATGCTATCTAATCTCTATCTTATCTTAGCTTCATTCATCTTATTATATCCTACGGAATCTCTATTCTATCTTTAACTTATGTCAGCTTACCTTATCTTATCTTATCTTAGCTTATCTTATCTCATATTATTTTATCCTAAGTTTACAAGCTCTACTCTATCTTTAACTTATCTTATCTTAAGTATCTTATCTTATTATCCTATGTTATCTCTATTCTATCTTTAACTTATGTTATCCTATCCAATCTCTATCTTATCTTATCTTATCTTATCTTATCTTATCTTACTTTCTTTCTCTCTTACCCTAGACAATTCTCCTCTCCCTGTGTACAATGACCTCTTGTAAGAGTCAACCAGACGACCGCATGCACCTGACAAATATGAGAATTGCAATTGGCATGTCCTTTATAAGGAAGCCGAACAATTCAACAAGAAGCCAATGATGCTGTTACATAGGTGTTCCAGTGGGTTAGGAAAGGGCTGACCTTATTATGGTACACATACACTGTAAAAGTTGCTTGGCACACAGTATACTTACAGAGCAGGCTGGAAATTGGACAGTCAAAACTGAAATAATGACCTATTCTGATAATTGCTCAGCTGGTGTGAGTTGTAGTCTGACATTGCAATCTGTAAATTTGTTAGGCAACAAGAGTGGACTGTTGCACAATGAAAATGGCGCTTCGCGAATCATGATACTGATGATTTGTCATGATCATACCCAATACTTTCAATGTTAAGGATTATGCATCTGATTTTTACACTAAAATAAGTTATGACAAGTCAAATAGTCTGCTCTTGATCAATGATCATGACTGATCAAAAAGCCTCTATTTTTCCCATGTTGAATGTAGAGAAGATGGCACTTCATCGGGTATCTGGCATCTTTTCAGAATGAATTGCTGGCCATTTCACAATTTTATTTTACACTAATACTGTCCCATGATGCCCTATGATATGAGACATATTCCAAAATGTCTGCAGTATTTATGGTAACACTTTCACAGTGTGAGCTAGTTACTGTGAACACATGCACCCAGGTCTTTTCTTGGTGAAAGAGGCTATTAGACTTCATGATGCACTTCCGGGTAGGTCAAGGCAAAGGTCACCGAACAGGAAGTTGGAAATGTAATATACGAGAAATAGCGAGAGGCGACGGACTATAGAACATGGTGGGTTAGAAACATTTTGTGAACTCCTGAATTACAAATTTCGTATATTAGCCAAACTAAGGGTTGATGTGTTTCGAAAAATAGAAAAACAGATTGCGAAGATCAGTCATATTGCAGAAAAAGGCATCTAAATATTCATATTTGTCATAGCCACAAGTGAATAACAGATAGATTGTTGCCTCCAAAGATAGATATATATATATATATTGATGGATAGATGGATAGATAGATAGATAGATAGATAGATAGACAGATAGATAGATAGATAGATAGATAGATAGATAGATAGATAGATAGATAGATAGATAGATAGACAGATAGATAGATAGATAGATAGATAGATAGATAGATAGATAGATAGATAGATAGATAGATAGATAGATAGATAGATAGATAGACAGATAGATAGATAGATAGATAGATAGATAGATAGATAGATAGATAGACAGATAGATAGATAGATAGATAGATAGATAGATAGATAGATAGATAGATAGACAGATAGATAGATAGATAGATAGATAGATAGATAGATAGATAGATAGACAGATAGATAGATAGACAGATAGATAGATAGATAGATAGATAGATAGATAGATAGATAGATAGATAGATAGATAGATAGATAGATAGACAGATAGATAGATAGATAGATAGATAGATAGATAGATAGATAGATAGATAGATAGATAGATAGATAGATAGATGGATAGATAGATAGATAGATAGATAGATAGATAGATAGATAGATAGATAGATAGATAGATAGATAGATAGATAGATAGATAGATAGATAGGTATATAGATAGATAGATAGATAGATAGATAGATAGATAGATAGATAGATAGATAGATAGATAGATAGATAGATAGATAGATAGATAGATAGATAGATAGATAGATAGATAGATAGATAGATAGATAGATAGATAGATGTGACCGTCAGACAAATGATGGTGGATCCATCCGTATGTACTCAATACTGAGTCAATGGTTAGATGGAACAGGTATTTATTCGAGTAGATCTAAATAATGTGTTTGAACAGGTCTCATTCATATTGAACAGAGCTGTTCTTTTGCATTTACATAAACCCCTTTTACAGCTAGATAAACACTGCTTTGTTGACATGCACTGAGCACTACATGGATACAGACAGATGAGGCAAGGCAGGGATCACATTTGACATTCCATACAAGGTGATTATACACTGCAAAAAAGGGGAGAGGGGAAGAAGCAGCATTTAGCAGGTAGACTGTTATGAATGCAGAATTGTGGATAGATGAAAAGGGTGAACAAAGGATAAGTAGCTGATAGATTGATAGATAGATAGATAGATAGATAGATAGATAGATAGATAGATAGATAGATAGATAGATAGATAGATAGATAGATAGATAGATAGATAGATAGATAGCTCACTTAGCACAGACACTGATATTATGTCCGGCTATTAGCTAGCAGTCGCCAATTGATATATCTCACCGACACAGCGATCGTCAGAGGTATCTCTACAATAATTATAGTGTAGATTTAAATTTATCAGTTTTTGTTTTCAGTTTTTTTGTGGTTTTGAAGGTTCCCATAAATAAGATGGAAATGCGTAATTATGTAGCTCAGTGGATATATCATTGAACTGTCAGTCGAATAACACCAATTTTGCTACGATCGAGAGATTTTTTTTCAACTTGCGCAGAAATGCAAAAGGGTTGTTTCTGGGTTTGAAATTCTCCTTTCACGTCCACAGAGAAGAAACGAGAAAAAGAAATTCCTTATGCAATTATTTGAAGAGAAAATAGAAACCACAAATAAAAGCCACCAAACCCGAAATGCATAGAAATAATTGGTCTTACAGAACGTCCTTGCTTGATCCCATATATTTTTAGAACCAACATGGTGGCAGGATTAGTTCTATATAGGACCACAAGAGGGTCACATTGAAGAAAGAAGGAGGAATTTACATCTGGAGGAGTGTGGGAACCAAACAGGTGTTCCCAAGGAATATCACTGCTATTGTAGATGGCTGAAACTTTGCCTCTGCTTGTACATAACATCCCCTGTAGCAATGAAGCATGCATTAAAGTATGTTGTGTATGAAACTGGAGTTCCTGGTGGATGAGTGATTGATGGATGAAGTATTGATCTGAGATAGATAGACAGATAGATAGATAGATAGATAGATAGATAGATAGATAGATAGATAGATAGATAGATAGATAGATAGATAGATAGATAGATAGATAGATAGATAGATAGATAGATAGATAGATACAAGGGATCTGTGTGGAGATCTGGTGTGAGGAGGGGAAAGAAGGAAAAAGTAAGCAAACAAAGGACTTCTTACTGAAAAAAATCTTACTTTATTTTGGGTTGTATACTGTAGATAGATAGATAGATAGATAACAGTGCTATAGTCGGGGCTGGGACAATTCTAGGCCGAGATCGTGACCAAGGCATGAGCCTCAGAAAACTAAGGTTGAGGACATCAAAATTACGGCCTTGAGGCCGCCATCTCTAGCAAAAGGCACCCGAGACCGAGTCCAAGGCCAATGATTGGGCATCCGAGACTTACACTGAGGCCGAGGCCATCAGAATATGGAGAACGAGGCCTGCCTTGAGACTTCCAACTCCGATAGATAGACAGGATAGACAGATAGATAGATGATATGGATGCTTCTCCCGTGTCTTTAGCAGTGATGAAAAGTTAGTACTTATATCTATTGGTTAGTCTTCTTTTTTAGTTACATCTAGATAGATAGCTATGGCAGTTACAGTCTTCTAAATTCAGTTCTGGGCTATCATGAAGGTTGATTGACGAGATGGGAGTAACAGCGAGCGTCCCCAAAATGCCACATGTTTACCCCATGTAAAAGGGGATGCCAGTTTAACTTTTTAGCCGAATGACACCCTGCTGGGATTTTGCTCTTGAATATCATTTGAAACTGTCTCGGGCTCTCTTCCTTGGTGTCTTGGGCATGCCTTGAGTTCGAACCCATAGAGGCAATGTTTTGAACATTCGCAATTAGGCAAGGACCGTCAGCAGAGAAGGCCATGACTGTGACCAATCAGCTACCATGTGATGAAGTCTGCATGTACCTTGTGTTGATAAAGACATCTATAGTCAAGTCTTCTTGTCTGATCATTCAAATTGCTGAAAATCACAACAGTGCAGAGACACAGTAAGCAGGATAGAAGGCTACTTATCGACTCTCTTGTACCTTTGTTAATTACAATGCCCTGCAACCGACCAACTAAATTCAGCTTAATATCAACATCTCTCAAAATCATATGTAGGCCTAGAAATGGAATGAACAACCGATTTTACAACCCTAAGATTGTAGCAAACCGCAGAAGTGCCATGAAACATAGGGAAACATGCCTTGAGGGCCACGGAAGACAGTATGTGCTCATTGGCTGGCTTGGCTCCAACGCTCCAGCACCAGTCAATACCGTTATGGATTACCCGCCAAAAAGAAACAAATGTGTCCCAAAAGACTTCCCTTGCTTCATGGCTTCATATCTTCATCACTGAAGTATCTCAACTGGTCTCAACAACTAGTCTCAACTTTAAATACTTTCTACTTCAGTGGTCGACTTTAAAAACAGTTATTTGAAATTTAAAAGTTGAGACTTCGAAAACTATGTGAAATATGCCAAACTAGATATCAAGTTTCGTGATAGCTTAAATTTGATTCTGATGTTGATCTGTGATGTTTTTTCGGTCATCAATATGACCAGACAGTTATCAATCCATGTATCAGATAAAAGTTAGACCTGTATATTGCAAATAGAAATTCCCATTGTGGTCCTATTTGGCAAGTTATTTGGGTTGGTCGAGGAGGAGGGTCTATCTTAACTATAGTTGCAATTGAGGATATCTAAAGAGCAGGCCACAGGTATACCAGAAGGCCTTCCAATTTATTTGTTATCAATTCCAGCTTTCAAACTATCCATGTATGGCTCAGTGAACTGCAACTGTAGCACATGAAATTCATGCACTACAAAACTAACCGCAACTGCGCCTTAATTTTGACTAGCTCTCTTGCATCCATCTTGGAGTATCTATCTTTCGAATCTATCTCCTTATCTCGATAGTATCAATTTCTTTTAAATTGCCTTCTGATCAAGACAACATTAGATCATTGGATCCTGGGTAGTCTCCTGCAGGATACAGCGAGTCATTTGCATGAAACCCCAAGACTCAATCATAAGGGTGCCTTTTAATACCCCTAGATATTCAACATGGCCTCCGATTATTCAAAGCTGCAAGTCTAATTTGTTAACTCCCCCCTCTTTTCGGGGCTTTGCGGCCTTCAGATCTGATGCACTGTGAAGTCCCAATGTAATCCGAAGGGCAGACGCTAGATGATCTACAGCGACTTGCGAAATCTTTGCTCCTAGAATTCTAAATCATTTATTATAAAGCTCATAATGATCTGACTACAGCCACAGGCCCATAGTCCATTCAAGAAATATATTGAATGCAGTTAAAAAGTAGGAATAATTGAATTATCTAACGAGTAGTCCATCACTTTAAAATTTGATGAACTGAGTCAGCTTAACTGATTGAGTGAGATGGTTGCACAAATTATTGAATTAACATAGCTTGTTGTTTTCAACTAGGATAACAAACAGATCATCTTAGCTACAACAACAAGCCATGTCAGCTTAAACAATTTAGGCAACCATCCCACTCAATTTTTTAAGCCGAATCAAAATTTAAATTATAGAATGCAGTTAATCGTTGGACAATGTATATGTAGTACTCTGGGCTGAGCTCCTGAACATTTGTCCCGGTTCGAGGGTCATCTTGACCGTCAATAGAGACTCAATACTTTGTTGAACATCATCCTTTGTCTCCTTGCTATATATCCTCTTCCTGTCCTAATTAGGCTGCCATCTTTATGATAGCCAGGGGTGCCGGAACAGGGGGGCAGGGGGGGGGGGTTATTCTGCTGCCCTTGTCCAGGAGGGGCGGGGGGGGGGCAATTAAGCCCTTTTGATCTCAAAGAAAAAACATTATTAGGCCTTTAAAATTTACAGTTAATTTCAGCAAAATCGGTAAGTAAGGTATGTATTCAAAATTATCATTGCCGCTGCATTAATTTTTTGTCGCGTCAATTAGATTTGCCCTCTCACGCCTGACTGCCCCTGCCGCTCTCATTTCCTTTCGGCACCCCTGATGCTAGCGCACAAGTACACAGAAGTAGTGGACGTAAAGCTCAATCATCCATCCATCCATCTTCAACCACAATTAAACTGCACACTTTACTGCATCTGTAGCTCTGTACTTTTCCCTCAGCGCTTTTCACAGTGACCTTCAGCTGGGGACAGATTAACTGGCTTTTCACTGAGCCTTGTTATTTGCCTGGCTGGCCTGTAACAGAGTGAAACTAATGAAGCAAAATATTCCTGATTAGCCCAATATGATTATCGACTTGATTTAGGTCCCCTGATTGAATTGTTTGAATCGCCTGCCTCTAGATTATAGACGATAACTCAATAATCTCAGTATCTGTTGGTTTTTAAACAATTCAAAATCAGGCTTCAGACTATCATGTGACTGATTTGCAACATTGTTCTATCTGGGATGGATCCAGGCAGGATTTTGTCCTAGCTGAATTACATTAAAAGTACAATTTCGACTACATTACTCTGGATTCCCCAAGTTAAGAATTTATGTGCATCAAAAGGCAAACTGAGATTTTTAAAAAGATTGAAATATTCAAAATATTTCTACTTGTGTCTACTTTCTGGTGTCTATAAATTGTTTAATTTCGACCTCCTGTTATATAGAATAAAAGCTGACCTAACACTAAAATTGCAGTCAGTTCAAAAGATCAAAACCATTTTGTATAAACATAGGACTTACTACCCAGGGGCTCATGGCTAGGGTCCTTCAAATGTTCTGATATTCAAAAGTAGCCAGCAGTCGTTTTGAAGTGAAATTTTCATATATTTGAAGAAGTCCAGTTGTAGGAGTTGCAAAAACAATAGGAAAGACGAGAAACAAGACAAGGGGTTGCAAAGATGACTCAGGGTGCCATAAAGACACATTGTCTTGCATAGAACGATAAAAGGGTTGATCTGTGATTGGTAAATGCAACTGGCAAATGTTGCACTCTGAAAAAATGGATGTGAAGTTTACAATAATTATTACTGAGTTGTAGTAATAGAGGACAATTATCAGTATATATTTAGGTTTTGCTGTGTAAGAAACTGGGCTATGAGTTTCGTCAGTTTATGTGATTACATTTATATTCTTTTGTATGCACTAAAATCTATTTACCCCTTGCTCCGTTGCTTTAACAACAGTCATTGTGGATAGCTATGGACAGCTAAGGATAAGGTACCATAATAAAATTACATACTTACATAAGCATACACTGTAAATTCTGAAATTTTGTGTTAGCTCAACTGATTGAGTGAGATGGTTGCACAATTTGTTTGAGCCATGATAGCTTGCCGTTTTGAGTTATGATAATCTTTATGTTGTTATAACTTGCAAACAACAAGCTATCTTGGCTGAAAGGAATTTTGCAACCATCTCACTCAATCAATTTAGCTAACTCAAAATTCAAAATTTACAGTGTAGCTAAGTTTAGCTTAAAATGTCTGAGGATTGATGGCTGAGGCTAGATTTTAAATGACGCACCACTTAAAGAAATTTGTACTGTACCTCTAATATGTATTCATATTTGAAATCTTAAGTTAGCTTAAATGATGGAGTGGGATGGTTGCACAATTTAGCTAACATGGCAAGTATTCTGAAGCTATGACAGCAGACATATTATCATAAATTAAAACAACAAGCTATGTTAGCTCAAACAAATTTTGCAACCATCTCACTCAATCATTTAGGCGGGTTCAAGATTTCTAATTTTACAGTGAATAATGGCGCAGGACAAAATCAGTTTACGATTAAATATTTGTGTACTGCACACATAATTATGTCCCATAACCTTGTGTAGAGGAAATTGTCACCCTTGATATATTTAATTTGTAAGAAACAGAAAATGTCAACCAGAAGTTTAACTCTTGTCTGATACACTTGCAGTCATGTAATAGACACCAACTAAAATCCGTTTTTGCCTGTCTTGCACCAACTTTTACCCAAACACAGTGTAACGTCTAGAGGTAAAGAAACATTGTACATTCATTTTTAATACAAAGTAAAAATTGCAAACAAAAACTTATTGCAAGTACAATATAACCATATATATACATACAATATCCATCGGATCTTAACTTTGAATTCCACATATATATGAATTAGCTGTAAAGACTAACTGTGGTATTCCACAGTGCAGCAGAGGCGCCAGGCCAAAGCAGTGATAAAATGGATGGATTAGCCCTAAACTATTGCTGATCTTGCCAAATGTGGGGTATGCAGAGGCAACCTTGGCCATTTGCTGCTGGGCCTGTGTAGGGGCTACCCATGTGTAGCCCACATTCTGGCTGTGCTGAGACTAAAAGGATTGGATAGGCTTGGCTAGGATTGGCTAGGATTGACTGGAATTGGCTACAGGATTGGCCAGGGATCAAAAGAGACTGCTCTAAAGCTAGTAAAGGGCATTCTTGATCTCTGCTTCAATGAACACCAACTCACACATAACCCAACATAGGCCTGGATTTGCATTCTATCAGGTAGATACATTGTAGATAAACAAACAACTGAATTATAGCTGGATTTGTGTGCTAACATATTTATTTGCTATTATCGTGATTATCAACATATTCATTCACACCCAGAATATGTGATAATAAAGACTCATTGAGTTCGATTGATGCTATGGTTATAATAAAATAACAAACACCATAATTGAAAATAGTCTAGTTCTGGCATATTTTGCAAATCATGTTATTTCATATATTAGTCGTCTTTGGCTTAGAGGGCTGCACTTACCATATCTATCTATCAACCTATCTATCTATCTATCTTTGAGTCAGTTCAATTTTAGAGTAAAAATCAGATGCATAATCCATTCATTTGCCTGTCACCAACAAGCAGGATTAGTCTCCTTAAATCAAATAAACATTGAAATATGTGTGTGATCAAAACAAATCATCAGCATGATGACACACAAAGTGATTTTTCACAGTGCAACAGTCCACCCTTTTTTCATAGCAAATTTACAGATTACAGTTCCTCACCTGTCTACAAGTGGACCGCTGATACATTTCCACTTCCTTTGGCAGATCAGAACATATATGCTGTCATGTGTTGCCACCTAGTGACTAGTGTGCTATTCCGCGAGCTCCTGCGAGCTGTCCACATCATTTCAGTCTGAGGAACTCACACAATTTTGTCTGGAAGAAACCGGGGCTGTTTCTGAGTGTGCTGATGGCCTTGTCTATTTCCTTAGAGAATGTGATTGCCGAGTCTGACTCTGGTATATATCAATGTTGAATAGAAATTTTGTGAATGTGCAATTACATTGGGACTATTTCTTGGGACAGCAATGCTGTAGCATACAAAATCAACTTTTGTGCCATACCAGGTGGCAGCAGCATGCAGTTCTCATTTTCACCAGACTGGTTGCTCACAGTAGTATTTCAACCTCTCTTTGCAAAATCAAGTTCACCTGTTGCCAGAGAGGGGTAGGTCTAAAAGATTTAGATAATATGCAGGCGCAAATTCTTATGAAAAAAGCTATTCTACATACATTGTAAGTAATATCGAAAGACACACAAAAGAGCAAAAGTTCAATATGCATCTTGTGTAAGACCCACTGAAGAGATAGTCCCTCGGATTCTTAATTGCTTTCGCGACGAAAGTTGTCGCAATGATGGCTTTCGCAACAAGAGTTGCATGCATTCGAGTCACACAGGAAGCAAGGAGCCAGGCCCAGGCCGTTCACAATGAGAGGTTTTCATTGGAATTTACTCAGATAATTGGCTCACTCCAGGGCAGTGAGAAAGTCGATGATAATTGTCGGGGTCAATCGGAGTGCAACCAAATTGGCTGTCGCTTGGCAGAGGAGAGGGGTTCTCCGAACTACAGAGGGAGTGAAGGGGAATATGGCAGAAAGAGGAAAAATAGAGAGAAAAAATGAACAAGGAAGAAAGGCAAAGAGCTAGGGGTTGGGGTACAGAAAACGGACGAAGGATTGAATGCGAAAGATGGAGCACACAGAGAGAATAGAACTGTCCGTATGAGAGTGAATGTTTGAAAGAGTAGCTATAGCAGGAAAGCAAAAGGTACACTTCTTGATCATTACTTCCACATTTTCCTAAGTAACTGACTTGCTGGGGCAAATAATGGTCCATTTAACTCAAATTCAAAATTTATCTGCTTTATAATAATACAATTTTAATGCATCATGTATTACATTGGTGTTTCAAAGAGCACACATGTATGGAAGAAGAAGGAGAGTAGCAATGAGACTTTTAAACTACTTCCTTATAGGGTTTAACAATTGTGTAATAAAAGTTAACCCATTTATCTATGAAATGAATAGTTTTATTGCAAACTTTGACTTATTGTTAAATCATTGGTAATTGATACTAATTATATCAAAATAGTTGGTAGCTCCATGCCGCATCATCATGAACGAGATGAGGACAGTTGTTCCTAGCAGGAAACGGCAAGACTGACATCGTTGAGACTTTAGTTCCTATGAAAGTGTCAATAGTGTTATTGATTGTATCTTTACAGAAGTTTCTTTTACAGTGTATAGCTAGCAGCAAGACGTCGCTGGTGCTATCGAACATGTCAATAATTCGAATACGGCAGAACAAGCATTCGTTTGTGTGTCGAGAGGGACCGCCAGACCCGCCTGCTTCAGCCGTCGTGCCTCAGACCAATGTCAAACCTGCACTGTAAAACAGGCTGTGTAAAAGCAAGAATTGATAAATTGTATATTTTGGAAAATGTGGGAGGTCATCTAATCTTCATTTCTCTAAGGCAGGATGGCCCATTGGTTGAGATAATTGCTTTATGCGAATGGAAAGCGGGTTAATTATCTGGCTCATCCAAAACTTATTGAGCACTGTGTGACTTCAATCTTCTGTTCGAAAGGGTTGGTAACTGTAATATAGATTGTGTCAATCCCTGAGAAATATTCTTGATGCCCCAATAGAATTGTTTCCTGAAGAGAAGCTCAGCAGCAGCGAAAGTATAATGTCAATACCTCAAAATGTTCCTGATTGTGTTCCTTAGTTTCTTGAAAAATATAAACAAAAGTTGCTTTGGGGCCTATTTAACCAATTGATCTTCGTATAAGTTGAAAGGAGAGTACTGAAGTTTGGGTAGACGTATAATTCGCAGTGATATAGTAAATGACGACCTTCGTCAACCAAATTATCTCTATATAAAGTTAAAAGTAGAGTAATGGAATCCAGGTAGCTGTATAATTTGCAGTGATATAGTAAAAAATGACAACTCTCTTCAACCAATTGATCTCTGTATAGGTTTAAAGTAGAGTACTAGAGTCCGGGTAGCTGTGTATTTCGCAGTGATATAGTAAATCACGACTTTCTTCAACCGATTATCTTTGCATAGGTTTAAAAGTAGAGTTCTAGAGTCCGGGTAGCTGTATATTTCGCAGTGATATGGTAAATCACGACTTTCTTCAACCAATTGATCTTTGTATAGGTTTAAAAGTAGAGTACTGGAGTTTGAGTAGCTGTATAATTCACATAGATATTGTAGATGATGACTCTCTTCAACCAATTGATCGTCGTATAAGTTTAAAAGTAGAGTACAGGAATCTGGGTGGCTGTATATAATTCACATCGGCTTAGAAAATGACAACAAACTTTCTGAGTGCACCCCGCGTGCCTGGACATCTCATTGATCGAGTCCTCCTTGGTCAGCAGCCCAGGAGAACCCGATGACATCGAAATATAGCAAGGCCAATTAGGTTCTGCCCACAGCTTGTTTTATGCCCAAATGCTTCCCATTGCCTTGGCCCTCAGCTAAATCTGTCAGCTCATGAATTGCTCATGCATGAGTACTCCCAACTGCAAACTAGGGTTGTTGCCAGAATCAAGTTTTCAACATCTCCGCTCCACTGCCCCAGTTAATTCAATAATGGAGAGGCATCAATATGGCTGATTTTAAGATGCTGTTAGCCACTGAGGAATGCTAGAAAGAGAATTAACCGTAGAAGTTTGATGAGAACTAACATGGTTCCCTTATAGCTTCTTCCCATTACAGTTTCTAAATGAACATTCAACTTGTCTTTATGCCACAGACTTAGGAGACTTTTAATGGTTTGTTTGTCACAAATTGTGCAACCATCTCACTCAATCATTTGAACTGACTCAAAATTTCAACAAAAAAAAGCGCATCCCAAATGCTGAGAATGTTACTTCTGAACGAATGATACAGTTCTGTGTACGGTGCAAAAAGAATGATGATTAGAAATATTACTCTACAGGCCTATCAAATGCCATGGATCAGGAAGAACCATGGTTAGTTAATTACTGAGCGCTAATGCATTGAAAACACCTGTTAGCACTAATGTTACATACCCTGAACAAGGAAAAACAATCGTTTACAAGTACCAGCCACTTACTGCCACTTATTGCCACTTAGTGGCACTTAACAGCACTTGGTGTGTGTCTTATACCCAACATTCATAAAAACAACCATTTTAGCAATCATTTCTGAGTAATAAAAAGTAAAAACAAACAACAAGCATGTCGAACAAACCGGAGAGACCAATCTACAAGCAAAGAAGCAGACAAAGCCAGAAACTACAAGGCAAGCCACAAGAACACTGTAGATCATTGTAGTGCCAGTGATACAGGCCCTCCTTGGGACATGCCTCATTTGTAGAAGAGCATGAGGAAGGCTCTGTGAAATTCAACAGATATATATTGTCATGCTTCATTGGGGGACTCATCTTGGGGTCTTTGCAGGAATTGAAAAGTACAGTTGATTTCTTATTCTTCATTATGAAGTTTTGATAAGTAGGTAGAGTAGCGCGGGGCATGCAGCCCCCCTTAACTTCGAGATGCGATTTGACCTACTTTTTTTGGTCGATTATTTGAATGCTTATGCTGTCAGGAAGGGATCACTTGACTCTACTTATAACTAGTGAAACGAATGTCTACCAATTTTAATAAAGGAGTAACGGCCCTTTTCGTAAAAAAATTAAAATGGCCTTCTTACCCCACCCATCGGGCAAGAAGCCCCCCTATTATATTCCTATGGCAATTTTTTTTGCGAGCACATTCAGCTTGAAACTTATTTCTTGGGGTACTTCTATCATTTTTAAGGCATTCTATTCAATTTTTCTGAATTTCAGAATTTTTCTGTTCATGCATTTATTTTTTAATATTTTTTGCCCTTTTTCAATTTCGGCCAAAATTTTTTCTATTTCAATTAGCTATTCTATCAAGATTTAAGGTAAAGTAAACATTATTAAATGGTTCCGGAAGCAGCTTCGAGGCCTCAGTGAAGGGGGCCCCATGCCCCACACCATGTGGGGCCTCTCGCCCCAAACCCACATATTTTAATTTGACCTCTATATTTTGAGCTAAAATGCAAAAAACATGATCCAAATCATATTTATGTGATGGTCATAAAGTGAAACAATGCAAATATCCATTATACTTTTAAAAATTTCCAAAGTTATTTCTGACAACCACTTTCAAAGAATTAATCAAAGTTACAAAAACCATGCACCTTTTTTTGTTTCTTTAATTACGACTATGGTTTGGTGCTGAATGCCTTGAAAATTTGTGACGTCACCTAAAAACCCCCTAGCTTCAATCCTATCAATAAGAAAAAGGGCCAAAAATGTAAGTTTAGATATAACCCTGGGGGGGCTTCTCACCTAACCCGGGCTTCTTACCCCGACCCACTCTATATGACTATTATCTTCATAAAAGTTAACATCTTACTTTATTAACCTGAGCTAATCGAATTTCTTTCATGCCAGTTTAATTTCCTCTCTCGTGAGATTAACTAGTATTCATTTATTTATTTATTTATCTTACAATATCATTAAAAGCATCACACAACCTTCTGATGGGCCATTCATTTTCTGTCACCAACATGTTCTAACAATGCTGGTTGTGGAAGAAGATTTATCAATATTGGAGGTCTCGGTATTTTTATGGCCTCGGACTTGCAGGTGTCCTGGCCTCAAAAAACTGATCTGATTTAGAGACATCCTGAAAATCACTAAAATCAACTTTTCAACGTTCTTGATAAGATCCTCGATGCCTCCAGGACAAAAAATTATCTTCCACAAATTTCTTACTTTCTAAAGTTTTTGTCACACTAACATCAACATTTCTACAGTGTCTGCTAGAGCTGCTTGTCCGGAGGCATCATATTGCAGAGTTCTTGACTTGCAACTGAAGTGGATAGACTAATCATTCATGGAGGGGCAGCCAGTTTGAAGACAGGAGACACCCCTTTTTGGACTGTTTTTCTGAGTCCCTGTATGACTTTTGAAGACTTGCAGGCATCTGATGTATAGATGTCTTGGTAGTCCTTACAGTCTTCAGTTTTTTATTGCAATTGCTTAATCTTGAGGACTTTCAGAAATAAATATTTTTAATATTCTTCAATCTCATTGTAGACCTGAGGTAGATTATTTTATCATCTGTCCACCAATGACTAGAAATACTACACTTGAGGACTGATGTGTTCAGTCTCTGCCTTTACATGGTCAGTACCTTTCCAGTTGCTTTTTGTCTGTGCCTCTTTGAGTCCTTCGATATGCAGTCAGTGGCAATGTGCTTGCAGTGCTTCGCAGTCATTTTTGTCAGTTTGTCCTTCACTAAGTCAGAGCCTGTACAGCTGTATGTCCATACTTCTCAGCCTCTCAGTCAGTGCTTCTAAATCATTGTCTCTTATAGTCGATCAGTGCCTGCTGTGTTCGCAGTGCTTCTCTATCAGTGCTTTGCCCTTTGTGCTTCTCAGTCAGCGCTTCCCTGTCAGTGCTTCCCAGTCAGTGCTTCCCAGTCAGTGCTTCCCAGTCAGTGCTTCCCAGTCAGTGCTTCCATGTCTTGATGCTTCCCAGTCAGTGCTTCCCAGTCAGTGCTTCCCAGTCAGTGCTTCCATGTCTTGATGCTTCTCTATCAGTGCTTATTATTGTTAGAGCTTCCCAGTCAGTGCTTATCTGTCAGTGCTTCCCGGTCAGTGCTTCACAGTCAGTGCTTCCCAGTCAGTGCTTCCCAGTCCGTTCTTCTCAGTCAGTGCTATTTAGTCAGACCCTCACAGTCATAAGTTCTCAGTCAGTGCCTCTGAGTCAATGACTCTGAGCAGTTTGTTAGCAGTCCTTTAGCCTTAGTATTCAGCACTGTCAGGCTAATTCATGCAGACATGGGGAGGCAGCAATAGCTCATGGTTCAATACCAGCCAGTCTTGTCCCTTGGTGCAGCCTAATCATCACCTGCTCTGGCAAAGGGGCGTGGCCAATCGATGACTGACAGACCCACGTGACCCCACGTGACCACATGACCTCATGTGACCTCTGCACTGGGAAGCGGAAGTGGCTGCTGCAGTGTCACACGAAAGTGGCCCCCATGTCTCTTTCTGTCTGAGGTGCTATCTGGTAATCAGGCTATGAATCAAATGTTATATTTTGGCATTAAATGGCACATAGTCCAACCATTTTGGGTGAAATTCAACCAAATATTCAAATAAGAATATAAATTAATAGATTTAATTCAACAAAACTATGAAAACATCACATAAGTTTGTTCACATCGCAGCCGTTTTCATCGTTTAGCCTGAATTTGTTTCCTTTTGCTATAGGAGTTAGTTGAATCGCCAGTTTTTTGTCTCGTTCTACTGAGCTTATGGTAGTAGATACAGGTACAATATTTTTAGCAAGTGCTAGCTACAGTATTTACCTCAACATTCCATGGAAAAACTTTGTTTAAAATTTTGACAAGTTCTCACTATGGGCTTGAAAATACCACGAGACCAAGTGTTTCAACTAACCCCGGGGCCGGGGTTAGTTGAAACACTGCATGGGGTTAGTTGAATCATTGAGAATAAACTAGCAAAAATCATATTTACTGATAAAAATTTTTTCAATAAACATTTATAATACAACAACTGATTCCTAAATAGCAATTAGGTGCAACATTAGGAATTACGTATTTCAAAATTTGATACAAAACATATAAAAAGCAGCAATATCAAACTTGAAAGAAAATTGTGCAGTATGAAAAGTAATTCAGACAGTGATGTTAACTGAGAAGAAAGATCTTTGTAAGGAGACAAGTCAATGGGGAAATGGCTTTTTGGATGCTGTCTCTTTCCTACATTGTATTAAGGTGTGAACGCTTCATTACATTGTCAGCAAATGGCCGGCTTGGCTGCTGGTAATAACTCGGTTATTGAAATGACCAGTGCAAAAGCCTCTCTTTTTCTGCTTTAAGACACTGATATTGTATAAATAAATAATGTATTGTTGCCTGAAGAATATAACACTCTTGTGCTACTGTTCAACATTATCATTTAGCAATTAAGGCTTCTTCAAGGGCTGCCTGGGTATTTCAGCAGGCACTCATCATATTTCCTTTTTTCTGATGTATGCTATTTCAGCAAAAACACCAATAGGATCAAATTATACAATGCAGTAACAATTATTTACTTTGCTGTTAATAACAAGACTATGCATAGCATTGCTTCAGCGTTTCAACTAACCCCACGGAAAATGATTCAACTAGCCCCAACCCACGATGTGGTTTAGGTCACCCATTATAGCACTTTAATCAAAGGCTTACCAAAAAACGTATTTGCCTGTTGATTTGTAATAGCAAAGGCTTCCAACTTGTCTTAAAAAATGTTGCATTAAATAGTTCAAATAGCATACAGGTCAAAATTATTTCAACTCAACATATTTACTTCAGGAGCACAAAAATCAACTTAACATCCTAGTGAAGTACACAATTCGAAATAAGGCTCATTCAGGAAGTGATGTCATGCCTTGACGAATAAATAATCTGCCAGAAGTCAAATTTGGGTAAAAAAATTCAACCCCGGGGAATAAGAGCGAATATTCAACTAACCCCGCGATTCAACTAGCCCCCGTCTCCCCTATAGTATAGATAAAAGTGACGTAAAGAGCTTATGACTTCACTCCGCCATATGGAATAACATGTCCTAGATCAAAATTCACAGGCAGGTCTAAAATTATGAAAACAGCTGTAAACTAATTTGCAAAGAGTTGCTAGTCTTGTGAAGGCCAAGAAACCAAGAAAGTTGTCCATTGCATGCAGTCGACTAATCAATTATCTTCTTCAAAATGAGTTATATTCACCATATCCTAATATGGATCCATTGCACTAAAGATATGATCCACAAGGCTAGCAGCCGTGAAGAGTGGGAAAGTAATTTCTGCAGTGTTTCATTCTCCACTGGCAAAATTGTTTGGTTAATGGAAAGTTTCGCCTCGTTATGTCTTGAGAATACAATTGCGAACCCACATGCATACTATAGACAATGCAAATTATGTAGAGTAAACCAGGTGTGAGATCGCCTGAGCTAGAACAAATGACAAATTATTTAAAGTGAGTGACCTTGTTGTACACCATGCTCATAAGTTCAAAATTAGTTGTCTTTAGTGGGGAGGGAGAAACAATTATGTAACTTGCATTGTGTTGTTTTGTATTTACTCTCAGTTATGCTCTGCAATGCAGGCACAAAATTTGTTGTGAGCCTTCCACAAAGATACAGCTCAAGGCAGCCATAGAACGGATTCAACAGAGCTCATGGGCAGAGACAAGGGGAGCACCGCCCTAAGTCCCCGTACCACAGCATTCTCTAGTGTTGGTGACCACCTTGTGATGATTAGTGATAAGTGGACTTGGAGTCTTATGTGACCACCTTCCTGACACACAAAGTAGTATTTTAAGTGCATTTTGCACCCCGAAGAGAGACTGCACCCCCACTAGAGAGAGACCGCTTCATGTCCGCAGAAGAGGCAGTCTTATAATGCAGAGACCATTTTATAATAATAATAATGGAGTGAACCCGCTGTATAAGATGGACTCTAGACAGCCACACACTTTCACACTGAGCAGCCACTTCTAACAAGGAAGTGAGATTTGTTGATCAATACTGATAAAGCATCAGAGCAGAGATCGCAGCTTTGCCATAGCCATGCCATCCCAAGAGGCTTCGGCGCCAGTTGTGTGGCATTTCTGAGGCATTTCTGTGGCATATCTAGTATTAGCTATACTGTAGCCCAGCTCTGCCGGGATTTCCTCATTTGTTGTTACTAACTATAAGATTCTTATTATGATAAATGTTGTTTCTTGACTTTCACTCTTATAAGATTCTTGCTCAGCGATAATACTCCTGCACCGTACTGGATGGTTTTAATTAATGCCTGTATAACATGAGTTATCCTATAATGAATTTGTGTGTCAGGAAGGTGGTCACATGAGGCAAGTTGGTCTTACAACAGGGGGTCTTATGTATATAACACCGGTACCACTTAAGTGATATTTTTCATGAGGGTTCACATCAGCCGTTCTTCTGAAACTATGAGTCTCGGGTTGAATTGTGTAAGTTCTCCTGGCCTAATGGTTAAGACCAATTATTTGTGCTACTACTGGCTGTGAGGTTGTGGGTTCAACTCTCCCTCAATGGTCCGAGCCTACAGGACATTAAATGGAGCCAGGTTGTACCCAGTGTTCTGTGGGGCAACTGAGACACCCAGGATATACTTGAATGACTAGGGCATGTGCCAGACTCCAAGTCCACTTATCACTCATCATCACAAGGTGGTCACCAACACTGGAGAATGCTATGACATGGGAACCTTAACAGTGTTCCCCTTGTCTCTGCCCAGTGCCCTTGGGCTCTGTTCTATGGCTGCCTTGAGCTGTATCTTTGTGGAAGGCTCACAACAAATTTTGTGCCTGCATTGCAGTGCATGGCTGAGAGTAAATACAATACAAAACAATGCAAAGTTTACATGATTGTTTCTCCCTCCCCACCACAGACAACTAATTTTGAGCATGGTGTACAACAAGGTCACTCACTTTGACTAATTTGTCATTTGTTGTCGCTCAGGCGATCTCACATCTTATTTACTATGCAAGATTTTTGTGAGATAGACAAGGAAATTGTTAATCCTGATTAATCTTTTGCATGATTTGATCAATGAAATGTCAAAATTACACTTGTATACATTTTATCAGAATTTACACAAAATTTTGGACGGACACCCAGCTTGCGTTCATTCTGTCTGTTTCACACAAACCATTTTTTCTTTGTGGGTGCTATGTTACAGATGGTTTCATATTTGTAGACACAAGGACTGAATGTGAATTTTTTTTCTATGACATGGTATCCTATGGAGAACAATGATGTCATAAGTTTTTTGCTGTAATTCTATAGCATACATGTCCCGGGAAAAAAATCACAATCAGTCCTTGTGTCTACTAATATGATTCATCTGTAAGCAGATAAAGAAAGCAGAGGCGTAGATCCTGGGGGGATGCATCCCCCCCCTAGGATGAACCTGGGGGGGGGGGATGATCATATGATTATCCCGCCCCCTAGAATTTCAAATTATTACCACAAGGTGTTGACAATTATCAGTCATATTTGGCAATTTTTTACATGATACCAGTTGCCTCTTATGTGGAAAATACAAGTCTCAGAACTAACCTTGGATAATAGAAAATATTTGAATTTTGGGCCCTAAAGCGATCGTTGAAATCCGTTCGTGAAAAATTTGCGTTTGCCGAAATCATCCCCCCGCTAAAAATATGAAAAATCTATACCCTTGAAAGAAAGGTATTTCTTAACAAGGTGATGAATATTCGGCAACTTAGCGCGCTCAAAATAAATAATTACTGCTGCTGTTACAGTGAAATAAATAATTTCCCACCGAGAAAACTCCAACCCCCCCTGGAAAATAAATGGTCGCCCCCTAAGCAGATAAAGAAAAGTTTTTATCTAAGGAGCAGTTGAATAATTATTTGCGTTTGGTTTCAGATGGAGAAGCTTTGGACGAAAGGACCTGGGACGGACACCCTGCGCTTGCCTTAACATAATGAATTCAGTGTCCTGGGTGGTTGTCTGGCGATTCCTGGTTGTGCTCTGCCACATCCTCTGCCAGACAATGGGCACTGATGCCCGCCGCTATCACGACGACCTCATACTGAACACGGAGAATGGGCGGGTTCGTGGCATCAGGTACAACATCGCCCAGCTCAGCAAGTCAGTGGACGCTTACCTTGGCATCCCGTTCGCCAAGCCGCCAGTAGACCACCTGAGATTCCGGCATCCGCAACCTGTAGACCGCTGGGATGGCATATACAATGCCACAGGACTGCCAAATTCATGTTATCAAACTCCCGACACAGCGTTTGATGACTTCGAGGGGTCCACCATGTGGAATCCCACTACAAGAGTGAGCGAAGATTGTCTATACCTCAACGTATGGATACCTAGGACTCATAGACGACTCAGAAAGTCAGCTGTGTTAGTTTGGATATATGGTGGTGGTTTCTATAGCGGAACCACCACACTAAATGTCTATGATGGCAAGATTCTTGCTGCATTAAATGATATAATTGTTGTATCCATAGCTTATCGTGTTGGAGCTTTAGGATTTTATTACTTAGGTCACCCGGCCGCTCCGGGCAATGCTGGGATGTTCGACCAGCTCATGGGACTAGAATGGGTGCACCAAAATATCAAATATTTCGGCGGAGATCCTAAAAATGTGACAATAATGGGGGAGAGTGCGGGGTCGGTCAGTGTCAGC
This sequence comes from Platynereis dumerilii, assembly GCA_026936325.1. Lineage (NCBI taxonomy): Eukaryota > Metazoa > Annelida > Polychaeta > Phyllodocida > Nereididae > Platynereis > Platynereis dumerilii. The sequence goes on from JAPTHN010000008.1 coordinate 39,283,618, forward strand.
TTGCACCTGCTCTCTCCTCTCAGTCAAAGCAAGTTTCAACGGGCGATAATGCAGAGTGGGACAGCCAACATACCTTGGGCCACACTAACACCGTACGAAGCCAAGAGGCGGTCTCTGTCCTTAGCACAGGATACACTTGAGTGTGAGTCTACAAACGACATGGAAGTTGTGGCCAAATGTATGAGACAGGTCCCTCCACAGGCTCTAGTGGAAGCTCAATGGATATCCAGGGGAGTCATGCAGTTTCCTTTTGTTCCGGTGGTGGACGGAGTATTCTTACCCGAGGACCCGGTGCATATATTGAACACCCGCGGCTTCAAGAAGTGTCCCATCTTGCTAGGCAGTAACCTGAACGAAGGCTCATTCTTCCTTATTTACGAACTGCCCGACTTCCTAAGTCTGGACCACACGAGTATGACTTACGACCAGTTCAAGCAGAGTGTCGAGCAACTTTTTTTATACTACCCTCAGTATCCTCAACAAAACAACAAATTTGGCATGCATGCTATTCTAAACCAGTATTCCAATCACCTGGATCCTGACGACCAGGTGTCAAATATCATTGCGCTGGACAATGCCGTCGGTGACTGTCACTTCACGTGTCATGTAAACTACTTCCAGCACCATTACGCCAGTGCTGGGGAGAATGTCTATGCTTATTATTTCACTCAGCAATATCAATCCAACCCTTGGCCAAAGTGGATGGGTGTACTGCATGGTGACGAGATCATGTTCACATTCGGAGAGGCCTACAAGCGAGGAAGGAACTTCACCAAAGACGAGAAGGACTTGTCCATGCAGATGATGAGGTACTGGACAAACTTTGCCAAAACTGGGTAAGTGATCCTGGTGCATTTGAAGTTTTCATTCATATTTAAAGTAATAATATCCAAAATCTTGAGGTACTGGACAAATTTTGTCAAAATTGGGTGAGTACATGTGGCAGATGTCTTTTGCTGTATCAGAACTTTTCTCATCAAATAATTAAATACAAAATTTTGAGAAACTGGACAAACTTTGCAAAACTGGGTAAGTGATCTTGGTGCATTTCAACTTTTTACTCATATTAACTTACAGTCCTTGACATACTTACGTGGAATCTCAAGTTCTTTTCTATGCTGTTGAACTGTGATGTCAGAGAAGACACTATTCTAGCATTGCAATATATTTAAATTAACTTCAAGCTGTGATGTCATTTTAAAATGGGTCAGATTCCCCAGCTTCTAGCCTATGCGAATCCACCAAACTGAGCATCACAGTTTCAACTCAGTGTCAGAGTGAAAATTGGGTCTGGGAAAACCCATGCAAGTTTGACATCACAGCCTCTCAGCCAATGGGCTGCCAGAACAAATATACATAACATAAGCCATGTGTTTACAAACAAATTTTCAAAGCCTTCTGTTTATACCAACTTCCATCAAAATTTAAAGTTGTAAGTTAGCAAGTCTGTAGATTTATCAAACAACTCTGTGGGGATTACAACAGTTGTCTACTGTGAATGCTCACAAAGCTGCCATTTGGTAGGATTAGACTGATGATTGCTGTGATAAATCATTGGGATCACAAATGCAATGCTTCCTTCAATATATCAATGTTTGAACTGTGATGCGTAGTTGACTGTAAGCCCATTGGCTATCAAGCTGTGATGACGTGGTTGTAGGGGCTATCCCTGATAAAATTCTTACTCTGACACTGCGTTGAAACTGTGACGCTCAGTTCAGGAGGATCAACATTGGCTAGAAGCTGGGGAATCTGACCCAGTTTGAAATGACATAACAGCTTGTAGTTAATTTACATATATTGCAATGCTAGAATAGAGTCATCTCTGACTTCACAGTTCAACAGCATAGAAAAGAACATGAGATTCCACGTAAGTATGACAAGGACTGTAATATGTATATGCCAAACCGTAAGTTTAGACTTGGTATAATACGTCAAATTAACAGAATAGTTTTGGCATGTGATTATCAAATTTACTATAATACGCTTTTCCAAATATTTATTCCTTACAATGTATTTATGATCAGGAGTGTATAATTATTAGAGACTGATACAGTTTCTGCAAAATCTACTCGCCGCTGATATACACCATATGCAGCCGTACGACTTCGACATACATATGTTTATACTTTATACATTAGATGTCCTCATAGGGGCACACTACACATCCCTGTGTGACCCCCTCTTTCCATGTGGATCAGGTGACCTAGGAGATGAAAGCAATTTCCGGTCTTCAGTAGCCAATCAGCAGTTGATTTGCACACTGACTAGACTACATCAATATATGCCCTGTACTGGAATATGCTTTTGGTGACTTTTAGAGCAAAATATAGTTCTTGGAGGATATTCAGTCCAATTTGTTTTTGGAATTCCATAACTTTAACTCCCTGTCTGCTTTATCTCTCTCTTTCTCTACCTCTCTCTCTCTCTTTCTCACATAGGCCCAGGGCCAACTTTGGTCGCTGTAAACCTCTGGCGCCTGATACCGACACTTTTCAGATTACTCTTCCAATGTTAAGGGTCCTTCTTTCGAGATCGGTTCCTGGTCATGGCGACCTACGTTATACGTGTTTTGTGGGATAATGTTTATGGCAAGACTTTACTGTGGCTCATCGCCAAGGTCCCTGTCAGTCCTTATTCATTTAGCCTGATTCGTGCAAAACCTACCCATATCTTTCTCATGTGTTAATTGTTTTGGGCAGCAAGAAATTGTCATAGAGGTATGCTCCAAATTGCTCTATCCAAATTGATCCTATCCTATCCTATCCTATCCTATAACATTAATATATGTAGCCCTCTGATGGCAGTTTCAATCACAATGTTGAGGCTTTCTGCCTTCAGCCTCTTACTCATTGTAAGTCACCCAAAACCTTTCAATAGAGAGGTTTTGCTACACTCATACGGGTACCGTGAACTAGAGACCTGCACGGGCCGGGCATGCCCGCGCGGGCTGAGGGCGCCCGCACCCGCGGGCAGCCCATGGGCACCCGCACAATGAAGTGTGCGGGCGCGGGCCGGGCACGGGCTGATTATTGCGGGCACGGGCCGGGCATGGGCTGAGTGATTTTTTTGCGGGCCGGGCAGCCCGTGGGCGCGGGCATTCCAGTGCGGGCAGTTTCATAAAAGCGCCCGCATGACTGAGATGACCCCTGATGTGCAGTACTAATAATCAGATTGTTTACTTTGCAAAAGTTGAAAGATATAGCTGGGGAAGCATGTCAGGTCTAAGTTAAAGTTAAACACCTCATTTTTGGTTCTTCTAACTTTCACTTTTGTGTTAGTTAGATCATATCTAACTTACAAAAATGCATGTTAGAACCCTTAAAATCTTTGTCCAACTGGAATGGATTTTAACAAGACCATCTATACTGGCTCTTAAATTAATACACCATCTTGCATTCAATATTCTCTTCTGTAGTTATAAAAAATATTTGAATTCTACCCTTCATATCAATATCTAAGACACACAGATAGATATATGCACAATTTGTTTGCATATTCATAATGGATGTGTGCTGGTCTACACATGTGAAGATAATATTCCCAATTCATATCCTGGTATACACATGTGAACCTAATATTCCCAATTCATATGAAATATTTCATTTAACTTATAGTAGATATAATTCATCTAATGTGAAAATAAAATCTGTATATAATTGCTAATATGCATCCAGGTCAAGTATACTCAATTATTCTTTGCTATTATACATTTTAAACAAAAGATGGGGTGGACAACTAACTGATAACATGATAAGATTCCTTGGAAAGACAACAGGGGTAACTAGCTTGCAAGGAAGGAGGGGGGGATATCTACATTTTTAAGGTGTATTTATTGGGGGGTTTTTTTGAGGGGAGCATTTGAGACAATAACAAGGGGAGGTAATTTCATTTAAAACATTAATATTTTGAACTTTTGAAATTAAGTAAATGAAAATTATCCAACCTCAATTTTAAACAGTTGATTTCTTTAACATTGAAAAGACTAAATTGATGTTGTATACCATTTTTGTATATTTTTCCTAATTATTAGTAAGGATGGATGATTGGGGCTTTATGTCCTGTATTTATGCACTTGGTAGGCTAATTAGGACAGGAGGAAGACACGGCAATGAGGCAAAGGATGATTGAAACAGCCGTCCAACATTGGCCCAGGTGACCCAACAATAGCTGGATTTGAACCCTGGACCCCGCGATTGGCAGCACCTAATCATTAGGAACTGGATAATTCCCTTTGAAATGACAAAAGATGCTTGGATGCAGGATCGAAAACATAGAGATGTCACAATCTTTTTCAAGTGGTAATCCAATGTGAAATTAAGCCAGTCTGCTGAAAAAGGTAGAAGTTGCGGGCATGGGCATTTGTGGGCAAAAAGTTTGTGGGCACAACTGCCCGTGGGCATTGCACTTTGGGCGCGGGGCGGGCGCGGGCATTCATTTTTGAAAGGTAGGCTGCCCACGGGCACCCGCACAAACATGCCTGCGGGCGCGGGCCGGGCACGGGCGCAAATCTGCGGGCGCGGGGCGGGAGTGGGCAGGATTTTAGTGCCCGCGCAGGTCTCTACCGTGAACGTGTGGATTGCCATGACACAAATGTTATTAGATAGCGCTTGACATATGTAAACGTCATATGCAACATGAAGCAAAACCTCTCTATTAATTTACTTCCCATTTGCACTCCTTCGTCTTCAACCCTGGTGTCTTTTGTAATTATGGTATCAAGATAATGCAACATGCAGTGGCTCCCTCTTGTGTGCAATATTCTGCTTACACCTAGAGTAAAAATAAAGTAAGACTACCCCAGCAGGAAGGAAGAATCAGCCACTACTTTACCCTTTCACACCTTTTGATTACCCCTGAATCACTTCCTATCTTTAACTACTTGAAACAACACCTATTTAAACTCCATCACCTCCATTTTGTTTGATTTATTTGATATTTCTCCCCTTTGCTAATCGCAATTACATTGGCAGCTGTCTTAACAGAGTTCTTAATATGGGCTGAGGACAACCTGAGGTTGTTGTGAGGAGTCAAAGGTAGTTGTGAGGAGATTTGGGGTGGAGAGGAGAAGGAGGGCAAAATAAGTAAACAGAGGATTTCTGACAGAAAATGTTCTTACTTTATTTTGGGTTGTACTGTAATTCGTAAGCATCTCTTGTTGTTGTGTTTTCTTTGCAGTGATCCCAAATTGTACAACCTTGTGACACGCGACCACTTGCGCTCCTTCACCTCCAACCCCCAGTGTCATTTGTAATTATGTAATCAAGAGAATGAAAAATGCAATGGCTCCCTCTTGAGTGTAGGCTAATATTCCTCTTACACCTAATTCTTACGCATTTCTTGTTGTTTTTTTTGCAGTGATCCCAACAGAGCCCCTGGGAGAAGAAGTCTCAATGAGTGGCCCCTGCACACCCCGAAAGGAAAGGAATACCTCGAGTTGAACTCAAAATTCTTGCACGAACCTGACAAGTCATTGGCCATCAAGCGAGGCCCCAGGTCCAAGCAGTGCGCTTTCTGGAAGGAGTATTTGCCCGGCCTCGTCAGAAATACTGGTTAGTATAAAATGTAAAACATCTACACAGTGGTCCCTGCGTTGTAAGACCCTTCTGCAGTCATGGAGCGGTCTCCTGCGGGGGTACGGTCTCTCGTTAGGGTGCAAAATTCACTGAAGATACGACTTGGTGCATAAGGAAGGTGGTCACATTCGGCAAGTCGGTCTTGCAATAGGAGGTCTTATAGAGCAGATACCACTGTAATTACAAAGTAAATATGATTGCATGCATTTTTTTTTTCTGGATAGCCAATTGAATGAACAATCCAGCTCTGAAGAAATGGATAACATCTGAAATTAGTTTGATGGAAACAGATAAGATAATGTTAGCTGGCATCCATGAAAAATCTCCACATATCAGGCAAATCGTTTTGGTGTATAGCAGGAATTGTGCAACCATCTCACTCAGACTCAGAATTTAAAATTTTACAGTATACAGTTGTCGTTATTATCATGAAATATAAATTATGGTCATGGCAGGACCTCATGTTGAAAGTAAAGAGGATGACACTAGTCTTCATCAGCTATCATGAGTCATGAAGTGCATTTTTCACAGTGAACTGGTCCTCATTTTTTCTTTATCAAAGTGAAAGGCTGTAAGGCACTGTAGTATGGCTGTAAAATAAATTCATATAGATTAGACCCGCACGGGAAAAAAACCGTCACTTTCTATGTCGCACTAATTTCTCATAAGAATTTATAAGACTGTTGTAAGTTTACCATTCAGCGTAGATTCAGATCCTTGCTGTTGTAACTTTCATGTCTGACTTGTAATCAAAGGAATATGAGACCCGGTGCAATTAGAAGCTCCAGACAGATTATGAGGCCAATCAGAAGGCAGGAAGAAGTCTGCTCTGTGATTAAGGAAGTGCTCTGTGGCCTGGTCACATGACATTCAGCAGCAGGTCAGGTGACATTCAGCGGGTCACATGATCGATTTCAACTGTCATGTGACTAGCTGTCTGGGGGATAACATCTTTGTCAGATCTGGTTGCCATGGTAATCATTTGGTTTGATCACTTTGAGACGAGATATAAGACAGGCTCAACATGCGGAAGAACATGTGGCCAAGGTAATAAAATACGACAGGATTTATTTTGTTAAATGTGTGTTCTACCCATAGAAATACATAGAAGGGACTTGAGGCTCTGGCAGATGAAGCAACCAAATCCACCATCTTGGAACTGCCCTGAATGCTGGTACAATGGACTGTGACGTCACCAATAACTGTGATGTCACTTATAACAATGGCATGACGTCACATCATAATTATTCTATTGTGACATCATGTCTCAGGGCAGTTCCAATATGGTGGATTTGGTGACCTCATCTTGAGGTGGCATCATACAGCCTCATGTCCGTTCTATGTATTTCTATGGTTTGATTAGTCATGATCAAGAGAAGGCCATTTGACTTGTCATAACTGATTTTGGATTGAACACCAGATGCATAATCCTTTCGTTTGGCGTCACCAACAAGAGGTATAAGTCTCCTTAAATCAAATAAATATTGAATGTATTGGGTGTGATCATGACAAATCATCAGCATGATGACACACAAAGTGCCATTTTCAAAGTGCAACAGTCCACTCTTTTTAGTATCAAAGTGACAGGCTGTAATCATAACAATGCTCCAAGGCGCTTTTCAAAATAAAAAAGTGCAGAAAATGGTATAGGATATTAAAATCAACGACGGAAATGTAAGTCATAATATAAATGCAAAAATATGTAAATTTACAATTGTTGAAAAAAAAGAGGTTAATAATAAATAAAGCACAAAAAAATTATACGACATAACAATTATGTCTGTCTAAATAAGTTTTTATAATTGCTTTTTTTTTTTAAAATATCAAATAGCAACATGTCAAACTTTGTAAATAACATGTTGTCCCCGCCACATAGCCCACCACATTTGTGTCTACTATTGGTCAGTAGAATTAACTAAAGTCTATCAGTGATGATCAAAATCCTCCTAAATTCTTCTTGTGAGGTTGAAGTTGTATACCTTCTATGTTATGGTTGATGTCTTTTTCATGTAAGTTTTCATTATTAAAACTTATCGAGCAGCAATCATTACTGTCATCATGGTAAATTTGCAACAGAGCAGAAGATTGAAGCAGAACTTTGCATTGTTCCAGGAACAGTGAAAACTGTATTACGGAGTGACATATTTACTTTTTGTGTTGAAAACTTGAAATAGATTTGAAAACCTTATTTTCAATGAGTTTTTAGAAAGACAAGCTGTCTAATATCCAGTCCTCCCAGTCAAGTGCAGCAGAACGATGGCTAGTTGCGGTTCTGTGTCGACTGTGGCGAGCAGACTTTCCATAACGACATCGAAAAGGTCACTGCGACCCGGAAGCCAGCTCATGTGCCCTCTATCGGAAGCTGAGGAAATTAAGAAGCAGCTGCAGGTATTAGGGGAGAATTGCTTCAGTGCTGTTGTTAACCTCTGTTTCAACTGCTGCTCTTTACAGCCAGAGCCTGAGGCATTTGAGCATTGGGCTATGATGGTAATGGCACGGCTCATTTGTTTGACTCATTGGTGAAGCTCGTTGGTGAAACTCATTGGTGAAGATATTGGTGAAATCCATTGGTGAAGCTAATTGCCTGGATTCATCAGTGAAGCAAATGTTGCTGCTTGGTTTCACCACACTAAATAAATCTTGAATGCTTTGCAGCAGAATATATGGAAAGCCCAAGAATTTAAATCATAGTATTTGAGCTCAGTTGCAATGGTTCATTTGTTTTGTTATATTATCACCTGGTTGGCTGTGAATATCACTGTTTACAGTCAAAATATCAGGGCCTATGATATTGTAAAAAATACCACCCTTCAAGGGCGATATTTTTTAACAATTGTTATGACATCACCGGCATTTCAGATGCCTGATGACGTCACAAACCAAGCAATGGCCAAAACAATAGGATTGTGACGTCACCCCCATTGTTGCTCCATGGTGACGTCACATTTTTGTAATGGCACAAAATAGTCCCTCTTTATAATTGAAAATTTGAGGTAAAACCAGGTGATAAAAACAAAACAACCACGCGTCAGGGCACTTCGTACAATATCACTCGCTGTTGTGTGAATTTATATCACTCTCGCCCTGCGGGCTCGAGTGATATTAATTCACACAACAGCTCGTGATATTGTTACTCAGTGACCCTGACTTGGGTTGTTTTGTTATAATACTATGTGAGATCTTTTGATGAAGTCCAAAACGATGATTGGTTGTTCAAATAAATCTTGAATAACATTCAGCAGAATATTTGTCCTCAGAACTAAAATTGGACTTTTAACGGTATAGCTCATTTGTTTAGCTCGCCAGTGAAGGGACTACAGTTTGTCACATCAAGCATTGTGACAGAAATATAGCATTGTTTGTACAGTCCGTAAAAATCAACACAATGAGGTTCTGGGAATAGTAATTTGATTAAAACTAAGTCTGAGGTGGCACTGCAGAGCACTTTTGTGATGTCAGAGCCCATTGCTAGTCAGATTGGCAGCATTACAAATCTTAACATTTCGCAAAATTGGACTGCAATATCAACAAATTGGCAAATATCGGACAAAAGCGGCACAAAAACATTGTGAAAATAAGATATTCATATTACAACACAGCTAAGCTACACATTGGTAGGTGTATTTCTCCTGTAGGACTTCTGGTTGCTGAGATATCTGGCCAAACGTCTGTCCTCTGCTTGACGTGACAAACTATACAGGTGTCATCACATCAATCGCAAACACTTGTTTTCACCGATTCCACGGCAACCGGGGCAAATAAAAAAGAAATTTGTTCACTCACATGTTTCTGTTGCCTGTTTATAACTTCCTATCACATATTTGCGATGTTTCACAACGTTTTTTTGCCGATTTTCGGCAATGTTAGACTATTTTGTTGTGAATTTCTGACCAGACATTTGCTTGGTGACATAACAAGGAATCTGCTGTGTACCTGTGACGTCACATCAATTGATAGTGGCGTCCCCACACTGGCAATTGTGCAGCGTACGAATTACGTACGTAAATTTTACGTACGAAACTCACAAAAAAGAGCCGATCCGTATTACGTACGTACGTTTTCGTACGAATTTCGTACGAATTCATACAAATTTCTGACAGGACTTTTCGTTTACAATATGGTTATCACCAGTTAAGACCTTGCATTGGTCTATCTAAAAAAAATCAGCAAACAAATCAAATTAAGAAGCCCAAAAACGAAGTTAACACGAATGAAATCCATACAAAAATTTACGTATGTTTTACGTACGTACATTTTCGTACGTATTTCATGCGTGAAAACAGTCAATTTACGTACGAAATACGCAAGAAAGAGCACCGTACGTTTTACGTACGCTGCACAATTGGCCATGTATAGTGTAAAGCCTGTTCACGACTTAAATGAATCAGACTGTAACGCATCCATAAGTGAAGAAATTGTTGATGCTTAGTTGTTCAACAGAAATTGATATTTTATATAATACAACAGCATACCAGAAAAGCCCCATACCTAAGATAATTGCACAATTTGTACTTGAGCTCAGTTGCGATGGTAGCTCATCTGTATTGCTCAATGGTGAGATCCATTTCCATTGGCGAGGCCAATGTTAATGCTAGGCTAAGTCGGCCGGGCAAATAAATCTTATAGAACATTCAACGGAATATTTATCCTGAGCCTTAAAATTAACATGTTTGGAAATGTTTTGGTATGACCCATTTGCTCGGCTCATCGCCATTGATGCAATCCATTGGTGAAGCAATTGTTGATGCTCTGGTTGTTTCTTTCAATAAATCTTGAATACACATATATATATACAATGTTTAGACTTTAGAACATCTAAAACTGTAAAACACCAAAGCCTTAACCGCTTAAATCCATGATATTTGGGCTCCGTGGAAATGGTATGGCCCATTTATTTTGCTCATTCATTGGTGTGATCTTTTGATGAAGGTTGAACTGCTTGTCCTTGCCTGAGCCTCTCCTTAACAATTCTAGGTGGGCACCTCGTCAGCGGCAAGTAGTTGCCTTAGGGGTGTCCTCCTACTCATGTAATGCTTTTGTTTTTATATATCTATGTTTACTGTACAGCCATCAAACATCATTTGTATATATTCCTTGCATTTCATGACAAATAAAACTTCTTGAGTCTTGAGTCTTGAGTCTTGACATTCGGCTGATCCAATAACTCTTGAATAACATTCATCAGAATATACCTGTAAATCCTCAGCCTTACGATGTATGTTTGGATATGCATTAGTGTCACTCATTTATTTGGCTCATTGGTGAAGCGATTAATGGCCTGAAGAAGCAGTATGTAATCACTTCGGAGACAGTAATAGTTCTCAAGACCCATGCACTAGCTCCAATAATCATGCAAACTTTTTGCTTTTACTATTACTTTGCTGTTGTCTATTTAAAACATCAATCAAATGAAATGTGATTACAATCTGAATTTGTCAATATCGAAACGCCTTGAGCTCAAGGACCGATAACAATTCCTTCATAAAACGCCGCCTTGAACAGTGTTGAATTGGTTGCTGCGTTTTATCACAGGTAGAAGCAGAGGAATTCTCGCCCTTGTAGTACGAGCCCAAACATGTGCTTTGTAAAGATGAATATTTTAGATAATACACAAGGATGAGTAGGGCAAACACGGTGCCACCCAGGGACCTAACAGGCCATCAGACAGTCAAGACACGCCCCGAGCAAATGGGCAAAAATTCCCCTCAATGGGTGACATTATGGGGCGCGGAGAAGGGACAGATAGGCAGACGGCTGAAAAGACTTCACGACTATCGGGTCTACTGCCTAGACAGATATAGGCAGATGGATGGATATATATCTAAATAAGGACATAGATAGATAGATAGATAGATAGATAGATAGATAGATAGATAGATAGACAGGTAGATAGATAGATAGATAGATAAACAGATAGACAAATATAGACAGATAGACAGATAGATAGATAGATAGATAGATAGATAGATAGATAGATAGATAGATATATAGATAGATAGATAGATAGATAGATAGATAGATAGATAGATAGATAGATAGATAGATAGATAGATAGATAGAAAGGTATAGATTTGACTACTGCCCCGGATGGTCAGTCATGTTTGTTTTATTTTACCGAATAGATGGGCGCACAAATGTTGTAGATTTTCTAAGTTTGGTGAGTTTTAATTTGCTTTTGCGGCCTGTTGAAAAGCTTTAGTCTTTACTAATGTCCTCATATTTTAATTTACTTTATTTTTTCCTGCAATATTGCGAGGCTTTAGTTTTTACTAATGGCCCAGTCAAAATAATGACTGACACGTGAGCTGCTCTCAGCCAATGAGAGGTCCGCTTTCATTGAGCAGGTATATCTAGTAACAAAATATTCAATGAATACGACAGGCGATACCTGTCTGTTTTTCTCTGCTAACTTTGATGCACCTTAACTTAATGGGCATTTCTAGTGAACATAAAATATATCTGTATAATATACATATTACTTGCATACATGTTTCACCTCTGTGAAAGGTAAAAGGTGCAATCATGGATGTTGCTGTTATCTAACCAGGAAGTGCATTATGCAGAAGCAAATTCTAGAACACTTCAAGGAAAGTTGACAACAAAGAAATGAGACATCAAACCTCAAACGCAGAGTGATCAAAGAGACAAACCGCGAGACTTCAAAGACCGCTAGGTCCATAGACCTTCTTCGTACTAGATAATTAACTTCATTATCCATGTCATTCCAGTTCTTCTAATTATCCACCGAGGCTGCAAGATATCATTTAGAAATAAAGATCATAAACAAGGCTCCGGTGCAAATAGAGGATATATCGATGAATTTGCATGACATTTTGTAACTGTTACATACCCAGCTACTCTATTATACAATGTAAAATCATACCAAAGTTATGCTCAGATTTTACTCTTTTTGCTCAAATTACACACTAAATCCATTGATACTGACCATTTCTTTGAAAATAATTATAAAATTGATAAACCTATTTCCTTCTTGATTTGATGACCTTATTAACAGTGATAAAGATAACCAGTACCTATTAGACATCACCAAGATACTTATAATACCATTGGAAAAACTGGTATCTAACTGGCAATTTTGTATGTTAGCGCCCTGCTAAGGATTAACACTGTTAACAACAGCTAACAAACAATCATATTATTGTCTATTTTTCAAAAAGTATAAGTTAAAATGTGTAGTAAAAATGCATTTTAGAACCCGACAAAGAGGTGTCTAACTGACATCATGAGCTTCTTCTACTTAGAAGAAGCTCATGATGTTAGTTAGACACCTCGTTGTCGGGTTCTAAAATGCATTTTTGTCAGTTAGAACCACGCGCATGAGTACCAAAAATACTCTATAGACAATACAAGCGTATGCAATTCGAATTTGGAGATTGCAGGAGCCGAGCCATTTAGCAAATAACATGCAGATATGGTGCAAATGCAATCGTTGACGTTGTACATCTCATTTATTTTTTTAATGTTCTGGAATGCAAAGTATTTGTTTCTTTTATAGCATTTGCATATTTTGAAGAAATATAAAAACTAGTGGGAGCCTATTCCAAAGTCACATGTCAAATTCCAATTGGAATACAACCATAGGCATAGCAGTGAGCACAAACTGTTGTACATTGTATGTTACTATGTGTGCTTTTAGCAGTTAGACATGAGATAAAATATATAAGAATCTGCAACTTATAGAACTAACAACACCCAACAAGAACTGAATTTTGAGAAGATGTTTTTCATAGTCAACTGTAAAATTTAATAGAATCTGTGACAAAGGTATCAAAACGCACATGTCCAAGGCATTTCTTGGACTTTCCTTGCTTGTGCTTAAATGTTTTCATGTGTACATCGTCTCATTGCAGGAATGATCATGAAACATGCACGGGCCCAGCCAGAAGTCAACGCCTCCTGCCTGGCAATGTCGGAAGCACCCAAGCTCACTGCCTCCTGGTGTATTGTGCTCGTACTACTGCTCATGTTCTGCGAACAGAGATGGTCTTGAAGGGCTCCTGGTGATTTGCTCTGGAACTGCACTTAAGAAGAAAGAATGAGAATGAGAACGAACAAGCTTGCGAGTGCTGCAGTCGAAGCGACGGGCAACTGTATATTGAGTTACACCTGTCGGAATTGTGATGTGGTAAGGGTCGCAATTTAGAGACAACCCCGGTATAAGAAGTCGGAAGTTTGTCTTTGGACTCTTTGGAAAGGTTCAAGATGGTAGTAAAGTTGCGGATGAAGGTTCCTCGCTATATTAGAGGCATTCAGAACGAAGACTGGTAACCTTAAGTTTTTATTGCTCACATACATTGCATATAGAAAGAATGAATAATTGTGCCTTTACATAGTCTGCTAATGAAAACGCATGGTTGGGGGCGAGAGTGGCGCAATGAGATGAAATTAAATGAAACGGCCTTGGAGTATCTGCAATACATCTTAATATTTACCAAGTCGATAACGAACATACATGAATATAAATGGTAGGCATTAATCAAAGCATACCTTTTGTTTAAAAGTTAGCTATCCGGTAATTATTTGAGGCTTTAACGAAAGAAGAAGGATATATTGTCAGATGTGTATAATTTAGCCGGGACGATGACATGGTTGGTTGTAAAACTATTGCGCACAAGTTTACGCACACACCGTTGTATTGTATCAATACCTTTGTAAATTTGTACTATAGTTATAGCGTTATATCATGTACGGCACTCGAATATGCAATTTCTTTCACTACGTATAGAAAACAAACATGTTATACCTAGACTTTGTTGCACTAGTAAGCAGGTCCTGTAGTTCTTCTATGAAACGCGCAGTTGCAATGGTCAACTAGGAAAGTTTTATTATCGGATAATTTCAAAAATATAACTTTAATTTTAGGCTAGTCAGTTTTGATGTCATGAATGTAAACCTTGTACTATAACTGTACTTTTCACTTGTGAAATGCTACTTGTATGTATATCATATTATCATGTAGGATCAGTTACTCGTATTTCTACAATGAAAACATTCTAACAGCTACAATTCCCTAAAGTTGTTCAAAGTTTAAAACAAACCTTGATTATTTCGGGAAGTTTATGTGTTACATTCGATGATGTTTCTTCACACTAGATCATTGTAAGTAAGGTAGAATGATGTATATATGCTACTTTGATGATATTAATATGTATCTTTCTCTATGATAAGGAAGATATTATAGCTTTGATTCTATGAAACATGTTCTGCTATTTTCTACCAGTAATACTCAATTTGACTCAAGTAGTTTATACGTATCTTGACTATTGTTGAAATAATGACGCGGAATAGGAAATACTTTTCGCAGCCAAATCTATATGACATCACACATTTGCATTATTTTTGTAACATATGTTCATTTCTGCTGTGTTGTCATACTTTTCTGTTGATTCATGCTACTTAAATTTCCAACCACTATTCCTTTGAATTCATAAACATAACCTTAACTTCATGTACATGTGTCATTCATTTGAATTCTTAATTGCTCACAAACTATACTGAAAGTTCTTTTGATTCTTTAATGCGTTTTCCGTTTATTTGATTTTGCACACGCTTGTCTTCTGATTCTGACATCATGTTCCTTTGTTTCTCACATGCTAGTCTTCTGATTCTGACATCATATTCCTTTGTTTCTCATATTCCTTTGTTTCTCACATGCTAGTCTTATGATTCTGACATCAAATTCCTTTGTTTCTCATATTCCTTTGTTTCTCACATGCTAGTCTTCTGATTCTGATATCAAATTCCTTTGTTTCTCATATTCCTTTGTTTCTCACATGCTAGTCTTCTGATTCTGACATCAAATTCCTTTGTTTCTCATATTCCTTTGTTTCTCACATGCTAGTCTTATGATTCTGACATCAAATTCCTTTGTTTCTCACATACTAGTCTTGTTTCCCAAATGCTAATCTTCTGATTCTGATATCATATTTCTTTGTTTCTCATATGCTCGTCTTCTGATTCTGAAATCCTATTCCTTTTATCATTTTGATATGACTTTTCGAGTTCTTGTATTCTATCGTGCTATTTGTTTGAATACGCCCTGAATCCATTCTGTTATTTGGATTCTGGATCACTTTTGAATTCTTAAATGCTATTCGGCCTATTCCTCTGAATTATTGGTGACCTATCGAATACTTGTAATCTTGTATATATTATTTTTCTTATTCATGCTTTAATTCTGTGAGGTCTCACATGATATCTAACCTGCTTTTGCTTTGAATGTTCCTATGACTCCATGCTATTCTCTGTACCTGACATGCCAGTGTTATGCCAGTTTTTTTTAGATTGGACTATTTGTTTACTGGATTCTTAGTTGTTATCATGATGATTGTTTTGATTTTTTTTGGTTACCTCATTTTCTGAGTTTGAATACTTGTTCTGAATACTTGTCATGCTCTGAACTTGGCTGCAGTTTCAGTTTTCTGTTCCTCGCCATTATTGCAACGATGATAACATGTTGTGTCTCGGATACCTCGGCTCACTATATTTGTCCTTCAAGTAATCCTTGTATTCAATCACTTTCATTGTATCGATTTCATTGTATATCTGCTCAAATTTACGGTTTGATGTTCTCTGCTCACACGTTCATCTATTGAACTACTTTATTAGTAGCTGCATAAAACATAAGATTAGGATGGATTTTAGTGGTATACTATACAAATATATTGTGCAAACTATTTGGTATAGTGGATATACACTTAGACTGATATAGGCGATCTAGAATATTAGGAAACACATAATCTTTAATTAAGATATATTCACAAAAGGGATGATATTGCCCATTAAGTGTATTTTTTTCCAGTCTTGGCACAAATTATATTGCTTATAAGTATATAATATATGCAAAGTGATGTAGACTCCTATACATTGTATTGGTTTGACATAGACCTGTTTGATATTGAAATGTGATGTTTGTCCAAGGCATGTAGCTGATCTGTCTTTGCCAGTTGGAAGCACCAAACATTGCACCCATGGATAATTGAATAGTGTATGAATAGCATAGGAAGTTCAATATACTAAACATCTATAGATCTTTTTGAAATTAGCTCAAATACTTTTCTCCAGCCTGTGTTCCTAATTTTTGTGATCTTATTCATTCACAAGACATCCTCATGTAGTAAGTGACAATTAATTACATTGATTAACAAAGTTCGGGTAAACGGGTTCCCGAGTTATGCACATGTCTGGCGGATTTCCTTGTAGGTACTTCAATAAACACAAGGTGGCACCACCTCATCGGTAAACATTTTGGGGGGAATTTCAAAATGAGCGTGACATTTTCATTCGGTCAACATCTGGTTCTCACTGAATCGAGTTTAAGGAGTAATTGGATTTGTTGTGAACTAAAATAATGCAAGCATTTAAATATATATATGGTTTTATTGACAATTTACATATCAAACAGATACATTTGTCAGTAAACAACAGAAAAGAAAATCGACAACTACTCTACATCTACAAACACCTAATACAATAAGAAACATATATAGTATTTAAGTACATAATTTAAAAGTTACATGAAGTTAAAATTTTGGTCCCAGTCCCAGTTGTAATTAGTTTTAGGAGTTAAATGCATGTAAAGTATAAAATGTTCATAAAAGCAGGTAGAAAAGTCTTGTCAAAATCAAAATGCACATTCGTGACAGCAGGTAGGCACAGGCTAGCGGTAACCGCTCAATAGCCGTACGATCTTGCCCCAAAAAGTCCATAATGTCAGAAGTCTACACAAGCAAGACAATTCACAAAATAACATCACAAAATATATCAAGAATTCTTGTTGGCTCGACAGTTAGAGAGGCTACTGCAGTGCTATTTTGTAGACCTTAATTTACTTAATTTTTTAATTTCTGATCCTAAGCTGATTTTTAACGTTCAAATACATAATTTTCATTATTTTATGATTACCCCATTACTATGTTGAGGTAGGAGCCTAAGGCCTGCATCATTTCTGGTCTTTTATCTGACATAATCGCTGCAAATTGTTGGGTTTTATCAAGATTAGGATAGTTTGGGATTAGATTTCTAGCTTTACACAGGAGTTCCATTCTGGGTACAGCATTTCCACTGCATATTAAGAGGCTGTGAATTTCATCTTCTACATCGCCTGTGTCACATTTATCACATTTTCTCAGCTCTATTGGTGTTTTAGGTATATTATGTCTGCCCGTTTCTATTTTTAAGTTATGAGAGCTTACCCTGAACCTAGCTATGTTACAGTATGTCTTCTTTGAGAAGTTTTGATTTAGATATGGTTCCAAACAGTAACTGTTCTTAAACAGTCTATATGATCGCAATTTTGGAAATTTGTCAGGATCATTTATTCCACTTAGTATTTTGGACTGTTCTTCAGTGTACAGCTGAAATTTTACTTCCTTTAATAAGGATCTAGACTCTGTAGTTACCCAATCTGTAATGTTAATATCAGCCATTATCTTTCCTATTTTAGAGTACCAGTTATTTTGACCAGCATGGTGCAGCTTTTCTTGTATTTTTAAACATTTATTCAGAATATCATTGCTTGGGAGATCTCTAATTTTAGCCCAGTAGTTTATTGTGGTTAGTTGTTGCCTTAATATTAGAGGGAATCTGCCTGTCTCTGCATATACAGCAAGTGTGGGAGTTTGTCGCCGTACACTTAGGATATGTTTTAGGTAGCCTATCTGTATTTTCTCAATTTTAGATATTTCTTTTGTACTAGACCAAAAGATGCAGTTGAATTCAAGGATAGGGAGAACATAGCTGTCAAACATTTTGATTGCTAAAGATGGGGGTATATGACCCAGAGAAGGTTTCATGCGCCCATGAAGGGCAAATAGTGCTTTTTGGGCTTGGGTAGCTATGTAATCTGGCATTTTAAATGAAGCAGGTTTAAAAAGTAAAAATCAAATTCAAAATTATCAGAAAAGGTAATTATTGAAGCTCTTACAATGAGATTGAAAACATGTGTACTTCTACATTTTGGTTTTTGCATTGTTTAATCAGACAACAGCCTAAAGTACTGATGAACTTCAGAAAGTTTTTCTCTAATTTCATTTTCGATTTAGAGCCAAAAAAGACAAGAACAATGTTTCCTTGTCCTACTTTGCTGCCTCCAAGCACAGGACCATGCCTTCTAGATTAGTTTTCCTTGTCACAAGTATGTTCAAAGACACCATACTCTGAGTGAGCCTGCTAATTGGACAGAAAATAGGTCACTTTTAAATTTGGCCAATCAGAGAAGTTCTTACAAATGTGACTTTTGCAAGAGCTTTTCTGATTGGTTGATTACAAAAATGAGCTATTTTCTGTCAAGATCCCACTGTCAGGTCAAGTACTGTCAGGTCAAGTAAGAGCATGGTTTGAACATACTAGTGATTAGTGAAGGTGAAGAAAAAGTCTATAGATCAGATTTTGGCCTGTGCTGGAAACTTATAAACTGAAGTCCTATTTATGATTTATCTAAGACACATTTTCACAAATTAACTAAAAACATCCAATTATATACAGTTATGTTTGAAGGAAATATTTTTAGTTATTATTTCCTCATGTATTTCATGTTACATTTGAAATCTACAGATCCACATTTTTGTGGAATCTTATAACTGGATCACATATTCTGAGGTGATTCCTCTTTAAAAATTGATAATTGTTAACTATAACTGTCTCTACTGACATTGTTTAAGTTAGTCAGTGTTTTGTTGATTTAATTGTGAGTCAAGGAATGAGGACAGAAGACCCATTCAGAATTCACAATGATGTACTCTCAGATTTCTCTGCACATCATTTGTTTAACGTTGCCTGTTAATGCTTAACGTATAGGAATATACTGCACTGTTGAATATGTTGTTATTGAAATATGTGAAAACTATTGTTATTAAGCTGTTGAGTATATTGTTACCCATTATGACAGAAAATCTCATTAGCCATTTTAATATGCATGTAGAAAAGTAGACATGTATCGATATATATGAATATATAAATGACGTACTGGTTATAGAAAACATCGTGTGAAGAAACAAATGTGAAGACTTCATGTCGACTCCATGTTATTTTGCATTTTTGTAATTTAGTAGGTAAATAAACAATATGTTACAGCCAAGGCAGTTGTTTTTTTTTCTTGAAACTTTGAAAGGCAGTCATGAGCAAATTAATATGATTGTATGAAGCTGTTCTACAATCAGAATCTACATGTTCTAGTATCGATTGTAGTTGCATAAATAATAAATATGCGATGAGAAATGCAGAATTTTGTATGATAAATTCACAAATCATGCAATAATCTTAATTTTTTTGACGATTACTATTACGAAGTAATGTAAATCTGAGAAATATTTCTGATTTTCATATTATTCTAATAATTCTGAACACTCAGCTGCACAACTTACTGCATGCATTGAGTTTACAAGAGCAATATTAGGAGCAATTTCTTTAAGACAATAAAATTCTTGACGATAAAATTCTGGTATGCAGAAAATTATTATAAGAAGATAACACAATGCTGCATAAACTTCAGAGCACAAGAAGCTGGACAAGCAGAAGGAACAAGGCGAGCCAATGCCTCCTGCCAAGAAATGTCTGAAGCATCTGACCTCAAGGCCCCCTGGTGTATTGTGCTCATACTCACCCTACATACTCGCCCTAGCGGAGAGCCAGTTCGTTAGAACTGGCACTCGCATTTGACGCTTCACAGTGAAAGGGTGCAAGGATATCTGCCCCTGCACACATGTAAACACTGTGTAGATCCGCATAAAGTAGTCCTGCTGCTGCCGTGGATCACTCACATGGAAAGAATAGTTAGTTCTGCTAACTCACACAAATCACTCACGTTGCTCCTGCTCACGCTATCACAACCTCGGCAGGGTGTTGACACTCCACAGTTAATTAGGAGCGTTGTGGCAGCATGGTTAGCATGTTTACAACGTTTTCCAATGGCGGCCGTTGCAACGGTTCCAGACCATTACCCAGAGTTCAAAGCATATACGAGTGACGGATTCCCTTTGGGAATCCGAGTGAGGGCGAGTTTGCTCACCCTATCCATCACATAACTGCACATCTCTCTAATTCTGTTGTTTATCTTATTTCTCTTCCATTCCTGTCTCAATCATCACCAAACTTGGCATATAGACAGGAATTGACATTTTCCCTTGAAATAAGGAATGTCATCCTCCAAAACCACCTAATTCCCCCTGAAATCTATTTTCATTTCACACCTTTCACCTCCACCAACAACAGCCTGCTTCACTTAACTATGTAAAATAGGTCAGAAATATTCCAGCCCAGAAAGTCTGCAATGCCAGAGGGCAACACAACTTATACCATACCTAGGAGCCATCAGCCAATCAGAAGCCTGTATTTGGCTGGTATATATCATATATTCTTTGTTGTTCACTTATACGCCCATGGGAGTATATAGGATATATAAGCCTCATTGTTTAACAAAGCTCATAACAAAAACAGCAAAACTGTACCAAACAGTGAATTACCAACAAAAGTTCAACAAAAATAAAACAAAAGTATTATAAAAACGGAACACCTACGACAAAACTGTTAATCCTTTAATTTGACCACAATTAGGTTCTAATGTCAATAACACAACTAAGGGGTCAACCATATTAGATCTCAGGGAGGGGGAGGAAGCTTTGAAGTTGTCTTTTTTTTAAATGAATAATTCCTTGTCTGTTTAGTTTTGTTATTAATTCCTTTTGAGTAGTCTTGAAATAAGTGGTGGAGGTATTTTGTTTGATTCAGAAACAAAGTACGTGAGGACATCATACACTAAAAATAAATGGGCCCAATTACTGCTGCAGTTTGAAATAAATAATTTTGTGTCTATTAAAACTCCAACCCCCCTTTCTCATCTGATGATTGCAACCTAACAATCCAAATGCATATATTCTTCTGGGTTTTTTTTATTTTATTTTTTGTTCACAATTTATCTTTTGCCTACAATTTTCCCCATATATTTTTTCCCCAATTCGCCTCCCCCAAAATTATTTGTTCTAATCTTTTTCTTTATAGGCCTAGACTTTTTTTTTCCATTCCCCTCCCTCAATTCTTACCCAATTTTTTTTTTCACTGACATTTCCCCCCAAAATTTGTAGCCATTTTCCCCCAAAATATTTCTTTTCACTTTTTTTTTCATCAGATTTTTTTCCTGCATTTTTTCAACCTATTATGTTTTTTTTTAAAATTTATTTTATTCAAAGAATTTTCAGTATAGATATATATATAAAACGTGATTCTTTTCAGATCTATGCTTTCATGCTATTAAATTAATCCCACATAACAAATTGTTTGTAGCTGTTTTCTTATTCTCTCAAATCCTTCTTGTTTTATTTTTCTTTTTTAAATCTCTTTAGTTTTGTTTTATTTTGTTTTGTTTGAGGTATAAGTCAGTTATATCCCTTGTTTTCGTGAATATATATGATAATCCTCGGCTGACGCCTCGGATATATCACATATTCCCTCAAACGCGGGATATAACTAGCACTTATATCTCGTTGTGTAATCTCGATTTATCCTACGGGCATTCTATATATATTATAATAAAACCCCATGACAGTGTAGTTCACAGCTATGAACATCATGAGTGTCAGGTCTGCTCTGAATTAACACGAGTCCGAAGGACGAGTGTTATTCAGAAGGCAGACCTGACACGAATGATGTTCATAGCTGTGAACTACGGTGTCCGCCCGCCAGTCCGAGGGCCCACGAGTCCGAGGGCCGGCGATTCCGAAGGCCCGCAAGTCCGAGGGCCCGCCAGTCCGATTTTTGGGTGCCCTGAGGGCATCAAGGTGCCCTGAGGGCATCGACTAACCATGGTGCCCTGAGGGTATCGTTTTGGGGCCCGCTAGTCCGAAGGCCCTCCAGTACTAGGGCCCACCAGTCCGAAAGCTAGGGTCCCATCTGGAGAAGTGGCAAGGCCCGTGAGTCCGAAGGCCCGTGAGTCCGAAATGCCCTCAGGGCATTGTCAGTAGCCCTTAGGGCACCATTAGTCTTCGGAGCCCTCATTGTGAGCCAGACTGATTGCTACTGAATTGCCTGATTGCTACTGAATTGCCTGATTGCTACTGAATTGCCTGATTGCTTTTGGATTGCCTGATTGCTATTGAATAGCCTGGTTGCTAATTGAATTGCCTGATTGCTATCTGTAGAATTGCATGATTGCTTTTTGATTGCCTGGATCACCAGAACTCATGTTGGACTGCAGTTCCAATCAAGCTTCAACACATTGCTTTGTCCTTTCTTCCTCCCTTCCTTCTTTCCTTTCTTCCCTCCTTTCTTCCTTTCTTCCTTCCTTTCTTCCTTCCTTCCTTGAGAGGGAGAGTAGAGGGTTAGCTCAGTTAGTAGTTCACTACTGGTCAATCACTTGGTCAAGGGTTTGTGATACATGTACCTGCTCTGGTCCGCCATGGGTCACCTAGATTTGGGTCGGACAGAACTTTTCAATCATCCTTTGCTTTGCCTCATTCTTCTTTTCTCCTACTGTCGTAATTATCCTTAGTGCATAAGGACATATATCAGATACATTCATAGGATCGGAGCAGCCTCCTCAGTTTCAGCTAATAATTATGTCTCTGAGCAGGGTTTGTGATACCTGCTCTGGTCCGGCATGGGTCACCTAGATTTGGGTGGGACAGAACTTTTCAATCTTCCTTTGCTTTGCCTCATTCTTCTTTTCTCCTACTGTCGTAATTATCCTTAGTGCATAAGGTGCATAAGGACATGTATCAGATACATTCATAGGATCGGAGCAGCCTCCTCAGTTTCAGCTAATAATTATGTCTCTGAGCGCCACCCCCCCCCCCCCCGTATCCAATCGACCTCCCAGTTCAGCCTTCCCCCCCCCGCAGGTCAGATGGCTCTCTGACGCCTTAAATTTAAATCTCCACAGGACGCTTAAATTTAAATACTTTGCTACAAGCACAGGGGCTTCTGAACCAAGTTTAAGTAAATATCATGTACATTGGTTTAGAGTCCCCTGTGGCTACAAGGCCCCAATCATCCATCCATCCATGCATTAGTTCCTCTTTGTCTTCAGAGTGCTCCAAAGGGGAAAAAGTGCCTTGAGAACACAGAAGTGTCCCGAGGAATCAACAAGTTCCCAAAGGAAAACAAGGGTGCCTTGAGGAGAAGTAAATATGCCCTGAGGAGAAACAAATGTGCCCTAAGGAGAAACAAATGTGCCCTAAGGAGAAACAAATGTGCCCTAAGGAGAAACAAATGTGCCCTAAGGAGAAACAAATGTGCTCTAAGGAGAAACAAATGTGTCCTAAGGAGAAACAAAAATTGCCCTGAGGAAAAATAAATGTGCCCTGAGGAGAAACATAAATGTGCCCTGAGGAAAAACAAATATGCCCCGAGGAGAAACAAATATGCCCTGAGAAACACAAATGTGCCCTGAGAAACACAAAGGTGCCCTGAGGAACACAAAGGTGCCCTGAGGAACACAAAGGTGCCCTGAGGAACACAAATGTGCCCTGAGGAACACAAATGTGCCCTGAGGAACACAAATGTGCCCTGAGGAGAAACAAAGGTGCCCTGAGGAGAAACAAATGTGCCCTGAGGAACACAAAGGTGCCCTGAGGAGCACAAAGGTGCCCTGAGGAACACAAATGTGCCCTGAGGAAAAACAAATGTGCCCTGAGGAACACAAATGTGCCCTGAGGAACACAAAGGTGCCCTGAGGAGAAACAAATGTGCCCTGAGGAACACAAAGGTGCCCTAGGAATTAAAGTGTTTTAAGGAACACAAATGTGGCCGGAGAAACAAAAATGTGGCCTAAGGAACAAAAGAGTATCCTGAGTAACACGAGGGGAGGAACACAAGTGTGCCCAAAGGAGGCTAAAGAGTGCCCTGAGAAAAAACAAGAGTGCCCTAAGGAAAAAAATGCTGCTGTTAGGAACACAAGTGCCCTGATGAACACAAGAGTGCCCCGATGAACACAAGAGTGCCCTGAGGAATACAAGAGTGGCTTGAGGAACACAAGATTGCCTTGAGGAACACAAGAGTGCCCTGAGGAACACGAGAGTGCCATGAGGAACACAAGAGTGCCCCGAGGAATACTGTGAATGCCATGAGGAACACAATAATGCCCTAGGGAACACAAGAGTACCCTAAGGAACACAAGAGTACCACAAAACTTTGATGGCGGCTGGGCTCCCTCCGTGGCTTGTCTGAGCGCCCCCCCCCCTCTTCTCCTTTAAGAATAGTGAATTGAAATGGTGTTGTATTTCAGTGTAATTAGGGTGCTGTAGCTACACAAATTGTACCTTTTGTAGTACCAAAGCGATCCTTCTTCCCTAACAACAGCTCCCTGTATACATATACAGTGTATTTCTAAATATGAAATATGAAAACAAAAGGGTGGTAAATGATCTTACAAAAATGCGTCTTCAATTTCATCAAAGCAGTTACATGGGTAGCGACTCGAACTGGTTACCTGGCAGTTACCTGGCAGCTACTTGAAACTTTGGGAAGATAGCTGCTTGAACTGGCTACCTGGCAGTTACCTGGCAAACTCAGTGCGAGGAGAGAGGGAGGCTGGGGGGACACCTAGCTATCTCCCCAAAGTTAAAGTAGCTGCCAGGTGACTGCCAGGTAGCCAGTTCAAGTAGCTATCTTCCACTGAGTTTGCGGTGACCCACACCAAATCCTGCGGTGACAGGGCCACACCCCGCATGCAGCATCACCGGCCAGAAATGGGAACCAATGGGAGGAGAGACGGAGGTTGGGGGGACGCCCAGCTATCTTCCATCAGGTCTCAAGTAACTGCCAGGTAACTGCCATGTATACAGTTCAAGTAGCTATCTTCTGCTGAGTTTCAAGTAGCTGCCAGGTAACTTCCAGGTTGCAAGGTCAAGTAGCTATTTTTCAAAAGTTTGCAGTGATCCAAACCAAATCTTGTGGTGACGGGGCCACACCCAGCAGCCTGCGGAGTTGCGGCCCCGTCACCGGTCAAGCTTTGCCGCTTTCGGAGGGTTGGATTCTGGCCTCGTCACCAGCCAGAAATGGGAAGAAATGGGAGGAGAGAGGGATCCTGGGGGACGCCCAGCTATCAACCACCAGCTCTCAAGTAACTGCCAGGTAACTGCCAGGTAGCCAGTTCGAGTAGCTATCTTCCACTGAGTTTCAAGTAGCTTCCAGGTATCTGCCAGGTAGCCAGTTCAAGTAGCTATCTTCCACCGAGTTTCAAGTAACTGCAAGGTAGCCAGTTCAAGTAGATATCTTCCCAAAGTTTCAAGTAGCTGCCAGGTAACTGCCAGGTAGCCAGTTCAAGTAGCTAACTTCCACTGAGTTGGCCCCGTCACCGGCCAAACTCTGCAGCTTTTTGGAGGGTTGGGTTCCGGCCCCGTCACCAGCCAGAAATGGGAAGAGTTTCAAGTAGCTGCCAGGTACCTTCCAGGTAACCAGTTCAAGTAGCTATCTACCACTGAGTCTCAAGTAGCTGCCAGGTAACTACCAGGTAGCCAGTTCAAGTAGCTATCTTCCACTGAGTTGGCCCCGTCACCGGCCAAACTCAGCAGCTTTTTGGAGGGTTGGATTCCGGCCCCGTCACCAGCCAGAAATGGGAAGAGTCTCAAGTAGCTGCCAGGTAACTGCCAGGTAGCCAGTTCAAGTAGCTATCTTCCACTGAGTTGGCCCCGTCACCGGTCAAGCTCTGCAGCTTTTCGGAGGGTTGGATTCCGGCCCCGTCACCATCCAGAAATTGGAAGAGTTTCAATTAGCTGCCAGGTAACAGCCAGGTAGCAAGTTCAAGTAGCTATCTTCCACTGAGTTTCAAGTAGCTGCCAGGTAACTTCCTGGATCCCTGATGAAATGCTAAAAATCTCACTTTACATCACTTATGAAGTTAACAAGGCAATTTCTGACAGGCTGGTGGTTCGTTTGTAGTTCAAGAAATAATAAAGCCGAAATGGTCATGTTTGTATATAAACACATTATAATATTTGTTGAGTTAGCAACACCCCTAAATGTTGGAAATGATCTGAAAATAAAAAATAAAAAGCTTTTTGATTTTTTTTCACCAGATTGGATAAGCTAATGTATAACTAAATAAATTATGATGTTTCAGTATCACTGAACTGCCATTTGATATATCTATAACAGATATTTTGCATACAACAACGGTGTGAAAAACCATATTATGGTATTAGAATATTACTGTAATAGTTATGTTACTGCAGTTTTTGATGAGATATATTTCATTTTTTAAAGTCATAATTCAGACTTGTTAACTTGTAGAGTTGCAGAGAGAAAGTAGTGGTTGTGGAAATAAGCAAATGTCCCAATTCCTACCTCACTTTTAAGTGTCTGATGTATTGGGACAGTGGTTGACCGAGCCTAAATCATTGAAAATTATACATCTTGAACCCCTTACAATTTGACAATGTAAATTTAGATTTCTGAGGTTATTTGTTCATGCTATGACAGGAAAAGCCCTAATTCTGTTCCTGTTTATCCCATATTATGGTATTAGAATATTCCACAGGGTACAGGCAGTTGGAAATGACCGATAAGTATAATGACAAAGACAAACAATTTTTTTTTTTTGCTCTGTTTTAGCAATAGGCTAGCCTGCATTATGTATTTTATTATAGAAATTTTAAGATTTTCAGAAAATGTACTTTTTAAAACTGTTTAAAACAGTGTAGACACTCAGTTATATTATGTGATAGATAGATAGATAGATAGATAGATAGATAGATAGATAGATAGATAGATAGATAGATAGATAGATAGATTGATCGACAGATTGATAGATAGATTGATAGACAGATTGATAGATAGATTGATAGATCAATATGATATTGATATAGCCAGCTCCATACAAACTATACCCCAAGGGCATCGTCCATCTCACCTGAGCGTGGGATGCCCTCAGGGCACTTCGGATTCGGACCGGCGGGCCCTCGGAATAGCGGACCTCTAGAGACGATCGTAAGGGGTGCCCTGGGGGCACCTGAGACATAAGATGCCCTGAGGGCACCTCGGAATGACGGGCCCTCGGAGGGGCGGGCCTTCGGACTCGCGGGCCTTCGGACTTGCGGGCCCGCGATTTGGCGGGCCCTCGGACTCATAGGGTGTCACCGTTTTATTTATATCCCACAATGACTTTATCAGTGTTTTTTAGTCTGATAACTTCAAATTCTCCCAAGTTGGGAGCAGCAATTTGTTGTGACGTCACCAGCTGCCCATTGTGACGTCATGACATAACAATCGCTGCCCATTGTTTGCATAACAACGTAAGATAATTTATTTCATTGAGTTCACAAGGATGAACTCAATAGTGTGAACTCAATGGTTTTTTCATGGTGTTCACTCGCAATTGCGGGATATATATATATACTAGCGGCGTACCTGTTGTGAGAGCTGGAATCCAAGTGAGGGCGAGTTTGAAATTTACTGGCCGTTTCGCAAAGAATAAAATGTATGTCAAAGGTAGGCCTAATGGCTATGTTGCACATCACATAAAGTTATAAAACAACATATTTGTGTTTTGTTTTGTAAGAGGTATACATGTATGTCACTACGATATTTTTTATACTTATTTCATACATTTATGGTTATCAAAAGGTTTGTTTTTACTTGTTGTGTGCAATGTTTGCTCATTATGCTTGACCAAAGAAAGCCTCAGTCCAGGTAAAGATGCTCATTGCAAACCATTTATTTTCACAATAAACAAGCTTTATTCAGACACAAATCACTTTCTAACTGAAACATCAATCATTTACTGCCGTATAGGCGTATACGTGTTAGAATTTATGTCCATTGGATTGTCGCAGAATCGAAGAGGATGTCTCGTTCATTGCCCTCGTCTCAGCATCTCTTGTCTTTCTCTTGCCATCCTTGCTGCTAAATCCATGACGGAAAGAGTTGTTGATGGAGTTGGCCCTGGAGTTGTTGTATCCCAGTATCTGATGAGTCCTCCTATGGGCGCCCTTGGAATAAAAGGCGCTTCCATGCCGAGACAGTAGGTGCTTCTGAACCTTGCCATTTGTTGCCTATATTCATGACAGTTATGGGTTCGTCCTTTGAAATGCGAATAAGTCGACTTGAACGCATTGATGTTTTCTGTCGGACATACTGATGACGATGCTGTAAACCCAGTATATACACGACACAAGATTGGCGACGAACCATAAGTCAAGAACTTCGACAGGTCGTTCGCAAACATGTGGCAGTTGTTTGTGAGCATGCTATAATTTCCATTGTGGTATTGATACATACGTCCGAAGTCATGAACTTCGCGGATTGTCTTTGAACTCCATCCTGCTGGTTGCTGCTCCCAAGTGACATCACATTCTTCGGCTAGTGCTTTCAAGTAGTTGATAGAGTATCCTTCTCCACCCCATTCTAGCACATAGCCTTTGTACTTCATGAGCCTGTGCACTGGACTGAATGTAAACCGTGATGATGATCCGTATAGTGGGCCTGCCTTACCTGACAATAAAACACAGGTAAGAGACTGGGTTCCAAAGTAATAGGCATCTGATTCAAATGAATATCCTGAGGTTAAGTCAGCAGAGAGTAGAAGTAGAAAGAGTGTAGTGATCATTTTAAATTTAAAACTAAGGTCGCACAATCAGCCTATGACAACCAGTTGTCAGTGCAAAATATGTCATATAAACAAAATATATGTTTAATGTCTAGAAGATTTTCTTATTCCAACAGGTTGTCGTAATGTTGTATGAAAGCGACCTGAATAGTAATAGGTGCATGTGACTTGAAGTTTGGTCTGAGGTTCCAGGGGACTTCAAATGGCATAAAATTCAGTCCAGGTGACTTCAAGTCATATAAAATTTGGTCCAGGTGAATTCAAGTGACATAAAATTTGGTCCAGGTGAATTCAGGTGACATAAAATTTGGTCCAGGTAAATTCAGGTGACATAAAATTCGGTCCAGGTAAATTCAGGTGACATAAAATTCGGTCCAGGTAAATTCAGGTGACATAAAATTTGGTCCAGGTGAATTCAAGTGACATAAAATTCGGTCCAGGTAAATTCAGGTGACATAAAATTTGGTCCAGGTGAATTCAAGTGACGTAAAATTTGGTCCAGGTGAATTCAAGTGACATAAAATTTGGTCCAGTTGACTTGAAATTTGGTTTTAGCTTTCTTAGCACTCAGGAAGCTTAGAATGTTCAACAGCATCTCCCATCTGTGTACTCAACCTCTTATATATGCCGTCTAGGCCTATACCATATTCTTCAAATGCTAACCTGGAGTGTTGTAATTTTGGAACCCGCTCCCCCTTATTTGGCAATTTAACATGATGTTAAGGTTTGATTTGAATGTAAAGTCAGTAAAGTGACAGGGTAAAATTGAGATTGTATAATTTTTACAATATCACTAATAATGTAATTTCAAACCCTGTCTTTTTTAAGCATGACTTTAATCAGGAGCAACACACTAATTCAAAAAGATATGGTATGCATGTTCTAAATTCAATATGCATGAATATGGGCCAACTGAACAGGACTTTTACACTTCCTGGTATTAAATATCATCATTGAGAGAACTTCACTGTTATTCAACTTATTCTCATTTGTCTTGAGTGACTGTGATACATATGGATTATCTTTCACTTCCTTGTTTAAGGGCACCCAATCATCCATGGCCACATACAAGTTGTAGCATATTATTGTGGCATTTAAATTGGTGCCAAGTGTGAGCTGAGGTCTGAGACAGGTCAATTCCAAACAATGCTAAACAAGGTAATCCAGCCTGCTATTTTGTACAGAGGGCTCCTTAAAACACAGTCAGAGCATAAAACTATATGGCAGGGAATAATTTTCTAAGATTTATTTATTGGAACATTTGAGTATCCATTTATCCACATGGAACTATTCATTTATAGCTTCATTGCATGGGATACCTCTTGAATGGAATACCTCTTGAATAGAATACCTCTTGAATGGAATACCTCTTGAATGGAATACCTCTTGGATGGAATAACTAATCGGAATACTCTGTGGATAATAAATTACAAGATAAGGTAAGGTAAATTTTCTTATGGCCATGTCAAAATAGATTTTTTTTACTAACTCACAAGGAAACTGTGGAGGCAGTTAATGATCATATAATGATAATTATATGAAAGATTTTCATGTTTTACACAGGGAGCACTCCAGTTGATTGAGGCACTGATATTCTACTACTTATATCCATTATCCAGCCTGGTGAGCCCTCTGGTGTATTGTATTTACAATTACATATAGAGCATTGCCAGGGTCTGCTTACAAAGACTGGATCTTTTTTTTTTTTGGTTTAGTATTTATGACAACCATTGCTCATCTGAATCAAAGGGAAGAGCATTGATTTATACAGTTTCATCATATGTAGGCCTATACATTCACACACAAGATATAACATAAAAATGTACAACACAGTTGTTTAAATGAATTGAAAAATTAAGAAGAAAAAGACAGATGAGAAACTTCTTTGAAATGGACCTCCCCCTGTCCCCGTCTTGACAAGACTTTAAGAACCAAGCTTTAATTGCCTGCTGGTCATTTAAAACGACCTAATTCACATTTTCTTAGAGAAGTTTACTTTGGATGGCCTAGGTCACACTCACTGATCCATTTATTTTAATTAAAAATATTTTATTATTAATCTTTTGAAAAATCCAAGCCTGAAAAAATGAGGTTATGGTCTTATGGATGAATGGATGATTGGGCTTTGCGTCTTGTATTTGCACAGTTGGTACGCTAATCAGGACAGAAATGAGGCCATGGCCCGGGGGGAGGGTACTCAAAATTTTTTCTGATATGTATGCTAGGCTGGAAGTTCGTCAACCAGACCCGGTGCTAGGCGGTCGGTCGTCACGAAAAAAACCCGACTCCAGGATTTTTTTTGTCGCCGCAATGGTATTTGCCTGTTTTTCCCAGGTATCAACCCGTCATTTCACAGAAAAATAAAATCAAGATTCAATGAAAGTTCCTATTTAAATTTAGGGGCCAACTCTAGGAATTATGTCAGATTTGTAGACCAAACTCTAGGAATTTTTCAGTTGAAAAAGGGGGCCAACCGAGCCGAGTATAGGTGTACACTTGAACACAGTAAGCACAGGGAATTCTGAACCAATTTTTGTATGTTATATTATAATAAATATATATATACATCAAAATTGGCACAGAAGCCCCTCTGATAGTAAGTACCCCCCCCCCCCGCCCCCAGAGCCATGGCAAGGAGCTTGAAAAAAGAAAAAAACATTTGGGGGTTTACCACACAGGTCTGTTGATTGCAACCCACTGTTTTTGCAATTGTTGATGATAAGCTTTTAAAGTCCATCAGTATAGATACACTACAATTTCAAGTTCAACAATAAACACAGAACTGTTTTGTTTTATTTATTAACAATGCAAAATTACACAGAAATCATAAAAAATATGTTCAACCTGTGGTGTAAATGAGCAGATTCATAGTGACCAATAAGTTCTGCAGTGTCACCATAAAAATCTCCTATCATGTTGTAAAATAGAGACAATTAATATCATTTCAATATACTGTATTGTATACAAGAGTATAAACAATGAAAAATCGAGGTCTTGCATAATAAATGTCTTTAAAAATTAGTATATAAACCAATTTGATAAACACAGACAGCACAGCAGCAAACCCGGCATTTGTCGTCAGTATTGTGGTCAAATTGACGTTGGATGTGTTTCATCTTCTCGTCAAAATTGTAATACTTTTTTCGATTTGATACACACATAATTATGTCCAATAAGGACTCAAAAAAGGTACATTGGACTGCAGAAAATGAAAAATATTTTTCAGCAAGCTTTACTTCGCAAAATAATATCAGCATGACTAAATAGCAGCTCTACAATGCATTTATTGGTAATGGGTTAGAAGCTGCACAAAGAGAATTTATCCCTAAAACTTAGCAAGAATTATATTAAAAAAAAAAAAGCCTATAGCTCCCCCCTCACCGGAGATCTGATGGTTGTCCCTAAAGAAGACCCATCAGCAATGTAATTAACAAGGCAAGAGTCTCTATAACAAATGCAAGCGAGAAAGAAAGAACAAAAATATGAAAATAAGTGATATACATAAATGGCAGGATACCAAGCTCAAGTGCAGAGATCAATAACTTCGAGACAATGCAATTCATATATTTGCTATCCTGACAAAACAAAATATTCATGAATAATTCTGAATACAAGATAATAAACAAGAGTTTCCTGTACATACAGAAGTCAGACCACACTATGTGATGATGCCCTGATGAAGTCCTAAAACAATATCAATTGCTCGTTCCTCGATACATTAAATTATGATACACACAAAAAGCTGCAAATATTTGCCAGTAATACAGTATTGACAAAATAAATATGAAAATAAGGTCTGAATACTTTTCATTCAATAAATACACTTGCAACTATCTATACAGATACACATTAAATTAAACAATTATTGAAGCTGAGACTATACACTCCACATAAAATATCACTGTTAAGCCAATGGCAATGGGTACCGTTGAGCTTTCTTGTGAAATCAGTCACGTTATAACATATATTTGTAAAAGATAGAGTCATTAATCAAAGACGAAAATATCACAACTCACTCACTGGCACTGTCATGCTGCAAATACTTCAACACAAATAGCCAAGCCATCAGAGCAGGCTCAAATTGGTAAATTAAATAGTGGAATGGTAGTTTCAAATCCTGTCTTTCATTCATACATTGCATAGTCAATATATTAGTCATTGTAGCAAATTGGCTCGTGAAAGTAACCTCTTCAACATTGGGTTTGACCTAAATCAGTGGCAGATCCAGACACGATAGTCCAGGAGGGGGGCAGACGTGTTTTGGCATTCGTGGGCCCGCGTTATCGCATTTTTTCTTCAAAATGCTAAGCACTATTTATCTCGGTGGTCTAGAGGGCTTGGCCCCCCTAGGCCCCCTGCATCTGCCACTGTTAATCCTACAACTATTCATTTACAACATTTGAATATATATATGCTCTATTTCTTGTTCAGCTGTGGTATATTGGTACAGTGGTCCCTGCATTATAAGGCCACCCCTTTTGCGGTCATGAAGTGGTCTCTCGTGGGGGTGCGGTCTCTCGATGGGGTGCACAATGCACTAAAAATACTACCTAGTGTGGGAAGAAGGCGGTCTCATAAGGCAAGGCGGTCTTACAACAGGGGTCTTATAAAGCAGGGACCACTGTACATACTTTAATTATTGATCTAAACTTTGAGAAAAACTTCACAATGTATTAAATTAGTTGAATGATACCCAATACCGTATAGGCCTACACAATATATTTTCACACATTTCATGTGATACATTCCAAATTGGCATGAAACATTTTTCCGTCCTTCAGTTCTGCTTTAATTATCACATAGCAGTCAATGACAGTCCAATACATCTATATCATGGAGCAATTGTTCAATCGGTCGATCATGAATTGGCTAAAATACTGCCAAGAGCAAAACATTGTCACACATAATTCAATCAGTTCATGTTACAGTGACTGCATGTGTACATCATTGGCCAAGAAAACACTCTAGAAGTAATGCCCTTCCTTTGTTTAGGACTCACTAATCCCATATAATGGAATGGTTGTCCAAGTTCAATTTGATACTTATTTACAACATATTACAGACATAAATAATCAAAATTATGTTTTTAAAAACCCATAAAGAATACGAAAATATCAATTCACCGGTCACAAAAGAACAAAAGTAACGCCTTTTGTTCAGGGTTCACCATTCCCACACTTGTTTACTACAAACGGAAGAATACACTTGTGAGAATAAATCAGAAACTAATAAATTAACATAAATAAGCTGGAATATATAAATATAATACACTAATACACCATTCAAGAAGCATTCATTTGATGCATTTTCTTGTATTTTTTTGCGCTTTATAAGAATAAATTATTATTATTATTATTATTATTATTATTATTATTATTATTATTATTAAAATGTCATTAATTTTTCCAGGGAAGTGAGGGAAAAGATCCAAGAACTGTTCAAATCAATCACCCTCACCCTGAATCATGTAAACAGTTGATCTGAGAAACGTTGAAGATGTTCAAAGATGTTTAGTGATTCCATTCTGGAAAAGCTGCATTGCACTTGACATCAATTCTGGTCTGAGAATTTTAGCAGTAACCTGAAGTATCAGTCACTTCAGAGAAATCAAAATACAGTCTGGGTGGGCCATGGCGATTTTAAAAAGCTGTTAGTTTATAACATTTTGCTTCAGTCAACTTTAAATAGCTATGTCAGATGTACCCATTATGACTCATGTTCAGAAACTTTTAAAGGAATAAAGTTCTGGACGAAGCCCGAAACTGCCTCCATTTTATCCGTTAGAGCTGACTGAACACAGTCTGCGCTGGAGGCAGTTGAACGCTCGCAACTGAAGCAGGCTACAGTAGCCTGCCCTTAGAGGGTCATATCTTTCTATATGATGACTGGTGAAAGCTACTTGGATGAGAATTTGTTATCCTAAGATTCCTGAATAGCAGAGTGGCAAGAAACATGACATAGAACACCCCAGTGGGCACACGACGTAAACCCCGACGTTGCTAATTGGTGGAGGGCTGGTCTATTGGTCACGTAGATATGTATGGTAGAGATTATGTTGCCCCAACGTGAACACGTCGTAGGGGTTTTTTTACAACATTGCCACAACGTCGCAAGCTAACGTCAAACTCCTGACATTGCGCCACAATGTTGTAAAACGTCGCCACAACGTTGCATGCTAACGTCATATCTTTGACGTTGCTTCACAACGTTGTGACAACATAATTTCAACCATACAATTCTACTCCATTTGACGAAAAGAGTGACGTCGTTGCAACGTTGCTGCAACGTCAATGTGCCCATGGGGACAGAGCTGCCCTCTGGTGGATAAGCCAGTAAAGCCTCATGTCACCCTATGTAGTTTTAACCACGGATGTGATGCCTCAAAGAAAAATGGTGATCTTCCAAGTTTAGCACACTCTGAATCTGTGGAAATAGTCTATGAGATTTGTATAAATATTTACTGTTAAACACTGAACATCGTCACAATGTTAGTTCGACGACGACAGCATATGGAAGGACAACTAGCGATTAGAAGACTACTATCACAACTTTCGTAAACTGAAGTATGTTGACTCGTGGTCGGACGGGATGATAGCATTCAGGGAAACCTCCACAGCCAGCCGATCTTTAGCACGCAGCTTGAAATAACCCGAATCGTAAATGGCGTCTCGTTGAACCTCTTTGGCGTGGAATTCTGTTACGGATCTCGTCTTAACGGTCTTACGGAGTAGTTTGCTGGTCTCTTGGACTCCGTCGTAGTGAACGAGGGTCCCTGTCACTTGGTCTCCTTCACTGAGCCATGCGGTTAAATTTGACGGATTCAAATAGTACTGCACTTTGTAGGCCACAGCATACCATCCGTCTTCTGGGATAACAATGTATTTCTTATCCTTCAGCTCAAAACCACCTCTTGTATATTCACTATTTTTCCACTTCCACTGGTCCAAGGCCTCCTCTGAATGAACTGTTAAAAAGAAAAATTAGGAACTGGATAAAAATTGAGTTCATGACATATAACTTTTTAAATGGTGACTTGGGTGGGGGCTAGGAGCGGGTATATATAATTATATATGGTGAAATGAAGAAAATTCTTTTGCGGATGTGTTGAAGTCCAGGTTATCCGGTCAGAGCACGGGAATAAAATAAGCGATTGAGAGAAAACAAGAGAAGAGAGGAAATTGGTAATTTTGAGCAGATGGAACTAAGTCAACCACAAACTGTAAGCTAACTCTCCCGCTAGAGCTAGACATAATTTTCATTCAATTGACATTAGAGAAAATTGTAATTACATATTCATAATTCATATCTATCTATCTATCTATCTATCTATCTATCTATCTATCTATCTATCTATCTATCTATCTATCTGTCTAGCTGTCTAGCTGTCTGTCTGTCTCTCTATCTAAAAAAGCAACTTTATTTTGTATAGTTTATATAAATACCAGTATTAGATTCAGATATTTCAGATAGTTTGTCTATGTATCTTCCTTCCTTCCTTCCTTCCTTCCTTCCTTCCTTCCTTCCTTCCTTCCTTCCTTCCTTCCTTTCGTTCGTTCCTCCCTTCCTTCCTTTATAGTTT
This sequence comes from Platynereis dumerilii, assembly GCA_026936325.1. Lineage (NCBI taxonomy): Eukaryota > Metazoa > Annelida > Polychaeta > Phyllodocida > Nereididae > Platynereis > Platynereis dumerilii. Next base: position 39,320,330 of record JAPTHN010000008.1, read on the forward strand.
TAAGCTTTTTAGACATCACCAAGATACTTATAGTCTTATACCATTGGAAAAACCGGTATCTAACTGACAATATTGCATGTTAGCGCCCTGCTAAGGATTAACATTGTTTACAACAGCAAACAAACAATGAGATTATGGTTTATTTTGCTAAAATTATAAGTTAAAACAAATAATAGAAGAAGCATATGATGTCTAAGTCCCTTCTGTCGGGATCTAACTGACAAAAATGCATGTTAGAACCCTCCAAATCGGTGTCTAACTAATACTTAATGAATTTGCAAAACAACACTCCTGGCTGGCACTTGGCTGTTGCTGTTGCTGCTGCTACCACTGCAGCAGGACATTTGAAATCTGCGCCAAAAACGTCATGAACGTTTACCAAAAGTTGATGGAAGCAAGATAAAATTATTTTGAGACCCTATGCCAAGTTTCAAAGTGATAGGTGTAACAGTGCGATCTCCTATATGGTCAAAGCAGCTGTAAAAAATCCTCTAGCAATACAGGCTGCAAGCAGCTGTAACAAGCAGCTGTAAAAACAGGTGCACTCTAAAAAATTTCAGACAAAATTGGTTTTTTAATTCAAAATGGTTTTTTGAAAAACCAAATTTCAATGCAAAACCAACATGGATTTTTAAAAAAATCCATGTTGGTTTTTTGCATTGAAATTTGGTTTTCAAAGAGCCATTTTGAATCAAAACCAATTTTGTCCCCACAGTTTTTAAGAGTGTGTGAATAGTTAGTACCTCCTTGGCCTAGGTCAATACTCCCACCCTTTTAGGGAATATACTATACGTAAATGTAACTGGACCATGCAGGCAAAACGACTCCTGTCACAGTAAAAATCGATTTATTTATTTTTTCAAAGCCGAAGACTTCCCTAACCATGTACAACCACTGCAGGACGAGCAACCTTGCATAAGCGTGAAGAATGCTTGGCAGCTCAGTGCAGCTGGAGTACAATTAAGTGAAGAACTGCATGAATCATGACTATGTTTAATATAGGATGTATGTCCTACAAATCGATCAGATATCAGGCCACACCAAATTATTTTTTAGCTAAGGGACCGTCCAGAATTTATGGTTACAGAGGGTGAGATATTTCTTGGAAGTTTCCATTAGCCGACCAGACGATAGAACTTTGGAGGGGGCTATGCATTTGCCCCCGGGACAAACTTTTTTTTGGTCGCGAAGCATCGACGAACAATTTTTTTTTTGCAACAAAGTTTTTGTTCGTAACTTTAACGTTGTGGTGCCCTATCTACAGGTGGAAACAAACTTTTTTTTTATTTTCATGTGCTAAACATACAGTTTTTTTCATTGTCAAGTAGGAAACAAACTTTTTTGCCATAGCCCACCCCCCCCCCCAAAATATCATCTTGTCAGCTCCTTAAAAATTGATACCTTATAGGTTTCAGGTGGATTTTTCTATCCCCCCCCCCCCGCCGAATATTGTGTGCCCCCCAGCACCCCTGCTCGAGAACTCCCAAGTTGCTAAATCTTACAATTCTAAGAGCGAATGCAAAAATCAGTTCGGGCAGCAATGTCAGCTTAGTATTTAAAAAGCTTTAAAAATTATTCAAAATTCAATTTTGCTCTATTTGGAGAAGAAAATGATATCATGTAAAATTAATTTGGTGTGGCCTATTTATGCAATAGCAATTTACCTGGAGAATTTCCATCCTCGAAGTAGTACAATTCTGCAGTTGGCACGGTCTGGGCAGTTGTCTGGGCTGGCTTTTTCCATGGACCTGGAATTCAGAGAGAAACTGTTTCAACCATTTGATAATTCCCCTTTGCATAACTCAATTGTTCCACATATACACTCATGATCAAAATGCTGGAATAATTTGGATTTTCATGGTATCAGAATTTCAAAGCTTTAAAATTGGTGAATGGATTTGAGGAATTGCAAAGATTTTTTCTCATACATTAGATTTATGTATAAACGATATTATGAACCATTTTTAGTGGCTGAGAACTATTTGAAAATTTTCTTTGGGTGACCTGGAAAAATTGACCATTTTTAGTAAAAAATCATCTAAAGTTGTATGATGGCTCAACAACATAGACACAAAATTTTGACATATCCAAAAACACGCCAACTTAATCTTGATGTGTACAACCAAAAAACATCGCAATATCATGCTGAATGCCATATGTATTGACCTCCACCTTCACTTGACTTGACATAGATTCCGCCAACCTGCTTTTTGCTTCTTATTAACGAATATGGCAAAATTTTAGTGAAAGTCTCTTGCATCTGGTCCAGATTAGTTGGCTGAACCTCCATCTTGTGTGCAATATGGTCCAAGATGTCCCTATAGTGTTATTGAGGCTCAAGTCTGGTGAAGTTGCCAATAACGGCAAATTCTCAATTTTCTCAATTTTCCTGGTTTTGAAGGATTTGTGATGCCCTGCAAGCTTGAGCATTGATTTAAATGAAAGACATTTTTCAACTGAGGTGTTCTCTACACCGAGGTACCATTTCCTCTTCCAAATAGAGTACACTATTGACAAAAATACTGGAATATTTTTAAAATTTTTCAAGTAAATTCCATCTCAGTCAATATATCCCACCACATGTTTCACAGAGCTGATGGAGAGATTTTTGTCTGATGGGAGGTGTCCACAGACTGTCCAAATACTGCATGATGGCCACAAGGGCTCAGGGTGGCGGTTCAGTGCCTGTTTGGTGTGTCATCCATTATGACGGAAATTTGTGTCGGGTTGTGCAGAATGGAAACGTACCGGCTGTCTCCTATCTGAGTTTGTTGGAAGAGGAAATGGTACCGCAGTGTAGAGAACACCTCAGCTGAAACATTTCATTCATTTAAATCAATACTCAAGCTTGTAGGGCATCACAAATCTTTCAAAACCAGGAAAATTGGGAAAATCTAGAATTTGCAGTTATTGGCAACTTTACCAGACTTGAACCTCAATAACACTATAGGGACATCTTGGACGATATTGCACACAAGATGGAGGTCCAACCAACTAATCTGGACCAGGTGCAAGAGACTTTCACTAAAATTTGGCCATATTGGTCAATAAGAAGCAAAAAACGGGTTGGCGGAATCCATGTCAAGTCAAGTGAAGGCGGAGGTCAATACATGTGGCATTCAACATGATATTGCGATGTTTTTTGGTTGTACACATCAAGATTAAGTTGGCATTTTTTGGATATGTCAAAATTTTGTGTCTATGTTGTTGAGCCATGATACAACTTTAGATGATTTTTTACTAAAAATGGTCAATTTTTCCAGGTCACCCAAAGACAATTTTCAAATAGTTCTCAGCCACTAAAAATGGTTCATAATATCGTTTATACATAAATCTAATGTCTGAGAAAAAAATCTTTGCAATTCCTCACATTCATTCACCAATTTTAAAACTTTGAAATTCTGATACATTGAAAATCCTAATTATTCCAGCATTTTGATCATGAGTGTATATTGGACCACCTCTGCAGAGATAGAGATCAATAAATTGTACACCGTTGCTCATAAATATGGAAAACTTCAACATTCTCCATTGGAATTGATAACTTTGGCAACTTCTGCTGGAGTACATGATGGTCTGATTCAATGGTAACTACTTCCAATGACCGCTAAAGGGAAGAACTTGGTCTCATGTAAAAGGCATGCTGCAGCGTTAACGCAGGAAAAATTACAGCAGCACGAAATATGGAAATTCAAGGGGTTTTTAAGGTGAAGTGATTTAAATCAAAAATTCTTGCAAAAAATGTAGTTGAGGCTTCCAAAGAGTTATTGAGAAGGTAACTTGACCTTCATACGAATGGACCTTGCTTACATTCACACTCTGAAATGTACTTTTATTTGACACTTTTTTTCCAAAATAATATTCCATATTTATGAGCAGGAGTGTAGGAGTATAGGAGTGTCCTCTGCTCTGCCATGTTGTGATGCATTTCTGTGAATTTGTATGACTCATTCAAAAAACATTTTAGATCAAACTTCAACTTGTTACCAAGGCCATGTCTTAGACCAAGCATGGACATTCTATAACACCAAATAAGTCCAAATTACTATAAAAAATAATTTACACATAATTGAAATATACATTAAAAGATCGATACAAAAGATACATGCTGATAGATAGATAGACAGATAGATAGATAGACAGATAGATAGATAGACAGCTAGATAGATAGATAAATAGATAGATAGATAGATAGATAGATAGATAGATATATAAATAGATAGATAGTTAGATAGATAGATAGATAGATAGATAGATAGATAGATAGATAGATAGATAGATAGATAGATAGATAGATAGATAGATAGATAGATAGATAGATAGATAGATAGATGAATTCAAGGATTATTTATTCATTGTCTGACAAGAGCAAATTGTAAATTGTATCCCAGTACATTTTTAAGTCATCAAGGATTTGGTTTTGAAAATTCGTAGAAAAAAACCAGCCAGGAAATTATTTTACTCATTAAAGGGAAATAATTATGTTACTGCAAAACCATTTATTAGCCACAAATTACCATATTGATGTTCCTTTGATTAGTTTCCTGGACACAAACACAGCATATGCTTGAAAAGCATGGAAATGACAGCACCATAACATATGGTCATGCAAAATGTGTTTTAAAATGAGTAAAGTGACAAATAAACTTCACAAAATAAGGATTTTCCCTAATATAAATCAGGAATTCTGATTTTTTCTGGGAGTGTCCTTAGGAAGAGGGGTATTTCTAATATCGTGACAAATATATTCATCATTGTCTGGAATGTCTGGTGCACTACTTTATGATTATTAGGGACTATTCGAAATTGGGAGTTTTGCCTGAGAGGTTACCAACATTTCACACATTTTTCAAGGGGGGAGGGCGAGTATTTATTTTTTACAACATTTCTAATATTAATTAAGGTGGGGTCTGAAATTTGAACGTATATAATTATTTTTAAAATCATTTATATAAACATGTGCATTTACATTCCCGTAAAGTGTGAATATCTGTATATATGTGCAACTGTTGAAGGTGTGCATAAAATTATAACACAATATGTGCACGCATTGTTTGTATGTCTGGCAGGGGGGGGCGAATCCCGGGGGGCGACTAAAAATCTGCATTGATTCTAAGGGGGTGTATCAATTTTTAACAGCAACTTCCGCCAAACCTCGCACCCCCAATCATAAATTCTGAACTCTCCCTTATTGATTGAAAGATTGGTGGATGCTTATGAAGCTTTACGTCCTATATTGTCATGCTTTGGTGTGCTAATTAGGGCAAAGACCCCTAAAGGACATGGCAATGAGGCGATTTTTCACGAATTTGGCTAATGCCTCCAAGCGCTGGTTTAAATTTCTTCTTTTTCTGAATTTTAATTGTTTTCTTGGTAAGTTTTCTTTTCTGGTTCTTCTTGGCAATTCATAAATCGAATAAAGTATAAGCAACTGTCTCTGGAAACATCCTGCTTTGATTGGAATCAAAGAATCAACTACATGACATAAGCTTCCTGAGCTTCAGTAACAGCTGTGGCACATTGAGGTATATATTTTTCATTATTTGACATGTACACGAATTAGTAAACCTGCAAAAACGAACATATACACGAATTTAGCATTCGTGTAAGTGTGAAATATTGCAATTCACGAATTTGTGAAGGTGAAATTACGAACACTGCAACCTTGAACTTGGCTAAAACCAACTCTAAACCTAAACCCTAATGATATAACACTTCCACGAATGTTAGGGTTAGCAGATACACGAATGAATAATAAAGCACATTCACGAATGTTAGTTGTTACATGTACACGAGCACCTATGCTCTTTTTTTCATGTCCACGAATTCGTACATGCTCGTTTTTACACCTCCATGAATTCGTGAACATGCCAAATAATGAAAAATATATACATGGCACATTACACTTGGTCTACAACCAAAAAGCTTCCGGAACAAAAGAAGTGAAAATTTTCTTGAGTAGTAGGTCACTAATAAAGGAATGGTAAGTCAGAAGTGCAGATTGGCTATATAGTTTCCAAGATACAGTAGGCCTAGAGTGCCAAATTATGAAATTCATGCAAAATTAGGCAAAAACGTCAGTATATCAGAAAGCACAGTGCACCCACAAGCAACCATTTCTATCCTAAAACCTGTCTGCACATTCCAAATTTCCAATACATGCATTTTAATATGTCTTTGAGTTTTAAAACAGAATTTTTTGGGGGGGTGGAGGAATTTCACTCTTGGAGGTGCACAAAATGTATGCATGTAGAGAAATTCCATGAGATATCTCAACTCAACTGCATCATTTTTTCTATTTAAGTTTGTTAAATTCGAAACTAAATCATTGATAAGAAGCTGGTCCCACTTGACCTAATTTCCTGCTGTCGACCATTGATGTTGAGACCATCACTGCGCAGATTTTTGAAACCTTTCTTGTGCTCAATTCGCTGCGCGAATATTATGACTCACAGAGTGCCAAAATCTGTGTGAAGCAACACTCATTTTTGCATATTGAGATTACAAGCTGTAATCATTGTATAATTGTGTTTTCATACTTTTACTACTCGTTTGTAAGGTATGCATTGCCATTGTCCTCTATACTCTTTTTGAACAAGACATTGATATACATGAACTTTTTTAAAGTCATTACTTTTTCTTTATCAGAAGTTCTTTTAAACTCCCCATTTTATTGAACTACATGTACTTATGTTTAATGTAGAGCAGCATTTTGCGTCAAAAAAGCAAAAAAAAAAACACCGATTCTCACCAGTGGTGGTTAAAAACACTTTACAAATGAGTAACCTCAAACCACATGTCGACAAGTTTGTTTAATGCACCATCAATGATTCTCTTCCTGCCTAGGACATGCAGTGCATGTGTGTCCTTGCAGTTTTGCATGTTGTTGTTGTTATCAAATCTCAATCAGCCATGTAACTTAATTTCAATTGGTCAAAAAAATTACTGGTGAACTGGAAGTTTTTCTTCCTATTTATACATCTCATTGACAACTTGGAATAGCCATTAATTGGTATTTTCAATTGACATGTGGACGCATGATATAACCTCCTGGTTTGTGGTTCGGCATTTGTGGTCAGAAAAAAAAAATTGCCACTCGTGAATGCACTGTGTCAGACTGTTGGCATTGAGTGGGATTTTTGTGGTGATTTGCTTTTCAATCTGTAGGACATATATGTAAACATTTGTGTAGCTTAAGCCTATATCAGAACGATAACTAATATAGACAATAAATTGATGTTTGATTGCTAATCATATCAGAAGCTATCAGAGTTTACAACACTGGAGCTATAGATGCATTCCACCTTCATTTACCCCCTATTATTTATGAACAATGATGTGCTTCATTTTAATATTTTATATAAACTGGCGTTAAATCCTGTAATTCACTATTATACAAAGTTTTTGTACGACCAGAAATAACTTTGTAGACAACCATAAAAGTGTTTGTTCATGAACCAACAAAAGTTTTAGTCGATGGCCATCATTATAGAGATATCAGTCGACACAAACAATATTAAAACTCTGTTTTCACCTTAAAAACATTTGTCAATGACCAAGAAGGTATTGGTCGACAACAACAAAACATTTTTGATGACCAAAAAAGTTTTTGTTGATGACTGAAAAAGTTATTGTCATCGAAAAAGAATTTGTCGACAACCAAATATATGTTTTATAGAAAATAACTATTTCCATTCATCATTTTGCCTACAGGTATTTGTTTGTCAGTAGTCAAATGCACCATCATGGCACTATGGCTGCGTGCCAATTCTTGCGAACAACTGCATGGACTTCCTGATTTCTTTGGAAAGAAATTCCAAAGATAGTCGTATATCAGTCAGAAGACTTTTGTGGCACTGATTCATACATACAGTGTATATTTCAAATGCAGTTGTATTCGGTTAATCAAATTTTAAAAAAACATCAACAACAACAAACAACAGCTGCTGTCAGGTAGTACTCAGACACAGGCCACATTATATTAATCATTAATTGGCACTGAAATACACAATTTTAACATTAATGCACTTCTGACAGTGCACTTAGCACAATATAAATATGTCCTGTATGAGCTGGTGTGAAAGTGTGGCCCTCCGAAGTATGGTCTTGCCAATGCTGAGTGTTGACAAATAAGATGGAATGAAAAAGGTGAGAGCGTTAATCCTAATGTTACACATTGGGTAACCAAGAGTCATACTGGTTCTGTTTGCTCTGATCAAGAGAAGTGGGCTTGTGCATTATGAGAATTAAAAATAAATATAAAAACCAGTTAAGCGACAATATTAATAAAATGTATTAAATACCTGTGTTGCTGGCACTGTGTTGAATAGAATGTCCTCTCTCTTCTTGGGTTATATTTTTTACAAACTGAAATTAAAAGAATCGTTATTAGATAAGCAGACAAGCAAGATGACATAGTGGATATATAGGAACATTTCCCTTTTCCCTGGGTTCTATAATGTATGCCAATATTTGCAGGCCTATACTGTCCAAATCACATCCTGGCTCAGTAATTAATTAATAAAGGGAGGCACAGATGGATAACTATCTATCTATCTATCTATCTATCTATCTATCTATCTATCTATCTATCTATCTATCCATCTATCTATCTATCTATCTATCTATCTATCTATCTATCTATCTATCTATCTATCTATCTATCTATCTATCTATCTGTCTATCTTTCTTTCTTTCTATCTATCTACATTGTCTACCTATTGGGGTGTCTGCATATAAATATCTTTAATAAATTAAAATGAACAGGCATCTCCATGCATTTATACTGTATTGTACTTTAATATCGGTTTTCTCCATGCACATAATTCATGGCATATCACATATTGCACAACTCCCATGCATGCCTGAAAAGCTTCTGACAAACTTAAGCCCTAGAATTCCCCCTGAAGGCAAAATTCCAATGGTTAATTCAACCAACTCGTACTATGACATATCTACAGATCTCCATAGTATATTAATCAATCAATAAATCCATCAATCGACCAATCTATCTATCTATCTATCTATCTATCTATCTATCTATCTATCTATCTATCTATCTATCTATCTATCTATCTATCTATCTATCTATATATCTGTCTATCTATCTATCTGTCAGCTGTCTATCTATCTATTTATCCATTTATCTATCCTCTATCTATCTATTTTCTTATTAGGCCCACATACAACTTAATTTTTATGGCAGGTACATTTGTTGCTTTGACGGTACACTGTAAAATTTGAAATTCTCAGTCAGCTCAAATGATTGAGTGAGAATGGTTGCACAATTTGTTTGAGCTAGAGCTTGATGTTGTGAGTTATGATAATCTTTTCGTTGTTATAACTTACAACAACAAGCTATGATAGCTCAAAGAAATTGTGCAACCATCTCACTCAATCATTTGAGCTAACTCAAAATTCAAATTTTACAGTGTAGCTGCTGTGCAAGTGGGCTAATTGGAGGTGGTTTTACACAAAAAAAGTTTACAGTTTAAAAACAAGGAAAGAAAAGAAATACTTACTGCTTTGAGAAGTAGGCTTAGTTGTTGAGGATCTTTGTAATTTATGCAGCAGTGCCTGCTATCATAAATTTTTATAAGGTCCAATTTGTCAACGATGTGTTTCATGTATGATTGCTTGAGGTCACCACAGGGAAGACAGAAGCCATTTTCAGGTAGTGCAGGTAGGGTGTTATAATTCGATGTTCCATGTGAGGGTAGTCTCATAAATAGCATAACAATGCAAATTACAAATGACAATGTTAATACTGCAAAAAAAATCGCTAGTCCATACACCCATCTCCAGAGAGACTTGGAGTCACACTGTTGTTGCTGAAATGTGGTCATGGCAGGCCTACAGGAGCAGCTCTGAATGCAGTTCACAGATTGACAGCTTTGTGCCATTGAATGATTTGAGTTATAGGTATTCATTGGGATCCCAGAATGGTTATTATTGATGTGTGTTGGTATCGCAAAATAATTGTTATTCATCATTCGGCCACTGGCTACAAAAGGAAATGATATATATATCTTCTTTTTTTAACTTTCGCTCTAATTAACAACAGTTTGTATAATTAGGCCTATATACAATTTTGTTGAATCGTCTGTTTAAAAAATAAATTAAAATTGTCTGTAGAATTTTGGTCTATGTATTTGTAGAAACCAGCTCAACATGTAACTCAAAATCAATATCTCCAATACCCAATGTCCACAAAGTTACAATATGTATATGAATAATCCTATCAATCAAGTGCGCGTGAAACAGATGTTGTTCAAGTAATATAATTCCACTTTCTGTGATTTTCAAGTTTTCCTTTCTTCAGATTTGAGCTGAATGAATGAATATATATCAGAGTGGTCAATTTTTATTTAAAAAACTGCGAGCATGCGCTGTGAGACAGATAAAATTGTGAATGGTTTCATTATTCAGAAATCCCCTATTTCTAAACATAGGCCATTACAACTGCTATGCTTCTGATCAGCTGGAATAGCAGCACATTGACTTGGTCAGATCAGCAGCAGCTGTGAAAATTCGACCACAAACAAGGATATTAATTTAATTGGTTTTTGACTGGTATTATATATAGCCCTGTTATTGATTATATGGTTATTTGATTATTCCTACCAAAAATATCTTTGTTAAATTACGTGGGAAGGAAATTGAAAAAAATAAATAAATTAGCAGCCAAAAATAAATGGCACAGGCTTTGTACACAAACCAAGTGGCAGACCCAGTGGCGTATTTGGGGGGGGGGGGCACTGGGCCATGCCCCTCTCCCTCACGCCAAAATTACATGGAAGAGATAGGAAACGCCGCAGATCGCCCCGTATTCACCCCATGTAATGCCCACCCCCCTCAGGCCATTTGCTGGGCAGACCCCATGGTTCAGTGGCGACTCAAGAGGCCTTTGAGTTTTTGGGGGGGGGGGGCGGATTGATAAATTATGATTGTAAATGCTGCAATCTGGGCATAGTTTTAATGGAATTCGCGGGCCTGTGTTGGCCCCTATTTTCTTCAAAATGTTATTTCTATCTCACTGGTCTTGGGGAAGAGCTCCTGAAGGTCCCAGGCCCCCGCCCCCTTTGTCAAATGAAGTCTTTTCATTAAAAAATGTGTCTTTCATGCAATTCTTTTGACCAGTATAAACATAAAAATTAACAGACTTTATTAACTTAACAGACTCAGTTAATAGCTACTGAATTGGCAGCGTCGTTAATAATTAACGGATCAACGAGTTACTACAGGGAAACAAGAAGTGCAACGAACTGATCATATGATCTCTTGTTCAAGTAATAGATAACGCCCTCGTTTGTGACGATATGCAATATATCTGAATTGTTGGCCTGGTACTCCGCAATTTTTTTTGGAAGCTTGTCTATCGGATCCAAAATGAACTTTTTTATCAAGTGACCTAAAATATGATCATTATTTCAGATATTGGTATAAAAACGAGTGCATACAGCCTCTTTATTGAGACCAGATACACCAGATAGAATCTTCCTATTGTTTACTGTCTGTGTTGTTCAGTTTTAATCCTTAGTTGGTCAGTTTTGTTTCAATGTTTCTTTCAATTTTGTCGACTTGTAGTCAGCCAAGCATGCAATATCATGGTCAGGTGTATGAGCTCATTGAGCTGTGACATGCATTATATCAGAGCGAAATCCTGCCTTCTGATTGGCCAAAAATATTTCTATACACCACTGAGCACTGAGTGAGTGAGTGTAAATATTTCCCTAGCTGAAAACAACACTGCAATCTTTAAATTGAGTGTAAATATTTCCCTAGCTGAAAACAACTAAACACTTCAATCTTTAAATTTGATAATGCTTATAAGGAGTACATTTTGCATACACTGGACACTTGGAACTCACTGGTGAAGTGAGGGGGGGGGGGCAGATGGTGCTGTCGCTTCCCAAAAATTATTTCACTGTTATACCATTGAAAGTCAGTACTGCAGAGTATAGAGTTACGAAGACATGCCATTTCAAAAATTTTGAACATTAGAATGATAAATAAATAAATTCATCAATTGATCTATAAGCCTCAACTGTCGACATTGAAATGCTATAAAGGGCAAACTGGATGAATAAACGGGGCTTTAAATCCTGCATTTTTGCACTCTGGTGCATGCAAATTAGGGGAGGTGTTATGGTCATTAGACCTGTGAAGGATCGTGGTGTCTTTCACAATGATTTCTGTAGAATTTCTTTGCGTTTTGTATATACTAATTAGGGTGTTAATTTCAAAACTTGTTAATTAACATGTCGATATCTTCACAAATTAATCTTATTTATTTACTCAAATTTTTGCATATTTACTTGTCCCATACAGTTGAGAAGGCTTGCACATGTGTTCCTTTGTGGCCTAATGGTTAAGAGTGCTTGTTTGCGCAACCACTGGCTCTGAGGGCGTGGGTTCGAATCCCACCCCGGAACTCAATTTAGTCCGAGCCCCGGGATATTAAATGGAGGTGGGTTGAATCCAATGTTCTCTGCTGGGGCAACTGAAAGACCCTGGGCATCCCTGAATTAATAGGGTATGTGCCAGACTCACAGTCTTCTCATCAATCATCATCATACGGCGATCACCAACACTGTAGGGTGCTACAGCATGGAAACCTTGGGCAATGTTCCTGTACCCTCTGCCCATGGGCGCTGCTCTGTAGCTGCCCTGAGCTCCCAAAAAAATTTCCCCACACCAGGGGACCAATGATATATACAAATACAAATACAAAAATACATACTAAGCAATATAGCCAATGTCACTTCATTCGTAATTCATAGCCAATGCAATACAAGTTGCATGTAAAGTATTGTTTCTGTAGTAGCATGAGTTGGCAGTCCACAATTGAAGAAGTTGACAGTTGTCTTACTCTCAGGAAAATCAAGATTTATTCCCATAGTTATGATCAAAAGTGAATGTTGTCATGCAGCTACTGTACTGTCTGTAAATTTGATATGCAAAAAGAGTGGACTGTTGCACTGTAAAAATGGCACTTCGTGAGTCATCATCTGATGATTTGTCATAATCATACCAAAACTTTCAATGTCAATTTAATTTAAGGAGGCTAACCCTGCTGGCAGGCGACAGGCAAATGAAAGGATTATGCATCTGATCTTTATTCTAAAATCAAATTTGACAAATGCCTTTCTTTTAATCATGACTAATCAAACAGCCTCTATGTTTCACATGCAGAATGTAGAGAAGATGACACTTCACTAGTTATGTGGGGCACCCCGGGGGACACCCCGAGGTTGGGGGGGATACCCCAAGGTTCGGGGCACTCCAAGGAGGTAACCCAAAAGGGGAGGAGCTTGGAGCTGTTTTTTTAAAGAAATAATTCTTTGCTTTTAGACGAAGTAAATGAATTCCAGCTGTATACAGAAAACAGGAAGAATCACATCACGAAAATGAAAAAGACCAGACAACTGAATTCAACTTGTTCTATGCTAAGATCAGAAGCACCATAAATCTTGACTTGGCAATCGGACAAGGAACACTCAATATATATATATATATATGCATAAAGATGATGATGGGACCCATAGTGGGCGTCAAATGATTATGGGGCCACGGATTTTAAATTTACATAAGTGTGAAGAGGATTATTAGAGGTAAATTTGTGAACTTATTATTATATATTCTTAAATTTCCAAAGTTGCTCTCAAAAATTGAGGTGTGTCAAAGAGAGTAAGCTATAAGGCCATTAATTTATTCAATGGATAAGTGTGTCCAGTACTGTCCACTTGTCTTGACCTATCTTTATTCTTCAGAGGCATCAGAGCAACAAAGGAAATTGAATGCCATTCATACAAATCCAATCTGCACAACTCCACTCCGTGTTATGATACATGTATATTTTCTTCTGATCGGATACGAATCCACACTGAAAAAAAGGTTTGTGTGAAACAGACAAAACGAACGTTAGCTGGTGTCCGTCCAAAATTTTGTGTAATTCCAGACAAAAGGTTTGTTCATTTCTGACATTACATTGTCAATCTTGACCAATTTTTTGTTTGATTCGATCAATGAAATGTCAAAAATACACATACCTTTTGTGTGAATTTACACAATATTTTGGACGGACACCAGCTAACGCCAATTTTGTCTGTTTTACACAAACCTTTTTTTCAGTGCATGCACTCAAAAGCAGATTTGCATAAAAGTTATCCGATGGCGAGCTACATATACATACCGTTTCCAACTTTTGGCATGCAGTGTATACATGTGTGTTATAGACTCCCTGAATGAATTAAGTTTTGTCATGTTCAATTTTTTCAATAAAATCGCAATGTAGCTAATGTTAGTATTTAGTATGGCTATTGATTTGTTGTACAAATACCAAATATGCGTAGAGGAAAATTACCAAAAAAAAGTTGAAAATGTTTATAAAGGGGGTAAATAGGCCTGTACTTGATGTAAATACAAGAAAAAATTACATCAAATGAAAACTAACAGGTATCCTCAAACATATAAAATTTAATAGCTTACAATCCTGAAAGAGCTTAAGTGATTTTTTGTCATATGTCAACATATCAACAAGCTGAAACCACAAAAAAGTAACAAAAAATGAGGAAATTTGGCAAACCGAAAATACTTTCAACCATTCAGCACCAGAGAAGGGCATTCATATAAACCACACAACCAGTGATAATAGTAATGTAAATTTTTTAGTTAAAAACATCCAAGAAGTGCTGACTGAAACCATGCATCAGAAAGTACTTGTAAAAAAAGAGCAAAATGGTTTTACAAAAATTAGACCTCAACCCGATTATAATATCTGATTGACTAAGGGCCTCGGAGGCCCACCCACAAATTTCTCTCGCTTTAGTGACGACAGGGCCATGAAACCACTGCAGAATGCCTAATATATAAAAAGGTATTCCAACTTGTCACAAATAGAATGCCCCAGCTAGTTCCACGAAATACCTAAATGCAGGGTAAGGTGTTTCGAATACTCAGATTTTTTTAATTCAAATCAGATTTAAATCAAGCAGAACTTTGTATTTTTTCAAATATAATGTCTTTCGAAGAAATTGAAGTCATAATAAATGATAAGCTGTCCTTAATTAGGTCTTCTGTAATGGGAAAAAATTCTTTCACTCCCCGAAAGTCATGTAATCAAGTTGAAATTTGAAGTTGTAGATCGTTCATATTTTTTACCTTTCCCAGCTGCAACAAATTCCCTCAGATAATGAATTTAACATCAATTCAACTATGGAATTTTGTCAACTTTTTGGAGCTACCATTGCTAGGGACCAATGAAATAGGAAAAGTTTTACTTGGTTTCCAATTTGAAGAGATTTTACAGGGTTTAATCCTATTCCGAAGTAACAATTTTTAATACTTGGAAGCCACTGTCCATAGTATATCATAATTTGGAGCAAAGTAATGATTGAAATTACTAATAAACTAATAATGACCACAGAACCAGTATTTTATAATTACTATTGTTTGTTATTGTTGTTTTCTTGTTTAACGAGTGCTAGGGGAACGAGGGGCAAAACGGGCCACCTAACTTCGAAGGCTCGCTGCACGAAGGTGGTATATCATGCGAATGCCAAATAAGGTCTGATCCATGAAGAAGTACCAATACCACTTGCTCAAACACAGAAAAGTACTTTTTTAATAGTTCCAATTCAAATTTTTCCCTATTTTCAAAAATGCAACTTTATCCCATTTTGCCCCATGCTTGGGGCAAAATGGAATTTCATATGGGGCAAAATGGGAAGAAATAAAGTTGCAAAAGTTCTGCAATAAATCAGCTGTTTTGATTTATAGCCTAACTAAAAAGCATGTTGACAAACAAAAATGCATTAATTCATGTCATTGCAATGTGAGAATATTGCAGAATACTAAGAGTAAACATAGCAATAAATTATGAAATCAACATCTCAATACAGGATGCAACTATAGCTGGGAAGTGATGCTAGTAATTCTACATTCTATGTAACTATTTGACAAATTATTTAACCATAAACATTAGGTTACAAAAGAAAAAAACAAAATTAGTTAAATTTTGTGGAAATGTGACATTTTGATGAATGTTCACATAACTCTGATTTCCGAGTTTTCTTAATAATCTAACAATTTAATCTGGTATTGGATTTGACTATGCTTTTTGAAAGGCAGTTACATTTGTTTCAGTATCAACAATACAGGGTTTTACCACTAAGCCTAAATCATCAAGGTATAACTGATGACATGGAATAGATCCACTGTGACAAATCTCTGGTGATTTTTTCAAATTTTGCCTGTTATATGACCAGAAAGTGTATCAAATGTCTCAAATGCCATGGTTGAATTGACCCAATATCAAGCTTCAACCTTTTCTAGGCTGGGATTGCTTTCTTGTGCATCCCATTAATTTTTGCCCCCTGAGGAGGACTCCATCTTGCCCCAACTATGCAGGGTTGATTAAAAATGACCTACTTACACATGACTAAGCACCAGACTACATTTTTTTGCTAAATACGCAAGCTTAGTAGTCCTCTAATAACACTGACTATGAATTATTTGGCTAGGAACGTCATTGGAGGTATTACACCATTTCCAAAAATTATGATTTTTTTAAGAAAATCAATCAAAAACTTCAAATTGACATAGCTGCATACTTGTAACGTTCTCATCAACGAAACTCTCAGGAAAAGTTGGTCATGTATCCTATTTTATTTTCCAACCGAAATATTAGAAGGCAGGTCAAAACGTTCTGAGAAAACTTAAAAAACCATTTTGCCCCGCCGCTCCGTTTTGCCCCTCGTTCCCCTACTTTTGGCATGAGATTAGGAATTTGTCGCTTGAAAGAGGATTGCTGTTTAAACTGGATTAAAGTAAGCCAAAACACCAACGTGGTATCTCCATCGTAGCAGTGATTCCTTACCAATTCAAGTGTGAAGGTGTCAACTGATCCATTATAGCATTTATATGCAAACTATTTGCAGTTTTTTTTAATATAGCGATTTTCAATAAAAAATCATTAATTAACTTCACTGATTTCAATCACGATTTAAATCAAATGATTTAAAGCAAATGATTTAAATCATGCAACCCTGCACTCAAGGTGGGAATGTGTTTGAATCAACACAGGGGTTAATTTGTCAATCACATTTAAAAATTTGGCAAAAACTAAAGTTTCTGGTTTACTCATGGGGCCACTTGGCCAATGATATTAAGAGATTCAAGTGACCATGAGTTTTGCAGTGTCATGATTCAAATACAATAATTTCATTCAAGCTGAAATAAATACATTAATAAATAAATAACAACTGATTCAAATACAATACTTTTATTCAAGCTGAAATAAATACATCAATTCACATGTACATAATATACATTATTTTACAAACAATGAAAGTGAGTGTTTTCATATCAAAGTTATCACAGTTGGATATGATAATCAGACTCATGCATACACTGACATGTGATTTTAAATTGCAAGCATACAGATATGATTGGTATCACTCATCCACCATAGAATTGAATAATTACAACATTTTACCAGACTACAATTATATGATTATACATTTTAAATATTTGCAATATATCACATGGCATCACATAATTTAATTGGACATTTCATAATGCTCATTTGTCTAATTAATTAAATGATATTGATGATAATAAATACATAAATATAGGATATATTGCAGACATACACTAAAACAATATAAGCATAATATGCCAACAAATAACCAAGAGGCATCCATTAAATTAAATGCCAGATTCCTTTTCAAGGAATAAGACCCACAAACTGTTCAAATCAAACATCCTCATCTCAAGTCATGTAAAAAGTGTACTTCAGTTGAATTTGGCACAAGTTTTCTTCCTTAAGGAAAATGAAATAGTTCAACATGAGGCTGAGATGCTTTGAGAGTCTGTTCCAAGAACAGCTGGATTGATACTTACTGTAATGCCCAGTTTAAGTCAGACCAACAAGAAACTGTAGTATCAACTACTTTTAGAGTCATTGAATGACAATCTGGGTGGTCCTGAGATTTCTTGAATTGCTTGTGTAAACCACTTTGTCCAAGTGAGCTTGATCTGTTCCGTGAGATTGACAAGGAACCAATTGCCTGCTGCATAGCCCCTTGACTTCCTCAGTTTCATCCCTTAAAGGGATATCTTCTGGTGACTGACCAATGATAGCAGAGACATTTTGCTATCCCACAATTCCAAAATGGCAGATGGCACAGAACGTTGCATGCTGCCCTCTGCTGGTGGATAATGCCATCGGCACCTCAAGTCACCCTTTATGTAACCTGAGAGCAAAAAGCTTCAAAAGCAGTTCTAACCACAAATTTTCCAAAGAAAAAAAAATGATGATGTTTGAGTTTTGGCACACTTTTGATCTGTTAAACATTCATTTTAGGGTAATTTTAAATCCAAAGAGAAAATAACAAGCATTGCAAGCTAGTGCAATTTCCGTAAACTGAAATAGGTTGATTCGGGGTCAGATGGAATTATAGCATTAAGGGAAACCTCCAAAACAAGCCAATCATTGGTATATAATATGACGTTCGCCGACTCATAAATGAAGTCTCGTTCGACCTCCTTGGTGTGGAAGTGTGTCACTGATCGCGTCTTGATGGTCTTACGGAGTTTTTCGCTTTTATGTTTCTGGATACCATCGTAGCGAACGAGGGTCGCGGTCACTTGGTCTCTATCGTCGAGCCGTTCAGTCAAATTTGCAGCTTTCAAGTAGTACTGCACTTTGTAGTTGATTGCATACCTTCCATATTCTGGGATAGTAATGTTACGCCTGCCCTTCACTTCGACGCCACCTCTTATTGAATTGTTGCTCCACTGGTCTAAGGTTTCACTTGAACGCTCTGTAGAAACAAAAAACAAAAATAATTAGATACAGTTGTATTGCTTATTCAAGAAAGCTGTGATCATGACAGGTTGAACCTAAAATAATTGGTATAAGTGAGGTCCCCTGAAAATTCTAAACCATGCAGTGGTGAGTCATGCAGTGCTTGACTCAGTTGTACTACACATGCACTGAGCATATGTAGTTCACACTTGAAATAGTTATGTGTAGAGTAGGTCGGGGCAAGAAGCCCGGGTTAGGTGAGAGGCCCCCCCCCCGGGTTTATCTAAACGTACATTTTTGGTGCATTTTCTTATTGATAAGATTGAAGCCCAAGGCTTTATAGGTAACATCACCAATTTTCAGGGCAAACAGCACCAAACCATAGTAGAAATTAAAGAAACAAAAAAAAGTGCATGGTTTTTGTAACTTTGATTAATTCTTTGAAAGGGGTTGTCAGAAAAAACTTTGGAAATTTCTAAAAGTATAATGGATATTTGAATTGCTTCACTTTATGACCATCACATAAACATCATTTGGATAATGTTTTTTTGCATTTTAGTTCAAAATATAGAGGTCAAATTAAAATATGTGGGTTTGGAGCCCCCTTCACTGGGACCTTGATGCTGATTCAGGAACTGTTTAATAATGTGTACTTGACCTCAAATCCTGATAGAATAGCTAATTAAAATAGAAAATAATTTGTGCCGAAATTGAATCAGGGCAAAACATATCAAAAAATAAATGTATGAACAAAAAAATTCAGAAATTCAAAAAAGTGAATAAAATGCCTTAAAAATGATAGAAGAACCCCAAGAAATAACTTTCAAGCTGAATGTGCTTGCAAAAAGAATTGCCATAGGATTGTAATAGGGGGGCTTCTTGCGCGATGAGTGGGGTAAGAAGGCCATTTTAAATTTTTCACAAAAAGTAACAATCCTCGCATCATGGTAGCATGCGAGGGCTTGGACGGGACCCTACTGAAAAACTCGGGGCTGACAGTTCAGACATGTTTTGTGTCAATTGACGGCTTACCTACATTGTTCAGACTCAGTGATGTTGAAGTCCATCAAGTTAGCGGCACATTCGCATCAAATTTCGTATTTTAGAGCCATTATACACTTTATTAGCCCACATTTCCACTCGAGAAACGCAATCCACAAACACAGCATGTTGACAAATGCTTGTAGTAAGTTGTTTTCCCTGGACTCCAATGTACACAATGGCGGGAGGGAGGGAGAGACCAGTGTTAGACTGTCTTGAAACTATGAAAGACTGGCCAGCCCTTGTCTGTAGTTAACCTATAGAGCTCTATATATATCCTCTATCAGGACACAGCGTTTTTAAGACACTTTCCTTCCTGTATAGATCTGTTTCCCTGTTAAATGCTTCTGACCCCTATCCCCCCCCTATGTCCCTGAACACAATGTGCAAAACAGAGTGGTGGGATCACAACCAAAATATTTATAAGAAAATTATTAACTTGTTCAAATGTTGTTGTTTTTTTGTGTTGACAAATGTGTCATGTGTGACATTTTCATTGTCTAATAAATAAAAAATTAGCTGACAACTTGGGGAGTTCGTTTTTAATAAATAATTTCTTGCTCAGTTTTGGTGAATTAAATAAATACTTTTTGAGCATTCTTTAAATAAATAATTTTTTCTAGGGGTATTTCTTTACAAGGTGTTGCATGATTTTGGAATGAATATTAGGGGACTTTGAGTGCTTGAAATAAAAATAAATTACTGCCATGCTACTGTGAAATAAATAATTTCCCTTATAAATCTGGGAATCTTTGATAGGTCGCCTCTCATATGCCAATGCCGAGGAAAACTTCAAGCCCCCCTGTATATTAAATGGTTGCCGCGTTTGGTCGGACATATAGTAGGCCACACATAGGCCTACTTCGCAGGAGTGCTAATTAAGAAACAATTGTGGCATTTACTTTTTTTTACTACCAAAATGAAATATCCAACTGCCAGCAATTCAATCAATTATATTTCTAATTTTCTATCTTTTTAGGCCTATACATCTTTTATCCTTTACTGTGTTTCTGTCCCTTGTATCTTTTTGTCATTTTCACAATTTTTGCATGAGCCCAGCCCCCACCTATAGACTACCCTATCACCACTGACAGATATAAGCCACTGGAGCTGTGTCATTATGCATCTGTTTAAGGTTACTCAGCCTCCCAACCAAATAGTTGAAATCAAATAAATTGCAAAAATTGCACACATTTAGGATCATGCAGAGACCACTTGCATAAATGGAAATTACAATGTCGTCACTAATATGCCAACTTTTCTGCCTGCACTACACATGGATTCCACTTAGTACGCCGAGTATAATTGTGCATGCAGTCCTGCGTAGGAGGATGGATGGCTGATTGGGCTTTATATCCTGTATTTATTCCCATGGAAGGCTCATTAGGACAAGACACGGTAAGAAGGCAAAGGATGTTTGAAAGAGCCGTCCAACAAAACCCCAGGTGACCCGGCAAGAGATGGATTCGAATCCTGGACCCAGCGATTGGCAGCCCAGCACCATACCACTAGACCAACTTAGGCATCGGAGAGGAGAACTATTAAGAAGGAAATATTAATTTTATGCCAATGGGGCTTTCTGTCCAGATTTTCCTTCCCTTTTTCTGAATTGAAAGTAAATATTTTTTCTCCAAGACCTTTTTTTTAGGTGGGGACCTATGGACTCTGGTTTGGATTTCATAGATTATTCACGGCATGTCACCACATGCATATCAAGCAAGATCTTTTACAGGCGGTAACAGGCCGGTTTCAATCATCCTAAAGAGGACCAAGTGATTGGTCGTCATGGGCTCTACTACGCACCAGGTTGGCTAAATCTAATAAGGAAAGTGAGTACACAGTAATAAGATGAAAGATGATTGAAACTGCCAACCAGCACAGGTGCAGGTGACCCGATCACAGCTGGAACTGAACCCGGACTCAGTAATTCCCAGCCAATAGTGACATACAGACCAAGATAACAAAGCACAGAAATATTAGCTTGTGCAAAACATACAACAATCACATGTATTGAAGAACTGAGCCTACCACCACAAGAGCCTTTAACCACTAAAGCTCACGGACAACCAAAGAGAGAGCGTCATTTTGGAGGAAAAAAGATTAGGGTAAATCAAAGGGTAACTGCAAGCATACACTTTCATTAGGTTGATTTTTATGATAATATTCTGAAATATTACAATTTCAATATCTATCAAATTCATTAAACACATAACAATTAAATTATCATGTAAGAATTGTAATTATGTGTTTGCTTA
This sequence comes from Platynereis dumerilii, assembly GCA_026936325.1. Taxonomy (NCBI): domain Eukaryota; kingdom Metazoa; phylum Annelida; class Polychaeta; order Phyllodocida; family Nereididae; genus Platynereis; species Platynereis dumerilii. Next base: position 39,342,437 of record JAPTHN010000008.1, read on the forward strand.
CAAAATAGAGATATGATTACATTTTTATCAAGGTATATGCCAACAGCACCCTGCTTACATGGGACTAACATACATGTGAAAACAATACACATACAAGCGCAGGACAAAAGATTAATACATCAATTTAAAACTGAGGTCAAATGAAGCATCCATACAGCATACAGTACTGTTTAATACGAATATCTTACATTAATCAACAATGTTTTTCAAAGAAGAATTATACAGAAATTCAGTAGTTAACTTTACCACCATCTCTGGACATGAGTAATTTGAATTTCAGATAGTCAGATAAATTAGCAAAATTTTCATTAACACTCATGGCTTCATTATAAAACAGAATTGTTCTTTCATTGGACAAAATAACAAAAAGTAAGACTCAGTCGTCCTCGATTACACTTTCATTACAGTAATTACATAAACTAAATTATACAGGTAGGCTATATCATCAAAACGACCAAATGAAAGAGACAAATTAAGTCACAATAAATAGGCCTACCACTAATAACCTAAGCAATAATTGACCTATGACCTTTATTATTTATATGTTATTTTGTAATTGAAAATGATCATGTGACAGTTGTATAACAAAGTCAGGAAATGTTGTTGACATTCATACTGACAAATTTACATTCTGTATATTGAATGAAATTCAGTGACAGAATTTTCTGGCGTATTATAAACTATCTTGATCGAATTGTTACAATAGAGATTCCATTTGCATTTACAATTTGGAGGTGAAATCAAATCTACCAATAGCTTTGTCTTGTCAAAATTTTTTACATAAATTATTAAATCTTCACATTAAACAACAAATCCTTGAATCATTGTTCTCTAGACATACTAAATAAGGTCATCCAAGCAATTTCACAGGCTAAATCGACTTTCCATAAATAATGATATAATTATATTGCCACTAAATTTCCTACATGTTGTCCATACTAAATTTGCCCACCATCCTGCAAAATCTGAGGAGTATGCCAAATACTTCGAAATGCGAGTAGAGGACCTACAACACATTCTGCAAGAGGCACACAAAAATTGCCCATAAAATACAATTAGTAAAGTAAAATCTACTCCTTGAAGGACTTTTCCCTGCAAATATACAGAATTCCAGGACCAGCTAGTTTGTTTTTGTTTTAAAGGACTTATTTTTTAAAGGACTTTGATTAAAGGATTTTCAAGGACTGTGGGAATTAACCCTGCACTAGGTGGCAAAATCTTTGACTCCTCTTGAGTATTCTAAAAAAAATTGATAGTCACCAAAGTCAAATTAGTCGTGTGACCCTAAAAGATGTTTTGTTCAAACTATTACTCACACATCATTCTGGACATAACTCGGCTCTTACAGAAAGGGGTTGGAAGAAGCTAATCAATGAACATGCCAACTTTAGACGGTAACAGACTTAAGGATCACTCAAATTAACTTTATAGTATTGACAATTATGCACAATACGTTTTCCTGGTGACAATCATTGATGAGCCTGAGGTGACAGCTTCTCGCTAGTAGCCAAATTCTATTTCAATACATAATTAATTGTTCTCCATCTTGCGTTTAGTTAGTTCTGCTCTGGTCCTGCAATGGAAGAAAATCCATAAAATTAATTTGATTCCAGTCCCATTTAGGCAAACTTTAACAATAAAATACTTATATATATATGGTTAGCCGAAATACTCGCTCCTCATTGGCCGACAGCCATATCCTACGATATTGCACGCATGTTATTGCACGCTCATTTTAACATGTAAGAGATTGGACGGACCTGAGAGGAAGCACCATGTTTTGATGCTGCAGCAACCACAATCAGACAACAAAAGTGTGTTTTTCAATTTTACTAAAAGATGCACTGCGCAGCAACGGAGGGAGATAGGAGGATGATTTTGGCGACAACAGATGCGTCTATTAAAGGGCTTATCGAGTATCAACTTTTTGTACTAATTATATTATTTGTTTCATCAGAATAAAGCATTAAGTAGCCGAAAAACAGCATTTATGCCAATTTTTTGGTGATTTTTGAGTGTTTAGAGGCCTAAAGTCTGCTATAAAGTTAAAGAAAAAAATCGAAAGTTAAATCCATAATCAAGTAGGGGAAGCTTGGGAGAATTGGGCCACTTTTTACATTCTTGCACCTCCTGCTAACAGTAATGATTATATAAACATACTTAATGCATGTGTTGTATCTTGAAATATTTCAGAAAAATATCTTTAGGTTTGCATTGATATTTGCCCAAGAAAATATGAGCTACAGCCCCATGAAAATTGGAAAAAAATTGGCCCAACTCTCCCCATCAAGTGGGAGACTTGGGCCATTCAGGAGGGAGACTTGGGCCATTGCAATATATCAGGTTCGGTTAAGCTGCACTTGAGGCCATAACATTTTTAACCTGAAGTGTGGTGGTCATAGAAGTCGCTAATCCTGAATTGAGGCCTCTTGCAACTCTAGTTTGCTGTCAGACTTAAGCCTCGGCCTGATGGCCCAACTCTCCCCATCTAGATTTCCTGATATCTAATTTTATTAGACTATGAATAATTATTAAGGCCTAAAAATATTCAATCTCTGTTGAAAATTGCTCTAGACAAGTTCTTCTGTCTTAATAAAAATAAATCTGGGTAAATGCAACACATGTGGGGAGAGTATTAGCACTGTCCCATTTTTTAGTTTCCTCAAAAATCAGGGTGGCCCAACCCTCCCTGCAGCCCAACTCTCCCAAGCTTCCCCTATATCATTTTTGGATCCCAGAAATGTGAATCTTTTTTTGTGAGTGAAATAGTTATAGATTTTTGATGAGATACATTTTAAGCATGTGGTTAAAAAGAAACACAAATGGAGTCTTGATGCAGCAGCACAAGATCGTTTGTTGGTTTTAGTAAAAAGAAAGTCGCTGCACAACACTGGAAATAGATAGGAATATTATTGTGGTGGAAAAAAAATCCTTATATTAAAAGACAAAGTGGATATCAACTTTTTGTGCTGTTTATGTTATTTTTGTAATCAGATTTTAAAAAGCATTAAGTCGCCGAAAAACAGCTTTTGGTCGATTTTTCAATGACTTTGTCGTGTTTAGAGGTCTAAAGTCTGCTATAAAGTTTAAGAAAAAAATATGAAAAAAAAATCCATCGTCAAGTTTATCATATATTTATACCAATAGTGTGAAAAAAAAATATTTGTGAGTGAAATAGCTATTGATTTTTGATGAGATACATTTTAAATGGGCAAGTCAAAAGAAACACAACAAGAATCCATGGATTCAAAACCGGCCTTTGGCGATTATATATTCGGGATTGAAATCATGAAGAGGGTGATTTATATATTATTACATGGATTGTTTTGTATTGAGCAGTGATTGCCAGACTGATAGTGTTTGCTGCAAGCCATAAATCTTTGTGGGGAACCTCTTAGCAAATGCCTATACCATATTTCAGAAATGTTAGTGAAATACTTAAGTCACAGTGGGCACTTCAAAATATGGCGACCAATTTGACAGCCATCTTAGTAATTTTCTCATAATTTATGAGGGAACCCCTAAGCAAATCCCTAACCAAATAATAAAGTCGCAGTGGGCAATTCAAAATATGGTGGCTATTTTGGCAGCCATCTTGGATTTTTCTAAACATTTCTTAGGGGAACCCCTAAGTGAACCCCTATACCAAATTGCATAAATCTAAGTGAAATACTAAAGTCACAGTGGGCAATTCAAAATATAGTGGCTATTTTGGCAGCCAACTTGAATTTTTCAAAAAATTTCTGAGGGGAACCCCTAAGTGAATCCGTATACCAAATTGCATAAATCTAAGTGAAATACGAAAGTCACAGTGGGCAATTCAGAACATTGGTGGCCATTTTGGCAGCCACCTTGGATTTTTCCAAAAATTTTGAGGGGAACCCCTAAGTGAATCCCTGTACCAAGGTTCATAAATCTAAGTGAAATACCAAAGTCACAGTGGGTATTTTAAAATATGGTGGCCATTTTGGCAGCCATCTAGGGTTTCCAAATTTTTTGAGGGAACCCCTAAGTGTTATTCCATTTAAAAACCTGGGGGGGGGGGGTGGTCAGGTTACATTTTTGACCCCCCCCCCATGCATCTAAAGTGAATTAATTTCGACCCCCCCATGCATCAACTGCGGTATTTTTGGAGACCCTACATGCACCAAATGCGAATTTTTTACCCACCCTACATGCATCAAATCCGAATTTTTTTAGCCCCCCTCCCACAACAAACATTTTTTTACCCCCTCCCCCAAAAAAAAAAGTCTCAACCCTACATACATCTGAATTTTTTTAATTTTTAGACCGAAAAAAAAAATCTCAACTCTATATTATGAATTTTTGAGAGAATCTCCATCACTGTGTTGATTACTTCTTTGGCTACACTGTATGACATATCAACTTCAGATCCTAGCCTATCTCGGATGGATGGATGGATGATTGGGGCTTCACGTCCTGTATTTTTGCACTTGGTAGGCTAATTAGCAGGGGAAGGACACGGCAATGAGGATTTGCATATTAAATTTGGGTCTTTGCCTACCTCAGACAATGGTCTTTGGAAAACTTGCTTCATGTTTAACTAAGAGTTCTTTGTCTAGGCCTGACAGCTAGATATCAGGGCCGTAGCCTACAGGGGGGGGGGGGCAGCTACCCTCCCTCTAGAATTTGGCCAAAAAAGGTGCATTACATGTAAAAATTTCAGATAATCTGGGGTTTTCCGGGGTGTGCATGCCTCCGGACCAGTCTCTGCCCCCCTAGGATTCAGCCCAGCCTACGGCACTGGATATTCTCTTAACTCGCAAAGAATAGTGCAGTCTATTCTACTCTGACTTAATCAAGGTTTACTGTTCACTGTGATATGATGGAGGTGAAGCCAGACTTTCCAAAATTCTTAAAGTTATTCCTTATTTTCCAACCGGCTCTATATATGATATGATGGAGGTGGAGGCAGTTCTCCGTGATATGATGGATATTTATTTCTAGTATGAGGTAGAGGCATAGGCGTATTTCGCAGGGGAGCTGCAGCCCCCCCTGGCATCAGGGCAAATGGCATATATATCAGGGCAAATCCTGACCAATCAGGGCAGATCCACTGCCCTGGTCACATCCGTGCTATGTTAAAATAGCGACAGCCCCTCGCGAAACGCCTGTCCCGTATGCCTATGGGTAGAGGCCTCTCCCAGGGTTCCCACTCTTTTGCCAAGTTCAAATTCAAGGTTTTTTCCAGGTTTTCCAAGGCTGCCAAAACCAATATTCAAGGCCTAAACCAGCAATTCTTTCAAAACGATTTTGCGCCCCAGACAGTCTTCAAAGTCCACAATTTGTGGGACCGTTTCAATTTTGGCAAGAGAACCCCAAATTCCAGACTTTTTCCAGGTTTTTGGTGGAAATATCACATTTTCCAGGTTTTTCCAGGCCGGGAAAAGCACAACCAAAAATTCCAGGTTTTCCAGGTTGAGTGGGAACCCTGCTCTCCATGCAGAGGATGCCTCTCCATGATAGGACGGAGGCCTCTCCCTGATATGACAGAGGCTTCTCCGTGATAACGACGGAGGCGGAAGAAAAGACTCTTAAATTTCACAAGATAGTTAAAATTTCCCCATTTTGTTTCCAGTCAAATGATTCCAGGGAGCTCCCTTGATCGAATTGATGATTTTCCAAAGAAAAAGTAATTTTATTCAATTTTTGGCAATCTGTATTATATAGTGTAACTTGTCTTGAGGCAGAGATCCTTATCTTTCCCTGTCCAGATCATATAAGATCAGATGTGAAACATCCATTACATAATATTGCCTCCTAACTTAGGGCCTATAAGTTCTGGCACAAGTTTAAGAGCTTACCCCACCAGAACTGTCAGATATATATGTCTCATTCACATACTGAAGAGGTTGTATCATTACTCTCCAAGGGAGGTTCGCCTGAGACAGAGGTGGGGATTAATCTCAAGAAGAAGAAGAAGAAGGGTCATGGAATCTAACATGTGCCAAAGACTTGATATGAAGATATCTGTGCTAAGGACAGATTTAAATTGATATTGCATTACAAAGGCCAAGGACAGTGGTCCAGCACTGGTCCTGCAGTCTGTGTGAAGCATGCTAGAGGAGGTTGTCAAACTCATGGCCCATCCATCCCTCTACGTGAGCCCAGGGAGAACCGTACTACTACTAGTACTACCACCACTATTTTGACCATGCGGCGACCTGTCAAATTTCGTCTGAAACGATGGTTTATTTAATTTCCCGTAGCATGTATGTAGCAATTCTTTACTTATTAGGTGTAGGAGGGGTCAGAGCCCCCCCTACATGCATCTAAAGTGAATTTTTCGGGTACCCCTCCTCCATCTAAATCGATTTCTTTGGCATCCCACCATACATCTAAAGTGAATTTTCGCCGATCCCCCCATGCATCTTACGAAAAAAAAATCAACCCGACCACCCCCCCCCCAGAGTTTTAAATGGAATAGCCCTAAGTGAATCCCTGTATCAAATTTCATAAATCTAAGTGAAATACTAAGGTCACAGTGGGCAATTCAAAATATGGCGGCCGTTTTGGCAGCCATCTTGCGTTTTTCTAAAAAATTTTGACAGAGACCCCAAAGTGAAACCCTTATACCATATTTCATAAATTCAAGTGAAATACTAACAGCCTTTAAAACTCGTTCTGACCTTTCACAAGGCGTGCGGCCTGGTAAAAACTGGTTTACAGGACCGCCAGAATTTTTACAGGCCCGTTTTTTTGTGATGTCAAGCGTCTTTTTGCAACCTTTTCTACAGACTAGCCTACAATTAAAACACCACTTTAGTTTACAGTCTGTAAAACTGATATCCAAACAGAGTGGGCTGAATCATCATATTGATGATGTGTCACAATAATTTTACTCTAAGATCAGTTACATGACATATCAAATAGCCTTCTCTTCATCATGACTAATCAAACAGCCTCTATGTTTCCAATGGATGTTAAATTTGGGAAGATGACACTTCATCAGTTATCATGACAGAGAGTCACCGAGTGCCAAAATCTGTGGGAAGCAACACTCATTTTATGCATATCAAATTTACAGGCTGTAATGATAAAGTTCCAAGTATACTGTCAGAATGAGAAATGCACTGAGAAAGGCCCTGGTCTCTAGGGGGAGTTTAGTGGATGGGTGTTGATAGACATTGCTTGTAGGAATGGTACATAACCACATCATAGCACTGTACAGAAAGCTGGTGAAGAAGTAGACTTGCCAAGTGTTATACAAACATAATGATCCACTGAGCAACCATGCCTCATCTAGGCATGAACAATTATTTTAAAACATAAGTGCTGAAATGGTTTGACTCTCACAGTGCTTTGGAATTATAAGCAATCCTGACACAGGGGCACCTTCTCCAATGAGGCTCACAGGCCCACAGCTGGCTGCAGCTGTTCATTTCACCTGTAACCATGGTAACCCCATACAGCTAACTGAATCCCCCATTCATAATGGGCAGGTCCATATTTGTCATTGGCCCCCATTGCTCACTGGGTTGCAGCACTGTGTTCAGAGGGGCAAGGAAAGTGGACAAGTGGACAAGTTGACACATGGACAAGTGGACAAGTGGACAAGAGTCCCATTTCACCAAAAATCTGTTTAAGCCCTCCTCTATTAACCGGCCTTTGGCCGGTTAAAAAGTCCCGGATCAACCCATAATTTATTGATAATATTCCAGACTGGACGGTGTTAAACCACTTAAGAAGCTTTCCCCAACTGTCCGGAAAAAATATTTGGACAGGATTGGTGGAAGGTTTTGGATTGTTGTCCTGTTGCAGCTCTGTTTCATCCCCTTCCTAACTTTCACATTAAATCATGTTGGTTCTCCGTCAAAATTTTCTGGAAATCAATGGTGCTACAACTTGTATTGGTCTTGACCAATTTCCCAGTGCTATTTTGCTCTCAAATAGCCACAATGTTTCATAAATGCACCGCCTTGGTTCACTCTGTGAATGGTACAATTTAGCTTGCGTACCTGATTGACTTGCGTCCAAACATGGCGCGGGTGATTATGAGACAAACTTGGATGCAATACACCAGAAGCAGTGTAGTAAGTCCCAAGCCATTTGCCGAAATGTTTTTGGATGGATGAGACTCAGCTGAGGTGTTTTATCATTAAAATTCCTTGCACTCCCTTGCAATGTGTTTGCAGGATTAATTCAGAATTACGGCGACAAGAAGCCCATTGCCAAATTGAACCAGTGTGGTGCGCTTTCAATGCTTTGCAGCTGTTTCAGTTCGAATAGCACCAGAGACACTGTCAAGACTGAAAAATTGTTTAATATGACTGATTTCCAAAAAATTTTGGAAGAGAACTGATATGATTCAGTGCAAAAGTTAGGCATAGGACCGTTGAGTGTTCCTAGGCATTACAGTATGCAGTCCATCACAACTTGCAATTAACACTCAGTGCAAGGTAACAAGAACCGAAGGATTCAAAGCACAAATAAAAATACTCTGAGGGGGAAGGGTTGTGTTGTGACCCCAAACTAACCCCCCCCCCCCTCCATACGGATACTTGGTGACTTACACTTAATTTCTGGCGATTACGAGCAGTTTCCACTTTGCACCAATCATGCTAATGTTCTCCTCCAGTTTGCTGTGGCCTGTTTTGTTCAGTTTGTAGTAGCGTTGGCACTCGCTCAATATTATGCAAAGCTGAGCCTACCTAAAACAACCAATATTCATAAACATCATGAAACTGCATACATCATAATGAAACAAGCAACCAATTGCAACTAACCGGCAGAAATGTTTTTTGCTCTTTTACTGGTCAACGTTTTAATGTGACATTTCAATCATTGCCATGAAAATCAAATTACAGGGTAAATCATTCAACAATCCCGTAAGTGACATTACTAAACATAATCTGAGAGGCAAAAAATTCTTTTTGGCAAAAAATTAAACATGACACTAGACTAGAAATGATTCATTGTCAGATTTACCTGGGAATCTAAATACTCGTAATTAACTAAAGACTTACTTTTGCAACATTTGTTGCTATAGGCCTATAGTGGCCACACGTCAACGTCTTTTCACATGCAAGGTTTCAATCTTCCTTTCAACCACTGAAATAAACCAGGATGGATGAATAATTTTTCACAAATTTCTCACAGTTCTTACTAACTCTCATGACCTTTAAAATCAGGGCTTCTGAGATGGGTAGCAAGTGAACCGACTCCGACTACCGAGTCTTACTGAACACTGCTGAAAAGCAACTTCTGACTCCTTAGGAATTAGGTCTCCTGAATTTCGATCAGGGCTTGGCAGTTGGGAGTCAGAGTAGTGGAGTTGGAGGTTTTCAGGTGGAGACTCAGTGGAGTCAAAAATAAAACTTGTTTTCTGGTGGAGTCAGTGGAAAAATAATCTGGTGACTGCTGAAAATTATTAAAATAATTAACACATTATAAAGCTGTATTAAATTCTTAAAGGGCAGACACCCAAAAATTACGTATATGTAACTAGTATTAATGAAATAAATCCTTTAACAAGAACCCAGGGGTTCAAAATGGAGGTGGTGTGGTGTCTAAGTTCACATCCCCCGAATCCCTCAGATCATTTGTATTGCACTGCCCTAACTCTATAGACCGGTATTTTCATTTTTCAGATATATATATAGATAGACAGATAGATAGCTAGATAGATATATATGTTATGCACCAGTGCAGCCATTTAAGAGGAGTGGGAGATCACAGGTTGATCAATGAGATGGTAGATACAGCCGGAGTCATCTACGCGTTGCACGTTTACCCTTTTTGAAAATGATCGAAAGAGACAACGATTTAACATGTCCTCTGAAAGCCACCCGCCTGGGACTTTTTTTGATCTTAATAGTTAAAAGTTATAGAGGTTTATAGTCAACCAATTGACATTGAACATCTCTGCGAGTGCGGGACGTAACAAAATTAAGAGTAAAGTGAAAATATTCCAAATTGACAGACCAGGTTTGAACCCAGACAAAGCCGCAAGGAAAGACCCTCAGGAGTAGGACTGAAAGCATGTGGGAACCCAGCGGTTAAAGTTGCTGCCACCTCCGCTGAAGGTCTTGACTTGCGTCAGTTCAAAACCCTGTGTGGGGCATCCCTCACGCTTCAGTCTTCAGGGCTAGTGGGTCTTACCACCCGCGACAATATGAAGGATGGCGTGGGGAACCCAAAAAATTCAGTCAACCTTTATGAGCAAAATGCCACATGGATGAGGTTTGGATGTGATGTTAATTGGCGGCCAAATTAGGACAGGAGGACGACACAGTAATGAAGCAAAGCATGATTGAAACTACTGTCCAACACATTTAAAGATGACCTCGCCAATGTAGGATTCAAATCAGGACCATGTGATAGGCAACCCAGTGCATTACCAACTGAGCTAACTCTACCCCCTTCCCCCTGCCTCGATATAGCCCACTAAGGTGCTGCTGAGGCGTAAAACACAAACAAAAACAAACAAAATCTACCCCCTTCCGAACGTGTGGAAACGGGTCACAAATTCCAACACAAGAACCAAATTGCGATCTATTTGCTCATGTTCACCAAATCTTTTTGATAAATTTGTATAATCTATTATCTTTGCACCAACAATTTCATTCTGCATTCTTCTTTTCACAAATGACCAATAAAGAAGTTTTGTCTTTGTCTTATCTCACTAATCAGCATCAGCTATTTATTTTATCTCTATAATCTATCCGTATAATTCATGCAATCTATCTCTAATCCATAAAATTCATACATGAAGCCATCCTTCTTTATCTATGTAACTATCTGTCTATCTATCTATTCTTCTATAGATATATATTTCTATCATCCTAATCTATCTTGCCATCTATCGTTCTAGCTTTCTATCTCTTCCTATCTCTTAAATATCTATCAGTATTTAACTATTCATTTATTTAGCTAGCAATCTGTCTATGTATATTAATTTAGGCCTATCCATAAATACACTCATCCCTAAATTTCATTGAAATAGTAGGAATTTACATATAACTGTTGAAATCTCATGTCCTGTGACCTAGTATTATGATAACATAAATTCCCAAGTCAGCAAACTGACCAATACACATCCAAATGTCCCCATGACATAGTTCAAGATCAGCTGATTCGCATACACAAATCCCAATACACATAACTTACAAAATGATGGACAGCTCATTTGCATACACAGAACACAATACACATTATTTTCAAAATGGTGGACTGTAACATAAAAAAAAAAAAAAACTCCAAACAAAAAACAGATAAAAGGAATACTTAGAATTATTGGAGATCAACACACGTAGGCTGCAATAACAGCCCTGCTGCCCCTGCATCACTAGTTGCGGGCATTTTAACAATTCGGAGATTATTCTAAATATGAAAAGAGTTATTCCAGATTTTCTTCTCCAAATTTTGAATTTCCCGCCTAAAGTTTACCCATTCTCTTACCCCCCTTTGGCACCAACTACATAAATGGCGGTGTGTAAACACCTCCATTAAAAACAATACAGAATGAATGTTTTCTTTGCTAACTAAATGAAACTTGCATGCAAATAATGCTGAGTCGAGAGTCGAAATTTAAGAGACCTAAGGAGTCAAAGGTCACTTTTTGGAAAGGCTAAGGAGTCGGACCGGTAGTTTGCTTCTGATCGATTCAAAAGCCCTGCTGCTACATGTGCTAGGGATGGGTACTTTTCTCATAATTCAATTCGCACCAGTCCAGTATTCTTTTGAAAAAGTAGACTGGCCTGGTTTCAACAAGAATCCATGGACTCAACATAAGAAATTTCAATTGATACAATGTAAGTCACAAAAATGTTCAAGAAAATTTTGGCATCTGCTTGAGGAGGCCAACATAAAAAATAAATATAGAAGAAATGTACCAACCTAAAACTACTTTTTTTCTGGCAGGAGATGACAAGAGGATGGAAATAGATGTATTTGTAGGGTTGCAAAATTCCCGGGAATTTTCGTTAGGGAAATTTTCCATGGAAATTTTCGGAAATTTATGGGAATTTACGGAAATATTCGGAAACATTGGGAATATTCGGAAATTGTATCCGATTACTTGGGAAATTTCTTGCAATATAACTGGATTGGATAACAAGTCAGATTGTTGAAGCTGTGAGTTTGCACTGAACACCTTATTTCATCAAAGTCTGAAATTTATGCAGCAAATTATGGAGGTTATTTGAACTTATTTTGAAATGCAAAAATATTTTCTGACTGTAAAGACAAACAAGAATTGCACTTGTGAACTTTACTCACATTAAGCAAGATATTGGACAAATTTACTAAATTTTCACAATTAAGGTCTGTGTCCTTCATCATGTTGTCAGTATGTATTGCTTGGTGTATTATCAAGTGATAGATTCATATTTGTTGTTTGTAAATTTATTCCAACAAACTTGACTTTGAGACTTTCAAAAATGTCAAGAAAATCCTAATTGAGACCAGTTGCTTTCTGCTGATGTGATTGGGATTAATTTCTGATTAAGAAGATGACCATTTGCAATCGCCGATATTACCTTCTTACCAGTTTGGCAAAGGAAGTTTTATACGCACTAGATACCTAAATTTTGTGCAATTTTGATTACATTTGCAGTAGAGGTCAAAAGTGTAGAAGTGTTAGACTATAGACTATATCTCCATGCACTGTATAGAATAGTGACAGTCAAACACTTCTGGGTCTGTGCTTTAGACTTCTGATGGAAAAGAGTTCATCAAACATCCTTTAATTGGAAATTAAACCAATCACAAATATAACCCCCTGAATCAACAGGTTCGTAAATTTCAAGGTTTTCCGCCTGCAGAATAAGATATTTCATAATCCTCATACTGCAATCAGAATATTCATTTAGCATGTTTAGGTATGAAGTAATAAACTATAAGACTATTTGAGAGAGATACAGCTGCGAAAATTTTGCTGCACCGAATAGTTACTCTGGAGAAGTCCTCCAGTATCTTGAGCAGCATCTAAATTTCGGAAATTTAATTTCCAATAACTTTACACAGGTCTCTACTTCGAAAAAAATATTTCCATCTGAAAACTGGGCCCGAAACATGTGATGGTCCGTTTATTATGGTTGACTTTTCCTTAGCAATATCCCTCAATGAACAGGCTTGCGCCAAAAATATCTTGTTCAACAAGGTCTCCTTTGGCAAATACAGAATAATTAAAATTTTTACAAAGAAAAAAAAAATCCCAAAATTTGCCTTAAAGTTGAAATTTCAAACTCGAGAACAAATGGCAACGATTTTGACCCTCGTTGCCAGACCAATATATGCTACCTTGATATCCAGGAAGACCTAAGGACCACATGCTGCCTTACTGGCTATATCAAAAGATAATGGCAGACATCCAAATGACCACTATTAACAGGACCAATGACAAATATATAAACATTTAAGCAGTTTATTTGAAAATTCCCAAAATTCCCAATATTCCCGCAAGAATAAATTCCCGGAAACTTTCCATGGAAAATTTCCAATATTTCCGGAAATTTTCCCGGCCTTTGCATCCCTATGTATTCGCATTTTTTGTAAAACAATAAATAAAAAAAAATAAAACTAGCCAAAAGAAATTTCAGTTGATACAATGTAATTGGGTTACGGGTTTTTGTCACAAAAATGTTCAAGAAACTTTAAGCATCTATTTGAGGAAGCCAATGTAAAAAATAAATGTAGAAGCATGTATTTGGAGAGAGAAAAACTAAAAAAAATACAAAAGAGCATCTGTTTCAGCAGGCAACCAAAACATTGAAAGTTTGTGATGTCTGCAAGAGTTTTTTCAAGTTTCAGCTTTATACAGAAATTCTACTTGTTTAGAATTATCCATATGAAAAAGCATTGTCTAAAAAGCGATTTCCAGTTCTCCAGCTAGAAAAATCACAATTGATACAGTATTATTTGGCCGAAGCCCATGTTTTTTCATTCAGGGAATCAGGGCTCAACTCCCTTATATGTCCTCTTACCTGATTAGACAGAGCGAGATATCTTGCCTATGTCAATCACAAAATCACTTCTCCATAAAACTTTCAGGAAAAAAAATTTGACATTTATTTGCTCTTATGTATCAATGAAGTAGAAAGTGATGATTAGAGTTCTAATATCACTGATGCAGCACTAACAACCTCTGCAATATTATAATTTTCAGAAAATACACAAAAATTATCGTTAATCACAGGTGCTGGTTGTCATCAGTCCTACTTGCAGAGTAACTGCAATTTCAATAAGTACCGTAATACACATATTGGGGTGAATAGGGACAAAATTGGTCCTTTTCTTGCCATAGCATGGGCACAAATTCTCCAAAAAAGCTCAGTGTAGTCTCAAATTATGTCCCGGCCGTAGATTCTATAATCCAAATTTAGTACCACCAGCTGTTTTTAAATAGACTTCTGGATCTGGATCTGGATAATTACTCAGCATTGTCACTTGGATATTTCGCTGAGGGTCGATCGCCGTGCGATAAATGAAATGACAAGGCTGAGAGTCAGGTACATACCCTATTAATTCAGGGATGTCCCGGGTCTTTCAGTTGCCCCAGCATAGAGAACTGGACACGACCCACCTCCATTTAACGTCCCGTGGGCTCGGACAAGGTCAGGGGCTATTTATACATAGAGGCTCATAGAAAAGCTGACCAAGCCTAGGCTCGAACCCATGCAGGCCTGGCACTTTCCCATAGCAGCCCGACGCTCTACCAACTGAGCTATCCCATCTCCTCTTAGTCTAGTTCATGCAAAAGTTAATTGGTAAGTGCGCTTGTCAACTGGCTTTGAGGGCGTGGGTTCAAATCTCACCCCGGGAACTCACTTTAGTCCGAGCCCATGGGACATTAAATGGAGGCGGGTTGTATCCAGTGTTCTATGCTGGGGCAACTGAAAGCCCTGGGTATCCCTGAATTAATAGGGTGTGTGCCAGACTCACAGTCTTCTCATCTCATCCTCATACGGCGATCGCCCGCCTCGATATAGCACACTAAGATGCTGCAGAGGCGTAAAACACAAACAAACTAACAAACAAACAAATCATGCAACAGTTAATGCAACTACAGTTCTAGTGGCTCCATATATAATCCAAGGTTGGTACTACCAGTGACCTAATGGTATAGTGAACTACCTGGCTATTGTAATGATCAGAGACACCTATTTAAAGACTTGATTTTACTGACTGTAGAATGTATATTTAAGAAAGATTTCAATTGCAATGATTTTAGAAAAGCAAATTCAGGACTATGAAATGCAGAGTCAAATATACAGACTGAACAGTTTTTAACAAGCAATTAATGAAATTGATTCAATTTTATTTCATTTATCAGTTTATGCTGTGATTTACCTTTTATATTTGTATTTTTTAGCCTGGCTCACCAGGCTAATTCAGGAGTAATGGTCTGAAAATATTGTCTGTCAACTCTACTGTTCAATAACTACAGGTTCAATATATCTGTTTTTGTGTTTTATTGGTTTGTTAGGGTAGCTAGATGTATGGAAATTCCTTTTTTTATTCAATTTCAAAAAAAAAATTTTCCCAAAATTTTTTTTTCCAAGATTTGAAAAAAAAAAAATTTCAACTTTTTTTCAATTACACTAATTTTTTTTTTTCAAAAAGAGGAAATCGGGCAGCTTCTGTTTTTCAAAATTTAAACATTTTTTGCTCCAAGATTTACTTTTTTTTTCCTAAATTTAAAAAAAAAGAAAAAAATTGTTTTCCTAGATTAAAAAAAAATATTTTTTTGTTCCAAATTTTTTTCAATTTCGCCAATTTTTTCAAAGGAGGAAATTGGACGACTTCAAAATTTTATTTTGTTCATGGAACAACCACAATAACAACACTTCACTTGCCGCAATTCAGAACCCCCTTTCTCTGCCATTTCCAAAAAAGTAGACTTAACTATTTCACCAGCATTGCTACATTAGTCCATGAGCCAGACCAGATATTGGTACCACCTGGGGTGGCAAAATCTAACAGTGTTTTTCGGAAAGACATATGCCTATAGACTATAAAAAAGTTTGAGCCCAAGATTGGAGCGGCAGCTTAGTGGTAGTAATCAACCCTTAAATATGGGAATCTGTGTCGGATTTGAGCACACAAATTATGGGGTGGGGGAAACTAAAATTGCTATATCTTCTGAATCAATGGACCAATTTTAACAAATTACCCCTCAAAATGTCCGGAATTTTGAGTTTTACAAATATAGGTCAATACATGACCAATATGCAAATTAAGTAGGTCGTCAGAGGTCAAAAGGTCACAAAAATTGACTATCGCTTAAAATCTGAACCATGTCCAAATAAACACCACAGCTGCCAACCCAATGAGACTTGGTAGGTCATGAAGGGTTTATATTATAGATAACAAGTATGAAAGTCCATTTTATGCCAACAAATGGATAATTCATGCATGTGTCAGCAGCGGCACATAATGAAATATGGTATATATTTGAAAATGACCGTTTTTTTTAAAAGGGTGGAGGAAACTAAAATTGCTGTATCTTCTAAACCAATGGTCCTATCCCACAAATAACCCCTCAAAATGTTCGGACTTGTAAGTTCTACACATATAGGTCATTATATGACCAATATGCAAATTAGTTAGGTCATCAGAGGTCAAAAGGTCACGAAAATTGACCGTTGCTTAAAATCGGAACCCTCATTGTAAAAAAAACTCCTTAGCTGCCAAAGTAATGGGACTTGTTATGTCATTTAGGGGTCAGATTATAGATAAAAATTGTCAAAGTAAATTTTATGTCTAAAGATGCAGAATTTATGTATGTTTCAGCATTGGCACAAGACGAAATATGTCAGATATTTGAAAATGACCGTTTTAAGGGCGGGGGAAACTAAAATTGCTATTTCTCCTGAAACAATGGTGCTATCCAAACATATTACCCCTTAAAATGTTTAGACTTGTGTGTTCTATAAATATAGGGCATTATATGACCAATATGCAAATTAATTAGGTCATCAGAGGTCGAAAGGTCACAAAACTTGACCACTGCCTAAAATCTGAACACCTCATCAAACAACAAACACCATAGTTAACAAATCAATTGGACTTGTTAAGTAATTTAGGGAAAACATAATAGATAAAAAGTTTGAAAGTCAATTTAGACTACAGAGTTTATGTATATGTCAGCAGTGGGACATAATAAAATATGGCAGGTATTTGAAAATGATAGTTTCAAGGGTGGGCGAAACTAAAAAAATTGCAATGTCTCCCGAACCAGTGGTCCAATTCCAACTAATTTCTGCTACAGGTGTCTTGAATTAGGAGTTTTATACATGTTATTTGACCAACATGCAAATCAATTAGGTCATCAGAGATCAAAAGGTTGCAAAAATGTACCTTTGCTTAAAATCTGAGCCCTTATGAAAAAATTACACACCGTAAACAACAAATGTGACTGAATGTGCCACACACAACTTAAATGCATGTCTTGTCAATAAGATGAAGAGTTGATTCAAGACATAGTAAACTAAATATAAAAAAGGACTATCAAATTTGTGATTTATAGATGTCCGGAAACTGCTCCTCTTCGCTTCTGGCTTTTTTGACAACTGAAAACTAGACAGACTTAGAGAACTGGGATCAAATGGTCAAAAATATGGCAGCACACCACCAATAATCCCCTCCCAGTTTCCTCCTTCTGGTTAGTATCATCCCTTCTTGTTTCCTCAATCTTCTCTTTCTGCCTTCTCCTTCTTTGTCTCAGGACTCCTTCACAGTCTCCTACTCCATAGTCTCCTCCTTCATAGTCTCCTTCATAGTCTCCTCCTTCATATCTTCCTTCATAGTCTCCTCCTTCATAGTCTCCTCCTTCATATCTTCCTTCATGGTCTCGTCCTTCATAGTTTCCTCCTTCACAGTCTCATTATTTGCCTCAATGCTTCTATTATTTCTCCTATTCCCTTCATCTCAATATGTAGATGTACTTCTACCCTCCAAACGTCTTTCTTCTTCCATGTCTCCAGCTTCCATGCTTCCTCCAATCATCCTCTATGATATACAGTACAACCCAAAATAAAGTAAGAACATTCTCCGCCAGAAGTCCTCTTTTTACCTATTTTGCCCTCCTTGCCTTTCTCCCCTTCACCCCAAATCTCCTCACAACTACCTTAGTCTCCTCACCACAACCTTATCCCATATTAAGAAGTTGATAAGAACTCCATTAAGACGGCTAGCATTACATTTGCAATTAGCAATGGGGCACACAAAAAAATCATACACAATGGGAGAGATTGAGTTTAAATTGTTGTTGGTTTAATGTAAATTTAATGTGATTTTAAAAGGTGGTTCAAAGAAGGTAATGGTGGCTGATTCTTCCTTCCTGTTGGGGTTAATCATACTTTATATTGGGTTGTACTGTGGGGAGGATAGGGTTCATGAAAGGTAATTTTGTAGCAAGTAAAACGGGGAGAGGGTCAGAGGGAGGGGATTGTTGGATGGAGGCTTGAGGTGGTATGGGGTTATGCACTCAACAAGCTTATTGGGATAGGAGGAGGAAACAGAAATGGGGCAAAGGGATGACAGATACTGCTATGCAATAGAGTGCCCTAGCCTGAATATGAACCCAGTATAGTGTGGTTGGGTGTTCAACATGCGCCACTGAGCTAACCTGCCTCCCAGTGGGTGACAGGAAAAGAGGCAGAGGGAGAGAGATAAGAAAGATGAGTGACTCCAAACCTTTTCTCTCTGATTTCTTAGTCTCCTCCCAACATCCTTGTCTCCCCATCCTACCATGCTCTAGTAATGGACCCTCTTTCCTGGCTTTCGCCTCCCTTGTCACCACCCCCCCCCCTGCTGGCACAAGGGAACTACAAGAAAGAAGCATTGAGAAAGAAGGCCAAGGAGATAGTCATATCAAGGATGAGCAAAAAGGAGGATAAATATATATACAATTTAATGGGGCAGGGGGGGGGGGTTGTGCACCCTAAGAATGAAAAATGTTTAGAATCAACCTTTTTGAGTATATTGCCTTGTCATAATTAATGCTCAGGGTGCCCTGAACCACCTCACATAAGGTGCTTGGAAAGCACCCTGGATGCCCGTGAAAAAGAGCAGCTCCCGGTGGAAATGTTATAGCAGGTTATCAGTACTCTTGCATTGTTCCACTCACCGGCATATGTGACTGGAGGTGGGTCAGTGCCTTCGCCTACCCACAGCTGCAGACTAGCATGTCATTTAGGCACTGCTCCGCAATTTATGCAATAATCAAGCCATCCAATTATTTCATAAGTCTGCCGATAGAGTCGAAGCATCCATGAAAGGTTGGGTGGTTCACCCCTTGAAGCATCCGATGAGACTCTACTGCATCCAACATGTGCAATACACTCTTGTAGAGTGTACCTTATCAATACTGATGCACCTTGTCACCTCTGATGCACCCCAGAAGTTTTCACATCCACCCCACAGGTGCTTCACTCCACCCTATGTACCTTTTTTCTCAGAATGTGGCTGGAGAATTGGAGAATGGTAGGATCGAGGAGACTGTGGGAAAGAGGAATTATTTTCTGGTACTTCCATGTGATGGAATCTTCTCCAAGCAAGGAAACTCAAATTGAGGACTTATGGATTTGATAGGGGGCCAGTCAAAATCTCCTTTTCCCTAAATCTACTTCTTCAAAATAAGATACTACATTCCTTAATATTTCAAACCACAATTGGGTTTGTATGATAATCAAAACATACTAATTTCAACGGATTTTAAAGAAGGAACTTTATAATGATATTATGAAAAATTCAAATACTGTCATTTACTTGTCGACTTTATGTAGTCGACTTCGGGTTGTAAATTTGTATTAAGAAACTTTTGGCTCAATTGTATTTTAATTCATATTTAAATGTGTGTATCTGCATTTGAACCCTAACCTGGTCTTTAGTTTGTATTTTAAACTATTTGCATAAAAAGGTGTTAATTTTTGTATAAGTTTAAGAAAAGTTAAGTATTTTAAACATATAAAGGTAATGTGAAACTAGATTTAACTAAATTAAGGTTTAAATAACTTTTCTTTTCTAAAGTAGATTTTGGAAAAAGTAGATTTTGGCAGAAGTAGATTTTGGCAAAATGAAGTAGATTTTGGTTTTCAAAAAAAGTAGATTTTGGTAGGAAAAGTAGATTATGGAAAAGTAGATTTTGGAAAAAGTAGATTTTGACTGGTATTCATTTGATATACTCACCTGGTCCCTGGTGACATTTTTTACATTTCAGTGTTGTATAAGAAATATCCTGTAAAGCTCAATTTTAGGCATAAAATTGACTTTGACACTTGTTATCTATCATCTGAGCCTTACATGACTTATCAAGTACCATTGGTTTGCCGGTTACGGTGTGTAATTTTTTCATGGAAGCTCAGATTTTAAGCAAAGGTACATTTTTGCAACCCTTTGATCTTTGATGACCTAATTGATTTGCATGTTGGTCAAATAACATGTGCAAAACTCCTAATTCCCGACACCTGCAGCAGAAAGTTACTGTAATTCAACCACTGGTTCGGGAGACATTGCAATTTTTTTAGTTTCGCCCACCCTTGAAACTATCATTTTCAAATACCTGCCATATTTTGTGATGTCCCACTGCTGACATATACATAAACTCTGCATTTTTAGACATAAAAATTGACTTTCAAACTTGTTATCTATTATGTTTTCCCTAAATGACTTAACAAAGTCCAATTGGTTTGGCAGCTATGGCGTTTGTTGTTGATAAGGCGTTCAGATTTTAGACAGTAAGAAATAATTTTGACCTTTCGACCTCTGATGACCTAATTAATTTGCATATTGGTCATATAATGCCCTATATTTATAGAACACACAAGTCTAAACATTTTAAGGGGTAATATGTTTGGATAGCAACATTGTTTCAGGAGAAATAGCAATTTTAGTTTTCCCCGCCCTTAAAACGGTCATTTTCAAATATCTGACATATTTCGTCTTGTGCCAATGCTGAAACATACATAAATTCTGCATCTTTAGACATAAAATTTACTTTGACAATTTTTATCTATAATCTGACCCCTAAATGACATAACAAGTCCCATTACTTTGGCAGCTAAGGAGTTTTTTTTACAATGAGGGTTCAGATTTTAAGCAACGGTCAATTTTCGTGACCTTTTGACCTCTGATGACCTAATTAATTTGCATATTGGTCATATAATGAACTATATGTGTAGAACTTACAAGTCCGAACATTTTGAGGGGTTATTTGTGGTGATAGGACCATTGGTTTAGGAGATACTGCAATTTTAGTTTCCTCCACCCTTAAAACGGTCATTTTCAAATATGTACCATATTTCATTATGTGCCGCTGCTGACATATGCATGAATTATCCATTTGTTGGCATAAAATGGACTTTCATACTTGTTATCTATAATATAAACCCTTCATGACCTACCAAGTCTCATTGGGTTGGCAGCTGTGGTGTTTATTTGGACATGGTTCAGATTTTAAGCGATAGTCAATTTTTGTGACCTTTTGACCTCTGACGACCTACTTAATTTGCATATTGGTCATGTATTGACCTAAATTTGTAAAACTCAAAATTCCGGACATTTTGAGGGGTAATTTGTTGAAATTGGTCCATTGGTTCAGAAGATATAGCAATTTTAGTTTCCCCCACCCCATAATTTGTGTGCTCAAATCCGACACAGATTCCCATATTTAAGGGCTGATTACTACCACTAAGCTGCCGCTCCAATCATGGGCTCAAACTTTTTTATAGTCTATAGGCATATGTCTTTCAGAAAAACACTGTTAGATTTTGCCACCCCAGGTGGTACCGATATGTAAAAATATGGGGTCTGGCTCATGGACTACATATTTTGCCGTCATCACTGCCACATATTTTGTAGTCATCAGTGCCACTTGAGCCAGGCTTTGAATCCGCGGATTCTTGTTAACATTTACAGACGTACGTGCACAAACCATGATTTTTAGAAAATGCATTAATAAATGATATAATAGTATACATAAATCCACATGAGTACTACTAGATAGTATTTATTAAAATGTTATATTTTGCTTACAAAAATATCAGATGAAAGTTGTCCGTCACTCCTAAAAACATTGTCATATTCTCAAAATATCCATGATGGAAGAAATTGGTATAATGTATAGGCCTAGACTGGAAAAATATGGTAAAAATGACGGTAATCAATACAGACTTGACGGCAGTTCATTTATTTCAAAAAGTCTGTCAGCTTTGACAGCTTGGCAATGAAAATATTTGCTATTACTTCTAAAATTATTGGCAATTCCTTCAACAGGTCTACATCAATTGGATTGCCTCAAAGCATGAGTTTGCACCTTGAATACAAAATGGCTCATTTGACCACATCTGCATCTGTATTAAGGCTGGGAAAACTTTTTTTCAAAAATCTCTCAGACTGGTTTTTCATATAAAATTACCCTGGGGGAACCCAGGGTAAAAACACTAAAACAGAGGCCAAAGGCTGAATTTTTACAGTAGAAATGCAAATAAGGTGTCAAATGAACAAGATGAAAGCAGAGAAATAGCGCTATATATGATGCTGAAGCCGCTTTTTTGAATTTTGGTCAGTGTACTTATTTTTGCCTATTAGAGGGCCAAAAATGGCCCAGTTTCAACTAAAATACCATCATGTTGAACACCATGAAGTTTCAAGTAAAACACCATGGCTCAGTTTCAACTAAAACACCATGAAGTTTCAACTAAAACACCATGACTCAGTTTCAACTAAAACACCATGAAGTTTCAACTAAAACACCATGGCTCAGTTTCAACTAAAACACCATGGCTCAGTTTCAATTAAAACACCATGGATCAGTTTCAACTAAAACACCATGAAACGGAGATTAAAATTTAAAATTCAAACAAGCATCTACAGCAGCATATGGTGCTACATCTCTGTGTTCATTTGACACCTTAATTGCATTTCTACAATTAAAATTCAGTCCTTGGCCTCTTTTGTT
Source organism: Platynereis dumerilii (assembly GCA_026936325.1). Classification (NCBI taxonomy): domain Eukaryota; kingdom Metazoa; phylum Annelida; class Polychaeta; order Phyllodocida; family Nereididae; genus Platynereis; species Platynereis dumerilii. The sequence continues at coordinate 39,365,361 of JAPTHN010000008.1, forward strand.
GTGTTTTTATCACATTTCAAGCCAAAAATAGCAATTTTTCCTATTAGAAAATACAGTGACCCCCTCGAAAATTTTTTCTTGAGATACCTTATACCGAAAATTTGGATGACATATATATATATACAGAACTGCCTTTAATAGAGCAGTATATAGAGAAATAGCAAAATAGCCCTCAAAAAACTCAAAAATGCATTAAACAGGCCGAGCAGCAGAGAATGTCAGAAATTTAGGTGTGATCATGGACAAAAACATTAAAACGGACAAGCAAGTAAACAAAATGTGCTGAAATGACTACCTTAATCTGCGAAACATTAAACTTCGAAAGTCTACTCATGAGCCAAGACACAGTCAAAACTGTGGTAAATGCTTTGGTCACACCTAGTGATGGGAATGAGTCTGATTTTCAACATTGATTATCAGATGAAATCGATGTTGAGAGCAGCGATGATTGTCAACGATATTTTCGTCAATCACTATAATACTATGACTCACAACCCACCTGGACAACGGAAATGGCCTTTTGTATGGCATATCTCAGCAATTAGTGAACAAACATCAGTTGGCCAAAAACTCTCATAGAGAGGTTCCAGGGCTTTGGAGTCAGGTAGCAAGTGAACGGACTACCGACTCCTTTCACTTCCTGAAAAACGACTCTGACTCAGACTCCTTAGGTCTCCTGAATTTCAACTCCAACTCTGGACTCCCCTTTATTGGCAATATTGGGCGCACATATTTTTTGTTTAGCACAAAGAAAATATTAATTCCCTAATGTTTCGATTTTATTCTGTATGAGAATATTTGAAGAAAATTTAATTTTAAATACAGTTGACATTTGTGGAGGAGTCATGACTCAGGAGTCACCAGAGTAACTTCTGACTCCGACTCCACCTGAAAGTGAGAGTGAAATTTTGACTCCAACTGCACCAAAAAACACACGACTCCCGACTGCAAAAGCCCTGGTTAAAACGGCAAGACAGTGGGGGACCACATAGAAAGCAGCTTCATTGGCTGCCAATTCCTGCCAGAATACTCTTTAAACTGATGACCACAACTAGAAGGTATTATTAAACAGGCAAGCACATGTACATTCAGGAACTCTTTCAACTGAAACCCAACCGTGACCATAACCGGGGAGCATCAAGAAACTTTGGTTGACAGAACCAGCTTCAAACAACCAAAATGAAAATTTTTGAAGACAGTGCTTTCTCTTTTGCAGCACCAAAACTCCGGAACAAGTTACCAGGAAGTGTCATGGCTGCAAAGACTCTGGTTCCCCCACTTGTTCAAGACATTTTACAAGTAACAGTCAACTCGCACTTGTAAGTGCTTTCGAACAGTTTACTGGAAAAAGCACATATGATTTACTATTATATTATTATTATTATCATATTATTATTATTATTATTATCAATAAGAAGTTTTGTGCAATCGGTCTTTGAAAATTGAATACAGTTCACATAGTTTATATAATACTTTTTGTCAATTATTAACATAATTTTTACTTGTCATGAGACACCAGCTTTTAAAATTTAGTTTCCAACTGTGCTTCTGCCGGACAACCCAAGTTTGACTCTGACTCTACCTGAAAACCCACCACCCCAAAATTCCGACTCCAAAGTCCTGTCTTTAATTGCCAAACTATTCATGAAAATTTCAGATGGTTATACAGGACACTATAATTATCAATCTTAATCACTATCACCTGGGTCAGCAGTGAACTAAATTCCAGATTGAAAGTGACAATGATCTCATCATGCAAGTACTTGATGCAAAAGTAACACAGAAGACCTGCCAATGAAGCCCTGAATCGATGCCTAATACACATGATACAGGTTTCAGTGTCTTGCAGTTCTACCTGATAATTCTTGATTTACTCTTGTCAAAATCAGCCTGTGCGAAAATAGCAGGCTAATAAAAGGGTTGTGCAGATAACTTGGCGACAAATGAACTGGCTACTAAACAGATACAAATCAAGCAAATAGGAGAACGGAAATTCATGAATTATTGTTGTGTTCTCAAGCTTACTAGTCCAGCATCAAACCCACTGTACTAAAGAGACGGTCTCCCTAGCTAGAGAGTTAGAGCTGGGGTAATGCTTGAACACCTGGGGATCTTACTGGGGGTGTATGCAAGGTGAGAGTGAGCTATTTATAGACACACAGACATATCCAGTACTGCAGAGCCACCCTTGGTGGAACCTACAACTACATGATATTATCAATCAGTACATACTTGGCCAAAGTGAACAGTAGTGATGCAGAGTGGAGCACCTTTTATTGTGGTCTCGTATTCCTAACAGCAGTTCGGTCCAAGTCTGGTCCAAACCCATTCCAGCGTCCAGGGTGAGGTGACGTGATCTGACTGTGTACATGACCACTGACACGAGTTGCAGTCCACAAGTGGACCTGTCCATCAACATCAATTTTCTGAAATTATGATAACAAAAAAGATTTTTTTTATACTTTAAGCCATGCATTCTGTTCCATTTCTAATTTCAACAGGTCATAAATCAGTTTATATATGTATATTATGTTGTGAAATGCAAAATCAGTGGAGCTGACTGCCTGTTCACATGGAATGGACTCATTTTTTATAAGTGATCTGGTACTTCGGCATTCTGAGGCTGAAGCGCGGAAAGGACTGGTCCAAGGCAGTCCATTCTATACACATGATACACGTATGTCAACTCTATAATTTAAATGCACTGAAAAAGATCAGAAGTTAAAAATTATCTTTTAGATTCAAATTTACAAACTCGGGGGGGGGATGGGGTAATACAAATCTACAGTCATCCACCCTTGATAATTGTGACTTACACTTAATTTTGATGATTTCGAGCTGTTTGCATGTCACCATGATGTTGTTCCCAGACTGCAGTGGACTCCTGTTGCCTAGTTTGTAGAGGCTCCCAATTTGGTTTGCCCAGTTGCTGGTGCAGTCATCCTTCATGATGCAAGTCTTGGCCTAAAACACATTGATACTTTATATTAATATTTATAATATTTATAAATGAAATGAAACTGTAGCGACTGAGCTGCAGAGTCTAGTGTCTTATTAAATCAGTGTGTTTATAGTAGGAAGCGGGCCAGGAATATTATATCATCAACCAAGGAAATTTGTTATCTATCAACAAATTAATACGAACCGCTAATTTCTTTCTTGCCAATATCAGGTAACACTGTGATCATTGGCACAAAACTAGAATTCTTAAGACCCCACGGGGTATTATGATAAAACCAAATGGGTATGGTGGCATTTTAAGTTACTCCACGAGTTGAAGATATCCAAAGAACTGAAAATATTAAGGATTTTAAACATTTTCTGAAGATATCCGTACCCACGAGTGCAATTTTAAAATGTTTATAAATGCAAAAAATTGTATGCAATGAATTCTTACTTCTCGGGCAGAATTGCTGCTGAAAGTCGAAGGTATGCTGCCACGCAGCCTATGCAGCTATGTTTTGTAAAGCAATATGTGACAAAGCTGGTTCATCTCTGCGTGCATTTTCAGGACAATCATGACAATTACACCATGTCCAAGTAGAATGAAACCCATTTTTTAGTCCAGTTCACTTCTATGGGCCTATGCCACACAGACTGACATAGACATACCATATTTTCTGTAGTAAAAGCACAAATCTTAGAAATGCCCATCAGTCTGACCATCACCTCCATAAAGAACAAGTATTAATCATAATTTCATAAAAATATACTTTATCTAGTTTTTAATGCATTCACGCAGTCAACTCCTCCATTTTAGCCTATTTGTAGCAGGTCCTCTGCAACTCACCAAAGCGTAAAGGCCTAAGGAGGTGACAATTTAATATCAAGGGTCACCGGCAGAGGGCTTGGATCTTTTTTTATAAATAATTTCTCGTTCTGTTTTGGTGAAGTTGGCGTTGTTTGATTAAGGAATGACTATTCGGGACTTCCCGCACTTCACTGCTCTACCACTGAGTACGGTAACGTATGGTACCGTCTCCAACTGTCATGGCAGCTGCTGTTGTAGTCAGGATCAGTAAGGGTTACACGTGACTGGTGCACTAGGCCTACCTAAAAATCAAGGGGACTTGGATGTTTACCCCAGAGGGAAATTATTTATTTTATTGTTACGGCAAGTAATTATTTATTTCTAGTAATCTAGAGTGTGACGGTCCCAAATAGATCCAAATTTAACAATGAGTTAAGAAATACCCCAACCAGAAATAGTATATTTCAAGACCGCCTAAAATAAAAATAATTCCATTTATTTCAAGAACATTGAGCGAAACAGTGGCGTATTTAGGGGGGGGCATTGTGCCATGCCCCCCCAGGCACAAAATTAACATGAAACAGATAGGAAGTACAGCGGAACGCCACCTATTCGCCCAGTGGCGTATTTAGGGGGTGCCATGGCCCCCCCTCCTCGGGCCCAAAATTACATGGAAGAGATAGGATAGCGCCCGTATTCACCCCATGTAATGCCCCCCCCCTCAGGCCATTTATAGATACGCCCCTTCATTTGCCCCATGGCCCAGGCAATTTCTGCCCCCGATAAAATATCAAGTCCGAGTAGTGAAGCACCCCCCCGCCCCCCCCCCCCCCCGAGATTAAATAGTCACACCATGGTCACATGGCCTGTAACTTTTTTTTAGTGTACTAAGTTTAACTCGCACATCAAATTTTAAGAAGTTATTTCCTCACCTTTAATTATCTATACAACAGCTCCAGGCAGACCAGTAACTTCTTTGGCAATAAGTGTCTTTTATAACACGTTTCCAATACTTCAAAATGTGTATAGCAGCTGTACAGAATAAAAACTTTGCAAAAAAAATGTCTCAGTCCTTCTTCACTTCAGTTCCAGGGATATCCCTTCCGGGAATTCCGCCGTGTGACGTCATAACACGTCGCCGGGAGATGGCGCTCCGATCAAAAACGACCATGCACCCCTACAGTAAATAAAATAAAACAAAATGGCGATGCATCGAATCATCTTGAGAATTTCGTGGTGGATAACGGGCTAAAACATGGCTTAACTCTTGCGAATCGGCGAAAAAATGTTGCGAACTCTTGCAGGAGAATATGAAGGAGCAGAAAACCAGGTTGGTAATACATGACAGTGTGTTCGGTCCATGACAGGTCCTGCAGACTGAAGAGCTACAAGCTTACCATGATGCGAGGATTGTTCAAGTTCACAAAAAGGGCCATAACTCCTTTATTGAAATTGGAAGACATTTTTTCACTAGTTATATGTAGAGTCATGTGATCCCTTCCTGACATCATAAGCATTCTAATAATCTACCATAAAATCACATCTCGAAGTTAAGGGGGGCTGCATGCCCCGTGCTACTCTATAGCTCACACTTGAAATGGTTATGTGTAGCCTAATAAATCTTTTGTAGCCTGTATTGGGGGCGGGCGGTCTCTGGTTTTCTGAATCGCAGGTTAAGTTCAGCTTGTTTCTATTTTTCTGGTATACCCCGGATTGGCCGGGTTGCTCAACCTCCATTTTTATGGAGGTGGCTGCACATTTATATTGATTCACCACCATGTGATGATGAAATGAGAAGACTGGGAGTCTGGCACATATACCCTATTATAATTTATTTCAGAGATGCCAAGTGTCTTTCAGTTATCCCATATCGAACACTGGATACCACCTGCCTTCCTTATAATGTCCCATGGGCTTTGACCAAATTTTGTTCCGGAAGTGAGATTTGAACTCATGACCTAAAAACCACCATGAGACCACACGGAACTCTTTAAAGTGTGAAAAGATTTGACCTTTAATTTGGAGCCTGCATGGGCGTAATTTGGTGGGGGACGGGGGGTGGGGTATGTTCCCCCCCAACAAAAATTTGAACCCAGGGGACATAACATGAAATGCCCCCCTCCCCAACTTTTTTTAGTGAAAACAAAATGTCTTGTAGTAATGGCCATTGGAGTAAATTTGGTAGGGAGCAGTTCCTAGAGACAGAGGGGGAGCATGCTGGGCTGCCAATCGCTGGGTCCAGGGTTCGAATCCAGCTCTTGCCGGGTCACCTGGGCCTATGTTGGACGGCTGTTTCAATCATCCTTCACCTCATGGCCGTGTCCTCCCCCTGTCCTAATTAGCCTACCAAGTACATAAATACAGGATGTAAAGCCCCAATCATCCATCCATCCATCTGAGAGACTTTCCTTCACTTTTCTGCTCGGGCACATTAGATACCATGCCATACCAAAGTTCGAATTCTTAAACGTAAAAAATCCTAACTGTATGTAGGCCTATATTCGCGGATTCAACGGCCGATTCTAACCTCTTCACCACGGGTCTCCCCCCCACCATATTTTCGAAAATTACGCCCCTGAGAGCCTTTCATCAATAAAATTAATTTTTTTTTTCTATGAATTGTACCTGAAGAGCTTCCAGAATAGTACAATTCTGCAGCTGGCAGGATCCTCCTGTCTGACCTTTTCGATGACCCTGAAATGAAACAGAGACAGTTACAACCATTTGACAATTCCCCTTTGTAGTGTGATCATTATCATATGTATACAACAGATTGTACTATATAATTATAGATAAATTGAAGGAGTGGCGTCTGTTATGAAGTATTTCCTCGAATTTGTGTGTGAGTCACTCAAGAAACATTAACCTTGAACTTTGGTTTATGTCCTGGATCAAGGAGGAATCTTCCAGTCTAGGAGGATCTTTGAGAATAGAATAGGATAGAATAAAAGATATATAGATAGATAGATAGATAGATAGATAGATAGATAGATAGATAGATAGATAGATAGATAGATAGATCGACAGATATAGTATAGTATAGATAGATAGATAGATAGCTAGATAGATAGCTAGATAGATAGATAGATAGATAGATAGATAGATAGATAGATAGATAGATAGATAGATAGATAGATAGATAGATGACCAGATAAATAGATAGATGACCAGATAAATAGATAGATAGATAGATAGATAGATAGATAGATAGATAGATAGATAGATAGATAGATAGATAGATAGATAGATAGATAGATAGATAGATAGATATAAATGTATGGAAATGTAGGCTTATTTATTTTCTTGTTGGGAAATAGCATGCATCATAAATTCCCTGTAAATTTTAAGTCACCAAGGCTTTTGCTTGGAAAATTTGTGGAAAACATTTCAGCCAGGAAATAATTTTACTCATTAAAGGGAAAATAATTATGTTTCCCAAACCATTTATTAGCCACACATTTACTATACGACAAATGTCGATGTTCTTTTAATTGGTTTCCTGGACACAAACATAGCTTATGACAAGCTATAGGAAATTACAGTACAATAACATATGTTCTTGCAAATATGTTTTAAAATGACACAACAATCATGAAAAAATTATCTTCAATAATATATAAGATATTTTTTGGAAAAGAAGGTTTTTCTGACAGAACTGTTCTTTTGGTAAGCTTTTCTTTTTCGGTTCTTCTTGGTTATACAGAAGCCTAATTTAGTTTCCAAGCAATTGACCTTGACAACATCCTGCTTTAGATGGAATCAAAGAATCAAAACATGACATAAGCTTTCTGAGCCTTCTGTTATGTATAGCACACAGCTCCATGGTTGTTCAATTCCATTTGAAAGCAGTGCATTAAATTAGAGCCAGTAAATTAATTTATACCATACCTATGAGCCATCAGCCAATCAGAAGCCTGTATTTGGCTGGTATATATCATATAGTCTATGTTGTTCACTTATACACCCATGGGAGTATATAGGATACATAAGCCTCACCGTTTAACAAAGCTGATAACACAAACAGTAAAACTGTACCAAACAGTGAATTACCAACAAAAGTTCAACAAAAATGAAACATAAGTATTATAAAAACGGAATGCCTGCGACAAATCATTAAATCCTTTAATTTGACCCCAATTTAGATTTTAATGTCAATAAGTAATAGATAACGCCCTCGTTTGTGACAATATGCAATATATCCAAGGGCTTTAGCCCGAGGATTATTGCATGTTGTCACAAACAAGGGTGTTATCTAACTTATACCACTAAGTACAAAACAAATTAATTTGAATCCTTTTGTTTGCCTTCAATCCTTCTTGTTTGACAACATTTCATTGCATTTGTTTCACATTTATGTTCCTCAGTTCATTTGAAGGTTGGCAGCCCTGAAGGCAACAGGTCAGAATTCTTTGTTCTCAGGAAATATTACAATACATTAATTTTGTAGATAGAAAGATAGATGGAAAGATAGATAGAAAGATCGATAGATAGATAGAAATAACACAATACATTAATTTCATAGATTACTTTTATAGATAGATAGATAGACAGATAGATTGATAGACAGATAGATTGATAGACGGATAGATAGATAGGTAGGTCAATAGTGCAGCCCTCTCAGCCAAGGTCTCTTTGGTGAGGCTGATTATTACAGTCCTGAGCAAATTTTATTTAGAAGTTACGAAATACGTTAGAAAAATAATACAAAGCAAGGAGCAGGGGTTCGGGGGCGAATTAAGAAGAAAAAATAATTCTTTGAGCTTGCTAAATGGGGCCAAAATTGTTGGTCTGCTGCTCCGCTATTTTTTTTGCAGCTTGCCTATCCAACTTGAACTATTTTATCAAGTGACCTTTAATTTGATCATTATTTCAGATATTGGTATAAAAAAGAGTTAATACAATCTTTTTATTGAGACCAGTTACACTTGATACAATCTTCCTCCTTGTTTACTGTCTGTGTTGTCCAGTTTTAATCCTTTGTTGGTCAGTTTTGTTTCAGTGTTTCCTTCAATTTTGTCAACTTGTAGTCAGCCAAGCATGCAATATCATGGTCAGGTGTATGAGCTGTGATATGCATTATATCAGAGCGAAATCCCCTTCTGATTGGCCAGAAAAAGCAAACAGTGGTATAATATGACTAAGGGGTCAACCATATTAGATCTCAGGGTGGGAGGGAATAAGCTTGGAATTTTTTTTAAAGTAAATAATTCCTTAATTGTCTGTCTAGTTTTGGTGAGACAAATTAAAATTTTCCTTTTGAAAAGTCGTGAAATAAATGGTGAAGTTATTTCTTTTGATTAGGCCCAATTACCATGAAATGAATAATATCCTTTCTATTAAAACTCTACACCCCCCCCCCCCCCACCTTTCTCATCAGATGGTTGCAACCTAACAATCCAAATGCATTTATTCTTCTGATATTTTAACAGTTCTTTGTCCACTATTTATCTTTTGCATACATTTTTCCTCATATATATTTTTTTCCAAATTCCCTTCCCCCTTAATTTTTTACAAATAATTTGTTCCAATCCTTTTTTTACACAATCCCTTATCTATATTTTTTTCAAATTGTTGTTTGTTTTTTTTTTCAAAAATATTTTCCCATAAATTTTTTGCCCAAATTTGTCTTTTTGCTCTTTTTTCAGTGATTTTTTTTCCTTACATTTTTTCCAAATTTTCCGTATTTTAAAACTTCCTTTTATTCAAAGAACTTTCATAAATAAACCATGATTCTTTTCAGATGCTTTCATGAAGTTATATTAATCTCACATGACAAATTGTTTGTAGCTGTTTTATTTTCTCTCAAATCCTTCTTGTATTGTTTTCTTTTTTAAATCTCTTAGTTTTTGTTTTTATTTTGTTTTGTTTGAGGTATAAGTCAGTTATATCCCTTGTTTTCGTGAATACGTGATTATCCTCGGCTTACGCCTCGGACATATCACATATTCCCTCAAATGCGGGATATAACTAGCACATCTAAAAATATTTTTAAAAATCCTGTGAAAGCCTTAGGAAATTTAGGAAAAAGTAAATTACAATTTCATTTTAAAATTGTTTACATAATGCCTGCCCCCCCCCACTCGTTGGTGAACCTGTTCACGATCAGTGGCGTCAATTCTTATTGGGGGGGGGGTAGATGCCCGACCACTTTTTTGCCAAAAAATGGTAAAAATATTCAGAGCTTTCATAACTCTGCTGTGCCCATGCAAACAATTGTAAAAAGATGTCAATGCCCCACCACTTTATTTTGAAAATGACGCCACTGCACAACTTTACTATGGGCCTTAGTTGGAAACCTGGAGACCCCCAATTTTTTAAGAATAAAATTATTGTTTCATATCTTAGCTGGAACATCATGAAGTGCATGAACATTCTTGCAGATACTTTTCATTTTATGAACCGAGGGATTTAAAAAAAAACTGATTTTCCCGATGTAGTCAAAGTTATTTCGGAAGGCCAATTGGGGTCTATCGGGTTATCGCATCGCGGAAAGGATATTCCACGATATAACGTGCATGCGCTAATATAATTAGTAAACATATTTAAAAATTCATCCTCTGGGAGGGATGCATCCCCCAAACCCCCCTGCATATATGTCCCTGATTCCCTGTTGTTGTTTTTAAATCAAAATCATACAGTTTTTGGCAGGTTATTTTCTTCCCATATTAACACACTTATTTATAGCAAATTGGAATATCCTTTAATCACTTATCGACCATGTGATGTTAAATGACATATGGACAAATGATATTGTAAGCTGATCTGTTTTACCTCCTGTTTTACGCTGTTACATGTGGTATGATGCTGGTATCTGTGGTCAAATATTTACCAGATAGTTACTCAGGGCTATTCCATTTAAAAACCTGGGGGGGGGGGGTGGTCAGGTTAAATTTTTGACCCCCCCCCCCATGCATCTAAAGTGAATTAAGTTCGACCCCTCCATGCGTCAACTTCGATATTTTTGGAGACCCTACATGCACTAAATGCGAATTTTTTACCCACCCTACATGCATCAAATCCGAATTTTTTTGTCCCCCCCCCCCACGACAAACATTTTTTGACCCCCTCCCCCCAAAAAAATTCTCAACCCTACATGCATATAATTTTTTTTATAATTTTCACCATAAAAAAAATTTGCTGGTTCGATTGCAGACGCCAAACTTTCCATTTCGCAATCCAATAAATGTGGTCTTTGGCTGCACTTTATTACCTTTTAACTTCTAAGTTGGAATTGCCTTCATGAACTGCAAGAAATTTCCGCCTATCTCAAACAATTTTCATTGGAAAACTTGCTTCATATTTCTGACTAAGAGTTCTTTGTCTAGGCCTGATATCAGGGCCGTTGCCTGCAGAGGGGCAAGGGGGCGGCTACCCCCCCCCCCCTAGAATTTGGCCAATAAAGGTGCATTACAATGATTACATGTAAAAATGTCAGATATTCAAGGGTTTTCCAGGGTGCGCATGCCTCCAGACCAGTCTCTCCCCCCCCCACTCAGGATTCCCCCCCCCCCCTCAGGATTCAGCCCAGCCTACGGCCCTGGATATTCTCTTAACTTGGAAAGAATAGTGCAATCTATTTTAGTCTGACTTCCGCAAGGTTGACTGTTCTCCGTAATATGATGGAGGTGAAGCCGGACTTTCCAAAATTCTTGAATTTATTTCTTATTTCCCAACCAGCTCTCAGTGATATGATGGAGGTGGAGGCAGTTATCCATGACATGATGCAGGAGGAAGTCAAATCCTCCTCAAAATTCTTGAAATTAACATTTATTTTTAGAAGGGACTTAATTATTGCATTTTTCTTGACCAATATTTTCTAGTGTCTAAAATTTCAAATTTTGTTTCCAGTCAAATGATTCCAGGGAGCTCCCTTGATCCAACTGATGATTTTCTCAAGAAAAAGTCATTTTATTCCATTTTTAGCATTTTCTGTATTGCAGTAACTTGTCTGGAGGCAGAATTCAGATGTGAAACATCCATTAAATTATAATTATATATTGCCTCCAAAGATCTGGCTCAAGCTTCAGAGCTGACCCCACCAGAACTGTCAGATATATTATTAAATTTTATAAGTACTGTCAATGAACTTTCTGGAGACTCCCATCAAAAGGACCACAATGGAAATAAGAGTAAACTTTATTGTGTAATCCTACTGTTTCATTTTTATGTACCTGGTACAGTGAATAAATTTAAATCAAATCAAATCATATATGTCTTACAAAATAACTCCTAACATACTGAAGAGGTTGTATACCATTACTATTCAAGGGAGGTTCGCCCTAGACAGAGGCGGACATTAATCTCAAGAAGAAGAAGAAGGGTCATGTGACCAAACATGGCCATCGTATGAATGTTTGGTTTTTTTTAAATGAAGATTTTTAAAGCTGAATTATGGAATAATACGCTTGAGGATGGCCCTGACAGATACCCAAACTTTTATTAAAGTGTTTATGCACATGTCTGAATAGTTTCTTGGTGGTTTCCAGTCCACAGAAGCACCAGAAGTGTGGTCAATTTCGGCGCTAACGAATTTTGACAATGGCGACCTGTCAAATTTCGTCTGAAATGATGGTTTATTTAATTTCTTGTAGCATGTATGTGGCAATTATTTATTTATTAGGTGTAGGAGGGGGTCAGAGGCCCCCTACATGCATCTAAATCGAATTTTTCGGGTACCCCCCCTGCATCTATATCGATTTCTTTGGCATCCCTCCATACATCTAAAGTGAATTTTCGCCGACCCCCCCATCCATCTTACAAAAAAAAAATCGACCCGACCACCACCCCCCCCCCCCCCCCCAGAGTTTTAAATGGAATAGCCTTCAAAGAATGTGGACAGAATAGTTCAGGACACTCTGAGCATGGCACACTCAGGATGTTTCGGTGTAAAGGGATGTTTTGATTTTTTTTCTATATATCTAGGACATGTAAACGTACATCATGTTACATCATAATCAATTTTAAAAAGACCAACAATGAAAACACCGATTTAGAGATGATACATTTACACACTTATTATATCAAGCAAATAATTTAAGAATCAATCACCAATCAAGTATGATTTATAAATCAATCAATCAATTTGTCTAACTTTCTATCTATCTATATATCTATCTATCTATCTATCTATCTATCTATCTATCTATCTATCTATCTATCTATCTATCTATCTATCTATCTATCTATCTATCTATCTATCTATCTGCCTTGCTGTCTAGCTGTCTGTCTGTCTCTCTATCTAAAAAAGCAACTTTATTTTGTATAGTTTATATAAATACCAGTATTAGATTCAGATATTTCAGATATTTGTGACCGTGAGACTTTCAAACATTTACACACCCTATGTAAGTCATGGCAAATTGGTGATGAATTTTACTTGAATGAGTCAGGACTCATAAATGTGTAACATTGCCCATGGGAATGACATTGCATAATTTTAAAACAATCAAATTTTTTCAATCAATTAGGATCGCCTTTTAAATAACCGTATTTGTAAAGATTTATTTGAATGTGATTTATCTATCTATCTACCTATCAAGAATGGGAAGTAAGACCGCTTTCATTGCCACAGACTGAGAGAAGTGCATTGGAAAAACAGAGGTTTTATGAAGTCTGGGAAGCTACACTCTAAAAAATAAATCTTATACAAAAAACCCTTATTTTATTGGTTTTTGGGCTTTTCCTCAATATCATTCCAATTCAGCTTCATGGAAAAACCGAATACAGGTCAACTAGTAACCATGCCAAGTGGTAACCAAACCAACTCGTAACCATTTTTGATTTTTCCCAACCAAGTAGTAACCATGGCATTTAGTGATCAATAGGCCTTGGCCAAGTAGTAACCAAAAAAAGAAAGTTGTATAACTAGTGAGTCTTGCCAACTGGTAACCAGGGAAAATCAGAAGGAACCAACACGTAACCAACTCATAATTACCAGTATTTAAGCTATTTTTTCATTGTAATTCTAAACATTTAGATTTAGATAATGTACATTTGGATAATATATCCTTGAATAAACACTTGCTATCATTTTTTAATAAAATTTACAGAGATTTCTGGGTATTTCGTTTTGGTTACGACTTGGTAGTTGGCAAGAATTTGGTGGTTGCTAGTTGGAATGGTCATGAAATTAATTTAAATGCATGATTACGACTTGGTAGCCCACAAAACAATGATGGTTACCAGTGGGTAGGGTTTTTGGTTTCCAGTTGGTTGGTTACTGGTTGGTTGGTTACCAGTTGCTTGGTTACCAGTTGGTATTGTTACTAGTTGACTTGATACTGAAAAACCATACAGCTTTATCAATAATAAATAGTTATCATCGATAGTGTTATTTTTTGTAAAACCGACTTCTATGGGAAAAAATCACTCGCTATTTGAAAACCAGTTTTTTTCCTTATTTTTTTAGAGTGTACCCTTGATGGTTGTAGATGACCGAATAATGTTTGTCGGTGGACCAAAAAAAATTAAGTTAGTGACCAAAAAGTTTCTGTAAATGGCACTGAAAAAGTGTTTGTCGACGACCATATAAGCTTCTGTTGACGACCCAATATTTTCGTCGACATTAAAACTTTTTGATTCATAATTTCTTCCTGATTTCACTGTTTATCAATAATCATTGCAGATGCACAAGCAGAATGCAAATCCCCTCAAACCATTAGACTTTCAAATTTTGTAAAAATGACATTGGGAAGTTTGTCTCGCATATCTTTGAAAGACTGAATACAGACTCATTTATTACATATAATATGTGTCAACTACAGCTGTAATCCATTTTTAAAAAACAACAGCAAAAAAAGAGACAGAAAAAACAGCAACCGTCTGGTACTCATTTCCTCAATCACTAGCATTAAACATATTCCTAAAATAAACTTATAATTTAAAATGTAGGACTGGTACATTGTACTTAATTGATTTTAATATGTCGTGTATATGTATCAAGTCTCTTCTTGCCAGTAACTGAGGGCAACCTTTCCCATGTTGCAGGAAGGGGGGGGGCATATAGCCCAACACCTCCCCAGGTAAGCATAGACAGTATTATACACTGTTTGAATAGCTAATCAACTCAGGAGTTGTTACAAATGGCAAAATATAATAATCAGAAAGATAAAAGTGAAAATAATATTACCTGTGTTATTTCCAGGACTTTGAGAAACATTTCCCCTCTCTTCTTGAGTTATATTTTTCACGAACTGAAACAAGCACACTCAAAATTTTACCTGACAATCCTGATGACACTAAAGATATAAATATATCACATATATTTATGAAAAAGGATCAGACTCTGAAGTTCCGAACAAAACCGGGGTGACAAACTGTCACAAACATTGGTTTGATGCAAGCATGCTACTAGTATGATTCCAGTTTAATGAGTTTATAAATACACCTGTCTTTTGTATCAGTTTAAATACTAGTTAAACAAGAATTTTGACGTTGATGAAACATTGAAATAACGACCAATTTAAATTAGAATATAAAAATAGACACACTTACTGCTTTGAGCAATATGAATAGTTGCAAGTGATTTTTCAAGTTGACGCAGCATTGACCCGCTTTCATGTCTTTCATGTCAAATTTTACATGATTCAAGTATGACCTCTTCAAGCTGTCGCAGGGTAAGCATAACTCATTGTTACTGTCTGATGATGCTTGCATGATATAATTTAGCAGTTGTTCTTGAGTAGATTGTTTCATGAAAAATATAGTAAAACAAATAACTGATGTCACTGATACAATAGTGAGAAATCCCACAGCAAATGCTAATCCATGTAGTCCCATCTTCAGAGATTTGTTGTTTGATTGTTTCATTTTAGGCATGGCAGCTGGCCTTGCTGCACAGCCTCTGCAGCAGCCAGTTGACATGCAGTTCACTGATTGATAGCTTTGTGCCAGTGAATCGTTGTTACTGTAGGTATGCAATGGTATTTCAGAAAAGCCATTATCATTATGTGGATTTGAAGGAGTTGCAAAGTGGTCCACCATCTTTATCAAATTTAATCCAATTGATAAATATTGCTGACGTCTTTTTGAAGTTTTGTGAAGCTCTTCGCAAGTTATAAAGCAATTTCTTGAAGTTCCTGATTGTTCGATTTTGTATATGTCCAAATCCTAATTAAAATTGTCTTGTAAATCAGCTCACTAAAAAAACATGCAAATCCTAATTAAAATTGTCTTGTAAATCAACTCACTAAAAACAAAAAAATTAAATTCAATATCTCATATTGATAAAATATCAGTAAAGTTGCTAAATTCACGTAGGCTTAAGCAATCCTGTATAGTGTGTGAAAGTTTGAAGTGAAACATAAAAATAACACAAGCTTATGTTATTTAAATTTCCCTATACCTTCAGGTCTGGGGTATCTCTGCAAATGCTCTGTGGCCAGGCCAAATTGAGTCTTTATGCATGTACTGTATGCTCACGCACTGATAGGAAAATAATTTGATTTGTCAATATGTTGTAGATAACCAGCTACCAATCGCTGCCAAGGTCAGTGGTTTCCATTTGGATATTCCCTTTCTGGTTAGATTTGGTTTTGTTTGTAAAAAGCCATCGCATCTCCATACAACCATATGGACTAGGCCTATATTCAATATCCTTGTTATTAATTAACGGCGATTAGGCTTAAACCATTTATTTTTTCAATGTCGACAATACGTCAACGCCTAATTTTCATCATTTGCACAAATTATATGGGATGGAACAAACAAGTGAAACTTTCTCAAAAATATATCCAAATATATTGCGTAGACAACAGGAGCTCAAGAGAGATTAAAGGGAGACCATTTAATATCAAAGTGGGGCTTGAATTTTTTTTTAAAAATAATTTCTTGCTTAGTTTTGGTGAGATAAATAAATTCTTTCGGGAGAGTCTTAAAATAAACTATTTTTTGTGGGGTTTTTTCTTGAGAAAGAGTTGTTTGATTTAGGAATGAATATTCGGGGACTTCGCGCCCTTGAAATAAATAATAATAACGGCCCGGAGTCAGTCAGCCATTACATTGAAATAAATAACTCCAAGCCCCACCCCGCCCCCCCCCCCGATTACTAAATGGTCACCCCCTTACATTGCAGGCATAAAAGTAGTGGATCCAATGCCAGGTGGACTTTCGAAGATCAGCTTTTATACATGAACCGTTGTACATTAATAATGAAGTGGTCGAAGTTGTCAATGAATATAAATACCTTAGATTAATTGTCCATGATCAATTTAAATTTAACAGCAATGTTGAGAAACTACATAAAAAAGTTAATTCACGCATGTATTTTGTACGCATGATGCACAAACTTTACTTTGATGAAAAGATAATCAACTTGTTCTACACTGCTATAATTTAATCGGTCATATCTTTTTTTATTGTTTGTTGGTTTGGGAATCCCTCAGATGATGTGAAACACAAGCTAACCAGAATTATTAAGCATTGTACTAAACTAGGCACTACATGCACTGTCAGTTTAGCTACTCTATATGAACGAGGCACTAAACAGAGACTCAGTGTAATCATTAATGATGTTTCTCATCCCCTCAACGGGAAATACGAACACTTGCCGTCCGGGCGTAGACTCAGACATGCAAAATGCCAAACAAGTCGCTATCAAAGATCCTTCGTACCGTCCAGTATATTGAACCATGTGGCAAATACTACGGGGTTCTCCTCGAACAGCATGATTAGTGTGTGAATGTGAATGAATGTAACTTATATTGTATAAATGCCACTGTATGATTGTATGTACTTACTAATTGATATTATGTGTGTGAAACTGTCTCAACTGTGTGTATGTGCTTTTGTATGAATGGGCTACGCATGAGCCAAATTGCATGATTTCCATGACAATAAAGTATTTAAAATTTATTATTATTATTATTATTATTCTTGAGGTGATATTGGTTAATGTAAAACATAAAATAAATACTGTATTCTTTATCTTAAAATAAAAGATGCATCTCTTCAACTTTGTTGTCACCTCAAATCTGCAGTCCCTGTTGTAGCTACACACACACCAAACTTTGCTGTATGGCTGTATGATGTAGTTTCTGATTTTTTTTTTCCAAAATACAACACAGTGTCAGAGTAAGAGTTTTATCAGGGATAGCCCCTACAACTACGTCATCACAGCTTGATAGCCAATGGGCTGACAGTAAACCACGCATCACAGTTCAAACATTGATATATTGAAGGAAGCATTACATTTGTGATCCCAATGATTTATAACAGCAATCACCAGTCTAATCCTACCAAATGGCAGCTTTTTGAGCATTCACAGTAGACAACTATTATAATCCCCACAGAGTTGTTTGATTAATCTACAAACATGCTAACTTACAACTTTAAACTTTGATGGAAGTTGGTATAAACAGAAGGCTTTGACAATTTGTTTGTAAACACATGGCTTATGTTATGTATATTTGTTCTGGCAGCCCATTGGCTGAGAGGCTGTGATGTCAAAACTTGCATGGGTTTTCCCAGAGCCAATTTTCACTCTGACAATGAGTTGAAACTGTGATGCTCAGTATGGTGGATTTGCATTGGTTAGAAGCTGGGGAACCTGACCCAGTTTGAAATGACATCACAGCTTGTACTTACAGTCCTTGTCATATTTACATGGAATCTCAAGTTTTTTTTTCTATGCTGTTGAACTGTGATGTCAGAGATGACTCTATTCTAGCATTGCAATATATGTAAATTAACTACAAGCTGTGATGTCATTTCAAACTGGGTCAGATTCCCCAGCTTCTAACCAATGTGAATCCACCAAACTGAGCATCACAGTTTCAACTCAGTGTCAGAGTTAAAATTGGGTCTGGGAAAACCCATGCAAGTTTGACATCACAGCCTCTCAGCCAATGGGCTGCCAGAACAAATATACATAACATAAGCCATGTGTTTACAAACAAATTATCAAAGCCTTCTGTTTATACCAACTTCCATCAATGTTTAAAGTTGTAAGTTAGCAAGTCTGTAGATTTATCAAACAACTCTGTGGGGATTACAACAGTTGTCTACTGTGAATGCTCACCAAGCTGCCATTTGGTAGGATTAGACTGGTGATTGCTGTGATAAATCATTGGGATCAAAAATGTAATGCTTCCTTCAATATATCAATGTTTGAACTGTGATGACTTAGTTTACGGTCAGCCCATTGGCAATCAAGCTGTGATGACGTAGTTGTAGGGGCTATCCCTGATAAAACTCTTACTCTGACACTGTGTTGAAACTGTGACGCTCAGTTCAGGAGGATCAACATTGGCTAGAAGCTGGGGAATCTGACCCAGTTTGAAATGACATCACAGCTTGTAGTTAATTTACATATATTGCAATGCTAGAATAGAGTCATCTCTGACATAACAGTTCAACAGCATAGAAAAGAACTTGAGATTCCACGTAAGTATGACAAGGACTGTGAAAGCTTTTTGTATATTCACATAGGACCTAAAAACCAATGCAATACCATCTCTGTGTGTTTATTGCTTTTATTGACACGACAAAACTTTACAAACCACATTTTTATGGTTTGAAAGCATAAAACAGAATTTGGAGTAAATTAATAAATTTACCAATGATATTAAGAGAGTCAAGTGACCAATAACTGAATAAGTTTTGCAGTGTCATGATTCAAGTACAATAATTTTTATTTTCAAGTAGGGTGGGGTGATAATCATCGATGTCAGAATTTCAATGGCCCACCATCCTAACTTAGTTATGGTTGAAAATACGAATTCAGTGATGTATGACAGAAGGGTGTACCTTCATTATTGATGCCTCCCAAGCGGCTTTGAAAATTAGACAGAAATCCTAGTCTTTTGCCAACTTACAATACCTCGCGGTTCTACGTAACTCACTTAATATTAGATGTACATGAAAGATAATGGTTTCTTTAGAAAGCCCTAGTCAAGAGCTTCAAAATTAATACCAACAAGCTATATTTCAATGCATTTTAACTGGTTATATTTCCCATTTAGAAACGGGTGTCTAGGCTCTTTTACAGGATTTTGTTCTGGTTCAAGCATCTTCATGCAGAATTGATCAACCGACTTATATAAGTTAATCATAGCATGCTGGTTTCAGATTTTTAAAATGGTTTTCACTTCCCACCTCTTTTTGTAAGCCCTCAAAATTACCTTAAAATTTGACCCAAAAATTGTGATTAAAACAATAACTTCTGCACAAAGTTGAGAAAGTATCTGAAGATAATCTTCACACAATGCAACCTTTCACCACCATGTAATGGATGCCCAAGCATGATAACCAAAATGCTTAGTCCATAGAGTTGGGGGGGGGGGGGGTTGGTCTAGTGATAGTGTGTTGGACTGCCAATCGTTGGGTCCAAGGTTAAGAATCCAGCTCTTGACGGATCGCCTTGGCTATGTTGGACGGCTGTTTTAATCATCCTTTGCCTCATTGCCGGCTCCTCCTCCTGTCTTAATTATCCTACCAACTACATACATATATAAGATGTAAAACCCCATCCATCCATCCGTCCATACAGCTAGGGAAATAGTAGGTATAGAACTAAAATGCTTGAACATTGTATCGATACAATGCCAAGTTGAGTAAAAATATTAATCGTTAATGTGACTTGGGATTCCATTGACACTGATAAGGTTTACAGAAGTAACATAAATATCATAGGCCTACAAATTGGATAGCATGGGGTCCGACATACACTGTAATTGGACAATGGAAGCCTCTTGGTGTCAGGCAAGTTTTACATAATATTAGTAACTGTAAAATTAGGCACACAATATGACACAAGACTCTTGCATGTTTTGCTGTTCACCAAGATAATTGTCTTAACTAGTCTAAATGGAGGGTATTATGGTACAAAACAATTATACAAAAAAGTAAATTGTGAAACAGGATTGACACATGCAGGATACGTACACCTTCAAATGGCTTACACAACTTGCCTGCAGGTTTGTTTGTTGCATATTGACATTTGTCACATTCCAGATTTTCTCACTGATATTTTACAATTGCACATTGTCCAGTATGTAAATGATTTTCTTTTCACACAAAACTAAAGAAAGCATAGTCCACACACATGAATTTACCTTTACTAAATTTCTTGGAAATGAAGTTTTAGGTCACTTATCTAAAATACGTTTTTGACAATTGAGAGAGTGACATGGCTCATCACAGCAAGAGTCAATGGGACTGATTCAAGCAAACTTGAGTACCTGAGGAGCCTGAGTATGCCACATTTTCCTAGTATTTGATTGGATTGTAACAGCCTAAGCCCTAAGGGACCTTTTAATTGGCCTTGAAGTACATTTATTTCTTGTTGAGTATACATGTATAGCCCATGTACTCTAGGTCCCGCAGCCAATGGAACTCAAATAAATTATGCAATCTGAAGACAAATCTTTTCTGATAATTTTGCTGTGAAGCAATTTTGGTTGTTATGATGTTCCAGTGTGCATCAATGAGAAAAGTTATGCTAAGATTTTGCAAAAGGTATAATTGGTTTCAGGTCCAGGTGGAGCAGATTATATATTATTATTACTTAGCCTTGTATACACTTGAGGAATATAGGTAGCTTCAAATTCAGGAATTAGCAAACAAATAATTAGCTCTATGGATACCATTTTCTACCATATATTGCTTCAGATGTGTTACATAAGGTTATTTTCTGTTCTTCATAAACTATAAATAATTTGTAAAACAACTTAATCAGGTCAGTTAATTAAAACAATCATGCCTAGACAATTTGTCATGGACAGTGACAACAAATAATTAGATTTGTAATTATAAGAAGGTAGAATACTTGGTCAGGCAATGAACTACTAGTCACAAACCCATGTTGTTGCTCTTTTTATGCTAAGTGCAGTGATGGGCTTATTATGATTCTAAATCAAATATTAAGAAAGATATGGCTTTTCGCGACTTAGCGCTAATGCTAAAATTCGTTAAAAAAGGTCAAAAGTTTCAATCGGACTTGGGAGGCATCAAAAATGAAGATATATGGACATAATATACATCATTAAACTCGTATTTTCAGCCATAACAAAGTTAGGATGGTGGGACTTCGAAATTTTAAAATAATTTTTTTTCCATTGATTATCACCCCACCCTATTTCAAGCTGAAATAAATACATCATCAATTCACATGCACATAATATATTAATATTAAATTACAAATCAATGGAAGTGAGTGTTTTCCAATATCAACATTATCAAAGTTGAATATGGTCATCAGACTCATGCATACTGACATGCATGTGCTTATAAATTTGCAAGTATACAGATATGACTGATATAACTCATTCACCATACAACTGGATAATCACAGCGTTTTACCTGACTGCAATTATACGATTATACCTCATTTGAAAGACATTACGACAGCAAAACATAATTTAATTGGACATTTCATAATGCTAATTTGTCTAATTAATTTAATAATATTGATGATAATAAAAACATAAATATGGGATATATTGCAGACATACACTAAAACAATAAGCATAATATGCCTGCAAATAACCAAGAGGCATCCATTTAATGAAATGCCAGATTCCTTTTCAAGGAATAAGCTCCGTAAACTGTTCAAATCTATCATCCTCATCTGGAGTCATGTAAAAAGTGTACTTCAGTTGAATTTGGCACCAGCCTTTTTTTTCTTTAAGAAATATGAAACAGTTCAACAATTCACGAGGCTGAGATGCTTTGAGAGTCTGTTCCAAGAACAGCTGGATTGATCTTTTAAATGCCCAGTTTAAGTCAGACCAACAAGAAACTGAAGCATTAACCACTTTAGAGTCATTGAATGGCAATCTGGGTGGCCCTGAGATTACTTAAATTGCAAGTGTAAAACACCTGTTCAAGTGAGTTTGAACATCAGATCTGCTCCGTGAGATTGACAAGGAACCAAGCTGCTGCACAGCACCTTAACCTTCACAGTGGTGTCAATGGGCGGTCTCCAACGGGGGGCACCTGGGAGGGGGGAAGGGGTGGGGGCACACGATTCTTTGGCGAGGCACCTAATATACTGACTCTACATTTTAGCCAGAGTTGGAAAGTCCATATCAGGGGGGGGGGGCACACCCTGGCCCCGGCACAGGTCCAATATGTAGGGACATGTGCCCCCTGTGCCCACTGTGCCCCCCCCCCATAGGTACGCCACTGCTCCCTCATGAGTCCACACATGTGCGTGTTATCCTTTGAATGGATATTTTCTGTTGACTGACCAATGAGAGTAGATTATTTGCTTTCCAACAATTTAGAAATAGTGGAGTGGCAAGGAACGTGGTATAGAGCGCTGCTCTGGTGGATAATGCCATCGGCACCTCAAGTCATCCGTTATGTAACCTGAGAACCAAAGCAGTTCTAACCAAACGTTTATATCATATTTTAAAAAAAGATACTTCAGTTATGGCGCACTTGGAATCAGTGAAACAATCATTTTAGAGCCGTGTACTACAGTGACTGGACGTCACTGAAATGTTAGTTTAAAGCCCAAGAGAAAAATAACTAGCATCAGGGAGATTACAAGCTATTACAATTTCCGTAAACTGAAATAAGTAGACTCGTCAGACGGAATTATAGCATGGCGGGAAACCTCCACAACAAGCCAATCATTGGCATGTAACATGAAGTTCCCTGAATCATAAATGACGTCTCGTTCGACCTCCTTGGTGTGGAAGTCCGTCACAGATCTCGTCTTGATGGTCTTACGGAGTGTTTCATTTCTATGTTTCTGGATTCCATCGTAGAGAACGAGGGTCGCTGTCACTTGGTCTCTTTCGTCGAGCCGTTTGGTCAAATTTGCAGCTTCTTCTTCTGGGATACTCAGACAACATCAGAGTTGATGGCTTGGTCCGAGGAGATTGATTGCGCAGCGCATGTTATTGTCGTAGTTGCGTCTAAAAACGGTGCTTATGTACATGTGAGGATAAAACCAGAGTATATATACAGTCTATTTTATGGAGGATGATGTTGGTTGAGGCGGATGAGTCTGGTCTTGAATGATTCTATTGTCTTGCAGGTGATAGTGTCTTCCGGTAGTTTGTTCCACTCCCTGATGGTGCGCGGGATGAAGGAGTTTTTGATGAAGTCTTTTGGTGTGTCCGGGATCTGGTATGAATTGGAGTTTTGATGTCTGGATGTTCTATTTGCTGGGATGAGTCTTTCTGAGAGGCCAGGTGTTTCGACTAGTTTGTTTGATACCTTAAATAACATGGTTAGGCGGGCAAGCTGTCTCCTTTCCTGGAGAGATGGCCATTTCAGCTCTGCCAGCATGCTGCTCACCGAACTTGTGTTATGGTATCTGTTGAGGACGTAGCGAGCTGCTCTGCGTTGGACCATTTCTATTTTGTTGACATCTTTGTTTGTACTTGGGTCCCAGACGCATGGGCTATATTCCAATAATGGCCTGACAATTGCTTTGCTTTCAAGTAGTACTGCACTTTGTAGTTGATCGCGTACCATCCATCTTCTGGGATAGTAATATTTTGCCTGCCCTTCACTTCTACGCCACCTCTTATTGAATTGTTGCGCCACTGGTCTAAGGTTTTACTTAAACGCTCTGTTGATAAAGCAAAAAAAAATTAGTTATAGTTGTATTTCATATTCAGGAAACAGCATGTGACCATGGCAGGTTGAACCTAAAATAATTGACACCACAAAAAGAATTAGTTACAGTTGTATTTCTTTATTTTTTAAAACCGTGACCATGACAGGTTGAACGAAAAATAATTGACACCTTCAACGGTTATTCCAGTTTAGGCCAGACAGAATTGATCTAGTAATCTCAATTTTTTTATTCTGTAAATTAAAGAAAATTATGAACTTTTTATTCATTGTCAAAGAGTCTTGGGTATAAAAAAATCAACAAATCGAATAATTTAAATCTGATTTAAATCAAATAAATCGATATAAATCAAACGAATCAATATATGTATGTTTTGCACTTTGTGATGTTATTTTTGCAGTTTATTTTTGATGTGTGTATAGATCCGCAGATATCTAAAATCTTTGGATTATGGGGCCATTGGGGTGGCTCGCGCTTCGACCCTTTTAGTGTGGTGCCTTATGTAATCCCGTGGGAATTTCATGATAGAGTTAAGTATTATACATCATTTTAAAGCTTATGATGAGTCGATTCTAAAAAAATATGGTGTCATTTTTTCTTCGCCCATTTTCAACCTGTTTTGCAGGTTTCCATGGCAACCGATTACAAAAATACATTAAAGTGTATTTTCTGTTATATCTCATCTAATTTTTCATCTACATCGACAAATACAGTGTCAAATTGAAGGGGAGACAGCAAGCTACCTTTAAATTAGGAATTTATGTAAATTAGCTAATTTGCATATTGCCATATAAGGAGATTCATTGATGTTTGGTCAAAAATAGATATATTTCGTTGCAAATGATTGATATCTGTTTTGCCTAAACCTGACTATTGCTACAGAGGAGCATGTGGAAATTAGCATGACATTACCTTCATCAATATACCATGAGTCATATTTGACTTAAATGTTAATTGGAAGTATCCATGGCAACCAATGGAAAAAACATTGAAATTGATGAAAAATCTATTTTCCGTTATATCTCACCCTATTTTTGAGATATCTGGACAAATACAGTGTTGTTTTGACGAAAAGGAATATTTCTACCTTTTCTGTTATGAATTAATGTAAAATAGCTAATTTGCATATTGCCATATAAGGAGATCCATTAACTTTGATCAAAAATTGATATATTTAGCTGCAAATGATAGATATCTGCTTTACCTTAACCTGACTATTGATACAGACGAACATGTAAAAATGAGCATGACATTACCTTTATTGAGATAACATGAGTCATGTGTGACTGAAATGTTAATTGGAGGTATCCATGGCAACCAATATAAAAAAACATTAAAATGACCTAAAAATGAATTTTCCATTATATCTCAACCATTTTTTGAAATATCTGGACAAATACAGTGTTGTTTTGAAGAAAAGGAATATTTCTACCTTTTTTGTCATGAATTAATATAAAATAGTTAATTTGCATAATGCCAAATAAGGATATTCATATATTTTTGGTCAAAATTGGTATATTTAGTCGCAACAAATTGATATCTGCTTTGCCTAAACCTGATAATTGCTGCAGAAGAGCGTGCGAAAATTAACATAACACTACCTTTATCGAGATACCGTGAGTCGTGTGTGACTTATATGTTAATTGGAGGTAGCCATGGTAACCAATGGAAAAAACATTGATGAAAAATCTATTTTCCGTTATATCTCACCCAATTTTTGAGATAGCTGGACAAGTATAGTGTTGTTTTGAAGAAAATTAACATTTCTACCTTTTTCATCATAAGTTTAAGTAAAACAGTTAATTTGCTTGTTGCCAAATAAGGATATTCATACATTTTTCGTCAAAATTGGTATATTTAGTCGCAAATAATTGATATCTGCTTTGCCTAAACCTGATACGTGATACAGAAGAGCATGTGAAAATTAACATCACATTACATGTACCCTTATCGAGATACAATGAGCCATGTGAGACTTACTTGTTTGTTAGAGGTATCCATGGCAACCAAGATCTATCATATTTAGCTGGTGCACTAGTGTACATGCATTAGCACATCACTGGTGTACATGCAATATCTTGCACTTGTGTAAATGTGTTATCTTGCACAGTTGTCTACATGCACTGTCTTGCACTTGTGTAGATGCATTTTCTGACACTCTTGTCTACATGCAACATCCAGCAGTTGTGTAGATGCTAGATCTTGCATGCAGACAAGTTTGCTGGACTGTGCATCTGCACAGATGCAAGATCTTGTAAGATCACTTGTTTTGTGTCAGAAAATACATGTAGACTGTAGAGGGAACCGGGGCACATTGGGACGCTTTTAACGTCTACTAATTTTGCTCAATGCTGAAAGCACTGAAGAACTAAGAAGTTTGCATGAATTTCACCAATACTATTGACCTTAAATACAAGGCATAATAAACTGGACTGCATCTACCCTTTTGCAGCCAGAGAGCAAAATGTGAGTCGTAAAAATGACTGTCCCAATGTGCCCTGCCCAGCTGGGGCACAATGGGGCATCAATAAAAGAATCATTTTAACACTCCAAGCGCAATAGATATTACATATAAGTAGTGCTATATGCAGTGCATTAACACCTTGTAGTGCCAATAGTTAATAACTTAAATCAGTTTTAAACATTGAACATAAACTGTCCTGGGTGCGGACATCTACATAAGTAACACACAGTGCTTTGTGATAAATTTGTTCACAGAGCATGGTAATCCACTATACCTCTACTCACCGTGGCCTGAATACCTGTTGTGTGCTGTCCCAGGTCATTCAGTTGACTTGGACACTTAAATTCTGCCATATTAAGTGCGTCCAAATGTGCCCCAAATTCACTGTCCCAATGAGCCCCGATATGACTTTTACACCAAAATGCTAATTTCTCAGGCACCAGTGGGTGTGTTTATCATGATAGCAATTCAAAATTATTCGTTACGATATATCAAATTCATACAAGCACTGAGAAAGCCTCAAATGTTGTTCACGGTTTGACCACAGAATGGTTTGAATTGAACCCGTCCATGTTTACTTTGGTAGTAGGAAAACAAACTTTTCCTCACCATACTTCTGCATGTGGCTGTAATTTGTCATCAAAACGATAGAAACGTCAGTATGTGAAATTACAAGATATGATGGCACTACCAAATCATGTACCTTGCCAGGAACAAAGAAAACCCCACCGTCCCATAGTGCCCCGCGCCCCAATGTGCCCCGGTTCCCCCTACACTATTGCGCTGGCTCAATGTGCAAGTTGTTGCAATATATATAACTCGTGACCTCCACTAATTTTTAGTAAAAATAGGTATATTTATTGGTGAATCATTGAAATCTACTGAGCAAGTCCCGACTGTTGCTACAAAAGTACAAGTAAATATGAGCATATAATTACCTTCATTAAGGGGCTATATGCGATGTGTGACTTAATTGTTTACTGGAGGTCTCCATTGCAACTGATAGGAAAAGGTTTGAACTTGCCTAAAACCCATGTTCCAACACATCTCTTTAAATTTTTGAGACATCATGCATGAAAAATGTGGAATCTCACTCTCTAATCTTGACTATTTTTACAAAAGTACCATACAAGTAATATGGGGTAAATAGGGGAGGGGCACTGGGGTGAAAAGGGAAAGAACAGGAAAACATTTTATTCCTTCAAAAAGAAACAATTTCTCAGTTTAAGTTGCTGCAGCTCCTACCTGCCAGTAGGCAGATTTAAAATGAATTTATTTACCCCGAAGTGGGGTGAATACAGATCTTTCACACCAAAATCATTGAAAACTGAATATCATCAAGAGCTCCAAGGGGTAGTTAGACCTTTAGCTCAGACATAGTTTGCCACCATATATTTCGGAATTGATGCATGCCCAATCTATGACAGAATATTATAGAAATATTTGATGGTGCAGAGTACAATATAAAGAATAATTGGATGAAGAAAAGCTATATTGGTTGAGGCGCTTACCACCTAATATCTGTTATATTCTCCATAAATGAAGCCACTTTTAAAATCATGGGTTTAACAATTTTACTGCACAGGAAAGTTAGTTTGTGTTTGTTTTGGTTAAACTACAGAATTCTCTTTAGAATAGATCTTCTCATATTTCACAAATATAAAATATATGTTTTCTGAATCTATGTTACATATCAAAGAAGCTGCTTTATATTTGATTTGTTTTATTTCTATTTTATAGCACAATGTTTAATCATAGGCATGAACGCCAAAAATGATTGATTTTTAGTTTGACAAATATTACATATTCTATGGCTGTTAGAAGTAAAATATTACATGTCATCAAGAACGGTGGCCATCTTGGACGCCATCTTGGATTTTACCCCAAAAATGGCCGCAAAAAAAATGACACCATAATTTTTCTGATTCTACTCCTTTTTAGCTTTAAAATGATGTATGGTGTCAAGCTCTATCATGAAAATCCCACGGGAGCCAAAAATGTTACATAAGGCACCACACTTTGGGACTCTGACAACGCTTTTAAACTTTGGGCCTTCAGCCCCCCAAAACTTGCATTTCTAGCGATGCCACTGTATGCAGGCCTACTTCTTTCAGATACATGGCTACAGCAAATTGATTTTAGAGCTCTTTGCAGATTAGTGGTCCACTGGAAAAATTAATTTTCTTATTTTCAATTTGCAAACTGGCTTTGCCAAAAAAACGGGGCTAGCAGGCAACTTCTATTTTAAGGGGATGGGCACACGCACACCAGGATTTTTGGCGTGCGTGTGTCAATTTTTTCAATGTACAGTACACCTATCAAGTGTGTGTAATAAATAATTAAATATATATATATATATATCCTACATATATATAAGTAAGGTCCCCCGAAAATTCTAAACTATGCAGTTGGGGGGGGGAGTTGGGTCATACAGTGCTTGACTCAGTTGTACTGGTAACTGTCATGGTTGTACTACACATGCACTGATCATATATATATAGTTCACACTTGAAATGGTTATGTGGCGAAGTAAATGGTTTGTAGTCTATTAGAGGGGGGGGGGGGGGTCGGTGGCTTTCTGCATCTCAGGTCAAGTTCAGCTTGTTTCTGTTTTGCTGGTATTCCCCGGATTGGCCGGGTTGCTCAACCTCCTTTTTTATGGCTTACTACTTTAAGGACGCCAAGGGTTTTTAATTGGCTGTCTCTGAGAAAACCATGCGGGGGGTGAAACGTGGCCCGAGCCGGATCTTAACGAAATTTTCACCAAACGCCCTTTAGACACAATAATGAAGGTTGGTGAAGTCCGTTTTTCTGTGATTTCAATTCTTCCTTGATTTTACCCCACTTGAAAATAGGGTGTCAAGTGTGGCGCAAAATTCCTTTAACATGGGTTTCAATGGGAAAACATGCCAACTTTAGCACAACAGGAACCAGAGCGCAGCGCATGGTTTGAAAATTTTATGATGGAGGATGATTACACATGACTTGAATATTCTAAATTCACTTTTTGTTGCGTGGAACACTCCTTCATAAGCCAGATATAAGCATTTTTAGATAGCGGAGGGTGGCAAATTTCTTTGCTTTTCACAAAAAATTAAAAAATACTAAAAATGTCATAATTCTGCTAAGATTTGTCCAAATTTGACAATTTTAGTGTCTAACTATATGTTTTGGGCAATTCCGAACCTCTTGGGATGATTTTTATTTTGATTGGAGGTCAAGGTCACTGCCTAAGGTCAAGGTCAAAGTCAATTTTTTCTGTAATTTCATAATATTTCAAGTTTTAGTCCCAAATAACTATCAAAAAGTCCCATAATATCAATGCTTATTCAGCATAAACTGATTTTATAAATTTCTAGCTATATGTTAGTATCCTAAACTGTATCAAAAACCAGATTTTTTCACCATAGGGGGCGCTTTCAAATTTTCGAAATTTCATAATTTTTCCAATTTGCAGGTTAAATATTTTGAAGATGTCCATCGATCATTGTGCCTTAATAATTCAGAGTTCAATGGATTACTGCTATTGCATGAAAGTCAAATAAGGGATTCTGGGCCAGAAAACAGACCTTAGAATATGATATGAATGTTTTCGGCGGCCATTATTGAAAATTTTGTTATCTCAGTTAATGTCAAAACTAATAGAGATAACAGAAAAGTTTTTGTTTCTACACCTATGTTTTCAGGGTCAAGGAATAAAACAAAAACATTTTTATCATTGTATGTTATGTTATATATGTGTAATTTGGCTGCCACAACAACAACAAAAAGTATCTTTGCTGATATCTGCGGAGGTTACAGAAATATTGGAATAATTCTTAGGTTTATACCTATGTTTACATGGTCAGGGAATATGATACAGTAATTTTCCATGCTCTATAGATACGCTTTCAAGTATGGGAGACGGGGGCATGTTGGTCCGATTTTTAATTTTTTGGCTCAATCAAAAAGATCTCTAAATATTTGAAAAATCTCTTTACTGACTGACATAGATCTGAACATCTACACTACAGTTTATCACATCAAGCAGAGGACAGATGTTTGGCCGGATATCTCAGCAACCTGAAGCCCCTCAGGAGAAATACACATACCTATGTATAGCTTAGCTCTGTTGTAATATGAATATCACATTTCTGTGATATTTTGGGGCTTTTTTGTTCGATATTTGCCAATTTATGATAATTTTAGTCCAATTTCGCACAATGTTGACATTTGTGACGCTACCAATCTGACACACAATGGGCAGATACATCACAAAAGTGCACTGCAGCGCCACCCCAGGCTTAGTTATAGTCAAGTTGGTATCAGCAGAACAACCAATCTCATGGTATTGATTTTTATGGACTGTACAAACAATGCTAAATTTCTGTTACAATGTGAGATGTGACAAACTGTAGCCTTATGCCAAACCAAGCCAATCTACCTTCAATAGTTGTGGAGAAAAATAAATTTGAATTTTTTTTTAATGGTCCGACATGCCCCGGACTCGGGGCACGTTGGACCGCAATGTGGGGCAGGTTGGACTATGGTATAAAAGTCCACAAAAGTAGAAGAAAGTGAGCAAACACCACATTTTATTCTCACAGATCACAACACACACTTGTGTGTCATTGCAGAATGATTATATCCGAATATTTAGCCAAATGATTTTAATAAATCTTGTTTCAGCTAGAAAGGCTAGCAGATTAGTCAACTGAATCGATTTTGCCCTCATATTGTACAGGAATGACTTAGGTGCTCTATTCATGTTAGAAATTATCCAGCTGGCATTTTGCGGATTATTTTTTGTCAGTCAATCGAGTTTACAATGGTCCAACGTGCCCCGGCCATGCTCGTCCAACCTGCCTCATCCTAACCTCTTACAAAAATGTGCATGCCTCACTAACAAGTTTGAATTTAAACTCGGGAAACTTATATCAAACTATACATAGGCTTGTAGCACACTATTGTGTACACATTTTGGCCACCGATGATGAAAAATGAAAGTTGTAGCACAATTAACTACTTCTTATGTTTTGATAGCTAATATATTAGGGAAACTAAATCCAGAAGGATTGAACTTAATGAGCTTTCGTTGTTCCATAATATGGGGTGAATCGGTACACTGGGGTGAATCGTGACAGAACTGGAATATGGTTAATTTCTTCAAAAAAATAACTACTTCCACTTAATCCAGGAAGTTAATTATTGGAACACTTATAACACACATACTGGAGTACATTTTGCTGGGGTTTTACATTTCTAACTGCAGGCAGTGAGGAGCTGCGCCTTAAGCTCCGCCCTGCAAAAATTGAATTATCCACAGTTGGTCAAAACACTTGTGCCACAAAAAGTATAAGTGTTAAAATCACCAAACCACCAGGAAACGTTCATGATATAGTGTTGACCAACTTTGGAAAAAATTTTAACCATAGCCATAACAGTGTTGACTATGCTCAACAAAACCAAGCCAAAGTCAATTTTAGTGTTATTTTTGGATGAAAGTAAATGATTGGTAAATGCACAAAAAGCGAAATTTGGGGTCAATTAATATGAAATGAGTAATTAACATGGTTAAAACACAGCTGACAATCAATTTAGCCTTTTAAAATTGGCAAATGATGATTAAACACTATTGCGATAACGATAAATTCCCTGAAATTAACAAGAAATCATGTGATATAATTTAGAGATGAAGGTATCAAAATAAGGAAATTCGGTTCCAAATCAGTTAGAAATAGTTCTAGGAAACCAGATTATTAGACATAGTATTTGATTTTGGATGTTGGATCTTGGGTTCTGTTCAAAGTTAATAGCAGATTTTTGACTCTCCCCAAAATATCCCAAGTAATTTTCATTTGAACATAAATGCATGGTCCATTGAAGAAAATAATTCAAATTGGCATTATTGATATTGGATTTAATCCAGAATTACCTGTCTATTGCATAATTAGGAGAAAAATATGGTTTTTGACAATTTCCTCTCACTTATCATATTTTTAAAATATGCTAATTTTGCGCATAATTGTGTTCAGATTGATTTCAAGAATTTTTCTTTTGCTTCTTAAATATATTTGCTAATGATTATTCACAAGTATCCATGCTATTGGCATGACCATGGTGACATAGCAACAGGAAGCGTCGGTTTCATAAAACACGACATACTTGTGAACGCACTAAGATCAGCTCTAACAAGTTCAATATGATAGTTAGAGACTAAATATTTTGTCCAGTATTGCAGTTTGATGCATAAATATCTGTAAAAAAATGTTAACCTTACCTCTAAAAGTTTGACGCCTAAACCTACGAATTTGTAAAACGCGACGTACTTGTGAGCATTTGCATAAGCAATGCGAAAGTATCCTAAATGTGCTCTTATAACGGTCTCAGGAACTGAAAAGTGTTGGTCTAGAAGAGGGATACTATGGGGCTTCCACGCAGCCATTAGATACATTCCATATATAAAGCATATATATTCCAGGAGAGGTCAAAAGTGCATGTAAGAAAATTAATTGTTTTCAAACTATGTGACATCTTCATGTAAAAAATTCTCTTGGTGAACGCTAACACTGTCAAACCATAATTTTTTTAACTAAATATGTTCTTTGTGTTTCAGTCTGTGATACTGAACCAATTATTTCATTTTGAAAATTGTCAAAATAAAGCATCACCCTATATAAGCAATACTATTTGTGAATGAGCTATAAACAAGGCAAAAAGTGCGTTTTTTGAGCAGAACTTTGATTTATGGTGATAGTCGAATCAACCAACACATAGCAAACCATATATTTCTGAAAACTAGACATTCTCCTCTAGTCAATCAGATACATGCCAAGTCCCAATGACATAACATGTCAAAATAACAAGCTTTCCCGTCCAAAAAAAAGCCACTGTACACAATACCATGCTACAAGCCCATAAGTAGTTGACAGTTTCAATTTACGAGACTTGTCTGACTTGATCCCCCATATTTTAAGAAGGGTAACCTAGTCATTGAGACTTGGAAAAAGTCACTTTTATGCTGAAAATGAGGAAACCTGAAATAGAACTCACACTTTTCCTTCTATGCTCATGAAATATTTTGCCAAACGGCACACCACTAAAGGTCTCTATTTACGATTTGGATAACTGCCCATGTTTTAAAAAATATATATATTGGGGATGGTCCAGCGTACTCCGAGGTCCAATGTGCCCCAAGGTCCAACGTGCACATGCAGTCGACCAGTCGTCCTTCAAATGCTAACAGTATCAATACTTTTGCTTTCTAATATGCTAGTATAAAGGTGCACAGAATTGATTAGCATATTTATTTATTTTGTTCAGCCCCCATAGTATGGGGAAGTTATATACAATTATATACAATTATGTACAATAAAATCATAATGCCATATCACACATAATAAAAACAAAGTTGACTAGTCAATAGGTTAAAACGATTTTAAAAGCAAAGTTACCAAGAAATGCTCATCTGATTTAATCTTTATATAATTGTCATGGTAGACTAGAAATTTCAACGACTCAACAATACCAATATTTTGACTCAATTTAACTTTTACTGGCTTTTTGAAAAAGGTTGACACCGGAGATATATTACCCTGTACTAAGCGGTCTAGCATCGTATTTTTTGCAACAAAACCCTCTCTAAGATACATAGGGGAGAGCGGGGCACAGTGAGACGGCAGGCACAGTGTGACAAAGCCCGTAGCGTCTGGCTGGTACTGTTAACAGATCAACTCTCTCTTGTATAGAACAAAAAGTAGGTAAGTGAAAGACTGTCCTATATCCTGAATGCCTACACAGCATATCGGGAGTGGAATTTCGATATTTTGGTTTTCAGCCAGAAAAATTGAATAATTTTGCTAAACGGCTTTTTGTTATAATTCCCAAGAAAAATGGTAAAATGCAAATCAATTGCCAGGGATTCAAACCGTGATTATTTGTCTTAGTTTAGTGAGATGATGAACCACAGTACAGGCATTCGGTCCGCAGGATTCAAAAATCTTATAAAGAGAGCTGCGTAAGGCACAGTGAGACAGCTTGAGGCGGGGCACAGCGAGACATCACAAAATACACTAAAAACGAATTGAATATAATGCATAGCTCACAATTCACTATTAAAAACAAAATTCCTGCTGTAAACTACTGATTTTAGTGAGTCACATCCAAAGGGAAGCATCAGAAAGAAATTTGATCAGTATGCAACAGGTTCGGCAGGTTAAATAAGTTAAATGTGTCCTGTGCGATGTAGTTTCGAAACAAGCTCAGAAAAGGACCTAAAAAATCACCTGGCCAGCTGCTTTTATGAGAGTACAGTAGTTTCTGTAGCAACCATTGATGGAACAATTCCGTAGGTCCTGAGGATCGGCAGTTATGGCAGAAGGTTCCCTGTCTCACTGTGCCCCGTCTGCTGTCTGACTGTGCCCCGCCCAAGGGGCACAGTGAGACACCTATCGAGCATGGACGTAGCTCAAAATTACTCCAAACCTGTAAAAGGTAGGAACCTGAAACTACTGGACCATATACCCAACATCATTATCTATAATGTGGACCTGATCTCATTTAACTTGTTACTTCCGACATTTTGGAACACTTGAAAATAAAAAAAGTGTCTCACTGTGCCCCGCCCTCCCCAACCCTTCATTATCATGTCTATCAATGACTGGTATTTTAGCCATAAAATTTATGCCTTTGTGGCTGTGCTATTGCCTCTTATCAGAAATAGACAGACTGTATTTTGTGTCAATAAATATACAAAACCAAAAGTACATGTTTTGTCAGTTTTAAAGCTATGATCAGGCGAACAATTCAAGACAAATTGGAAAATATTATGTTGGGAAATTTTTTATGGATGTCAAACTCATTTACATGCTAACATGGCGCATAGAAACTATTTGATCAGAGGTCTTTGCAGATCAGCGTCCCAACTTGCAGCTGAATTCATTTTCAAACTCTTCATGTGACATAGGCAGGCCACTTTGCAGTGATCCTTAACTGAGCCATAAGGAAGGTTGTTGTTAACAGAACTGGCTTGAAAGAATAAGGAGCGACCCTTTCACCCTTGCCGGATAAGACTCAGCTGATTTTAACAAAAAGCCAACAATATGACACTGAAATTGTATTAATTTCATCATCTTTAATTGTGGTAAGGTCAAATATCACTTTTTTCCATTCCATCAAGTAAGCAAAATGGTAATCAAAAGACATTGTGTGAAGAATCATTCCAATATTCCGCAGATATCAGACAAGATACTTTTTGTAGTTGTTGTGGCAGCCAAATTACACATATATTACATAACATACAATGATAAAAATGTTTTTGTTTTATTCCTTGACCCTGAAAACATAGGTATAGAAACAAAAACTTTTCTGTTATCTCTATTAGTTTTGACATTAACTGAGATGACAAAATTTTCAATAATGGCCGCCGAAAACATTCAAATCATATTCTAAGGTCTGTTTTCTGGCCCAGAATCCCTTATTTGACTTTCATGCAATAGCAGTAATCCATTGAACTCTGAATTATTAAGGCACAATGATCGATGGACATCTTCAAAATATTTAACTTGCAAATTGGAAAAATTATGAAATTTCGAAAATTTGAAAGCGCCCCCTATGGTTAAAAAAAACAGGTTTTTGATACAGTTTAGGATACTAACATACAGCTAGAAATTTATAAAATCAGTTTATGCTGAATAAGCATTAATATTATGGGACTTTTTGATAGATATCTGGGACTAAAACTTGAAATATTATGAAATTACAGAAAAAATTGACTTTGACCTTGACCTTAGGCAGTGACCTTGACCTCCAATCAAAATAAAAATTATCCCAAGAGGTGCGGAATTGCCCAAAACATATATTTAGACACTAAAATTGTCAAATTTGGACAAATCTTAGCAGAATTATGACATTTTTAGTATTTTTTAATTTTTTGTGAAACGCAAAGAAATTTGCCACCCTCCTCTATCTAAAAATGCTTATATCTGGCTTATGAAGGAGTGTTCCACGCAACAAAAAGTGAATTTAGAATATTCAAGTCATGTGTAATCATCCTCCATCATAAAATTTTCAAACCATGCGCTGCGCTCTGGTTCCTGTTGTGCTAAAGTTGGCATGTTTTCCCATTGAAACCCATGTTAAAGGAATTTTGCGCCACACTTGACACCCTATTTTCAAGTGGGGTAAAATCAAGGCAGAATTGAAATCACAGAAAAACGGACTTCACCAACCTTCATTATTGTGTCTAAAGGGCGTTTGGTGAAAATTTCGTTAAAATCCGGCTCGGGCCACGTTTCACTTTACTGTACAACCTGCATGGTTTTCTCAGAGACAGCCAATTAAGTTATCCATATAGAACACTGGATACAACCTGTCTCCATTTAATGGACCAAATTTGGTTCCGGGGTTGAGATTTGAACTCATGACAAAACTATCACGGGGCCACATGGAGCTCTTACAGCATGAAAAGATTTTACCTTTAATTTGGAGCCTGCATGGACGTTATTTGGAGGGGACGGGGGAGGGGGACATGTCCCCCCCACACATTTGACCCCGGGGGACATAATATGAAATGTCCCCCCCCCTTTTTTTTAGTGAAAACAAAATGTCTTGTGGTAATGGCAATTGGAGTAAAATTTGGTACGGAGCAGTTCTGAGAGACAGTCCTTATGTATGCCCAAAGCATATAATATCACTCACAAATATCCACAAAAGACTGGAACATCGTGGATTTTGGCTTAGTCTTTTGACTTTGACCAAAGAGCCTATTTGACAATTAGCCTATTTGACATTAGGCCAAATTTTCATTGGCTGTTTGATATTAGATTGGAATCTCATTGAATTCCCAGTGTGTCCAAAAGGCCTAATATCCATGCCCAATAGGCCTATTGGGCACAATAGTGGATATTGGCGGTAACAGTCCTGCACTTCTCTGCTCGGACACGTTAGGTACCATGCCATACGAAGGTTCGAATTCTTAAATGTAAAAAATCCTAACTGAATGTTTATTCGCGTTTTCAACGGCCGTTTCAGACCTCTTCACCATGTGTCCCCCCCACCACATTTTCCGGGAAAGAGGTCTGAATCGGTCGTTGAATCCGCGAATAAACATTCAGTTGATTTGATTTGAAAATCAAATCATATCAAATCAACTGAATGTTTATTCGTGGATTCAACGGCCGATTCCGACCTCTTAACCACGTGTCTCCCCCCCCCCACATTTTCCGTGAACATTACGCCCCTGAGACCCTGTCATCAATAAAATTAATTTTCTGTGACCTAATTATGAATTGTACCTGAAGAGCTTCCAGAATAGTACAATTCTGCAGCTGGCAGGATCCTCCTGTCTGACCTTTTCGATGAACCTGAAATGAAACAGAAACAGTTACAACCATTTTGATAATTCCCCTTTGTAATCTGTGTAGTGTGCACCTTATCATATGTATACAACAGATTGTACTACATTGTAATCATAGATTAAATCAAGGAGCGGCGTCTGTTATGAAGTATTTCCATGAATTTGTGTGAGTCATTCAAGAAAAATTCATTTTTAACCTTGAACTTTGGTTTTTTGTCCAGGATCTAAGAAGAATCTTCTGGTGTGGGAGGATCTAATTCTTTGAGAATAGAATTGGAGAGAATAGAAGAGAATATATGAATAGAATAAAAGATAGATAGATAGTTAGATAGATAGTTGGAAGGATAGATAGATAGATAGATAGATAGATAGATAGATAGATAGATAGATAGATAGATAGATAGTCAGATGGATAGATAGATAGATAGATAGATAGATAGATAGATAGATAGATAGATAGATAGATTTACAAATTGATCCATACATATATATAACCAGCAGAAAATAATACATAAATATATGGAAATATATTTGTTTGTTTGTTGGAAAAAAGCATGCATTATCAAATCCCAGTGCATTCTAAGTCATCAAGGATTTGGCTGGGAAAATGTATCGAAAACAAACAGCCAGGAAATAATTCTACTCATTTAAAGAAAAATACTCATGTTTCCCAAATCATTTATTAGCCACACATTTACTATATACCACAAATGTTGGTGTTCTTTTAATTAGTTTCCCGGACACAAACACAGCGTATGACAAACTGTAGTAAATGACAGCACAATAACATATGTTATTGCGAATATGTTTTAAAAGGACCCAACAATCATGAAATAATAATATTCAATAATATAAGAAATTTTTGGAACTGTACAGAGGAGTAGAACTCGGGGGGGGGGCACTTCAATTATTATATTATGTGACAACCTTTTAAATGCCTGATTTTCTTAAAGCAAAACATTGCTTCGATACATATATGATAAATTATACAGCTCATATCATTTAGAGCACATTGCATTGCAGATTGTCGGTCCAGTGGAAGTTTTGATTTTTTCATTTTCAACTTCCAAGCTGGCTTTGCCACGTCATTCACAGTTGCATGTTTGTCTTCTAATCCTCTTATCATGTGCTTGTCTTGCAAACAAAGTTGAATAGTTTGTTTATTATTACCTAACATTTATTGACACCTATGCTGATTGGTATACAAGCTAACTTAACCAACAAACAGTAACTGATGCAAACAAATTACAACACTTTTAAGCCAGCGACATCACATGGCCAAGTTGAAAGTTAATTTTGAAAACGATGTAGGCCGCTGATCCGCAAAGATCTATAAGGTAGCAAGGAATTTTTCATTATTGTTTCTTGTGGATGTTTCAGCAAGATATCATGCATCATTGCACATCAAATGTTAGAGAGAATTTATTATGACAGACTTCAAATTTTGGCGGAAATGGAAACTTTTAAACAAATTCACACTGTGCAACAAATTGACAGATAGATTTCTTGAATTGTTGGGTTGGCAAAGATATAAGTCAAGTAAGTTTTTCTGACAGAACAGGACTGTTCTTTTGGCTTGCTTTGCATTTCTGTTCTTCTTGGTAATTCATAAACCTAATTTAGTTTCCAAGCAATTGACCTTGACAACATCCTGCTTCAGATGGAATCAAAGAATCAAAACATGACATAAGCTTTCTGAGCCTTCAGTTATATATAGCACGCAGCTCCATGGTTGTTCAATTCACAGGAATTATCATTCTCCCTTAGCCAAAGTCCAATAAAATTCTGAAGTATTCTAATACTTCACAGCTTTTTTTCCGGCCTGAAAACTACATATTTATATGTAATATTTATTCGTGAAATGTGATTAAATGTTACATTGCACAAAGGAAATGAATTATGAAATAAATTAAAATGTGGCAATTGTCTCTATCATATGAGTAATTTCATCCTTTGAAAAGCCAGGAAGAGTCTGGCTTTCTTTACAGAGTGTTAGTTCTTTTAATTGAAATGCTCTTCTGCAGAAGTCATCGTCATTTTCTATAGTCGTCTCTGCTCTGCAAAATTGAAGGTTTCTGCCAATCAGACCCCCTTCCATGGAGCTGTGCATTTTGATATATTTCGCCAGTTCATTGTCGCCTGTGTCAATCGTGTGACAGAGTTTCTTAAAACGGTTGCACAGTTGTATCACGAAAGGAGGCTTGTCCACCAGGTGTTGTGAGGTATACCAGAACGAGTTTTCCAGGGGAGGTTCCACAACCACCGAACAGATTTTCTCCACTGCACATGAAACTGATAAATGGCCTTCTTATTGAGTAATGACCACTGTTGGCATCCATAAAAGAAACAATTTGAATCAAAAAGTTTGTTGCAAACATGTCTCTGGGCACTACCAAAGTGTACAATAATGCCATTTATGCGGGACACAAAGTCATTTCTCTTTGCCTGCACATCTTGAGTCTGAGTCTGAGTCTTTCATTGCCACAGATTGAAAGAGATGCATTGGAAAAACAGGTTTTATGAAGTAAGGGAAGCTACACTCTAAAAGTTAAATCTTGTGGAATAACCTTTATTGGTCAGTAGCGGATACAGGTGGGGGGGGGGGTTTACGGGGCTCAACCCCCCCTTTGGCCTGTACATTTTGTTTTAAAAAATTACGGATATTTTTAGTACATTTTCATTTGTAAACCCCCCCCCCCCCGTCCGACATTTTCTGGATCCGCCCCTGCCCAAGTTTGGGCTTGTCCTCCGTATTATTCCAATTCCTGTTTGTGGAAAAGCCATTCAGCTTTATTATCATCAATGGTGTGGTCGCTTGGAAAACAAGACTGCTATGGGAAAAAATCACTCGCTATTTAAAAACCAGTTTTTTTCCTTATTTTTTTAGAGTGTATACCCTTGATGGTTGTTCACGACTGAATAGTGTTTGTCGGTTGACAAAAAAAAAATTATTTTGAGACCAAACAGTTTCTATACAGCACAGAAAAAGTGTTTGTCGACCACCAAATAAGCTTTTGTCGACGACCCAATGTTTTCGTCGACACTAAAACTTCGCAATTCATGATTTCTTCCTAATTTTTTCAGCGTTTATCAATAGGCTAATCACAGCGAAGGACAAACAGAATGCACATCGCTCAAACAATTGGACGCATTTTGTAAAAATGATATAGGGAAGTTAGTCTTACGTGTGTTTGAAAGACTTAATACAGATTCATTTATTACATACTATATATCAACTAGAGCTCTAATCAATTTTTAAAACAAAAAAATAGTGAGAAAAAAACAGTAGCTGTCTACACATTTCCTCATCACTTGCACTAAACATGTTGCTGAAATAATTTTCAAATGTAGTCTATATCACTTTCTGATACATTTTACTTAACTAGCATAGTACCCGTGATAATGTGCATGGTGAGAGTAAGAATGGCAGTGAGAGAGTGATGACTTGAGAAACATAGCATGCAGATGATGCAGGAGCGACACCTTGATATGAAACAGTGAGATGGTACACGAAACATTGAACAAAACTTTGAAACCAAGAAATAGGAAACATTGAACAGAACTTTCAAAGC
Organism: Platynereis dumerilii; assembly: GCA_026936325.1. Taxonomy (NCBI): domain Eukaryota; kingdom Metazoa; phylum Annelida; class Polychaeta; order Phyllodocida; family Nereididae; genus Platynereis; species Platynereis dumerilii. The sequence continues at coordinate 39,407,013 of JAPTHN010000008.1, forward strand.
AAGTGATTGACTATGAACTACAGAGAAGGGCGAAGGGCCAGTCCTCCCTCCACTGGAGTCCAGGGAAAACACAACAACTACCAGTACTACAATTACTACTACATTGGAGAATTTTGATAGTGGTGCAGAAATAACTAATTAGTGCACTGGTATAATATGAACAGTTTGAGAAACCACACCCACTTATGGTTGTTGTAAGACGTGAGATAATGTTGTCTGCAAATTTTTAGTTGTGGGCAATGAGTAGTTTGGGAGGAGTAGAGTAAAGCATCCATGAATTAAGGGTAATAGCTCTTAATTGATTTAAATATATCGTGTGGAGCAACCTTTCCAATGTTGCAGAGGGGGGGGGGTATATGGCCCAACACCTCCCTAGCCAAGCATAGACAGTATTAGACACTGTTTGAATAGATAATAAATTCAGAAGTTGTCTCAAGTTGATACAAATGAGGCAAAATGTAACAATCAGAAAGATAAAAGTGAAACAAGTATTACCTGTGCTATTAGTGCAGCGGCATAGCTTCAGGTATCATAACAATTGTGCATTTTTGGAGGAAAGCATGAAACTTGGCACACCTTTAGAGCATAAAGAAAGGAACATTTTCAGATATTGGGCCACTTTGTATCTGCACCTGGGGCCATTTGACAGCCTTTTAAATTTTTTGCTTAAAAAAACGCTAGATGGATATCAATTTTTTACCCATATGACCTAATATCTTTTTGAATTTATGCAATATTTGCATGAAATTTGGCACACTAATTGTCCTTTACCAGGGAAACATTTTGGTATGCCACACTTGTTTATATCTGAATGTGCTGATGGGTATATAGACCCATTCCCAAATAAAAAAATTTCACGTTATACGATAAAAACATGTTGCAATTCAATTGCCAATGCAGACATGAAATATATTGTTTGCAGATTTATGATGTTATTTTCCTGAAAGTGCATCAAAATAGGGTCATTTTGACATATTGGGCCACTCTGTAACCCCAGTAGTTTCCAAATGATAGCTCATTGAAATTAAAAAGTTATCTTGAAGTGAAAATCACTAACGGGCATTTCTCTGGAAAAGGTCTATAGACACTCTATGCCAGGATCCATAATTATACAGAGTCATGAGACTTTTGTAATTTCAATTCATAGAAGAATGGAACTTTTAGGGGATGGATGGATGATTGGGGCTTTACGACCTGTATTTATTAACTTGGTAAGCTAATTATGACGGGGAGGACACGGCAATGAGGTGTAGGTCTCAAGGATGAGTGATACAGTAGTCCAACATAGGCCCAGCTGACCCTGCAAGAGCTGGATTCGAACCCTGGACCCAGCGATTGGCAGCCCAGCATGCTACCACTAGACCAACCTCCCCCCGAACTTTTAGGGGTATTGTGGCACTAGGTGATGGGTATTCCTGATAGCCTGTTGACTGTATGTCAGTGTATGATTGAGCCTTATTAAATTATTATGGGTTTACCGACACACTACTTTTTCTTCATTTTATCTATGTGAAAGAGAGTAATGGGTGGGTCAGTTTAAAGCATAATAATGCCGATGACTCTCCCCACAGGCTGCAATGTGCCAATGTAAAAGTGTTTGTCTTACACCCATGTAGCATTTTATTTCAATTTATACTACCATTATTGTTCTGGTCGTCCTACATGTGTAAAATTCTAAAATAAGATTCAATCAATCAATTGATATCAAATGTCACTGAAATAATAAAGCATACTATAATGATTCAATGCTATTGCCTCTGACAACCTGCAAAACAAATTGTGTGAGCAGGTAAATTGACCTAATTAGGAACGGTTCATCCCTTATTACAATCTACATGTACTCTGTACAACCTCAAAAAAAAAGAAGAAAAAAATACTTTCCCCCTGTCATGTAAACCACTGTTGTACAGAGTGAGACTGACATTGTGACACTAAGGCACAGCGGGGAGAGACTTCTTCAAATAATATAATTATATTTCGTCATTAAATACATTTCTGAAATTCTTCCTTTTAACCTTGAACCTTCACATGGAGTGCCTAATATAGGAGGACATCAGACTGACACAGTCTCCCTTTATCGAACAGCTTTAGCGGGAGGATCCTGATGGTTTTCAAGGACCCGATTCCATGCATGAGTAAGTCCACTTATTTGCCATGCAAAATCTGGCTGTGTTTTTGACACTTGTATTACTGACAGCTTCAAATAAAAAAATGTTATACAGACAGCTTTGAGTAAATCAGGGTGTACTTTTAACAGAGATTGCAGACACCTTAAACCAAACAGACAATGTAATATAAACAACCTTGAAGTATCTGTTTCTGCTACTAGCTGAGAATACTTGCTAATCTCATATTGTCACTTGCTTTCTCATAACCTTGCTTGCTGCATCTGAATTCTGGCAGAGTCTTTCGTGGCTTACGCCACTCAGAAATAGGTCAAGCAATTGGGTAGCATGCACACAGAGGATGTCAGTTTACAGTGACCATAGATATTGAAAGATTTTTTAAATTATATATGGATTATTTTAATAGTGTGAAATAGATTATACTCTGTTGGGAGAGTGGGAGGACATACAGATGTTGCTCCACAATTTAAGCCTTACTTCATCAGTTATAGTGTCCAATATAGGAGACCATACAGATGTTATTCCATAAATTTAAACCCACTGATGAAATGAGTCTAAGAAGGCAGTCCATGTTCATTTTGCAACTGATGCTACAAGTTTAACTCCAGGAGAAGTTTACAACACCTATTGGAAAACAGCAATCCTTTAATTTATGGAGTAACATCTGTGTGGTCTCCTATATTGGATACTATAACTGGTGGCGTAGGGTTAGAATTGTGGAGAAACATCTGTATGTCCTCTTATATTGGACACTCCACCCGAGGGTTTAAGGTTAAAAGGAAGAATTTCAAAAATGTATTAAGTGAAGAAATATAATAATTATATAATTTGAAGAAGTCTTTAATCTCTCTCCCCAGTGTGCCTGTAGTGTAGAAGGAAGGCAGTCACAATGTAAGTATGTATCACTGTGTACAACAGCGTGTTCATGTTAGAGGAAAAGTACTTTTTTTTTTTTTTTTAGAGGTTGTACAGACAACATGTAGATTTACCAGCTCACTGCCACAAATATAATTTGTCAAGCAGGTTGTCAGAGGCAATAGCATTTAATCATTTAATGTTCATTATTATTATCTTAGTGCCACTTGATATCAGTTGATTAATCGAATTTATTTGAGAATGAACAAATGTATAGGAAGACCAGTACAATAACGGTTGTATGAATTGAAATTAAATGCTACATGGGCATAAGACAAACACTTTTACATTGTAACACTGCAGCTTGTGGGGAGAGTCACCAGCATTATTATGCTGTAAACTGACCCACCCATTACTCTCTTTCACATAGTTAAAATGAAGAAAAAGAAGTGTGTTGGTAAACCCATAACACGGCTCAATCATACACTGACATACAGTCAACAGGCTATCAGGAATACCGATCACCTAGTGCCACAATACCCCTAAAAGTTCCATTCTTCTATGAATTGAAATTACAAAAGTCTCATGACTCTGTATAATTATGGATCCTGGCATTGGGTGTCTATAGACCTTTTCCAGAGAAATGCCCGTTAGTGATTTTCACTTCAAGATAACTTTTTAATTACAATGAGCTGTCATTTGGAAACTACTAGGGTTACAGAGTGGCCCAATATGTCAAAATGACCCTATTTTGATGCACTTTCAGGAAAATAACATCATTAATCTGCAAACAATATATTTCATGTCTGCATTGGCAATTGAATTGCAACATATTTTTATCGTATTACATGAAATGCTTTTATTTGGGAATGGGTCTATATACCCATCAGCACATTCAGATATAAACAAGTGTGGCATACCAAAATGTTCCCCTGGTAAAGGACAATTAGTGTGCCAAATTTCATGCAAATATTGCATAAATTCACAAAGATATTGGGTCATATGGGTAAAAAATTGATATTAATCTAGCGTTTTTGAAGCAAAAACTTTAAAAGGCTGTCAAATGGCCCCAGGTAAAGATACAAAGTGGCCCAATATCTGAAAATGTTCCTTTCTTTATGCTCTAAAGGTGTGCCAAGTTTCATGCTTTCCTCCAAAAATGCACAATTGGTTTGCTATGCCGCTGCACTATATTTCCGGAACTTGCAGAAACATCTCCCCTCTCTTCTTGAGTTATATTTTTCACGAACTGAAACAAGTATACATTATACAATTATGGACTTCAGTTGAGGTCAATATCAGGTTTTACGGACCTGACCAGTGATATTCTTTTTCAGGGAGTTTTTTTTTGGAATTTTTTTCAGAATTTTTTTTTTTTTGGAATTTTTTTTTTTTGGGAAAATTTTTTTTTTTTGGAATTTCTTTTCCAGGGAGGTCAATAACACATTGTGATATTCACTGTTCAGTGAATAACACGTGTTATTGACCTGCCTGTCACACACCACCGCACACAGGTAAACATCACATTATGCAGGTGGATTGTTGGCCAATCAGGGGGCTTGTTACATAGGGATAGGGGTCATGGAACAAAACATTTTATTTGACAATCCTGACACTAAGAGAAATAAATATATTACAAATATGAAAAAGCATCAGACTTGAACTCCAAACAAAACCGGAGTGACAAACTGTGGTTTGATGCAGACTACAAAGGGTACTACATGGTCACTGGCACCTAATCAGTGGGTTTTACTCAGGAATAAATATATTAATTGTGTGTTCTCCGAATTAAACATGAAGGCACAGAAATACATCTATCTACTTAGGGGAAAGTGGGGCATGACCAACCCCCTAAGACAGAATGTCTCACAGGATGATAATCACCTACACAATTAAGAACTCCAATTGGCAATATGACACGCTCTCAGAGTACTTTCATATCCCCTACCTGCAGCATTAAATGACTCTCCCTTATAGCACAGGAATACGAAATAATTTTTGGTACAAGGTGGGTGGTTATGCCCCATGCACGAGGCATAACCACCCACCCCATGGGGCATAACCCCTCCCCCAAGGTACCAGCAACAAAAATAACTGGAGAATTTTCATATCTGGTGGAAGGATACTATGTCCCTTTCTGATGAAAATGCAGGTGCTCTTGACTTGGAAAGTAACAAACCTTATCAGTGTCCTCACTTTTGCTATGGTAGCGACTTCTCAGATATTTCTCTCTGGGACGCTCCCGCCAATACCAATCTTTTGGTTTTTCAAGACAGCCCAAATGACATAATCTATGCTAACCCTTCCCAAATTCCTCACACATTTACAGTACATTTTTGAAAACCCCCCTCCTGTTTCTGTCACCCCCCTACTGTATTTTTTCCAGGGGCGGGTGGTTATGCCCCATATTGGGGTAAAACAGCCACTACCCCTATTATCACTCATGACATGATTTAATGACAGTTAAATCCATTTTAGAAATTAGTCAGAATATGAACCAAGACAATGCCTATTACCGATACCTTACATCTCCTTTATGTAGAATACCATCACGAATACCGTCACATATAAAAATAAGATGAAGCCGCTTAAAAAAGCTAAAAAACTAAACAAACTGAGCTGGTCAGTATGGTTGTGCCTTTTGCTTGCAACCCCTTCTTTTAAAAATGTGTCTTTCACAAGTAAAATCACCTGCACTAACAATATTTTCACTATGTGGAACCAATCACCTTGAACCACTGGGTGGGTGGTTATGCCCCTGGGGGTGGTTATGCCCCACCTTCCCATATCTATCTATCTATCTTTATCTATCTATCAAATATCGAGGATCTGTCTGTCATCGATAGATCCATAGGCGTACGACGAGCACGATTTTGGGGGGCGAGCGACATTTGCCTTAATTTCAAGATCTAGATTTAATAGCATTTTTTAGATGAAATTGCCTCGAAATATTTAATTTTCAGTAGTGTTTATTTAATGATCTGCCCAATTTTTTTTAGCTTTTTTGCCTGAAGTTTACTTCCCCCCCCCCTCTGCCCCCCTCTCCTATACACCTATGCATCTTTCTCTTCGTCTATTAGTCTATTTATCTATCTATCTACCATTCTACATGTCTATCTATCTGTGTGTGCCCAGCTCTCTATCTATAGATTTTCTCTTTCTATATTTAAATCTGTATCTTTCTTTCTTCCTGTATCTTTAATATCTGGGTGTCTGTCTTTAATTATATGGTTATTCATTTATCATGGTTCTACCCCATTCTATCGCACTTATCACATGCATGTGCAAGAGAAAGTTAGGAAACCATGCCTTTTTCCTGGTTCATTAGCCAGAATTCCCCTTGTTGCAAAAAGCAATACATTTCAGTGGTTTAACTTTTTCAGCTAATATTACGCCAATCAACCGTGTCAGCATGATTAATCTCTGTCGAATTGTAAACTGAGCAAAATTTAAACGCAAAGCTATTGCCAAGGTTGTATTTCTCTCTACACATTATTATAAATATAAGCTTCAGAGTTCAGACAATCCTCCAATGCAAGACTCGTTTACACTTGGACTGATGACAGCCTCTGCAAAAAACCTGAGATTTAATCTCTTGTCAACTTTGTTTCAGCGTAATAAAGCATCATTTAAATAATTGTTTACGGTTTTTTTTTTATATATAAATATGTATTTTAAATTATAGAATATGAAAATAGACACACTTACTGCTTTGAGCAATATGAATAGTTGCAAGTGATTTTTCAAATCGACGCAGCATTGACCTGTTTTCTCTTTCATGTCAAATTTTACATGATTCAAGTATGATTTCTTCAGGCTGTCGCAGGGCAGGCAAATCTCATTGCTACTGTCTGATGATGCTTGTATGGTATAATTCAGTGGTTGTTCACGAATAGATTGTTTCATGAAAAATATAGCAAAGCAAATCACTGTTATAACTGATACAATAGTGAGAAATCCCACAGCAAGTGCTAATCCATATAGTCCCAGCTTCAGAGATTTGTTCGATTGTTTCATTTCAGTCATGCCAGCTTGCCTGGCTGCACCGCCTGTACAACAGCCAGTTGACATGCTGTTCACTGATTGATAGCTTTGTGCCAGTGAATCGTTGTTACTGTAGGTATGCAATGGTATTTCAGAAAAGCCATTATCATTATGTGGATTTGGAGGAGTTGCCAAGCAATCATCCATCTTATCAAATTTAATCCAATAGATAATAATTAAAATATTGATGAAGTATTTTTGAAGTTTTGTGAAGCTCTTCACAAGTTATAAAGCAATTTCTTGAAGTTCCTGATTGTTCGATTTTTTATATGTCAAAATCCTAATTAAAAGTGTCTGTAGATTGTCTTGCTCTTGTGAATCAGCCAAAATAATTAAATTCAATATCCCCACATTGATAAAATATAAAAATTCATGTAAGTTAAACAGTCCTGTATAGTGTGTATGAAACAATACAAATAGCACACAAGTTTTTCTCATTTAAATCTCCCTGTGCCTTCAGGTCTGGGGTATCTCTGCAACTGCTGAGTGGTAAGTGGCCGAATAGGGTCTTTATGCATGTATTAGGCCTATATGCTCACACAGTGACAGGAAAAGACAATGTAGCTATCCAGCTGCCAACCATTGCCAAGCACAATGGTTTTTACTGGGATATTCCCTTTGTATTGGTTCTGTCTCTATAAAAAGCCACATGTGGCATCTCCCGACTCCCGTGAGGTATACAACCATAAACTATATTTAATATCCTTGTTATTAATTAAATGGTGATTACTGATTAGGCGTACACACAGTTGTATGTGTAATAATGTCTCTGTAGTATATTTTAGCCTTGTCTAATTACGTGCTATGTTTTTGTTTATATGGACATTTGTTGTCTGGTATAAAGTTTTAAATAACATTTATATCAAACTATTTATTTTTCTACTTCGGCAATGCGTCAATGCCTAATTTTGATAATTTGGTGAAAAAAAAAATCTTTCTGGTAAATCTAAATTATTTTTTGTGGAGGGTTTTCTTGTGAAAGAGTTGCTTGATTTAGGAATGAATATTCGGGGACTTCGCACCCTTGAAATAAATAATAATTACAGCCCGGAGTCCAGCAGCCATTACATTGAAATATGTAACTTCAACCCCCCCCCCTCGATTATCAAATGGTCGCCTCCTTACATTGTAGGCATAAAAGTAGTGGATCCATCATGATGATGGCAGGGGAGTGGAGGAGGTGATATTGGTTTATGTAAAATATAAAATAAATACTATATATATTCTTATATCTATAGATTAGACCTGTCAACTAGTCGACATGCAAACACTGACAAACCCTGTCGTCGACACTTCTACAGTTTGCTGCCAGTCAACAGGCAAACAAAGCAAGCATCCAGTAGGCATAACACTACGTAATCACCGAGTGACCTAATTAAGGATTTGTTTGTTTACATTTTGGTAGTTCTCATATCTAGAGCAAATAACAAACTTTACATTATAGCCAGTATGCTGTCTTATGGTGCAAGTAATACACGTAACATTTTTTACCTTCAGCGAACGAAGTTCGAAGAAGGTATTGTTATCACTTTGGTAAAATGTTGTCCGTCCGCCGGGCGGGCGGTCGGGCGGTCGGGCGTCCGGGCGGCGGGCGGATAGATAGTTTCCGGGCCAGAACTCGGGCCCTATTGCATGTACATAGATGAAATTTGGTACAGATATAGCCCATATGGTCTGGTTGTGCCTTTTGATGGTGTGATTGATGGATAATCCATACTTTTTGAAATATTAAACAAAAGATAAAAAATTATTTTTTTCGTTTCTGGATCAAAACTCGGTCACTATCGCATGTACATGGATGAAATTTGGTACACATGTAGCCTATGTGGTCCAATTGTGCCTTTTGATGGTCTGATTGATGGGTGTTCTATAGTTTTGGAAATATTGAGAAAAAATAATAAAAACAATTTTTTTTCATTTCTGGCCCAAAACCTGCCCAGTATTGCATGTACATGGATGACATTTCATACACATATCACCTATACGATGCTGTTGTGCCTTTTGATGGTGTGATTCATGGTCATTCTATACTTTGTGAAATATTGACAAAATATATTGCAAATTATAATTTTTGGTTTCTGGTCCAAAACTTAGCCTCTCTTGGATGTACCTTGACAAAAATTCATCCACATATTGCCTATAAAGATCTTTCAATGGTCTCATTGATAGATAGTTTTAACACTTTTTAAATATTTAGAAAAAATTTGAAAAATATAAATTAATATACTTCTTGGTTTTCGACCCATAGCTCATAACCTATTCCCTGTACATGTATGAAACTGCAACATGATATGTGTAAATTTGTCTAGTTCAGCCTTTCCATGGTTTTACATACCCTGGCAGGCAGGCGGGCAGATGGTAGGGCAGCGGGTATATAGATAATTTCAGGCCAAGATTTGGCCACGATTGCATTATACCAATTTTGTCAATATCGCTTTTATGACTTTGCAGATGTCTTTCGCTGAAGGTTTGCTGCTGCGCAGCCTATGTTTTAATCAACCAGTTAATTTTTCTGGGAGATTAGGCAGTTTTAATCAATTATAGTGAATTTTTTGCTAGAATCCCCAAATCTTTTGATTGTTGAATATTTAATGCTTGTAATTTCACTTCAGGATGTCTAATACATAAATACAGCATACTGGCTATGTTATGTTGTAATTGAATTGGTTTCTAGTCCAAAATTTAAGATTTTATGATCGGTACACAGTGACCCTAAGAGATTACAGACTACGCCTACCCTTTTGCATCCACGTCCAGACAGTAAAATGTGACATGACCATAACTGTACTGCTGTGGCCCGATCCTCCATAGATCTATCACAGTCACTATATGAACGATTGTATACCCGTGCTCTCAGGTGCCATAACAAGATTCATCAATCAATCAGTACCTATATATTTAGCTATCTAGTCATTTCCAAGAACAAGAAACTATTCTTCTCATGTGGAAAATCTAAGGAATGACAAACCAGTGCCTCAGGACTGGCTTTGTGAAATCAAATAGTACACATTTCCAAAAGATGACTACCATCAGACCGGAAAAAAGTATACAAATTTGTTGAAAATATATTGCGGGGATCATTCGGTTAACCCTGCTTTCGCAGAACTTTAAAAGCAACTGAATAACTGAATCCACTTTCAGTGCTTACAAATCAGAGACTAATCAGTTTATCTGTCCTGGAACCTTCCCTGGTAACCCTGCAACGCCAAAAATCTTCCAAGGAAATCAAAAACAGTTTGTTATACACTTTTCTAAATAAGAATTATTTTGTTTTATATTAGGGGCCGACCAGACAGTCGTGGCGGGGGGATATATATGGATTTTACCCCCGGGGCAAACTTTTTTTTGCTCGCGTGGCATCGACAAAAATTTTTTTTGCACACGAACGAGCGACAAACCTTTTTATCGCAATTTTACCCTAGTTATGTGCTCAACAAACTTTTTTTTCAGTGTCAAGGCGGAAACTAACTTTTTTTCATCAAAAGTCTGTAGCCCCCCCCCCCACTCAAAGATCACCTGGTTGGCCCCTTATTCCATTGAAACTGGCACTGCTGGCATCATGATTGTACACAAATATTCAGCATCTGGCCAACTGCATGAAGTGGAAGAGAAAATAATAGAACTTTTCAAAAGTATTTGAACTGTGACCTGCCCTACCAATAGTTGGGAAAGTACTCAAGAATAAATTCAATGAAAAAGTCCACAATGTCATTTGGTGCAAACCTGCGAACAATGAACCCTTAATCTGAAATATATACTCACAAAGTAGAAAACAAGAAATTCTTTCAGAGAAGAAACTATAATTTTGGGGTTAAAAAAATTGACCAAGAAAACGATTAGCCCAGTGAAGTAGAGGAAGGTCAGACGAACATTTTGATTTATCAAACGAAAAAATTTGTTGGGAATTATTTGAGATATTTGAGTTTTCTATTTTTTATTTATCACACCCTATTCTTAGCATGGAATCTCCATAAAAAAGTGAACAAAATTGCCTGTTTTTCCTGTTAGGTAATATCTAAGGTAAAAGTCATTATTAAGAGGAAGAATTGTGCTGTTATGGCCGCAAGAGCAAGGGTATACCACTTCATCCAGACTGACAGAGTGTGATAAACCTATAACAGTAAACATTTCTGAGCAAATTGATAAAATATGTTTATTTGCCAGCTTGTCCTCAGTTTCATCATTCTGGTGAATAATTGCAGTAGAATCTACCTCACTTTTAAACTCTATGGTGTATTATTGACTTTTTGTGTGTTTTATGAGGAATTTCACCACTGTGAAACATGTACTTTTGCAACCATGTGAAGTGTAGCCGATGTTGAGTGAATCATCGGAAAATGCATAGACAGAATGTTTGGAAGCATTTAGTTAAGTATGGAGTAAAATACTTTGACATTACAGTTTTAATGTGCAAAAGTTGTACTTGCTTGTATTAACCACATTTTCACCAAATTGACTGAATTTATGCAATTTTTGTTGTTCTATACAATTAAAGAGTGATTGATTTTGGATGCCAGATAAGCTACATCAACATTAAACACCCAACATCCATTTTAAGTACTCAAAATACATTAAGCATGAATATCACTGTTTATTTATAGCTTTTAATGTTGTTTTTGTATATTGGCCAATTGCAACGACTTTTCATTGTAATATCAGGGGATTCAACTTCACAGTGAAGCAGATACTTACAATCTATGCAATGCATGTGTTTTCTGATAATTTACTCAAATTTGTCTGTCCTTTTACATAATGATGAAGTGCTTGTTTCACAGTGGCAAAATTAGTGATATAAAGCACAATTACAGTTGTGCTTGAAAATTAGTGAACCCATAGAGATTTACCATTGAAGACAATGATAAAGTTGTCTCACCGTACTGGCCATAACATAAATGATATTGCACGAATCATTTAACCAATGACTGTATTATACTATTGAGGTTTCCCACTACATTTACCAGCCTGGCCAATTGATTTATATCAATGGTATAATACAGTCATTGGTTCAATGATTCGTGCAATATCATTTATGTTATGGCCAGTACGGTGAGACAACTTTATCATTGTCTTCAATGGTAAATCTCTATGGGTTCAATAATTTTCAAGCACAACTGTAACTCAGCAAAGCCTGTAACAATGATACGATCACACCAAATTTGCAAAAATGATTTTACCAAAATTATGTTACTAACTCAACGTGGTATTGCAGACATTTTCTCAGGCCTTTAGCCAGAATTGTTAGCTGTTCTTGGTTTATCACAGCCCATCAGACTGGATGAAGTGATACATACTTTTTGCAGAGACAATGAATAATGACTTTTGTCTTAGAGATTACTTAAAAGGAAAAATAGGTAACTCTGAGCATTTTTTGATGGAAATTCCATGCTGAGAATAGGGTGTGATAAATAAAAACAATAAAACTCCAATATCTCAAAAAATTCCCAACAGATTTTTTTGTTTGATACATCAAAATGTTCATCTGACCGTCCTCGACTTCACTGCGCTAACCGTTTTCTTGGTTAATTTTTTTAACCCCAAAGTTTGTTCAGGCACGCTGTGTGGCGTAAATAGGTTTTCTCGGGTGGTGGCTGCGGGGAGGTAGTAACACAGTTTTCTGGATTGGGGGCCTGAGGAGGGAGGGGGCACTTGTCTTCATTAATGGTATTTTAACTAAGTTAACATTTTTCATAATTCATGGGGGGCCAATCACCTGGGGGGGAGTCTTAAAGGTTCAATATGGGGGAGTGGGTACATGCCCGCATGGGCCCCTTTAGGAACTTCCCTATTTAAAAAGAGTGTGGAGTTCATAATATAAGACAGCAGAATTGCTCAGCTGTTTCAAAACAAAATCGTAGTTAGAAAAAAGGTGAAGATTTGTGTAGTTGTACTGAAAGTAGAGCTATCAGAGGGCAATGACTTCCATTTGAGATCAATTGTGACTGGCATACCTTTTCTTTTTTTAGTCAATTTATATAGGCCTACTGCATGATGGCAAACAATGCCTAACATCCAATATATATTTAGAATGTTGTTAAATGAAGAAGTTCCAGTAAAACAAGAAAATCTCAGTGAACTTGTTGTTGCAAATGTAAATAGTTTTTTTTAAGTTCCAAGTGCTATAAAATTGGATATATCTCAAAGACCTTTTTTCCACTTTTAAGAAAGTTGTTGGGCCGAAACATTGGTATTATTGCTACATACACTGGAAGAGCCAAGAATCGTTTTTGATTATAATGTTTTAATCTTAGAATATCTTTGAATATCTTCGAATTGAGTTACACGGATTTAAAATATCCCTTTTTTTTTGTAGACAAGTGTAACTGTTTCATGATCACTGGGACTTTGATGGATCATAGGATCATGCACTATCACTGGGCCTATCGAACTGGAAACCCTCTTTGGAAATTTCAGATCATTTCCCATTATTCTATGAAAAATATGTGTATGATGATATTTAATTACAAAAAGAAAGTAAAAAAAAATATCAAAAGTGAAATCCATTGCTTCTTTGGGTCCTTCAGTCATGAGTCCTTCAGTCTTGACCTAATTACTGCTCTCTCCCCCACCTCCTACGCCTATGCCCCAACTAACTGAAGAACCGGTCTTCTCATTATGTATGTATACATTTGTCAACTATTTGACAATATGGCAACCAAACAAATGGATAAACTTTGGACATCCCGGGTTCCCCACCTCCCTATTTCAAATAATTATTCTTATGATATAAAACGACAATGTGTCAGATCCCAATCGAAGTAGATTTTACTCTTCATTTTTTTACCTTCAGCGAACGAAGTTCGAAGAAGGTATTGTAATCACTTGGGTAAAAATGTTGACCGTCCGCCGGGCGGGCGGTCGGGCGGTCGGGCGGCGGGCGGATAGATCGTTTCCGGCCCAGCACTCGGCTTCTATTGAATGTATGTGGATGAAATTTAGTACACATCTAGCCTGTAGGGTCTAGTTGTGCCTTTTGATGGTCTAATGAATATATCTTAAATACTTTTTGAAATAATTAACAAAATATAAAAATTATTTTTTTTCGTTTCCCTGCCAAATAATTTTTATATTTTTGCGTGTGCATGGATGAAATTAGGTACACATGTGGCCTATATGGTCTAGTTATGCCTTTTGATGGTCTCATTGACAGATATTCTAAAGTTTCTGAAAAAATGGGGAAAATATTTATAAAAACTTTTTTTTTTTTTTTGGGCTAAGACTCGGTCACTATTGCATGTACATGGATAAAGTACACATATGGTCAATATGGTCTAGTTGTGCCTTTTGAAAGGTCTGACGGAAAATATTATACTTTTTGAAATATTGAAAAAAAAAAAATTCATTTTTTGTTTCTGGCCCAACATCCGGTCACTATTCCATATACATGGAGGAAGTTTGGTACACATATGGCTTATGGCCTAGTTCAAAAATAATGAAGCCAAAGTGTGACATGACCATCAAAATTTTAGAATGTTTATAAGTATCAAATGACCACATAATATTGTAACAAACAAGTCTAAGTTCTAGAAACTGTATTTACCATTTTGCTGTGGTTTGTGGAAATGACTGATAAAAGCTGAATATTACCAAATTTTATTTATTTTTATTTCCATGGCAGTAAAAGAAAAGTAGATTAAATGGTAACTTATCATCAAATTAAATCTAATTTTTTTGTTGGATGACAAAACTCATATACTCTTAAGCCTCCATGGCTGTTTTCATCCAAATTCACGAAATATTTTATGAGGAAAACAGTATTTTTCGAAATTTTGTCGCAATATAAAAAAAAAAACGTTCAAATTTTCTCCCCAGATGTACATATTTTCCTCTAAAACGATTTCACCTGTCCTGTGTTATGCACCCAAATGTGGGCTTCGAGTTGGTACCAAATAAGTGCCACCAAAATGAATACGGACAGAGCAAATTATGATAGAAGCGTGTTTTTTAGCCTATTTTTCCACTAAAAAAGCCAATTTTGGGTACTTGTGTGACACAGAAGTCAAAAAAGTGTTCTGGTTTTGACCCAAATCCATTTTAAATGTATTATCAGTAATAACTGGATGAAGCGAAAGAGTAATTACAAAATTAAAGTGGAATTTGTACTGGTTATTGCCTATTTCGACAATTTGGCCCAAAATTTTGAGGAAAGCTTCACAAAGAGCATAATTTTTATAATTAAACATTGAGACATACTCCAACTACTGAAATATTGTGTTGATTATCACTTCAAGTAATACCAGAATGATTGCTTTACTCCTCACAAGAAAACCATGAAAATATGATCAATATTTTCCATAGCGTTACGCTTGCGACAAAGCCCCATTTGTATTTTACCACCAGAAACCAGCTGCGGACATGGATTACTTGATTGTTTCTCAATACTACACAGATTTTGCAATATTACAATCCAAACAAGATTTAAAACGGAGCTTTTATTCCTCTGTGGCACTAGAAAGTGTTCTGGGCGTTACGCTTGCGACGGATTCACCTACCCTGCTATTCATTGGAATTTTTTAGTGAACTAAATTTTCCACAACCACAAGAAGCTCCAAAATGGGTAAGCAGATATAAGACTAGGTCTCAAGGGCCAAACGATTCAACTGACATATGTCAAAGGGGCACTAGAGCATCCTAGATCAGTAAGTGTCAAATTTTACTTAATTTTTGGAAGTCAACCTTTGAATCCAAATAGCTCAATAATGTCAACACAGGCAAATATAAATACTTGATTTGATGGATTTATGAAGCCTTAGGATTTAGAGATTCCAGAAAGTGTTGGGAAATTGCCTTAGAATATGTCCAAATTTGTAAAACTGAAAGAATTCAAGTGGTAAAAAATGTTATGTCACGTTTTTTTGGTGAAAAAATGCCTGTTTTTCAATGTAATTCAACTCTATCTCAATAACTATGAGACAGAATGTCATGAAATTTTCAGGAAAGTTGCACAAGAATGTACTTAAAGCAATGATGTACCATTAAGTTGTCACATACAGCCATTTTCATATTTTGAGACCCCTACAGAAAATAAGCTGCGTGGCTTCATTATTTTTGAACTAGGCCTTATATGGTCTAGCTGTGCCTTTTCATGGTCTGACCCCAGATACAATAAATGGATGTTGGACTCCGAGTATTTTACTATAAGTGACGTCATCAATGTTGATTTAGGTCAGCGCCCCCACCGGTCATGGCACGGCAATTGTTGTGACGTCACGTCTATATATCAGAGCGAGTCTCTATCTGTTCATGACGCCACCTGCAATAGCTGTTGCTATGACGTCACCTATTCAAGTCAGTGTTCACCATGACCGGTGACGTCGCATGATAAAACAACATAACGTCACATAGGCCTGAGTACGACGTCAAGTCTATGGTCTGACAGATGGTTATTCTATAGTTTTTGTAATATTGAGAAAAAATATTACAAATTTTTTTTTTTATAGCGCAGCCAAAACTTGCCCACTATTGCATATACAGTAATGCAATCTTCTAAACAAATCACCTATGCAATGTAGCAGTGCTTTTTGAGGTGTATAACACTTTATGAATCATTGGAAAAACTTCAGAAAATTATAACAGCGTTATATTTTTTTGGTTTTCAACCGACACCTCATAACCTATACTTTGTACATGCATGAAACTATACCATAATATGCGTAAATTAGTCTAATAAGGTCTTTCCCTGATTTTACAAATCCGGCAAGCAGATGGGAAGATGGCAGGGCAGCGGGCAAATAGAGATAATTGAAGGCAACTACTCGACCGCTATTGCATACCTATAAGCAATTTCGTAAATGCACCAATTTTATGATATTACTGTAATCTTCTAAAGGTGTTATTCGCTGAAGGTTTGCTGCTGCGCAGCCTATGTTTTTAATTCGCTATATGTAGTACACATAAACAGCTAGAAAATGAGCAACAGCTAATTGTTAAATCAGTGGCGGATACAGGGGGGCCTAGGCCCTAGGGGGCCCGGGCCACCCCCCCCCCCCCCCCCGACCACCAAGATTAATAGTAGCATTTTGAAAAAAAATTGAAATAACGAAGGCCTCCGAATGCTGAAACACGTCCAGGGCCCCCCTAGACTATCGTGTCTGGATCCACCACTGCTTAAACAATTTTATAACAAATATATAAATAGGTATGAGTCAGAGTGAGTAGACAGTTCTTGAATCTTGAGTAGAAATTACTAGAAAAGGTATTAGATGACACCCTGTGACGTCAATTAAGTAATTATGCAAGAGCCGCTTTTAAAATATTCGAATGAAGGTTTAGGCCTATGGCTACTCTTCTTGTTTTTCCATTGATTACACGAAAAAAAAAAAAAGAAATACAGCAACAAAAACAGAATTACTACTATCAAAGTTCTCATGATCCAGACCATTTCAAGGTCTCCTACTTGTGAAAGTTCTTCATAGGGCTCAGTTTCTGATTTGGCAAACTCGTTTTGGAATACTGAAAATTAAACATCCTGATATATTGAACAGAAGATAATTTCCTGGGACCAGGGATTATTTTTTGGTGATATTAATCAGCCTTTTTGGCATGTTGATGTCATAAAAATAAGGAGTCAACCATTAGTTTTTTGGAGGGTGGGGTGTTCTTAGGCGGGAAATTATTTCGAGTGTGCGACATCTCCAAATATTCATTCCTAATCGAGTGTATAAATTAAACGGGATATGTTCTGCATTGGGTCAATGTTAAACATCCTCAATCAAACTGCTTGTGGTAGCAAGAATTCTCACCCGATGATAAAAACAAAGCTGGGTGATAAAGGTAATATTTGAGGCATGTGCATGGATTACAAATGGCTGCCAATTTCCTTTTGCCCTGCACACAACTGCAAATGGGTCAAAATCTTAAATAAGTATACATACCTACATGTGCACACCAGCCGGGTCCAGTCCCCATTGAAATTGCCTTTGCCTAAGGCAACACTTGCTCATCATTTAGGCCTTTAAATGTTAATATGATGCTCTTGTATTCCACCCTAAACTGGTAGCCAATGAAGTTATTTGATTTACTGAAAATCAACAAATCAATTGCTCCATCAACGATAAAGAAACAATGATCTGGCGAGAAAAGGTTGACAGTGGTACAGTAAGCAGTGTTGCAGTCGAGGCCAAGACATCTGAGACCGAGACCGAGGCATGAGCATCCGAGAGCTAGACCGAGGCCAGCAGAACATAAATTATGGTTGATTGCCGAACTATTTTAGCCTAGTACATCATCGACATTTAGCCGTCATATTGCCTAAAATGCGCTATAAAAGTGCAATTAAAGATTCACTCAGTGACTCAAGTAAACACTGAGCTGAAGACAATAAGGGGGCAATCATTACATTTTTTAATGACATGGGCCGTGGAATTTGTCTCACCGGTAATAAATTAAGTTTTTTATGGAACGGCGACAGATTTAATTTGTTTTGAGTGTCTGACAACTTCAATTATTTACTTCAAAATCAAATATTGTCGATTGAGATGTTACATGCAACAGAAATTTATTTCAAGATAGCTGGGTAAGAATAATTATACTAAACCTTTTCGGCATGACTGGAACAACAAATTGCATACTTTTTCTAAAATTACGAGACAGCTTGTCTGTTTTATTAGGGATTTTCTTATAAATGTTTTTATAAGATATTTGGAATTATATTTTGAGGTATGTAGACTGTAGAGTAGCGCGGGGCATGCAGCCCCCCTTAACTTCGAGGAGCGATTTGACCAACTTTTTGTGGTCGATTATTTGAATGCTTATGTTGTCAGGAAGGGATCACTTAATTCTACTTACAACTAGTGAAACGAATGTCTACCAATTTTAATAAAGGAGTTACGGCCCTTTTTGTAAAAAAATTAAAATGGCCTTCTTACCCCACCCATCGGGCAAGAAGCCCCCCTATTATAATCCTATGGAAAGTTTTTTTGCGAGCGCATTCAGCTTGAAAGTTATTTCTTGGGGTTCTTCTATTATTTTTATGGCATTCTATTCACTTTTTCTGAATTTCAGAATTTTTCTGTTCATATATTTATTTTTTAATATTTTTTGCCCTTTTTCAATTTCGGTCAAAATTTTTTCTATTTCGATTAGCTATGCTATCAAGATTTAAGGTAAAGTACACATTATTAAATGCTTCCTAAAGCAGCTTCGAGGCCTCAGTGAAGGGGGCCCCATGCCCCATACCATGTGGGGCCTCTCGCCCCAAACGCACATATTTTAATTTGACCCCTATATTTTGAGCTAAAATGCAAAAAACATGATCCAAATCATATTTATGTGATGGTCATAAAGTCAAGCAATGCAGATATCCATTATACTTTTAAAAATTTCCAAAGCTATTTCTGACAACCACTTTCAAAGAATTAATCAAAGTTACAAAAACCATGCACCTTTTTTTGTTTCTTTAATTACGACTATGCTTTGGTGCTAAATGCCTTGAAAATTTGTGACGTCACCTAAAAAGCCTCTAGCTTCAATCCTATCAATAAGAAAAAGCACCAAAAATGTAAGTTTAGAAATAACCCTGGGGGGGCTTCTCACCTAACCCGGGCTTCTTGCCCCGACCCACTCTATGCATGTTGGACGATTCAGTTAAACATTTTTTCCATTCCATTTTGTCGAGTTACGTTACATGTCAGACACTCTGGCATGTGAAGTAAACAATCAGGTACTTAGGCGTCTTGCATTTTAAAAATTTATACAAAAACTTTAAGACTTCCATCATCATGGTCAAAATTTACATGAAACAATGTTCAATGTCAAAGCACCGCAATTAGTGAAGGGAACAAAAAATACTTTCGGAGATTCATAACTTTCATTATACGATACCTATGAGCTATCAGCCAATCAGAAGCCTGCATTTGGCTGGTATATATCCTATATTATCATCACCTCAGCCATGAGATAAGTAGGGTATTGTCATTAGATGACCCATGCAACAACCACCCATAACGCCCTCATTTGCAGGGCCGACAATGATTTACAGGGCCGACAATGATTTTGAGGGCCGACAATGGTATTGTCAGCCCTGTGATGACGTCATGACTCATGCTGCCTGGCAACCATCAGCATCTGAATCTATAAATAGATCGTGACGTCATGATTTTCAAGGCCACAAGTGGTAGCGTCACAAGTTTTGTTGAAATCTTACTGAATCAGTGTTGGTTATTTCTTTTATTCTCAGTCCCTTTTGATCTGATTACACTGAAATTCGCACAGGATCTTGAATACAGTATAATGCACAAGAACAGATAAGGACATCAGAGTGCATACATTTATTGGGATTTTAAAGCACTGTAATTGGGAAGGTCTGAAAAGTTTTATGGCAGGTGAATTGTTTGAGTAAGAGGTAATGATAATAGTAATATCATGACCTGCGTCGGGCATTATGGGTGGTTGACAGCCCTCGGGCTTGCTTGTCAGCCCTACGATTGTCAGCCCTCGTTCCTCGGGCTGACAAGAAATCGTAGGGCTGACAAGCAAGCCCTTGGGCTGTCAACCACCCATAACGCCCTCCGCAGGTCATGTTATTGTTATATTCTTTGTTGTTCACTAACACACCCATGGGAGTATATAGGATATATAAGCCTCATTGTTTAACAAATCTCATAACACAAACAGCAAAACTACACCAAACAGTGAATTGCCAACAAATATAAAACAGAAATAAACAAAAGTACTACAAGACCTAAAGCAAATCCTTTGATTCCAGCCCAATCTAGATTTTTAATGCAAATACCATGACTAAGGGTAAGGGTTCAACCATATTATATATCATGGAGGGGGAGAGGGCTTACACTTTTAAGAATAAAAATGTCTTGTCATTTTTTGGTAAAATAAATAAATATACTTTTGAGCAGTCTTAAAATAAATAATTACAGGTGGTGGGGGTATTTCATTATGTGGCTTTGTTTCATAAAAACACACTCGAAATAAATAAGTCTAATTACTGCTGCTGTTACCATGAAATAAAAACTCCAAGCCCCCCCCCCCCTCGCCTTAATATCTGATGGTCACCCCTAACAATCCAAATGCGTACATTCTCCTAATTTTTAAACTATTTTTTTTCCGCATTTTTTTCTTTTGCCTATTTCCCCCGCATATTTCTTCTTTCAATTCCCTCCAAAATATTTTCTCCTATAATGTATATATATTTTTTTTTTCTCCCAAAATTTCTTTTTTCAAAAATTTTTTTCCACAAACATTTTTTCCCTGCATTTTTTGCCCTCATCTTTTTTCAAATTTTTCTTTTCACTTTTTTTATCAATTTTTTTCACAAATATTTGTTCCATATTCGACCGGTTTTAGTTTCTGCTTTCTAAATTTTTCACTCCCTATATTTTTTTTAATAATTTTGCTACTTATTAGCTTACTAGATTTACCCATGATTTGGGGCAGGACTATAATGGGGAATAATTAACCCCCCCCCCCCCTCTACCTGCATGGGCATCTGGCCCCGTGTTGCATGCTGACCATTTGAAATAGCATTTGAGTAATACTTGTAATATAAGTAAAGATTGGTGGTAGAGGAATTGAAGTTACAAATGCACTGCCATATGTATTGGTGTAAGGTACAGTGAAGTGTACTTACACGTGAGCTTGTAATTGAGGGCATGGCTCGTAAGGAAAGGAAAAGATCTGTTGAAAGGAAATGTGGATTGATGGAAATGTATAGAATTAGGCAAATAGGTGAAAGTGTAGGAATTGAGACATAGACAGATAGAATGGGCTTGAGAAAGGTGAGAGTGAAGTGTGTGGATGTTTTTGGCGGGAAGGCTGACGGTGGCGCCAGTCCTAAACGTGAGCAATAGCGGAACTACGATGGAGATGCATGCGCCCCTGGTGGGGAAAAACAGTAGAGGCAGAAAACGTAAATAAGGTAGCTGTTTCACTGTTATTTGCTGTTATCAGAAGGACAGGATAGATCAATAAGGATAGGTGGACAGTTTAGGTGAGTGGCATTGCTCGGGGAGGAGTTTTTAGCTGTTGCAGGTGTGAGCATGTCACCCATGAGTTTTGCATCTTATACCCGGCAGGGATTATATTATCTGAGCATATATATTAAAGTGGGTAATTGGGAGACTTATATGCCTATGCCAAGTATTTAAATCACAAATGCTTTTATAGTCAGATTAAAAAATATACAGGAAATCTCTTTAGCCTTTTAAGTATTCGACTGAAAATTTACAATACCTTTCACACGCATTGACCTTGTATATCCAAGAAAATTCTCAGAATAAGTAAGAATTTCATATCAAATATATGTCAACCATGTTGCCTTTTGAATTTTTTTTCTTCAACTGATAATTGCATTATATCACATGAATCCCTCTTGGCAAATTGTTTGTAGCTGTTTTCTACTTCTCTCAAGTCCTTCTTGTTTTATTTTCTTTTTTAAATCTCTTTGTTTATGTTTTATGTTGTTTTGTTTAAGGTATAAGTTAGTTATATCCCTTGTTTTCGTGAATATGTGATATACACCTCGGCTTACGCCTCGGTATATATCACATATTCCCTCAAACGTGGGATATAACTAGCACTTACGTTCACAAAAAATGGCGCCGCCTTATAACAAATCACTCAGCCTTGAATAGAAAAACTGTCTTTAAGGCTGATATATATATTATATAGGATAATTCAAGGAGGTCGCTTAGATAAGGTAAAGTGACTGAAAATTATAATAAACTGACAGGAAAGTTTTGTTTGACTGTTAAAGTAAATTGCACTTTATTTATGTGGCTGGCCTCGGACATGCCTCGGACAAATATTGGAGGCCAGCGGGTCTGAGACAAAGGCCAAGGCCAAGGATTGAACCCGCTTCGAGGACTCCAACACTGCAGTTAAGGTAGAGAGAACCAAGAGAAATTTACTCAACAATACTAGAAAAGTACTACAGTACTGCCTGCAGGTAAATAAGTGATTTGGTGAATCAGTCAAGTTCAGTTCAACTGTAAAATGTATGGTGGTCGAATGTTTGAAGTGTGTGTCCCCAACTGTAGAATAATCTTCCTGTGGAGATGAGAATGATCACTTCTCAAGAGCAGTTAAAAAAATCACTCAAGACATTTTTATTTAAAAGTGCATTTGATTGAATTTTAATATAGTTTTCTAGATGTAATCTTTAATATTATGTATTTTTTTTAAAGTTTTTATGTCCCGATTTTTTTAATCATATTCCAAGTTCTTTAATTTTGCTTCGTGAAGAGCATTAGAATAGCCTAGAATCGCATGAGATAATGAACTATGACATGTAATGTAATAATAATAATAATAATAATATATTTGTATGGGTGGAGATTATAATAATTCACTGATTAAAATATATTTCGGCATTTATAATCAAATATATTTATTCAGGAAAAAAAGGTTTCTGTTTACAAACTGGTCCTGTCTAAAAATACAACTAAAAATATTTATATAATTATATATAGAGAGAATTTATAGAACAACTGAACCCAATGAGGAACCCAAAAAAAAGATTTTCCTGAATCATATCAAATAGACTTGGTCAGCTTGATGCCAGTTGATAATGAATGATAAACCCATTTGGTAAAAACAAGTTATAACGTGGTTGTTGAAAAAACTTTCACAAATGACCTTCGCACAGCTGTATCGAAAGAATTTCTCGAAACAGAAA
Source organism: Platynereis dumerilii (assembly GCA_026936325.1). Classification (NCBI taxonomy): domain Eukaryota; kingdom Metazoa; phylum Annelida; class Polychaeta; order Phyllodocida; family Nereididae; genus Platynereis; species Platynereis dumerilii. The sequence continues at coordinate 39,430,665 of JAPTHN010000008.1, forward strand.
GCCTTGATCAATACCATTTGTCCGAAATAGCTTTGGAAATTTAGTGCCATATGCTTAATTTGTGAATTGCTGAACTTAATCATCACAATCTAGTACACTCACCAGCAAAAGAAATGCAACACTTGATTTTGGCTTATAATTTTTCAAAGAAATTTTTTAAGACAAAACAAATTGTATGGTATTGATCCCTATATCAGCTAATGTCTTTGTGCCAAAAATCATTCAGCTGTGACCATTTCCTGTCATCCTTTAGACTTGTTTATCACATTTCAGTTTTTGTAATAAAATGTGACTTTACCAACAAGTTAGACCAAAAATAAAGAACCCATTTGAAATAATACCCAAACAGACGATAAATGGTGCTATATGTTGGAACAGAATGCCAAAAGCCATAAAAGACTGTGATAAACTTGGGTGCTTAAAAACTGCTCTTCGTAATTATAAATATGCATGCAGATGTGGATCATGTATTAGATGTTTCTTTTATGCCTCTCAATAATTTTCAAGTTTTAACATTTACATGCTTTTAAACAATTTTTAATGTTTTTAAATATCTTATTCTTGTACATACTGTATATATTACTTGTCGGTAAAAAGCAGTTCTCAGCTTGTGTTTCTTGTTTGTAATTGCAATTCCGACTTTAAATAAAGTTTTCTTTATCTTTATCTTTTTATCTTTTATAAAAGCTGGAAAATTAGCACAGCAATTCTATTTTTGAATTTTACAGGAAAACTTGAACAATTGGAGTTTTGCACATTCTAAAATGTAGCAAACAAAATCTCCATAGTTTGGGCCCTTAGAATTGAGCTTTTTTAATAACATTTTCAGGCGATTTCACTATGTTGTCTAAGAATTGCTTCAATTTTTTTCAGAGCAAAATTCTGTTTAACCCAATTTTTTGCGATGGCATGGGCAATATTCTTAAAATCACATTAACATGACTTGAACGAAATTTTAAGATAACAATATGGATCAAAGTAAAGGGCGAGATGTTCCAGATTATTGAGCCCCTTTCACCCATGAAGCGTCAATGGTGCTCCAAGCATCTTATTAAGCAGTTTAATGGCTTCTTATGTAATCTGAATAACTAGTGTACTAAATAAAGTATAAGAAAAAGGTGCCTTTGGCAGATGGACAAGAACGGATAGAGCTCAACGGAGTGGGGATCCCAGAAACAAAAAAAAAATGTACAAAAATTTTTAAAAAGTGAGCAGACAAAACAAAACGGTTTTGAAACGGAATGTGCTTGTCAAAAAAATATTATTGGATTATCTTGAGGAAATCTTGCCCAACTGCTCAAAGTCAAAGTCAAAGTCAAAATCACCTTTATTTAATCAGGGTAGCCCAATTCAGTTAAAAACTGTTTTACAATGGAGTCCTGAGCTATAACTGGTGTAAATGAATTAAAATATGGGAACACAAGATTAAAATAATATGAAATATGAATCGTATAAATTATGTAAATAAGGGTAAATGTATAAACATTACGTAGAGATAAAAACAATAAAGATATTAAGATCTGTTGGATAAAAAAAACTTCAAAATATTATCTGGGAGACCTTCTGCACCTGTTAAGAACTTATACTTGAATAGATAGACTAGTAATTTTACTTATTCAAAGAATAAGTTCAGGGCATTTTAATAGCAAAAATATTCCACACAAGCATCGAACCTCGCTAAAAATTTTAGTTCAATCACGCAATGGTGTGGCCATACCACAGCACCGTTAGTCGCTCCTGCTGCCCACAGTGCCATGGGTAGCCACACAATGCACTGAATGGTAGTTGGTACCATATCACAATAATTAGAATCTAATAATTAGAAAGTAGGCCAGTAGGCCTACTTGAAGCAGTAATAAAACGAGCCGTGCATTTTATATGCTAAGGGAGTTTAGTTTAATTTACCAAGAATACTCAAGAATGCCAGATGTTCGAAATAAATAATTACATCAGCCATTTTCCATGAAATAACAATTTCATGTCAGAAAACTCCAACCCCTCCCCCCAATTATCTAATGGCGCTCCCTTAAAACCAGTTACAATGTGTCAGGAGGAGTTAGCTCCACGCACAAGTGAGGGCGTTTCCATGAAGGGAAAAAAAACTCTTATGGGAGAATTGCCCTGAAACTGGAAGAACTTCCAAGAAATCAGTAAGCTGAAAGAAGATTCTACGACAAACCTATTTTCAGGACTTCTAAAAATACAAATGAGTTGACTTGGAAATACCAAGATTAGGGGCGAAGTTTTCCTTGGGCAGATTTCACAAAAATGTGCTCACAGAGTATCTTAAACTGTCCCACCTTTTTTATTATCTAACTGTTGCTTCCTGAAGCACATGAACCCATCATTAAGTAAATCAGTGAGCTAAAGAATAAATATCAATAAAAGAATCCACCAATATGCCGCTTTTTGCTCTTAAAAAATATTTTTCTTTATGTCTCATAAGGACAATAATGGATGGTAAAACTTACTGGTCGCTGACATGTCAACTTTGGCACTCTGTAGAATCAACAGAAAACTATTTAGCAAAACATAATGATATGTGATTGATAAAACACTCTTAAAATGCTTGTTTGCACCATTTGCAATTACCTTCATAACTACAAACAATTTTAAGAAGGAAAAATAAGAGAGACTGCTAATGTAACTCCATTCCGTCTACCTGGCATCTGTCTCTGATGTTACATTAGCAACTTTTACATCGGAATTTCTCTGTGTTCTTGCTATCTAGGCAAATCTAAAATATGAAATTCTGAAATTATATTGAAAATGTGTATTACCTATATAGATCACCGACAATATAAACAGCTTGGAGTGGTAGCTGTTTTTTTTTATTGCTAATGTAACTGCTCATGTAACTGCAAGATCAGCATTGTTGCCATTGTGCTAATGTAACTTGTGGACCAAGTTGTCGTAAGTCATTTTGCAGAATTTCGTGAAATCTGCCCTTGGCGCGAACTTTATTTCACAGTGGCAGCAGCAGAAATTATTTATTTCAAGTGCACAAAGTCCGTAGACATTAATTTCTAAATCAAGCAACGCATAGAGAAATACCAATGGGACTTGACTTATTCCAAGACGGCCAATTAAGAATTTATTTATTTCACCAAAACTGGACCAGATATTATTTATCTTAGACACCAAGCTCCCCCCCCCCTCGATGTTAAGTGGTTAACTAGTGATGTCAGATTTGGTTTACCACGCAAGATGTCTAGCATAATCAATACGGTCAATAAACGAACACTTTTTTGTTTATATATTCTTATAAGCGAAAAAGAAAACAGGAAAAAAGGTCTTTCCAAGATTTTTGAGATCCAGGGTCTCATCGATTCTCATGAGGAAAACGCTATGAAAAGCATCAGATACTGATTTATTTTTGAAGTTGTGAAAATTAAACATCCTGTTGCTTACGAACAAGAGATAATTTCATGGTATCAGGGAATTTTTGTGACATCAGCCTTTTTGGCATGTTATTTGTGCAAAAAATCTACAAACAGTACACAAAATGTTTTTTTCTCAAATCCAATTTAGACCAGAAGCATGTTTGTTTAAAAAAGTGATTAATTGCCAGTTTTCCTATCAGTGGCAGATCCAGGGGGGGGCCTAGGGGCTCGGGTCCCCTCCCCCTCCCTAGACCATGCAGTGAGATAAATAATAGCATTTTGAAATATGTCGCGACGCGGGCCTGCGAATTCCGAAAAACGTCCCAGGCCCCACCAGACCACGCTGTCTGGATCGGCAACTGCCTATTAGCCCTGCTTGGTTGAATTCCAGGTGATTTAGTGTCACCAAATGAACAATCCCCCCTCGCAACTTGACACCTGGGTTTTTGCAATTGTCTATTGGCTAATCTGGCCATGACATAATTGCAAGGCTGTGATGAAGTTGCCTACAAGGAATGCTATTGGCCAGTTTCAACTGTGTCATCATATGGCTAGCACCGAATTAGCATCAGTTCCAATTAAGGTGACTCAACCGTGGTAGTTTGATCATACAGATTTTTCTAAAATTTTGCGCAGGTAGTCTATGGGACCCATACATTCCAAAAATGAAAAATAAAAAAATTTCACCGACTCGTTTGGTTGCCATGGTAACAGCATGTTTGGCCTGATGACTGCTTAAAAGTTATAAATTGAGTTTTTGGTTATGTACCACAGAATAGAGCATTACATGCATTTGTCACACAAAAATGTCAGAAATGTATTCCCATGGATGTAAACCAATACATCTGCCACAAATTTGAAGAAAAAGGTTAAAATACTTTTTTCTGTAAGAGCTCAAAGGGCACATACACACTTATTAATTGCAGATTTTGCATGCATCAATTTTGGCAGTAATCAAATTTTAGGAAAACGATCATACAGATTTTTTTTTAAATTTGCATATATCATAAACAGGTTATTGTCAAACAAATGTCCAAAAATAAAAAAAATTCACCGAGTCGTTTTTTAACTGCAGTACCATGACTATGCCAATGTCAATGTAAAGAAATAAAGACAATTTTAGACACAGTTGACTGAAATTAGTTGAGAAAATTCTTTTGATAAAGACGAGAAGCTGAAACTTTGAATTAGCATAGAGTATAGGTGTTACTGCATTCAATAAAAAAATAATTATGCTTCTAGCTGCATTAGATCTCATTTAAATAGCAAATTACTGGCTGCCATGCTGTTAAAAAAAGAGAGCAGAAAATGGTAACGTCACAACTTTTTTAGGGCCTGCAGCAGTTGTGACGCTATGTTGCTAGGCAACCAGGCTGCTCAGAAGTGTGTGCAGTGTACCACGGTTGAGTCACCTTAAATGGAGTCTCCAGCTATGACATCATATGTACACACTATGAAAGATGATTTCTTCAGAGCAATTGTGAGAGCAGTAAGTGTTCATAACACTGGTCAACGATAATTTTGCTACCTGAGGAAAAATACCTCTATGAACCTAATTTGAGCATGCTGATTCCAAATCTGAAACCAGAATTGCTCCAGAATGTCTAGATTTTGAGTAATGCCCAATTGCCCATGTCAATATTTCACTGTAAAATTTGAAATTTTGAGTCATCTCAAATGATTGAGTGAGATGGTTGCACAATTTGTTTGAGCTAACATAGCTTGATATTTAGAGTTATGATAATATTTTCAATGTTATAGCTTCAAACAACAAGCTCAAAGGAATTGTGCAACCGTCTCACTCAATCATTTAAGCTAACTCAAAATTCAGATTTTACAGTGTTGGCAAACAAGCAGACGTCGTGAGAGCAATTCGCATGTAAAAGAAATATGTTCTAAGCTATTAAAATTTAGATTTAGAAATTATCTGAGATTTGCAGAGTTGATTTTAATATCCTGAATCAAAATATGACCTAATTGTTTACTTATCACTATTTCAAGAAATGAAAATTTTGTAAAAGGTGCTCAGCCAGTAATTAAAGCTAATTTGAGAGCTGCTAAGGGCCTACTTTGCCCAAAAGAATGTATTGATAATTTTATATTAACAAATTTGATGAAAAAGATATTCGGAAAATTTATGCTTTTTCCCAATCTGATTTTGAATGTCCATTTTTAAATGCTCAGGAGAATGTATATACCCAAAGTTATGTCAAATCACACTACGCCTCCAATAGCTCGGACTCTGAAGGGACTGCTTTTTTATAGTTAAAGAAGGAGTTATGTAAACCACATAAATTGTTGCAAATTTGATGATTTAATATTCCACGATTTGAATACTTCTTGACAGAAATTGTTGGTTTGAGCAAAACAGTACGGAAAACAATTAAAACCAAGTCAAACTTCAGGCTCTGGTGTACACAGTGGCTGAGGCTGGCTCTGTGGGCAGTGTAGTTACATTAGAGAGTGGTATTTTGAATTATTTCTGCATTACCTGACCCTTCCAATCAGAACATTTTAATACTGGCAGTATCTATAATCAGTTGCAACTTCGAAACAAACTCTCACCAAATAATAACAATACAAGTAAATCGTGAACAAAATTGTCAAAAATCAACTTTTGTGTTTCTTTTTCTACTGAGTGAATATGTATACATTTAAACAAGAAATTCTTTAAAAAAAGAATTGTAGGGACCTGAGGTTTCTTCAAACACATATTTTATTTTCCAAATGTTCAAATAATGTTTTATGTATGTGTAGTTGCATCTATACCTCCAATGTACCACTGTGAATGTGTGATATGACAAACCTAATACATGTTACATCATGATTAGGCATGCCTAATTACAGGTGTTATTAACATAGACAGCAAACCAAGCAATGAGAAGCCCTTTTAAATACTTTGTCATGAACATGAAATTTCTATTTCCATTACAACAAACTAATTGTGGCTTGCATAATATTTGGATTATGACACTTTTAGACTGGCCTGTTTCTGAGAAGTTGAATATCTAATGTTCTCATACAGTGTTTTCTTTTATCACTTGTCTTATGTTGTCTCAAATGTTTATACACTTAGGCTATATAATTTTTGAAGGAAATCTCTATGGGATAATATTATGCTCCAGGTGTGCTTTGGATATGGTCCCCAATGTATTATGCTCCAGGTGTGCTTTGGATATGGTCCCCAATCACTCAACCATGACAGCTCCCAAGGTCATGCAGTGAAGGAGCTACTGAGCATAAAGAGGGGCAAATATATACTTGATTTGTAAATTGTAGTCACAGTTACCTTTGCTGTAGCATGAGTATCCTCCTAATATTGGAGGTAAATTTGGAGGGTACTCCTGCTATAGGGAAAGTATATCTGCAAGGCCAACTTCCTAGTGGCCCCCTCCAGAAACTCAAGAAGCTCCACCAATGCAGTACACATAAATTGATGACAAGTAGCACTTGGCTGATTATTTTTGCCCCTTTAGTTAGGGACCTCCACTGTCAAATCTTTCCTCATTTGGAGCTTATAACACAGATCTGAGATGGTCCCTACAAAAAGTCAGTGTTTTAATTCAGTTGGGAAACGTGACAATTTATTCCTGACACTGGAGTCAAGGGGTCAAATATTTCTGAAATAGTTTCTCACTATCATGTCATTATTTTAAGGGGACTATGGCTGCTAATGACAGGAGTTTCCTGTTTTCCAAAAAACTGAAAAAGAGGTTGACAGATAGGTGGGGTTAATATAAAGTGCAACTTATGAGAATTGTATGCTAATTGGATTGTCATGATTTCCTATTATTCTGTACCTTGTTGTATACCTCTCCTTTTTCATGCCAATCAAATCTTTGCAATTTTCCAGAGTTGAGCATTTCGTTAGCCCTTTTTTTCTTCCTTTTTACATGTCAGAAATTTCTCTCTGGGTGAGGGGGAGACCATTGAATGTCGGGGGCCATGGGGAGGGTTGGTTTGGAGGTTTTTTTAAATAAAAATGTTCTTACTCAGTTTTGGTGAAATAAAATTAATGCTTTTGGGCAGTCTTGAATTAAATACTTTCGGCCGGGGATATTTCATAATAAGGTGTTGGTTGACTTGGAATGAATATTCTGGCACTTTGTGTGCTTGAAATAAATAAATATTGCTGCCGTCACCGTGAAATAAATTTCCCGTCAAGGAAAACTCCAAGCCCTTCCCCTGGAAATTAAATGGTCGCCCCCTAAAGATCCATTCATTTAGAAGATGGACAATTTCAGGATGATATATATATATATTCTTTTATTCACAACGAAATATCAACAAGATACATGTGTGATGACGGTAAAATAACTACAAAGAAAGACAGAAGAAATATATATACAACAGAGAGGGACAGTGACTATAATAAAAAAAAATAAACTACATCTAGAGCGAATGACAAATATCAATTTACACAAAATAATGATAATACTGGAATTAAAAGCACCATAATGATATTTCCACGAACTAAATGGAAACATATATACTGACACATTTAATAAAATATATAATAGAAACATAACCAGTTTATAAATTAAATTTTCATAGAATTCTAGCAGCCATAGTACAAGAATTTTAAAAGAAGTATTGTTAGCAAAGCACCAAATAAATTTAGCACCACAACAGAGGATTAAAAGAATACAGGACATATACATGTACATATATTATAAACAAAAACTATTTACAAGAATACACAAAAAGAACGATGCCATGTCATGCGAGTACCACATGTTTAGTGCCTGTGGCCACCCATGATTTGTGTAGTGGTGATACGAATAATTTGAAATAAGGATCTCTTTCAGACAATGTTATCAGTTTTTAATATTATAGCCAAAAATTTTGAAAGGCCAAAATTTACTTTATAGCTTTTATCAGTCAGAATACGTAAGAACTGTTCATTTTGATTTAATACAAGGAAATTATTTATCTGCTGAGAGGCAATTACAAGAAGGTCAGATCGTAGTGAGCTCCATTTTTTGCAAATCATGAGGCAATGGAATTCATCTTCAACCACATTCATGTCACATCTTTTACATATACGTTCGTCTGCCACAACATATGGTCGTTTGTGTCTACCTAATTCTATGTGAAGGTTATGAGAACTTAATCGGAATCTAGCAATGCTCTGATAGAGACATTTAGGGAGGTTTATATTTAAGTAAGGCTCGAGACGAAAATCTTTCTTAAATAATTTGTATGTTCTAAGCTTTGGGTTTTTACAACTGTCATTTATTTCAGCTAGCATTTTAATTTGTGCTTGATGATATAATTTTGTTACCATTCTATTCACACTGGCACCTTCATTCATATTATATGCTGAGATCTCATGGACTCTTGCCAGCCAACAACGCTGTTTCTTTATCTGTAAATATTTCTGTATTTCATAGCATTCATTAAGCAAGATAGGACAGTTGCCCGATTTTAACCTTTCCAAGTATTTTATAGCAGACACCTGTTGTCTGTAGAGCAGTGGAAACCGCCCAGTGTCAGCAAGCACTGCGACAGTGGAAGTTTGAAGCCTGACACCAAGAAGATTTTTAAGAAACTGTAGCTGGATTTTCTCCAGCACACCAATTTCTTTCACTGAAAACCATACTTCACTGTGATATTCAAGGATAGGCATGACATGTGAATCAAACATCTTTAGATAGATTTTTTAATTTGTAATACAGGAAAGTACGGTTAACAAAGTCGAATGCTTTAGAAAAATCAACAAAAGTAATGAATAGCGGTTTTTTCTTGTGCTTGTAATAAGACATCAATGTATCTATAATGAATACATTGTCACTGGTTCTACACCCTTTACAGAAACCAATTGATATATTGATATACACCAGTAGGCTACATGTACAGTAGGTCGGGGCAAGAAGCCCAGGTTACGTGAGAGGCCCCCCCAGCGTTATGTCCAAACTTACATTTTTGGTGCAGTTTCTTATTGATAGGATTGAAGCTGGAGGCTTTTAAGGTGCTGTCACAAATTTTCAGGGCAAACAGCACTAAACCATAGTAGAAATTAAAGAAACAAAAAAATGTGCATGGTTTTTGTAACTTTGAGTAATTCTTTGAAAAGGGTTGTCAGAAATAACTTTGGAAATATTTAAAAGTATAATGGATATCTGCATTGCTTCACTTTATGTCCATCATATAAATATGATTTGAATCATGTTTTTTGCATTTTAATTCAAAATATAGAGATCAAATGAAAATATACATGTGTGTTTGGGGCGAGAGGCCCCACAATGGTATGGGGCATGATGCCCCCTTCTCTGGGGCCTCGAAGTTGATTCAGGAACCACTTAATAAAGTGTCCTTTACCTTAAATCTTGATAGAATAGCCAATTAAAATAGGAAAAATTTGGCCGAAACTGAAAAAGGGCAAAAAATATTAAAAAAATTAAAAGTATGAACAGAAAAATTCATAAATTCTGAAAAAGTAAATAGTATGTCTTAAAAATGATAGAAGAACCCCAAGAAATAACTTTCGCAAAAAAATTTGTTATAGGATTACTCTATTTCTTATTTGAATGTACAAAGGTCAGTATGTACAGTTGCTCTCGAAAGTAAGTACACCCCATGCTATTTTTCAAACTTTTGTCTCTCAAAGGTACAAATTATGATATATCCACACACCAATAATAAAATAATGTGAAATTAATACACGTGCATACAATTATATCACTAATAAACAAATTCCGTCTCCCACTAAATTAATACAGTTAAGTATGGAAAAAAAGGTCATTGCAAAAGTAAGTACACCCTTCTAATTTCAGGCAGTCAATACCTTTGGTTTCCGAATCGGGTGGCCAAAATAGCTTGTAGATGCTTCCTTTACCCTTGAATAAGGTTCTTACATCTTTGCACGGGAACCTGTGACCATGCCTCCATGTAAAACTGTGTAACCACTGAATGTCTTGGAGATTCTCTGCATTGGCCCCCTTTTTGAGGTCAAACCACAACATTTCGATGGGATATCTGATCTGGGATTTAGTTAGATCATACCAAAAGCTTGTATTTATTCTAATTTATTTTGGATTTAGTTGACATACTTGTGTGCTTGTGATTGTTGTCCTGCTGGAACATCCAAGAGCACTTCAAACCAAGCTATACTTCAGCAATTGGGCAACATTATCTCCTAGGACTTAATAAATTATATAAGTTTCTGATTCCTTCTACATGAACCAATTTTCCAGTTTCTGAAGAGGCAAAAAACCAACTCTGCATGATATTCCCACCTTCATGCTTCACAATTGGCACCATGTTCTCCTCTTGGAAAGCTGTGTTCCCATTGCAGCAAATGTATCGGTTATTCATCTGACCTCAGAATTAAATTTTAGGATCATCTGTCCAAAGAATATTAGCCATAAAGTCTTCTGGTTTATCAAAATGCTTCTGGGCAAAGTAAAGGTCTGCTTCCATGTGTTTTCTTATCAGCATGGGCTTGTTTCTGGGTGTTCGGGCAGTGAGGCCTTCTTTATTCAAATGCGTCCACATAGTTAACGTGTTGACATGTATTCCAGACGATGTCTGTTACTCTTGTAATTCTGTGGATGTAACCTTAGGGTATTTTGCTGCTTCCTGTATTAATTTCTTGGATGTTCTGCAAGACATCTTTGTTAGTATTCCCATCCTGCTTGATAAGTTTGTGTATTTTTGCTCCTTTCATTTGAATAAAACTTCCTGATAGTAGATACGTGAACCCCAAAATGTGCAGAAATATTCTTAGATATCCAAATTCGTCATAGTAGGTGTAAATCATAATATTTTTTAGCCTGTTAGACAGTTCCTAAGTTCTCGGCATGGCAACTGACCCATCTCTCACACCATAATGACTCGATTAAGCAAATTTAAGGATAATCAATTGTTAAGTACTCCTAAGGAGGATGGAAATTAAAATAAAGATGCCAAAATCAACCAGGCGGAACAACAAACATTTGAGGGTTGCAAGACAAAAGCAGATTGACCAAAAGAGAAGGAATAAAGCGATAAAAAGGCTAACTTTTGTGAGGGTGTACTTACTTTCGCAATGGGTTATTTTTTCATTTGAGGTCAAAGGTCAAAATGACCTTGATATTTCAAGAAACCCATATTACATATTATGTAAGACTTCAAAGAGATACACTTTATTGCAAAAATGAGGTAATAGCCATGACCCAATTTCAACTAATGAACCAAATGCAATAATCCTGCAGGGGTGTACTTACTTTCGAGAGCAACTGTATGTACATTCCCCCTTTGCATCTTTACATAATTCTATCTCTCAGCTCGCTTCCTGGAACTTTATTACTAACAGAGCAACCATTTAATTTCCAAGGTGGGGGGGGGAGGTTGGACTTTTCCTCGGCGGGAAAAATATTATTTCACGGTAACGGCCGCAATAATTATTTATTCCAAGCCAAACCATATATCATTTATCTCAAGACTGCCACAAAAGAATTTTTTTTCCAAAACTGAGCAACAGGTTATACTTATAATCTATTCAAAAACACTAGAGCTGTGAAACGTTTACTATATCAATATAATATATATATATATATTTATTACACACACTTGATAGGTGTACATTGAAAAAATTGACATTTTGGTAATACAATTTAAAACAGAATGTATATATACAATTTAGTATTCACATAATAAATGCAAGAGTTCAAGTTGTTCAACAATCGTAAATTTTGTAAGTCCACTATCTTTAATGTCTTTGATTGCCTGAACAATGGCCAGATCTTCAGACGAGCACCTGCAGGAGTTCAACTTGACAGAACACTTCACATCAGACAACTGAAAATAGTTCTGAATGTAATTTAAATTGTCACCTATTATTGTCTGAATATTTGTGTCACCTCTGGCTGCAATGAATCTGACAAGATCATTGTCACTTTCTGCCATCATATTGTAGATTCTCAGGAACATGGCACAAATTTTGTCGTGCGGGTTTCTCATTTCTGCAATGTGGGGGAGAAACCGACAGTGCATTTTTGGAGGTAACTGACCCAGCGGTTCCATAATGTAAGAAAGTCCTTGAAATGTTTATCTCTCAGCCTCCATGCCTGTACTCCATAAAAGTGGCAGCATTGACCTTTGAAAACTGACATAATTATCAGACGATTCATAAAATTTGGGGCATTTCGACTGAATTCAAATTTTGCTGATGGTGAAATCATATTGTGTACTCTGTTATTGTAACACTCCTTTATTTATTATCAAAATTTCTAGTATTTCATCAAGTTTTGACCATGGCAGATATCCGGTTCTGATATACTTACTCAGCCGGATACCGGATAATGTGCCAGATATCCATGTATCCAAACAATAAACTGACCATTCTTTATAGATGTTTTTGCTTCGCCAAAATGAACATGGGAAAAAATCACAGCAAAATTACAGGAATCAGCAAATTTGACGTTATACAAAAACTGTTATGGGAGTGGCCGGAATTCCCCTGAGATGGTTACTGTGTGGGATTTATGGTTATAAATGTAGCATTGTGATATGGAGATATATGACAGTTTAAGATAACTAAACTAAATTCTGGTAATCATGCAATAACATTTTAAAAGGCTTAAAATAAAATGATTGTTTGTAACTGGATTTGCATCAAGCCTGTGTATGAGTGTTATTACTGATTATTATTAATTAGTTTGGTTAACACGGTGTACCGTTTGCTCTATGCGAAGCAACCGAGTTAATCATAAAATCTCAAATCTTGGACTAGAGCCCAATTCAATAAAACATACACAGCCAGTAGTATTTTAAAGTATTAGACATTATCTTGATGTGAAATTACAAGCATTAAATCTACAACAATAAAAAGGTTCAGCGATTCTAGTCAAAAATGCACTATAATTTACTAAAACGCCTAATCTCCAAGAAAACTTTACTGATTAATCCCAAATTTTGTATGCGTATTACTTGTACTATAAGACAGCATACTGTCTATATTGCAAAGTTTTTTGTTTGCTATGTATATGAGAACTGGCAAAATGTAAACAAAAAAATCCTTAATGAAGTGTCTCTGAGAATATCAGGCGGTGTTGTTCGGATGACCATCTCAGAATTTCACGAAATTTTGCAGAGTCACCCATTGACTTCCTAAACCATGAAAAATGTTAAAAAAATTTCATTGCTGCAAATATTTTTTTTACTGTGGCCATTCAAAGTTTAAAGGTTTTCAGCCAACTTTTCGCCGAAATTTAAAGTTTTCGGCTGCAAAAACACCCCAAATTGAGGCTTTCATTACCGTAATTTAGACTTGCTTGGCACATACAAAATTGGTTTTATATTATGCCTAATAATGTTCTTAACATGCAGATATTTAAAAAAATTGATTTCATCAAAATCCTGGCTTCTGGGGTAAAATTGAAAATGCCCGATTTTTGCCTTTTTGTCATTTTCAAAAATCATGTCAAGTTCAAAAGTCAATATTTTCTATAGTGGACCTTAAAACTCTATCATTTTCACTCACAGCTTGGGAAAACGTCTGAAATTTGGTTACTAAGTGAAATTTCCGTGGGGAAATTGGTATTTTTTAAAATACAACTGGAGTAAATATCCTATTTTTCGTTATTTTTCTGATAAATTAGAGATAATATTGACGATATGTATTGTGCCTGCACCCTGCAATTAGTTCTCTCATGGAAGTTTTTTTCTCACTAAAATAGAAGATTTTAGGGTCCTTTAGCATGAATGTTAAAAAAATAGCATTTGACCTAGTTTTGGGGTCAAATAAGGTCAAATAACTCTGAATTTAGTTAAATTTCACGAAAATTCCCCAATTTTTCACACATTCATGACATATCTTCTAATAGAAATTTGGAATTTCATCAAGATATTTTTGCTTGTGAATTAAAGCTCAATAGCATGAGCAAAATTTATTACAAAATTGTGGTTGGCATGGAAACACAGCATCCATCAAGAAGGCAAAATGACAATTTTTCAATGTAGAAAAATTTTGCCGAACACTGTAAATTTTGAAAACTGTGTTGAAGCAATAATTTGAGCTGTCTGAGAATGTTAATAATTTTCAAGCTATGATAGCTCAATCCTATAAGTTGTCAAGGTATGATAGCTCAATGCTGTAAGTTGTCCAAACGAATCATAACATTAAGCTGTGAAAACATGAAAGCTTCAGTTGTTGCAGATAGCTTGACATCTCAGTCATGCCACATATAGCGCCATCTATAACAAGCACTTCTCATAAGACAGCATTTAGTTTTAAAAAATTATTTACCTACAAGAAAAAAGAACATTTATATTACACTATCCCAGAGAAAAAATGAGTAGCACATCACTTTAGCTGGTTACTTTTTTTTTTTTATTTCTCTTAAATTAATTTGTGGGAGTAATTAGATGTATGCTTTCACACGTCAACCAACATTTCCAAGTCAGAGTGTGTTCAAATATAGGCTTCTAGCACTGTTTACCACTCAGATGAGCCACAGGCCATTGGGATTTATTCACAAGAAATTAATTTTTAAATCTGCTTGTGATGCAATGGTCTGTGTTGAATGCATCTTGGGCCTGTCCATGGTGTGCTAAAACGAAGCATACTGGATCAGATGGATCCCCTTGAGAGATCAAGCAATATTTTGGGATTACAGCCCATATTCATAAATAACTTTGTAAGACAGGTCACACAAATATGAATCAAAAACAACACAAATATAAATCAAAAGCAACTAAAAATAAGTCAACACAGCTCAAAATTTTGAGTTGTGTCAGCTTGGATCAATAAGTCAACAAAACTCAATATTTTGAGCTGTAAGTCAACACAGCTCATTGTTTTGAGTTTTCTCAGCTTAAATACCTTAGTCAACATAGCTTAGTATTTTGAGCTATCTCAGCTCGGTATTTTGAGTTATCTCAGCTTAAAACATTAATCTATGTTAGCTCAATCAACTTGTGCAACCATCTCACTCAATCAATTGAGCTGAATCAGCAAGTCTGATTTTACAGTGAACAGTATTGATATTTTAGGCTTTCTGGCCAAATGTCGTCAGGAATTTCTGCCACAATAACATCGGAATTACTGTATATTCATCAAATGTCAACTCTCCTTTGTATGAATTTTAAAGCGAGAGCATTGAACTTTGTTTTGAAGTCAAATTAGTCAAATTAGGTCAAGAAAACTCATAATTTTGTGAAATTTCTCACAATTTTTAAAAATTTTCATTGTTTTAAGAGATCTTTTCAAGAGATATACAATTTATCATGATATTTATGTTTCTAGACTATAGCTCTATAGCACGAGTAACATTTATTACAAAACTGTGGTTGCCATGGAAACATAGAATCCACGAAGAAGGCAAAATATCAATTTTTTGTGGCCGAAAAATCTTGTCGAGCAGTATTGATATTTTAGGAATTTTAGCCAAATGTCAAATGGACATTATTCGACAATAACATTAGAATTACCACAAAACTCATCAACTTTCAAGTCTTAGAGATATAAACTTTAACACAGGAGCATTTGGCCTTGTTTTAAGGTCAAATGAGGTCAGTAAATCTCTGAATTTAGTGAAATTTGCAATTAATTAATCACCACTTTAAAGGATCTTTTCCATAGAAATATACTTTCATTGAGATATTTTTGCTTCTGAACTATAGCTCATTAGCATAAGTAAAATTTATTTGGAAATTGTTGTTACCATGGAAACCCAGCATCCACGAAGAAGGCAAAATACACTTTTTTCGCTATAGCAAATCTGCAAAGAATTGTAGTATTGATATTTTAGGCTTTTTAGCCAAGTGCAATCAGGATATCCTACCAAGATGATATCAAAATTACTTAAAACTCATAAAATGTTTAGTCTCTTCAGCATAAATTTTGTAAAAAAAAAAAGAGCATTTATTTGGTCTTGTTTTAAGGTCAAATGACGTCAGGATTCTAAGAATTTATTGAAATTTTTCACAAATTTTGTGATTTTTTTACCACTTAGAGATCTTTTCAAAAAGAAATTTAGAATTTATTGAGATATTTTGGTTTCTAAACTATAGCTGTGTAGCATTAGTAAAATTTATTTAAAAAATTGTGGTCGCCTTGGAAACATGACATCCAAGTAGAAGTCAAAAATATAGTTTTTCATGGTAAAAATATCTTGACAAACAGTATTGATATTTTAGACTTTTCAGTCAAAATTGTCATTGGGATATTCTGCCACAGTGACATCACTATAGTGGTTGTCATGGCAACAAAGCATCAGTGTTGCAGGCCTTGGGGCCATATTTTTATGGCCTCAACCTTGGCTCTGTCTCAGATGCCAAATCCTTGACCTTGCCTTAGTCTCCGGTGTCTTTGGGCCAGTGTTGGGCCTTTTTGGTGGCCTCGGCCTCGGAGGGTCATGCCTCGGGTCTCCTCCTTGGATGTCCTGGCCTCTACTGCATCACTGCAGAGCATACACAAAGAAGGCAAAATGTCAATTGTTGTTCTCTATAAAAATTTCTCCACAGACAGTATTGATATTTTAGGCTTTTGTCACATTATGCGCTTATGCAATATATATATATACAAAATTTTGGTTTTTAGGAGTTTTTGACTTTGTCCTTACAGAATGAGAGATAGTTAAAGAATTAATTAATATTCAAACTAATAATCATCTGTTTGCTAATATTCTACAAGAAAATCCTTTGGGAGATTGGAAAACCACTTTGGGTTATTGGAGACGATTGCTGTAACTATAGCTGGATAAAGGACCTACATTGCTTGTTGAAATACGGTTAGGCAAAAAATTTCTAGTGAAAAAATGACATTCTGCCTTCCTGTATAAGCTATGGCAACCACTATCTTGTAATAAATTTTACTCATGTGATAGAGCTGTCATTTAGATGGCAAAAATATCCTGACAAATGGCTGTTTGAAAAGTTCCTCAAAGTGGGAAAAAAATTGCCAAATTGGCATGAGATTTCAGAAAATTTTGAGATTTCTTGACCTCATTTGACGTCAAAACAAGGCCAAGTGCTATTGTTTTCAAATTCATACTGAAGAGACTTGCAAATAGATTTTTTAGTATTTCTGATGTCAATGTGGCCGAAAATCCTGATGACATAGATGCCTTAAAAGCCTAAAATATCAATACTGTGAAGCAAGATCTTTCTGTAGTGAAAAATGGGCTTTGAGCCTTCTTTGTGGATGCTTGGTTTCCATGGCAACCTCAATTTTTTAAATTGTGCTCTATGTACTCTAGATAGAGCTATCGTTCAGAAACCAAAATATCCTGATAAATTGTAAATTTCTATTTGAGAAGATCTCTTAAATTTGCAAGAAATTAAATTTTTAGATTTCTTGACATAATTTCACCTCGAAACAACGTTAAATGATCTTGTTTTAAAATTAAAACAAAAGAGAATTACAATTTCATGAATTTGGAAGTAATTCTGTTGTCATTCTAAAAAGCCTAATGTCAAGACTGTTCGCCATGTGCGGCAAGATTTATCTATCATGAAAAATCAATATTTTGCCTTCCTGATGGATGGTATTTTTCCAAGACAATCATAGTTTTCTAATTTTACTCATGCTATTTAGCCATAGTTTACAAGGAAAAATATCTTGATAAATTTTAAATTTCTATTTGAAGGGATCTCTTGAAAATCTGAAAAATTGCCGAATTTTCGTGAAATTTCACATAATTGAGCGATTTCTTGACCTCATTTAACCCAAAACTAGGTCATTTTGCTCTTTTTTTTAAATTCATACCAAATGAATTTGAAATTTGATGAGTTTGCAGTAATTTTGTTTTATTGTGGCAGAAATTTCTGATAAAATTTGGCTAAAAATTCAAAAATATCAATGTTATTCAGCAAGTTTCTATAGTGAAAAATTGACTTTTTTGCCTTCTTCATGAATTTTGTGTTTCCATAGCGACCTCAATTTCGTAATGCCTTTTACTCATGCTATTTAGCTATGATTTAGAAGAAAAGATATCTTGATAAATTTAATTTGAGCAAATGAGAGGTGACAATGCTGGTATTGCTGGACTTGTCAGCTGCATTTGACACAATTGATCATGACATTCTGCTGGACAGGCTGCAAAACAGATATGGTGTGCATAGCTCAGCACTGAAATGGTTCAAGTCATATATTTCGGAACGATCACAGTCTGTGACGATAAATGACACAACATCAAGCAAACTACCACTCAAGTATGGGGTGCCACAAGGATCAAAACTTGGACCAATTTTGTTCAACTCATACATAGCTCCAGTAAGTGAGGTGGCACAATCAAATCAAGTGAATGATCAAAAGTATGCGGAAAATGAACAACTTATTCTTTCTTTCAAGCCAACCTTTCTGAATGAAGAGAAAGCGGTACGGAAAATGGAAAATGTATAGCAGAAATTAGGGTCTTCTTGCACAATAACAAGTTGTGCAATACTGGTGACAGAATTGAGCTTCTTCTGATTGGTGCTCCTGGTCAGTTGAAGAAACTGCAAATGTCATCAATCAATGTGGACAATGTTGAAATCAAAACTGCTGATCATGTTAGAAATCTCGGAGTGCTATTCGACAAAAATATGACAATGGAAAGACAAATCAACAAGATGTGCCGTAATGCTTTCTTCAATTTGAGAAACATTTCAAAACTTCGAAAGAATCTAGACAAAGAAACAGTTAAAACAGCTGTGAATGCTCTTGTCACCCCTAACCTTGACTACGGAAATGAACTCTTGTACGGCACAACCAGCTGTTTGATGAATACGCTTCAAGTTGCCCAAAACTCAGCTGTTCGATTGATTGAGGGATTGAAAAGACATGACAGTGTAAGTCTCAGTAGAAAGCAACTACATTGGCTACCGATTCCAGCAAGAATCCAGTTCAAACTGATGATGTTGACATGGAAGGCAATGAATTCCCAAGCTCCATTGTACATTCAAGAACTTATTCAAGCCAAACCCCAACAAGACCACAATCTGAGAAGCAACCATAGACACCTGTTAGCAGAACCTATCCCATGCAACAAAAATAAGTTTGAGGACAGAGCTTTCTCATATGCTGCCCCAAAACTCTGGAGTAGTTTGCCAGAAAAATTGAGAACAATAAACACTTTGGAAAGTTTCAAGAATAACCTTAAAACTCACTTGTTTAAACAATTCTACCCCTGAGCTCATTTGAGCAGCGCTAATGAGCAGTTTACTGGAATTAGCGCTATATTAAGTTATTATTATTATTATTATTAAATTGGAAGAGATCTCACAAAAATTTGAAAAATTGCCCAATTTGAGAGAAATTTCACTAAATTATGGAATTTGTTGACCTCATTTTACCCTAAAGCATGGTCAAGTGTCATTTTTTTTAGAAATTTGTTCCAAAAGAACTTAGGAAATCATTAAGGTATGGTATGTATGATGTTTTCATGCTTAATACTTCTGAATAAATTGGACTAAAAGCCAAAAATTTCATACAATGCTCAAACAAATTTATGGATCTGGCCAAATTGAGTTTTCACATGTTCTATGACCCCATGGTATCCCTGGCAACCCATTATTTGAAGTCATATTTGAAGAATGGGGGTTATTCATATGATACATGCATACCGTTCTCAGTGAATCAGGTGCAGTCTGGGAAGAAAGGATTGACAAGTTAATCCAATTGTTTTCAAAAAATGAGTAAATCTGTGAACTTTGGGAACCCCCGTTTGACCCCAAAAGTATGTCAAATTAATATACTTTAACATATTTTGCAATGCCTCTGGCCTATACTTATATTTCAGAAGATTTCATGTTTACGTATAAAGTATTTGTAAAAATATCAAAAATAAGGAAAAAAATTTCATAAAATCTAGGGTGTCCTTAAAATTAGAGCTTGTTGACCTTTCACTGCCCCCCCCCCTCGTGCATAGTGGGATTCTGTGGGAATGAGTTATATTTCTGTTCCAGTCCTCAGTATTAAAAAATTGAGTCTGTAGTAATTCTGATATCATTGTGGTAGGATATCCTGATGACATTTGGCTAAAAAGCCTAAAATATCAATACTGCTCAGCCAAATTTTCCATAACAAAAAATGTATATTTTGCCTTCTTCGTGGATGTTTGGTTTCCATGGCAATAACAATTTCCAAATAAATTGTACTTATGCTATTGAGCTATAGTTCAGTAGCAAAAATATCAGGATAAATTGTAAATTTCTACTGGAATAGATCCTTTAAAGTGCTGAATAATTACTAAATTTCTGAGAAATTTCACTAAATGCAGGGATTTATTGACCTCATTTGACCTAAAAACAAGGCCAAATGCTCCTGTTTTAAACTTTATACCTCTGAGGCTTGAACATTGATGAGTTTTGTGGTAATTCTAATGTTATTGTCGAAGAATGTCCATTTGACATTGGGCTAAATTCCTAAAATATCAATACTGCTCGACAAGATTTTTCGGCCGCAAAAAGTGATATTATGCCTTCTTCGTGGATTCTATGTTTCCATGGCAACCACAGTTTTGTAATAAATGTTACTTGTGCTATAGAGCTATAGTCTAGAAACATAAATATCATGATGAATTTAATATTTCTATTTGAAAAGATCTCTTAAAACGATGAAAAATTTTAAAAATTGCGAGAAATTTCACAAATTTTGAGTTTTCTTGACCTAAGTTGACTTCAAAACAAAGTTCAATGCTCTTGCTTTAAAATTCATACAAAGGAAAGTTGACATTTGATGAATATAAAGTAATTCCGATGTAATTGTGGCAGAAATTCCTGACGACATTTGGCCAGAAAGCCTAAAATATCAATACTGTTCGGCAAAATTTTTCTACATTGAAAAATTGTCATTTTGCCTTCTTGATGGATGCTGTGTTTCCATGCCAACCACAATTTTGTAATAAATTTTGCTCATGCTATTGAGCTTTAATTCACAAGCAAAAATATCTTGATAAATTGCAAATTTCTATTAGAAGATATGTCAAGAATGTGTGAAAAATTGGGGAATTTTCGTGAAATTTAACTAAATTCAGAGCTATTTGACCTTATTTGACCCCAAAACTAGGTCAAATGCAATTTTTTTAACATTCATGCTAAGGGACCCTAAAATCTACTATTTAGTGAGAAAAAAACTTCCATGAGAGAACTAATTGCAGTGTGCAGGCACAATACATATCGTCAATATCATCTCTAATTTATCAGAAAAATAACGAAAAATAGGATATTTACTCCAGTTGTATTTTAAAAAATACCAATTTCCCCACGGAAATTTCACTTAGTAACCAAATTTCAGATGTTTTCCCAAGCTGTGAGTGAAAATGATAGAGTTTTAAGGTCCACTATAGAAAATATTGACTTTTGAACTTGACATGATTTTTGAAAATGACAAAAAAGCAAAAATCGGGCATTTTCAATTTTACCCCAGAAGCCAGGATTTTGATGAAATCAATTTTTTTAAATATCTGCATGTTAAGAACATTATTAGGCATAATATAAAACAAATTTTGTATCTGCCAAGCAAGTTTAAGTTATGGTAATGAAAGCCTAAATTTGGGGTGTTTTTGCAGCCGAAAACTTTAAATTTTGGTGAAAAGTTGGCTGAAAACCTTTAAACTTTGAATGGCCACAGTAAAAAAAATATTTGCAGCAATGAAATTTTTTTAACATTTTTCATGGTTTAGGAAGTCAATGGGTGACTCTGCAAAATTTCGTGAAATTCTGAGATGGTCATCCGAACAGCTTGTCCCATATCATTTGATTCTCTCAGAGACGCTTCATTAATTAGGTCACTTGGTGAGCACACAGCGTTAAGAGATCTTGAAAATTGCCGAACATAAGAACGATCCACAAGGGCGTATAAGTGATCTAGTAACGGCCGGGAGGGGGGGGGGGCAAAACATGAGCTCTGCAGGATTTTCTATGGCCAAATGCCCCCCCCCCTCACCTAAATATGCCACTGATGGTCCACATCCAGCCTCAGCATGACATACAGTCAATGAAGTAAAATGATTTGAAGGAAAGGATAGGGTATTAAAGGTGGGGGTAAATCAGGCTTCTATTCTAGGGACAAATCCGTCACCTATATGGTGGTTTGGTATATATCACCTGGTAACCATGCCAACTGGTAACCAAACCAAGTGGTAACCAACCAACTATAGTAACCAAAAACACTACCAACTGGTAACCATCCTTTTTTTGGGTTTACCAAATTGTTACCATGCATTTACGATACGATACGATATACTTTATTCAGTCACAGAGTGAAACTTTACATGGTTATACGTTCAGTGTTGCAAGACAGTGCATAAATAATAAGTATTTAAATTAAATAGGCAATAAAACATAATCAAGATACAGACATGTGATTTAACAATCTGATGTTACTGGGCACAAATGTATTGCCATAACGGCTAGTTCTATGTTTAACAGACAGAAGTCTTCTCCCTGATCTGAGATATACATATTTGTGATTTAATGGATGTTCCTTATCACCAATGATCTTTTTGCCTAGCCTGTGGCTTGCACTCTTATAAATGTCATGCAGGTTGTCGGCACTGATTCCTAATCTTTTAACAATTCTAAAAATTTTACATAGTTTCTTCTGGTCTTTCTTACTGCTTGGCCCATACCATGATACAATACAAAACGATAAAACAGATTCTATTATTGATCTATAAAATAAAGAAAGGATATTGTGATCAACCTTTAAATTAGCAAGATCTCTCAGATACCTCACTCTTTGAATACGTTTCTTATAAAATTGTTGGATGTTTTCACTGAAGTTTAAATTAATTTCATGACAATACCAACTAGTAATCACCAAATTCTTGCCAACTACCATAACCAAAGTCCAGGACAGCCAAATCATTAGCAATCCCCAAACTGCTAATTCATATTTATTTAATTTTTATTCTAGCAAATTATAAATAAGATATAATGTTCAAAGATGAATTATCCAAATGTAAATTATGTTATGTTAGAATATCTGCAATACTAGTGATTACGAGTTGGTTACGAGTGGTTTACTCTGATTTTCCCTGGTTACCAGTTGGCAACAGTCGCTGGTTACGAGTTGGTATACAATTGTTATTTTTTGGTCACAACTTGACAATGGCCAGTTGACTACTAAATGCCATGGTTACTACAGTACAACCCAAAATAAAGTACGACTGCCCTAGCAGGAAGGAAGAATCAGCCACTACTTTACCCTTTCACACCTTTTGACTACCCCTGAATCACTTCCTACTTTTACCTACTTGGTACTACCTTTTAAAATTACATTAAAATCACATTTAAATAACACCAATTTCAACTAAATCACCCCCATTGTGTCTGATTTACTTTATATTTTACACCGCTGCTAATTACAGTAACAATGGTAGCTTTGAAAATAGAGTTCTTAATGAGGGCTAAGGTTGTTGTAAGGAGTCAAAGGGAGTCGAAAGGAGATTTGCAGTGAAGAGGAGAAAAGAGGGCAAAATAGGTAAACAGAGGACTTCTGACAGAAAATTTTCTTACTTTGTTTTGGGTTGTACTGTACTTGGTTGGGAAAAATCAGAAATGGTTACGAGTTGGTTTGGTTACCACTTGGCATGGTTGCTAGTTGACCTGTACTCGGTGGTTTATTTGCCCCGGGGCCGGGTTTTCCACCTTACCCAATATAGTTATTGGATGGCTATTAAATTTCTTATCAAGCAGCTTTCAAGGGTTTTAGTTTAATCCAAGAAGTTTTTGGTTTAATCCAAGATGTTTTTGGTTTAATTACAAAAACATTCTGGTTTAATCTTTGGCAGTAATACGCTTCCGTAGAAGACTGAAATAATTTATTTGAAAAAAAAAACCAGGACCCCCCTTAACCCTTATTTTAAATGGTTGCCCCCTTAGATATTTTTAGAATGTGTGCTCCAAGGAGGTGGAATTTCAATGAAACAATTTAATTCCTAACAACTATACAAACCCTCCTCCGAAATATTTAATGGTCGCCCCCTTACATTACATCTGCAAACACGGCCTATAATCCACAAATAACACAATATAGCAGACTAACCCCAGTCGTTTTGTTGCTGAATAGCACAAGCCGTGAAGAGACTGGCTGAATTCATGGTCATGCACGAGCAACTTCAGCTCTTTTATGTTTAACTCCCAACTTTTGGCCTCTGTTTCTGGTGTTAATACTTATGATATTCTTTAAAGAATTATACCATGTGACAATAGAGGTTTAATGTGTCAGTTTCAAGTTTCAGTGCAGTTGTTCCACCATAGGGGCAGTTAATTGCCTGTCAGTTGCTGCATGTGAATTCTGGCAGAATTGAACATTGCTCATGGAAGCTCACAACTGTTGCCTAAAATAAATGTTGAGTAGGCTTACATCAACTTTGTGTGCAGCAGTAACGGTTAGATTGCCTGCATTTGAATCCAGTTAGCTAGGCTCTCAGGGACCGGGTTCAACTCCCGCTCCTGGCACTACACAACAGGGTCAGTCTGGTGAAAATGAGAACTGCATGCTGCTGCCACCTGGCACAAAGTTGATTTTGTATGCAACAGCATTGCTGTCCCAAGAAATGGTTCCAATTTCATTGCACATTCACAAAATGTCTTTTCAACAATCAACATTGATGTATGCCAGAGTCAGACTCGGCAATCACATTCTCTAAGGAAGTAGACAAGGCTATCAGCACACTCAGAAACAGCCCCGGTTTCTTCCAGACAAAATTGTGTGTGTTCCTCTGATTGAAATGATGTGGACCGCTCCTAGGAGCTCACGGCATAGCACACTAGTCACTAGGTGGCAACACATGACAGCATATTATGTTCTGAACTGCCAAGGCTGGAAAAAGAAGTGGCAATGTAACAGCGGTCCACTTGTAGACAGCAACAGGGTGATGTATGCGCCCCGAAATGGCTGCAAATACCCTTTACCACTCGCCTCATTATCACACTCATGTCGGCAGAGTTCGGTTAAGTCCGAATTGAAGACGTAAAACCCCAATCATTTATCATTTGTCATATACGATTAATAAATGGGACTGTTTTACCTTTACACTGCTACCTTACCTTTCATATATATCTAATTTTAGCACTCTCTCTAGTATTTACAAATGTTTATCATATCAATTCAGAGCGTTCAAAAAAGGCAGCTGGAATGGTCGTTGGCCTGTGTTATTGGCCTGAGATAGATCTGCTGACAGTCAACAGTTTTATAGGCCATTACACTGTCACAGAAGTCATCCTTCATAAGTTTCTCTCAGGGTTGAACATCTCCACACTTCAGCAATCATCAGCAAGGCACGACATTGCAACATAGGTATGTGTAAAAATACTGGGAATACCATTCAGCTATTTAAAATAAATCATTTGTTTTACTGAGTGAATGGCATACTTTAGATTGTGTGTAATATGTGCAAATATTATTTGTCACTAAATTTTGAACTACATTATTGTGCAAGCTAGCAAAACACAGCTAGCCAGCTTGGCTAGCCTAAATTCATTGACATTTCAAAAGAAATGTCTATAATTATCCTATACGCAACATAATTTTCCCGATATGGTTATTCTCATATTATCATGATGTAAAAATAAACGTATGTATGCACACAAGTGTAACCTTTATCATTGACTTAAAACCACCTGCTGTATGGTTGTATGACTTATGTATGCATGCAGTCATGCTCCTTCCAATCACGAGATGTCTCTAAATTTGCAGAATGGCTCTATCCTGGCGGCCCCTGGTGTTTTTGAAGACATCCAGACACATTCCTCAAGGATTTTCTGCATGTTACTTGGCAACTCAAAGCCATGAAATTGAGGCAAAATCTTTTGATGAAATTCCTGGACCGAAAAAGTTGCCCATTTTTGGAAGCATGTTCCGTAAGTAGATTTTTCAACACAACAGTTACAGTCATATGAAATTATGAGTGATTATATGTACAATCCAACCCAAATGCTCCTTGTGAGATCCCATCCCTATACATGCTGTACTTGCCAAATTAAAATAACTATAAATCTTCAAGTGAGGCAATATCCTGCACTTGCAATGTAATCAAAACAAGAACTGACTGATGCTGTGGTGAAGGGACAGAAGAAATGGACCAACATGCCCCAGGAAGACCTCTTCAAATGAAGCGGCTGGTGAAGTCCATGCGCATGCGCAGAATGAGTCAAGCTGTTCGCATACCCAGGGTGTCCACACTCAGTTAATGATAGTTGTGATTTTGCTCTTGCTGCTCTTGTTAACTTTTGCTGTCACCATACAATTCCTGTGATGTCCATGTTTATGAAACTAGTTCATATAGTTATACAGTGATATTTTTTCATACTGTGGTTACATTACATTTGCAAAAAAAGAAAAATTTGGACCTGAACAAAAATGTTTATTTTGGCCACTTTTTTTTGGCTCTGTGTACGTTTTCAATAGATTAGTTAATTGAAGCAATTACCAAAGTCTTTCTCAGTCCCCACATCATTTTGAAATGCTCCTGCTGCACCAAAGTCCCATAAGCAGGCGGTGCTATTTAAAGAACCCTACCTTGGACATCCCCACTCCTCAGTCTGAGCTTGTTTAGCTTACCCTGACCACATCATATACTGTTTTGTGAAGTTGTAACAAAAAGATTAACTCTCCTCCGGTGTGACAGATAATTGACAGTTTGAAATCTCTAAGTGATGTCTAAAAGCAATTGAATGGACTGTTGAGTGTTTCATTGTTGCCCGTTAGTTGTTTCAATCAGTTACTTTGTATAAAACCATACACAATTATTTAAAATCACCCCGGAAAAAAAGCTGTTAGAGGATTTAGAAACTTAAGAATTTTATAGCACTTGTTGGCAGAATAAAAATGAGCCCTGCAGTGGGAGGAAGACCTGGGGGAGGGAGGGGGGGGGGGGTAATGTCCCCCATCCCTCCCAGAAATCAGGTCCCTGTATCTTTAAATAAAGGAATATAGGCTGCAAATTAATACATACAGCTAATATTTCAGAAAATTGATACGCACAATTATAAGCAACAAGTGAAGATAAATCGATAAAATTGTCTCAATAATTTTGCTGTATTTGTGAGATATATGATATATCGAAAACACGCAAAAACTTTAAATATGGTATGTATACGCAAATACTATCTAATA
The DNA here is from genome assembly GCA_026936325.1 of Platynereis dumerilii. Lineage (NCBI taxonomy): Eukaryota > Metazoa > Annelida > Polychaeta > Phyllodocida > Nereididae > Platynereis > Platynereis dumerilii. The sequence goes on from JAPTHN010000008.1 coordinate 39,458,079, forward strand.
AAATTCATAATTTCGCTATTTGAACAGGGAAGAGAGGAAAGAACCTACTGGAGGACTACAATGCCCTTTTGGAAGAACATGGACCAATAGTTGGTGAGAAGGTCTTGAACCAGAAACTGGTGTATGCCCGGGACCCGGATGTCGTGAAGGCCATGCACAGGAATGAGGGGAAGTACCCCAACAGAGGGCCTGGTATGCTGCTGGAGACATTATATTGCAAGGAGTATAACAAGTCCAACAGTCTGGCTTCCCTGTGAGTTGATGAAATATAATATATTACCTAAACTAGAATTGCCCATGAAAAAAAGAAGGGAGAAGAAAGGAATGAAACAAATGAGCTAACTGGTGTAAAGAAAAAGGAATAGAAATGTATGTTAGGTTGGCAGAGGTGCAATGAGGCCGTCCATAGTGGATGCATAAGTTAATGACTGTTAATTGCATGCATGTACAACAAGAGAAGTTTTCACTGAAGCAGGAAAGACAATAGAAAATGACGTTATCTAATTCAGTAACACCAACATCATTAAGTTAATAAGTCAAGTTCCTCGGACAGTTGACTAACTTCAGCGAATTTTTTTTTTTAATTTGACCAATTGGGACCAATTTTCTGCGTTTGTCCTACAGCGCCAATGCTATCTCAAAATGATGATATATATTTTCTTTTATTGTTTGCTCATGATGTGTGCAGGGAAGGAGAGGAGTGGCATAAGGCAAGGTATGGGGTTCAAACCACTCTCATGAAACCCAAATCCGCTGCGCCATTCTTACCAGGGCAGAGCTCAGTGGCTGACGACTTCGTCCAGAGGATGAGAAATAAACTAAATGCCAAAAGTGAAATAGATGACTATCAACAAGAACTCTTCAGATATGCTCTTGAAGGTAAGGCCACTTTGCAAGTGAATTTAGCTGAAGAAGTCATACAGTAGAACGGGGTTAAGTTGGCACTCTAAGGGAAAGTTAGTGACCTAATTTACCCCACTAAATGGCAGATATCCAAACATACTACAGATTAAGATTATGTTATTAATTTCATTGTTATGTCAATATGTATACGAATTTAATAATTTAATTTATCAAAAATCTAATATGGACTTAATTTTTTCTGTCTTTTCTTTACAGCTGTCTGCATCCTTGCTTTTGACAAACGCCTTGGTTGTTTCGACGATGAAGCTGACCATTCAGATGCCCAAAAGCTGGTTTCAAATTTGGAACAGATTATGCAATGTTTTGATGATGCTGTCAAACCCAAAGAGATGGTGATGCTATTCAGCTTTCCGAAGATGTCCTCGGTTTATAAGAAGCATAGGAAACACGCGGATGCCATGAGAGAGTAAGCGGATGAGTTTGTGGAAAGCAGTTTAAAAAGGTTTTTAAATGTCTCGGATTGGTATTTGAAATGATAACAGATCCATTCCCTGCATTTTTGTCTATTAAGATCTGCATTTGCAACAAGAAAAATGGTCAATTTGCCCCGAAAAAAAATACAAATGGTCCTTTTCATCACAGAAAAAAATATTAGGCCTATCATTACTTTTTTATCCATTTATGCGTAAATTAATTGATTATTGATACATCAATAAATCAACTGTGCCTGTGTGAAAGGCAGTCGTATAATAAGACAGATTTCTACCACACAAAATTTAACTCCGGAAGTCAACCTTAATTTGAACTTTTCGCAATATAATAATTTTTTCACAAAAAGCGATGTTACCGCCCCCAGTCCAGATGTCCAGTTATAAACCAGTCTGTCCTGATACAGAAATCGCCATTTGTTCATCTCAGGGTTAAAGATAAATTTCTGCAGGACGCAATGGAGAGATTGAAAACTGAAGACAAACCGCGATTCTTGAAGTTCATGATTGAGGATGCCAAACTCCCCCTTGAATATGTGGACATCATCATAACTAGCTTTATGGTTGCTGGTGTTGATTCTGTGAGTAAAAAGTATTGCAGTATTTGATTACATTTATTATATATGTTTTTGTAAAAGTAAATGTTTACAGACTGGTAAGCCGACAAGCTTTGCAGCGAGTGTGGCAAAAAGAGCCCACTTCTGTAACCTGACATCTTGACCTGTATAAGTCAGGAAAATAGTTGATGTTTTGTTTTCCATTCGGTCAATGCTAAACGTCTTCGACAAAATTGCTCGTATTTTTATCCGATCAAATCAAAACTTATTGGTTCAAAAAAGGAAGTTATGGCTCAAATTCCCTGATAAGTAACTGCAACCCAAGGCCAGTGCAATTTCAATGGGGCCGAGTGTTGACTTACTTATCTAAAGGTTTGAAGAGTAAGGAAAATAAACGGTCATTTGTATCCCACATGCCTCAAATATCGTCATTAATGACTATTAAATTTCTTCTCATCAGAAGAGTATCCTGGCTTTCTCAAGCGGTTTTTTTGAGAATTTCCAGCACTGACCCAATGCATGGTGCAACAACGTGCATGGCAGCACTGTACATGATTTCCTGTTTGATTAAAAACATTAGCATGGAGAAAACACATGTTTCAGAAAAAGTCAATTCATATAAAATCAAATAGCTGTTAGCCATAGAAAACCACTAAGAACTGTGTAGCCTATGTAATCATCGTGGACCAAACCTATGCAAAGTAGGCCTATAACCTTGAAACATCTTTGGTATTTGATTAACTGCCTCTGCAGTTTCAATGTGAGTTGGCAAAAAATTCTGGCCACAGGAGAATTTGTCTTATCTTGTCTTGTAAATGGTCGCTTGATTTGTCCTGTTAGTTATTCCATTTAACTCCTATGCAACGTAGGTATGGTCCATGAACAGTTCCATGCGGATAAATGGATGCTCAAATGTTCCTATTATTAATTCTTAGGCAATTACTCCCTGGCTCTAGCACATATTCTTTTGTTCTCAACTTCTCACAGTGTTTTAAGGAGCCCAGTTGCAAAATACTAAGCTGGATTATCTTGTTTAGCATTGTTTGGCATTGACTGTTTGTTTTAATCACCTGTCTCGAATCTCAGGTCAGTAGAGTGTGCCAATTTAATTGTGAATTCCATTCGTGTGGTTGTGGGACCATATTCCAATAACAAAACATCACCCATTTCATTTACCGACAGGCAGCACTGTCTGTATACTTTTAAAACCAATTCCAAAATTTACTTAGTGTGTTATTAAACATATTGTTACAGACTGCCAACACATTATCATGGCTACTCTACAATTTGGCCAAGAACCAAGAACCTCAAGAAAAGTTGAGAGAAGAAATCAACAAGAATATTCCCAAGGAAGGAGAAGTGGATGATAAAATGTTCAACAAAATGCCTTATTTGAGAGCTTGCTTGAAAGAAGCCTTCAGGTGCTGGACTTTTTACAGCCAGGAAATTCAATATGCAGAAAGAGTGGACTGTTGCACTGTAAAAATGGCATTTCGTGACTCATGATAGCTGATGAAGTGTCATCGTCTCTAATTCAACACGGGAAACACGAGGCTGTTTGATTAGTCATGATCTAGAGATGGCCACAAGAGATGGCCATTTGCTTTGTCATGACTGATTTTAGAAAATAAGAAGCATAACCATTCCATTTGCCTGCCCCAAGAAGCAGTATTAATCTCCTTAAGTCAAATTAACATTCGGTATAAAAAGCCGACGGCTTGTGTTTCCTGTTTATGTACAAAACCGAATTCAAATAAATTTTACTTGACTTGACTTGAAATTAACATTGAAAGTATTGGGTATGATCATGACAAATCATCTCAAAATGAGTGCAGCAGTCTACTCTTTTTGCATATCAAATTTCCAGGCTGTAATGCTATTTGCTTTTGAAAAATTGTGTGCCCATATTTAATAAGTCATAAGAAACAGTAGATAGGAAGACCCACCTTGACAATGCAGTTGTCAAGGATGGGAGACAAAACATAGGTTGAGAACTACACTTGCGACACAGAACCGTGTCGCGGCCGTTTTGGGACTGTTTTAAGCTTAAATAAAGGTATGACTAGATAGCTGATGCTTTAAAACATATGGTGTTAAAATTTCAAAGCATTCCTGTACTTTAAAGCATCAAAATCGGCCAATTTTCGCCGATTTACCAGCAAAAATGACACATTCTGTGTATGATATTTGCATAATTTGATAACTGTTGATTTGTTTGTTGTTCATGTGTAATACATTTGCAAACCTCATCTGAAACAGTGAAGTTTAGTACTTCACACATATTGTGCAAGTCGTTTTTATAATCCCTATTGCTCACACACAACAAGAGCTCATTGGTGGGCATTCATGCAGTTCATATCTCCAAAGAATAGTGATTGATTGAAACCACACTTTTAACTATCTATCTTTCTATCTTTCTATCTTTCTATCTATCTATCTATCTATCTATCTATCTATCTATCTATCTATCTATCCAGCAAACCGTGAGTGCATGTACCCCTTCTTTTAAAAAATTTCAAGTTTCGGCTTGTCCAAAAAAATATAAATTTGCCAAAAGGTGCTCAAACTCCACTCAAATAATTTCTAATGTCATGATTGTCATCCAATGAACCTAAACGGTGACAATGAAACAAAAGGATTCCTCTGGTGTCAATATGATTGAGAAACAAAGTTTCTCCAGACCTGATAAAGTATGTCCCAGGAGGTGGCTCCCCCTCATGGTGAAATTGGTCATATCCATTGAAAAAGTCACAAATTTTTATATCAAGGGTAGGCTCACTCGAAGGCTGATGGCTCAGTCAGGAATAATGCCACTAAGCTACAATTACACACATTTGGGGACTTATTTTTGTTAAACCATTTAGATAGATAAATATAGATAGATAGATAGATAGATAGATAGATAGATAGATAGATAGATAGATAGATAGATAGATAGATAGATAGATAGATAGATAGATAGATAGATAGATAGATAGATAGACAGATAGATGGATAGGTAGGCAGGTAGGCAGGTAGGTAGGTCTGTAGGTAGGTAGGTCGGTAGGTAGGTAGATAGGTAGGCAGGTAGATAGTTTAGATAGGTAGATGGTGATAACCACACCAAAAGTATTTTTTGAATTCCTGTATATTCATTTACTAGTAATGCTAACTAACCAAACGTCAGATTATTTTTAGTGTCATCCAACAGTTAAAAGGTTCTCCAACTTTCTAAAATCTTGGTTGCCCATTGAGTTAAAAACACCTCAGGTTTAACCAGATGACCTCTTATGTTGCTTTCAGTTTGCAGTTTGCTGTTTTATGTATGCAGTTTGTTATTTTCTGTTTGTAATCTTATTTGATTGTTTGTTATCATCACCTATTTCTTGTTATGAATTGAAGAGTGCTCAGCAATAGGAATGTCCTCAGTCTACGTTGCCTACAGCAACGTGAAGACTGTGACCTCGGTCTAAAGAAACAGCATATATATATTTCAAGTATGCTTTTCCCCTATCTCACACATATCAATTTATGTTTATTTATTATTTTTTTACAGAATTCTTCCTCCTTTCCCCACAGGTGTTCCCAGGGTCATGCCTGAAGATGTGGTCATTGCTGGATATTCCATACCTAAGGGGGTAAACAAATTCATTATGTGTTGTATCTTTACACTAACTGTACTTTTCTTAGTTTGTTTTAGTCTAATATAATTATGTACTAGCGTAATACCCGTTCGTACGAACGGGAGTTGGAATGTCATATACTATAGTGTACATTTGTAGACCTACACATTTGAACTTATGCAATGAATAAGAATACATTAAAAGATATTTGAGGGCATTGACAGCGACCTTTAGGAGGGAGACTTGTAGAAGAGGGGCACTGACCGTGACTTTGAGTAGGTTGAACCCTCTGGAAGGGGGGTACTGACCCCCATTGGCAGGTGGGGGAGCTGGCCCCTCATTTGCAGGAGGGGGAGCTGACCGCCCATCTGCAGGAGGGGGTACTGACTCCCACTTGTAGGAGACGGCACTGAGCCTGACTTTGAGTATGTTCTGAACCCTCTGTAGGGGCACTAACCCCCATTGGTGGGAGGGGGCACTGACCCCCCATCCACAGGAGGGGGGTACTGACTCCCATTTGTAGGAGAAGGCACTGATCCTGACTTTGAGTATGTTTGGAACCCTCTGGAAGGGGGCACTGACCCCCATTGGCAGGAGGGGGCTGACCCCCATCTGCAGGGGGGCATTGACTCCCACTTTAGGAGAGGGGCACTGACCCTGACTTTTAGGTGTTGAACCCTCTGGAAGGGGGGACTGACCCCCATTGGCAGGAGGGGGCACTTACCCCCATCTGCAGGAGGGGGGTACTGACTCCCAGTCTCCCACTTGTAGGAGGGGGCACTGACCCTGACTTTGAGTATGTTCAGAACCCTCTGGAAGGGGGGCACTGACCCCCATTGGCAGGAGGGGGCACTGACCCCCATTGGCAGGAGGGGGCACTGACCCCCCATCTGCAGGAGGGGGGCACTGACTCCCACTTGTAGGAGAGGGGCACCACCCTAACATTTAGGTGTTGAACCCTCTGGAAGGGGGGGGCACTGACCCGCATTGGCAGGAGGGGGCACTGACCCCCATCTGCAGAAAGGGCAGTGACTCTCACTTGTAGGAGAGGGGCACTGATCCTGGCTTTGATTAGGTGCTGAACCCTCTGGAAGGGGGGCACTGACCCCCATAGGCAGGAGGGGGGCACTGACCCCCATCTGCAGGAAAAAATAATCCAAAAGGAGGATCAAGTTTGGAAATGGCACAACCCTGCCCTCTTGTGAGATATTATTAACTAGAACTTCCCATTAGACACATATATTTGAGGGGAAATGGCAAATGAGGGCAAATGTACTGGTGGGGTGAGATGTATTCGTATCATGTAAAAATGAGAGAGGAAATAGCAACAGCCTCCCCCATGGAATGGGCATCCCATGCATGTATGGCATCAGAAAGGGGGGAAAAGTACCCCCCCCCCCATGACTGTCCAAGGCATGACAGAAAGGAAAATATTGCAGGGAAGGATTGTGTGAAAAAGAAGGTGTCAACTTTAAAAGGGAACTGTGCAGTTGTGAAGAAACATGTGAATATTGTAGTTGAAAGTGTGTGGAAATTAGTTTGACAGATGCAAAACGTAATTGCACTTGATCTGAGGCTTTAGCAGTTCAAACGTGACACTTCAATACCAATCAGGCAGAGTTGGTGAATGGGGGGGTTGAATGGCAATTAGACTTTGAATACATGTTTCAAATTGCACAGAGGGAGTGTCCTGGCAGGCTGATCAATGTTGTGCAGCAGGCAGTTGCTTTGCTTGTAGGTGGCGTCCTCTGGAGGATATGATAATGGGTGGGGCCCTCTTGCGGAAAATGGCCATTGCAGGTGTCGCCACGTAGGAAGGAAATAGGTTAGTGGTAGAATGTACGGTTACGGGCGTAGCCGTAAGAGATACGGGTGTAAAGTAAAAAAGCCTTAGGAGTGATAGAAAGAGGACGATTGGTGCAAGTAGGGATGAATGGGTGGCGATTTGAGGATGTGTATAGAAAAAGAAAGTGTTGGGAAACAAGAAAAATATAAGATAGGAAGTGCATGTTTGTTTACATGGAAATAAACATGACATTTTGAATTTTTGAATGATTCCTACATGAATATTTTGAAGATGAGGTAAGAGTGAACCCACCTGGGACGTGTTAGAAGGTTGTGGAATGAGCTGGATAGCCATAGCTGGTCATTGGTAGTGAAAGGGACAGAGAAAAATGGCAACAAAGTCCTTGGCAACCAAGGCCATTTTTCTGTAGTCAACGAAGCTGGGTTATTATAAGATTTATCGACACCAACCAGTACCAACCAGTACAAGAGTTTGTCAAGTGCAGTCACAATTTGAACAAAAAAAGAAATGGCCATGATATATATATATATAAACTTTTATTAACTAACAGAAATATCAATTACAGATACATGTGTCAATCAAAAAATAAAATAAAATAAAATAAAATAAAATGAAACATTTGAATCTACATCTAGTTTTCTATATTGGGTACATTCGAATAACCAGCTCTAAACTACTCCAAACTACTCCAGGAAGTGATGTTTCTATGATATGTATGAGGTTATTTAAATGCATTATTCTTACCGTATTTCCACAGACAATGATCATCCCAATGGCCCACCAGATGTGTAAATCCGAAGAGTATTTCAGCGAACCTTTACGGTATATGCCCGAGCGGTGGGTCCGTGGCGAGACACGGGAAGACATGCATCCGTTTATCCTTCTGCCATTTGGTCACGGTTCTAGAAGTTGTTTGGGAAGGAGGTTTGCTGAGCAGGAAATTTACTTGGCTATTTCTAAGGTATTGGTTAATTTTTTTAATTGGGTTTGTTAATACTATTCATATGTTAAAAATACATGACATATTTTCTGGAGGTAGTTGGATGGACACTGTATTCTGTCTATCTCTGTATCTGTCCATAAAATGTAAAATTTTCTGTGAATCTTAAGTGTACCCTTTGAGTAAATATTAGTCAAATACTTGACTGTATGCTAATACTAGGCTAGTTTGTTTCTGTGAATGTTTGTATTTTTTATTTCACATCTATTTCAGATCATACAAAACTTCCAAGTTGAATACCACTATGAAGACTTGGGCTACCAATTTAAGACATTCCTGAGGCCTGACAAGCCTTTGAAGTTCAAATTTTCTCCTTTGTAACAGGGATAGACAGAAATAATAGGCCTGTGTATGATATATGATATCAGTGAGAAGTTGAAGTGAAATCACTGAAGACAGTAACATCGACATTTAATTGTCATTTTGGACCATATTTTTGTATATTTATATTATTTGTGGTTATTACATAGCCAACTTTTTCACTGAGCACAAGGGTGCCAGAATGGGCGGAGGAAAGAAACTGCCCCCGCCCTTCCACCGCCCTTGTGCAAGGGAAGAGGCAAAAATCTGAAAAAGGAGAACTAAATATTAGATCTTTTAAATTGGATTTCAGGGTTTGAATAGTAATTATTTAATATGTAAATGGCACAGCCATGAAATTCGCGCAGCACTTAAAAAGTTTTTTTTAGGATTTATAGTTTTACCATAACTTTCATTACATTTATTTAATATTCAATGTATGAAATGTAGTTATGTTACTGTTTCAAAGAATACAGAAAAAGGGAGAAATTTATAGAAACTATTAGAAAGATAAAATAGATCAAAAATAGATAGATAGATAGATAGATAGATAGATAGATAGATAGATAGATAGATAGATAGATAGATAGATAGATAGATAGGATAGCAAATAAATAGGATTAAGGATAAATAGAATTGATAGATAATCAGCTAAATAGTAAAAAGGAAGACAACACTGAAAGCTGCCAAATTTAAGTCTAGGCTAGATTGTTGATATTACATAATAGAGACGATGAAAAGCAATAACATGATCTGCATGTAGATTAATTGCTCACTGTTACATAACCATCAGTTGACAAAGATTATGTAACTTTAATCTTGTTATGTTTTCTTGTTGTCTGTTTTGAAAAGAAATGAATTACATATTAATAATTTAATTTAGCTTGTCAAGGCTTTTAATTAAATATTCCATAAAAATGATAGATACAGGGAATATTAATGGAGAATATTGAATTTTTAAGACACTTTTGAATATGAATATGTTATATTTTGTTAAATTCCAAACTAAATAATTGATAAGAAGCTGGTTCCACTTGACCTAATTTCCTGCTGTCGACCATTGATGTTGAGACCATCACTGCACAGATTTTTTAAACCTTTCTTGTGCTAAGTTTCGCTTCGCGAATATATTATATTGACGCTGGATCAAACATTTTTATACATTGACGCTTTATTTAAAAAATTTTCCAACAAATTGGATTTGCCCTTTTTTATCCGGCCGTCTCTGTTACTCTCTTTTTTTCCGTCACCCAGATTAAGAACTCTATCAAGATGGTCTCATATGTTTGGGGGTAGTGGCATCTCCTGTCTGAGGTTATTTTACTGGCCCTTGTATCAGTGTCAGTGCTGGCAAGTAAAAGATCCCTCACACGAGGTGTTAGAATGTGTAATATGTTGTGGACTCCTGCTCTCTCTCCCATCTCATCAATCAACCCTCATGAGGGCCCAAAAGTTGGCTTGGAGGGCTGCACTATACCAGATTTATCGATATAGAGTAGCGCGGGGCATGCAGCCCCCCTTAACTTCGAGGTGCGATTTGATCTACTTTTTGTGGTCGATTATTCAAATGCTTATGTTGTCAGGAAGGGATCACTTGACTCTACTTATAACTAGTGAAACAAATGTCTACCAATTTTAATAGAGCAGTTACGGCACTTTTTGTAAAAAATATAAAACGGCCTTCTTACCCCACCCATCAGGCAAGAAGCCTATTATAATCCTATGGCAATTTTTTGTGCGAGCGCATTCAGTTATTTCTTGGGGTTCTTCTATCATTTTTAAGGCATTCTATTCACTTTTTCTAAAGTTTTCTGTTCATACGTTTATTTTTTAATATATATATTTTCAGCTAAAATGCAAAAAATATGATCCAAATCATATTTATGTAATGGTCATAAAGTGAAGCAATGCAGATATCCATTATACTTTTAAAAATTTCCAAAGTTATTTCTGACAAGTACTTTCAAAGAATTAATCAAAGTTACAAAAACCATGCACCTTTTTTTTGTTTCTTTAATTACTTCTATGGTTTGGTGCTGTTTGCCCTGAAAATTTGTGACGTCACCTAAAAAGCCTCTAGCTTCAATCCTATCAATAAGAAAAAGCACCAAAATTGTAAGTTTAGATATAAACCTGGGGGGGCCTCTCACCTAACCCGGGCTTCTTGCCCCGACCCACTCTACCTGTCAACATGACATGAACAATAGTTTATGGAATCTGTTCAACAACAATACAGTACAACCCAAAATAAAGTACGACTGCCCTAGCAGGAAGGAAGAATCAGCCACTACTTTACCCTTTCACACCTTTTGACTACCCCTGAATCACTTCCTACTTTTACCTACTTGGTACTACCTTTTAAAATTACATTAAAATCACATTTAAATAACACCAATTTCAACTAAATCACCCCCATTGTGTCTGATTTACTTTATATTTTACACCGCTGCTAATTACAGTAACAATGGTAGCTTTGAAAATAGAGTTCTTAATGAGGGCTAAGGTTGTTGTAAGGAGTCAAAGGGAGTCGAAAGGAGATTTGGGGTGAAGAGGAGAAAAGAGGGCAAAATAGGTAAACAGAGGACTTCTGACAGAAAATTTTCTTACTTTGTTTTGGGTTGTACTGTACATACATTTTGTACAAAAATTTGAATTATGAATAAGCTGATAAGCCTTAGAGAGGCCTAATGACGACACATTCTGTAGGAATAATGAAAACACTTCAAAACAGTTTTGGAAAATATGTCTATGAATAAATTAAGAGATGACAAGACAAACTGTCAATCATTGTGGAAGCACTTAAGATGACAAAACAAATTGTCAATCATTGTGGAAGCACTTAAGTTGGCTCACATAATACTTTCTAGAGTCACTGTCAGTCAGCATTCACTGTCAGTCAGCATTTGCTTTTGCTGGACCTTCAGTTGAACAGGATTGTGGACAGGGTGAAGAATCAGGGGAGAAGAGTTGTTATCCTTTCTATGTCTTTGTTTAAATTACCATTTATTATGATTTATCCTGTTTTGCTCTTGCTTAGTCTTCTGGATGCCGTAGAAGGTGAGTCTCTTTTATTTATTTATTGTTATTCATTCATGAGCAAACCACGCATATATTAAAAATTTGGTACACTAGCACATTTCACATGTCTCAAACACTCAAACAGAATGCGCATTATATACACTGAGCAGCAAAAGAAACGCAACATTTGATTTTAGCTCATATTTTTGCAAATAAACTTTTTTTTGCCAAAACCGAAAAGATGGCATTAATTCTATCATCAACAAGAATTATGGTGCCAAAAATCATTCAACTGCACACTATGAAAAGTTAATGGTTCCATTTCGGCCGTTGCAACACCTTGCAGCATCTTTTTTGTTTGGTAAACTAACTGGTTCCTGTCAGAATAACCCTCTCTGATTGGTCAATAGACAGGAAGTATGGCATTTTCCCGTGTTACCGAGGTTGGTCACGATTGTGAATAGGACCAAAAATCAGAAAAATTTTGATACCAGCCGCTACCATGACCAATTTCGGTAACAGGTTGAAGTGAAAGTGACTTTCACAACATAAAACATTAAAATCCAAAAACTAAATTTATGATAGCGCAAGACGTTTGAGATAGCTCTGCCCTGATGTGGACCGATATTCAAGTAAAAAAGTTCCAGGTCCATATTTTTATACACATTTTGTATTTCAGAATGCAAGTCTCATTCCAGAAATATTCAACAGGTGGTGCTCAACTCCATTCTGCATAAATCAATCCACAGTATGCACATGATGATTACCGTAAAACGGGTTTACTTTGGCCGTTTCGGAGCACCAAATTTGTGTTTTGAGAAAAACTATTCGTTGAATATCTACAGTTTTGTGCCACAACACAGCCAGTACATTGAGGTTTTCATCTGTTTTATTACATAATTAAGGGGTCGGCCAAAGTAACCCCGGAGTTGGGGTAACTTTGGCCGCCTTAGATTTTGAGCATGTAATACCATGTAGCGCAGTAGAATTTAATTAGTTATGTTATTTTGGCCACCTAATAAGCCGAGGAATGTATTTTTGTAATCTAAAATGAGTTGTGACTCATTCGCAGATTTCTTAACAAAAATTAAGTATTGATACGTGTACCAAACTCTGTGTACTACTGTCTCCCAATTCAGAATGACGTAGTGTGAACATAACCCTGTTTTTAGGCCACAAGAATGTAAGGTATGCTAACAGTCATAAAATGTGTCATTTAAAAACAAATTTATCAATCATATGACATTTTACATTTCTATTCTAATTTTAATTTTTTTGCATAATTCACCGATGTGACATTATATTGGCAAACACCATAAAAAATAATCCAAGATGAAATAACTTTGTCTAATGCTATTTTTGATGAAATCATATGTCTATGGTGGTTCACAGCTTCCCTAGCAGCCAGTACATCATCGCTATGTCATGCTTGTTAAATGACACAAATTGCAATTATTGCATTGGACAATTTATGGTATTTTTTTAGCATCTATGGCAGTCAACATAATTTTCAGGGTCATACACCTGTTTGTCAAATCAAGGTTTGTACCTCCTTGACTGCTATTAACTACAAATTGTTCCAACTCTTGCCAATTGCCATTTCCAGGGGTGGCCAAAGTAACCCCGACACTGACTTGGAGATTTGGGATAACATTGGCCATAGCTCTAAACTCACTAAATTACATAACATATAAACAAATCCTGTGTAGTTTGAAACTTTGATATATTATCTTTAAAAATTGTCCACAATTTTCACTGTGTAAGCTTTCACTTGACCCACCCAGAACAAAGTAGACACTTCCCTGCAAAATCACACTTTTTTGCAAATCTGCTTTTTCCCAGAATGGCCTTCACAAGAAGCACTGGTATCATGATATTGAAACAAAATTAATATACATAAAAAGTAGACAAGTAACTCTGGCAGACGCAAAAAGAAATTTCCTGTTATCTATATTGGTTTGAGAGATACAGGATGCTGAATCTTTTTCTCATTTGGCGGCCAAAGTAGTAAAGAACGGCCAAAGTAACCCCGTTTTACGGTAAGTCATTTATGGGTCTGGCCTGAATCACCGCCAGTAGGAAATGTCGGGAGTGAGACTCATGCTCAGTAATTCAAGAAATTCATTTCAAATTTATACCTGGAACTTTTTTATTGGACTATCAATTAAGTCCATGTCAGAGCAGAGCTATCTGAAACATCTCGCAATATCATAAATTCCATTTGGGATTTTGATGTTTTATGTAGTGAAAGTCACTTTCACTTTACAAATTTGGCCTTCAGTGCAATAAAAAAATTCTTATCCATATTTTACCTTTAATTTTTTTATTGTGTCTCTTAGTCCTGCAGCCGGCCTATAGACCCGCAGAAATTTCTATGTCCACTAAATTTGATGGTTGATTGTGTTTGATGCGTGTCTGAACTTCAAATTTTTTTGGGTAGAAATTGCTAATTAATTTGCAATGTCACTAGCCACCATTTTCCAAAATGGCCGCCAAATGCCTATTTTCGCCAATAACTTTGGAAGTAATTGTCACATCTTCATGATCTTTGGGTCTAAATATATGTTTTCTTATATGGGGAATGCATTAAAAATGGTTCAAATTTAGTGGGCCACTTATATGTCCACCATTTTCCAATATGGCCACCATAAACCTATTTTTGCTTATAACTATGGAAATAACGGTCATATCTTCATGATTTTTGGGTCTAGATATATGTTTTCATATATGAGGAATGCATTGAACATGGTTACAATTAAGTAAACCACACACATGGCTGCCATTTTCAAATTTGGCTGCTATAAACCAATTTTTGCATAAAAATTTGGAAGTAATTGTTATATATCATGATTTTTCTATAGATCTACATTTATGTTTTAATATATGAGGAATACAAAAATGCCTTGATTAAGTGAATGACTCCCTGCAACTTTTATTTTTCAATGTGGCCACTATAAAACAAGTTTCGTTACTGATGTAATTTTATGCATTGTCTTATTAATAGATTGCTGGTATTGGGTGCTGATATTTGGTTTGACATGCATGTTAAAAAGAAGGTGGTACATGGGAAGATGGAGTATAAAACAGCATCCTGCGACATACAGTGCATGGTTGTTGAAAATGCTCAGAGATGTATGTTGACTCCTGGCAAGGTTATTGATAGGCCTACATGTATGTGAATGTGTTGTTGGGCTGGTGTCCGCTTTATATGTTGGTCATTATTAATGTTTTATCTCTGTAGTGTTTCAAAACTTTAACCTAAGTACTAGTGATTCAATGATAATCCCAAAATACATGTGGCCAAAACAAATCTCTTCTTATTTCAAATGTGTCATTCAATTCCAGAGTGTACCAAATATTTCCTATTTGTTCTCTAAATAACAGTGAATATAAGTCAATGTTCTTAACCTTCTTTATTGCCGGGTTAAGGTTGCATGATCAGTCTCACTAAATTGTGATCAAATTTCAATCTAAATAGATATATTTTCCAATTTCATATTTTACATTTCTCTGTACAATAATATATGACCAAGGCCTCCATCAGGAGTTCGCGTATACATAAATTTAGTTGGCACCAATCTATCATCTTGATCTGACCAACAAACGGTTTACCTGACACTGAAGTGTGGTACACATTATAATTATTATGTAAAATTATTGTCCATGCATTGAATTCTCAAGTTGGTGTCAAGTGGTGATCAGGCTGGGCATGCTAAGTGGATAGTTTTATACCCATCTCACGACAAAATTATTACCTGTAGCAAAATTTGCCTTGGCTGGCCTGGTAGTTTATGTAGCAGGAGACAAGTGAGTTCTAAAGAACCACCTAAACCAAAGGAAATCGGTTTCTTTCAGCCTCTAACCCTGAAACAAAGGCACCATAATTATGAGAACCACTATGTCTGTGTCATTTGAGAGTATGTAATTCTGTTTCAGTTGTGATAAATCGACCAGTTCATTTGAATAATAATTCTTATGTCAGCCTGTTTCAGGCTATAATTATGTATGAACTATGAAAGATGTTGCTCTTGCTTTGATGGTGTCTCTCGAGTCAGACCAAAGCATGAAACACCAGTGTCCACCACATCTCCATAATCTGGCATCATGCTACTTCAACCCAATGTTGCTTAAATTGAAAGATTTGTAAGAGCTGGTGCCAGTCCCTGTTCTATTACCATATGCAAGAAACATGATACTTAAAGATGTTGTCAATCAATTTTAAGAACAATTCTTAACTTATAGATTATGGAGTCACCAAAAATTGCATGCATAAAGACGAAATACGTGTTTGATCAGAAATAAATTTTGTTTTTTCTTCATGCATAGTTAATGCCAAAAAGCATTGCTATTTCAGACAAAAATACATTCAAGATCAATGTTTAAATTACCTTTAGATTTCAACAATAAATTAACATTTTTTATTAATCAGATTTTGACATTATTTCAATGTTGATGTTGAACCATAATAAAAATCAATGTGTTCTTGCTTCAGGGAGCGTTTAAAGTTGGTTTAGAATGTTGACTGTAAAAGTCTAAAAAATAAAACGTGTTTATTACATTAATTTCTTGAAGCTCAGCTGAACATTCAGTTTCAGACTCTAAAAGAATGACTAAATTTCATTCTGTCAAATATATTCCACTAACCAACCAAAATTTAATGTTCCTTAAACATGCTAGTGCTAACTATCAAAAAAATGTCAAAGATTTAGTGTTTCAAGAGTGTCAATATCACATTGACAAACAAGCAGGGATGAATCTGATCAAATTTAAAGTGTTTCTAAATATTCCTTTGTGACACTTAAAAAGACCTCCATTTTGCAATGTTAAAAAAATGTTCGAATTACCTTTGAAAACGTTCAGAAACGAAAATAACATTTTTAAAAAATGTTTTTACATAAGAGTGCTTGCTGGGAGGTTTTCACTGGGCAAGTAAAGGATTCCTCATATGTCCAAAATAACTTGTCTTAGGCAACTAAGGCAAGATCTGCCTTACAGAGTCCTACTTCCTGCATCCGACCTCTTAACCAAAAGTGTGACAACCTGCCCCGAGAGTGTGGCAACCTGCCCCAAAATGTAACAACCTGCCCCGAGTGCTGAATTTTAAAAAATGTCCAATAGGACATCAAGATTTCGAATGAAATACGTATATTCACCAGATAAGTTTAAGTCACTCTCCTTTTGCCATTCATATAGAATGGCAGTGCTCCTGCATGCTTTAAATAGAAATATAGCATGTTTAAGTTTTACTCACTGTGACAACCTGCCCCTGTGACAACCAGCCCCGGTCTCCCCTACATGTATTATTTTTGAGGAAAGGATAATTTCTTTTACATAAGGTACACACTAGATCAATAAACACTTAGGTGATTTTCTTTGTGTATTGCTGCCCTAGTATTGACATTATTATTGAAGAGTCAAGAGATAAGTGCATAAATTATGCATTGGGTTTGATCTTTTTCAATCTCATCAATTAGTTGACAATTGGCCTCAAAGTAGAAGTGGTGGGCAAATTGTTGTTTGCATTAGCCTTTAGCAATGCTGAAACTTCTGTCTGATCTGTTGACAGGCTGTTGACAGCAATTCTGCAGATACCATTCATACCACAAGTCTTGTTGTCTCATGTCCTCTCCTCACTCTATACACTAAAGAATTTAAGTGCCTGACATCTGTCTGACCTGGCACTACAACCCAATGTACCAATGTCAGGTTGTATATATGTATTTTCACAGAATCACAGTACTTTAGCTGTTTGATACTTCCAATTCACCCCATATTCAATCTTGCTCAGCTGCACACTGCAGCATTTGCACTGGGTAGCAGACGACAGGAAGTAATCATGCCTCAGAGTGCTGCCATCTAGCAGGGACAACACATCAGCAGCACTTTGGGAGAGTTGGGCCTCACTGTTATTGGCTCCGCCCCTGGACGAGAGCCTATGTAACGAGTCAAGCCCACATTCCTCTATAACGCTGTGCACAACTTCCTGACAGAATTCAAGATCATATAAAGTTGTCCTTTGGTACCATGTTTTCTAATCTCCAAATGACTGCTCTTTTCTATTTTGGCTCCAGTTTGTGAATGGAAGTGCCAAAAACATAGTAATTACAAATCGCCAGGCCAAGCAAATGGTTGTAAGGCCAAGCCAAATTTATTTTTACGGTCAACTACATCAGCAGCACAGACCAATACTATGTAGCATGGATGACAGGATTTATTACCTCTTTTTTAAAAAGGGCCTGTATTTCCACATGCCAGCTGTTTTCAATCCTGTTGAGTGATGCTGCATGGGTATCTGAAAAATACTCCAGATAACCTCAAGTGACCTAAAAAGTGTGGATTTACCCCTTAGGGACCGTTCAGAATTTATGACTGGGGGGGGGTGGGAGTTTTGGCCGAGGGGGTACTAACTTTTCACATGTGTTTCAAGGGGGGGGGGGTTTAATTTTTGACAACACTCCCAAGGGGGGGTAAGAAATTTTAACAAAGAAAAAATGTTAAAAAACACGCATGAACTCATTTTATTTAGACTTTTTTACGGGAAAATGTCCGCAAAATGACGCGAATCTGTACGAATGGCCATGTATAACAGTATATATGTGTGTATTGCTTTGTATGTCAAAGGGGGGGTACTAATAATACGCGCAAAACCTAGGGGTGGGGTACTAAAAATCCGCATGAAGCTCAAGGGGGGGTATCAATTTTTGACGGGTAGTTCCAGCAAAACTCCCACCCCCCCCCAGTCATAAATTCTGAACGGTCCCTTATCCAGACGACTCTTGATGACAGATCCTGTAACTTTGCAATGAGTAAACCTTTTTCCCACCCTTTTCCACAAGATTACTTGACAAATTGTATGTTCTTATTTTTAAAACAACGGTCCCAGCTCAGAGGCCTGGCTGAGAGGCCAGGCTCATAGACCAGGCTCATAGACCAGGCTTAAGGCCGCAGCTCTGAGTCCTGGATTTCAAATTTGACCTGACTCTCAGTCAGGACTGTGAGTCACGCCTGTGATTCAGGACTGTACGTGAGTCACGATTCACAGTCCCGACTCAGAGTCCTGGCCCCTAACAAACCCATTCTTTGAGCTTGTATATCAGTGCAAAAGCGGCGCCATTTCGTCCCTTTGGATCAGAATTCTAGTTACATCTGACAAATTGTCAAAAAGAAGTACCTTTCGGGTTGGCGGAGCCATGTGCTCCCCGAGCGCTCGCTCTTGTTCTCTATGGAATGACATCATCCTATAAGTTGAATCTAAGGTCTCTTTTTTTGCCAAATCTATAATTTGATTAAAAAACCAAAGAAAGACAGGAATTGGTCGCAGTTCAATGAATTTTTGTACGATAATGACGACGATAGAATAAGTGCCATCAATTTCGTTTTGGAAAAAAAAAGTATCTGCAAAAACATGAGCTTAAATCAAGTGTTGCGTTTTTTTTCCAGTTGAGAGTATATATATTAGAGCCCTGCGCGGGACTGATTTTTCCGTCCCGCCCCGTCCCGTCCCACAAATACCAGTCCCGCTCCCGTCCCGCCCCGCAGCTCTTATCTTTGCGGGACCCGCATCCCGTCCCGCACTTTCCATTATCTGTCCCGTCCCGCCCCGCTCCCGCAGGCATATGTTTGCGGGACTCCCGTCCCGTCCCGCAGCCTAAGTCAGTCCCGCACCCAGTCCCGCACTTATTCACAATCAAGTTTTACATAAGGCCACACATAATTGATTCTAGATAGATAGATAGATAGATTGATTGTTGATAGATGGATAGATAGTAGATGGATAGATAGTAGATGGATAGATAGTAGATGGATAGATAGTAGATGGATAGATAGTAGATGGATAGATAGTAGATGGATAGATAGTAGATGGATAGATATTGATTGATTGATTGATCGACTGACTGATTGACTGATTGATTGATTGATTGATTGATTAATTGATTGATTGATTGATTGATCAATAGATAGATAGATAGATATAAAGATAGACAGCTAGACAGACAGACAGACAGACAGATAGATAGATAGATAGATAGATAGATAGATAGATAGATAGATAGATAGATAGATAGATAGATAGATAGATAGATAGATAGATAGATAGATAGATAGATATTGGAGTCCTCAACATGTTGCACATTTTCCCCACGTGAGAGATCTTTTACTTGCCCAGCACAGACACTGATAAATATATTATAATTATTTTAGAAATGAATCCAGTAATTCTATATATTTTTCACTGATTCACAGAATTAAAATCACTATGGAAAATGAAAACAACAAATTGCAGCTACTATGAACTCAATTCAGGCTTATAGGCCTATCATGTATATGCAATCAAGGTAAATCCAAAATTAATGATGCTATTCAAGATTAGTAATGGTGTCTATTCTCAATTTCACTTTGCAAATTTTTCCATTATCATTAAACTGACTTAGAGTGACTGACCAAATGCCAGTGATATTGTCTAATGATGTGAAATAGCACAATATTTTCATGGCATAACCCTGATTCATTTTGAATGCCATTAAACTGCTATTCAAACACTGACCATTGTCTTAATTGCTATTCAAACAAAGGCCATGCATGTCTATTGTGAGCAATGCTGCATTGCAATAGGGGTAGCTATTGTATGAACATCCATCAGATATTATAACTTTTAGATAAAGTTTATTTTAGATTTTTAAAATTTTACTTCTTTGTTTAATTCCTTGTGTTTCTAACAAGCAAATAATGAAATGATAAATTAATATGACCTCTGATGATCAAAATGTATCAGTCATATATATGACTAATTTATTTATTTTATGCATATCACAAAACATTTAACTGATTTAGTTAATACATAATTAGGCCTATATCTGTAGAATAATTGGATGTGTATAGGTTTGTTTGTATTTGAATCTAACCCTGCTAGAGTGCTAGTATATCTCAAGCAAACCAAAATGTTACAATTAAATTGCAGTATATATGCAGTGAATCAGGGGAATCCCCAAACCAGGAGCATTCCCATATTCAAAGGGGAAACAAACTTTGACCAAATTGCATTCATTGTTTAAACAACAGAACAACTCTTTATATTACCTGTTTCTTCATCAAGTAATCAAATTATTTCATTATTTATAACTATATTTCAGTTTTTATCACAGCACCTGATTATAAAAGTCTGGTCTATTTTAAAATGGCTTATGTCAGATTTCTAGTTAG
Source organism: Platynereis dumerilii (assembly GCA_026936325.1). NCBI lineage: Eukaryota > Metazoa > Annelida > Polychaeta > Phyllodocida > Nereididae > Platynereis > Platynereis dumerilii. The sequence continues at coordinate 39,478,916 of JAPTHN010000008.1, forward strand.
GCCTAGTAGCAATAGTGGTAAATCATATATTTCAATACAAGATTGTCAAAATTACTTCAACTTAACAATATTGCTTTTCATGAAACTGCTTAAATTTACAATCCCGCACAGTCCCGCAACCCAGTCCCGCCCCGCCCCGCTCCCGCAGACTGAACTGGTGCGGGATCCCGCTCCCGTCCCGCAGTGGCCATTTTTGAGGACCCCCTCTGGGTCCTTTTGAAAAATGTATTTGAGGGGGTCCCATGACCATTTGGGGGGGTCAAACCCCCCCTGACCCCCCCCCCTTATTTCGACCACTGGTTTGGCTATCATGGCTCAAACAAATTGTGCAACCGTCTCACTCAATCATTTGAGATAACTCAGAATTTCAGAATTTACAATGTTGAGTCATTGAGTGAAATATTTAATTGCACGGCTACAACCTTATTATATACAATATATTGACTAAATATCGATAAGATGCAACGCTAAAATAGTTTCGCAGTAAACCGTAATTTATGTTGAGCCGGTCTCGGTCTCGGTCTCGATAGCTGATGCCTCAGTCTCGGTCTCGGAGGGTCAATGCCTCGGTCTCGGTCTCGGATGCTCATGCCTCTGTCTCGGTCTCAGTCTCTGGTGTCCTGGCCTCGACTCCAACACTGGTGGGAGGTGTACTAAATATCCTTGTTGTGTTATAAATGAGTCAAAATTACAAATTTAATAGAAAATATAGGTGATAAGAAACAGTTTTCAGCCAAAATAAAAACATTTGCTAGATTTGTCCATGAGTGGCACTGGTTTGAACTTTTTAAGAAAAAATAACAATTTTTAGGAAATCGCTCAAAATGGTCAATTGGGGGTGCTTCTACTGACTTAGTATTGTTGCCATAGTAACCAGAATGATTTACTATGTCATTAAAACAATTGAATCACAAAAAAAAGTTCCAAGATTTGTGTCATCATAAATGTGCATGTGACATGTCTTCATTCATTGAAAGCCATTTTTGCTAATTCTATACATCAGGTGGCGCCACATGGCGTTCTGATGGTATTGTTAGACATTTAAGTTTTAACCATCATTTTATTATTGTTTTGTATGCCACAGATGTTACCTTCATCAGGGTTGGCCAAACCAGTGGTCGAAATAAGGGGGGGGGGGTCAGGGGGGGTTTGACCCCCCCAAATGGTCATGGGACCCCCTCAAATACATTTTTCAAAAGGACCCAGAGGGAGTCCTCAAAAAACCCCCCCCAAATACTGAACGTGCTGAAAAGTGAGCATGACGCAGCAAGTAAAGGCTTAGTAAAGCCTAATCAGCAAACAACAACCTCTTGTAATTTATATACATTACCAATAGGGTTTTCACAACTCATTTTCTGAGATAAAACATACCTTTAAAAAGCCCAGAGTTAATTTCTAAAGTATCTGAAAAACTTCGGCTTCAGGGCACCTCTGGCGGCCCGCTGCGGCCCGCTGCGGCCCGCGGACTGCCTGCTACAAGGGCTTCAACCCTTTGGGTCTTCCAACAGAGAGACCCCCCCAAATAACATGGCCTATTTCGACCACTGGGCCAAACTATTCTTCATTGTGTACCCACACAGCAGATACAAGGACTACAAAATGCATACTTTTTCGGAAAATAGGCCTACTTAATTTTTGGCAGTTTTGAGAACTACAATTTGAGGATTGTATGATATATGGATGTGGGGTGGTGGGTCAAAATACAAATTGAATTGAAAATATAGGTGATAAGAAACTGTTTGCTGCCAAAAAAAAATCATGCTACATTTGTCCTGTGAGTGGCAATGGCTCGAACTAGAGCATTTTGATGAAAAAATGGCATTTTTTTTGGAAATTGGCAAACATGCTCCATTTGGGGTGCTGCTGCTGACTTAGTAATGTTGCCATAGCAACCAAAATGATACGCCATGTTAGTACAACAACTGAATTTCACAGAAAAAAAAATTCCACAATTTGTGACACCATAAATGTACTCTTGACACCCGTTCATTGATGGCCGTTTTTGCTAAATCTCAAAATTTCCAAAAACACAGGTGGCGCCACCTCGGTTTGTTTGCAGGATTTAAAGATGAACCGTGATTTTATTATTGATTCATATAGAAGAAAGGTCAGTCTCATTATGTGTAGTCTTTTCTGCTCCCATCGTGTACCCTGATAGAAGATATGAGGTCCCAAAAATTGTGAAATTTTCCTTCTTTTCTTGAGCGCTAAACATAGATTTCTTGGGCCCCTATAACACTGACCCCATTGACCTCAGATTTCTCAATACAATTCCAAATGGTAGTTTAAGATTGACCTATCCAGGCACAATTGGTAGTTTAGCCATATATTGGCATTTTCCATGTAGAAATAGGAGCTGAAAATGGGTAATTTTGACTTTTCACTTTTGCCAAATTTGCACATTTTGGCCAAAATATTGAAGCCCTGGTAACCATGGCAACCAATAATCTGACAGATCAACAATTTTACTTCTATCCCATAGTACTTCCATCCCTCAACATATAAAACGATTCCGTGACGGGCCACATTCCAAATTTTCTGAAAATCGGTTGATTTTCTCTGACAGTCACTCTTAATATTCTACTATGTACGGGTACACATACGGTTCCTGTGATTGAGTTGAATGATTTGATTGTACTAACAAAGTACTTCAAGTACATTGGGTTCAAGTACAAGTCCAAGTACTTCATTCTTAGAAGTTACAAGTACGTGTACAAATTTTAAAATGGTATTTTCGAATCAGGTTCAAATTTAAAATTCTGGTAAATGTGACTCAAGTTTTGGGCCAAATAAAAGGGGGGGGGGGTTCTGCTGATGACCTGGTGCATGCTAAATCCAAGGGAACAACTGGCAGTGGTTGCTGTCCTCTTGTGTATTGTATTTTATTATTATTTGTTATTTATTTATTTGTTTCAACTCCCATAAATGGGAAAATATATAAAGATACGATGTACAGATCGACATATATAAAAATGTAAAATATCAATATAAAATTTCAGCGTAAAATATAAACAAGTTAAAAGCCATTAAAAACAAGAACATGTGAAGTCTGACTAGAAGGTTTTTAGCAATAAAGTCATTAAAGTGGCCAATAAATGTTCATAGGATTTAGGCCGTATATAGTTATCGTGAAATATCATGTATTTTAAAGAGTCAATATAAGTCACGCTCTCAAAAATTTGCACACAGCTTATCAAGCTGATCTACAACAACCATATCTATGTCTCATCTCAACATTCTCTTCCATTTCGACTCTACCCCCTTTCCACCAAATCCCATATATATCCCTAACTCTCTTCCCAGTGGCCACTGCTGTGGAGTTGAAAGTGTTTTCCCTGCAGATGGCATAGATAGATATGGTAAGTGCAGCCCTCTAAGCCCAGTTCTGGGCGCTCACGAGGGTTGATTGATGAGATGAGAGAGAGAGCAGGAGTCCTCAACATGTTACACATTTACCCCATGTGAGGGATCTTTTACTTGCCCAGCACAGACACTGATACAAGGGGCCGCCAATTTAACGTCTCATCCGAACGACATCCAGCTGGGATTTTGCTCATAAAGGTGCACTGAAAATTTCGGGTTCCCCAACCGGGAGTCGAACCCATGCATAGTCACATCCCACTGGACACAAGGATAGGCCTATATCTAAAATTCCCTTAATTTCTCTCTGCCATTCTTACTCTCATTATACCCATTGTCACGGGTACTATGCTATGGCCTTCAAAAGGGGAGAGTTCTGCCTTGAAGTGCAAAGGAAGGTAGGCTATACAGGGAAAATTTAAAGACCACACATTCAGTAGAAATGGAGATACATGTAAACCCTGCATGCCATCATTTTAGTAGTATAGATTCAATTTGTTTTGCTTTTTCAGGATGTCAGCATGTCTACTGGGAGAGAACTGGAGGTGGAAGCTTACATGCTGCATGCCACGGCAATTTCTACAAAAGTAACAATGTAACATGCAAAGGACACCCTGTCTACTATAAGGAAGATAACAAAAGGTAAAAAATACTGTCAGCAGTAGCAGATCCAGGGAGGGCCTAGGGGCAGGGGATTGGGGGCACACAACCCAAGTGCTCCCTTTGCGGATCCTCATATTACAGGCCACATACCATTTGAAAAAGTATATTATTCAGAAAATAAAAATTTGGCAAATATTGCTCGCACTCCCGAATTATTTTCCCGCAATATGCCTATGAACTAACACTTCATACATGTCTTACTGTCCCACTGAAAATTAGTTTTAATCTTGATTTAGGCTATAACATGTATTTATACCTTTGGGTAAGTTTCTAATAACAACAGTTTTTATTATCCATCCAATAACTATGTATCCTTCAATTTTTTTCATGAACTGAAAGCTTGATGTCATGCTGAGACTGGGTGGCCATTGGTCAGTTGAGGTGTGAGTAGAAAAACCATATGTCAAGCAAGGCTTTTTTGGTGATGTCAAGCTGTATGTACATTCTCATTGGTTGGGAGAGTCAGCTACATGACATCAAGCAGTTGCTCTTAAATTGTACCACAGGCGGAATGATCACAATGGCTTAGCAGTTCTAGAGATAGAGAGGAAGGTGTATGGCTCAAGTGCCGCCTGGTGGAGTGCAAATATAGAAAATTGATTAAAATTGCTCAAGGAGCAGCCTTTCACAACATTCTTGTTGGTTCTGTGAGATAATAGTCTCTCAGCTACACTTAGAGATGATTTTCACCCACTTCGCTGCATTTAGACTCACATTAAACCTTGTTTGGCCAATCTTACCTATGTGTGCACCCATATCAGCATACATCACAAGGGAATTCCCTTTGACAGCCAATCAGAATTTAGGAGACCACAGAGCCATCTCTTGATTAAATTGGAACCTCAGTCTGCCCTTTGGTGAGCATACTATAGCCTGTTTCCCAGCCACCACAAAACAGGCCTGGTGGCCATGGGATATCCCAAGAATACTATTTATGGCAACTTCCGCAAATATGACCGCACACGATGACTGTCATTTTCCCATAGGGGGAGCTTGAGCAATACACCTTGGTATAATATAACAGAATAAGGGCAAAGCATGTGAACACTGCCTGTGATTGCACTAAATTAACATTGTGAAGGCTCCAGTGTCATTGTCACTTAGTCAATGGCTTACATTGATACTGAAAGCATGCCATGTGATGCCAGGGTGGCTTGATTTGGAATCTTGTTGGAAGAAGATGGGAAGTAGAAGAGGATGGTTCTATAATATGTAACAGAGAACATCTGATCTCGATATCTGTCTCAATATGCATTACACTGTGTACCGTTTGCTCTATGCGAAGCGACCCAGTTAAGGCTTGGGTTTGGCTTTAGTCAACACTTTAGACAGTCTGAAAGTTGTTTTTTGTGCCTTAAGTGAAACTACATCTTTTAGGCAAATTCAATCAAATGTTAATATAGCCAGTATGCTAGATAATGTTCTCATGTATACAGTGCACGTATTGATATATCAATAGTCGAAGATTATGTGATTCTAATATGAGGGACTTGGGGGCAGTTTTACAGTATTTGCACTCAAAGTGTCTCACGGGGGGTCAAAATAAAGTTTAAAATTTGAGAATTTCCATCATTCTATCATAAAATTAACATATTACTGTTTCTATAATCAAAGAGGACTGAAGTGATTTGGTGGTTTACTACCAAAATACCGTTACTTAATTTAAAAGTAGGCAAGGGTTGATTCTTGAAAAAGCTGTTTATCAGGAAAAATATTCGTCCAGAAACAATTTTTACCCATTCTTATTCTTGGAAATCAAGCCACATTGTAACATAGGTTGCACAGGAAACATCAAAACTCATACAAAACTTAAATTTTGATTAAACATGCCACAATTTTTTTTTACCATTTTTATTACGAAATTACAGAAATCTGGCTTGCCATTACCCTGAAAGTTTCTGTTGAGTAGGGTATTAGTCTCAAAAGACACATGATTTCCATGGTTAATAATCCCTAGGTATCCTATTAACCCCATGTCAAGTTTTGTTACTGTACAATTGAACTTCATGGTGTTCGGCTGTGCCAAACATAGTGTTTTGGAGCAAAAAACCGCCTAAAATTACCAAAAATTAGGCGCCTTTGGAAAAATCATCTTTGATGGCTCCATTAACAAGATATTTGGTTATCATCCTTTAAAGTCATTCAGTTAATAGCAAAAAATTACAATTATATTGATATATGACACAAATAAATCAACTTTTTTCTCAGTTTTGATTTTCTCAAAATAGTGTAATAGATAACGAAAGATAATATATTTGACATTTTCAATACTTATAAAAACCCTTTTAGGCATCCAGGTTTACTTAGTTTGTATAACCATGGCCGTTTCTTCAATGAATCCAGTGTTAAAACGCACAAATCAGAGAAAAATTTCTGATGTGTTGGAGAGGACATTTTTTGACATCATGAATTTTAATTTCTAAGAAAATGTATGAACATGCCCTGGATATCTTTTTAACTTGCATTTGTCACATACTTGTAAGGGCACATGATTGAGCAAAAGATACACAAATAGCTTGTTTTTCCTACAAAACACTAGTGTTTTATCTATGGGTGGGAGAGGGCATGCTTTTTTTGACAGCACATTCAAGCCTCACATTCTGAAAACCAACTAGAGTTTCGATCGGGACCGATGCGAAGGGAGAGCTCTCGCACGTCAAGTGGGCGTGGTGTAGTTAGGTTGATGTCACCTTTTCGTCACTGGGAATGAGTATTAAAAGAAATAGTGTGTATCTTTCATTATATATATTTCAATGTAGCGAACTGTGACTCTGTTGCATATATGCAGCATCAGTAACAAAGCACCCGGGACTAGTTTTTGCACTGTATTTGGCATTTTTCCGAAAGAATATATATAGAATGGTCTGCATTTGGTCAGCATTTGGTCAGCATTTGGCCTGCATGATGAGATTTTTGGTCTGCATTCTCCTAATCTCCTAGAAAAATTCTTGGTTATTTATGCTCATTACCTTTTTTTTAAACTACCACTTAAAAGACTGGATTTTATTATTTTAAGGAAGGGTCTTGTAATCAACTGTGGATTACAGAGAGTGGAAATCATTGATGATGGCTTAAATGCAATTAATAGAAACAACCTCGATTGGATAAAATTCTAGATTATACTGGCTGCAAAAACAAAATTTGTGTAGCCTTCTTGAAATAAACTTTGTTGATAGGGGTATACATGGGTCTCAAAAACAGATGGAGTGTCAAATGTTGGAATTTAAAGGAAAAATAGATGTCTCATGTCCCAAAGGCAGGGTCTTGTAATCAACTGTGGATTATAGAGAGTGGAAATCATTGATGATGGCTTAAATGCAATTAATAGAAACAACCTCTATTGGATGAAATTCTAGATTATACAGCCTGCAAAAACAAAATTTGTATAGCCTTCTTGAAACTAGAGGTAGTGTGGAGATTGAATGGATCGCCTATGCTGTCCCACAGGGACTAAATGATCGCCTGTGTTACATAATACGCAAGCCAAAACCTTGTTTTGCGAATTTGATTGGGCAATACTTCACCAAGTTCACTAATACTAAGGAAATAATCCATCTCTTGCATGACAAATGGGCTCTTTTTTACGAGGGGCGGGGGGTTGCTGGGTATTTATGCAACAGAAGTTTGCCAGTATTAACTAGAATGGTGTGTGTGTGTGTGTGTTTGTGTTTTACGCCTCTGTAGCACCTTATTGGGCTATATCGAGGCTTGCTAGGGTGGCTAGAATGGTGTGTATGAGATGCACAATGCTCTGCTACCAGTACATGACACCATGCTAAGTGGGGCAGCCGAGGAGGTTGGGCACCCCAGGGGGGAGGCACCCTAGCAGCAGCAACGGGGGTCCGCCTGTCTACAAGTTGACCGCTATTTGCTACCACCTAGGGTGCAAAATTCGCGAGCTCCTGTGAGCGGTCAACAGAATTTGGATCAGTGGAAGAAACCAGGACAGTGTGGAAGAAACCAGGACAGTTACATCATCTAGTGATGGTCAAGATTATTGCCAAAAACTCTGCAAGTGTCTAATCTGACTTTGGATGGCTTCAATTTTAAGCAGACAGCTTATAAATACTAAAATAAGTTGGAACTATTTTTTATCATGGAGGATGTATACATTATACCTCACATACATTGCCAGTATAGAGGGGGCCACTTGTGGCATGGACAAGACATTTTGCTGAGTGTAACACAGCTTTTATGAAATTGTGAATTATATTGTTGTCCTAGTTAATAAATCTCCATAAAGTATTAGAATAAATACAATTGAGCATTTTTGATATCACAAAGCAAAAACATTGGCTTTGTCTGGACAAGTAAATAAGTGAGAATGCATTCTTTTTGGACCCTTTTCTGACCACAATTTAACATGCACTAAATGGCATAAGTAGATTGAATACCATCAAACTTCTGATGAGTAAAATCATCCCTTTCACAGGCAAAGTGTAAGTGTATGCTAAAGTTTCAAAACTTTCTTTTTGTCTGATGATTTCCAAACATTTTCATTCAAAGCAGTGGACTGGATATTAACCAGCAACCATGCTTTGTGAAAGTAGTTTGGCGTAGTAATATGGACAGCTGTTGTGCGACCTGATCTGGTGATCTGTCCCAAACAGATCAAATTATTATTGACTCAATTCAATCTTCCAGGGACTGTCAGCATTCTGCTGCCACTTGACAGTCCCGAACAGAGACAGGGGGTCCGCGGGGGTAAGTCCCCATGTCCGAGGGGGTAAGTCCCCATGTCCGAGGGGGTAAGTCCCCATGTCCAAGGGGGTAAGTCCCCATGTCCGCGGGGCTAAGTCCCCATGTCCGAGGGGGTTAGTAGATATTAAATGGTTGCCCCTTGGTTCATTCATGCATGTACTTTTTTTATCTTAGCAACTTAGTAGATATTAAATGGTTAACTTATTCACATGAAACCTGTTGTATTTTATACCCAAGTTGTAGGTCCAGAAAGGTATCATTAACATGAATCACAACTGATTGAATATTTTTTTCTGTTCATCCATGAAATTGGCAAAAAAGTCTGTGAGACATAAAAATGTGTCAAAATTTTTCCTAAATTCCTTACAGCTTCAAAACAAAGCATTGCAGAAGGGTAAAATATGGTGCATTTATATGTCAGTGTAGGACAAGATTGCCACTTCCCGAAATTTCGATATACCTATCATACTTTTCTCGTAATACAGCATTTACAAATATATCCATACCAGCTTAGTGAAGCACATTGGAGAATATTTCAGTCTCAAACATAGTATAAGTACCCAATTTTATCAAAAAATTCACAAAATAGTCCAGTTGTTCCAAAGTCCCTCATATTAGAATCACATAATCTTTGACTACAAAAAATATTTTGATAATATATAAAAATATGTGAGAACATTATCTAGCATACTGGCTATATTAACATTTGATTGAATTTGCCTGAAAGATTCAGTTTCACTTAAGGCACAAAAAACACCTGCCAGACTGTCTAAGGTGTTGACCAAAGCCAAACCCAAGCCTTAACTGAGTCGCTTCGCATAGAGCAAACGGTACACAGTGATTAACTGAATGCATGTCACTCAGCTGGGGAAGGAGTTTAGTGAATAGCTGTGAAACACAAACAAGGTTTTCACCAAATCTCACAGCCAACCGAATCCCAGCTTGAAGGTCAATACAGTATCGCCATACTCTGTCACCAGGAATCCAAAACTATAACTGTAAGCTATTGCTTAGATACTAGATCTCAACTATTGTATGCCAGTTGATTTTATTATTACGTTTTTAAAATATTTTATTGTCACTTTCTGTATTATTTTACCCTTGTTCATGTGATATTTTATAAATTGTAATGCTATGTTTTTCTCTTCATTTTTGAAGGCAAGAATAAATAAATAAATAAATAACTGAAACTTGACCAACTGTTTGGATACTCAGGTGCAATGAATAACAAAAACCAACAAAATTCCAGTAACATGAATATTTTAAAGATTTGCTTTAACTATTTGTTGTTGCTAATTATATCAGCCAATATGATTTGCTTGTCAGCATGTTGTCACGCTCTTTAGCTGCACATCACACAGAGCTGCCAGACCAATAGCGGTCCTGAACCAGCATGACATCATGCTGTCCGTCTGAGGATATATAGTTTTTGGATGGATAGTAATGTAAAAAATTAAAATTGCACTTGACTTAGGCCATTATATGTAATTATTATTATTATACCTTTGAGTAAGTTTCTAATAATTACGGTTTTTTATGTAAAAATTTAGAATTGCACTTGACTTAGGCCATTATATGTAATTATACCTTTGGGTAGGTTTCTAATAATAACAGTTTTTCTTTTAGAGTTTTTATGTAAAATTTAAAATTGCACTGCGGGCAGCATTTTAAAAAATTGATTTTCATCACTTTCCAGAATTCTGCATTCACGCAATGGGAAGTGGCGGTGTTCCAGTGAACCTAATACATGCACTAAATATCGTTTCTTGGTACTTCAACGATTAAGTCTTTTTCCTGTTGGTTCAACTGATGAAATAACCGGAATATGCAGTAAGTTCCCTTGACTACTTTAAAAGTTGCAACCACACAGTGGTTCACTTGACTACTTTAAAAGTTGCAACCACACAGTGGTTCCCTTGACTACTTTAAATGTTACTACCACGAGTAGTTCCCCTGACTACTTTAGAAGTTGCGTATACACGAGTATAGTTCCCTTGACTATTTTAAAAGTAGCTACCACCACACAGTGGTTCCCTTGACTACTTTAAATGTTACTACCACGAGTAGTTCCCCTGACTTTAGAAGTTGCGTATACACGAGTATAGTTCCCTTGACTATTTTAAAAGTAGCTACCACAAGTAGTCCCCTTGACTATTTTAAAAGTTGCTATCACACAGTGGTTCCCTTGACTACCTTAATTATAAGTTACTACCATAAATTGTTACTGTAGTCCCCTTGAGTATTTTAAAAGTTTCCATCACACATTATTTCACTTGACTACTTTAGAAGTTTCTACCACACTGTCCACACAGTAGTTCCCTTGACTTCTTTGAAAGTCGCTGCCACAAGTAGGGGAGACTGGGGCACGATGGACCTCAGGGCACGTTGGACCTCGGGGCACATTAGACCATTGCCACTTATTTTTTTTATAAAACATGCACAGTTATCCAAATCCCCGATGAAGAGACCTTTAGTGGTATATGCCTTTCAGCCAAAACATTTCATGAGCATTGAAGGAAAAGTGTGAGTTCTATTTCAGGTTTCCTGATTTTCGGCATAAAAAGTGACTTTTTCAAGTCTCGATGGCGAGGTTACCCTTCTTAAAATATGGGGGATCTAGTCAGACAAGTCTCATAAATTGAAACTCTCACCACTTAAGTAAAGTTTGATATAAGTTTCCCAAGTTCACATTCAACCTTGTCAGCGAGACATGCACATTTTCATAAGAGGTTGGGACAGGTTGGACCAGCCCCAGCTGACAAAAACTGGTGGTTAACTGAGAGTTATCACGTGAAATTGCCCCTCAGTTATCACGTGGAAAACTGATAGGTTATTGCAAACGCTAACCACGTGATTTTGTCACCAGTTAACCACATGATTTTCTGGGGGGCAATCTTCACCAGTTAACCACGTGATTTTCTGGGGGGCAATCTTCACCAGTTAAAATTATTTGAGAAGAGGCAAAATCTCCCACTGGTTAACTTGGCTCTTCATCAAGCCAGTCAACTTGGACTGTTTCAAGCAATATCTTGGGCTTTCAATAGCTGTGGGGCTGAAGTAAAGCCACAAGAACTTGCTGAAAATTTGTCACAACCAGAATGATGCAGTGAGTTACCAGAATCAAGGATTGTAGTCGTACATGATTCACATTTCAGATAACTAGTCTTTTGCAATAATATCCAATATGTGCTCCTTTTTTGAGCTAATAAGCTTCATTCCACCATATACTGTGCATTAATTCAGATTTAGAAATCATAATCATTTGTTTAATTAGTTTAAACTCAGTTAAAGTAAACTTAGTGCGGAACTCGGTAAACAGCTGTGTTTCTAGTACAGGTGGCAGCAGCCCTGGTGGCTCCATCTATATTTCTGGGGGGCAATCTTCACCAGTTAACCACGTGAAGAAAAACAAGTGATAACTCTCAGTTATGTCATGAAGATAGTCAAGTGATAATCTGGTGAAGTTCATCACGTGGTTATCCTGTGAAAATGTTGGGGAGTTTTTTCACGTGAAGAAAAACACGTGATAACTCTCAGTTATGTCATGAAGATAGTCAAACGTTAATCTGGTGAAATTCATCACGTGGTTATCCCGTGAAAATGTGGGAGTTTTTCTCACGTGAACAAAAACACGTGATAACTCTCAGTTATGTCATGTTCACCAGTTTCCCCCGTGTTTATCATGTGAACTTCACATGCATTGTCAGCTGGGGCATGGCCGGGGCACGTTGGGGTATTATAAATTGGATTGACTGACAAAAAACTATCGGCAAAATGCTGCTGTGTAATTTTTAACATTAGTAGAGTACCTAAGTCATTCCTGTACAATATGAGGGTATAATCCATTCAATTGGCTTATCTGCCAGCCCTTCTAGCCAAAAAAAGACTTATTAAAATTATCTGGGTAAATGTTCCGATATAATCATTCTGCAATGACACACAAACTTGTGTGTGTTGTGATCTGTGAGAATGAAATGTGGTGTTTGCTCACTTTCTTCTACATTCCTAGACTTTTATTCCATGGTCCAACTTGCCCCACATGGCGGTCCAACGTGCCCCAGGTCCGGGGCACATTGGACCACAAAAAAAAACCATTTTCAAACTTATTTTTCTCCACAACTATAGAAGGTAGGCCGACTTGGTTTGGCATAAGGGTAGTGTAGATGTTCAGAAGTCAGTCAGTAAAAAGATTTTTCAAATATCTAGAGAAGTTTTTGATTTAGAGCAAAAAAAAATCGGACCAACGTGCCCTGGTCTCCCCTATATAGTCTCCTTGAAATTGCTACCACACAGTAGTTCACTTGACTATATTTTAGTTTCTATTTATTACATAGGCGTACGGGACCTGCGTTTCGCGGGGTGGCTGTCGCTATTTCGCCCTGAAATTTTAACATGGCACGGATGTGACCAGGGCAGTGGATCTGCCCTGATTGGTCAGGATTTGCCCTGATATATGCCATTTGCCCTGATGCCAGGGGGGCTGCAGCCCCCCCCTGACCCCCCGCGAAATACACCTATGATTTATTAAACAGTGAAAATGACCCAATGCTCAATTTTCAAATACGAGGTGCTAATTCAAGGTCCATATATATTATGAGACAGAATGATGGCGGGCATCATTTTGTCACATCAGAAATGGACCCCTGATTGTTGCATGAGACACTTTTGAGTTTGAAACTTCAGTAGTTGGTGATTATTACTGTTTGACATGTTCTCTTAACTATCAATACATACACTTTCCAGCAAAAGAAATGCAAAATAGTACCAAAAATCATTCAACTGCAACTGTTTGCACATGTGGACTATCTTTCTTTGGCCTGTTTTAAGTCGAATTTGAGATTTTGCTAAAAAGACGTTCCATACACTTTACAAGTTACAACCAAAAGGAAGATGTCATTTGAAAGCAGTGGTGTAACTGGGGGGTCTCGAGCGAGGGGGGGAACCTGGGGGGCATGTGATTCTCTGGGGGGGGAGGGGGCACCTACTATACTTGGCCTAACTGTATATTTTAGCCAGAGTTGGAAAGTTCATACATGTATGGGGGGCACCTGGGGGGCACAGGTCCAATATGGGGGGCACTTACCCCCACCCCCGCCCCACGTGCCCCCCATAGGGACGCCACTGTTTGAAAGCCTGGCTAATAGACAATACAATTCCAAAAAATTACTCCAGCAACTTTGTTTCTAAATTTTACACAAAACTTTGCAATGCAGTGACAAAAATTAGTTTCAGGCCTTTTGAATTGCTGATTCTAAGTTGAAGGGAAGGTCTTTTTTTCCCCACAAAACATGATAAAATTGTCGCATTTGAATTTTTTGGTACAATTATGCTTGTCGACGATGGAATCAGTTCTGTATTTAGTTTTGGCCAAAAAAATTTAGTGATTAAATTGTTACTTAGAAAGCAAAAAACTGCTTCGGAGCATGGTGATCATCATTCCTTCACGCATGGATATAATGAAATTCAGATTAATTAAGGCTGTTAAGCTAATGCTGTGTGACTGCCTGACGTAGGCTTAGTGTATTAAGCAACGCGAAGCGACGCAACGCGAACTGGCGAACTGGCGACGCGAACTGGCGACGCGAACTATTGAATCCACCAGGCGGAGGACATAATACAAACAAGTGAGATACTATAAATTGGCCGCAGTGCCTTTAATTCGGCTAGAAGACAAACACAAAACAGATACACAGACACACACCATTCATACACACATAGAAGGAGAGTACATAAACGAGACAGAAAGGAGCCTGCTGCTCCGGACCAGCCACAATGCGGTCAACTCTTAGACAATGAAATTGATTAGGTACCAGAAATAAGTTGAATAAATATACATAGATAATACACATAGGATAAAATGTACACATAAATATAGAAATGAATATATACAGATGAAACATAATAATAAGGCAAGTCAAAGAACATGGATATTTTTTGGAAGGCAAGGGCCTACACAATAAAATTTTTAAAAAAATTTTTTTGGAGGATTTGATTTTGAAATTTGAATTTTTATAGTTAGGAATTTGAGATAAGGGTGAGACCCCGAAAGGGAGGAAGGACGGATAGAAGGGAGGTAGGCAAGAAAGAGAAGGAAGAAAAAAGGGAGGAAGTGGGTGGGTGCAAGAAAGAGACGCGACCCAGAGGCGGGAAAGAGAGGAGTACATATAGGGAAAGGAAGGCATTCACAAGATAGAGAAACTGTGAGGCCCAGAAGCAGGATAAAGGAGGGAGAGGTGAGAAATACAAGAAAACCACAAAATCACAGAAAACAAATGCAGAGCACGTGAATAGAAGGAATTGACATAAATAGAACAATAGCCGAAAATAGAAAACAATAGACAGCACAGCAGCAAACCCTAGGTCCTCCGCCCGGCTTCAACGGACCTTGGCCCTAGGCCAAGCTATCATTGAATCCACCAGGCGGAGGACATAATACAAACAAGTGAGATACTATAAATTGGCCGCAGTGCCTTTAATTCGGCTAGAAGACAAACACAAAACAGATACACAGACACACACCATTCATACACACATAGAAGGAGAGTACATAAACGAGACAGAAAGGAGCCTGCTGCTCCGGACCAGCCAGACCACCAGTCCAAGAGCAGCAGGTAGTGGGGTGAGTGAGAAGAGAGGCCAGGCAAGAAGAAGCCTAGGGAACCAGCCTAGAAGCTAAGAGAGAGAAGGCATCGGGCTCCGGCCTCAGGTAAGAAACATAGGCATTTGACCTCCAACGACCCAGCCTCTGAACTTCGTGAGATGAAAAACCAGATTGAGCAGCTTGAGTGGCCGCGCCGGCCCGAAGTGAGTGGGTGGAGTAAGAGGCTGGGTCGAGGCCCAGAGAGGCTATAATCGACTTAAGAGAGGAATTATAGAAGGAATAAGTTAGAGGAAGACC
Source organism: Platynereis dumerilii (assembly GCA_026936325.1). NCBI lineage: Eukaryota > Metazoa > Annelida > Polychaeta > Phyllodocida > Nereididae > Platynereis > Platynereis dumerilii. The sequence goes on from JAPTHN010000008.1 coordinate 39,494,538, forward strand.
CGATGACATCAAGAAAAGAGGATGAGATGAGGGTGCAGGAAAATGAGAGATGTAATGGTACAGGAGACAAGGGGCGCAAACAGGATGCCCCGAGCAGCCCACGGAGACAGTGAAACCATGTGGGCTGGTTTTGGAGGAGGGGGCGGTATAGCGAACCAGGGGGGGGGAAGCCGAGGGGTCAAAAACCAGAGAGGATCGGAGGGGAAAGAGAGAGAGAAGAGAGTCTGAACAGAACTCCGAGGCCCTGAGGCAGGCAAAAAATTGGAGGGCAAGCGCCCCCCTGATCGCTAAATGGTCGCGAGAAAAGGAAAAACATGACATCATAGAGGAGAGGAGAGGGAAAGTAATAGGAGTGGGGCGAGAGGGGGGGGGCTGGGATCTGGATAAGGCCCTAGTGGCCAATTGAACCCGAGGGGACCAGATAGACGGCTCCGGGAAACCCAGATATATAACCCAGGCCCTGAGCCCAGAAAGATAAGATCTTATAGTGCGAACCGAAAGGGACTGGGAGTAAAGAAACGAAATAAAACGGAGGATATTGGACTCCACCAGGGGAGAGGGGGAGGGCATGGGAAGAGGCAAAGGAGAGGTACCGACGGACAGCAGTGGCGTAGCCTGCGCGACTTCTGGGGGCCCAGCCCGAGGAGACCAGCGCCTCGGCCTGGCGGTCCAACTCTGAAAAATAAAGAAAGGAGTATGAGAGGGAGTGGAGAGGGGGGGGGGGGGTTAAGTATAAGAGGACATGAAGGATTGATCGGGCCAGGTCATGGATTGGGAGGAAGAGGGGTTCCTGGCCCTGAAGGAGGAAACACGAAGCCTGCTGAGGTCGTCAGCGTCCACATTGTCGTCAGTGGAGATATAGATGGGCTGCACAGTGAGATTGTGCAGCTCCACGACGAGACACCACTGCCGGACAAACCACATGAGCTCCCTAACTGGCGTATATGATCTGTTGAGAATGTGAACGACAGTGGTGTTGTCAATGTGGAATATGATGGAACGTGAATGATGCTGGCGACCCCAGCAGACGAGTGCAGACAAAGCTGCGTGAAACTCACGCCAGTTTATGGAGTGAGAGGTCATAAAGGCGAGGGAACCGGGGTAAGGAAGAGAGAACCATTCATCCCCGCAGCAAGCGCCGGCCCCCAGGCCGCTGGCGTCGGAAAAAATGTGGACAGGGTCGTCCCAGGAGGGGTTAAAATAGGAGACACCATTGTGGGATGCAATACACTGCACCCACCAAGAAAGGTCAGCTCGGGCGTCCAAATCAAGCTTCACGGAGTGGTGGAGGCCAGTAACTGACTTGGCCGCGTGAATGAGACGCCCCAAGAATGCCCTCCCCTGGCGGACGACCCTGGCCGCGAAAGAACACTTGCCAACGACACTGAGGAGACGACGCTTGGAGATAACCTTAATGGCGAGCCAGCCCTGGATCTCGGATCTAAGATCCTCCAGTCGCTCGTCGGAGATACGAAGTTGGCCCCTGCGGGCGTCAATGATGATCCCCAGGAACTCGACCTCCGGACTCGGATCAGTGACCTTGGAGGGCTGCACTGTGAAGCCAGATGCCGCACAAGTGGCGAGCATCGAGTCCAGACTCTGTCGACAGCTCACTGGGGAATCGGATATAACGAGAAAATCGTCGACATAACGAATTATGTAATCAGAGACGCCCGCACGGGCCATGAACAGTTCAAGGGCCCCAGCAAAAATATCAAACAAGAAGGGGGCTGACCTAAGACCAAAATTGAGTACACGAGAGAAATAAAACTGAGTGCAGCCTGCTGAGTCAGGCCAAGATAGACCCATGAGGTGCCAGTCCTCGGGCCTGATAAAGACGTGTTTATAGGCATCTTTAAGATCAAGTTTTGCCAGAAACACAGGCCCGGGACTGAGGAGACGACAACGATCAGCAGCGTCCTCGACCGAGGAATAAGAGAGAGTGCAGTCCTCAGGGTCTATCAAGGCGTTGACAGAATCTTTAAAAGGATAAGAGAGATCGTGAATCATGCGGATCTTAGTAGATTTTTTCTTGGGAAAAGCCCCCAAGGGAGAGACGATATAGGAATCATAAGGGGGTTCCCTGAAAGGACCGTGGAGACGCCCAGCGGCGAGGTCAGACTGGATAAGGTCGGTGACTTGAGACCTGAAATTAATGCTAGAGGGCCAATTATGGGAGACGATTTTGGAAGAAGCTGGAGGCCTACCCACGGGAACACCTGTAACTAGAAGAGAGAGGATGTGGGTAGCTTGGTCCGGGGGATAAACCTGCGGGAGAAAGGTGGCCCAGTAACCTAGATCGAGAGCAGGAGAAAATTCAGGATTGAGAGGAGGGATTGGCAGAGGCGCCACTGGAAGAGGGGGGGGATTTACAGCTGGGATTGGGACACTTGGGTCGAGGGTCGGGCCCTCCACACCCTGCGCAGATATGCTGCCTGTGGCACCTCTCTTTCCATTGACACTTCCCATACTGGAATTTAAAACATGTTTCTCCCCTGACGTCTTGGGCTTTGACAGAAGACTGACCACTACTTCCCCCCGCTCCTCTAGAGGAGCGGTTGCCACGAAAGGGCGCCCGGGGGCAATCTGAAGCGAAATGCTCAACTGAGTGACACCGACTACATTTTTGAACCTGACGAGTAGAAGCCGCATCAAAAGTCATGACGTAAAGTTCATGGTCGAGAGAGGAAAAGTCAAGCGACCTGGCCTGCCCAAGCCTCTGGCGATGGCGCAGGTCGTAGGCGAGAACATTTGGGGTCTTGAATTTCTGACACATGTTAAGCATGAACAGTAAGTACCGAGATGTTTGAAAGAAAACATCATACCCATAAACTTTGACAAGGATCATTTGGTACGCGATGAAAGCTTCTAACCATTTAAACATTGTAGTAATAGATTTTCTAGATCTACATGATCTTATTTGTACATTACCCATATTGTCAATTGTGGAACGGATTTCGTCCCCTGAGTCTAACAGAGAGTTATTGAGGAAATCGTCTAGAGTGATAAACTCACCACGAATTGCTTGGGCTGCTACTCTGCGATCGACGAATTCGAGTCCTGCTTCTAGTTGGACGTTGCTTTCTTGATGTACGTATTGGTCGTGTGGGAATTGACCATAACGAGGGGTGGAACTGCTAAACCCTTGGGTGTCGCCGAAGACGGGGGGATGCCCGGTCGGACGGGGCCCAGTGAACGAGGGGCCAGAGTCAAAGAGAACCGGGGGGCGAGCAGTGTACGAGGGGGCATGGTACGCAGCCTGGTATTGATTGTCCTGATAACCAGTGAAGTAGGGACTCGGGGCATGGCCCTGGGACGGGTCATGCTGAGAAGGCCAGTTATTTACGTGGGGGTAAGCAGGGCGTGCCGAGTGGGCGACTCCAGGGAGTTGAGGAGCGTAGGCAGTAGGTGGCATCTGCGTGGGGTGGCGAGCTGGGTAGCCGGGGGCGTAGCTAGAGGACACTGGGGGCATGTAGCCAGACGGGCTGTGACTGTAGGCACCGGCTGGTGTGGGCGGCATGACGTGCTGCTGGCCCAGGCTGGGAAGAGCGTGAGCGCCGAATGCTGAGTGTCCGAGCTGGCTGGACATGAGGGGGGTGTCCAAAGTGGGGGCGAGCCTGACAGAGTCAGTCACCCTCGGCTGCGACGCCGAGAATGAGGGGGGGTGGCTCGTCGAAGGGAAGCTCGTGGCTGTGAAGCTCGAGGATGACACGCTGGCACCAGAATGACTGGTCGACGTAGAGCCAAGCGATGGGGGCGAGCTGGTCGTAGTTGACGGGCCTGACGAAGTGGCCATGGCTGGGGGTGTACGGGTGAGGCGACTCGGAGAGTGGCGTACTGGAGACTGGTCGACAGATGACTCCGAGGATGAATACTCGTCACGGTCGATATCTTCGTAGGAGGAGACTTGGCCAGATAGGAAGGAATTGCTGTATCGATACAGCGCGTTGATGCATCTACTACCAGTTGGGCCGACGTGGCCGAGGCAGGGTTGGCGACAGGCAGTGCACCTCCGCTTCGCCGACATATGACAGTCTGGAAATGAGAGATCAAGGTGAGTATCTCGAACCACTAGAAGGGCAGGAGCCCATAACGTAAGGCTATATGACGCAGTAAAGGCAAGAATAAATTCTTTACGTGGATGAGAAACTGTCGACGAAATGGATCTTACAGGAGAATTTTAGTCGAACAGAGTACGTAGGAGGCCTAAACTGGCCGTCAATAGCTTGTTTTAAGACTAGAAGAGTACGGAACGAGCTCACCAAGATCGAGTGGAGGTGTGGAGTCCTCAGAAGACGTGGAGACGAAGAGGCCCAGGGGCGAGATTGAAGACGAGTCCAGAACTACGGTGATGGGGTGTCCTTGGAGAGTCTGTCGACGAGAATTGCCGTGAGCAGTAGTGTGCTGAAGATCCCGCGGTGAGTCGAGTCAGCTGGGACGTTGGTATCCAGCGCAGAACGACAGGTAGAATCCAGAGAGAAACCGCGGGAAATCCTGGGGCTGGAGGGGACGAGATGAACGGAGCCCTGGAGACAGAGTAAAGTTGCGGATTCCACTGCAGGAAGAAGGCTAGACTGCCTGAAGCACCAATTTGTAGAGAGGTGGGACCCTGAAGACTCAAGGGTGAACCCACGGCGTCCGTTATAAAGACAACTAAAAAGCTTTATAACTGGCCATCCCGCCGTCAACTAGCTGATGAAGTAGTGGGGGCGAGTCCGTCGCGCCTGAAGATGAAGGCATGAAAAGTGCTGGTGCTTGATGAGATGATATGCCTGGCCTCGTGATGTGTAGTGTACGAGTGCAAGAAAGAGACGCGACCCAGAGGCGGGAAAGAGAGGAGTATATATAGGGAAAGGAAGGCATTCACAAGATAGAGAAACTGTGAGGCCCAGAAGCAGGATAAAGGAGGGAGAGGTGAGAAATACAAGAAAACCACAAAATCACAGAAAACAAATGCAGAGCACGTGAATAGAAGGAATTGACCTAAATAGAACAATAGCCGAAAATAGAAAACAATAGACAGCACAGCAGCAAACCCTAGGTCCTCCGCCCGGCTTCAACGGACCTTGGCCCTAGGCCAAGCTATCATTGTTGTTATATTATCGGCCAGTTAGCTCAGTTGGTTAGAGCGTCGTGCTGCTAACGCTTTATATTGTTGCTCTTTTATGAATGTTTGACACAAACAATGTTTGTAGTTAGTTAATATGTTGTTTTCATAACACCAAGAACCTGCATTATTATGACAGACAATGCGGCTCCAATTGTCTGACGTCCCATTGTTGCTTTTTGGGTAGGAATTCGCGTTGAAATTGATTGAACTAATCTTTTAATTTTGCAGGAAGATGATATATATATAGACAGGTAGATGATTTTACTTATATCAATCTATCAATCTATCTATCTATCTATCTATCTATCTATCTATCTTATCTAATAATCAACCTACCTATCTACCTACCGATCTATCTACCTAATTATCTAGTCTGTCTGTCTGTAGGCCTACAAAGCCAATTGTTCACGCATTTGCGAAATGCGCTCTGAGATGTGACCAAGTAGTACCCAAAAAATAAAAATTGCATACCAACTCGTTTACAGTACTCATCACCAACTCGTAACCAGGGAAGACCAACTCGTAACCATAGAAGATGGTGGTGCATTGCTTGATAGCCCAATAAATGTGTAATTAATGCGAATCATAAAGCTGTAATCGAAGTTAATTGCTTTTGTATGGCACTAGCATAAAAGCTTTGAAGATTCTTATTGCAATCAAATTTGACACCAGACTCCATTCATTCTTGATTGCAATCAGCTCCCTTTGTTTCAATTTAAGACTGACTTGGTATGCCCACATGGGTTTTTGCACACCTTTTTTAAATATTTTATGTCAATAAAACTCTATATAATAACTACATATAAATATTAAATCAATAATTGGTTCAGAAACCCCTATGGTAGGGCCCGCCCTGATTACGACTTGGTAGGGCCTTGGTTAAGAATTGGTAGGGTCCTTGGTTACTAGTTGGTAAGGTCAGTAATTTGATTTTAGTGAGTGGTTACCTACCAGTTGGTGGCCCACGAAAAAAGGATGATTACGACTTGGCAGAAATTTTGGTTACCAGTTGGTTGGTTACCAGTTGGTTTGGTTACCAATTGACACGGATATTTGACTTGATACCACATTTTGATGTCAACTGATCAACAATGACTTACACTGAATGTCAAGATAGGCAAAGCAACTTGACAAGCAGGGGGCTGCTGCTCCTCAAAATATAGCAGTATTGTAAATTGACAATAAATCAGGGCAAAGGGGCTGAAAAAATGATGGGTATAGAGCCCCATTGGTGCAACAATGCATACCCAGGTTGTCGAATTTAAATTAAATGTGGAATCTGTGTATCTATTCCTTCTATCTATCTATCTTCCAATCTCAGACTACTATCTGTCCAAGTTGCAGGTTCAGTGTAAAACTTTGACTTCTAAAATATCTGCGGTTTCCCTTAAAAAAAATACAAACTATTTATTTTACAATGACCTTTTATTTGTTCAGACACTTTAATACCCTTTGTGAGCAAATATTGCAACTTGTATGTAATGAGCTATTTTATTCAACCCTTCATTTCAAAATTTAATTTTTCGGTGCAGTATTTTGCAATGATCCATCAATATTCTCAGTCAAATAGTGCACATTTAGCAGAGAATGGTATGGTTAGAAGAAAACGCCAACCTTCTATGACGAAAACAGCCCGAGATGTTGTAATTCCTCATTTTCTAATGACACAGGAAAATCTTAATTAAGAGGTCACTGAGTTTAAGAAAGTTGTAAGAAAAGGTAAGAGAGGGGGGGCAGTCAAAAGGGAGGGCCAACAACAAGCTATCTCCTGACTTTTGAGCAACAAAAGTCAACTCAGACATGTCTGAATGGTCATTGCATAACAGCAGACAGACTGGCGTCCTACCATATTTGCTTGATTAATGCAGCCTTAAAAATTGAGTTGAGGCAAATAGCAAAAGAAATGTGTGCTGCATTTCTCTCTGAAAATATCTATCCTTCTAATTTGTTTCTTTATTTGAAGTAAGCAATAGTTATCACAAGGCCTCTTTGCAAATGCATAGATATAGAGATATTTATATATAGATAGATAAGCACAAATACAGGTAAATTTCAACTTTTATGATCTTTCACCAATTAACCAGCAATATTGGAGAGATGTAGGTATGCCCTAGCATTTTTTTGACTCCCATTGTCCTAAATTAGGACTCCTAATTAGCCTACCAAGGTAGACCAACTTAAGTGCATAAATAGACTATCCCTCCGGGTAATAATACGGAGGGAAATATTGCAGTTAAATCTTGGCTGACAAGCTCAGTGCTGCCTTAGCTAAATACGCCTTCTCTGAGCGTCCCACTCACCCCAATTTTCCACCTATCTTTCTTTTTCTGCCCTGTCTTTCTGTGACGAGCATATAACCTTCTGACTCCTCCTTCATTTCCACTTTTTACTCCATCTCAAAATCGCCACCAGGAGTGCATGTATCTCTCAAAGCAAACATGAAATTCTTCTCTCAAATGTCTTCTCCTGCTTTTAATACTGCAACTACAGGAGTAATACTTTGTGAACCTCTAAACCGCTATCAAAGGCTAATTATTTCACTATCTTTCCCATTTTCACTGCACCTTTACTTTTAATACCAAACTAATACTGCCATATATTCATCAAGTTCCACTGCAGCACACCTGGTGGTGGACTCCGAAATTACATTTCTTTCCACTGCATCACACAAATGCAAACCCTTCTTCTTTGTTGCTTTGTCTCCATTTCCTTATTCACTTGCTTTTTTCCCCATTGTAACCTGCTTTTAACATTCTTTAATAATGGGTAAATTCTATAGCATATATAGCGCCTGTGAAGACATGCATGTGAGCAGTGGCGTATTTAGGCAAGGGCAGACTGGCCTATGTGGCAAAGTGGCAACTGCCACGGGCCCATCCACTCAGGGGGGCCCACAAGATGTCAAAAAATAACAATTTTAAGAAAAGAGCAACATTTTGCTGTCAAGTTCATGATTATGCGCCGAAAATACACAAACTGAAAAGCACAGCCTCCTCTCATATGTTCAACAACAACAACAACCTAATATTAACAATTTGCCAAATTAGAAATTCTTATGCGAACACTGGAATCTATGCATGGTTTTGTTGGAGTAGCGTAAGGGGTCCGAGAATTGATAGCATGATAATGAGAACATATACATGTATATAAGGGTCATTTTCACATAATCGTACAAAAACGGTAAAGACATCATGGTTTGCCAGTTCGCGTCGCCAGTTCGCGTTGCGTCGCTTCGCTTTGCTTAATACACTAAGCCCTGACGCAGCAGTCTCTTCATGAATTATATAACTTTTACGTCAATATTTTTTGTCTGGAGTGTAGAATATGGCAGAACCATAGAAGGGTTAAGTGCTAATGAATAGTAGGTAACGGTGACAAAAAACACAAAAGCATTCAAATCAAAACTACCAATTTCTGTTCTTCTTCAGTGAACATTCGCAACTGGGTTCCAGCGGGGGAAACAAAGATCGATCGCACACTTACAATGATGGACGGGCTGAATGACACATGCTTCTCTCTTTCTGCACACAACTCGAACGTGACACCAGTGGTGGCCATTTTGAATGGGAAACCAGTAGAGAGTGCCCCGATTGCCTTGATCAGCCTTCATGGCCGTAATCTACATTGCGACACCTTCAGTCCAACTTGCACCCAACTCGCCCTGAGCGTTTTTGCAAGATCGTACAAAGATTTGCCCGGAAAAGAATTGTGCGAACCAGTGTGCGGAGAAGAAGTCGTCTGCTCCTTGATGTCAATGTCATCCACCAGAGAGCGCTGTGATCTCAAGTGCATGTGTCCCCCTGGTGGTTGTAAAGAAATGGTCCTCGTAATGGATGAAGGCGTTTTGGGGACAAATACTTTTGAAGTATGTGAAATTGAAATGAACATTTTTTAATCATTCACCAAGAGAGACAGAACTTTTTTTATCCAACAAAGATATTTCTCCTCCGGCCTCCAGGACGCTCCCACCAATATCAATCTTTATGTTTTTCAAGACAGCCCAAATGATGTAATCTATGCTAACCATTCCCAAGTTTGTCACACATTTACAGTTTATTTTTGGAAAGGTTTACCCCATTCCTGTCACTCCCCTACTTAATTTTTTCCAGGGGCGGTGGTTATGCCCCATATTGGGGTAAAATAGCCACTACCCCTATTATCACTCATGACGTGATTTAATGACAGTTAAATAGCACTGAAATAATGACTTGAAGAACCAAAATACTGATTGGTAATCATTAAACTGAATGAAGTCACTTTTACAAGTGCCTAGTTATTAGAAACCTTCAGACCCTTGTAGCTGGGAGCCGCACTGCCGCACCATTGGGCTCTCCCTCAGTGATGGAAATGGGGGGGGGGGCGAGCTCGGGGGAGCTGAGCTCCCTTGACCAAAAAACAGGGGGAGCTGTACCCTGCTATAGCTCCCCCAATGACCAGTGGTGAAATTACAATTATCATGTTACTTCTTCAGTCCTCATGGCATTTTTGCCAAAATTATGCTCTGATGGAAGAGTTCTTTCCCTTTTGAAAATTTGGAGTCAAGAGCTCCCCCGACGAAAATTTTCCATTTCCATCACTGCTCTCCCTGCCAATTAATCCACCTATATATACCGATCATGCTGCCCAGAAATAATTATCTTGAAAGTGATCACACAAACATTGAAAAATAACTCAATTCAATCTGACAATTTCAACATGGCAAAAAGCTTTAATGGTTATAACAATACATTACACATCATAGCTTGTCGATACAAAATAGCCAGGAGTAGAGAGACGGTGTAGAAAAAGAACATGCACTCACACTTGCTGCCATGGATGTACATCATATCATCAAAATGTACACCATATCATCAAAACCCAATCTTTGCTGACCCAGCAGCATTTGAATAATTTAAATACAATTTATATCAAATCCAAATGAACTCCATCATCAAACTACTAAAATTAACCACACTATAGTCCAGATATTTTTTTGAGTCAGTAAGTTTTCACATGCATTTTAGCATTGTAAATGCCTGTTCCTTGATATAAATTTAGTCCAAAGTATGCTTGGTCAAGATGTATTTACCCTGTCACTCCCAAAAATTAAAGCACAGACATAATCATGGCTTGCTTTATGAGGTAGAAACTTACTGACTAAAAAAATGCCTGGACTTTAATAACATAGACCAAACTACATTTACAGTCATCAAAAGAGTGAAGTATCTATAAATAACATGTTAACAGAAAAAGCCATTGAATAAAAGGCTGAAGAGAGTGGGCTGTTAATGAGCACTTGAGTAAATAATGGTATTCGCAATTCCTGCTTGATAAACAATGGTGTCGGCCTTATATTTCAAAAATTATATATATGAATATATTATGTAATAGCCAAAATTAGACAAATCTGATACATGCATACAATACAACAATAGTCGATCGGAATGTAAAAAGCACTTCAAAAATTTAATATTAGGTATCATAAGTTGTGAATGTTATAACAATGGCTGATTTACCAATTATTATAATAATAAGAGGGTACAATGAGTATAAATGTAATTCTGTATATCTTGTAATTTTACTCAAGGAAGCTGAATAAAAAATGCATTGCACCAAAACCAATTTGCGAACCTTTCAAGTGCTATATTTTTGCGATACAGGGGTATATTTTATCAATCTTAGGGCCCTAAAGGATGTTACACAAAAATTGGAAAAAGTCTAGAATAACACTTCCTTCTTCCATCATGACGGATTAGATATATACAGTGGAGATCCTGGGGGGAGGCCCAGGGGGCCCGGGCCTCCCTCCTTAAACACTGAGATGAAAAGTAGCATTTTGGAGAAAATATACAAGTGAGGGGCCCCAGAACATCAAAACACACCCTGCCCCCCTAAACTATACAAGCTTAGTGCCGCCTTCTAAGGTATGTTCTGAGTGCTCGTTAGAGTGATAAACTAGGATTTTGTCTCTTTTGAGTCAGGAGACAGAACCATATGTTTCTATTTGTACAAAACCGGACTCTCAATTTGTTACAGTTTATAGCTGAAATCTCCATCTGAGTCTGAACAATCTATGGATACAGTTCTGCAGGATTCATATAACAAATATCAATACCTTATCTAACTATCTTTTACACTGTGAATATTATTTAAAACAGTTACCTGGTTACTGTGAGTTCCACAGAGTGACAAAGACCGAAGACTGGCAATAATCATAAACTAGAAAGAATATTATAAATACTACAAGAAACACAAGTCAAGCTAAATATGAGAAACCAAAACCAAACCATATTTATCCCCAAAATTTCAGGCAAAATTAGCCTTTACATGGTAACTTCAAATTCTAATATTATTTACATGTATGAGTAATTGGTTTTAGAATGTTAGTCATAAAAGATATAAACTCGCAGGTAATTATCCTTAAATTAAATTGGAGAATAATGAAGTCAAGCTAAATTGATCACAAAAATTGAAGATGAAACACCAGTGGCGGATCAGGGGGCCCAGAAAGACAGTGGCATTTCTCAGAAAAAATGCGACAATACAGGCCCGCAAATGCCAAAATATGCCGAGCCCCCCCCCTAAACTACTGTGTCTGGATCCACCACTGAACACCAATATAAAATGTAATATTGACTTTAACAATATAATTACAAGTTTACGAGAAAGGAAAGTCAAGTATTTTAGTATAGGGCCTATAGGCCTATGATTTACAGTTGTCTGTAAAAACGGTAAATATCTGATAAATATGTAATTATTACATTATGCCCAATAAGCTACATATTCTCACAAATGTAACCAATTACAATGTCAACCAATGTGAAAACGTAGTCCCTTAATTAACATGTCAAGAAAAATGTGAAACAAAAATGTTCACTATAACAAGAAATAAACAGATCTTGAAATCCGAGATTCATTAAAATTATAATAGACACTGCAGACAAAAGGGCAAAATTTTTTTTTAAATCTGAGATTCCAAAAAAGCTACATGACAATTGAAAATAGATAGATATTATATATGAGATATTAGAAATACCACGGACAATATTACGCAAGTGCATAAAAATTTCAATTTGTTATGCATGCAAATAAAAAAGGAACAAGTGCATTTTCTTATCTAACCTTCCATTCAAAATAAACTGAAATAGGCTATAATTAATATCAAAATTTCAAAGTCAAAATTGTGAATAAGCAAACATTTAGTTTGTTCTTTTAAAGTTTTAAAAATGTTGATATATTTCAAGTAGCAAATTTGTATATTATTTTTGCCAAAAAGAAAATTAGAACTCTCTCAATAATCTAATAATTACATTCAATCACTTCACTCCAAAAATTTCATGATCTGAATAGGGCATGCCCAGTTCTTTCCCACCCTGTACAGGCCCTTTCCCTAGCAATTTGGTATAAATTTTACAAAATTACAGTCATAAATTGGTGTACACTTTTCCTATACAAATACCGTTGCAGTAGACGAAAAAGAAGTGCTGACAGAATTGGACTTAAATGGTCCTTGTGAGGTCATAGCCCTATCCATGCCATGATGTTATTCTCTATGAGTCACAAGAAATTTATGAGGTCACAGCCTAGACTTGCAATGCTATCAAAACGAGTGACCAACTGAGTAACAATGAGGTCACAAGCTGCTAAATGAGAAGTTGACAGCTTATTTCAATGTATTTGATAGGGTTTATTGTGAGATCATTGATGGCTACCAACAGCTTTTCCATAAGCACTCACTTTTCATCTACTGTAATATGACCAATGGTTCTCGTGCAAGGCTTTTCCTGATACTGAGTCATTAGCAATTTATGAGGTTTACTTATACTTGCAATGCTATCAAAATGAGTAACCAACTGAGTAACAATGAGGTCACAAGCCGCTAATAAGACCAATGTTTCTTATGCCTTTTCCTGGTACTGAGGGGGAGGACTGGAATTGCTGTAAGTTGGCAATGGACCAGGGGCTCCCTGGGGTGAAGGATACTGTCCAGGTTGCCCAGGGTATTGTCCAGGTTGCCCAGGGTATTGTCCAGGTTGCCCAGGGTAAGGTCCAGGCTGCCCAGGGTAAGGTCCAGGCTGCACTGGGGTGACAGGCGATACTGGCCCAGATGGCGAGTTGAAGAACTGCCCTTGAGGTGCTTGGTATTGGACAGCCGCAACCTGCACACCGCCACTAGTAACTGGAAAGACAAATGAAATAATATCTTTAAATATATTATAATTTTGCTTAGGTTTTTACATTTTTGAAAGCAAATTCAGAATGCAGAAAAAGGATTATTATGTGATTTAGTTGATGCAGATAACCTGGTAAACCATGACAGAGGCTGGCTAAAAAGATAAATTAGACTTACCAACTTGTCCAGGGTGCTGTCCGAGAACGACCTGTAAAATTTACGAAAATTAATGTCACAAATAAGTTTCAGATTCTAACTTCAGATGTCCCTGACTGTTGTCTCTGGCTGTTTATAGTATGTATACAAAGGCTAACTTCTTTAATGGAATGGAAAGTTCAGTAGTGCTGGTGACAGTGCAATTTAAAATTCTGGTGAGTAGTTACAGCATCAAATCTATGTTGGATGGATGGATGATTGGGGCTTTACGTCCTGTCTGTATTTATGCATTTTGTAGGCTAATTAGGACAGGAGGAGGGCATTGCAATGAGACGAAGGATGATTGAAACAGCCATTTAACATAGGCTCAGGTGACCCGCAAGAGCTGGATTCGAATCCTGGACCCTAGCACGCTACCCCTAGACCAACCCTATAGTTTCTCTTCTAGCATTCTAGTACAAGTAACACAGGCTCAGTGTCACTAACCATTCTTGTGCTAAATTAATGTTGTATTGTTTAATCACTGAGGATGAATCAATTCTTGGAATTCTTTAAAATGCACCATATCACATGTTTTGGTCTCTTTTCTTTCAATATGCACTTCCCATTTAAGTTAGGCCAGACATAATTGAACTTTAGCTTCTCAAGGCACTTTTTTAGGGTCAGTCGGTGGGACGAAAAAAAAGTTGTAATCCCAATTTTTTTTAATGCCAATTTTATAATAAAAATTGTGGATGAGCTTGATTTTCTTTTCTGTAAGCAGAAAATCTGTTCGGTTGAAAAATCTGAGAAACTAAAAATTAAATATTTCTGGCCTTACTGTACTCAATTGGAGGCTTCAGTACTTTAATTTTAAAATCAACTTGTTTGAGATAAGAAATAAGAATCTTTTTCAAGAGAATGTTTCAAAAATAAACATACCCCGGGTCTGGTGTTACAGCAGCAGCCATGGCAACAGTAGGCAGAGGCGATTATTGCCGCAATTCCTTCAAGAACTCCGAAGATCAGAATGAAAGCGTGGAATGCCATAGCTGTACGGGCACGCTGAAAAAAGCCCAAGGGATTTATTAGAACAGTGTTCCTATTGTGCAAAACTGGTGTGGAAATTCTCAAATTTAATACCGACATAATATTGAACTAATAACCATGATCAACTCATTTCAACAGTATTGTGGCATGAAGCAGACTTGTTGAATAAGTCAACATTGGGGTTGCATTGAACGAAATGGAATCACTTCATCATCGTCCTCATGGCTCATGCAGAGTCGATAGATCCATTTCACTGAATGGCCTGTACATGGATCCCAAATAACCTTTTTGCAATTCAACAATTCTTAATTTGCTGTTCACACACTGGAGATTTATACACTCTTAATCCAAAAAAACAACTTTCAAAATTGAAACTGAAAGAATGATCAAGTTATAAAGCCTTGAAGTTGCATTAAAATGCACTAAAAATACTCCAGCTTGGAGACACCTTGACTGGACCAACCAGAGGCAAGGACGGGAAAGCTATTAGCCAATGGATTCCAGTATTCACCACATTTCCCCTAGTGTTAACTGGGAGAACCATCAGTGAAATTGGTCTATATATTGTACTCAATAAACAGACACATGGTTTACCCTGGAGACCCAGGTATGCCAGCTAACGGCCGAACAAGCAGGGTGTTTCATGGCAAATAATAGTATAGTATATTATAGAAATTTTATTTAATCTCATAATTATTTGATCAGCAACATACAAGTGAATCACATGTTATATATTGCAAGCATTAAGCTTCTGTAACACATGATATCTACTAGATACTAGAAGACAGTTAATATCTACTCTAATTTTTCCACATATAAGCATGATTAAATGCACAGTGGCGTCACCAGAAATTAAAGTTTGGGGGGGCTGAGCCCCGGTGTTAACAAGCATTGTCAGAGGCCAGAAGTGTTGAAGCCCGCACGCGACCCAGAATCTAAAGAATTTTTATGTCTGCAGATGCATGCACACATAATGAATAGATTAAACTGCTGAAATAACAACACATAGTGCACGACATACTGTGTACAGTGTCTTTTCATGTGCTCTGGTTATTCAATCACAATGACTATATCATGCAAGGAAAATTTCTATTTTTTGCCCAAGATTTCTGAGGGGGGCTAAATGCTCCATTTTGGGGGGCTCAGCCCCCCCCTAGGTGACGCCACTGTAAACGCACCACATATAAGCATGATTAAATGCATAAAGCATGTACTGTCTATTCCACTCTTGTGTGTTTATTATTTAAAAGTGCAAATCATTCAAGACTATAATCAAGAGCACCAACAATATTATTTAATAGCGTAAATCATTTAAGAGC
The DNA here is from genome assembly GCA_026936325.1 of Platynereis dumerilii. Taxonomy (NCBI): domain Eukaryota; kingdom Metazoa; phylum Annelida; class Polychaeta; order Phyllodocida; family Nereididae; genus Platynereis; species Platynereis dumerilii. Next base: position 39,510,304 of record JAPTHN010000008.1, read on the forward strand.
ACCAATAACTGATTTAAGAGCACAACAAATCATTTACGTCACTGAACAAATTAAACAGCAGGCACTTGACTTACAGAGGTGTAATAGCAGCGGTAATCATAATATCCTCCTTCGTAGGTAGAGTGACAAGTTTCCTGCAGGACAAGGCCAATTGACCCCTGAGTAAGAGGACCAACGCTAAAAATGGCAGCTATAATTGACAGCACCATCGTGGACACGACCTGAAATAAAGAAAGACACAAGGTTTACAGAAACAGACTATACTTTTAAAATCTTAAATGCAAAAGATGGATGGATGATTGCGGCTTTATGTCCTGTATTTATGCACTGGGTAGGCTAATTAAGACACGAGGAGAACACGGCAATGAGACAAAAGATGATTGAAGCAGCCATCCAACATCAGCCCAGGTGACCCGGCAAGAGGTGGATTCGAACCCTGGACCCAGCGATTGGCAGCCCATCACACTACCACTGGACCAATCCTCCCCCCTCAAATGCACAGGAAAAGAAATTGTTCATAGCACTACAGATCCAGCAGGAATATAGGTCCTATGCACAACATTGAGGCTGAAAACAGTCACCTGTGTCGACTAGTCAGTGACATTAACTCCCAGTAACTCCTGGCAACTCCTGATAACTCCCAGTAACTCCCGCTAACTCCCACTATAACTCCTGTCAACTCCCATAACTACCGCTAACTCCTGATAACTCCCACAGCTTCTGGTAATTACCGCTCACTCCCGTATTTCTCATAACTCCCTGAAGCCCCGAATGGAAGTTCTGTTTGGGAGTTACATGCTCGAATGGAGCCTGTATTACAAGTGTAAGATCATAATATAAGATTGCTCATATTTCTCAGTACAATGTAAATATGAAAGTTACTTGTAATTCCTCAGTAGCAGCTCAGTAGCATAATGCGTAATAAGAACCAAGACAAAAAATTATTAACTTACCGCGCATGTTGATTTAGTTTTGGCTGACTGTACACCAAACGCCCCAGCCAGAATGAACTGAAATCAAAATTGAAACATAATTACTTTAAAGCTAGTAAGCGAGCCTTCTCCATCATAATGTAAATCCCCCCCCCCTGCCCCCCTGGAGAAAGTCGGTAAGATTAACCCTTGGTGCCAGTTTTTTTGTAGATAACACTGACTATAAATAAAAAAGTTTGAGTTTGAGTTTGGTTTCTACGCCTATGGCTGGCTTTCACCAGTATCTGTTATAAATGCTGCCCCTGCTTGCTCGGTCAGACTCAGACTCATTTATTTTTTGCTCAGAATATAAACATTATATAGGCCTACACACAATTTTCCAAAAAATCAATAACCTAGGAGCAAAAGGACCCCGCGAAAGCAAACATTTTGCCGCTGCTCCCTACACCATTTTATGATTTAACAACATGTCAAGAAGCAATAACCATAACTGGTAACAATTAGGCCACACATAATTGATTCTTAGCTTCTCTGACCCAACGACACAATAGATGGCGATGGAAAAAAAAATTGAAAAAAAAATTTTTTTTTTTTTTTGACATTATAAAAAAAAAAATTCACCTTTTTTTTTGTCCTACCGACCGACCCTAGAAAAAGTGCCTTGAGAGGATCCAAGAAGCTAAAGATCAATTATGTGTGGCCTTATTTAAATGAATTCAACATACCACAGCAGGGCCCCAGTAACCGGACATTCCCTCAAACCCCGGGGAGTGCAGTGAGGTGACCACGATCTGTGAGATGAAGATCACGATGCCACATACGATCTGGATGAAGCCGAGGATGCGAGCTGCCCCAGTCTTGTAGCCATGGTAGGTACCCTGGTGATGACAATGATAAAAACAATACAATCTGTATCATTATTGATCATATTAATATTCGGAAACAAGTTCCCATATCGATTACTTTCTTTAAATAGCGATGCCATTAATACGTGTTTAGTTCTGTTTTACTGTAATTGTGAATAATCCTGACCTAAAATTGATGGCTTTTCTTTATAGACTTATACTCTCAAAACCAGTAAAAGCAGGTTGCATTTTTTCAATTTTACTATTTCACCTCCAGTCAACCATGGAGTTGGGTAGTAAGTGAACCGACTCTGACTCCGTAGGCTTTCATAAAAGCGACTCTTGACTCCTAAGGTCTCCTGAATTACGACTCCAACTCTCGACTCCGCTTAAATCAGCATTGCAGTGATTGCACACAAATATTATATTGTTAACAGGGGACAAAAGTAACTAGATGCAATATGGGAGAAAGGATCGCCCAATGCACCTTTAATTCTGTCCCACAGTGCACAGGGACGAAATGGTAGCCCCTTTTAAATTTTTCCACAAGTCAAACAATAAATTCATCTATGGAATCTATGTCTCTATCTCTATCTGTGTGACTATCAATGAATATGACTCTCGACATGAATATGTATCCCTACTGGACTATTTATCTTGGTGACTATTTAATAATAGTATTTACCTTATGAGGTAACATGCGTTACCCCTGTAATCCCACATGTAAGCCCCAAATGATGTCTTATTGATATATATATAAGTTAAAAACACAGTAAACAACACTCTAAAACGTAAGACCTTTTCTTATCATGTTGACATTTTCTGATGAAAATTCAAGGTGTGCAAATAATTTCTGTGTTGACTGTACGAAAAGAGGTGTAAATACCTAAGTTAAGATATATCTAACAACTTTCAATGACATTTGAGGGAATATGCAGTGTCCTGTTGAAGGAGATGTCATTACAAAATATTCCATTCCACGACGCTCACAGTGATTACAGAGTAGCCCCCTATATTAATATAGGGGCTACAATTTTACAATGATTCCATAGGACTTTGTACAGGAATAGTTGTTTAGGAAGTTTTGTGTATAATCATGAATATATTTCACATTGTTGCAACTGTGTTTTTGCAAATGATATATAAATTATTTTTAGGGGTCGTGAGTCACCAAATTAATTTCAACTCCTGACTTCGACTTCACCCAAAAACCCCAGACTCCACGACTCTGACTCCGACGCCCTGGTTAATCATAATAAACTCACATCACTTGCAGGCGCATTGACTATCTGAATGGGGGTCCCAGAAGCAGTGTAGAGAGTTGTATACTGTCCATTCTGAGCTGGAGTGAACGTTACCACTTGCTGGTGAGGCTGGACACCATAGGGTGGTTGTTGTTGCGAACCAACCTGATTCATCATTTACTGGAATATAAGATGTTTTAAGTTTAATTTAACCGATTAAACTTTCACAAGAAAAAGCTGAAAACTAGAAAATCAAAAGGACTGATCACTTTATTAAATACAAAATATTAATACCGTCAAATTATATCTTTAAGCATGTCAAGAAAGCAGACTGAAACAGTGCATTGCAAAGACGAATATATATTAAAATTGAAATAAATGTCAAATAACAATTAATTTGACAATGTTGTACGGATAATGAACAGCATATTATAAGCTCACTCCATAGTCCTGAGTATAAGACACACAGACATCTGAGAATGTTTATATTTTCATACCTATGGCGAAGACGAAATATACTTCAATGGCATTCAAAGCAAAATCTTTCCTTATTTAGTCATCGTGGTCATGCATGACAAGGCTATATATATAAGGTTACTCATGACAAGATAGATATAGATAGATAGATAGATAGATAGATAGATAGATAGATAGATAGATAGATAGATAGATAGATAGATAGATAGATAGATAGATAGATATGGTAAGTGCAGCCCTCTAAGCCCAGTTCTGGGCGCTCACGAGGGTGTTGAAAAAGTAAATTCCATGAGCCGAAGCCAAATTAATTCAATGTAGCACAGGCATATTTCGCGGGGACATTCTGCAAACAGATTCCACTACCCGGTCAGCAGCCCTCTCTGGCAAATAATTACCAATATCAGGGTGGATCCACTGCCCTGGTCACATCCGCAACATGTTAAAATCCGTCGCGTCACCAGGGGGGGGAGCTGCCCCCCTAAAATTTAATTGCCCCCCCCTTTAATTTAATAATTTTGAGCGAAAACCCAGGAAATAAATCCTGGTGACGCCACTGGTTAGAATTTCATAGCAAAATAGCCACAATACTTGAATTACCAACATCACATAACTAAGTAAAAGTTTAGAATACAAAAACATGATAAACAATGTAATAATTTGAAAATTGTGAATGAAGCAGTTTGACTTTGAGCCTCAAACGTGGATTCGTCCCATTATACCAGCTCTCAGTGCTTTCAAATACAGTGAAATAACTAGTTTACACTATGACTAACACTCCCTGAGTACAATATTACCTGTCAAAGCAACGACGATAAGTAAATATCCAGAAAATCCCCCGGACAGATGACTAATCCAACTTGTTTGTTGCTGTCATGTCTGTGACCTACTTATTTCTTAGCACCAGGTGGCCGCTCTCCTGGATACAACTACTATTCTGCCATCTGCAGTATAAATCGAGCATTGTTACAGAAAGACTGTGCTGCAGCTAACCCTCGACAGTAACTAGCAGAGCTCTCCCTAGCCCAAACGTCCGGCCTACCTTATGTTTTAGGCCGAACATTGGCCTTCATTTTCAGTTTTGGTCACGTGGTCTTTGTTGACGTTTTGGCGGTCTTGACAACTCCAGATGAAAAGTTTTCAACGATCGTTCCCAACACTTTTGAAACATATCCATCTTATCAAAACCGTCAAAACTTGTTCAGATGCGATAGATCAACATTGCGAGCCGAGTTTCGACGCATGACAATCCATACTTGACCCAGGATCAGCACCGGAACAAGCGACGCATCCGAAAATGACCCGACTTTCGTCCACAAAACCCCTTGCACCTTTTTTGTTTGCAAACGAATCTTCACGAAACTTATACACAATGAAGAAAACATTTCAACTGACCTCCAAAAAAAAGGTGCAAAAGATCCGCCGAAAATCCACCTTCCAGGAGCGTCCGTTACAACTGGATTGCCGAATCCGCCATGAAATTAAACATGGATGTACAGTGATTTACTCAAAGTCGTCCAGAAAAACGTGTGCACCTTTTTTCCTGTTGCACCAATCGCCACCATACGTTCACATGTGAAAGAAAAGAGTCCAATAGACCATTCTACCGGGTGTGCATAAGATGTTCCGTCAAATTTATCCATTTTCCAGCTCGGTTTATCAAAATACTGCACATCGTCTGATCTGTGTCACGTGATCTGATTGACCTAGAAATTATGCAGAGATTTGGCGCGATCTCGGCAGCTCTTCATCTGGCGATCTGCAGCCATGTAGACCAGACAATGACAGTCATTTCGTAGTTGTGAACATATTTCCATGCAAAACAATAGCATTTCGGCAGTTAACAAGATTGGACATTGCACACCGACGAAATTAGACCGACCGTTGGATTTGGAACGACGTCATGGTCACGTGCGGGAGCAGACCAATCAGGTTTGATCCGATTGAGTTTTGCGTTGATCAGATTGAATGCTGCAGAGCCCAATGTCTGGCGTAATACACAATCTACGCCAGATCTTCAGGCTAAGCTCTCCCTGCAAATACAAAGCTATACAACAATGTTTAAATAAAATTAACATTTATATTTGATTAAAATAGGTTTATCAACATTTATCAACCCATCTGAATATCTTTTTTTTTTTTTTTTTTTATGTTCATGACATCAATGTGTTTTTTTTTTACATTTAGAACAAAATTTTAATGTTCGAAAGCGAATTTAAAAATTGGATTTTAATCACATGAGTACCTTGAACATGGAGACATGCCAAATTTGAGGGTATGTAGTGCAAATAGTTTAAAAGTTATGACCAATTTTTTAAAAAGGGTTTAGTTAACGTTTTGCTTGAAATGTGCTGAGAACTGCTCTCTGGAGGGTCAAAACTCAAGAATGGGATATCAAATTGATCTTTTATACATAACATCTCATGACAGAGTAGATTTGATTTCTCAGCGCAAAAGTACATTTGATTTCTCAGCCCAAAAGTTGGTTCTTCAGCGAACAAAATCAAAAGTTGGTTTTCTACTACTGTGTAAAATTAATGATTTTTCCAAAATCGGGATTTTTTTTTGAGAACAGGTTTTGAACTTGAAGAGTAACGCACATAAAATTTTTTTTTAAATTCACAGAATATCTCCATTATCAGTGATTATCTTAATTATTACGCACAGCAGTTCAGCTGTGCTCAGCAGTGCATACGTGTAACTGCATGTATATGTTTCACAGGGAAGGAGCTTACACACTTGTTAATTTCTTGAGAGTGCTGCTTCATCCTGCACTTACTTCCAAAGTTCCCCTTTCCCAAGATGCCTTCACAGCCATCCCCAATGTGTTAAAATACATTATCAGTAACCTCACTTCTCCATAAATAGGTAAATAAAAAGTGTAATTTTTCTGCCTCTTCCTGCACTGCTATTTTTGTTCGTGCTCCTAATTCTACCCCCCCCCCCCTCCTTTTTGTACACCCCTTATTGGCCCTAACACCTGCACTTGGCCACCCATTACACAAGGGCCAATATATCTGGAGCTCAGTGCTTTGGGAGGGTCTCCTCTCTCTTTATACATTTGTTTGTTTTTAATCTAATGTTGTATAATGTTGAAATAAATTACGTCTGAGTCTGAGTCTGAGTCTGAGTCATAACTGGGGGCGCGGGTGGTGGGAGCAATACCCAGAAAATACATTTTTGATGAATGGACCCTCTAGTTTCAGCTTATAATAAATGGGAAATTGTGGTGTGATTTAAAGGAGAGTTATGAAACTGTGGAGCAGAGGAATCAGGGTTTCCATCCACATTATTTCAGAGTATAGGCCTATGGGGGACAATAATTCGCAGATCAACATTCTGCATATTGGGATGAAAACTCGGATGAGAGAACCGATTGATGAAGACAAGATTGTTAATGGAAAATCTGTATACTTGGATAATGGCAGGATGAAGGTGATTAGATTTGAGAAGAAAGATTCAGTTTGAATTTAATATTATCCTATATATTGTACAGCCTCCCTCTCCCCACACTGAAGTACCAGTGACTTTGCGGCCCGGCGTGCAATAGCGAGCGTTAGTGGAACTCTCCTTTTTCCAGCTCTCCTGTGTTGACGAGCAGAATAAAACTATTTCCGGAAACATCAGCCTGGGCATTTACAATGGAGCCGGGGTTTCTAAGGTCCGTAACAAAGTCTAATCAGCCTGACAGTACTGGAATATGGTGGCAATCATGCTAAACATTCCATTTAAGACTCGGCAATGCAAATCGGTAAGGTTTTCAATGGATTAAAAGTGCCTTGGGGCCCGGAATGCCAGCTTCACTGACTCAGCAATGGTACAAAATGGCAGCTTGTTCCCGGAAATAGTTTTATTCTGCTCGTCAACACAGGAGAGCTGGAAAAAGGAGAGTTCCACTATCACGGCCTATTGAAACTATTAGATGGTGCAGCCCCCTTGTGGGTTGGTAAGTCCACTCAGACTCCACTGTGATCCTGCTGGATAAGCAGCAATTGGCAAACCTTATCTTTGCTTAGCCTGACCTGATTCCAACAACAAGACGGAAAGAGATGAGAAAGGTATGTATTCTTGTTTTGCATTTACGAAACTAATATCATTGAACTTGAGTCATAACCTAATAAGATTTAAGAAAATCAGATATGCTGTCGAAAATTTTAAAAACTTTTTATCGATACGGTTTAAAACCTTGTGTCTTTCTTGTTTTTCAAGCTCATGAACAAAGAAGTAGCTGGCAATTTGTGTCAAGACCCAGAAATTCTCTACTGGACCAGTGAGGGATTACTGTCCAGACAAGATTTATAGCAGCACCTGTTTTAGAAGCCTGCCGCCTTCTATCCTAGATATTCATCTTGGATCGTATCTATGTGTTGCGGGTGTCTGCCAGACTCAGTTCAAGAACTTGGGAATTCTGCCAGTATGTTTGTCAAGCCAGTCCAAGGTGAGCTCTATAAAAATAATGATATAAATTTTGCTCATGAACAAAGAAATAGCTGCGCATATATGGAGATTACAGAGTTAAAACACTGCTTCTTAGAGCATTGCGATAATGTTTTAAGATTGACAATGCAAGAGTTTAAAGAGGAAAATGGAGAAATTATGGGGTCTTTCTCTGTTCCGCTAAATCACAAGCAAACGGCCGACTTGATCTTCGCCTTACTGATCTACTACGAACTGTACGGAGATCTGAAATAAGAAAGGTTTGTGAAATATTACTGTTTTCCTACAAAAATAATTTGTATGTTAACATAATCTATATTATACAAAACCTGGAAAAAAAAAGTAGGAGATAAGAAGAGAAGATCTTGTCAACAATATTTAACTAATAGTATTATTAAGAGAAATGATTAGATCTATAAAAATTGTTTTTTCTTTAAAAATTGTCAATTGTTTAAACTTGGATTGTTTTATTCTATAATTGTAGAAGATGACTAATGAAGTAACAAAAAGGCTGGGTGGGCAATCAACGGGGTTGGCACGAGACTACACCACCAGCGAAATGACATCAAAATGATCTTTTATACATAACATCTCATGACAGAGTAGATTTGATTTCTCAGCGCAAAAGCGAAAAACCGTTGTTGGTTCTTCAGGGAACAAAATCCAAAATTGGTTTTCTAATACTGCGTAAAATTAATAATTTTTCCAAAATCAGGAAGCTTTTTAAAAAAAAAAGTTTTGAACTTGAAGAGTAACGCACATGAAAGAATTTTTTTTTTTTATTCACAGAATATCTCAATTATCAGTGACTATTCTTATTATGTGCTCAGCTGTGCATATATATATATATATATATATATATATATGTTTCACATGGAAGGAGCTTACACACCTGTTAATTTCTTGACAGTACTGCTTCATCCTGCACTTTGCCTTCCAATGTCCCCCCTTCCCACATGTTTCCCAAGATGCAACCTTCACCTAATGTGTAGGCTCTTAAAATACATTATCAGTAACCTCACTTTTCCATAGGTGAAAAGTGCAATTTTTTGGCCTCTTTGAACTCCACTGCTAACAAGAAGGCTGGGTGGGCAATCAACGGGTGTGGTACAAGACTACACTGCCAACGAAATGACAACCATAGCTCCTTTCAAAGCATACCTACAGGTCAATACAAGTTAATAGAAATAACACAATATGGAATTCCAACTAAGGTAATACAATGTAACAAATTGTAACATTATATTCTATTACAACAATAACTTTTAGCAATGACTTTCACCTGTTCATCTTGACAGAACAATAAAAACAGATGTATACACGACATTATCATGTATGTTGTACTTTCAGAAGGAGGAAAGCTATAAGAATGGAAAGAAGAAAGGTTCTTTCAAGCTATATCAGACACAGATTGGACCATTCTTCTTTCAGAAGCAGGAAAGCTATAAGAACGGAAAGAAGAAAGGTTCTTACAAGCTATTTCAGACACAGATTGGACCATTCTTCTTTCAGAAGGAGGAAAGCTATAAGGACGGAAAAAGAAAGGTTCTTTCCAGCTATATCAGATACAGATTGGACTATTCTCCTTTCAGAAGGAGGAAAGCTATAAGGACGGAAAGAAGAAAGGTTCTTTCAAGCTATATCAGACCCAGATTGAACCATTCTCCTATCAGAAGGAGGAAAGCTATAAGGACGGACAGAAGAAAGGTTCTTTCAAGCTACATCAGACACAGATTGGACCATTCTACTTTCAGAAGGAGGAAAGCTATAAGGACGGAAAGAAGAAAGGTTCTTTCAAGCTATATCAGACCGAGATTGGACTATTCTCCTTTCAGAAGGAGGAGAGCTATAAGGACGAAAAACGGAAAGAAGAAAGGTTCTTCTAAGCTATATCAGACCCAGATTGAACCATTCTACTTTCAGAAGGAGGAAAGCTATAAGGACGGAAAGAAGAAAGGTTCTTTCAAGCTATATCAGACCGAGATTGGACCATATGGCATATTGTGACTTGCTCTTATCCCTGTTTACCAGATGGGATAAACTCTCCGACTTAAAATGTTGTGTATCCAGCCATATCAAATTAAATGAGCATGATTACGACTAGAAAAAAATAGAAGATTGTTTAAATTGTACGTTAACGGGGGAGATGATCACTTCAATTCCTACAGCCGGTTTATGTATGGGCGTGAGAAAATGTGGAGTGACACTGGCAATATCCCTGCAGATAAAGCCTGCTTCGACCATTTCCCGGAAAAAAAATGGGTAATATGCTATGTACGGATTTAAACAGGCCATATGCGTGAATGCATAGTAATCGTCTGACGAAAATCCAAGACAAAAAATTTTTGTTATATATCCTTAGGCCTGAAAGGAATTTTTAAAACCCCGATTCTAGACCTCTGTAGTAACGGATTAGGAAATTTTTCAATGTTAATGAGAGAGTATGCGACAATATTGAAATTGCCAAATATTGATGATCCTATGAAATTTATGATAAAGATTAACACAGTTGAAGCTACTTCATCATCCTCAACAACCGTTCCTAACAATCATACCGAATCGGGGGTAGAATGGGGTTAGGTAAAAGATGATGAATTATTTTCGGCACAGAATGCTACCCCTGATTTGTACAGCGATGATACAAGCTGTAGCAGTTGTGAAAATGAGAGGGATGTTGATGATGATCATGATGATGTTGCATGATGCTGATCTCAATAAGGTAATTGCAACAATTACATCCACCAATGTTGGGAAACTATTGAACCATCAGCCCAATATTATTAGTAGATTCAAAAATCCTAGTATCCCGAAAATGGCCGCAGAGAGTGTTTGGCACTGTTTGCCCTGTTGGGGCTCATCTCCCTGGCTTGTCTGAAGTTAAAGCTGAGAAAATTTCTACTCCTTCTTCTTCTTCATTCTCTACTGATACAATGCCTAATTTTATCAGGCACAACCTTTTAGAGGTTCATTAGTAGAGGGGGAGAAGACGAAGAAGGAAAAGGACGACTCTTGTTTAAATGCTGTGAGGGAGGCACTAGAGGAAGCCCTCTTGAACCTAAAGAAAGAAAAAATAAGAAAGTCAAGAGGAAAAGGCATAGATCACCATCATCATCTGATTGATCTGAATCCAAACAAATTGCTGCCCCCAAAAAGAAAAGTCAGAGAAAACAGTTTTTTACCGATATTGTAGAGGTTTCTGATGATGGAGATAATGTAAAATTAGTGAAACCAACATCATCATCATCATCAGTGACAGTTATACCTGAAACTCCTTTGAAAAAGAAAAAAATAGGCATAGTATGAAGTTAAATTAATCCAATCAGACCATTATGTCTATAACTGATATTTAAGAATATACTGCAGAACTTTTCATTATTATGTGTATTTGGAATATTGCATATATTTACATGGTTTAAAACAAATAATTACATTTGATATATTCTTTTATTATTATTATTATATATAAGCTACCAAAATGGCCAACATGTTAAAAGTCAGAGGAATACGTAGGGAGGCAACTTCAGTTAGAGAGAGTCAGGCAAACCTCATTACAAGCACAGCCAGATTGTTACCCGTTTCTGCTGCGTGGCACCTTGAACTGTCGGAGAAGAAGCACATTTACCTGGAGAGTGTCGACAGTGTGTTGAGACTCAGCATGAGGGAGTTCAAGCTGAATAACTCGGATGAGATGGTCTCCATTGGATCAAGCGTCCGGTTCAATAAGCAGCTAGTCTCGAATCTAATCTTCTCTTTGCCAGACCTGATTCCCACAACAAGAAGGAGAGAAATGAGAAAGGTATGTACACTTGTTTTGCACTCTTGTTTTTTCAACAACAAAAACAAAAAACAAAAAAAGCCTACTAAATTTGACTCTGAGTGTAGTTAAGCCAGGCATAAGGTAGTTTCAGTTATGAGGTTGCTACGATTATTCTAGTCATATAAAAATATGAAATATGTGGCCTCAATCAATATATATATATATTCCATGTGTCCATAATGTGTGCTGGTGTAGTTATAATGACATTTCTTTATTTTATTTTTTCAAGCTCATGGATAAAGAAGTGGCAGAGAGGTTGGGAAACTCCCTGAAAGGATCGGTGAGAGACTACACTCCGGATGAAATGGCGGAAAACACACATGTGAGAAGCTTACCTTCGTCCGTGCAGGACATTCATCTAGGATCGTATTTACATGTCACAGCCGTCTCCAGGTTCAAGAACCTGGAGTTCGCGCAATACACATTGTCAAGCCAATCCAAGGTGAGCCAAAATTATGTATACTTATTTAAACTTATATTATTACTGTAACTAGCAACACAATACAAGAGTAGCATACAATGCTGCATACATGTAGCATACACACCCAGGGCCTCGGAGTACAGGCCTACTTGTTACTCCACCGGTCTCTTCCATCAGTTCAGCATGCATTTCTTGTGCATGTTGTGAGCTTCGTCTGGCACTTCCTGTTGTAAACAACCTATTAGAAGTGTTACCCCTCCTCATTGACTGGTGGCTGGGGCCCCTGCATTGTATGGGCCAATCACGCGGGTCCTTATATCTAATGACTTTGCTGTTTGGTTGAGTAAAATGTTGAGCATGCGGACCAAATTGGCGCGGGTTTCTGTTAAATTAGATACATATATGATGATTCATACTTCTGTCTTACTATAGTGGAAATGTTAGTAGATATATATATATATATATAAATATATATATATATATGTATGTTAATTGCACATACTCAGTTAATTGACTGATCTGCTGGTCCGCAAATATGTCCTTATTTTAATGTGTCCACTGTTGGCACTTCCTGTGTAGACTAAACATTGCTCATTCACTTTATTGGCATGTGTTTATGATAAATAAAACTGTTTTAAAAACGGTGAGATTGGATTTACAATCAATTTTCTTGTAATTTCAGGAATACATTGACGACGCCAATAGACAGGGGTCATTCACCCTGTACTGGGGTGAGCTGGAGAGCTTTTCACAGTCCATACTCTCTCTCTTATAGCAAGATGGGACGGACTCGCCAGCATGGGTATGTGCAGCTCCGAGCATATCTATAGCGATTCCGGGGTGTACGACATGTCGGCCTTCCTCGAGTGCCGGAGCTGCACACCCAATGGTTACAAGATCATCGACCGTGTGCCAAAGGTCTCTCTCGCCTACAGGGAGAGACTCTCGGAAGAAATTGGGGAGACCCCCATTGATTGCGGCGGTTACGGGCTCAATGAAGCAGCCGGGATTAACTCAATGCTAGGGGTGAAGCAGGCTGTCTGCTTGAAGACATTTGTTAATGTGCTAAGGCCCCGCATTGTCAACTTGGCCATCGGCATTTGTGGGCTTACGACATGCAGGGTCAGTGACCTCACAGACCAGTGCGCTGGTCATTTTGAGAAAGTGAAAAAGCATGCCTCATCAATGTTTGTACTTGCAGGTATACCAGTTCCAGCCCAACATCATTTCTCCCCTTCCGCTTCTACCTCTGGAAAGCCTGGCCATTTAAAATTGGCAGAGCCCGAGTACGAAATGGACCTTTCAACCAAATCGCCAACCCCAAGCTGGGGCTCTGTTGGCGATAATGACTTGATCATGATAACGAACAGATGGATGGTGATAACGAACAGATGGATATAGATGATAGTGATGATGATAGCAGTGGTCATGGGGGTAAGGTGAGCCTTGGCAACAACAGCAGTAGCAGCAGAACCCAAGACAAAGACTGTTGTTCTCCCAGGAATTGCCATATTGACGGCGGGCACTAAAATTCCTGGGATATCTCAATTGGGATCAGGTGCCACCTCCTCCAACTTTGCAAAGATTTCAGGCAAGCCCAGCCGCTTGTCAAAGCGAGAAGGAAAGAGGTGCAGGAAGAGATGGCAGCTGCACACACCAGCTGTGCTGCTCCTGCTGTACCAGTAACAACTCCTCTGTCTAGAATCCCACGTCCCAATTTACTTGGGAAAAGACGCAGACCGCAATCGGCGTCTGAGGTTGTCTTTGGCGTGAAGGGGGGACCAGCAAGAAAAAAGCTGGAGTTTAGAAACCCAGATTTCTCGGACATAAGTGAGGAGGAGGGGGAGGAGGAGGGGCCAGATGACATTAAATCACCTGTTGCCCACCCAATCAAGGCCAAGCAGAAGCAGGTGCAAAATCCTGACAAGAATGGTATGCTTCAAAAAGTTGGGCTTTTGTATGACCAGCAGCCAACAACAAACATGCAAAAATCAGTCGCCTTACCAGTCCCTGTATTTGGCAGTAGGGCTAAACTCACCTCATTGTCATCATCATCATCATAACAAACAGGTGTAAAAAGGAGTAGAGACAGCAACATCATGAGGAAAAAATTTGGCGGGAAAAGACATTGATGAATGGATGAGATGTGTTTGCATGTTAAACTCCTTTTTCCACCTGTTGCATATTACACAATTGTTGGGCTATTATTATTATTGTTGTAAATATATTCTCCTTATTTTGTAAAAAACTAGAAAATGCCCATTATAGTAAAAGAAGTTTACAATGAATTATCGTGAAGTGATACTGTCTTGTTAAACAATGTAAAATTAAGAGAATATTTTATGGACATTTGGTACTAACTGGTATTTAGAGTGACATGTACGTGTTTCAACCTGAATAGGCTATCAAAGTGAAAGGGGTTAATTGTTGAATGTTCATGTAGATGGGAAGCAGATGTTGGCTGGAGGCGTGAGATATTATGAAGAGGCAGGTAGAGGGTGATTAGTTGCCGGAGCAATTCGTCCTGGTAGGTGGCGTTTGGTTTGGCAGTATCTCCAGGTTAAAAGAAAAAAAGACACATGCTGCAAGCTTTTGGAAAATGGTTATGAGAAGTGGCTCCCTCTGTGGAGTAAAATATGCGAGATATGCAGTTTCATGCACTCCTGGTGGCAGATGAGTGGTGGAGTATGAAAACGTAAATGAGGGAGGAGTTAGACCATTGTGGGCTCCCATCTGAAGTATGAGAGCAACAAAGAGGGATAGGTGGATAGTTTTAGCGAGTAACATGTCTGTGGGAGGCGTTAATAGCTGGCAACTGCGGTGGGCATGTGACCTGAGATTTAACTCAAATATTAGTGGGGATGTTTTCATATATATGTAGTACATATAGATATGTGCGGGTGTTTGTCTGTGTGAAAAGTTAGAATAGTTTTACTTAGTACTTATGCTTTTACAACATTTATTTGACAAATATTATTATTGTGAATATCTTCTTCTTCTTATTATTATTTTTCCGATGTTTTCATAAATATGTGAGTATGTGTGTGTAGCTGTTTGTGTGGATAAGGAGGAGGACAAGAAGTTTTCCTTATGCTTTTTTTAAATAATAAATCCTTTTTTAAACTGTATATAACCGATTTTGTTCTCATTACATACTATTTTTCTCCACTTTTAGAAATTGTGAGAGATTTCAAGAACTACCGAGCAGATGTAATTATTATCATCATCATAAAAATTATGGCTTAACTGAATTATTTGTGGTACACCTTTAAAGCAGCTGATTTAAAAACAGAACATAAAAAACTGTCCAATTATGGCAAAGAATTATTTATTTTTTTTTTTTAAGGTGAAAGACGATTTAAGATAATTTAATAAAGAGACGCATGCTTAACCTTACTTTGGAAGTAGGCCCCCTGAAATTTCGGGGCCCCTGCCATTTGGTCCCCCTGGCCCCCCCCCCTCTGCTTAGGCCTGAGCAACCTTGCTTACAACACCCCTGGTGGAGACACAGAATTTTCCTAACCTGAAGGAATCCAACAATACTGATAATGAATGCTTTTCAGATCTTGTAGAATTCGTAATTGTTGAATTGAATTATTTATCTTAACAGATGAAGCATAATTTGAAAAAAAAAACTATTATATATTTGTTATGATCTGACATTAGCATCCTAATCTATAAAAATTCAATATAACTGGTCTAATAAATATATGTTGTACTTTCAGAAGGAGGAAAGCTATAAGGCCGGAAAGAAGAAAGGTTCTTTCAACCTGTACCAGAGCAAGATTGGACCATTCTGTGACTTGCTCTTATCCCTGTTTACCAGATGGGATAAACTCTCCGACTTAAAATGTTGTGTATCCAGCCATATGAAATTAAATGAGTACGATTACGACAGGAAAAAAATAGAAGATTGTTTAAATTGTACGTCAACGGGGGAGTTGATCACTTCAATTCCTAAAGCCGGTTTGTATGGGCGTGAGAAAATGTGGAGTGACACTGGCAATATATCCCCGCAGATAAAGCCTGCTTCGACTATTTCCCAGAAAACATAGGTTTAAATGCTATGTACGGATTTAAACAGGCCATATAGGGGAGACCGGGGCTGGTTGTCACAGGGGCAGGTTGTCACACTTTTTATTGCACTAAACTATGGAGTCACACAGCTCAACCAATCATTGTTTATTGCTTTTATAACCCACTGGAGTCTTTTTGAATAATCTTGACCCCTGGAAGGGAGTCTGGTAGGCACACGGTCCGTTAAATATTTCCTGGCAGAAAGAGTAATTTTTTACCTTCAACTTACATGCGATTCTAGTCTTTATCAAATAATTGTTGAAAAAGGTACAGTTAATACACCTACCATATAAACATTTCTATAAATCATCATTAGAACAAATAGTGAAAATTTTGATAACAGCGGCCTTGGTCACCCGTTTTTGGAATTTTCATCAATCGGGGCAGGTTGTCACAAAAAGGCGGGGCAGGTTGTCACACTTTTTGGAGCTGGTTGTTACCTATTAGGACCAGGCTTTTAAACCAAAAAACTAACACAAATATAAATTTGTGCTTTATACATGCTATTGATGACTGAATATGTATGCAGATATTGCATTGTGTTTAAATAAATCGATTTCAAATTTATATATAAAATTTTCAAAAAAATTGTAAAAATCCTACTTCAGATCAGAATGCTTTCCTGCTGATTGGTAAGCCTTCATTTGTAGCACCCTTGTATACAGTAGCATGTTTGTTAAGGTCTTCACTTGGCAAGTAAAGGATTCCTCATATGTCCAAAATAACTTTTCTTGGTCAAGATCTGCCCTACAGAGTTCCACTTCCTGCATTCGAGCTCATAACCAAAAGTGTGACAACCTGCCCCTAGAGTGTGACAACCTGCCCCGAAAATGTGACAACCTGCCCCGAATGTTGAATTATAAAAAATGTCCAATAGGACGTCCAGATTTTGAATGATATAGGTATATTGACCAGATAGGTTTTTAAAAGTCACTCCCCTTTTTGACATTCATATAGAATGGCAGTGCTCCTGCATGCTTTAAATGGAAATAGTAGCATGTTTAAGTTTTACACACTGTGACAACCTGCCCCTGTGACAACCAGCCCGGTCTCCCCTATGCGCGAATGCATTGCAATCGTCTGGCGAAAATCCAAGACAACAAATTAGAAAACCGTTTCACTGACTTAGAAATTACACAATACACTAACTTTTGGATCAAGAAAGGTCGTTATGAAATTCACAAGCTATTGTTACAAGATGTTTTCCTTGACATTTGATGGACGCAAGAGTTTGGAGAAAGAAAAAGTCATTATGAAATATAGGTTTTGACATTTTTATGAAACTTTCTATTGCGAAATCTTCTCATTTACTTGAAGCCCATATATACTGACAACGAAATTTTAGATAACTGGGACAACGAGCAGACAATAAGAATGATATTTGCAGTGACTGATGAAGAAGATACTATGGGAACAGCTATAGCTAACAGTGACTCACATATAATGGAAGAAGGAGTAGGTATCAGCAAGTGACAGAATAGCTTTAAACCTAGGAAGGGTATATGGCAGACCTGCTACAATGCAATTCTTGGGTTATTTGCAACCAAGAATTATTGATTACAGAAAAGGGTTCTTAGCTGGGATCGCCGCTTTAGAACTTGGGGCTCACGGGAACAGAACCGTCCAAAACGGGTCCCTAAGTATCGCATTACCAGACAAAGCAGTGGTCTTGTCAATGTAAGATACCATTTTGAAATGTTTTGGAACAGTTGGTGTAATTTTATAAAATTTTTCCTGAGATAGACCCTCCCATCAGTTTTGAGAGCTATATTTCGGCCAGGGTTGGTGGTTACTAGTGTATCTGCAGATTATTTTCAGGTTAATACAATTTAGCTAAAACTTCTATGAGTTCATCGGAGGGTCTTTGGTGACCTATCCACAAAGGTACAGGGATATTGCTTAGTTATTTTAGATATTTAGCGTGATTTATACGCTATGGCCCCAAATAGTCTTCTATTGAATGCTTTCTCTTTTTCTCTCTGTGAAAAGATCTTAGGAAAACTCTGTCTGAGGTAGAGTTCATATTTAAGCTAACCAGGTATTGGTCTATTCCGCTTAATTTTTGGAGGTGAAAGTGTGATTTTTTCTGGTTTAAATCACAAAACAATTAAATGAGGAATTCTGAACTGAGATTGCTTAGCTTTTCAAGCTTCTAACTTTTAAGTGCTCTGTACGCTTATTTTATTTTAAAAACCACTCATTGGTTGATATAGTCTAGTAGATGGAGCTTAGCTTTATTCAGTGTAAATATTGTTTTGGTCCTATGTTTATAAGTTTCTGGTCCAGCACAGATTTAATGTTCCTTGTTTTCACACACATTTTTAAAAAAATAGTGTTATTTTCAGCTTTAATTTTATCACTGCCACTTTCAGAAGTAATGTATGAAGTTTTATCCACCAACTTTACTGTTACTGGAATGCTGTGCAGTCTTTGTATAAACTAGCAAATCAAATAACATTGTCACTGATCACATTTTGTTTATCACTACAGACTTGGCTTTGAACCATGACCAGAGGAATTCAATTTTGAAACAACTTATGGGAGTTACAGCCAACTTTTTCTTTATGCAGTAGTTCACAATGTACATTTAGCTTAAAGAAATAAAATAAGCATCCTCCGTGACACTAGACAGCATACTTGAGGCAGTGAAATCCCTCCTCAAAAGATGTTTTATCACACCTTCAAAATAAAATGCAATTAACTACTGTTACTATACTTCTGAGATATTTTGGTGACATGACATGCAAGATGGGCATCATATCCATCACTCACAGTAATTTTAGCTCAAAGCAGCAAAATTCTCTATTTGGTGACCTTTTTATTTTTTGTCAAAATAAGTTGAACTACTCTTGTATATGCAAGGCTTCGTCAACTGAAGATTCTGTATGAAACTGCAAATCCTAGCAGATGTGCAGCAGACGGAAATAACAACAGACAACAACAGACAATGACATTGACTCAATCAAAATCATTTGTTAATACCAATCATTTATGCTATTTTGTCTCACCCTACAGGCTTCTGAAATTGCAGAGAAGTCAACAAAATTCTTGAAAAATGAAAGTTGGCTCCCAGGGAGGTTGATACTGACAATCAGCTCTATCAGCTCCCAGCTGTGCTGGGAGACCGAAAAGCATACGGTTAAGGACATGGCGTCTAACTGCGCCCCCCTAGCCAAAATGATCAGGAACTGTCTGAGAAACGGGAATGCAGAGACAAAAAGACTACAGATCACAATGAGGACCCACTGGGACATGTCAGCCGAAGACACGGAATCAGTCTTGCTTTTAGAGTCTCCCATTTATGGAAGGAAGGACCCAACAAGTGAAACTCTTCCGTGGGCCTTGAAGTTCGCAATAGAATGTGACTCTTGGTCCAAGAACTAGAGCAACCTTGCTTACAACACCCCGGTGGAGATTCAGAATTTTCCTAACCTGAAGGAATCCAACAATACTGATAATGAATGCTTTTCAGATCTTGTAGAATTCGTAATTGTTGAATTGAATTATTTATCTTTACAGATAAAGCATGATTTGAAAAAAAAACTATTACAATTATGTAATGATCTGACGTTAGCGTCCTAATCGATAAAAATTCAATATAACTTACAAGTCTGATAAATATATGATGTACTTTCAGAAGGAGGAAAGCTGTAAGGATGGTAAGCGGAAAGATTTTTTCAAGTTATATCAGACAGAGATTGGACAATTATGTGACTCGCTCTTAACCCTGTTTACCAGATGGGATAAACTCTTAAAATATTGTGTGTCCAGCCAGAAATTAAATGAGTATGATTACAACAAGAAAAAAAAAGAACATTGTTTAAATTGTACGTTAACGGGGGCGATGATCACTTCAATTCCTAAAGCCGGTTTGCACGGACGTGAGAAAATGTGTAGTGATACTGGCAATACCTCTGCAGATAAAGCCTTCTTCGACCATTTCCCAGAAAAAATTGGGTTAGATGCTATGTATGGATTTAAACAGGCTGTATGCATGAATGCATTGCAATCACCCGTTTTTGGAATTTTCATCAATCGGGGCAGGTTGTCACAAAAAGGCGGGGCAGGTTGTCACACTTTTTGGAGCTGGTTGTTACCTATTAGGACCAGGCTTTTAAACCAAAAAACTAACACAAATATAAATTTGTGCTTTATACATGCTATTGATGACTGAATATGTATGCAGATATTGCATTGTGTTTAAATAAATCGATTTCAAATTTTTATGTAAAATTTTCAAAAAAATTGTAAAAATCCTACTCCAGATCAGAATGCTTTCCTGCTGATTGGTAAGCCTTCATTTGTAGCACCCTTGTATACAGTAGCATGTTTGTTAAGGTCTTCACTTGGCAAGTAAAGGATTCCTCATATGTCCAAAATAACTTTTCTTGGTCAAGATCTGCCCTACAGAGTTCCACTTCCTGCATTCGAGCTCATAACCAAAAGTGTGACAACCTGCCCCTAGAGTGTGACAACCTGCCCCGAAAATGTGACAACCTGCCCCGAATTCTGAATTATAAAAAATGTCCAATAGGACGTCCAGATTTTGAATGATATAGGTATATTGACCAGATAGGTTTTTAAAAGTCACTCCCCTTTTTGACATTCATATAGAATGGCAGTGCTACTGCATGCTTTGAATGGAAATAGTAGCATGTTTAAGTTTTACACACTGTGACAACCTGCCCCTGTGACAACCAGCCCCGGTCTCCCCTATGCGCGAATGCATTGCAATCGTCTGGCGAAAATCCAAGACAACAAATTAGAAAACCGTTTCACTGACTTAGAAATTACACAATACACTAACTTTTGGATCAAGAAAGGTCGTTATGAAATTCACAAGCTATTGTTACAAGATGTTTTCCTTGACATTTGATGGACGCAAGAGTTTGGAGAAAGAAAAAGTCATTATGAAATATAGGTTTTGACATTTTTATGAAACATTCTATTGCGAAATCTTCTCATTTACTTGAAGCCCATATATACTGACAACGAAATTTTAGATAACTGGGACAACGAGCAGACAATAAGAATGATATTTGCAGTGACTGATGAAGAAGATACTATGGGAACAGCTATAGCTAACAGTGACTCACATATATTGGAAGAAGGAGTAGGTATCAGCAAGTGACAGAATAGCTTTAAACCTAGGAAGGGTATATGGCAGACCTGCTACAATGCAATTCTTGGGTTATTTGCAACCAAGAATTATTGATTACAGAAAAGGGTTCTTAGCTGGGATCGCCGCTTTAGAACTTGGGGCTCACGGGAACAGAACCGTCCAAAACGGGTCCCTAAGTATCGCATTACCAGACAAAGCAGTGGTCTTGTCAATGTAAGATACCATTTTGAAATGTTTTGGAACAGTTGGTGTAATTTTATAAAATTTTTCCTGAGATAGACCCTCCCATCAGTTTTGAGAGCTATATTTCGGCCAGGGTTGGTGGTTACTAGTGTATCTGCAGATTATTTTCAGGTTAATACAATTTAGCTAAAACTTCTATGAGTTCATCGGAGGGTCTTTGGTGACCTATCCACAAAGGTACAGGGATATTGCTTAGTCATTTTAGATATTTAGCGTGATTTATACGCTATGGCCCCAAATAGTCTTCTATTGAATGCTTTCTCTTTTTCTCTCTGTGAAAAGATCTTAGGAAAACTCTGTCTGAGGTAGAGTTCATATTTAAGCTAACCAGGTATTGGTCTATTCCGCTTAAATTTTGGAGGTGAAAGTGTGATTTTTTCTGGTTTAAATCACAAAACAATTAAATGAGGAATTCTGAACTGAGATTGCTTAGCTTTTCAAGCTTCTAACTTTTAAGTGCTCTGTACGCTTATTTTATTTTAAAAACCACTCATTGGTTGATATAGTCTAGTAGATGGAGCTTAGCTTTATTCAGTTCAAGTATTGTTTTGGTCCTATGTTTATAAGTTTCAGGTCGGGCACATATTTAATGTTCCTTGTTTTCACACACCTTTTTAAAAAATAGTGTTATTTTCAGCTTTAATTTTATCACTGCCACTTTCAGAAGTAATGTATGAAGTTTTATCCACCAACTTTACTGTTACTGGAATGCTGTGCAGTCTTTGTATAAACTAGCAAATCAAATAACATTGTCACTGATCACATTTTGTTTATCACTACAGACTTGGCTTTGAACCATGACCAGAGGAATTCAATTTTGAAACAACTTATGGGAGTTACAGCCAACTTTTTCTTTATGCAGTAGTTTACAATGAACATTTAGCTAAAAGAAATAAAATAACCATCCTCCGTGACACTAGACAGCATACTTGAGGCAGTGAAATCCCTCCTCAAAAGATGTTTTATCACACCTTCAAAATAAAATGCAATTAACTACTGTTACTATACTTCTGAGATATTTTGGTGACATGACATGCAAGATGGGCATCATATCCATCACTCACAGTAATTTTAGCTCAAAGCAGCAAAATTCTCTATTTGGTGACCTTTTTATTTTTTGTCAAAATAAGTTGAACTACTCTTGTATATGCAAGGCTTCGTCAACTGAAGATTCTGTATGAAACTGCAAATCCTAGCAGATGTGCAGCAGACGGAAATAACAACAGACAACAACAGACAATGACATTGACTCAATCAAAATCATTTGTTAATACCAATCATTTATGCTATTTTGTCTCACCCTACAGGCTTCTGAAATTGCAGAGAAGTCAACAAAATTCTTGAAAAATGAAAGTTGGCTCCCAGGGAGGTTGATACTGACAATCAGCTCTATCAGCTCCCTGCTGTGCTGGGAGACCGAAAAGCATACGGTTAAGGACATGGCGTCTAACTGCGCCCCCCTAGCCAAAATGATCAGGAACTGTCTGAGAAACGGGAATGCAGAGACAAAAAGACTACAGATCACAATGAGGACCCACTGGGACATGTCAGCCAAAGACACGGAATCAGTCTTGCTTTTAGAGTCTCACATTTTGGGAAGGAAGGACCCAAGAAGTGAAACTCTTCCGAGGGCCTTGAAGTTCGCAATAGAATGCGACTCTTGGTCCAAGAACTAGAGCAACCTTGCTAACAACACCCTGTTGGAGATACACAATTTTCCTAACCTGAAGGAATCCAACAATACTGATAATGAATGCTTTTCAGATCTTGTAGAATTCGTAATTGTTGAATTGAATTATTTATCTTCACAGATAAAGCATGATTTGAAAAAAAAACTATTACAATTATGTTATGATCTGACATTAGCATCCTAATCGATAAAAATTCAATATAACTTACAAGTCTGATAAATATATGATGTACTTTCAGAAGGAGGAAAGCTGTAAGGATGGTAAGCGGAAAGATTTTTTCAAGTTATATCAGACAGAGATTGGACAATTATGTGACTCGCTCTTAACCCTGTTTACCAGATGGGATAAACTCTTAAAATATTGTGTGTCCAGCCAGAAATTAAATGAGTATGATTACAACAAGAAAAAAAAAGAACATTGTTTAAATTGTACGTTAACGGGGGAGATGATCACTTCAATTCCTACAGCCGGTTTATGTATGGGCGTGAGAAAATGTGGAGTGACACTGGCAATATCCCTGCAGATAAAGCCTGCTTCGACCATATCACAGAAAAAATTGGGTTAGATGCTATGTACGGATTTAAACAGGCCATATGCGTGAATGCATAGTAATCGTCTGACGAAAATCCAAGACAAAAAATTTTTGTTATAGCCTTAGGTCTGAAAGGAATTTTGAAAACCCCGATTCTAGACCTCTGGTGTAACGGATTAGGACATTTTTCGATGTTAGTGAGAGAGTTTCCTACAATACTGAAATTGTCAAATATTGACGATCCTATGAAATTTATGATAAAGATTAACACAGTTGAAGCTACTTCATCATCCTCAACAACCGTTCCTAACAATCATTGCGAATCGGGGGTAGAATGGGGTTTGGTAAAAGATGATGAATTATTTTCGGCAGAGAAGGCTACCCCTGATTTGTACAGCAATGTTACAAGCTGTAGCAGTTGTGAAAATGAGAGGGATGTTGATGATGATCATGATGATGTTGCATGATGCTGATCTAAATAAGGTAATTGCAACAATTACATCCACCAATGTTGGGAAACTATTGAACCATCAGCCCAATATCATTAGCAGATTCAAAAATCCTAGCATCCCGAAAATGGCCACCTGTAGAGAGTGTTGGCCCTGTTGGGGCTCATCTCCCTGGTTTGTCAGAAGTTAAAGCTGAGAAAATTTCTACTCCTTCTTCTTCTTCATTCTCTACTGATACAATGCCTAATTTTATCAGGCACAACCTTTGAGAGGTTCTTTGGAAGGGGGAGAAGACGAAGAAGGAAAAGGACGACTCTAGCTTAAATGCTGTGAGGGAGGCACTAGAGGAAGCCCTCTTGAACCTAAAGAAAGAAAAAATGTCAAAAAATAAGAAAGTCAAGAGGAAAACGTTTAGATCAACATCATCATCTGATTCATTGCTGCCCCCAAAAAGAAAAGTCAGAGAAAACAGTTTTTTACCGATATTGTAGAGGTTTCTGATGATGGAGATAATGTAAAATTAGTGAAACCAACATCATCATCATCATCAGTGACAGTTATACCTGAAACTCCTTTGAAAAAGAAAAAAAATAGGCATAGTATGAAGTTAAATTAATCCAATCAGACCATTATGTCTATAACTGATATTTAAGAATATACTGCAGAACTTTTCATTATTATGTGTATTTGGAATATTGCATATATTTACATGGTTTAAAACAAATAATTACATTTGATATATTCTTTTATTATTATTATATATAAGCTACCAAAATGGCCAACATGTTAAAAGTCAGAGGAATACGTAGGGAGGCAACTTCAGTTGGAGAGAGTTAGGCAAACCTCATTACAAGCACAGCCAGATTGTTACCCGTTTCTGCTGTGTGGCACCTTGAACTGTCGGAGAAGAAGCAAATTTACAGTGTGTTGAGACTCAGCATGAGGGAGTTCAAGCTGAATGACTCGGATGAGATGGTCTCCATTGGATCAGGCATCCGGTTCAATAAGCAGCTAGTCTCGAATCTAATCTTCTCTTTGCCGCACCTGATTCCCACAACAAGAAGGAGAGAAATGAGAAAGGTATGTACACTTGTTTTGCATTCTGGTTTTTTCAACAAAAACAAAAAAAACAAAACAAAAAAAGCCTACTAAATTTGACTATGAGTGTAGTTAAGCCAGGCATAAGGTAGTTTCAGTTATGAGGTTGCTACAATTATTCTAGTCATATAACTTTACTAAAGTGTGTTCACTATGAAATATGTGGCCAAAATCAATATATATTCCATGTGTCCAAAATGTGTGCCGGTCTAGTTAAAATGACATTTCTTTATTTTATTTTTTTCAAGCTCATGAACAAGAAGTGGCAGAGAGGTTGGGAAAGGATCAGTGAGAGACTACACTCCGGATGAAATGGAAAACACATGTGTGAGAAGCTTACCTCCGTCCGTACAGGACATTCATCTAGGATCGTATTTACATGTCACAGCCGTCTCCAGGTTCAAGAACATGTTGGCATTTCTCGAGTGCCGGAGCTGCACACCCAATGGTTACAAGATCATCGACCGTGTGCCAAAGGTCTCTCTCGCCTACAGGGAGAGACTCTCGGAAGAAATTTGGGAGACCCCCATTGATTGCGGCGGTTACGGGCTCAATGAAGCAGCCGGGATTAACTCAATGCTAGGGGTGAAGCAGGCTGTCTGCTTGAAGACATTTGGTAATGTGCTAAGGCCCCGCATTGTCAACTTGGCCACCGGCATTTGTGGGCTTACGACATGCGGGGTCAGTGACCTCACAGACCAGTGCGCCGGTCATTTTGAGAAAGTGAAAAAGCACGCCTCATCAATGTTTGTACGTGCAGGTATACCAGATCCAGCCCAACATCATTTCTCCCCCACCTGTTCTACCTCTGGAAAGCCTGGCCATTTAAAATTGGCATAGCCCGAGTATGAAATGGACCTTTCAACCAAATCGCCAACCCCAAGCTGGGGCTCTGTTGGCGATAATAACTTGATCGATGGTGATAACGAACAGATGGATGGTGAAAACGAACAGATGGATATAGATGATAGTGATGATAGCAGTGGTAATGATGACAATTGTCCTGGTGCTGATACATGTCGCTCTGTTGGTGGCATTGCGAGCAATGAAAATGACATTGTGTATGTCAGTGGCGATGATGATGATGATGATAATGATGATAATGAAGATAATGAAACAGCAGGTCATGATTAGTGTGAAAGTGATGGGAATAAAGAAAATAGTCTGGCTGTAGCCAATGTTGAGCCAGACACGGCAAGAATTCTCAAAGGGGGTAAGGCGAACAGAGCCTTGGCAACAACAGCAGTAGCAGCAGAACCCAAGACAAAGCCTGTTGTCCTCCCAGGAATTGCCACATTGACGGCGGGCACTAAAATTCCTGGGATATCTCAATTGGGATCAGGTGCCACCTCCTCCTCCTCCAATTCTGCAAAGATTTCAGACAAGCCCAGCCGCTTGTAAAAGCGAGAAGGAAAGAGGTGCAGGAAGAGATGGCAGCTGCACACACCAGCTGTGCTGCTCCTTCTATACCAGTAACAACTCCTCTGTCTAGAATCCCACGTCCCAATTTACTTGGGAAAAGACGCAGACCACAATCGGCATCTGAGGTTGACTTCGGCGGGAAGGAGGGACCAGCAAGAAAAAAGCTGGAGTTTAGAAAACCCAGATTTCTCGTACGTAAGTGAGGAGGAGGGGGATGAGGAGGGGCCAGATGACATTAAATCACCTGTCGCCCACCCAATCAAGGCCAAGCAGAAGCAGGTGCAAAATCCTGACAAGAATGGTATGCTTCAAAAAGTTGGGCTTGTGTATGGCCAGCAGCCAACAACAAACACACAAAAATCAGCCGTCTTACCAGTCCCTGTATTTGGCAGTAGGCCTAAACTCACCTCATTGTCATCATCATTACAAACAGGTGTAAAAAGGAGGCGAGACAGCAACATCATGAGGAAAAAACTTAGTCTGAAAAGACATTGATGAATGGATGAGATGTGTTCGCATGTTAAAATTCAAATATTGATGATCCTATGAAATTTATGATAAAGATTAACACAGTTGAAGCTACTTCATCATCCTCAACAACTGTACCTAACAATCCTACGGTATTCCTACCGAATCAGGGGTAGAATGGGGTTCAGTAAAAGATGATGAATTATTTTCGGCACAGAAGGCTACCCCTGATTTTTGTACAGCGATGATACAAGCTGTAGCAGTTGTGAAAATGAGAGGGATGTTAATGATGGTGATCATGATGATGCTGATCTCAATATGGTAATTGCAACAATTACATCCACAAATGTTGGGAAACTATTGAACCATCAGCCCAATATTATTAGTAGATTCAAAAATCCTAGTATCCTGAAAATGGCCACCTGTAGAGAGTGTTGGCCCTGTTGGGGCTCATATCCTTGATTGTCTGAAGTTAAAGCTAAGAAAATGTCTACTCCTTCTTCTTCTTCATTCTCTACTGATACAATGCCTAATTTTATCAGGCACAACCTTTGAGAGGTTCTTTGGAAGGGGGAGAAGACGAAGAAGGAAAAGGACGACTCTAGCTTAAATGCTGTGAGGGAGGCACTAGAGGAAGCCCTCTTGAACCTAAAGAAAGAAAAAATGTCAAAAAATAAGAAAGTCAAGAGGAAAAGGCATAGATCACCATCATCATCTGATTGATCTGAATCCAAACAAATTGCTGCCCCCAAAAAGAAAAGTCAGAGAAAACAGTTTTTTACCGATATTGTAGAGGTTTCTGATGATGGAGATAATGTAAAAACATCATCATCATCATCAGTGTCAGTTATACCTGAAACTCCTTTGAAAAAGAAAAAAAATAGGCATAGTATGAAGTTAAATTAATCCAATCAGACCATTATGTCTATAACTGATATTTAAGAATATACTGCAGAACTTTTCATTATTATGTGTATTTGGAATATTGCACATATTTACATGGTTTAAAACAAATAATTACATTTGATATATTCTTTTATTATTATTATATATAAGCTACCAAAATGGCCAACATGTTAAAAGTCAGAGGAATACGTAGGGAGGCAACTTCAGTTAGAGAGAGTCAGGCAAACCTCATTAGAAGCACAGCCAGATTGTTACCCGTTTCTGCTGCGTGGCACCTTGAACTGTCGGAGAAGAAGCACATTTACTGTGTGTTGAGACTCAGCATGAGGGAGTTCAAGCTGAATAACTCGGATGAGATGGTCTCCATTGGATCAAGCGTCCGGTTCAATAAGCAGCAAGTCTCGAATCTAATCTTCTCTTTGCCAGACCTGATTCCCACAACAAGAAGGAGAGAAATGAGAAAGGTATGTACACTTGTTTTGCACTCTTGTTTTTTCAACAACAAAAAAACAAAAAAGAGCCTACTAAATTTGACTCTGAGTGTAGTTAAGCCAGGCATAAGGTAGTTTCAGTTATGAGGTTGCAACGATTATTCTAGTCATATAAAAATATGAAATATGTGGCCAAAATCAATATATATTCCATGTGTCCAAAATGTGGGCTGGTGTAGTTATAATGACAATTCTTTATTATTATTTTTTTCAAGCTCATGAAGCTTACCTTCGTCCATGCAGGACGTTCATCTAGGATCGTATTTACATGTCACAGCCGTCTCCAGGTTCAAGAACCTGGAGTTCGCTCAATACACATTGTCAAGCCAATCCAAGGTGAGCCAAAATTATGTATACTTATTTAAACTTATATTATTACTGTAACTAGCAACACAATACAAGAGTAGCATACATGTAGCATACACACCCAGGGCCTCGGAGTACAGCCCTACTTGTAACTCCTTTAATGTGTCTGCTGTTGGCACTTCCTGTGTTGACAAAACATTGCTCATTCACTTTATTGGCATGTGTTTATGATAAATAAAACTGTTTTAAAAACGGTGAGATTGGATTTACAATAAATTTTCTTGTCATTTCAGGAATACATTGACGACGCCAAGAGACAGGGGTCATTCACCCTGTACTGGGGTGAGCTGGAGAGCTTTTCACAGTCCATGCTCTCTCTCATAGCAAGATGGGAACGACTCGCCATATGGGTGTGTACAGCTCCGAGCATATCGATAGCGATTCTGGGGTGTACGACATGTCGGCCTTCCTAGAGTGCCGGAGCTGCACACCCAATGGTTACAAGATCATCGAACGTGTGCCAAAGGTCTCTCTCGTCTACAGGGAGAGACTCTCGGAAGAAATTGGGGAGACCCAATGTTGCTGCAGAACATTGTGAATTTGGTGACATTAAAGACAGTATGATCAAGGATAAGGCTATTAATGGAATCACAGACAAAAAGCTCAAAGGCAAGCTGACAGGGGACAAGGAATTAACTTTAACTACTATGTTGGAGAAATTGTCCACCTATGAATATCCAGAAGCCCTGATAATTAAGCCAGTTGGCGAAAATGACAGTAAATCAAGTTTGACAGATGGCAAGAAAGACGAGGCGAAGGCGATTTCTCATCGCAGTGCCAGTGGGTACAGTCGTGGACGCTCACGTGGTGGCGCCACTGGTGGATTTCGAGGCTGTTATCGATGTGGCGAAAAAGGTCACTTTGCCCGAGAATGCCCCAGCTCTGTCGAGACGTGTGAAAAGTGCGGTCACAAGGGACATGCAGCGGCGAGATGTCGGACGAAAAGCACCAACTTTCGTGGTCGGAGTCGAGGATCAACTCGGACGAGAGGTCAAGGTCAACACAATCGGGGTCGCACCCGAGGAAAATCGCAGACGGTTCGCAGCATTGAGGAACAAGAAGATTGCGAAGACGATGAATGTTATTATGTGTGGTCTGTCAATGGAAATGACTCTGATGGTGTAGGAATTCTTACATTTTTGTTAGATGGAAAACCTGTGAAAATGCTTGTGGACAGTGGTTCTACTTGTGATATTGTGCCTGAATCTGTATTTAAACTGTTGAACAAAAAGCTTGTAATTTCAAAACGGAGAGTGTTTGGATACAATTCTGATGTGCCTTTGGATGTGTTGGGTCTAGTTGAGGTGTCAGTGTGTGAACCTGAAACTAAAGAAACTGTGAAAACTCAATTAACTATTGTGAAGGGAAATCCCATGCCATTGTTAGGCAGAAATACTGCAATGAAGCTTGGTGTATTGCAAATTGGTGTTAGAGCGAATGCTTGTGCGATCAATGATGTTGGTGATGTTACAATTGAAAGTTTGAAAGATGAGTTCCCGAGTGTGTTTAAGGGACTTGGTAAACTGAAAGATTGTCAATTGAAATTGCATGTTGATGATTCGGTGGTTCCTGTAGCACAACCAGTGCGTCGTATTCCGTTTAGTAGACGAGACAGAGTTACCGAGAAGCTGAATGAACTGTTAGCCTTGGATGTGATTGAGAAGGTGGATGGCCCATCCTCCTGGGTTAATCCATTGGTTGCTGTGGAAAAGCCGAATGGTGATGTTAGGATTTGCTTGGACATGCGAATGGCCAACACAGCGATTCTGAGGCAGAGACATCCAATTCCCACAGTCGAGGAGACATTGAAGGAAATGTCAGGTGGGCGCTACTTTTCGAAGTTAGATTTGAACATGGGATATCACCAGATTGAATTAGAGCCTGATTCACGCAACATTACTACTTTTGCGGGGCCAAATGGATTGTATCGCTACAAGAGATTGTTATTCGGGGTTAACATGGCTTCCGAAAAATTTCAAGCCCTAATCAGTCAGGCTATCGCAGGATGTGACGGGGCGTACAACATCTCGGATGATATCGTAGTTGTGGGAATGACACGTGCAGAACATGATGCGAGATTGAAGGCAGTAATCAAGAGACTTTTTGAAAGAGGCCTTACGTTGAATCACAAGAAATGTGACATAGGAGTGAGTTCAATTACCTACATGGGTCATATCTTAACGGACAGTGGACTCAAGGTTTCAGACGAAAAGGTAAAGGCAATTGTGAATGCACCGGAGCCCGTAAGTAAGCAAGAAGTCAGAAGCTTCCTTGGCTCAGTGCAATTTTGTGCCAAATTTATCAAGAACTTTGGAATCATTAGTGAGCCACTCTGGAAATTAACCCAAGCAGAAACTATTTGGAAGTGGGGGAAACATGAGCAAAACTCATTTGAGAAGATCAAAGAACACCTTATCAGTGCCCCAGTAATGGCCTACTTCAAGAGTGGTGCAAATACGAGGATTATAACTGATGCTTCGCCAGTGGGATTAGGCGCGGTACTTGAGCAAGAACAGGACGACGGACAGTACCGTCCAGTTTATTATGCGAGCCGTAAGCTCTCCAGCGTGGAGACAAGGTATTCCCAGTTTGAGCGAGAGGCTTTGGCAGTAAGGTGGGCTTGCCAAAAGTTCCATTTGTTTATTTATGGGACTTGTTTTGACATTTTGACTGATCACATGCCACTGGTGGCTGTGTTTAACGGCAGGCACAAACCCCCTAATGCTCGTTTGGAACGTTGGATCTTAGGCTTACAGCCGTACTCGTTCAATGTACAACACATTCCAGGAAAGAAGAACCATGCAGACGGTTGGAGCAGATTACCAATCGAAGAAGAAGACCCAAGCTGCAAGCAGACAGAAGAATATGCATTCTCTGTGATTGCAGAAGCTGTGCCAGCGGCACTGAAGCTGGAGAAAATTGATGAACTGTCAGCTGAGGATCGCACTTTGCAGGCGATTCGAGAGGCTGTTTCAAGTGGAGTATGGGGACCACTCAGTGGGACTGGTTATTATGCTGTGCGAAATGAGCTGTGGACTCAGGAGAACATTGTGATGAGGGATGACAGGATTGTTATT
Source organism: Platynereis dumerilii (assembly GCA_026936325.1). NCBI lineage: Eukaryota > Metazoa > Annelida > Polychaeta > Phyllodocida > Nereididae > Platynereis > Platynereis dumerilii. The sequence continues at coordinate 39,542,416 of JAPTHN010000008.1, forward strand.
CCAAATGTGCTTCGCAAGCAGGTTCTATCATTGGCACATGAAGGACACCAGGGAATGACTCGTACCAAGGCCAGACTGCGACAGAAAGTTTGGTGGCCAAGTATGAACTCAGAAGTTGAGGAGTTTATCAAGGCATGTCATCCGTGTCGATTGGTTGGTTCACGTCCCCGCCCCGAACCAATTAGGTCCACCCCCTTACCCCCCGGACCTTGGACAGATATCGCCATTGATTTGTGTGGACCACTCCCAGGTGGCGATCAGTTGTTCGTAATCGTCGACTACTACTCAAGGTGGCCAGAGGTAATTTGGATGAAAAACACTACTTCGAAGGCTATTATCAAATGTCTGGAAAAGGTTTTTCAGGTCCATGGATTGCCAGAGACAATCCGATCAGACAACGGTCCTCAATTCGCATCTGAAGAATTTTCAGCATTTTGTGCTTACCTAGATATTGACCACCAGAAAGGAATTCCATATTGGCCGCAAAGCAACGGTGAAGTGGAGCGCTTTAACGAAACATTGTTAAAAATTGTGAAGATTGCAAATGTTGAGAAGCGTGACCTGAGAGATGAGTTAGGAAATTTCCTTCTGCAATATCGAGCTACTCCTCACTCTACTACTGGTGTGGCTCCCTCTGAGTTGCTGATGGGACGAAAATTGAGGGACAAGTTACCTTTGATGTCAAGACCGACAGAAGGAGATTGGCAACGTCTAGTGCGCAGCCGTGACACAAGACGTAAAATGCAGACGAAACTGTACGCAGACAAGAGGCGTCACGCAGCGCCAAGTGATCTACGACCAGGAGATAGAGTTCTCCTACCTCAGAAGAAAGACAATAAGTTGTCTTGCAACTTCGAAGAAGAGCCGTGTGTTGTGTTGGAGAAAGAGGGGAATGCAGTTACTGTGCAGACTCCTAGTGGTGTTAAAATGCGCAACACAGCGCATGTCAAGAAATTTGTTGAAAGTCCGGTCGTCGAACCGGCACCTGATATAAGTACTCCAAGTGTGGAGTCTCCAAGTGTCAGTAATGATTCGGTTTCTAGTCCGAATCCGAGTGTGCCTAAGCAGCCTAACATTCAAGTGAAGACTGCTGAATTGACTCCTCTTCGCAGGAGTAGCCGGAGTGTTCGTGCTCCAGCTTGGACCAGTGATTATGTTGTGAAATGACACTTTTTGATTATTTTGTGAAATGACACTTTATTGGATTACGTTGTGAAATGACACTTTATTGGATTACGTTGTGAAATGACACTTTATTGGATTACGTTGTGAAATAACACTTTATTGGATTACGTTGTGAAATGACACTTTTTGATTATGTTGTGCAAGGACACTATTTGACACAGTGAAAAAAGACACTCAATAATATGATGATTGAATATGTTGACATTATTATTCTGAATGTGAATGACAATACTTTGAGAAAATTTGATTTGGATTCTGATCATATAAAATTGGTGATTTGTTTTAATTGATTGTGACCTGACAATTGATAATTTGGTACAATTGACTTGATGGTAGAAGTTGAACAATTTGTTAAATTGTGAATGAATCCAGTGTGTACTCATGTGATCTACGTGAATTGTTGTATACAGATTTTGAATTGCTTGGAGTAGTTTGATATAATTTCAATTAGACTACATTACCTTGACTGTATAAAAATTGGCTAAAAATGGTTAAGTCATGTTAAACAGTTATATAGTTAAATTTGATTTGATGTAAATCAATTTGAAGGATACTTTTGTAAAATTGTATCGATTGATTAAGGTTCTTAGGTATAAGAAGTTTTAACTGTTTATGGAATAGTACCATTGTACTGCTGTTGTGAAGTTATTAGTTAATACAGTTTGAATTTACTGATTGATTGTTAAACCAGTTTGAATTTACAGTTTGTAATAGAAAAGTAAATTTTGGTAAATTGTCAAAGTAAATTTTATTGTAAAATTGTAAAAGTAAATTTTAAAACTAAGTTGAGGAGGGATGTGGTGTTGTAAATAACTCCGGTGATGATCGTTTGGTGACGTCACCAGGATGACACGTCGATGACGTCACGTTGTAGAATAATAAAAGGAACGAACTGGAAAGCAATGGCTGTGGTCGTTTTCTTTGGATTGAATTCGTGGGTTAAAACCCGTCTGGATATGACAACCCCCATTGATTGCGGCGGTTACGGGGTCAATGAAGCAGCCGGGATTAACTCAATGCTAGGGGTGAAGCAGGCTGTCTGCTTGAAGACATTTGGTAATGTGCTAAGGCCCCGCATTGTCAACTTGGCCATCGGCATTTGTGGGCTTACGACATGCGGGGTCAGTGACCTCACAGACCAGTGCACCGGTCATTTTGAGAAAGTGAAAAAGCACGCCTCATCAATGTTTGTACGTGCAGGTATACCAGATCCAGCCCAACATCATTTCTCCCCCACCGCTTCTACCTCTGGAAAGCCTGGCCATTTAAAATTGGCAGAGCCCGAGTACGAAATGGACCTTTCAACCAAATCGCCAACCCCAAGCTGGGGCTCTGTTGGCGATAATGACTTGATCGATGGTGATAACGAACAGATGGATATAGATGATAGTGATGATGATAGCAGTGGTAATGATGACAATTGTCCTGGTGCTGATACATGTCGCTCTGTTGGTGGCATTGCGAGCAATGAAAATGACATTGTGTATGTCAGTGGCGATGATGATGATGATGATGATGATAACGATTTCAGACAAGCCCAGCAAAGATTTCAGACAAGCCCAGCCGCTTGTCAAAGCGAGAAGGAAAGAGGTGCAGGAAGAGATGGCAGCTGCACACACCAGCTGTGCTGCTCCTGCTGTACCAGTAACAACTCCTCTGTAATTTTTCTTTTCCTGAGATAGACCCTCCCATCAGTTTTGAGAGCAATATTTTGGCCAGGGATAGTGGTTACAAGTGTTTCTGCAAATTATTTTCAGGTTGATATGAATTTAGCTAAAACTTCTATGAGTTCATCAGAGGGTCTTTGGTGACCTATCCACAAAGGTACAGGGATATTGCTTAGTTATTTTTAAATATTTAGCATGATTTATACGCTATGGCCCCAAATAGTCTTCTATTGAATGCTTTCTCTTTTTCTCTCTGTGAAAAGATCTTATAGGAAAACTCTTTCTGAGGTAGAGTTCATATTTAAGCTAACCAGGTATTGAACTATCCCACTTCAATTTTTGGAGGTGGAAGTGTAATATTTTTCTGGTTTAAATCGCAAAACAATTAAATGAGGAATTCTGAACTGAGATTGCTTAGCTTTTCTAGCTTCTAGCTCTTAAGTGCTCTGTACGCTTATTTTACTTTAAAAACCACTCATTGATTGATATAGTCTAGTAGATGAAGCTTAGCTTTATTCAGTGTAAGTATTGTTTTACCGTGCTATGGTTATAAGTTTCTGGTCCAGCACAGATTTAATGTTCCTTGTTTTCACACACATTTTTAAAAAATAGTGTTATTTTCAGCTTTAATTTTATCACTGCCACTTTCAGAAGTAATGTATGAAGTTTTATCCACCAACTTTACTGTTACTGGAATGCTGTGCAGTCTTTCTATAAACAAGCAGATCAAATAACATTGTCACTGATCACATTTTGTTTATCACTGCAGACTTGGCTTTGAACCAGTCTTTGCGAAGATCCAAAATGCCATGCCGGACATTCGGTCCTGCATGTTGGTAAATTTTGCAGGACCGAAAGGATTTCTGCCGGACCGAATAAGCGGAATCGCCTTGATAAATTTTCAATTTCCAAGTCTACAAAGATGTGACAACCGCCAGGGGCCAGGGCCTATCCATTATATATAACTGTTTTTTAACAAAATAAATAGAAGTCATCAAGTGTCATAAATTCATATTAATTTCATATTATCCATAGTTAATTTCATTCAGTAGACTTTCTGAGCATTGCTTTCTGCATTCTCTTATGAAAAAAAGGAGTCTATGCAATTTACTCAAATCACTGACTGTTGCCAGCCTAGACCTTTGCTGAATATATGCACTGTTATGGTTGTGCAATGTGCATGCAGTTGACTGGACCTGGTGTCTTTATTATGTGAAATGGAACAAATTGGTTGATTTATTTGAAATATTAATTTTTTTCTGATGCATCTAGCTGCTTAAATTTTTGGAATAGGACCATTATTAAGGAATCTGCTGCCAAAACACACCATGAATCCGCATTTTACGCACTTTTACCGCAACCGCTAGCCCGCAATTGCTGCCCGCATTTCACATACGACGTAATGGCGGACGCTGTGGAATCGTGGGCTTGATGCTCGCAAAATAAAACGATTTTTGCTTGATATTTCTTGTATTTGGCCTTGTCATCCCATCGGACATGCGGACCGGGAGTTCAGGAAGGTTTGTCGGACCTTTTACTAAACTGTCGGTCAGGTCCGGCGGACCGGCAATCTTCGCAAAGACTGCTTTGAACCATGACCAGGGGAATTCAATTTTGAAACAACTTATGGGAGTTACAGCAAACTTTTTCTTTATCCAGTAGTTCACAATGAACATTTAGCTAAAAGAAATAAAATAACCATCCTCCGTGACACTTGACAGCATGCTAGAGACAGTAAAACCCCTCCTCAAAAGACGTTTTATCACACCTTCAAAATAAAATGCAATTAACTACTGTTACTATACTTCTGAGATATTTTGGTGACATGACATGTAAGCATCATATCCATCACTCAGTAATTTTAGCTCAAAGCAGCAAAATTCTCAACTTGGTGACCTTTTTATTTTTTGTCAAAATCATTTGTTAATACCAATCATTTATGCTATTTTGTCTCACCCTACAGGCTTCTGAAATTGCAGAGAAGTCAACAAAGTTCTTGAAAAATGAAAGTTGGCTCCCAGGGAGGTTGATACTGACAATCAGTTCTATCAGCTGCCAGCCGTGCCGCGAGACCGAAAAGCATGCGGTTATGGAAATGGCGTCTAACTGCGCCCCCCTAGCCAAAATGATCAGGAACTGTCTGAGAAACGGGAATGCAGAGACAAAAAGCCTACAGATCACAATGAGAACCCACTGGGACATGTCAGCCGAGGACACTGAATCAGTCTTGCTTTTAGAGTCTCCCATTTTGGGAAGGAAGGAACCAACTTGTGAAACTCTTCCGTGGGCCTTGAAGTTCGCAATAATTCTTGGACCAAGAGTCGCATTTTATTGCGAAAGCATGATTTGAAAAAAAAACTATTATAATTGTGCTGTGATCTGACATTAGCATCCTAATCGATAAAAATTCAATATAACTTGTCTGATAAATATATGTTGCACTTTCAGAAGGAGGAAAGCTATAATGACCGAAAGAAGAAAGGTTCTTTCAAGCTATATCAGACCGAGATTGAACCATTCTCCTTTCAGAAGGAGGAAAGCTATAAGGACGGAAAGAAGAAAGGTTCTTTCAAGCTACATCAGACCGAGATTGGACCATTCTCCTTTCAGAAGGAGGAAAGCTATAAGGACGGAAAGAAGAAAGGTTCTTTCAAGTTACATCAGACCGAGATTGGACCATTCTGTGATTTGCTCTTATCCGTCGCTGCTGACATCGGACTGACGCTGGGCCGACGTTGGACCGCCGAGGCATCCTGACAATGTCTCAATTTTTCTAAGCAATGACCGAGACACAGTTCAATACATCATGCACTCAGTCACAATTTAAGTTGGTGGTGCAGTTCATTCTACCCTAACTTACTCGGAAAAATTTGCCTGAGAAAAATGGCCAACATTTTGAAAATACCTAGTATGAAAGGAGTACGAGGGAAGAGTATTTCTGTCAGCGAGATGCAGCCTAACCTGGTGACCAGTAATGGCAGGATTTTACCCGTCCAAGGAATTGGCATCTTGAGATTACCGAGTTGAAACACTGCTTCTTAGAACGTTGGGATAACGTTCTGAGATTGACGATGCAAGAGTTTAAAGAAGAACATGGAGAAATTAAGGGATCTTTCTCTGTACGGCTAAATCGCCAGCAAACGGCCAGCTTAATCTTTGCTTTGCCTGATCTGCTATGGACAGTACGGAAATAAGAAAGGTATGTGAAATATTACTGTTTTCTTACAACAATAATTTGTATGTTATCATAATTGCAATTGTAAATGTAATTAACTTCTATATTATGCAAAATCTAAAAAATAAAAGAAATAGTAGGAGATAAGAAGAGAACATTATTGTCAACAATATTTAACTAATAGTATCAAGAGAAATGATTAGATCTATAAAAATTGTTTTTTCTTTAAAAATTGTCAATTGTTTAAACTAGGATTTATTTTCTTCTATATTTGTAGAAGATGATTGATGAAGTATCAAAAAAGCTGGGTGGGCAACCAACGGGTGTGGTACGAGACTACACCACCAGCGAAATGACAACCCATAGCTCCTTTCAAAGCATACCTCCAGGGATTATTGAGCTACAGGTCAATACAAGTCCATCGAAATTGTCGAGAAGTCAACAAAGTTCTTGAAAAATGAAAGTTGGCTCCCAGGGAGGTTGATACTGACAATAAACTTCATCAGCTCCCAGCTGTACTGGGAGACCGAAAAACATACGGTTATGGAAATGGCATCTAACTGCGCCCCCCCCCCCCAGCCAAAATGATCAGGAACTGCCTGAGAAACGGTAACTCAGAGACAAAAAGCCTACAGATCACAATGAGGACACACTGGGACGTGTCAGTCGAGGACATAGAATCAGTCTTGTTTTTAGGGTCTCCCAGTTTGGGAAGGAAGGACCCAACAAGTGAAACTCTTCCGTGGGCCTTGAATTTCGCAATAGAATGCGACTCTTGGTCCAAGAACTAGAGCAACCTTGCCTACAACACCCCTTGTGGAGAAACAGAATTCGTAATTGTTGAATTGAATTATTTATCTTTACAGATAAAGCATGATTTGAAAAAAAAACTATTACAATTATGTTATGATCTGACATTAGCATCCTAATCGATAAAAATTCAATATAACTTGTCTGATAAATATATGATGTACTTTCAGAAGGAGGAAAGCTGTAAGGACGGAAAGAAGAAAGGTTCTTTCAAGTTATATCACACCAAGATTGGACAATTATGTGACTCGCTCTTATCCCTGTTTACCAGATGGGATAAACTCTCCAACTTAAAATGTTGTGTGTTCAGCTATATGAAATTAAATGAGTATGATTACGACAAGAAAAAAATAGAAAATTGATTAAACTTTACATCCACAGGGGAGCTGATTATGACAATTCCTAAAGCCGGTTTGTATGTACGTGACAAAATGTGGGGTGACACTGGCAATATCCCTGTAGATAAAGGCTGTTTCAACCATTTCCCAGAAAAGATTAGGTGTAATGTTGTGTACGGATTTAAACAGGAAGTATGCGTAAATGCATTACAATCGTCTGGCAAAAATCCACGACCGCACATTTTTGTTATAGCCTTAGGTCTGAAAGGAATTTTGAAAGCGCCGATTCTAGACCTCCGTAGTATCGGATTAGGACATTTTTCGAAGTTAAGGAAAGAGATTCCTACAATACTGAAATTGTCAAATATTAACGATCCTATAAAATTTTTGACAAAGATTAACACAGTTGAAGCTACTTCATCATCCTCAAGAACCTCCAAAAACCAAAGCCATTTGATAACTGTCTTTAAACTTTAATTCCCAGGCACGCTGCTAATGAACTTGGAGGACCCAAACATTATATGGAGTCCCATGGAAGCATATGACATTATTTTCTTCAACTATAATTAAATTTAAATAGATGTAACAATATGTATGGAAGAAAAGACTGTATTGAGAGATTGTGTTGAACCACTGCAATTATTGAACCGCTGCAGGGTAAAATGCGGCTCTGACTCAGTGAGAGATGAGAAGCTGACCACCTCAGAGAAGGCTATCCCCGAAATGAGTAGCGACTTCAGCAGCAGAACTACTTGGAGATCGCAGAAAACACCAATGCATTCCTAAGCTCTTATCATGCACACATCAAAGGAAGGCCAAATAGTCTACCAAGGAAAGAAGAAAATCGTGAAGAAGATGCAGTTTCCAAGAATAATTGGGTATATTCACAAGGACGGCGAGATCCAAAAGACATGTAAACTCTGCGTGGTGATGAAAGTGAATGGCTTCGTCATCACAGGATATCCCTGCTGAATGAATACCGACACCCTTCTATTGCTAAGACATGAGGTAAAATCCAGTTTAATATGTAACACCTTTTCCCAGCCATCTGACAGGCTGGAAATTTTAAGAATTGTTACGGGAGAAATACTGCAGGAGTGCGTGGTGGTACTTTGGGACAATGTAAACAACTATGCTGATCAACATTAATCAAATTCTAAAAACCCATATCTAAATTTAGATTTGGTCCCAGGGTTGGGAAACAACGTCAGTTTTGTATATATTTTCATCAATATGTTTCCTATGTTTTGAACTGGCTCCCGGTGCCGCCTTTTAATGTTGCTATAGAGGAAAATTAATAGTTTGCACAAAATGCTTGAAGAAAGATGTGCTTTCCAATTTAGGACAAAAAACCATCCTGACACATTAGGATCGTCAATGGATGAAACAATGTCTGCTACTGCTTGGTGATGGGCATGCACAAGACACTCAACAAGTGAAGATTTGCAATAGAGTGTGAATCGTGGCCCATGAAGGAGGGGCAACTAGAAAACTGTTCAAAAGTGTGGGGCCACCAATAATGGCAAAAGAGGCAGCCTTCGCATTAACACTAGGGCATGAGGCAAAACCCTGTTGGACATGTTTAAAACATCTTTTCCCTATGCTGCCTTTGAATGCTTCTGTAGAGAAAAATTACTAGTTTGTGAAATTGCTTGACGAAAGATTTGATTTCCAATTCAGAGGAGAAAATGCTTGAGAAAGGTACATGTACATACAAGTATTTTTAATTAGTGATTTTAGATTAACATCACCAAGGCTCTTTTTTTTTAAATGGTGGTAATGTAATGTCATACGTTTACATTCTGTTTAGTAATTGTTAGTTTGAACTTGGACAGTGTATTTCTTACAATTTCCCTAGCTGCATTCTTCATGCACAAAAAGAAGAGGGGCATGTGATGTCATATGTTTACATCCTGTTCAGTAATGTATAAAAGGGTTCTTCAAACCTGCTCAGTGGTCAGTAGGCAGCTGGGCAGACGCTGGCATTAACCAACTCTATAATTGTGCCTCTGTTGCCGCTCTCTCTCATATCTACATGATGATGTACACACACAATGACAAGACAATAAGGTGGGACAAACATTCCGAACTGAGAGGCTGTCAAGTCACTTGAACTTGAATGAGTACACATTGAAGTTCGCAATAGAATGCGACTCTTGGTCCATGATCAAACAAGTCCTGGATGATTGTGCCCAAGCATGGGGGCCGCCTATAATGGCCTGAACTGCTGCCCTCATGCTGACTATAGGAAACGATCATAGATCTTCTCTGAAGCATAGCACCCTCAACTGGCTCGCCGACAGTCTGGACATACCTCAATTCATAGTAAGAGAAGTGTTGGAAGAATGCTTGACAGTGCAAGGGGCCATGTACTGTCAAGATATAGAGGCTATGTATGCTACCTACTTTTATAATAGCCCCAATAGCCCACCCAGTACGGCGCCAACCTCCTTGGACAACGACAATGATGCCGGTCTAACAGGAGTGAGGCAATGAAAGCCTTGATATGTAAGCAGCTGCAATATGTTTTGATGATTTTCCTGAGTAAACAGGTATAAATTTGATGTATGGTTATAAGCAAGCAGTATGTGTGAGTGCATTTGGTGTTAATTCAAAATGTTTGCGACAATGGAATAGGTCATTTTTGACAGATGAAGAAATAAATTCCTGCCATCCTGAAATTATCAAAAAGTGAAGATCCTACCATAAGGTTACAACTAATAATAATACATGGGAAGCTACTTTCTCTAGCAACAACGTTGAACCAGGGGTAAAATGGGGCTCTGACTCAGTGAGAGATGAGGAGCTGATTTCCTCACAGAAGGCTACTCCCAAAATGAATAGTGACATCAGGAGCCGCTCTACTCGGAGATCGCAGAAAAAAACAATGCATTCCCAAGGGATGACTCCTGGCTAACCGGAACGGTGATATTTACAATCAACTTCTTGAGTTCCCAGCTATCTTTGGAAATAGACAAATTAACAGAGTTTTACATGGTGTCAAATTGTGCGCCATGGCCAGGTCTATAAGCAACAGGAACCGAGACACAAAACCGGTCAAATTACAAATAACTATCCGGACACATTGGGATGTGTCAGTGGATGAAACAACATCCTTACTACTCCTTGGCTCTTCTGTGAAGGGCATGCAGAAGACACTCAACAAGCGAAGATTAGCGATAGAGTCCGAATCATGGTCCATAATGGAGGGGCAACTGGAAAACTGTTCAGAAGCGTGAGGGCCACCAATAATGGCAAAAATTGCAGCCTTCCCGCTAACACTAGGGCATGAGGGAAAATCCAGTTTAATATTTACAACACTTTTCCCCATCCTGCCGTTGAATGCTTCTATGGAAGAAAACTACTAGTTTATGAAATTGCTTGACGAAAGATGTGATTTCCAATTCAGAACAGACAATGCTTGAGAAAGGTACGTATCTTTAATTAGTGATTGTAGATTTTAGATTAATTCAATTCAATTCAAAACTTTATTGGCAGACGCATAGTACATGACATGACTTTGGTCCATAATAACATCTACTGGAATCTACAGGAATACGGAACTACAATTACAATAATATAAAAGAGTATACATCATCAGCCTAACTATTAGTATGAAGGCATGAGATCCAGTATTTCCGGATTCTCGATAACCAATATACATCAGATTTGAGCAATTAAAGAATTCTTACACAGAGAAAGACTAGTTACAAATTTAAACAGAATATGTCCTAATAAACCATCAAAAGTGTAAACATTGTTTGTGACACATAGCTGACTGGCACTATGATGCCTAGGAACACCTAACAATAATCTCAGAGCATCATTATACGGCACTTTGACCTTTCTGTAGGTACACTGTCTAAAGTTCCACCAAAGTGATGGAGTATATAAGGAATAACAAAAAGTTTTGAACAATAATAGTTTTACAGGCTTTGTGCACATGTGAAATCGATGTTTTAACAAGTTACACTGAGCATACAACATACGACACTGACGTAGCAGGTCACTATCATCTCTCTGATCATCACTTATCCAATGTCCTAGATATTTAAACTGATGGACCACAGGAATAGCATTACCATTTAAATTAAATACAAATTCTCTTTCAACAGATCGCTGAAGGAACTGGTTTTTGAAAACCACAATAGCACTCTTTCTAGAATTAAATATAATATCATGGGTACAACCATAGTCTTCACAAATCTTTATAAGATCATGTAAGCCATCTTCACAGGGTGAGAAGACCACAAGGTCATCAGCATACATAACATGATTAATGATAATTTTACCTACCACACAACCAGTATTACAATCATTTAAACATACAGATAAGTCATTCATGAAAATATTAAACAGGAAAGGGGATAGAATTCCACCCTGTCTCACACCCTGTCTCACACCATTTGTCGTACAATATCACCATGACTCTTTTTTTTAATGGTGGTAATGTAATGTCATATGTTTACATCCTGTTTAGTAATTCTTAATTTGAACTTGGATACTGCATTTCTTACAATTTCCTTTAGCTGCATTCTCCAAGTAGTAGGTGGTACGGTGCATGGGGATTTGTGACCGTTGGAACTATCTACGGGGATTTGAACCGTTGGGACGATCTATGGGGATTCCCGCCAAATTTGAATTTGAATTTCCCGCCAAAATTTGAATTTGAATTTCGCGCCAAAAATTTTAATCTTAATTTATATTTGTTATGTAAAGGATTTTGGCGCGAAAAATTTGAATTTTAGATCCTGTTTAGCAATGAATAGCATCATGTCATTGTAGCAGAAAGAGGATATAGGTGTCTAAAATAGATGATGTATTGATATTAGGTTAATCATCAATGTAGGTCAGGACTCAGGTATATCATGTTAAGGACTGAATAGCGTCCTGTCATGGTAGGAGAAAGGTGATATAGGCATCTAAAATAGATGATGTGTGGTTACATTATACAGCAATCTAGGTTAGATATATTATGTATAGCATTGAAAATAATTTGAAATTCTATTTGAAATGTCACATGACAACATTCTATGAATGTCACATGACTACTGTCTATGAAGATATATAGTGAGTTTTGCTACAACACTGGCAGTTTCATGAGTACAAACACAAACAATGGAAGTACTTAGGAAAAATCAGGAGTTCATCTGCTCATGCATTTCTGTTGAAGATCTACTAGATCATCTTCTGGACAACCATTTAATTTCGACATGATTACGCGAAATTGTGCTGCGAGTTAGATGAGAGTTATGGAGATGTTGAGCAGAGGAATCTCGTAGTTTACAACAGCGTGACTACAAAGATAGTAGGGCATCCGTGCATAGTATTTCGGATTACATGGCCGACAATAGCCCACCATATTTAATGCTGTGTCTCGCTGTTTTCTGCCTCACTTTTGCTTCATTTCTGAGAACAAAAGTGCTGAAATATTGCCAGATCTTTCACAAACACACATACAAACACAAAGGATTGCAAAGGATATACTAAAATGGCCAACATGTTAAAAGTCAGAGGAATACGTGAGGTGGCAACTTCAGTTAGAGAGAGTCAGGCAAACCTCATTACAAGCACAACCAGATTGTTACCCGTGTCTGCTGCGTGGCACCTTGAACTGTCGGAGAAGAAGCACATTTACAGTGTGTTGAGACTCAGCATGAGGGAGTTCAAGCTGAATGACTCGGATGAGATGGTCTCCATTGGATCAAGCGTCCGGTTCAATAAGCAGCAAGTCTCGAATCTAATCTTCTCTTTGCCAGACCTGATTCCCACAACAAGAAGGAGAGAAATGAGAAAGGTAAGTACACTTGTTTTGCACTCTTGTTTTTTCAACAACAACAAAAAAAAGCCTACTAAATTTGACTCTGAGTGTAGTTAAGCCAGGCATAAGGTAGTTTCAGTTATGAGGTTGCTACAATTATTCTAGTCATATAACTTTACTAAAGTGTGTTCACTATGAAATATGTGGCCAAAATCAATATATATATTCCATGTGTCCAAAATGTGTGCTGGTGTAGTTATAATGACATTTCTTTTTTTTTTTTTCAAGCTCATAAACAAAGAAGTGGCAGAGAGGTTGGGGAACTCCCTGAAAAGATCAGTGAGAGACTACACTCCGGATGAAATGGTGGAAAACACATGTGTGAGAAGCTTACCTCCGTCCGTGCAGGACATTCATCTAGGATCGTATTTACATGTCACAGCCGTCTCCAGGTTCAAGAACCTGGAGTTTGCGCAATATACATTGTCAAGCTGATCCAGGGTGAGCCAAAATTATGTATACTTATTTAAACTTATATTATTACTGTAACTAGCAACACAATACAAGAATAACATACATGTAGCATACACACCCAGGGCCTCGGAGTACAGGCCTACTTGTAACTTCTCCGGTCTCTTCCATCAGTTCAGCATGCATTTCTTGTGCATGTTGTGAGCTTCGTCTGGCACTTCCTGTTGTAAACAACCTATTAGAAGCGTTACCCCTCCTCATTGGCTGGTGGCTAGGGCCCCTGCATTGTATGGGCCAATCACGCGGGTCCTCACATCTAATGACTTTGCTGTTTGGAAGAGTAAAATGTTGAGCATGCGGACCAAATTGACGCGGGTTTCTGTTTAATTAGATACATATATGATGGTTCATCTTGTCTCGGATTCATACTTCTGTCTTGCTATTGTGGAAATATTAGTAGATATATATATATATTATATACATATATAAATATGTAGGTTAATTGCACAGACTCAGTTTATTGACTGATCTGCTGGTCCGTAAATATGTCCTCATTTTAATGTGTCCGCTGTTGGCACTTCCTGTGTTGACAAAACATTGCTCATTCACTTTATTGGCATGTGTTTATGATAAATAAAACTGTTTTAAAAACGGTGAGATTGGATTTACAACAAATTTTCTCGTCATTTCAGGAATACATTGACGACACCAAGAGACAGGGGTCATTCACCCTGTACTGGGGTGAGCTGGAGAGCTTTTTACAGTCCATGCTCTCTCTCATAGCAAGATGGGACGGACTCGCCAGCATGGGTGTGTGCAGCTCCGAGCATATCGATAGCAATTCCGGGGTGTACGACATGTCGGCCTTCTTCGAGTGCTGGAGCTGCACACCCAATGGTTACAAGATCATCGACCGTTTGCCAAAGGTCTCTCTCGCCTACAGGGAGAGACTCTCGGAAGGAATTGGGGAGACCCCCATTGATTGCGGCGGTTACGGGCTCAATGAAGCAGCCGTGATTAACTCAATGCTAGGGGTGAAGCAGGCTGTCTGCTTGAAGACATTTGGTAATGTGCTAAGGTCCCGCATTGTCAACTTGGCCATCGGCATTGTGGGCTTACGACATGCGGGGTCAGTGACCTCATAGACCAGTGTGCCGGTCATTTTGAGAAAGTGAAAAAGCATGCCTAATCAATGTTTGTACGTGCAGGTATACCAGATCCAGCAAAACATCATTTCTCCCCCACCGCTTCTACCTCTGGAAAGCCTGGCCATTTAAAATTGGCAGAGCCCTAGTACGCAAAAGGACCTTTCAACCAAATCGCCAACCCCAAGCTGGGGCTCTTTTGGTGATAATGACTTGATCGATGGTGATAACGAACAGATGGATGGTGATAACGAACAGATGGATATAGATGATAGTGATGATGATAGCAGTGGTAATGATGACAATTGTCCTGGTGCTGATACATGTCGCTCTGTTGGTGGCATTGCGAGCAATGAAAATGACATTGTGTATGTCAGTGGGGTGATGATGATGATGATAACGATTTCAGGCAAGCCCAGCAAAGATTTCAGACAAGCCCAGCCGCTTGTCAAAGCGAGAAGGAAAGAGGTGCAGGAAGAGATGGCAGCTGCACACACCAGCTGTGCTGCTCCTGCTGTACCAGTAACAACTCCTCTGTAATTTTTCTTTTCCTGAGATAGACCCTCCCATCAGTTTTGAGAGCAATATTTTGGCCAGGGATAGTGGTTACAAGTGTTTCTGCAAATTATTTTCAGGTTGATATCAATTTAGCTAAAACTTCTATGAGTTCATCAGAGGGTCTTTGGTGACCTATCCACAAAGGTACAGGGATATTGCTTAGTTATTTTAAAATATTTAGCATGATTTATACGCTATGGCCCCAAATAGTCTTCTATTGAATGCTTTCTGTTTTTCTCTCTGTGAAAAGATCTTAGGAAAACTCTTTCTGAGGTAGAGTTCATATTTAAGCTAACCAGGTATTGGACTATCCCACTTCAATTTTTGGAGGTGGAAGTGTGATATTTTTCTGGTTTAAATCGCAAAACAATTAAATGAGGAATTCTGAACTGAGATTGCTTAGCTTTTCTAGCTTCTAGCTCTTAAGTGCTCTGTACGCTTATTTTACTTTAAAAACCACTCATTGATTGATATAGTCTAGTAGATGAAGCTTAGCTTTATTCAGTGTAAGTATTGTTTTACCGTGCTATGGTTATAAGTTTCTGGTCCATCACAGATTTAATGTTCCTTGTTTTCACACACATTTTTAAAAAATAGTGTTATTTTCAGCTTTAATTTCATCACTGCCACTTTCAGAAGTAATGTATGAAGTTTTATCCACCAACTTTACTGTTACTGGAATGCGGTGCAGTCTTTGCATTAACAAGCAGATCAAATAACATTGTCACTGATCACATTTTGTTTATCACTACAGACTTGGCTTTGAACCATGACCAAGGGAATTCAATTTTGAAACAACTTATGGGAGTTACAGCCAACTTTTTCTTTATCCAGTAGTTCACAATGAACATTTAGCTTAAAAGAAATAAAATAACCATCCTCCGTGACACTAGACAGCATGCTAGAGACAGTAAAACCCCTCCTCAAAAGATGTTTTATCACACCTTCAAAATAAAATGCAATTAACTACTGTTACTATACTTCTGAGATATTTTGGTGACATGACATGCAAGATGGGCATCATATCCATCACTCACAGTAATTTTAGCTCATTTCAGAAGGAGGAAAGCTATAAGGACGGAAAGAAGAAAGGTTCTTTCAATATTTCAGACCGAGATTGGACCATTCCTCCTTTTTGTACACCCCGCTTCGCCCTCACTCCTGCACTTGGCCACCCCCTACACAAGGGCGGCCCACTTTATGCACCAGTGTATCTGGAGCTCATAACTGGGGGGGGCACTACCCAGAAAAGACATTTTTGATGAATGGACTCTCTAGTTTCATAAATGGTGTGAGTTAAAGGAGAGGTATGGAAATGTTGGAGTAAGGAATCCGGAATTCCATCCACAGTATTTCGGAGTATGTGGCGGACAATAATCCGCAGATTGGAATCAAAATTCCGCATATTGGGATGAAAATTCGGATGAAAGAACCGATTGGTGAAGAAACGATGGTTACCGTATACAAGTCTGGAAAATCTGTGTACTTGGATATCAGGAGGATGAAGGTGATTAGATTTGAGAAAAAATATTCAGTGTGAGTACTATCCTATATCGTACATAATACTGTACAGTCTCCCTCTCCTCACACTAAAGGACCAGTAACTTTACGGCCTGGCCTGCAATTGAAACTATTAGATGGTGCAGCCCCCTTGTGGGCTGGTAAGTCCACTCAGACTCCACTGCGGTCCTGCAGGATAAGCAACAATTGGCAAGCCTTATCTTCGCTTAGCCTGACCTGATTCCTACAACAAGACGGAAAGAGATGAGAAAGGTATATATTCTTGTTTTGCATTTACGAAACTAATATCATTGAACTTGAGTCAAAAGCTAATTAGAAAATCAGATGTGCTGTCGAAAATTTAGAAAACTGTTTATCGATACGGTTTAAAAAATTGTGTCTTTCTTGTTTTTCAAGCTCATGAACAAAGAAGTAGCTGGCAATTTGTGTCAAGACCCAGAAATTCTCTACTAGTACCAGTGACGGATTACTGTCTAGACAAGTTTATAGCAGCACCTGTTTTAGAAGCCTGCCGCCTTCTATCCTAGATATTCATCTTGGATCGTATCTATGTGTTACGGATGTCTGCCAGACAAAGTTCAAGAACTTGGGAATTCAGCCAGTGTGTTTGTCAAGCCAGTCCATGGTGAGCTCTATAAAAATAACGCTATAAACTTTGCTCATGAACAAAGAAATAGCTGCGCATATATGGAGATTACAGAGTTAAAACACTGCTTCTTAGAACATTGGATATAACGTTTTAAGATTAACAATGCAAGAGTTTAAAGAAGAAAACGGAGAAATTAAGGGGTCTTTCTCTGTTCGGCTAAATCGCCAGCAAACGGCTAACTTGATCTTCGCCTTACTGATCTACTATGGACTGTACGGAGATCCGAAATAAGAAAGGTATGTGAAATATTAGTGTTTTCCTACAACAATAATTTGTATGTTATCATAATTGCAATTGTAAATGTAATTAACTTCTGTATTGTAAAAAATCTGAAAAAAAAAGTAGGAGATAATAAGAGAAGATTATTGTCAACAATATTTAACTAATAGTATTAAGAGAAATGATTAGATTTAAATTATTTTTCTTAAAAAATTGTCATTTGTTTAAACAAGGATTTTTTTCTTCTATATTTGTAGAAGATGATAGATGAAGTAACAAAAAAGCTGGGTGGGCAGGCAACGGGAGTTGTACGAGACTACACCACCAGCGAAATGACAATCCATAGCTCCTTTCAAAGTACACCTCCAGGGATTATTGATCTTCATCTTGGAAACCAGCTATACTCAACGGCTACAGGACAATACAAGTCCATAGAAGTGACACAATATGGAATTCCAACTAAGGTAATACAATGTTGCATTATATTCTATTACAAGAATAACTTTTTGCAATGACTATCACCCGTTTATCTTGACCAATAAAAAAGATGTATACATGACATTCTCATGTCATGTGCAGACGTGTATGACAGGAAATGACAATCTTTCTATAGCCCTCTGTGCCAGATCGTATCAACGCTTGACACAGGTTATAAAAGTGGTTAACTCCAATAACCAGCCATATGAAATTAAATTTGGTACGAATAGAATAATAATAATTAAATGAGCATGACTACGACAAGAAAAAAATAGAAGATCGTTTAAATTTTAAGCCAACGCGCATAAACGGGTAAGAGAAGTGTTGGAAGAATGCTTGACAGTGCAAGGGGCCTTGTACCTTCAAGATATAGAAGCTATGTATGCTACCATCTTTTATAATAGCCCCAATGGCCCACCCAGTATGGCGCCAACCTCCTTGGACAACGACAATGATGCTGGTAATGATGCAAGTTGGCAAGGGCACACCATGCTACATATGTAAACTATATAACTAATTATAAGATATTACCAGAAATCATTATTATCATCAGAGAACAACTAGCAAGATGAATTTTGAACATATCATCAACCGTCACAGCGGGTGTATGACCAACACCACATGTCAGAAATCCATTTTCTATGAAAGAATCTCAGACCTCCATCTTCAAGCTCTTATAATGCACACATCAAAGGAAGGCCAAATAGTCTACCAAGGAAAGAAGAAAATCGTGAAGAAGGTGCAGTTTCCAAGAATAATCGGGTATATTCACAAGGACGGCGAGATCCAAAAGACGTGTAAAATCTGTGTGGTGATGAAGGTGAACGGTTTGTCATCACAGGATATCCCTGCTGAGTGAATACCGGCACCCTTCTATTGCTAAGGCATGAGGTGAAATCCAGTTTAATATGTAACACCTTTTCCCAGCCATCTGACAGGCTGGAAACTAGGGCATGAGGAAATATCCTGTTGGACATGTTTTCAACACCTTTTGCCTATGCTGCCTTTGAATGCTTCTATGGAGGAAAACTACTAGTTTGTAAAATTGCTCAATGAAGCAGCCGGGATTAACTCAATGCTAGGGGTGAAGCAGGCTGTCTGCTTGAAGACATTTGGTAATGTGCTAAGGCCCCGCATTGTCAACTTGGCCATCGGCATTTGTGGGCTTACGACATGAGGGGTCAGGGAACTTACAGACCAGTGCGCCGATCATTTTAAGAAAGTGAAAAAGCACTCCTCATCAATGTTTGTACGTGCAGGTATACAGGATCCAGCCCAAAATCATTTCCCCCCCACCGCTTCTACCTCTGGAAAGCCTGGCCATTTAAAATTGGCAGAGCCCGAGTACGCAAAAGGACCTTTCAACCAAATCGCCAACCCCAAGCTGGGGCTCTGTTGCATTAATGACTTGATCGATGGTGATAACGAACAGATGGATGATGATAACGAACAGATGGATATAGATGATAGTGATGATGATAGCAGTGGTAATGATGACAATTGTCCTGCTGCTGATACATGATTGGTGTGACAATTAAATGAAGTAATTAATGTACTTTTCACCTATTCTTAAAACAACATTTGTATTTATCATCACTTCTATTTTATGTAAATCTAAATAGTAGGAGAGAAGAAGAGAAGATCAATGGTAATAGAGGAGTAGATTGACATTGACTCAATCAAAATCATTTGTTAATACCAATCATTTATGCTATTTTGTCTCACCCTACAAGCTTCTGAAATAACCGAGAAGTCAGCATACCTCCAGGGATTATTGAGCTACAGGTCAATACAAGTCCATCGAAATTGCCGAGAAGTCAACAAAGTTCTTGAAAAATGAAAGTTGGCTCCCAGGGAGGTTGATACTGACCATCAACTCTATCAGCTCCCAGCTGTGCTGCGAGACCGAAAAGCATACGGTTATGGAAATGGCGTCTAACTGCGCCCCCGTAGCCAAAATGATCAGGAACTGCCTGAGAAACGTTAACACAGAAACAAAAAGCCTACAGATCACAATCATTAAGGAATCCAACAATACTGATAATGAATGCTTTTCAGATCTTGTAGAATTCGTAACTGTTGAATTAAATTATTTATCTTTACAGATGTAGCATGATTTGAAAAAAAAACTATCACAATTATGTTATGATCTGACATTAGCATCCTAATCGATAAAAATTCAATATATATAATGTCTGATAAATATATGATGTACTTTCAGAAGGAGGAAAGCTGTAAGGACGGAAAGAAGAAAGGTTCTTTCAAGTTATATCACACCAAGATTGGACAATTATGTGACTCGCTCTTATCCCTGTTTACCAGATGGGATAAACTCTCCAACTTAAAATATTGTGTGTTCAGCCATATGAAATTAAATGAGTATGATTACGACAAGAAAAAAATAGAAAATTGATTAAACTGTACATCCAGAGGGGAGCTTATTATGACAATTCCTAATGCCGGTTTATGTATGTACGTGAGAAAATGTGGAGTGACACTGGCAATACCCCTGTAGATAAAACCTGCTTCGACCATTTCCCAGAAAAAATTGGGTTAAATGCTATGTATTGATTTAAACAGGCCGTATGCGTGAATGCATTTCAATCGTCCGGCGAAAATCCCAGACCACACATTTTTGTTACAGCTTTAGGTCTGAAAAGAATTTTGAAAGACCCGATTCTAGACCTTTGTAGTAACGGATTAGGACATTTTTCTTCCATTCCAAATTCCAAAGAGTTTGCTGCTTCTTTATTGGATCATCTTTTCTTCTTTTCTCATGATGTGGAAAACATTCAAACATTTAGATTACGTTGTTTTAATTGTATTGATAATAATTTCCGTTGGTCTAATGACAATGTGTATCAAGAGACTTTTCCAGATGAGATGTTTTAGGATTGTGTACCCAAATACGGATTTTCACACAAAAGGCACGACGATGACCCTGTCTTCATTGAGATCACGGATAGATTTTTCAAATGTACCCTGTATCTTATCTCAGAGGTGGAGGAAAAGATGATTGTAGACACCACTGCTACCACAACCCCTGTTACAGGAATGCCCCAATTGAAAATGTTAGGAAAAGGAAAAGACCACAGTCAGCATCAGAAGTGGTCTTCAGGGGTAGAGTATCAAGGCCAAGAAAAAGGTTGATGTTTATTAAGGGACCGTTCAGAATTTATAAAATCTGAACGGTCCCTAATGTCTCAATTGTTCTAAGCAATGACCGAGGCACAGTTTAAAATATCATGCAGTCAGTCACAATTTAAGTTGGTGGTGCAGTTCATTCTGCCCTAACTTAGTCGGAAAAAATTGAGAGAGAAAAATGGCCAACATTTTGAAAATACCTAGTATGAAGGGAGTACGAGGGAAGCCGATTTCTATCAGCGAGATGCAACCTAACCTGGTGACCAGTTATGGCAGGATTTTATCCGTCCAAGGAGTGTGTTGAAACACTGCTTCTTAGAACGTTTGGATAACGTTCTGAGATTGACGATGCAGGAGTTTAAAGAAGAGCATGGAGAAATTAAGGGGTCTTTCTCTGTACGGCTAAATCACCAGCAAACGGCCAATTTAATCTTTACTTTACCTGATCTGCTATGGACAGTACGCAGATGCGAAATAAGAAAAGTATGTGAAATATTACTGTTTTCTTACAACAGTAATTTGTATGTTATCATAATTGCAATTGTAAATGTAATTAACTTTTATATTATGCAAAATCTAAAAAATAAAAGAAATAGTAGGAGATAAGAAGAGAAGATTATTGTCAACACTATTTAACTAATAGTATTAAGAGAAATGATTAGATCTATAAAAATTGTTTTTTCTTTACAAATTGTCAATTGTTTAAACTAACCTCATGGGGCGTTTTCGGAAAGGTTACACTAGTAATTCGGGTGACACGGGTGATGAGGATTTGTTTAAGAACACTCCAGATTCGACCCTCGGTTTCCCGGAACCAGAACAGAGGAGCATCACTCGAGCAGGAACCAGATTCTGTCACGTGTTACAACTCTCGAGACCCTAGTACTCTCAACATATCGGGGAGTAGCAGGAAACACTACAATCGAGAAATGACGTTGGCACTTCCAGGAAACACTAGGGTCGAGTTTTGCGTGTTCGGAAACAAACCCTCGTGACTCGACCTTTCCGAAAATGCCCAAGGAATCCAACCAGCCCTCTGGTGTTTTTTTAAGAACTAGAGCAACCTTGCTTACATCACCACTGGTGGAGATACCCCTGGTGGAGATACAGAATTTTCCTAACCTGAAGGAATCCAACCAGCCCTCTGGTGTTTTTTTAAGAACTAGAGCAACCTTGCTTACAACACCACTGGTTGAGAAACCCCTGGTGGAGATACAGAATTTTCCTAACCTGAAGGAATCCAACCAGCCCTCTGGTGTTTTTTTAAGAACTAAAACAACCTTGCTTACAACACCACTGATGGAGATACCCCTGGTGGAGATACAGAATTTTCCTTACGTGAAGGAATCCAACCAGCCCTCTGGTGTTTTTTTAAGAACTAAAACAACCTTGCTTACACACATATATTGCCAATTTTGGAATACAATAGTGAGGTTTGGTTTCCGGAAGAAAAAAATATTGATGTAGAAAAGATACAATTGAACTACCTCAAAAATATGCTAGGTGTGCGATATCAAACACCAACAACTGCTATTTTAGCAGGCTATATTAGTGTAAACAGCTCTAGGAAGATTGTGGTTGAGATACGGTTCGATTCGCATATCCATTTTAAAAGTTTTCTGTGTTCTATGTTATCATTTATGTCACTCATCATAATGTTCTTTGCATGATCAAACATTAGTGCAATTGACTTATTCAGGTCAAAATTCATAACATCAATTTGAAGACTGTCAGAGACTTTGCAAAGTCTTGTGAGCCAACATGGCGCACATTTCTCTTTCAGCTGCATTTGAATTGCTAAACATTTGCGGAGAAGTAACGGACATTCAGAATTTTTGAGTCTAAACAGATATTTCACTGCAGCTGATTGCTGCCTAATAAGTAATGGAAATCTACCAGCATCTGCTTCAGACTAAGTTCTCATAACCTAAACATTGAACTAGGTAGACACAAACGCCCCTATGTCCCAGTGGAAAATCGAATTTGCGAGAAATGCAACTTAAACCTTGTGGAGGATGAATTCCATTGTTTAATGACATGCCCAAAATGGCTGGATTCTAGAGATAAATTATTCAATGTAGCATCTAAGTCGATTAATGGGTTTGTAGTACTCTCTCAATCTGAACAATTTCATCAATTGATGATTTCAAAAGACCTCAATGTAATTTTTGCACTTGGTAAATTTGTGTACATTGCATTAAAAATCGATAACCAATCATAGCACTAGACATTAGACAACTGTTATTTGCTCCTGGAATCTGAGTGGTTAGTGGCATATTAATTGTGTTGCTTCCATGTGTTTGTGCTTTATACTGTTCACTGCTGTATTGTTATCATTGCACATACTCATTCATTTCCTTAGATTTCTGCAGACATTTCATGTACATTTGTTATATATCATATCTTCTACAAATGATGTTCTTGTACTTATAAAATGGTGCTGTGGAAATTGTTTAATATGGTGCTTTAATGTATGACTGTAGTATTTTATGGTGCTCTTTATAATGTTCATATAATATATAATGTTCTCTTCTCTGGTGCTTGTCATTCTAGTATTAGATTATTACAGTGACATTGTATGGACTTAAAAAGCGGTTCCCGCTGTTCATACTTGTCTACAGTAACTATTGATTCCATAATGCACATGAAAACTCATTGATTATTATTAGTAACTTACCGAAGATTGGACTCATGATTCTACAATTTTATTTATTTATTTATTTATTATTTGGATTATTATTGTTTTTGTTTTTTTTGTAAATGCAGGGTAATAGTTCTTTTATTTTAATTTTTATTTTATTTTCTAAATTGGCTTAATATCTTTCCATGAATTTAAAATACTTGTAACACAGTTAAACATATGCAATTGAATATAATTGCACTATTGTACAATCCTTTCACTCTTCAGATGTAGTTGCTATCCCTCTTTAGTACATATTCATTTCCTTATATGATTTATTTAATTTTGATTTATGACACATGTATCTATGTGATATTCCGTTGTCAAATAAAAGTCTATATATATATCTTACAACACCACTGGTTGAGAAACCCCTGGTGGAGATACAGAATTTTCCTAACCTGAAGGAATCCAACCAGCCCTCTGGTGTTTTTTTAGAACTTCTTCTTCTTCTTCTTTTTAAATCCTGCCTCTCTTAGGCAAACCTCCTCTTCGGAGTAGCTTTAAAATCCATAATGTTCAATAAAATCAGTTTCGAGTAAAATGTGCATGGTTAAAAACAGTCTAAGAACATGTCTAAGAACATGGTTAAAAGCAAAAATCCACGACCACTAAAACAACCTTGCTTACAACACCACTGATGGAGATACCCCTGGTGGAGATACAGAATTTTCCTAGCCTGAAGGGAACCAACCAGCCCTCTGGTGTCACTTTAAGAACAAGAGCAACCTTGCTTTACAACACCACTGGTGGAGATACCCCTGGTGGAGATACAGAATTTTCCTAACCTGAAGGAATCCAACCAGCCCTCTGGTGTTTTTTTTAAGAACTAGAGCAACCTTGCTTACAACACCGCTGGTGGAGATACCCCTGGTGGAGATACAGAATTTTCCTAACCTGAAGGAATCCAAAAAGCCCTCTGGTTTTTTTTTTAAGAACTAGAGCAAAAATGCTTACAACACCACTGGTGGAGATACCCCTGTTGGAGATACAGAATTTTCTTATCCTGAAGGAATCCAACCAGCCCTCTGGTGTTTTTTTAAGAACTAGAGCAACCTTGCTTACAACACCACTGGTGGAGATACCCCTGGTGGAGATACATAATTTTCCTAACCTGAAGGGATCCAACCAGCCCTCAGGTGTTTTTTTAAGAACTACCCTATCAGCGTACCTCGGCGGCCCAACGTCGGCCCAAAGCCGGTCCGATGCTGCTGACATCCAACAATACTGATAATGAACGCTTTTCAGATCTTGTAGAATTCGTAATCGTTGAATTGAATTATTTATCTTAACAGATAAAGCATGATTTGAAAAAAAACTATTACAATAATGTTATGATCTGACATTAGCATCCTTATCGATAAAAATTCAATATAACTTGTCTCATAAATATATGATGTACTTTCAGAAGGAGGAAAGCTGTAAGGACGGAAAGAAGAAAGGTTCTTTCAAGTTATATCAGACCAAGATTGGACAATTATGTGACACGCTCTTATCCCTGTTTACGAGATGGGATAAACTCTCCAACTTAAAATATTGTGTGTTTAGCCATATAAAATTAAATGAGTATGATTACGACAAGAAAAAAATTGAAAATTGATTAAACTGTACATCCACAGGGGAGCTGATTATGACAATTCCTAATGCCGGTTTGTATGTACGTGACAAAATGTGGGGTGACACTGGCAATATCCCTGTAGATAAAGGCTGTTTCAACCATTTCCCAGAAAAGATTAGGTGTAATGTTGTGTACGGATTTAAACAGGAAGTATGCGTGAATGCATTACAATCGTCTGGCAAAAATCCACGACCACACATTTTTGTTATAGCCTTAGGTCTGAAAGGAATTTTGAAAGCGCCGATTCTAGACCTCCGTAGTATCGGATTAGGACATTTTTTTGAAGTTAAGGACAGAGATTCCTACAATACTGAAATTGTCAAATATTAACGATCCTATAAAATTTTTGACAAAGATTAACACAGTTGAAGCTACTTCATCATCCTCAAGAACCTGCAAAACCAAAGCCATTTGATAACTGTCTTTAAACTTTAATTCCCAGGCACGCTGCTAATGAACTTGGAGGACCCAAACATTATATGGAGTCCCATGGAAGCATATGACATTATTTTCTTCAACTATAATTAAATTTAAATAGATGTAACAATATGTATGGAAGAAAAGACTGTATTGAGAGATTGTGTTGAACCACTGCAATTATTGAACAGCTGCAGGGTAAAATGCGGCTCTGACTCAGTGAGAGATGAGAAGCTGACCACCTCAGAGAAGGCTATCCCCGAAATGAATAGCGACATCAGCAGCAGCACTACTCAGAGATCAGAAAAATCTAATGCATTCCCAAGCTCTTATCATGTACACATCGAAGGAAGGCCAAATAGTCTACCAAGGAAAGAAGAAAATTGTGAAGTAAAATGCAGTTTCCAAGAATAATCGGGTATACAGTCAGACCAAGAATTATTCAGACGCTTGCTGTTTTGTTACTATTTTAAGGAATTACCAAGTAAACCAATGAAACTTGCATTCCAAAACATCCTTTGCATCACATATAACCTGCACAAAACAAATTTATTGCAAATTGGCCAGAAATGTAGTGAAAAAAGCTACTTTTGTTTACTACATGAACCAAACATTATTCAGACACTTTAACAACGTTGTAGAAAGTGAACTATTTACTATTATTTGTTAGTATTTATGTCAAAATAATGTTCATAAACTACCAAGGGACCATTATGACTGCATAGAATGACAAGTGTTACCATCAATTGAGAAAATTAGGATAAATGTTGGAGATAAACATTATGTCCAGTTTATCACATTTTCATGCACTCTTTTCTCAAACATGCCTTGCATTGATTCAAATTACTTTAGTTTACCTTAGAATTGTATTCTTAAAACTTCGAGTCACAATATGAAACATTGGAGGCTGCATACTAAGTTCAGTGTTCTTTTGTATTTATTTGTCCAATTTTACCACAACAAAAACATGTCCATGTGGCACCAAAACTTCACAAATTTTCGGAAAGCAAGATTCATTATCTATTTCAAGCTATATTCCATGCATGGTCCGAACAGCAACTCAATGGGGCACTTTAAACTTCATTTGGGAAGGGGGTAAAAATGTTGTTCTTTGGCCTCAATGCTATTCCAATGGAGATTTCTCCATGAAAGCACATATAGTTTTAGTATGGCACACCACTTGTAAACAACTGGCGTAAATGGGCTATCCTGTATACGCAATAGAGAGAACAACCTTAGGAAGGCCATGCAACTTTATTTTAAGTGATTTGATGGATTGCAGTGGGTCAATGGGCAAGGATTCAGAGAGCGGTTGGAGCCAAAAACAAAACGAAAATATCAAAGTGCATAATATTTCTCAAGTAAACCTGTATTTCAATTTTACTTAGAAAGAACACTTAACAATTGTTAATTCTGAATAATTTCCAATTGATATCCGACAGATTTCAGCCCATTAGTCAAGACAAAGTGATAAACTGAATCAGATGTTTATCTCACATGTTCATCCTAATTTTCTTGACTGATGATCACACCTGTCATCCAATGTGCCCACAATGACCCCATGGCAGTTTATCAGCAATATTAGGGATAAATATTGGTAAATAGTTCACTTTCTACAACTTTGTAAAAGTGTCTGAATAATTTCTGGTTCCTGCAATCGACAAATTAGCTATTTTCATCCGATTTTGAATCAGTTTGCAATAAATTTGTATTGGACAGGTTACACTTAATACCAAAGATGATTTTGACAGCATGTTTCATTGCTTACTTTGTAATTCCTTCAAAATAATAACAAAACAGCAAGTGTCTGAATAATTCTTGGTCTGACTGTATCCACAAGGATGGCAAGATTCAAAAGAAACTCTGTGTGGTGATCATTATTTTCTTCAGAGAAGAACTAGCAACATGAATTTTGAACATATCATCAACCGTCACAGAGGGTGTATGACCAACACCACAGTGGACTTCCATTTTCTATGAAATTATCTCAGACCTCCATCTTCAAGGTCTGATTATGCACACATCGATGGAAGTCCAAATAGTCCACCAAGGAAAGAAGAAAATCATGAAGAAGATGCAGTTTCCAAGAACAACCGGGTACATCCACAAGGACAGCGATATCCAAAAGACACTCTGTGTGGTGATGCAGGTGAATGGCTTCGTCATCACAGGATATCCCTGCTGAATGAATACTGGCACCCTTCTATTGCTAAGACATGAGGTAAAATCCAGTTTAATATGTAACACCTTTTCCCAGCCATCTGATAAGCTGGAAATTTTAAGAATTGTTACGAGAGAAATACTGCAGGAGTGCGTGGTGGTACTTTGGGACAATGTACACAACTATGCTGATCAACATTAATCTACATCCCTTACTAAAATTGCTTCCATCCAATCCTTTGTCACACAGGATCTCAGCTATGCCTGGTCTCTCATGCACAATCTTTTGTCTCATCTTGCCTGTATGCCTACTCTGTGTTTTAAAAGTCTCAAAACTATTGTCAATGCCACAATTTCGCTTTATCAGGAAGTCAAAGTTTCCTATGTTTTAGCATTGGCCACTCAACCTCACCGGTCTGCATCATAGCAGCAGCAACAGCAGCAGCAGCCAGCCAAAGGCAGTGTTATAGACGTTCATAACAAAAAAAACTTTGATTTACAAAACAAAATATATATAGAAGTTGAAACTTTAATTAACAAAATACAATATAATACAAGGTGGGCAACAGGGATGGACAGAACATAGATGGATGATTGAGCCTGCATTTATATACACTACAGTGTGCTAGGCTGACTTGACCCAGGAGAAGTACACCCAAATAACGCATGGTACAATCAAAACTACAGGTCTATGTCAGATGAATGGGGGGGGGAGGGGGTGGGCTTTTCTCGAGTACAATTCCTTTTTAAATTCACCATAAACAATTATTACACAGATCATGTGGCCATATTCCCACTAGGAATTCAGGAATAAGGGAGGGAATGCCTAGCTTAGATAGATAGATAGATAGCCACATAGATAGATAGATAGATCTCTATGGGCAGATCGACAGTTACATGAGTAACATTTTGCGGCAACAATTGCAGGCTGGGTTAACAGGGACAACACCTTGAGAACGAATATGGGCCGATTACAGGGCCGTAGCCTGGCCTAAATCCTAGGGGGGCCAGTGACTGGTCCAGAGGCATGCGAACCGCGGAAAACCACAGAGAATTTGAACTTTCTATATGTTCAACAAAATTTTCAGTCAAATTCCAGGGAGGGGCCAGCTGCCCCCCCTGCCCCCCTGCAGGCTACTGCCCTGCATTACTTTGAAGACCACAAAAAAAAAACATGATTACAAAGCTGAACAACATATATAAGACTATGGGAGGACAACAGGAATGGCGAGCAGATGGATGGATTATTGGGCCTTTGCATTGTGCATTTATACACTAAATATGTTATTATGACACAAGGACTACACCCCGATGAGGCAAAGCACAATTGAAACTGCTGTCCAAAATAGGCCCAGGTCCACATAAAGGGGGTTGGGGGGTTCAGAAGTACCAATTTTGTTTACATTCACAATGCACAAGTATTAAAGACATAATGTTGCATATATACACACTGCTCCTAATTGCTTCAATAAGCGATACATGTCATTTCATCCTCTACCCGTCTTTAGACGGGTACACTGCTAGTCAAATTCTAAAAACCCATATCTAAATTTAGATGTGGTCCCAGGGTTGGGAAACAACGTCAATTTTGTATATATTTTCATCAATATGTTTCCTATGTTTTGAACTGGCTCCCTGTGCCGCCTTTGAATGTTGCTATAGAGGAAAATTAATAGTTTGCACAAAATGCTTGAAGAAAGATGTGCTTTCCAATTTAGGGAAGGAAGGACCCAACAAGTGGAACTCTTCCATGGGCCTTGAAGTTCGCAATAGAATGCGACTCTTGGTCCATGATCAAACAAGTCCTGGATGATTGTGCCCAAGCATGGGGGCCACCTATAATGGCCCGAACGGCTGCCCTCATGCTAACTACAGGAAACGATCATAGATCTTCTCTGACGCATAGGACCCTCATCTGGCTTGCCGACAGTCTGGACATACCTCAATTCATAGTAAGAGAAGTGTTGGAAGAATGC
Organism: Platynereis dumerilii; assembly: GCA_026936325.1. Taxonomy (NCBI): domain Eukaryota; kingdom Metazoa; phylum Annelida; class Polychaeta; order Phyllodocida; family Nereididae; genus Platynereis; species Platynereis dumerilii. Next base: position 39,572,387 of record JAPTHN010000008.1, read on the forward strand.
TTGACAGTGCAAGGGGCCGTGTACTGTCAAGATATAGAAGCTATGTATGCTACCTACTTTTATAATAGCCTCAATAGCCTACACAGTACGGCACCTACATTTATCCATCTTCAACCAGTATTGAATCCTACAACCCACAAGTCAGGTCAGAGCAATAGTTGTAATGTAATACACAATTGTTTCAATCTCTTTTCTGGGTAGTTGACCCGGAGACATTCGACCTGCAGTGGATCCTGCTTTATGTGGAGTTTAATTCCATAAACTTGTTCGATCATATTGAGGAAAATTGGGAGGAGCCTCTGGATCATAATTTGAGCCTGACCAATAACAGAGTGAGGAATGACATTCTGACATTTTCAAAACTGACCAGCCACAACAGCCCACTGATCAGCCAATCAGCTGTGGTGATCACTGATCAACCATATTTAATGCTGTGTCTGGCTGCTTTCTGTCTCACTTTTGCTTCACTTCTGAGAACAAAAGTGCTGAAATATTGCCAGACCTTTCACACACACACACAAAGGATTGCAAAGGATATACCAAAATGGCCAACATGTTAAAAGTCAGAGGAATACGTGGGGAGGCAACTTCAGTTAGAGAGAGTCAGGCAAACCTCATTACAAGCACAGGCAGATTGTTACCCGTGTCTGCTGCGTGGCACCTTGAACTGTCGGAGAAGAAGCACATTTACCTGGAGAGACTCGACAGTGTGTTGAGACTCAGCATTAGGGAGTTCAAGCTGAATGACTCGGATGAGATGGTCTCCATTGGATCAGGCGTCCGGTTCAATAAGCAGCAAGTCTCGAATCTAATCTTCTCTTTGCCAGACCTGATTCCCACAACAAGAAGGAAAGAAATGAGAAAGGTATGTACACTTGTTTTGCATTCTGGTTTTTTCCAAAACAAAAACACAAAAATAAAACAAAAAAAGCATACTAAACTATAAAATATGTGGTCAAAATCAATATATATTCCATGTGTCCAAAATGTGTGCTGGTGTAGTTATAATGACATTTCTTTTTCTTTCAAGCTCATGAACAAAGAAGTGGCAGAGAGGTTGGGAAACTCCCTGAAAGGATCGGTGAGAGACTACACTCCGGATGAAATGGTGGAAAACACATGTGTGAGAAGCTTACCTCCGTCCGTGCAGGACATTCATCTAGGATCGTATTTACATGTCACAGCCGTCTCCAGGTTCAAGAACATGTCGGCCTTTCTCGAGTGCCGGAACTGCACACCCAATGGTTACATGATCATCGACCATGTGCCAAAGGTCTCTCTCGCCCACAGGGAGAGACTCTCAGAAGAAATTCGGGAGACCCCCATTGCTTGCGGCGGTTACGGGCTCAACGAAGCAGCCAGGATTAACTCAATGCTGGGGGTGAAGCAAGCTGTCTGCTTGAAGACATTTGTTAATGTGCTAAGGCCCCGCATTGTCAACTTGGCCATCGGCATTTGTGGGCTTACGACATGCGGGGTCATTGACCTCACAGACCATTGCGCCGGTCATTTTGAGAAAGTGAAAAAGCACGCCTCATCAATGTTTGTACGTGCAGGTATACCAGATCCAGCCCAACATCATTTCTCCCCCACCACTTCTACCTCTGGAAAGCCTGGCCATTTAAAATTGGTCATGATGATGATGAGTGTGAAAGTGATGGGAATAAAGAAAATAGTCTGGCTGTAGCCAATTTTGAGCCAAACGCGGCAAGAATTCTCAAAGGGGGTAAGGCGAACAGAGCCTTGGCAACAACAGCAGTAGCAGCAGAACCCAAGACAAAACCTGTTGTCCTCCCAGGAATTGCCACATTGACGTCGGGCACTAAAATTCCTGGGATCAGGTGCCACCTCCTCCTCCTCCAATTCTGCAAAGATTTCAGACAAGCCCAGCCGCTTGTCAAAGCGAGAAGGAAAGAGGTGCAGGAAGAGATGGCAGCTGCACACACCAGCTGTGCTGCTCCTGCTGTACCAGTAACAACTCCTCTGTCTAGAATCCCACGTCCCAATTTACTTGGGAAAAGACGCAGACCGCAATCAGCGTCTGAGGTTGTCTTTGGCGGGAAGGGGGGACCAACAAGAAAAAAGCTGGAGTTTAGAAACCCAGATTTCTCGGACATAAGTGAGGAGGAGGGGGATGAGGAGGGGCCAGATGACATTAAATCACCTGTCGCCCACCCAATCAAGGCCAAGCAGAAGCAGGTGCAAAATCCTGACAAGAATGGTATGCTTCAAAAAGTTGGGCTTGTGTATGGCCAGCAGCCAACAACAAACACACAAAAATCAGCCGCCTTACCAGTCCAAAATGGATCCCTAAGTATCGCATTACCAGACAAAGCAGTGGTCTTGCCAATGTAAGAAATAATTTTGAAGTGTTTTGGAACAGTTTGTGTAATTTTATTAAACTTCTCCCTCCCATCAGTTTTGAGAGCAATATTTCGGCCAGGGATAGTGGTTACAAGTGTATCTGCAGATTATTTTCAGGTTAATATCAATTTAGCTAAAACTTCTATGAGTTCATCAGAGGGTCTTTGGTGACCTATCCACAAAGGTACATGGATATTGCTTAGTTATTTTTAGATATTTAGCATGATTTATGCGCTATGGCCCCAAATAGTCTTCTAATTTAATGCTATCTCTTTTTCTGTCTGTGAAAAGGTCTTAGGAAAGCTCTCTCTCTCTGAGGTAGAGTTCATATTTAAGCTAACCAGGTATTGGGCTATCCCACTTTAATTTTTGGAGGTGAAAGTGTGATTTTTTCTGGTTTAAATCACAAAACAATTAAATGAGGAATTCTGAACTGAGATTGCTTAGCTTTTCTAGCTTCTAGCTCTTAAGTGCTCTGTATGCTTATTTTACTTTAAAAACCACTCATTGATTGATATAGTCTAGTAGATGAAGCTTAGCTTTATTCAGTGTAAGTATTTTTTTACCGTGCTATGGTTATAAGTTTCTGGTCCAGCACAGATTTAATGTTCCTTGTTTTCACACACATTTTTAAAAAATAGTGTTATTTTCAGCTTTAATTTTATCACTGCCACTTTCAGAAGTAATGTATGAAGTTTTATCCACCAACTTTACTGTTACTGGAATGCTGTGCAGTCTTTGTATAAACAAGCAGATCAAATAACATTGTCACTGATCACATTTTGTTTATCACTACAGACTTGGCTTTGAACCATGACCAGAGGAATTCAATTTTGAAACAACTTATGGGAGTTACAGCCAACTTTTTCTTTATCCAGTAGTTCACAATGAACATTTAGCTTAAAGAAATAAAATAACCATCCTCCGTGACACTAGACAGCATGCTAGAGACAGTGAAACCCCTCCTCAAAAGATGTTTTATCACACCTTCAAAATAAAATGCAATTAACTACTGTTACTATACTTCTGAGATATTTTGGTGACATGACATGCAAGATGGGCATCATATCCATCACTCACAGTAATTTTAGCTCAAAGCAGCAAAATTCTCAACTTGGTGACCTTTTTATTTTTTGTCAAAATCATTTGTTAATACCAATCATTTATGCTATTTTGTCTCACCCTACAGGCTTCTGAAATTGCCGAGAAGTCAACAAAGTTCTTGAAAAATGAAAGTTGGCTGCCAGGGAGGTTGATACTGACAATCAGCTCTATCAGCTCCCAGCTGTGCTGGGAGACCGAAAAGCATACGGTTAAGGAAATGGCGTCTAACTGCGCCCCCCCTAGCCAAAACGATCAGGAACTGCCTGAGAAAGGGTAATGCAGAGACAAAAAGCCTACAGATCACAATGAGGACCCACTGGGACATGTCAGCCGAGGACACCGAATCAGTCTTGCTTTTAGAGTCTCCCATTTTGGGAAGGAAGGACCCAACAAGTGAAACTCTTCCGAGGGCCTTGAAGTTCGCAATAGAATGCGACTCTTGGTCAAAGAACTAGAGCAACCTTGCTTACAACACCCCGGTGGAGATACAGAATTTTCCTAACCTGAAGGAATCCAACAATACTGATAATGAATGCTTTTCAGATCTTGTAGAATTCGTAATTGTTGAATTGAATTATTTATCTTAACAGATAAAGCACGATTTAAAAAAACAGCTTTTATAATTAAGTTGTGATCTGACACAAGCATCCTAATCTATACAAATTCAATATAACTGGTCTAATAAATATGATGTTGTACTTTCAGAAGAAGGAAAGCTATAAGGACGGAACAAAGAAAGGTTCTTTCAAGCTATATCAGACCGAGATTGGACTATTCTCCTTTCAGAAGGAGGAAAGCTATAAGGACGGAAAGAAGCAAGGTTCTTTCATGTTATATCAAACCGAGATTAGACCATTCTTCTTTCAGAAGGAGGAAAACTATAAGGATGGAAAGGAGAAAGGTTCTTTCATGCTATATCAGACCGAGATTGGACTATTCTCCTTTCAGAAGAAGGAAAGCTATAAGGACGGAACAAAGAAAGGTTCTTTCAAGCTATATCAGACCGAGATTGGACTATTCTCCTTTCAGAAGGAGGAAAGCTATAAGGACGGAAAGAAGAAAGGTTCTTTCAAGTTATATCAGACCGAGATTGGACCATTCCTCCTTTTTGTACACCCCTTATTGGCCCTAACACCTGCACTTGGCCACCCATTACACAAGGGCCGCCCACTTTATGCGCCAGTGTATCTGGAGCTCATAACTGGGGGGGGGGGGGGTACCCAGAAAAGACATTTTTGATGAATGGACTCTCTAGTTTCATAAATGGTGTGAGTTAAAGGAGAGGTATGGAAATGGTGGAGCAAGGAATCCGGAATTCCATCCACAGTATTTCGGAGTATGTGGCGGACAATAATCCGCAGATTGGAATCAACATTCCGCATATTGGGATGAAAATTCGGATGAAAGAACCGATTGGTGAAGAAACGATGGTTACCGTATACAAGTCTGGAAAATCTGTGTGCTTGGATATCAGGAGGATGAAGGTGATTAGATTTGAGAAAAAATATTCAGTGTGAGTACTATCCTATATCATACATACTGTACAGTCTCCCTCTCCTCACACTAAAGGACCAGTAACTTTACGGCCTTGCCTGCAATTGAAACTATTAGATGGTGCAGCCCCCTTGTGGGCTGGTAAGTCCACTCAGACTCCACTGCGGTCCTGCAGGATAAGCAACAACTGGCAAACCTTATCAGCTCATCTTCGCTTAGCCTGACCTTATTCCGACAACAAGACGGAAAGAGATGAGAAAGGTATTTACTCTTATTTTGCATTTACAAATTTATATCATTAAACTTGAATCAAAACCAAATTAAAAAATCAGATGTGCTGTCAAAAATTTAGAAAACTGTTTTTCGATACGGTTTAAAAAATTGTGTCTTTCTTGTTTTTCAAGCTCATGAACAAAGAAGTAGCTGGCAACTTGTGTCAAGACCCAGAAATTCTCTACTAGTACCAGTGACGGATTACTGTCTAGACAAGTTTATAGCAGCACCTGTTTTAGAAGCCTGCCGCCTTCTATCCTAGATATTCATCTTGGATCGTATCTATGTGTTATGGATGTCTGCCAGACTAAGTTCAAGAACTTGGGAATTCAGCCAGTATGTTTGTCAAGCCAGTCCAAGGTGAGCTCTATAAAAATAATGATATAAACTTTGCTCATGAACAAAGAAATAGCTGCGCATATATGGAGATTACAGAGTTAAAACACTGCTTCTTAGAACATTGGATATAACATTTTAAGATTAACAATGCAAGAGTTTAAAGAAAAAAATGGAGAAATTAAGTGGTCTTTCTATGTTCGGCTAAATCGCCAGCAAACGGGCTAACTTGATCTTCGCCTTACTGATCTTCTACGAACTGTACGGAGATCTGAAATAAGAAAGGTTTGTGAAATATTACTGTTTTCTTACAACAATAATTTGTATTTTATTATAATTGCAATTGCAAAGGTAATTAACTTCTATATTATACAAAATCTGAAAAAAAAAGTAGGAGATAATAAGAGAAGATTATTGTCAACAATATTTAACTAATAGTATCAAGAGAAATGATTAGATTTATAGAAATTATTTTTCTTTAAAAATTGTCAATTGTTTAAACAAGGATTTTTTTCTTCTATATTTGTAGAAGATGATAGATGAAGTAACAAAAAAGCTGGGTTGGCAGGCAACGGGAGTTGTACGAGACTACACCACCCGCGAAATGACAATCCATAGCTCCTTTCAAAGCACACCTCCAGGGATTATTGATCTTCATCTTGGAAACCAGCTATACTCAACGGCTACAGGACAATACAAGTCCATAGAAGTGACACAATATGGAATTCCAACTAAGGTAATACAATGTTGCATTATATTCTATTACAAGAATAACTTTTTGCAATGACTATCACCCGTTTATCTTGACAGAACAATAAAAAAGATGTATACATGACATTCTCATGTCATGTGCAGACGTGTATGACAGGAAATGACAATCTTTCTATAGCCCTCTGTGCCAGATCGTATCAACGCTTGACACAGGTTATAAAAGTGGTTAACTCCAATAACCAGCCATATGAAATTAAATTTGGTACGAATAGAATAATAATAATTAAATGAGCATGACTACGACAAGAAAAAAATAGAAGTTCGTTTAAATTAGCCTTGAAGTTCGCAATAGAATGCGACTCTTGGTCCATGATCAAACAAGTCCTGGATGATTGTGCCCAAGCATGGGGGCCGCCTATAATGGCCTGAACTGCTGCCCTCATGCTGACTATAGGAAACGATCATAGATCTTCTCTGAAGCATAGCACCCTCAACTGGCTTGCCGACAGTCTGGACATACCTCAATTCATAGTAAGAGAAGTATTGGAAGAATGCTTGACAGTGCAAGAGGACGTGTACTGTCAAGATATGGAAGCTATGTAGGGTACCTACTTTTATAATAGCCCCAATAGCCCACGCAGTACGGCGCCAACCTCCTTGGACAACAACAATGATGCCGGTCTAACAGGAGTGAGGCAATGAAAGCCTTGATATGTAAGCATAATCCTATCTTATGCCAAACTTTGGTTACGCAAACTTAATCAAGAAACTAATGGTTAATAAGGTATACTTACTTTTTCAGTACAAAGGAACGAAGTAAGAATTACTTTTTCTACAAGAATCAGACTAATATTGTCAAACTAACACTCGTCGACTTAATATTGTCAAACTAACATTTGTCGACTAGCACATTAAGAGCCAATACAAGACACATAGCCTAACAACTAATCTTCTCTTTGCAAGACCTGATTCCCACAACAAGAAGGAGAGAAATGAGAAAGGTATGTACACTTGTTTTGCACTCTTGCTTTTTCAACAACAAAAACAAAAAACAAAATAAAGCCTACAATAATTTGACTCTGAGTGTAGTTAAGCCAGGCATAAGGTAGTTTCAGTTATGAGGTTGCTACAATTATTCTAGTCATATAACTTTACTAAAGTGTGTTCACTATGAAATATGTGGCCAAAATCAATATATATTCCATGTGTCCAAAATGTGTGCTAGTGCAGTTATAATGACATTTCGTTTTGTTTTTTTCAAGCTCATAAACAAAGAAGTAGCAGAGAGGTTGGGGAACTCCAACTCTTAAGTGCTCTGCACGCTTACTTCATTTAAAAACCACTCATTGATTGATATAGTCTAGTAGATGAAGCTTAGCTTTATTCAGTGTAAGTATTGTTTTGGTGCTATGTTTATAAGTTTCTGGTCCAGCACAGATTTAATGTTCCTTGTTTTCACAAACATTTTTAAAAAATAATGTTATTTTCAGCTTTAATTGTATCACTGCCACTTTCAGAAGTAATGTATGAAGTTTTATCCACCAACTTTATGTTACTGGAATGCTGTGCAGTTTTTGTATAAACAAGCAGATCAAACAACATTGTCACCGATCACATTTTGTTTATCACTACAGACTTGGCTTTGAACCATGACCAGGGGAATTCAATTTTGAAACAACTTATGGGAGTTACAGCCAACTTTTTCTTTATCAAGTAGTTCACAATGAACGTTTAGCTTAAAGAAATAAATTAACCATCCTCCGTGACACTAGACAGCATGCTAGAGACAGTGAAACCCCTCCCTAACAACTAACTCCATGAAACCAACTAATAAGGCCACTATGGAAGACTTCAGCCAAATGGGGTCTAACACCTTCGGTTCTGAGACTGACGGAGTCAGACTCCCAACAGACCAACCAGTATCAGATGCGGCAGCAGCAAAATACTCAACCAACCCATCAACACCTACATTTATCCATCTTCAACCAGTATTGAATCCTACAACCCACAACATACTACAGCCTACCACAGGAAGCAAAGCCAGCAGCAACAATAACATCCAAACGTGAGTACTTAAGTATTTTATTTGACTGTGTTAAGAACTTTAACCACAATTCTAATTAGAAAATTAATAGTTACTTGAGTGTGCTTCAAGGGAATTAGCTGCCATACTCCACCAACTATCAGCTGGGTGGCCAAGTGGTTAAGGTTCCCGCCTGCTCCGCTGAAGGTCTTTGCCTGCATGGGTTCGAACCCCGGGTGGGGAACCCAAAATTTTCAGTCTACCTTCATGAGCAAAATCCCAGCTGGATGTCGTTCGGATGAGACGTTAAATTGGCGGCCCCTTGTATCAGTGTCTATGCTGGGCAAGTAAAAGATCCCTCACATGGGGTAAATGTGTAACATGTTGAGGACTCCCGCTCTCTCTCTCATCTCATCAATCAACCCTCGTGAGCGCCCAGAACTGGGCTTAGAGGGCTGCACTTACCATATCTATATCTATCTATCTATCTATCATACTCCCAGAATGTAACTGGCTTTCACAAACACTTGTATTCAGAAGAGCAACATAAAATCTCTTTGAAACTAAAATTCCTGTCTCCTTATTATTCATATAGGTATCAATTCGATGTATGCTTATAAGCAAGCAATGTGCGTGAATGCATTTGGTGTTAATTCAACATTTTTGCAACAATGGAATAGGCCATTTCTCAAATGAAGAAAGAAATTCAAGCCATTCTCAAAACAGACAAAATTGAAGAGCCTATGAATGTTCCTGATGATACAAGGGAAGCTACTTCCTCCAAGGCCCTTCTGGGCAACAATGTTGAATCAGGACTCAGGAGTAGAATGGGGCTCTGTGAAACATGACAAGCTGATTTCCTCACAGAAGGCTACTCCCGAAAGGAATAACGACATCAGCAGCAGCACTACTCAGACATCGCAGAAAACCATTGCAGTCCTAGGGATGACTCCCGGCTAACCGGAAAGATGATATTTATCATTAACTTCTTGAGTTCCCAGCTATCTTTGGAAACAGACAAATTTACAGAGCTTGACATGGTGGCAAACGGTACGCCATTGGCCAGCGCCATGAGCAACAGGAATGGAGACACAAAACCAGACAAATTACAAATTAACTATCCGGACGCATTGGGATGTGTCAGTGGATGAAACATTGTCAATACGACTCCTGGGCTCTTCAAAAGCTTTTGGGGCCATCAATAATGGTAAATGGCAGCCTTTGTGCTAACACTAGGGCTGCCTGACAAGCATAATAACAGAAAATGGCTAATATGTGCAATTACTTTTTCAGAACAAAAGAGAATTGAACTAATACGCTAACACTGCCGGCCAATATATTAAGAGACAATAATTTGAAATTATGGAATACACAAAAAAGTCATTATGAAATTCAAAGGCTATTGTTGCGAAACCTTTTCCTTGACTTTTCATTGCAAAACTGTCTCACTGCCTTTGAAATTACACAATACACGCGATTTGGAGCAAAAAAAGTCATTATGAAATTGAAAGGCTACTGTTGCAAAACCTTCTCTTTGACATCTCGTGGTAAAACCATCTCGCTGAATTTGAAATTACAGAACACACAAAAGCAAGAAAAGTCATTATGAAATTCAAAGGCTATTGTTGTGAAACCTCTCCTTAGACTTTTCATTGCAAAACTGTCTCACTGACTTTGAAATTACACAATACACAAGATTTGAAGCAAAGGAAAGTCATTATGAAATTGAAAGGCTACTGTTGCAAAACCTTCTCTTTGACATCTCGCGGTAAAACCATCTCGCTGAATTTGAAATTACAGAACAAACAAAAGCAAGAAAAGTCATTATGAAATTCAAAGGCTATTGTTGTGAAACCTCTCCTTGACTTTTCATTGCAAAACTGTCTCACTGACTTTGAAATTACACAATACAGAAGATTTGAAGCAAAGGAAAGTCATTATGAAATTGAAAGGCTACTGTTGCAAAACCTTCTCTTTGACATCTCGTGGTAAAACCGTCTCGCTGAATTTGAAATTATAGAATACACAAAAGCAAAAAAAGTCATTATGAAATTCAAAGGCTATTGTTGCCAAACCTTTTCCTTGACTTTTCATTGCAAAACTGTCTCACTGCCTTTGAAATTACACAATACACGCGATTTGGAGCAAAAAAAGTCATTATGAAATTGAAAGGCTACTGTTGCAAAACCTTCTCTTTGACATCTCGTGGTAAAACCATCTCGCTGAATTTGAAATTACAGAACAAACAAAAGCAAGAAAAGTCATTATGAAATTCAAAGGCTATTGTTGCGAAACCTTTTCCTAGACTTTTCATTGCAAAACTGTCTCACTGACTTTGAAATTACACAATACACAAGATTTGAAGCAAAGGAAAGTCATTATGAAATTGAAAGGCTACTGTTGCAAAACCTTCTCTTTGACATCTCGTGGTAAAACCATCTTGCGGTAAAACCATCTCACTGAATTTGAAATTACAGAACACACAGAAGCAAGAAAAGTCATTATGAAATTCAAAGGCTGTTGTTGCGAAACCTTTTCCTTGACTTTTCATTGCAAAACCATCTCACTGACTTTACACAATACACAAGATTTGAAGCAAAGGAAAGTCATTATGAAATTGAAAGGCAACTGTTGCAAAACCTTCTCTTCGACATCTCGTGGTAAGATCATCTCACAGAATTTGAAATTATAGAACACACGGAAGCAAGAAAAGTCATTATGAATTCAAAGGCTATCGTTGCGAAACCTTTTCCTAGACTTTACATTGCAAAACCATCTCACTGACTTTGAAATTACACAATACAGAAGATTTGAAGCAAAGGAAAGTCATTATGAAATTGAAAGGCTACTGTTGCAAAACCTTCTCTTTGACATCTCGTGATAAAACCATCTCGCTGAATTTGAAATTATAGAACACACAGAAGCAAGAAAAGTCATTATGAAATTCAAAGGCTATTGTTGCGAAACCTTTTCCTTGACTTTTCATTGCAAAACATTGTCACTGACTTTGAAATTACACAATACAGAAGATTTGGAGCAAAAAAATCATTATGAAATTGATGGGCTACTGTTGCAAAACCTTCTCTTTGACATCTCGTGGTAAAACAATCTCACTGAATTTGAAATTATAGAACACACAGAAGCAAGAAAAGTCATTATGAAATTCAAAGGCTATTGTTGCAAAACCTTTTCCTTGACTTTTCATTGCAAAACTGTCTCACTTTGAAATAACACAATACACAGTATTTTGGAGCAAGAAAAGTCATTATGAAATCTTTGAAATTGAGAGGCTGTTTTTGTGAAACCTTCGCCTTGACATTGCGATGCAAAACCATCTCGCTCACCTCGAAACTACAGAATACACAAGAGCAAGAAAAGTCATTATGAAATTCAAAGGCTATTGTTGCGAAACCTTTTCCTTGACTTTTCATTTCGAAACTGTCTCACTGACTTTGAAATTACACAATACACAGGATTTTGGAGCAAGAAAAGTCATTATGAAATCATTGAAATTGAGAGGCTGTTGTTGTGAAACACATCTCCTTGACATTCCGTTGCAAAACCTTCTCCCTCACCTCGAAACTTTAGAATACACAAGAGCAAGAAAAGTCATTATGAAATTCAAAGGCTATTGTTGCGAAACCTTTTCCTAAACTTTTCATTGCGAAACTGACTCACTGACTTTGAAATTACACAATACACAGGATTTTGGAGCAAGAAAAGTCATTATGAAATCATTGACATTGAGAGGCTGTTGTTGTGAAACCATCTCCTTGACATTCCGTTGCAAAACCTTCTCTCTCACCTCGAAACTTTAGAATACACAAGAGCAAAAAAAGTCATTATGAAATTCAAAGGCTATTGTTGCGAAACCTTTTCCTTGACTTTTCATTGCGAAACTGTCTCACTGCTTTTGAAATTACACAATAAAAAGGATTTTGAAGCAAGAAAAGTCATTATGAAATCTTTGAAATTGAGAGGCTGTTGTTGTGAAACCATCTCCTTGACATTCCATTGCAAAACCTTCTCTCTCACCTCGAAACTTTAGAATACACTAGAGCAAGAAAAGTCATTATGAAATCAATAATAATAATAATAATAATAATTTATTTTGTATACCGTAAAATCCAACAATTTGCTCTAAAACGGTTTACAAGAAATAATAGTCATATGTAAAAAATAAAAGTATATAAATAGATATAAATAGATGCAAAAATGATAAAAATGTAGAGTAAAATTCTAATTGAAATGTTCTTTAAAAAGAAAGGTCTTTAAGGCAGATTTAAAAGAGTCTACTGTAGGACTTCCACGGAGATTGGCTGGCAGCATGTTCCATAGTCTTGGCCCTGCATGGCTCAGTGTAGCATTCATGATGAAAGAACTGCGTGTGAATGGCACCTGCAGCATTCCGCTGTCAGATGATCTCAAGTCACGAGATGGAACATAGTTCTTGAATAATTCGGCTATATACACCGGAGCATAGCCATGCTGTGCCTTGTATATTGTCAAAAGGACTTTGTATTTAATCCTTTGATGAAGAGGCAGCCAGTGAAGATGGTGAAGCACTGGTGTGATGTGATCATATTTCCTACTACCTGAGACAAGTCTAGCTGCTGAATTTTGAACACTTTGTAGTCGCTCAAGTACATACTTGGGTGCTCCAAGAAACAAAGAGTTGCAATAATCCAGCTTTGAGGAGATGAAGGCATGAACTAGGGTTTCTAGACATTCTTGAGAAAGGAACTGCTTAATTCTGGATAAACTTCTGATGTGGATATAAGCATTCCTACATTGGTTTGTTACTTGCTTCTGCATGGTCATTTTGTCATCAAAAATGAAACCAAGACTTTTCACACTGCGTTGGGGAATAATGTCTTGTTCTCCAACAGAGATGACACAATTCTGTAATTTTGAGATGATGTTTGTATTTCCAAAAACCATTGCCTCTGTTTTGCTGTCGTTCATTTTGAGATGATAGCTCCCCATCCATTGACGAACTACGTTGATGCATCGTTTCATGGTCTCAGTGGCTGTTGCTTCACTCAATGGAAATTCAAAGGCTATTGTTGCGAAACCTTTTCCTTGACTTTTCATTGCGAAACTGTCTCACTGACTTTGAAATTACACAATACACAGGATTTTGGAGCAAGAAAAGTCATTATGAAATCTTTGAAATTGAGAGGCTGTCGTTGTGAAACCATCTCCTTGACATTCCATTGCAAAACCTTCTCCCTCACCTCGAAACTTTAGAATACACAAGAGCAAGAAAAGTCATTATGAAATTCAAAGGCTATTGTTGCGAAACCTTTTCATTGCTAAACTGTCTCACTGACTTTGAAATTACACAATACACAGGATTTTGGAGCAAGAAAAGTCATTATGAAATCATTGACATTGAGAGGCAGTTGTTGTGAAACCATCTCCTTCACATTCCATTGCAAAACCTTCTCTCTCACCTCGAAACTTTAGAATACAAGAGCAAGAAAAGTCATTATGAAATTCAAAGGCTATTGTTGCGAAACCTTTTCCTTGACTTTTCATTGCGAAACTGTCTCACTGACTTTGAAATTACACAATACACAGGATTTTGGAGCAAGAAAAGTCATTATGAAATCTTTGAAATTGAGTGGCTGTTGTTGTGAAACCATCTCCTTGATATTCCATTGCAAAACCATCTCTCTCACCTCGAAACTTTAGAATACACAAGAGCAAAAAAAGTCATTATGAAATTCAAAGGTTATTGTTGCGAAACCTTTTCCTTGACTTTTCATTGCGAAACTGTCTCACTGCTTTTGAAATTACACAATACACAGGATTTTGGAGCAAGAATAGTCATTATGAAATCTTTGAAATTGAGAGGCTGTTGTTGTGAAACCTTCTATTTGACATTCCGTTGCAAAATCTTCTCTCTCACCTCGAAACTTTAGAATACACAAGAGCAAAAAAAGTCATTATGAAATTCAAAGGCTATTGTTGCGAAACCTTTTCCTTGACTTTTCATTGCGAAACTGTCTCACTGACTTTGAAATTACACAATACACAGGATTTTGGAGCAAGAAAAGGCATTATGAAATCTTTGAAATTGAGAGGCTGTCGCTGTGAAACCATCTCCTAGACATTCCGTTGCAAAACCTTCTCTCTCACCTCGAAACTTTAGAATACACAAGAGCAAAAAAAGTCATTATGAAATTCAAAGGTTATTGTTGCGAAACCTTTTCCTTGACTTTTCATTGCGAAACTGTCTCACTGCTTTTGAAATTACACAATACACAGGATTTTGGAGCAAGAAAAGTCATTATGAAATCTTTGAAATTGAGTGGCTATTGTTGTGAAACCATCTCCTTGATATTCCATTGCAAAACCATCTCTCTCACCTCGAAACTTTAGAATACACAAGAGCATGAAAAGTCATTATGAAATTCAAAGGCTATTGTTGCGAAACCTTTTCCTTGACTTTTCATTGCGAAACTGTCTCACTGACTTTAAATTACACAATACACAGGATTTTGGAGCAAGAATAGTCATTATGAAATCTTTGAAATTGAGAGGCTGTTGTTGTGAAACCTTCTATTTGACATTCCGTTGCAAAATCTTCTCTCTCACCTCGAAACTATAGAATACACAAGAGCAAGAAAAGTCATTATGAAATTCAAAGGCTATTGTTGCGAAACCTTTTCCTTGACTTTTCATTGCAAAACTGTCTCACTGACTTTGAAATTACACAATACACAAGATTTTGGAGCAAGAAAAGGCATTATGAAATCTTTGAAATTGAGAGGCTGTCGCTCTGAAACCATCTCCTAGACATTCCGTTGCAAAACCTTCTCTCTCACCTCGAAACTTTAGAATACAAAAGAGCAAGAAAAGTCATTATGAAATTCAAAGGCTATTGTTGCGAAACCTTTTCCTTGACTTTTCATTGAGAAACTGTCTCACTGACTTTGAAATTACACAATACACAGGATTTTGGAGCAAGAAAAGTCATTATGAAATCTTTGAAATTGAGAGGCTCTTGTTGTGAAACCATCTCCTTGGCATTCCATTGCAAAACCTTCTCTCTCACCTCGAAACTTTAGAATACACAAGAGCAAGAAAAGTCATTATGAAATTCAAAGGCTATTGTTGCGAAACCTTTTCCTTGGCTTTTCATTGTGAAACTGTCTCACTGACTTTGAAATTACACAATACACAGGATTTTGGAGCAAGAAAAGTCATTATGATATCTTTGAAATTGAGAGGCTGTTGTTGTGAAACCTTCTATTTGACATTCCGTTGCAAAACCTTCTCTCTCACCTCGAAACTACAGAATACACAAGAGCAAGAAAAGTCATTATGAAATTCAAAGGCTATTGTTGTGAAACCTTTTCCGAGACTTTTCATTGCAAAACATTGTCACTGACTTTGAAATTACACAATACACAGGATTTTGGAGCAAGAAAAGTCATTATGAAATCTTTGAAATTGAGAGGCTGTTGTTGTGAAACCATCTCCTTGATATTCCATTGCAAAACCTTCTCTCTCACTTTGAAACTACAGAATACACAAGAGCAAAAAAAGTCATTATGAAATTCAAAGGTTATTGTTGCGAAACCTTTTCCTTGACTTTTCATTGCGAAACTGTCTCACTGCTTTTGAAATTACACAATACACAGGATTTTGGAGCAAGAAAAGTCATTATGAAATCTTTGAAATTGAGTGGCTGTTGTTATGAAACCTTCTCCTAGACATTCCGTTGCAAAACATTCTCGCTCACCTCGAAACTATAGAATACACAAGAGCAAGAAAAGTCATCATGAAATTCAAAGGCTTTTGTTGCAAAACCTTTTCCTTGACTTTTCATTGCGAAACCATCTCACAGACTTTGAAATTACACGATACACAAGATTTGAAGCAAAAAAAGTCATTATGATATAAGGCTATTGTTGCGAAACCTTTTCCTTGACTTTTCATTGCAAAACTGTTTCACGGACTTGAAAATTGCACAATACAGAAGATTTGAAGCAAGAAAAGTCATTATGAAATCTTTGAAATTGAGAAGCTGTTGTTGTTTATCCTTCTCCTTGACATTCCTTTGCAAAATCTTCTCTCTCACCTCGAAACTATAGAATACACAAGAGCAAGAAAAGTTGATTATTATGAAATTCAAAGGCTATTGTTGCGAAACCTTTTCCTTGACTTTTCATTGCGAAACTGTCTCGCTGACTTTGAAATTACACAATACACAGGATTTTGGAGCAAGAAAGTCATTGTGAAATTGAAAGGGCATTGTTTTGATACTTTCTCCTAGACATTGATATGGAATACATGCACTGACTCTAAAATTATAAAATACACAAGAGCAAGAAAAGTCATTATGAAATTCAAAGGCTATTGTCGCCAAACCTTTTCCTAGACTTTTCCTAGTGAAACCTTCTCATTCACTTTCACTTTAAAATCACTCAATACGCACAATTTGAAGCAAGAAAAGTCATTATGAAATTGAAAGGCTAACCTTCTCCTTGACATTCCGTCGTTGTAAAACCTCACTGACTTTGAAATTAACATTTCACAAGATTTGAATGGGGAAAGTCATTAGAGGCTATAAAAGCAGAACTTTCTTCTTGAAATTCAATTGTAAAATCCTCTCACTGACTTTGAAATTACACAATACACAAGATTTGAAGGCAGGAAAGTCATTATGTAATTGATAGGCTAACCTTCTCCTTAACATTCTGTTGCAAAACCTTCTCACCGACTTTGGAATTATATAATACACGAGAGCAAGAAAAGTCATTATGAAATTCAAAGGCTATTGTGGCAAAACCTTTTCCTAGACTTTTCATTGCAAAACCTTGTAACTGACTTTGAAATTACATGCGATGGAGATGAGCAGCCGGGGGTCCAGGAGTCATATTGTCAGACTCGGAATTGTGCCTTTCCTGGGAACTTCTGACAGGAAATTTTGACCGTACCACGCCATAGAGTCATAGACGGTGATATCCGAACGTACCAGCATGTCACTCTACCAGGATGATTTCTACCTCGGAAGATCCAGATCAAATGTGCACCACAGCCAAACCTTGGATATCTCGTGTCCAGCCATATCTGAAAGTAAATAAAGATGCGTTAGTTTTAGGGTAATCACTAATCTGAAGTAATACAAGCATAATAAGGAGGAGACCATTTAATTTCAAGGACATGGCCTGTACTTTTTTTTAATAGATAATTTCTTGCTCAGTTTTGGTGAAATTAATAAATTCTTTCCGGGCACTTTTTTTGGGATGTCTCAAAATATTATGCAATTTCAAGACTACTAAACTGATCCTATTGAAGCATCATTTCAAAAATCAATGTCGTCATCACAGAGAAATCAAAAATAAAAAGCCTCTCTTAGTCTAACAAAAAATTTATTCAATATCAAACTCATTTTCTGGTGATTTCCTTGTTTTGCAAATTACATCATAGGTGTACGGGCGTCTGTCTCGCGGGGGGGGGGCTGTGACTATTTTGCCCTGAAATTTTAACATGGCGCGAATGTGACCAGGGCAGTGGATCTGCCCTGATATTTGTCAGGATTTGCCCTGATGAGCCATTTGCCCTAATTCCAGGGGGGGCTGCAGCCCCCCCCCCCCCCGACCCCTGCGAAATACACCTATGAATGACATGCTCAACTTAGTCCCCTAGAATAAAATATGGCTATTTTTATGGGTCCGGCTCATAATTAATTACCAGCTTTGTGTTACATAATATTATACAAATGATAAGGTATCTCAACCCCAACGCTCTCTTCCCCCTCTCAAAAACATTAGGACATAATTGGTCTGTTGAAATACAAAATTGTTTTTTTAATAGTCAGAATTGTAGCTCGGTTTTCAAAAAACACACAACAAATACAGCCTTATATTCATGGTCCCACAAACAGTTATTGGAATGATATATGGATTACAAACCCATCAGGGTGTCTCTGTGCTTGAAATTAATTTTTCAGAGTGTAAGAATTTATTCCAAATCCACATGATGCATTTTACATTTAAACGTGAAAGCAAGCAACGTCTAAAGTTTCCAATTTTGACATTTTTAAACAATTAAAGTGACAGGGGTTATCCGGTCATGACCCTGAAGTATAACGTGCCTGCAGCTATATATTGTTATAGCAAACTTCTATCTGATTGTAATTGCATAAACGTGATAAAGTCAGATTAAATTTCTGCTTCACAATATAACTGCATTCATACTGAAAAGGAATACCACATTGTTTTCAAATAAATTGGCCCATATGATAACACAGGCACCTGGTTAAGTTACGTGTTGAAGCCTCCTATCTACTGCAGCAGCAACACCCACCAGTATCTATCTATCTATCTATCTATCTATCTATCTATCTATCTATCTATCTATCTATCTATCTATCTATCTATCTATCTATCTATCTATCTACCTATCTATCTTATCCAACAATAGACATATCTTTTTTCCAGCATTCAAACTTTTGCCAGACTAATTCAGAAGTAAAGGGGAATTAATTAACGATGTACTGGCATCATCACTTAGGCCCACAATAATTATACAGTGGGCCTATAAATTATAAGCAGCTGTCAAGGCTTGATGTATTAAACAGGATGCACCCAGTCACATGATGCAATAACTGCATTTTATTCAAAATTGTGCTTTTTGATATGCCTAATATTGAACTATTCCGATATAGTCCAAATTGTTTTATTTACTTATAAAATCAGGCCTGCTATCAGCAAACCAGGCTTTGCATTAAAAATACACGAAATTACAATTTAGCAGATTCTTATATCTTTCTATACATGAACATAGATCTGTACAATCTTTATGTTTTTATAAGTTGTAATTTCTGAATAAGAAAGCAAAGATATGTCGAACTTAGCAGTGTTTTTTTTTATTTTTATGAACACCAATATCAGAAATAACATTTTTACAAAATCCATCTGATCAGTATTGCGGTATGTGCCAAGGGGAAATTTCAAGTAAATCATCAAGTTTATGAGGAATCAGTTCTTTGCAGTTGAATAAGAAGGATAATACATGTATGTAAACAGCCCCCATGCCATGGCTCATGGTGCCCCAGGGTCGGGGCACAATGAGCCGCTTGACAAATTTTTTTAAAGACAATGTTTTGACTATTTAAAAATCAAGAATGTAAAGTAACAACACTGAATATTGTAGCCAGGAGGTTTTGCTGTGATTATGTAAAACAACCGGCTATTTACCATTGAAACTTTAGGAACAGGAGCTTAAAATGAGAAAAGTGGCTCATGCTGCCCCACTCTCCCCTATCCTCATAAGTTATATCTATAGGCCTAAATCTGTCACACTGTAAGTAAAAAGATGTTCAAATCAATTAAAAATGATAAACAAAACTCACTCAATTTTCACTGCAACTTGTGAGGAAAGCAGCAGCCGCATCACCCACGTTGTGCTCTCCCTGGCAACCAGGACTCAAATGACTGGGCCCACTGGGGCGTGGGGGGGGGGGCCTTGCTGGCCTATATATTTGTGATATGTCCTGGGTCATGTCCTATTGTTTTAGAACAATCCACATGGACTGGCCTGTTGCTGAGCATGACATGCAAATACAGGTTTAGAATTACACCATGCTGCAGATAACACTCAAACACAAAATGACTCTTCAAAAAATAATTAGTTAGCCACTTTAACTGTGTAACAATTATTTTTTGAAGAATTATTGCACTGCGCCACCGCCAGGTGGCTAGCAGTGCCCTTGTTTTCGTAGGCTTCCAGATTCGTCAACTAACATTTGCTCTGCATGCTTCTTTGCGATGGGCCTGCACTGCCCTGTAGGCTGCTGTAAGCAAGTGTCTGATGCACCACTGTAGTCCCCGAAGCCGCCGCCAGCAGCCGCCACGCCAGCCACTTTAATCTTTTGGCTGAGCCAATTGAAAAATCTTTCAGCTATTTCAAGCCATGAGCAGTCATTAATTTTGTGAGCCGTTTGTTTTAACTTTTCCTAGGCATATTTGGTATCAGCGGAATCGTCTTGAAAAGACGATTGCAAAGGTATAACAGTTATCAACATGGGATGACGCTAGGCCAAACTGCAGTATAAACTATAAAATGTTTCAGATATTTTTGATGAAAGTTGACTTTAGGCCTATCAACATTCACAACAGTAGAATACTTGCTCTTATTTGTCTTATAGTATAGGCATTCGGAAAATCCCATAGACCCTAGCATGCTGTAGGTATATTACTGAGTTTTGAGTTAATTCTGAGTGATGAGCATATTCAGGTAATTTAATATTTGCATTATTGTAGGCCTAATTGTGAAACAATATCAGCCTCACTACTGAGTTGAGTGAATGTTTTTTTAAAAACAGTAAGAACATACTGTTCTTTCAAATTTCTGCACGTGGTATTTTTACCAAAATTGCCAAAAAGTAGATTTGGTCTGGAAATTGCATGAAGCATTACTGAAGCACCTTCCTGAGTTTGCAGATGAAGCCCAGTGAATTTAAAGTTAGAAGTTTACATTGCAGCTGCAATATATATTGATTTGAGTATGTGGCAGACTGGTACATCTTCAAGGTCTATCTCAGACTGAGAGGTATCTCCTGATAAACATTTAAGCATAGACGTAGAAACCAAGTGGGTAGTCTCTCCTCTAAAAAAATCTGGCAACCTTTTAAATTGACATTGCATTCTGATTCTGACAAAGATTTGAGAAATTCAGGCAGAGAGCCCCATTGACCCAATTATGGACTGCCCCCCCCCCCCTTAATGGAGAGTCTATCCTATGCCTATACATGTACACTTATAACATTTGTTGAAAATTCTTAAAGTATCTATAGCATAATGTCTCATTGATAAGCGTTATTTTGAATTTCATGTCCCTCAGCTCTGGATGGGGTCTAATGTCCCCCTTGTCCCTTGACCGTTATACTTGAATTCCCCATCCCCTATAACTGCCCCATCCAGAGCCTCACCTATCTTATGGTGACTTAGCCACTCTAAGCCATTTCAAGCCACATCATCTGTGAGCCGTAATCAGCCGTTATCAATAATGGCTAGCTGGCTTAGCCATTCAAAGAACTGTCAAGCCATCTGTTTTTCTGAAATTAAACGGCTTCTGGGTCTACACCACTGCAGCTTGGTTATTCGGTTGCATGGGTGCAGTGAATGCACCAGATTAACCAGGTTTTTCAGTTAAATAAAATGCACCACCCTACACAATGATTGTAGGCCAATACTTGGAATTTAACATGGAATGGATTGAATGATTGCTTTGATTATGTGCACTGCACCCCAGATAAAACAACTCATGAAAAAGAGAGGGATCAGTTTTTCTAATCCAGATAATAACAAATAAATACTTTCAGTTTTCATATCTTGTTATTTTTTCTAGTTTTGCATTTATTAACTCTTACAAAGAATTTTGATTCAAGTTTGGAATAATGGGGCACTGATTTCACTTCATATAAAATTAAAGAACCCTTTTATCTCAACCAAAGTTTTATAATTGCTCCAATATACTTCCTTTAATCAGATGAATGCATGTCTAAATATCATGAGTCAGAAAGGTACTCTTGTGATTCACTCTGAAGCGCAGTGCATCACTCATCGCTATGCGATTCGACATGTCTAGTTTTGTTCAGCATTAATGGTCACACAGGCTATCCCACATGTTTGTGTGTTTGTGTATGAAGCGCAATGAAGGAGAGAGAGAGAAATACTTTATTTGACCAATTACAATTTACATGACTGATAGTAATATTTCATAAATGTTTAAATAAAATAAAAATTATGGTCAAGGAGGCAGCATCCAAGTCACTTGTGTAAGGCTGCCGATGCTGCCACCTTTTGGATGTCACATAATTAGTGTAAAATATCCTTGCAGGCATATTTGAGACTGGTCACCACATAGAGAGGAGGGCACTCTTGCTTGGGGAAGAGATAACAACTGCTGAATTCACAGATACACTCTAAGAAACAGCACTCAGAAAGTAATTCTCAAAGTGAGAAGAAGTGGTACTATATGGTTCCCTCAAAATATCCAAAGGGTACTCTGAAATTTTGAAGGGTACTCTGACATGCATGGGGTATTTCAACACAAATAAGGTATCCCATTCATGCATGCAAGGTACTCTGAGATGTAGAAGGTATTCCATGGGCATAAAAGGGAATTCATTGGTTTTTTTACACTGTTTAAATTTGATTGGTGTCTTTTCAATTCTCTCTTAATCCAAACATCACACTCAATTACAGGCTTGCAACAACACAATAATATTCAAAATGAGGATCAGGCAAGAAGGGTATTATTAGTTATTTGTTGTTTGCTTGGCGGATACAGGATTTACCTTCCCGAAGATAGCTGTATCTGGGCGAAGCGAAGCTGAGCCCGGATACAGCTATCTGAGGGAAGGTAAATCCTGTATCTGCCAAAAGCAAACAACAAATTACGAATTTATCCGACCACATGGTACAATAAAACCCCCATAACAATGTAGTTCAAAGGTATGAACATCATGAGTTTCAGGTACAGGTATCATAAGTGTTAATTCAGAAGCAGACCTGACACAAATGACGTTCATAGCTGCGAACTACACTTTTTTAATATCCCGCAATGATTTTATCAGTGGTCTTTATTAAATTTTAGCCTGATAACTTCAAATTCTGTAAGTTGAGACTTTGGTTGGGAGCAGCAGATTGTTGTGACGTCACCAGCTGCGCATGCCATTGTGACGTCATGATAAACAATCACTGCCCATTGTTAGCATAACAACGTCACATATTTTTTGAGTGATTGTGATGTCATCACTGCAGGATACAGAAAATATCTGCACAGGCCAAGCAGCCTGACAGATACAGGATATATACCCACAGTTCTTGACCAATCAGAATCAAGCATTGGCCTTGGTGGTCGGATAAATGGTGGTATTCACCAACTGTAAGACACAGCAGAGGGGGGGGGGGGGTAAAATGGGTTGAGCCCTCCTATCAAAAGCAATTACTCAACTTAAGGCTGAAGCAAGGGTCCCATAACAATTTGCACAAAAAGTTATAAGGTTAAGTGTAAGATTACATTTTTCAAAGACTTTCTACTTACTAATTGTACACCAGCCGCTTTTTCCAGGCTGTTACTAGATGCAGCTTAACTCTATTCAAAATAATTCAATTTGATGGACAACAATAAAGAGTTCATCTCCAGTTTCAAGAAACAAACCAGTTTGTTTCTTGAAACTGGAGATTTATGTGTACAACTTGACTTAGGCGGCAACCATTTCTTCTCGGGGGGGGGGGGGGGGGGGGGGGGGGGGGGGGGGGGGGGGGGGGGGGGGGGGGGGGGGGGGGGGGGGGGGGGGGGGGGGGGGGGGGGGGGGGGGGGGGGGCTTGGGGCTTTTTTTCTGAAATAAATAAAGTTTTTCAGTTGTTGTGAAATAAATAAATTCTTCCTGAGCAGTCTTGAAATAAATAATTTCTGGTGGGGGTTTTCTTAAGAAGGCGATGCTTGGTTTAGGAATGAATATTTGGGGACTTTGCGCGCTTGAAATAAATTATTACGGCCGCCGGTACCGTGAAACTCCAAGCCCCCCCCCCCATTGTTATTAAATGGTCACCCATTATTATTGTAAAATGATTTTTGTAGTTGTAAAAATGTATTTCTTTTCTATACCTCTTGACATGAGTGTCAATGAAATAAAATGTAATAACAATAATAATTTTCCTTCATGCCAATAATATCAACAATTCCGTGGGAAAAAAGTTCTGCCAAAATAGTGATATATTTACAGCTGTGTACTGAGGGTATAGCAGATATTTTGTGCCAAATTGACCAGAAGAGATAAATGTTGGAGAACAATTTTAGCCAAACATGCAGAACCTGCAAAATTACCACGGTATCATTATTATGTTCTTCGATCATCAACCAAAGAATATTATCATTTAATATTCTTGTCTTATTACATATTGCCATCACCATCATCCAAAAAAAGTGGTAGTGATTAGATAGTAAATGTCCACTTGCTCTCACTCAGTCAGCTTTTGATGTAGAGTAGGGCAGGGCATGCAGCCCCCCTTAACTTCGAGGTGTGGTTTGCCCTACTTTTTATGGTCGATTAAATTAATGCTTATGCTGTCAGGAAGTGATTACTTGATGCTACTTATAACTGGTGAAACAAATGTCTACCAATATTTATAAAGGATCGAGTTAGGGCCATTTTTGTAAAAAAAATTGCAAATGGCCTTCTTACCCCACCCATAGGGCAAGAAGCCCCCTATTATAATCTTATGGCAATTTTTCTTGCGAGCACATTCAGCTTGAAATTTAGTTCTTGGGGTTCTTCTTTATCCTTTTTAAGAATTCTATTTACTTTTTCTGAATTTCAGAATTTTTCTGTTCATTCCTTTTTTTTTCTATTTTTTGCCTTGTTTCAATTTTGGGGTATTTTTTTATTTTTTCAATTTGCTACTCTATCAAGATTTAAGGTAAATTACACAATACTACACATTATTAAATGGTTCCTGAAGCAGAGTCGAGGCCCCAGTAAAGAGGGCCTCATGCCCCATACCATGCGGGGCCTCTTGCCCAACACACACATATTTTAATTTGACCTCTTTATTTTGATCTAAAATGCAAAAAACATTATATTGATGTGATGGTCATAAAGTTAATCAATGCAGATACCCATCATACTTTTAAAAAATTCCAAAGTTATTTCTGACAATCCCTTTCAAAGAATTACTCAAAGTTATAAAAATCATGCACATTTTTTGTTTCTTTAATTTCTACTATGGTTTGGTGCTGTTTGCCCTGAAAATGTGTGACGTCACCTAAAAAGCCTCTAGCTTCAATCCTATCAATCAGAAAACGCACCAAAAATGTAAGTTTGGATACATGCCTGGGGGGGGCCTCTCACCTAACCCAGGCTTCTTGCCCCGCCCTACTCTATATAAGTTAACATGTGCAATTTATAGACCAACCTGCATCATGCATGTAACGGGCTCGTTTTCTTTCGCTACTCGGAAAAAAAATAATAAAAATTTCTATGTGGTTGGCAGAGGGGGGGGCAGCTGCCACGGTCCCAACCACTCATGAGTGCCCATACAAAATATCAAAAAAGAAAATTTCAAGAAAAAGCTAAAAAATCAAAACTTTGCCATCCGCTTTCTGATTTTATGACCCCTTCTACCCTTTCATGTAGGGCTCCAACCCATTTAACAATTTACCTAATTATAAATTATAATATAGGACATGGCCCACAAGGGGCCTATAGTTATATATATATATATAAACTTTTATTATGACAAACCGAATATCAAAAAAGATACATGTGTCATCAATATCACAATACAAAGCAAAATCAAAGTCTACACTAGTCTACAGAAAGCTAAAAACAAGGTTAAGTATAATGTTATTATTACAATACTGGTCCCAGTTCTAGTGATTAAACTTGTAAATGTCCGGTGTTAAGAGTGTCCAATATCAGTTTAGATTTTCAAGTATTAAAGATAATTTAAAAATGTCCATATAAATTTTAATATCAGTCCTTAAAACATTATACAAAAATATGTCGGATGGACCAGCAGCAACTGCTTAAAGGCCCTCCAACATAAAAATGAGTGCTGTCGATATTCATAAACAAAAACTACATCTAGTTAGCAACTTACATATAGACTGGCGGGATTTTTGAAATATGTGAATGGTACGAGCATTTTGGG
This sequence comes from Platynereis dumerilii, assembly GCA_026936325.1. Taxonomy (NCBI): domain Eukaryota; kingdom Metazoa; phylum Annelida; class Polychaeta; order Phyllodocida; family Nereididae; genus Platynereis; species Platynereis dumerilii. The sequence continues at coordinate 39,598,373 of JAPTHN010000008.1, forward strand.
GTAAAAGTCGGGAACCCATCATTTTAGCATATTTCAGGTATGCTGAATCCAAAAAAACCGGTTCCCAAGCGATATTCCGAGTCCTTCACCTCCTAATTTGCATAACAAAATGGCCGCCAAATTAGCAAGTTTTTGATCGTTTTAAAGCAGTAACCTTCAATATACTACTGTTTAGGAAAGCAAAAAAGGCAAACTTAGTGGCTCAATCCATGTTATGAAGACTAGGGAATATGACAAACCCTTTTAGAATTAGTTATACAAGTTTGATGGTCATTGATATGCTAATTAGTAGCCGCCATTATACAATAATGCCTTTTCTTCAATAACTTTCTTACTAATCAACCAAAGTTAACAAATTAAAGTTCTATACCAATGTTTTGAGGGTCAATGAAGATGATGAAACCATCTATTAAGTCATAACACTTATCCAATATTAATTATGCAAGAATAACGGTCATTAGTATGGTAATTGGCGATGAAATATTACAAAAAATACCAATCTTCTTAGTATCTTCTCTGCTAATCCAGGAAACTTTACAAATTAAAGTTCTGTACTAACATTTTAACAGTCAATGAAGATAATGAACTTATTTAAAAAGTGATAACACTAATGAAATAGTAATTATGGAAAAATAATAGTCATTACTATGCTAAATAGTGATGAAATATTACAGAAAAAAAAGAAGTTTTTTCATATCCTCTCTGCTAATCCTGCATACTTTACAAATAAAGGTTCAGGACCAAAGGTTAAAGAATCAAAGAATATTGAATTTATTTATAAAGTCATGACATTCATCAAATACTAATTATGCAAAAATAATCGTCATTTGTTCTTATATATAATATATACTAATTAGCAATGCTTTATTACAGAAAAATATTTTTTTCTTAATATCCGCCCTTCTAACCAACAAATTTTGCAAATAAAATTTTCTATACCACTGCCTTAAGGGTAAAAAAATAGTATATTAGTAATGCAAGAACAATAGTATTTGTATGCCATATTTGCAGAAAAAGGTGTTTCTTCAGAATTTTCAGGGACTCAATGTATGATGGCACATGCCACTCTTGAATTTCAGCAAAGTTCCCATTGATCATATCTTCCTGACTAGGTGTATCAAGATGATATATATGCATTATTGGAAGATCCCTCAACTAAGAAATGAAGTCACCTTGCCACTCCCATTATACTCAAAAATATTCTGAGGTAATACCGACGCTCCTACTATAATAAAACTGCTACCTTCCCCTTGAAGCCTACATGAAGAGCAGACAGATTATTCATTCTTTTAATTTAAAAAATGGATGTGTGCATGGAACACTGATAGCAGTGAGAGAGAAAGGTAGGGATGGTCAGGAGATATTCTAATAGGACCACTTGACGGAGACAATTGAGCGCCGAGGGAGGAGGAGGGTACCAAGAGAAACTGGGTGCAAGCAGGGAGGAAGGAGGCATTTATATAAGATAGTAGTAGCCAGAGAGTGATTGAAGAACCACTCTGGAGGAGGAGGCAAGAGCTAGTGGAAGCAGACAAAAGAGGGGACAGTTGATGGGTAGGAGGCAATGCAGGGAGGAGGAAACCAATATCAGGAAGGAGCTAAGAAGTAGACAGTGAAGGGGGACAGATGAGCTAATGAGTAGGTAGGTAGGAGGCAGGAGCTAGACAGGAGGCAGAGGAGAATGCATAGATGGTGGAGGAAAAAGAAAGATGAGCAGAGAAGTAGGAAACACAATTTGACAAAGCAAAAGCAGTTGGAATAACTTGGGATGAGGCTGATTGGGAGTAGACAGAGGTCAGAATGAGGAGAGAATGGCTGTTGTAGAGGCAAGAGCTAGGAGGAGGCAGTCAGGTGGGAGACAGGAGCTATCAGACAGAAGGGAAGAGCTAGGAAGGAGGCGGAAAGGGAGATTATGGAGATAGGGGTCACCAGAAAGGATGGAGAATGCGATGAAGGAGGCAAGAGCTAAAGATGAGGCAAGAGCTTTTGAGAGGAGGCAAGAGCTATTGAGAGGGAAGAGCCATGAAGAAGGCATAATATTATTATATAGAATGTACCTTGGCAAGGAGGCAGTGAAAAACCAGAGAGCTTGAGTTTCAAATTTGTTTGCTGCATCTGATCCCACACAGAATACCAAATAATAAAAAATTGTTATGCCCTTCTTTATTTTGTTCATAAACTTTCATGATAATTGTTTAATTCAAAGCATTTGAGTGACTGCTTCATGTTTTGTGCAGCTCTGTTGGCCATTCCTAGCATGCCTACCCTGCATGGGTACATTGGATGATGGTTCAGACCCCACTATATAACGATATCTAGAAGTCATCACAATAATGATTTGCAGGATTTCCATTTAATATGTGTATGGTGTTCATACTTTACTAATTTGAACACTACATAAAATGATAATACAGTGATTCCTTGTCTTTTATGGTTGAATTAGTGCTTCAGATTGCTTAGAAGGCATTTCGGGCCATCATGCATGAGACACTGTTGAATTATGGGAGCTCCTGCCTAACTTTGCCTGCCCCAAAACAGAATTCCAGCTACAGCCCTGATCTTCCCTGCTAATCCAGCAAACTTAACAAACAAAACAAATTTAGGTAGATATCACTGATATTATTATGTTAGGAATTGAGTTCATGATCTGCATTGACCCTTGAAGTATTGCAGACTAATTTTGAAAAAACTAAAATTGTTAGAGAACTTCATTTGCTTAAGTTTGCTTGATGCGTAGGAAAGATATAAGAATACACTTTTTTATTTTCAGTTATATGACATTGCTAATTTTACTGACTACAGGTCTTGCATAACTAATATCAGATGAATGTAATGACTTTGTCAATGACTTCTTCATTGACCGTTAAAATATTGGTATATACATTTTAATTTGTTAAGTTTGCAGGATAAGCAGCATCGTTATAACGAAAACTGTTCTTCTGAAACATGTCATGCTAATTAGCATACTAATGACAATAATTTTTCCATAATTAATATTTGATGAGAATGAACAAGTTCATTACCTTCATGGACTTTAAAACATTGGTATAGACCTTTATCCTTTAATATGTAAAGATTCCTGGATTAGCAGAGAAGACACTGAGAAGATTGGTATTTTTTGTAATATTTCATCGCCAATTACCATACTAATGACCGTTATTCTTGCATAATTAATATTGGATGAGTGTTATGACTTAATAGATGGTTTCATCATCTTCATTGACCCTTAAAACATTGGTATAGAACTTTAATTTGTTAACTTTGGTTGATTAGTAAGAAAGTTATTGAAGAAAAGGCATTATTGTATAATGGCGGCTACTAATTAGCATATCAATGACCATCAAACTTGTATAACTAATTCTAAAAGGGTTTGTCATATTCCCTAGTTTTCATAACATGGATTGAGCCACTAACTTTGCCTTTTTCGCTTTCCTAAACAGTAGTATATTGAAGGTTACTGCTTTAAAACGATCAAAAACTTGCTAATTTGGTGGCCATTTTGTTATGCAAATTAGGAGGAGAAGGACCGAGAATATCGCTTGGGAACCAGTTTTTTCGGAATCGGCATACCTGAAATATGCTAAATAGATGGGTTCCCGACTTTTACCCCAAAATTCTTGTACCTCTCTAAATAAAGCCATTTTTCAAAAATCCCGCCAGTCTATATCATTCACACATAATAAGGTATACAACTGTTAGCAAAAATTTAATATATATATGCTCTGAAGAAAATTCCAACACATATCTAGCATTCAAACATATATTTAGTACAGAGATTCATTTTGCAAACTTTAACTTGGAATGAAGAGTCAGTTTTCCAAATTTGGGTTCGGAAAATTGCTACTCACTGTAGGGAGGCGCAGCTAGACAGCTAAAAATACACAGAAGGGTATTGACTTATCATTCATTTTTTGGCAACACTTACATTACTTTGTTTAGGTAAGAGCCTACAGCCTGTATTACATTCGGTCTTTTATCTGACATCAATGCAATGAATTTTTCACTTTCATCAAGACTACTTAAGTTGGGCATAAGGCTACTTACTCTGTCAAAAAGCTCTGATCTGGGGGCATCGTTATTAGTACAAATTAAGAGGCAATGAATCTCGTCTTCTATATTATCAGTATTACATTTGTCACATTTTCTCTCTTCTATCGGAATTTTGGGTATGTTATGTCTACCTGTTTCAATTTTTAGATTATGAGAGCTTACTCTGAATCTGGCGATGTTGCTGTATGTTTTCTTTGAGAGGTTTAGATTTAGATACGGTTCTAGACAGTAATTTGTCTTAAACATTTTATATGTGCGCAGTTTGGGAAATTTATCCGAGTTATTAATCTCATTCAAAATTCTGGACTGTTCCTCTGAATATAGTTTAAGTTTGATTTCCTTTAAAATTTTGCCAGGCTCATTGGTTTGCCAGGCAATGTTAGCATTTGTCATTATTTTTGCTATCTTACTGTACCAATTTTTCTGACCAGCATTGTGATTAATTATCTGTGTATTTAGGCATTTAAGTAAAATATTATCATTTGGGAGATTTTTAATTTTAGCCCAGTAGCTTACTCCAGTTAGTTGTTGCCTTATCTTAAGGGGAAATCTTCCTGTTTCTGCATACACAGCTAGTGTTGGGGTTTGCGGTCTCACATTGAGAACATGTTTAAGAAAGCTAATTTGTATCTTCTCGATTTGGGGGATTTCTGCTGCGCCAGACCAAAAGGCGCTGTTATATTCAAGGATTGGAAGTACATAACTATCAAGCATTTTTAAAGCAAGTGACGGGGATATGTGGCCTAGGGAAGGTTTTATGCGCCCATACAGTGTAAAGAGTGCCTTTTGGGCTTGCGTCGCTATGTAATCTGCCATCTTTTTATGTATGTTTCTTTGATTACAAATTGTATGTCCTAAGTATTTAAATACTTCGACATTTTCGATTTGCTCACTGTTATACTGGAAATGCTTTTGATTTTTTACCCCAATTTGCATAACTTTAGTCTTTGATGTGCCTATACTACAATTAGATGCCATTTGGCGCAAAATTTATAAAGGGGGTCTATGCTATTTTGCAGGCCTTCAGCTGATTCCGATTTAATTACTATGTCCTCCGCATATAAAAGACGGGTAAATAATGTACCATCTATTCTAATACCATCTGTCGCATTTAGATATGCCGGGAGATCTGAGAGAAATTCATTAAACAGTTTTGGGCTAACGATACCCCCCTGCAGTACTCCAAAGATACTATCAGTTGGGGCACTTAGTTCACCAAGTTGGTGGACTTTGGCCTGGGCCTTATCGAACATACTCATGAGAATTGTTAACATCTTAACACCCATTCCCTTTTTATATAGCTTATAATAGAGGGCATTCCATTAATATAGTCAAAAGCCTATAGAAAGTTTCTTTTCTCATTTGAAATAATGCCGACACCGGTATTGAGATTTTTTGAAAGCAGTCTTCACCTGCCTCTGCCCCCCCCCCCCGCCACAAAAGGATCTCGCCATTTTACAGATTTGCAGCAAAAATTATAATTAGGCTTAGTGAATTGTTTTTTTCTGAGTGATTGTACCTTTCTTAATTAACTAACCGTGACCGTAACATGGTGGGGTACAATTCATTTGTATACATAAATTGTATTGTCACTGAAGCATTATATCGATTTTCAATTGACTCCAGGTTTGCCAAAAATATGGTGTAACTGTTCATTCCTTCCCATAGAACTTTTGAACCACAAAGGACTTACCATTATTTGCCAAATCCATTTTGTCCATTTTTAAACAGTGACACCTTCCTCGGAATAGTATTGCTGAAACATACATTTAAATTGAAAATTATATCTACTGTCTCTCCAAATCCACAGCGGTTTTGTGATTATTCATGTATATCACATCTGGAACACCCTTTGAAAAAATGTCCATTTTTAGGCATGTTACCCGTACCAAAATTAAGGCCTTGTCTTTTCTCAGAATAATAACATTGAGCAGTGTTTTTTCTCCACTGGCAGATCCAGAAGAATAGGCAGAAAGCATCATGAGAAGCACCAAAGTGCTGCACATGTTTCAAGCTGTTTGTGAAGGTCACAAGTGTATTTGTCTCTACAATGTAATGTCCAGTTATTTTTTCAGTTACTCATTCACTAATGTACAGGTTTTTTGAAATGGTATGGTAACCAAGACATTACTCCGTCCTAAATTTTGCATTGCCATATCAGCATTGAGGGAAATGAAAAATGAAAATGAGGAGCTTGAATCTTGTTTAAAGATAGTGTAAATCCTTTGCATCAAGGATTAAATTTTGACAGATTTGTGTCCAAAAATTTACGAATGTGTAACTGGACATTCTTGCTTGTGTCCTGTTTCAAAACTGTTCGGAGCAGGATAACTAAGACAAGTCTTGTTACTTATTTTTAGCTTTCATTTATAGAGTAGGTGGGGGCATGCGGCCCGTCTTAACCTTGAGGTGCTATTTGACCTACTTTTTACGGTCGATTCTTTGAATGCTTATGCTGTCAGGTAGGGATCACCTGTCTCTATTTATAACTAATGAAACAAATGTCTACTAATTTTAATAAAGGAGTTATGGCCATTTTTGTAAAAAAATTAAAATGGCCTTCTTACCCCACCCATCGGGCAAGAAGCCCCCCTATTATAATCCTACAGCAATTTTTTTTGCGAGTGCATTCAGCTTGAAAGTTATTTCTTGGGGTTCTTCTATCATTTTTAAGGCATTCTATTCATTTTTTCTAAATTTCATAATTTTTGTGTTCATATATTTATTTTTAAATATTTTTCACCCTGTTTCAATTTCGGCCAATTTTTTTCTTTTTAATTAGCTATTCTATCAAGATTTAAGGTAAAGTACACATTAAAAATGGTTCCTGAAGCAGCTTTGAGGCCCCAGTGTAGGGGGCCTCATGCCCCATGCCATGTGGGGCCTCTCGCCCCAAACCCACATATTTTAATTTGACCTCTATATTTCAAACTAAAATGCAAAAAACATGATCCAAATCACATTTATGTGATGGTCTTAAAGTAAAGCAATGCAGATATCCATTATACTTTAAAAAATTTCTAAGGTTATTTCTGACAACCGCTTTCAAAGAATTAGTCAAAGTTACAAAAACCATGCACATTTTTTTGTTTCTTTAATTTCTACTATGGTTTGGTGCTGTTTGCCCTGAAAATTTGTGATGTCACCTAAAAAGCCTCTAGCTTCAATCCTATTAATAAGAAATTGCACCAAAAATGTAAGTTTAGATATAAACCTGGTGGGGCTTCTCACCTAACCCGGGCTTCTTGCCCCGACCTACTCTATATGTGTCTTGAAACATATGAAAGGTATCAGGAAAAAGTATATATTTCAAAATTAGAATTGCAAACATTCTCAGATGGCCGTAGTTGATTATATTAAATAAAACATTATGTGGAGTGAAATTCGGTAACAAGACATTGTCCAGTTACTCATTCATTACTATGTTATTGATAGCTTCTTTAGAATAGCACTAGCACACAGAGACAAACAGATCACTAAAATTTCACTTTATTTACTTGTATAATGAACTTTCGTTAACTTATCATCCAAATATTTGACCAAGTGATTAATCTCTATAGAAGAATGGGTAACATGACATTGACAGGTCTTTAATACTTATCAATCAGACAATTGAGTTACAAAACAGGTATGTTTCTAAACAATAATAAAAGTAGGCAATAACCTCACTATACATAGGCCTATAGTGCAGATTTTTCTTGACAGTGAACAGTTTGCAGTCACAATTTTTAAGCATCAATGGTCAGATTAATTATCTTCATAGACAAAAGAGTCCTATTGCCAACGTATATGTTTTAGTTTAGAACTAAACAGTTAAACAGGGGGACAGAGAGCAGGCCGCATACTTTCGCTTCACCTTTTTCTTCAAGCTGAGCACATTGCACAGTGCACATTCTTCTGAGGCTAGGCATTCATTCTTCTGAGGCATTCATTCTTCAAGTTCTTCATTACTGGGGAGAGAAGTTACTGCCGTGTATCTGCCTGATTTCACAGCCTCAAGGGTGCGACGCTGACTGGAGGTATTTCTGGCTGCCGAGGGCGAGTTGTGCTGTGGACCAGAAAATCGTCTACGAAGTTATCTACAATCTAAGAACCGCCCAGACCGGGCCCAGTCCTATATCTCCGGGTGAGAACGCTTCTATTACGAATTTCCTTGCTACTTATACCCCACAGGGGGCCATTGCTATTCTTGTAAGACGCTGATACCAGTTCCTTTTTTCGTCGACACTCAGAAATGCTCCAGGTGTGGGCTATCCTGCAAGGGTCACCCCGGTAGGACCGGTAGCAAGTGTACCATGGAGAGCCCGAACGAGAATTTCGACCAACCCACTCCACACGGCTCGCCATGTGGGCGAAATGATATCGGCAGAAGTGGCTTTCAATACTCAGAGTACGACACTGTGGATCAAATTGGTACGTGGGATTCGTATTCATTCGAGGGTAGTCATCCTGGGGCCAGCTCGACGCGACCCAAGGCCAGCTCAGTCCAGGGCGCCAACTTTGCTCCCCAAGGGGCTTCGGCGCCATCTCCTATTCGCCCCAATAGAGTGAAGTTCGCCCGCGATGCTGCCTCCTTCAATCAACGAGATTTGGCTGCCAATGCCGCTGCCCATACAAACTATTTCAATCGTGGCTTGACGGTGCCACAGGGCTCCGCAGCTCGTCCGGGCAGATCTCAGAGCGACCGCGGCTTTGGTGGCCACGGTTATCCATCCTGGGCTGACAGGGAAGCCCAGACGTCTGCATTCTCAACCGTCCATGACGAGGCTGCCAGATTCGCCCCCGCTGTCGACCAGATGTCCGCAAGGGCTACTATGGCTCCACCCGCCTGGGGCCCTTCCCGTTACAACGGCGTTTTCCAGGCCCCCTCGATGAGGCCCCCACCCCCTCGCAACGCCAGTATGGGCCTCGAATTCATTGACTATCGGGCTTCCTCTAGGGCCCTTCAGGGTGAGTTCATCAACCTGGAAGAATTTTTGAATGATAGTATAAATGACAATGGTGAAATTCGCAGTGTAATTGATAATGCTGGAAATGTACAAGTCAAGAGTGTTAAAGCTAAAAATCAAATCACTTCTGTATTGAAGTGGCTCGAAGCGTGGGTGTACTATGAGATGTTAATGGTTAAATGCTATGGTGAGGAAATGTATACCGAGATGGCAAAGTATCGTGCCTTTAGAATTGATGTAGCCCAAAAATTCAAATTTCCTTTTGTGTACTCGTACGACACAAGGCACAGGCAGCGATTAGCCCAGGCTCATTCCTTTGCATTTAGCTATATTGATCACGCCTTGTTTGTTACCACCTTTCATGCCGGTGCTGCTAAGCAGGTTTTCAATTGTTCCGTCTGTGCATCTTCTGACCATTCTTACTCTGATTGTCCTCAAAAAGGGGGCGCCAACGCCAGTACAGGCAACCCTCGATCTCGTGTTTCCACCAGTCTTAAAAACGAGATCTGTTTCAACTATCAAACCAAAAAGTGCAAGCATGGTGATAACTGCCAACGAAACCATGTGTGCGCAGGTTGTGGGGGAACCGAGCCCCAGTCAGTTTGCCCCAAGCCTGGTTGTAAGTCCGCCAGGGGCGCTGCCCCAGTTTCAACCAGCATTTAATTTGGATTTTTGGAATCGGGGATTACCTCGGGTTTACTCTAGGGTTGAGGTTGAGTCTATTATTTCCCAAATCTCTCTCGGGGTTAGGATATGGCATGTTCAGGCCAACTCAGTCATTGTGTATCCTAATTGTCCATCTAGTTTTCAATATCACCCCAACGTCGGTGAGGTTATCTCTGCCGTAAACTCATTAACTGACTCTAAGGAGTTCTCGTTTTCCTACAGTTCTGTTGATGATGCTGTCCGTCTCCGCTTGGAGCTGGGCCTGGGCCCGGTCTATATGGCTGAGGCTGATCTAGCCAATGCCTATAATCAGGTATCTATCTCGTCTCTGGACTGGCACCTGATGGGCTTTTCGTGGCCCGGTTCTCATGGTGGTTCTTTATTATATTTTTCGAGGGTCCTCAATTGTGGACTGAGGTCCCCACCCTTTCTTGTTTAATCTCTTTGCGTCATCTCTGGAGAGGATTATTAGGGCTGGGGGCCATGTGACCCACATGGTTTGTTACGTATATGATTTCCTAGTTCTGGCTTCTTCCCCCACCAAGTGCCAGTCCAGTCTTGATGTCTTTCTTTATTTGCCGATACTTAGGCTCGTTTCTGTTCTCCAGGGCTCGACTCCCACGCTCGTCTTCTCGTCTCCAGGGCCACCTATCGGGGCTCCGAGTGTGGGTCGTGGCGATCGGCCCGCCGGAGCCCTTGATATGGACTCCCAGAGTCCTCCTTGCAGTAAAGGCAGTCTTTGTTAGTGGTCCTAGTGCTCGTCGCCCCACTCCCCTCACCTTACCATTGCTTGAATCTATTCTTCATGCTCTTATGATCATCTCCTCCTGGCGTCTGCGGTTACTCTCCATTACGTTGTCTATTGTGTTCGTCACGACCGTAGTCCCCCATCTATGAGTTTTCGAGTTCTCTCGTCCAAGAATTCCCCTCATTGGTTTGTAGTGTTCGGGGGCGGCTCGGGCGCCAGGGGTGTGTGCAGTGTGCCTTATGCACCTGTTTCTAACTCTTCACATCACCCCCACACTTTATCTCTTTTATTCAACTCTCTTCTCCATCTACACCCGTTCACCTCCGGAGTCTTTCTCTCTCCTGGCTCTCTCCCTCGTTGAGTGAATGCCTAGCCTCCTTTTCACTCCTCTCATCTCATCTTCTTCACAACATCACTAGGTTCTCACATGCACTCTTGGTCGGTGTTTGGTGGCCGAGAGCTAACTGTCACTATTCTGTCTATCTGTGTATCTACGTCTTGTATGTGTGTATGATTCTGTATGATTGATTGTTCATCTTATGTGTTTGCCTGAGTGAGAGGCACTGCGGCCATTATTAAACTTTTAAAATTATCTTTCGTCTTAGTGCTTCTGTCCTGACCTAGAGTTTAACTGTGCCTAATTTCTACGATGACGTACTTTTGTAATTTGAAAGGATTCTGCCAGTTTTATAGTCAGAATAATTTATAATAACTTTTAATTCATATAACTGATATATATATGTAGTTTTGATGTTTAGAAATTTCTTTGACTATTCAACAGGGTTTCCACAGCATACTACCAGCAATTAGGAACAATTAACACTGATAAAAGCTTTATTCATGCCTGGTACTTCATAGTAAACTACTAAAGAGAATACTTATTAGTTATATTAGGCTAAATGAAGAGTGAGTTTGTAGCATGTAAATACTAAATATTGTGTGACAGAACGTCTCTGACTGGTCAGTTGATATTGAAAAATTATACAGCATACATGTGTAGCTGGCTCATTTAATTTTCGTAATTATTACATGAATAAATTTTAAAGACATTTTGCATCATAATGGATATTTTAAAATGGATAGCATGTGGAGTCATTGTGGACTACTTTGAAATTTTGAATAGACTTAATCTTATATATTTATTGTTTAGGTTCTGTGAAGGGTTGAGCAATTTCCAGTGACAATTTCTAAATGCAGCATTATGATTTGGCTTACATATCATCAAGGACTGCCCCTCACATTCCATCTAATCAACCTTCAATTTTGATTTTTGATGCAGCTAATCCTATTCAGGAGTAGAGTAGGTCGGGGCAAGAAGCCCGGGTTAGGTGAGAGGCCCCCCAGGCTTATATCCAAACTTACATTTTTGGTGCGTTTATCTATTGATAGGATTGAAGCTAGAGGCATTTTAGGTGACGTCACAAATTTTCAGGGCAAACAGCACCAAACCATAGTAGAAATTAAAGAAACAAAAAAATGTGCATGGTTTTTGTAACTTTGACTCATTCTTTGAGAGGGGTTGTCAGAAATAACTTTGGAAATTTTTCAAAGCATAATGGATATCTGCATTGGTATACTTTTTGACCATCACATAAATATGATTTGGATCATGGTTTTTGCATTTAAGTTCAAAATATATAGGTCAAATTAAAATATGTGGGTTTGGGGCGAGAGGCCCCACATGATATGGGGCATGAGGCCCCCTTCACTGGGGGTCGAAGCTGCTTCAGGAACCATTTAATAATGGGTACTTTACCTTAAATATTGATAGATTAGCTAATTAAAATAGAAAAAATTTGGGCCGAAATTGAAACAGGGCAAAAAATATTAAAAAATAAATGTATGAACAGAAAAATTCTGAAATTCAGAAAAAGTTAATAGAATGCCTTAAAAATGATAGAAGAACCCCAAGAAATAACTTTTAGGTTGAATGCGCTCGCAAAAAAAATTGCCATAGGATTATAATAGGGGGGCTTCTTGCCCGATGGGTGGGGTAAGAAGGCCATTTTATTTTTTTTACAAAAATGACAATAACTGCTTTATTAAAATTGGTAGACATTTACTTCACTAGCTATTAGTAGAGCGAAGTGGTCCCTTCCTGACAGCAAAAGCATTCCAACAATCGCCCATAAAAAGTAGGTCAAATCGCAACTCGAAGTTAAGGGGGGCCGCATGCCCCGACCTACTCTACTTTTCATAGTTTTTTAAATTTGTTTAAGGTTTATTGCTCATTAAACATGTTTCAGATCCGGAATCACACACATCAGAGCCAAACTATAATACCTATTTTGTAGCTTTAAAAGTTATGCAAAGTTCTAACTTTGTAAGATCATTTATCATGTTTATAAGTTAATGTTTATAAATGGGTAAACCTGTTTGCAAGTATAAAATGATTTCCAATGGGATTGTCCTTCTGATACTCTTAATAGCCTCTTATGAATAGCCATGGAGGTAAAAATGGTATTATCTTTGAATTTTTCATGGCACGACAACATTGAAATACTGTTGTTGTAACAAGACATGTCCTGTTACTTAGCATGCAAATTTTGTTGTACTTTCCTGGTTTCTTTGGTAAAATGATTACACGAGGATGCAATATATATATATAGAAAAATAGTTAAATTTTAAGCAGAAAGTATCAATATCACTATCTCGATATCATAATCTCTATGAACGGTAGCATTAAAGAAAGCTCTTTCTGTCGCGTAACAAGACAAATCTGTGAGTCTTGTTACTCGGCACACAAAATTTGAAAATTTTAGTGAATAACCAAGATATGCATTGAGGATGTTATTTATGGTCTGCAAGAATTACATATGGTCAGTTTTCAATGAGTATCATAAACAATGGGCTGGAATGTTTCATGCACTTTGTCTTGTTACGCGCTGAAATGAGGGTTTTATAAGAAAACTTTTGCATCACTGATAAAGTTATACTTTTCCTCTAGAGGGTATCTAACACGCAGAAAATTTATAATTCAAAATTTTTCTGTCATAATTTTAATATTTTTGGTACTTCTGGGCATAAAAGGGAAAATTGTCCATGTTACCCACACTTCATAATGTAAACCAATGAGCATTCGAATTCACCAGTCAGTAAAAAACTTTGTTTATTATCCAAATAACTATTTTTGGCATTTCTGGCATTGTTGGATAGCAACAAGCTTCCTATAGGTCAGGCTAAAGTAAAATGTCTATGTTACCTGTTCAGTACCTATGATTATCCACTGCCTGGACAAATGATGTCAAAATTTAATGACAAATTCCAAAATGATACCGGATGATACTTAGAATAATTTGACATACTGAAATAACTCCCACTGCCTAAGTGGTACGAAATTCAAATGTCCCACTGAAAAGGGTTACTCATTCAGGTAAAATGTTAAATCAGATTTTGTACCAATATATAACATATCCTACACAAAATATGTAGTGCTCAAGTTGCGGGAGACTACCTAGTACCGAAATAGTGAGTTCTTTTGTTGCATTGTCTTTGTCTAAATTTGGAGGCCATCTTCAGCTCAGTAGCAGCAACTTTTTGCACTGACCCATATATATATATATATATATATATGCAATACAACATGCTCCAATGCCTCCAAGCTCACCTTCAGACGAAATTCTCTAAAATCATGCCTGCAAAGCGAGGGTTTACTAAATATTTGTTGTAAATATACCAAAAGGGTTTGATTGACAAGCATGATTATACCTGTTTATACCATGTGACACATCTGTCAGCCAATCACATGCCAGTAATTCATAGCGATAATATAATTCCATGTTCTTTGTTGTCAACTTATCCTCCCTTGCATGTTTACCTGTTTCAGTGTTTGTCTCATTCTATCAGCCGCGGTTATTCAGCATGGAATCAGGAATATGACATTCTGTTTTTCACTCTCGGGCTAAAGCTCTCAGCTGATAAATTGATAATTTTATAAATGAATGAAATGAATGTAATGAAATTATAATTTTGTGAGTTAGTGAAATAGATATAATAATGCATTCGTCACGAAGTGATGATAAAATCAGCAAGTTTGAAGCTAAAAATAAATAAACAAACCAAACTCGCTCGTGTGACGTCACACGTCACGTGACCACTTCGAGAAAATCTTGCTTGAATCTAATAAAATTTGGCAAAGTAATGGGCCCGCGCAAAACCGCCCGCTGTGCCCATAACTTTGACAACTCAAAATCATTCAATAAATTAAGTGAAACTTACCAAAATTGATTGGAGTGTAAATCAACTAAATGGTAAACGAATCAGCATAGAAGCAAAACTTGATTGGATTTGATTCATAGTCCCAAACAGATCATCTGGTGAAATTTGATGTAAACTTCAAAACCTCAACTTGAACGAAACTTCAACACATTTCTTGGTGTCCGTGCATCAGCTAAGCACTGTAACGAAAAGAAAACATTTTGTCATTATCAGTTGACAAATGTAAAGATATATATACATCTATGTACAAGAAATTTTTTTTTTGTTTTTTTTTTTGTATTATTTATCATCATCCCAACTGGCAGTCCTCTCTCACATCCGACCATCTAGTCGCATCAAGATCTCAAGCCATTCCCACTTCAATGTTATGGGAGGGTGGGAGGGATTATTATATCTATTTCACTAACTCACAAAATTATAATTTCATTACATTCATTTCATTCATTTATAAAATTATCAATTTTATATCGTTAGTGAAATAGATATAATAATGCATCGTTTAACGTCCGCTTCGGAAAAGCGCGTTCTGAAAATTATCTCCTTGAGATTGTGCTCTATAATAGAACCGATAAAAGGTTCGGGAATTACTCCAGTTGGCTCTGTCAAGTATCTGTTGAACTGACAAACCCATCGAGGCAGTCTTAGACGTTGCCGCTGCCCTAACCGAGTGACCTTGGAAGACTTCTGTGTTGATCCCAGCACTACGCATCATGTCTTTCAGCCAGCGACTAACCGTGCTAGTAGTCACTGGGCGATGCGGTCGCACTAAAGCTAGCAACAACTGAGATTTCTGGCCTTCGTCAACCCGCCAGCTGGAAGTCCTCTGCAAGTATGCTTGCAGACACGCAATGGTATCCAGTTCTCTCTCCTCGTACTCAGTTAATTTCAAAACAATTTCAGGTTTGCTCGGTCGCTTGGTCTTAGTCAAGCTCGCTATCGGCCATTCAATTCTGTCTCCAAAGTCCCTCAACAACAAAGGACTGAGATTCTTAATTTCATGAGCTCGGCTGACATTCGTTAGAGACAATAGCATTGTCATCTTCTGAGTCAACAATTTATCAGTCAGTTCTCCGTTGTCACCCAAAGATTTGATGTATACCAAAACTTTGTCTACATCCCATGTCTCGTTATACTTAGGCTGTGGAGGCTTCGTGTTGAAAGCTCCTGCCATGAATTGTTTTACTGTAGGATGTTGACCAATCCTAAGTCCGTCAATCTCCTTGTGGTAAGCAGAGATGGCTGACCTGTAGCCATTTAATGTTGAGAATTCCAACCCAGACTCTAAGATTTCCGATAGAAAATTAACTATACTTGCCAAAGAGATTTGAAAGGGATCCAAACCTCGTTCACAACACCAGCTATGCCATTTGTTCCAGGCGCTGCTGTAAGCATTCTGGGTTCCCATCCTTCTCGACCGTTGCATGATCGAGATAGCATTTCCTGAAAGTCCTTCCAAAATGATACCGGATGATACTTAGAATAATTTGACATACTGAAATAACTCCCACTGCCTAAGTGGTACGAAATTCAAATGTCCCACTGAAAAGGGTTACTCATTCAGGTAAAATGTTAAATCAGATTTTGTACCAATATATAACATATCCTACACAAAATATGTAGTGCTCAAGTTGCGGGAGACTACCTAGTACCGAAATAGTGAGTTCTTTTGTTGCATTGTCTTTGTCTAAATTTGGAGGCCATCTTCAGCTCAGTAGCAGCAACTTTTTGCACTGACCCATATATATATATATATATATATATGCAATACAACATGCTCCAATGCCTCCAAGCTCACCTTCAGACGAAATTCTCTAAAATCATGCCTGCAAAGCGAGGGTTTACTAAATATTTGTTGTAAATGTACCAAAAGGGTTTGATTGACAAGCATGATTATACCTGTTTATACCATTTGACACATCTGTCAGCCAATCACATGCCAGTAATTCATAGCGATAATATAATTCCATGTTCTTTGTTGTCAACTTATCCTCCCTTGCATGTTTACCTGTTTCAGTGTTTGTCTCATTCTATCAGCCGCGGTTATTCAGCATGGAATCAGGAATATGACATTCTGTTTTTCACTCTCGGGCTAAAGCTCTCAGCTGATAAATTGATAATTTTATAAATGAATGAAATGAATGTAATGAAATTATAATTTTGTGAGTTAGTGAAATAGATATAATAATGCATTCGTCACGAAGTGATGATAAAATCAGCAAGTTTGAAGCTAAAAATAAATAAACAAACCAAACTCGCTCGTGTGACGTCACACGTCACGTGACCACTTCGAGAAAATCTTGCTTGAATCTAATAAAATTTGGCAAAGTAATGGGCCCGCGCAAAACCGCCCGCTGTGCCCATAACTTTGACAACTCAAAATCATTCAATAAATTAAGTGAAACTTACCAAAATTGATTGGAGTGTAAATCAACTAAATGGTAAACGAATCAGCATAGAAGCAAAACTTGATTGGATTTGATTCATAGTCCCAAACAGATCATCTGGTGAAATTTGATGTAAACTTCAAAACCTCAACTTGAACGAAACTTCAACACATTTCTTGGTGTCCGTGCATCAGCTAAGCACTGTAACGAAAAGAAAACATTTTGTCATTATCAGTTGACAAATGTAAAGATATATATACATCTATGTACAAGAATTCTTTTTTTTTTTTTTTTTTTGTATTATTTATCATCATCCCAACTGGCAGTCCTCTCTCACATCCGACCATCTAGTCGCATCAAGATCTCAAGCCATTCCCACTTCAATGTTATGGGAGGGTGGGAGGGATTATTATATCTATTTCACTAACTCACAAAATTATAATTTCATTACATTCATTTCATTCATTTATAAAATTATCAATTTTATATCGTTAGTGAAATAGATATAATAATGCATCGTTTAACGTCCGCTTCGGAAAAGCGCGTTCTGAAAATTATCTCCTTGAGATTGTGCTCTATAATAGAACCGATAAAAGGTTCGGGAATTACTCCAGTTGGCTCTGTCAAGTATCTGTTGAACTGACAAACCCATCGAGGCAGTCTTAGACGTTGCCGCTGCCCTAACCGAGTGACCTTGGAAGACTTCTGTGTTGATCCCAGCACTACGCATCATGTCTTTCAGCCAGCGACTAACCGTGCTAGTAGTCACTGGGCGATGCGGTCGCACTAAAGCTAGCAACAACTGAGATTTCTGGCCTTCGTCAACCGCCAGCTGGAAGTCCTCTGCAAGTATGCTTGCAGACACGCAATGGTATCCAGTTCTCTCTCCTCGTACTCAGTTAATTTCAAAACAATTTCAGGTTTGCTCGGTCGCTTGGTCTTAGTCAAGCTCGCTATCGGCCATTCAATTCTGTCTCCAAAGTCCCTCAACAACAAAGGACTGAGATTCTTAATTTCATGAGCTCGGCTGACATTCGTTAGAGACAATAGCATTGTCATCTTCTGAGTCAACAATTTATCAGTCAGTTCTCCGTTGTCACCCAAAGATTTGATGTATACCAAAACTTTGTCTACATCCCATGTCTCGTTATACTTAGGCTGTGGAGGCTTCGTGTTGAAAGCTCCTGCCATGAATTGTTTTACTGTAGGATGTTGACCAATCCTAAGTCCGTCAATCTCCTTGTGGTAAGCAGAGATGGCTGACCTGTAGCCATTTAATGTTGAGAATTCCAACCCAGACTCTAAGATTTCCGATAGAAAATTAACTATACTTGCCAAAGAGATTTGAAAGGGATCCAAACCTCGTTCACAACACCAGCTATGCCATTTGTTCCAGGCGCTGCTGTAAGCATTCTGGGTTCCCATCCTTCTCGACCGTTGCATGATCGAGATAGCATTTCCTGAAAGTCCTTGCTCGGACCATTCTTTCCTGAGATTCTCCATGCCGCTAAACTTAGCTTGTTTTCCAATATCATTGGGTGTCCCTCGCCCCTGGGACCCCGAATCAGATCCGGGGAGGGGGGTAATAGGATTGGGTGATCCACCAGCATCGACAGGAGTCTGGCATACCAAGGCCTTGTTTGCCAAAGAGGCGCAATCAAGACCAATTCCGCCTGGTCCAGTTGGACTTTCGCCAGTACCCTGCTGATTAGGCAAAAAGGTGGAAATGCATACATTGGCTCCAATGTCCATGTCGATAGAAACGCATCCACTGCCGTCGCGTCCGGGTCCGGTTTCCAACTCATATAAGTGGGCAGTTGAGCATTCAATCTGTCCGCGAACAGATCTATCTGTAGCGGTCCCCATACTTGGTTCAGAGACCGAAAAACACTGGGGTCTAATCGCCAATTGCTGCCGTCCCGGTAGACTCTGGATTCTGCGTCCGCCTCCTGGTTCAGGACTCCTGGAATGTGTTCCGCTGTAATTGTGATCTTCTGTGATAGACAAAAATTCCAAAGATCCAGCGTTGACTGCAGCATCTGATGGGATCTTGTGCTCCCCATCTTGTTGATATTGGCTACAGTCGTGCTGTTGTCCACTAGAACGTGCAAGTGTTTGTTCTGGACTCCTTTCATGAACGCTTTCACTGCAAAAGTCACTGCTTTCATTTCTAACACATTTATGTGTAGTTGGCTCTCCTCCGGTGACCACAATCCCTGAGTGGGGACACCATTGCATATTGCTCCCCAACCGGATTTTGATGCATCCGTCGTCAATTTCACAGTCAGGTCCGGGCACGGTTTTATGAATGAGCGACCGTTCCAACTCTCCAGTTCCTGACTCCACCATTGCAACTCTCTTTTGCACTCTTTCGACAATTGAAGAGCTGTCTCGTAACTCTGATAGCCCATTAACAAGGCCTGCGTCTTTTGCATCCGTAGATTTCGATAATGAAGAGGGCCTGGTAACACTGCCCGTATCGCTGCCACCAGCTGACCTATCAGCTTGGATAACTCCCTTACCGTCACTGTGTCGGCTTCTATCAGGCTCGTGCAATGCTCTTGAATTTTCTTCACTTTGTCGGTCGGGAGAAATACCTTCATCTCCTGAGAGTCGATCACAAAGCCCAGAAACTCTAGGGACCGGCATGGCTCCAGGTGTGATTTCTCCCAATTGATGAGAAACCCTAACCTTTGGAGAATCCAAACGGTTGTCTGAGTGTGACCCTTCAGAATCTGAGGGTCCTGGTGCATTAAGAGCATATCGTCGAGATAAATCACCATCTTTATCCCTAACTTTCGGAGGATAGCTGCTATCGGTTTCAAAAGTTTTGTGAAGGTCCATGGAGCTGATGCCAGTCCGAACGGGCACGACACAAATTGGTAAAGCTGCTCTCTCCAGCGGAACCGGAGAAACTTCCTGTCGTCTTGGTGCATGCTCACTGTGAAATATGCATCCTTCAGATCCAACTTGACAAAAAATTCGCCTGGTTGAATCATGTCCAAGGCCAAGTGAATGCCCTCCATTTTGAAGTGCTGATACTTCACGGAGGCATTCAGACTCTTCATGTTGAAAATAGGTCTCAACGAGCCGTCCTTCTTCGGCCGGAGAAATAGGAAGTTTACTATTTGGCCTGACATGTCTGATACCATCTCTATGGCGTCTTTGTCGAGCATCTTTTTGATCTCTTGATCGAGCGCGATCGTTTCCGTCTGCGAAAACCGCGGACTGTGAGGTTCGAAATCTTGAGTCGGTTGCGCGATCCAGGGCACTCTGCACCCTGCTACTGTGCTCAACACCCATGGGTCTTTGGTGACTAACCGCCAATTGGGAAGATGAGCGGCCAATCTGCCCCCCACCGTGCCTGACACGGGCTCCGAGAGCCCCAACCCCAACACATGCTTGTCTACGTGTGTAAGAGGAAAGTCTGCGGCCGTCAAAGGCTTGGAAGAAACGCTGTTTCGCGTCTTTAATGATTCTGGCTCTAACTCTAGACTTGTGCAAGGAATAAGAGGAAAGAACGTACCTGTTCTGTGCTTTGCCTCGGCCACCTCCACGGCTGTTTCCACGGCCTCTCGAAGGCGGCCCGCCTCGAAAGGGCTGCTGGTTCTGCCGGCCCTGGGTCTGAGTGGAGTTGCCTCCGTGGTACTGGGGCTTGTTGTTGGACGAGTTCCGGTTGTAGGAATTTTGAGAATCATCCATCCTGGACCCTGACTGATGCTTAAATTTTTTCAACGGGGGTGCCAACAATCGCTGCGCTTCTTTGAGGGCCTTATTGTGTTTCGCTTTCCGGTAGAGGACGGAGTGGAACGCCCTGCCAAAGAGGGCATCCCGCTGGCCAAACACAGCCTGGTTCTTGGCGATGAGGTCGCTAGCTTTCTTCTGGTTCTTCACGAACCGCTGAGCAAATTCGCCCGCCGGGCAAACAAGACGGCGTTATTTGTCTGGCCCAGCAACGTCATGCCTTTCTCCAAAGTGCGGCAGGTCCGCTTGCAGAAAAGCCTCAGGTCTCCGGGGTCCTCCCCATCCCTCACTCTACGAAGATCAGACCAAACGTGGGTTAGGGGTCCAAAAGCTGCCCCTAGCCGGGTGCTAATTGCCATAAAAGGCTTGTCACTCCTGACTGCACTGGAAGCACCCTTGCGAGGGAAAAAGTCCAAGATCTCCTGGTCTATAGGTTTCCTCATCGCCTGGGCCACGATCTTGGGGGTCGGTGCCTGTTTAGACAGCCGGTCGATCAACGCCGGGTCGAATACCGGGTCACACACATACTTGTCTAAGTATTCGAGTTGGCCCTCGGACAAAGTTTCTTTGTCATCCGAAACTTGGGGGTCAAAGATTGAATTGTCCTGAAGCTTGTAACCGCCACTGGCACTGGTACCAAATCCAGAAGCAGAACTGTCATACAGCCTGACTGACGCAAAATCATCGCTGGACTGTCCAGGAAAATTCCACCTCCCTCGGCGTTACGAGCCGGTGGCGAAACTGTCATCATCACTATCACTGGAAGAACAGCCCGGGTTGACATCGGAGTCGTCGGAATCTGAAAACCCCTGAAGCTGGGCCGTGTCAGCGGGGCCGGGGCTAGGTTCCCGCCGCTCTGATCTCCGTGGGATGCGATACCCTCGCCGCCAGGCCTCGGGCGTTTCTGTGTCGCGCATGCGCACGCCACTGTTGCCAGGCACGCCATGTTGGCTGTGCGCATCCTGGGCAGGCTCCTGATCTCGGGCCAAAACCTGGGCAGACCGGGCATGATCCCCTGCTACCACTTCGCCTCCCGGCGCTAGACCACCACTGCCTTCCGACAGATCATTTCTGGGGTGGTGTTGCCCCTCCAAACTATTGGAAATCGATCGTGGATCGAGATCCATCACGAAAGAAAAACTTTACGATTCAAGCAAGATTCGAAAAGTGGTCACGTGACGTGTGACGTCACACGAGCGAGTTTGGTTTGTTTATTTATTTTTAGCTTCAAACTTGCTGATTTTATCATCACTTCGTGACGAATGCATTATTATATCTATTTCACTAACGATATAAAATCACATATTCCCTCTCCTGTGGTGAATAACCTACAATTATAAGTAGGCATGCGATAATCAATACTTTCTTGAGTTTCTTCTTAACCAGCAAGGTCACAGCCTGAGGAGTAAACAACAACAAATAAACAAGTTAATCAGACAAACAAAGAATTGCATGTATTTATTCATTGTATCACAATTTTACTAACATTTAATGTCATGCAAGACTGTTTGTTAATAACAAGCAAGAAGACCTATACTGTTGATCATAAATATTTGCCTCTGCAATTGATTATTTCTGCACATGTATGTATTATATTAGCCCTGGACCCCTGGGACAGGGGTCATGAATCCTCCCAGTGGAAAATCATGAGATTTGAAGGACATGGTCTGGGAGAACTGAATTCTAACAATTTTTCCATGTATTTTCTTCTAATTTTTTCATACGTTCTGAAAGTACACCTTTTTGCTGCTGACTGCACCTTATTTCATCTCAAATAGTCAGAGAATAAATGTTTAATAGTCCTCTGAAACTGGAGAAGCGATTTTCATCCTTACACATTGAATAAATGGCCTCTTCTCATTGGTCCAGAGAGTGTGATGTCATAACAAACACCTATGATGTCATAGGTAATTCTTGTGACGTCACAATTGTGACATCACATATATGAAAGTGAGGCTGATGACGGTCTCTCACAATTTTTTGACATTTCTCTCATTTAACATCAATTTTTGCAATGTCAATCTTTGTGGAAAAGTTTTCAAAAGTAGTGCCGTCAGTAGTAAAATATGTAAGCTACCAAAATCCAAAATTTCATCAAATTTGGGTAAGAATTGTGTAATCTAGAGCAATTCTCCCGATACCATGTCAAAATCTAAGGATTTTCAATGGGACGACCCATGAACCATGCTACGCATGGGTCCCAGGGCTAGTATTAAATTTATATGTATGATTGTGCAATCCAATTGTTATAGGGCGACCATTTAATATCCAGGGGAGGTAGTTTTGAAAAATAAATAATTACTTACATACAGTTTTGAAAAATAAATAAATTCTGCAAGGGCAGTCTTGAAGCAAATAATTTCTGGCAGGGGTATTGCTTTTAAACAAGGTGTTGCTTGATTTTGGATGAATATTTAGACACTTTGCCGTCTTTGCATGCTTGGAATAAATTATTACTGCCACAGTTACCATGAAATAAAATCATTTTCAGCCAAGGCAAACTCCAAACCCTAGAAAATAAAATCACAACAGCAGAGCAGTGAAATATTAAAACTGTGTGGTCTACGTTACATTGTCATTGGGGGATAAGATGCACCCTGAGGCTTGGGGCTCACAATTTTTGGGGAAGGGGTCCTGCTGAACTATATAATATTTTAACTTTGGCCAAATTTCTTTGGGGGACTATGGGGAGGGGTGCACTGGGCTGTGTTGTATTAGGAGGGAGCATTGGCCCCTCAAGCCCAAAATTAACATGGGAAAGATAGGAGTAGTCCCAAATTGCCCCATATTCACTCCCTGGGCGTATCTAGAAATGGCCTGTGGGGGGGGGGACTCCCCCTAAATACGCCACTGTTCCCAACATGTTATGGCCGCCAGGTCAGTGTCCTTCTAAAATTCTAGTTATCTGCCGAATTAGAAAGCGGGATGATGATCATGATATTATATTAGACATTTTTTATTGAGACATTGGAATAGGGCAGGGCTATTTTAGTTAGTACTGGGGGAACTTCAAGATGGACCAACCATATAGAATTCATTTCAGCAGGCAAGTCCTTTTCGCTCAATTTGTTTTTCTTTCCGGAAGGTTAATTTCTATAAACGCCCAAGTTTTATGCTGCAATCACAGACCGGAACAGACAGTTGGTATTTATAAAGCGTAACTATTATTCACAACAAATACATTATATAAACATGGAGGGGAGGAACTGTAACATGGAGTTGATAAAATTTCTATATTTCTTGATACTACTTACAGGAGGTACGTCTATGTATATTTATCTATTTATTTATTTACTTATTCATTATTTATTTATTTCGCTTTGCTCCCATCCACAAAATAGAGAAAAATACAAAATAATGTAACCAAAGGCTCTGGCTCTGGACTTAGTAGAACCTTTGATTTGCCCACAATATGCAAAAAATACCACAATTATGACATCATTTATCATAAATTTCACTAAATATTGTTTTTGACAGACTAAATGACAATTGTAGGCAGATTTATAGACAAGACAATCATGATTATTGTTGTGAAAATTGTGGCATAACATTGTTATTCTTCAATCTAAAGATAGGCCTACACTGTATATTACGAGAGGACATTACAGGCATCCACCCTTAAAAGGTCAGGGTGACAACTTGAATAAAATGGCATTTGTGTAGATTTAACCAATCAATTTCTATGGTGGGGAGAGGAAAAGCTTGGGGTCTTTCTCGATAGGAAATTATTGATTTCACGGCAACGGTGACAGTAATTATTTCTTTCAAGCATACAACATTCTCAAATATTTGTTTCAAAATCAAACAGCACCCTATTAAAAGTATAAAGCAATACCCCCATTAGAAATTATTAACTTTGAAATGCCTATAGAAGGAATTTCTTTTTTTCTCCAATAGAAAAAATATTTCACAAATCTCCCTGGGGATCTGATGGTTGCCCCCATGCACTCAAGTGGCGAAAAGCTTGTGCAGTCATGCTCTTATGACTACACTTCGTGATTGCGCAACCATGCTTTTTGTAGATAGATAGATAGATAGATAGATAGATAGATAGATAGATAGATAGATAGATAGATAGATAGATAGATAGATAGATAGATAGATAGATAAGTGCAGCCCTCTAAGGCAGATTTCACGAAAAGTGCTCTTAAAAGGTACCTTAAACTTTCCAACCCTTTTGTTATCTCTCTGTTGCTTCCTGAAGCAAGTAAACCTATTACTAAGTACATCTGTGAGGTAATGAATAAATATCAATAAAATATTCCTCAAATATGTTGCTTTTTCCTCTTAAAGTGATATTTTTATGCCTCATGAGGACAATTTTGGACGACCAAACTTACTGGTGATCAGACCCGCTTACTTTGGCACTCTGTGGAATCTGCTAAAACCAATTCAGGAAAATGTAATGGTATGTGATTGATAAAAAACATCTTGAAAATTATTTTGGAGCCATTTTTAATTGTCTTGGTCATTATAAAGCTTGAAAAAAATTAAAAATAAAAAAGACTGCTAATGTAACTCGATTCCGTCTCAGGACACTGAGGTTACATTAGCAACTTTTAGATGGAAATTTTTCTGTGTTCTCGCTACTTATGCCAATTTCAAACATGAAATTATAATATTTTATTGAAAAACGTGTCTTATTTGCCTATATTCATCACCAAAAACATAAACGACTGGGTGTGGTACCTGTTTCTTTATTGCTAATGTAACTGTAATTTTGCATCCGTCCATTTCATAGTGTTACATTAGCAAAATGCGTACATAAAAATTATGTTAAAAAACACGTGATTAGATCTCAAATTTTTTCTGAACTGAAAGCCAGGTCTCCCAAGAGCAGGCCAGGGGTGGTACCCTGCTGGTGACTTCATTAATATTGCAGTAGGATCAGCATAAAAAATTCCGTCCTCCATCATTCATCGTTGTTACATTAGGGCCTAGTTCAAAAATAATGAAGCCACGCAGCATATTTTCTGTAGGGGTCTCAAAATGTGAGAATGGCTGTATGTGACAACTTAATGGTACGCCATTGTTTTAAGTACATTCTTGTGCAAATTTCCTGAAAATTTCATGACATTCTGGCTCGTAGTTATTGAGATAGAGTCCACTTACATTGAAAAACAAGCATTTTTTTCACCAAAAAAACGTGACATAACATTTTTGACCACTTGAATTCTTTCAGTTTTACAAATTTGTACGTATTCTAAGACAATTTCCCAACACTTTTTGGAATCTCTACATCCTCAGGCTTCATCAGTCCATCAAATCAAGTACTTTTATTTGCCTGTGTTGACATTATTGAGCTATTTGAACTCAAAGGTTGACTTCCAAAAATTAAGTCAAATTTGACAATTACTGATCTGGGATGCTCTAGTGTCCCTTTGACATGTGTCAGTTGAATCTTTTGGCCTCTAAGACCTAGTCTTATATCTGTTTACCCATTTTGGAGCTTCTTATGGTTGTGGAAAATTTATTTCACTAAAAAATTTTAATGAATAGCAGGGTAGGTGAATCCGTCGCAAGCGTAACGCCCAGAATACTGTGTAGTGCCACAGAGCAATAAAAGCTCCGTTTTAAATCTGGTTTGGCTTGCAATATTGCAAAATCTGTGTAGCTTTTAGAAACAATCAAGTAATCCAGGTCTGCAGCTGGTTTCTGGTGGTAAAATACAAAGATATCTTAAATGGCACTTTGTCGCAAGCGTAACGCTATGGAAAATATTGATCATATTTTCATGGTTTTCTTGTAAGGAGTAAAGCAATCATTCTAATATTACTTGTACTGATATTAAACACAATATTTTAGTAGTTGGAGTATGTTTCAATGTTTAATTATCAAAATTATGCTCTTTGTGAAGCTTTCCTCAAAATTTGGGGCCAATTTGTTGAAAAATGCAATAACCAATACAAATTTCACTTTAATTTTGTAATTACTCTTATGCTTCATCCAGTTATTACTGAAAATGCATATAAGATCGATTTGGGTCAAAACCAGAACACTTTTTTTACTTTTGTGTCATGCCATTACCCAAAATTGGCATTTTGTCTTGAAAAATAGGCTAAAAAACACGCTTCTATCATGGTTTGCTCTGTTCGTATTCAATTTGGTGGCACTTATTTGGTACCAATTCGAAGCCATATATACAGACGCATAACACAGGATAGGTGAAATCATTTTAGATGAAAATATGTACATCTGGGGAGGAAATATGTACGTTTTTTCTTTAATATTGCAACAAAATTTTGAAAAATACTGTTTTCCTCACAAAATATTTGGTGAATTTGGGGTTAGAACCGACTCCTTTAAAATTCTGCCTGCTACTTCTGTGGCAATTGACCAGTTAATTGCTTGGAGATTATTTTAAATAAATAAATTCTTTCTCAGTTTTGGTGAATTAAATAAAAATAAAAAATGTTGGGGCTGTCTTGAAATAAATGTTGGGGTATTTCTTAAAAAGGCGTTGCATGATTCACAAGTGATTATTCACGGACTTCGCACGCCTGAAATAAATAATAACTGTTGCCTCTACCATGAAATTAATAATTTCCCTCCGAAGGAAACTCCCCCCCCCCCCCGACATTAAATGGTCACCCTCTTACCTTCAACATTTGTGAAGTTGACAATGCAAAACATGTGTACATTCAACTGTGGATCTCTCACAATTATATCAACAATATGTCAGGTGACTTAGCAATTTTCTGACAGCTCCATACAAGTATGAGCATAAAATTATGTGTCGTAAACCACAAAAAAGGTAAGTATAATTTACTGAAGGGAAGTTTATGTGCAGCAGACCGAAGAACAAATTGCAAATTGCTAAAAATAAAATTGAGCGAGATCCAAATTTAACAATTTTATATTATAGGGAGAATTTGGGCAAGAGGTAACCCCCACATTCTTACAGTATTTTTGGAATTACTCCTTTTTCATCAAGGTGGGAAAATCCTCTTGCTTTCCTATACAGGCGCAGAGCATTTTCTAACACTAACAACTGGGAGACCAAATGGGCTCCATGCAAGTGGACAGATTTGGTATCCCAGTCATTGCCAGATTGGTGTCATCTTTTTCCTTTAGAAGAGACTCTCATTATTGCAAATTGTGTTGTCTTAATTTGTTCATGGACACATTCTTCCTATTTCAAAAAATCATATCCTTCACTGTCTCTACCAAAGAAATTTTATTTCTGTATCAGTTTTTCTATTTCAAATTTTCATAAATTAAAATTTCTTTAATTTTTTTTGGTCAGTCTCCCATCCCACTCTGACACACAGGCCAGTCCGCCCCTGCCATCTGGTGATCGAATTCAGACCAGTAGTTCTCCCACAAAAAAGATTCATCACTAGCACAACCTAGTATTCATAATGAAAGCTGAGTGTGACAGAGTATCAGATTTATTACTCAAATAAAGGCAGAACATTGAACAATGTTGATGTGCCATTTTTTGTTTTTTTTTTTTAGTATACGGTACCATCTGCCCGCAAGAAGAATGTAAGAAAGATATGGAAATGTTAATGAACAACAAAACATTTTACTGCAAGTAAGTGAAATTCAGAATTGATAAATTTACGATATTTTCTACAGTCATGAAGTGGTCTCTTGGGCTTTGGACTCTGAGAGCTAAAAAATAGAGTTCTCTACCAACGCCGCAGTGACCTGTTCAAAAAAGACATTTTATTTTATTTTGATGCGAGTCGCGGTGATTCCCATTCTCCAAGTTGTAGAGTGACTGAATATGGGATTTTTTTTCAATTTTGGACTTTGGGAATGCCTGCCTCATGAGCCATGAAGTTTATACGTTTAATTTAGTCAAAAACAACAAAAATATCAGAGAGGGTGTTATATTTTGCCTCAAATCTTCATCAATCTTAAAATATAGGAACTATGGGAAATATAGGAAAAGTTGGCACCCTGGGATTCATTCTTAATGTGCACTACCCTCCAAAAGTTTGAATACACCTGGAAAAGTGAGGCCTCTTTTAAAAATACTTCCATTTTGAATGGCTTTTTGTTTTATACTTACATCAAACAATATCAGAAGTCACATTGAAGTCATAAGTTGTCTTTATTTTGTCATTTTAGGTCATTTTGGTTGAAATTTATGGCCTTTCTCGATATCCCAATTTATGGTATTTTGTAAAAAAATTGTCACAGCCCAGTTATCTTCTAAGGTTATGAAATTCAATCATATTTAAGTGTTTCTAGAGTTATAACTTGATCGTAACACTAATTTTAAACCCAAAAATGATAAAATGGGATATCGAGAAAATTATGTAAATTTATACCAAAATTATCTAAAACCATGAAATATGGACACCTTATGGCCTGAATGTGAATTTCCATATTGTTTGATGTAAGTATAAAACAAAAATTGTGTTGAAGATGAGGTATTTTTCAAAGAAATCTAACCTTTTCAAGTGTATTCAAACTTTTGGAGGGTAGTTGAAATCAGATTTAAGATATGAAAGAAAGATACAGTGATACGCCATCAGGCTTAAAGAAATGTAACTACTTGGATACATTTCTTTGCTGTAAAAGTAACGCCACTTTTCTTACAGTGTATGATGCAAAATGTTTTGGCTGTAAGACTTTTCACAATCATATATTGCTTGATAAATGGCACTGTACTACAGTATAGGCCTAACATTATGTAGGCCTATACACACGGTCAAGGTTGCTTGAGTTGGCATACAGAATGTGAAAGCAGTAAAATCATGACACAAATTATTTTGGAACTCATTGGACTTTTTTACTTCCTGCAAAATGTGAAATCCCTTTTAGAAATCATTGGTATGTTATTGATACTATAACAGACTTATTATTAATGATGATTATCCATGATGTCACAACTCCCGGGGTCACAACTGTGGTGTCACCTGGCTAGGTGATAGTCTACCATTGAGCGGTCAATTGTTGACTACAGACCATTTTTACCTTCAGCGAACGAAGTTCGTAGAACGTATTGTAATCACTCGGGTAAAAATGCTGTCCGTCCGCCGGGCGGGCGGGCGGGCGGGTGGGCGGGCAGCGGGCGGATAGATCGTTTCCGGCCCAGCACTCAGCCTCTATTGAATGTACGTGGATGAAATTTGGTACACATCTAGCCTGTATGGTCCAGTTGTGCCTTTTGATGGTCTGATGAATAGATTAAATACTTTTTGAAATAATTAACAAAATATAAAAATTATTTTTTTTCGTTTCCGGGCCAAGGCTCGGTCATTATTGCATGTGCATAAATGAAATTTGGTACACATGTGGCCTATATGGTCTAGTTGTGCCTTTTGATGGTCTCATTGACAGATATTCTATACTTTTTGAAAAAAATGAGAAAAAATATAAAAACATATGTTTTTTTGTTATTTGGCCTAAGACTCGGTCACTATTGCATGTACATGGAGAAAGTTTGGTACACATTTGGTCAATATGGTCCAGTTGTGCCTTTTGAAAGATCTGATAGAAAATATTATATACTTTTTGAAATATTGGAAAAAATAATAAAAATTTATTTTTTGTTTCTGTCACTATTCCATATATATGGATGAAGTTTGGTACACATGTGGCTTATATGGTCTATTTGTGCCTTTTCATGGTCTGACAGATGGCTATTCTATGGTGTAATATTGAGAAAAAATATTAATGATAATTTTTTTTATATCGGAGCCAAAACTTGCCCACAATTGCATATACAGTAATGCAATCTTCTAAACAAGTCACCTATACAATGTAGCAGTGCATTTCAACCGACACCTCATAACCTATACTTTGTACATGCATGAAACTATACCATAATATGCGTAAATTAGTCTAATAAGGCCTTTTCCTGATTTACAAATCCTGGCAAGCAGATGGGAAGATGGCAGGGCAGCGGGCAAATAGAGATAATTGAAGGCCACTACTCGACCGCTATTGCATACCTATAAGCAATTTCGTAAACACACCAATTTCATGATATTATTGTAATCTTCTAAAGGTGTTATTCGCTGAAGGTTTGCTGCTGCGCAGCCTATGTTTTATATTTTGTCAGGGACATCAACATGTTTTCCTCAAATTTCCTCAAATCACAGCACAACACATGATGCTTTATGTCAATCTGTAGCTTTTTTAGGGGGGGAGGGCTAAGACAGTGGTACACTCTTAACGCAAAAGGTTCTGATGGCATATAGACAGCTAGACAGCTAGACAGACAGACAGACAGATGGTTTTTATTTATGCCATGAGTTACATATATATACATGTGTACAACAATATTATTTTATAAAGGCACAGGCGACACTTACTTTGGCCGTTAAAGGCGCTAGCGTAAGTGCCCCCTGTTTTAATTAAAGGAAGCAAAAATATTTAAAACACTGCAAACGAAACTGATAATATTTAAGCATAGATATAGAACCCACAGCCAATTTTTTTTAAGGTTCAACTCGATTGAAAGGTACAAAACTGGTACGAAGGCCATATGATGAGCCCCATGCTCCCACCTTGAAAGATTGAGAGAAAGGGGTTCCGTTGCAGGAGTTTACAGCAGCTGGATCATCTACGGTTTGCTGTTGAAACCTTTTTAAAAGTTGAATAATGAACCTTTTAGGGTTCCTTTTCTACAACAGCCTATAGAACCCTTAAAGGTTCCATATAAAACATTTTTATAAGAGTGTTGGGGAATGGCCTGCCAATTGCATTGGTCCCGGATTCGAAACCATCTTGCCTGGCCACATGGGACTATGTTCAGTTTTAATCATCCTTTGCCTAATTACCATGTCCTCCTACTGTCCTAATTAGCTTACCAAGTGCATAAATAAAGTATATAAAGCCCCAATCATCCATCCATTACCACCTTGAATACAGGCAATTTATTCATATTGCTTTTCTGTTACAGAATCTTCATATGGCCAGATTAAAAACTCTTACGCAGAATTTAAAGCAACATATTCAATTCTAACCTATAAGTACTTTAAACCGAGAAGTCTTTCTCGTGATTTGCGGTCTGTTTTGGACGGCACAACAAGTCTGTGGCATCTTAAGCTGGCACACTTATGGTATAATTAATGAATTTAGAGTTGGATACATGCATGTGTTAACCTGTTGTGAATGTAGCTGTTCACAGTCTATTTATCAAACAGGGACAATTTTTCATAGGTCAGTACATTGGTGGTTCTTCAAGTGTAGAGAAAATTGGCCACCCTTCCACAGGTGTTATGTTAGAATAACTTTCTTATGTCAAATGGATCATTTTGATAAATGGGGTGTTGTTATCAGTATTTATGCACTTATATTCAGGGCAGACCATACAACTCGAAGACTACACTCTTAACAAAAAGGTTTTATATGGAACGTTTAAGGGTTCTATAAGCTGGTATAGATAAGGAACCCTAAAAGGATCATTAATCAGCTTTTAAAAGGTTCCAATGGCAACCAAAAACAACACTCATATAATCCAGCTGCACTGAACTCCCACAACGGAACCCCTTTCTCTCAAGTTGGGAGCATAGGGGTCCATCATAGGGCCTTCCCACCAGTATTGAGCCCTTTTCAATTCAGTTGAACCCTAAACTTCGGTTGTTGGTTCTTATACGAGAATACTGTAAAGAACCTTTTGTGTCAAACTGTTTGATGTTATAGTTTGTTACATCAAGCAGAGGACAGACGTTTGGCCAGATATCTCAGCAACTAAACTAAACCACAAGCCCTACAGGAGAAGTACACTTACCTATGTATAGCTTAGCTTGTTTGTAATATATAATATCACATTTTCACAATGTTTTGGTGTCATTTTTGTCCGATATTTGCCAATTTATGAAAATGGCAGTCAAATTTGCACACAATGTTGACATTTGTGATGCTTCAAATCTGACACACAATGGATGGTGACATCAAAGATGTGCACTGCAGTGCCACACCAGACTTATAGTTCTTGTCAAGTTGGTATTAGCAGAACCACCAATCTCATTGTGTTGGTTTTTATGGACTGTACAAACAATGCTGAATTTCTGTTCCAATGCTTGACATGACAAACTGTAATCTGGTTCGCTTTGATTTCTAACTTTGAAATTGATCTTTTCAGCAATCAAGACGAAGCGGAACAGATCATACTAAAATGCATTCGGAAATCCCACAATGAGGTTTGCGAAACAGAAACCAGATTGGCCCTCCTTCCAGTATGGCAAAATTTCACAGTGAAGTATTATGATGACTGTCCTGCGGCACAAGCTGGGAAAAACGGTAAATAAAGTGTTATCAAACCTGGCATCAGGGCAAATGGCATATATATCAGGGCAAATCCTGACCAATCAGGGCAGATCCACTGCCCTGGTCAAATCCGTGCCATGTTTAAATTTCAGGGCAAAATAGCAACAGCCCCCCCCCCACGAAACACGTGTCCCGTCTGCCTATTAGGGTGGTCCACATTCCTATCGGAAAAATCGAATCTCTGAAAACCCCCAATTTGTAAGTAGAAATTGATGACCAAAATAAGTAAAACAAACACGCGTAAAATTTCAGCCAAATCGGTTAATGTTTAGAGGTGGCACAAAGCCTTCGAAGTTTATCATGTAATTCCCCATTCGCACAACTGAAAAAAATGGTCAATTTCCCAGATCTTTCTCCGAAGTAAATATTTTTTTGCGGTTTTTTAGTACATGATAAAGTTGGCAAGGTAAAGTAATATCTGGGGGTTATTTTGGATTTATTATTCATCATAAGTGAAATATTTGCCTGTATTTATGAAAAAATACTTGAAAATTGACCTATGTAATATCTATGCTGACCTGCTACAAAACTTTATAAGTCAAAAAGAATATCAGGACTAGATTGGGCATCCTTGACATACTAGAAAAAAGGTAATTTGATCAAAATAATTGGCCATTATTGCAAGATTTGTAAGTACCGATGATTTTGAGGTCTGCTACAGGGCAATCACATGTTAAACTTCAACGGCTTTGTGCCACCTCTAAATATTAATTGATTTTGCTGAAATTTTTGCTCGATACATTCTATAGATATAAGATCACAATGCAAGATTCAAATCAGAGAAATTTAGAAGAAAGTGTTTTTGGACCACCCTATAAAGCCTATGAATGGGGTGAAAGTTGCACGGTGCAGAACCAATATACATTGTATTTTAGATTATCGAAGATAAGTTCTGAGACACAGGTCACATGTTGTTAGCTTGTATTTTCCACATATAATGTCCAATTGGTATCAAGGAAAGAACTGAAAAATTGTCAACACCAAATAGTGATATCTGGGAATTCAGACAATGAAAATCTAATATGTTTGCGATCAAGTGGTTGTCTGATAGACTAATTCAGGGCATTCAAAATATCAAAAAACTCGTTTAATTTATTAAATTGTGAATTAGACAGCCACTTGATCGGACACACATAGGCCTATATTAGACAATTATCGTCTGAATCAGACAATCCTTTTTTAGTGTATCTACATGTAGTATGTTGTTTATTTCCATGCAGATGAATGCAATCTCGGTACGCTGATTGGCTGCTTGGGTTATTTCGCTACGGCTTTGCAGGCTCCCAATTTTCCTCTCGACAACATGGATAAGTTTTGCGAGTAAGTTACCTGGTACTTAAAGTTCTCAACCTTGATTTTTAGCTTACTGGATCTTCTCTTAGCAAATTTTCTGACTAGTCATAAAGGTCAGTCAGTCCGTCGGTCGGACACAAAAAAAGGCTGTAATCTGAAGCTTTTTTTTTTAGAAGAAATATTTTGGAATCATTTGATCCGAGAAGTAAAAAATCGATTATGTCTAGCTCACAGGCATTTCAATCATTTGCAAGTCCTCCTGCTCTCTGGAGTGCATGATGCTGACCTCCTTAAACAGAACAAGGAAGGTGGGAAAGTCAGGGCATTTCCCTTGAATCAGCCACCCTGCACCCCATTAGTACAACATTACAGCAGGGTGGTCGATTCAGGGACTTTCCAACCTTGGTATGTCTGTAGTGGTGAGCACCAGTGGCAGGGTCTAGCGCAGAAATGTTGTAAACAATTCAAATGCCTGTGGTCTATCTGGCCATATCGTTAATTCATTATTTATGTGATTTTTTCATCTTCTCAGTGATTTAAAGACGCTGTTGAATAGAGTGGACAAATGTGCATTTTGCGCTGGGACCCTCTATATAAAAGACTGGTCCGTGATGCAATCGGATGTCAGGAAAATTGTCGACGTCATAAAATCTCTGTTGAATGGTGGTTGTGAGTAAATAGAATTTTCCATTTTCTAAAATGCTATTTTTTAGTTGAGATTATTGGCTCATTTCCAGTATACTTGTTGTTTTTGCATTGAGTGGTGCCGGTTTCGATTTAATTTTAGCCACTTGCGTATAAGTTGTATCAAATTGATTCTGTCTTTACAGCCTGTAAACTTGACATGCAAAAAGAGTGGACTGTTGCATTGTGAAAATGACACTTTTTGAATCATCATACTGATGATTTGTCAAGATCATACCAATATTTTCAATGTTAATTTTATTTGAGGCGATAATTAATGCCGCTTGTTGTTGACAGGTAAACGAAAGGATTATGCATCTGATTTTTACTCTAAAATCAGTTATGACAAGTCAAATTGGTGAATATTATCCAAGTGCAATTGATGTCATTAAATTTTATTTTGTCACATTTCAGGTGAATGCGCAAAAAAATTGAATCTTGAAGTGGGTAACATCAACCCAAATGAGACTTGCTCGTAAGTAAATTAATACTAGATTGAATAGGGAAATATAGTGTAAACGAGTCAAAATAATACAATAAAGTATACATTTATAATCGTAACATTTTTATGTTTCGAAAATTACAATTCCTGTTTAAAACACACCAATAGGTGTCCACCAACCATTCTATTTGCTATTTATTGTCTTGTATGTTAACGATTTTTGCTGTTATAATGGTCTAATAAATAAATAATCATAAGTTGCAATTGACACATGCAGTATGTATAGTGACATCTATTAAACTGATATTGTAACACTTGGAATCAGTAGGGACCATCTTGAAACTTTTATAGACACGAAGGTCTCCATCAAATAAGTTGATAAGGACATTTTGAAGCAGACTGAAGAATAGTGTAATATGTAAATGGCACTGCCATGAAATTCGCGCAGCACTTTAGAACGTTTTTGTAGGACCTCTAGTGTTACCATAACTTTCATGTTTACTTCATATTCAATGTATGAAAGGCAGTTATGTAACTGTTTCAGAAAATTAGAAAGACAGATAACATGGAAAGACAGAGAAAAATGTAGAATAGCAAGATAAACTAGACAAAGAATATAATAGATAAATAGATCAATAGATAGATAAATAGAGAGATAAATAGATAGACAGATAGATAGATATATTGACAGACAGATAGATAGATAAATTGATAGATAGATAAATAAGATTGATAGATAATCAGCTAAATGGTAAAAAGGCAGACAGCACCGAAAGTTGCCGAAGTCATGTCTACGTTAGATTGTTGATGTTGATATTACATAATAGTATAAATATACAGTAATACAAAAACAATAACATTGCATGTAGATTAACTGTTCACTGTTACATAATCATCAGTTTATAAAGATTATGTAACTTTAATTTTGTTATGTTTTCTTGTTCTCTGATTGAAATTAAATGAATCACATGTTAATAATTTGATTTAGCTTGTCAATGCTAATAATTAGCTATTCTTTAAAAATTATTGGTACAGGATATATTACTAGAGAAAATTGAATTTTTAAGACACTTTTGAAGATGAATATGTTATGTTTTGTTAAATACGAAACTAAATCATTGATAAGAAGCTGGACCCACTTGACCTAATTCCCAGTTGTGGACTGTTGATCTTGAGACCATCACTGCACAGATTTTTGAGTCTTCTCTTGCACTCAATTCGCTTCGCTCAACGGCCTTCGGCCGTTTCGCTGCGCGAATATAAATTTCTCTGCAGAGAAGTAAAGGCAGCAAGAGCAGCAGTTCAGAAAATCGCAGACGAATGCATCATTCCAGAAATAAACAAACAGACGAGCTTCAACTTCGGCTTCCTGGCCAATTCTCTGGTGGACTCGGCTATTTCCATTTCTCACACTATCTGTCTCCTGTTCGGTGAGTTTGCTTGGGCCATCTAGAAAGTACCATTCTGTAAACACTAAAATTCTTGTGGCTCCTAGGTGACCCCCTCCCATCAAGACGCCCTATTTAACTGATGCAATAAGAATATTTGTTCCATGACCCCTATGTAACAAGCCCCCTGATTGGCCAACAACCCACCTGCATAATGTGATGTTCACCTGTGTGCAGTGGTGTGTGACAGGCTAGTCAATCATACATGTCTTATTCACTGATCAGTGAATATAACATTTGTTATTGACCTCCCTGGAAAAAAATTTCCAAAAAAAAAAAATTTTCCGAAAAAAAAAAAAATTTCCGAAAAAAAAAAAAAAATTCCGGAAAAAAAAAATTTTCCGAAAAAAAAAAAATTTCCGGAAAAAAAAAAATTGTCCGAAAAAAAAAAATTTTTTCGAAAAAAAAAAAAAATTCCGAAAAAAGAAAATTTCCACAAAAAAATTTTTTTTACAAAGAAAATAAAATTTCCAGAAAAAAAAAATTTCCCCAAAAAAAATTATCATGGAACAAAACAATTGTGGACTTCAGTTTCGGTCAATATCAGGTTTTACGGACCTGACCTAGTGATATTCACCTTGGCCTTCGGCCTCGGTGAATATCACCGGTCAGGTCCGTAAAACCTGATATTGACCTCAACCGAAGTCCATAATTGTATAATAATCACCTAATTAATTTTTTATAAATGGTCAATAAATTTGAACTTGGACTTAAACTATATATATATATATATAGTTATGGGGAAGAGGTCAGTATCCAAGTATCATTGGAGTTGCATTTTGGCCTGAGGTAACCCCAGGCCCAGGGGACACTTTTTTCTGCACATGTAGGCCTACCGAAAACTTTTTTTTTGTGGAGGTCAAACTTAAAATTCCAATTTTTTATACTGAACAAAATTTAATTTTCTTTTCAAACTTTTTTCAATGAAAACACAGGTTTAAGCAAATCTTATATTCAGTAAATTTTTCCTTTTTTCACCCATATTTCAGGAGCCGCCAGTCCGTCGGCCGTGAGTTCAGTGACGTTCATCTTCGGAGGGGCGACTCTTGCTCTCATACTTGGCCTCAACAATTTTAGTTTTTGAAATCAAAAAGCATGAACCAAGATCTTCGTTTATGCTATGAGTGCAGGAGTGCACTGTTTTTCATAAAGTGATCCCATTGCCCAGAAATGTGTGGTTAAAAAATGTGTAAAGACTATTCATTGTATTTAAAAATGGGCGATTCCTTCGATTTTCATTTTATTCAGGTCCACTGCCACTCTAATATTTGGTCTGAGCAAGTTTAGTCTGAAAAATTAACATGTGATTTATAAATTTATTCCAATTTATTGTTATCCAAGAAATATGTAGAAACTCGTAAAGATAATTATATAATTGTTAAGACTGTCTGTTGTAACATGCTTCAGAAAAATGGTTGATCAAACTAATATTTTAATTTTTTTTTGCCACAGCGGAGAAGCCTGCTTTCTTTAATCAAGAGAATCGAGACAACAATGATCATTTTAAATGTTCTAATTGATTACTTCAGAAATTTATCTCACATATATATATAATCTCATGTAATATTTCAGTTTCTTCAAAATCAAAATTGAATTTATTTATAATGTTTTTGTCACAGGCGATTTTTCTTTGTAGCCTATACACGGAATGATATTCCTCTGCTTGACGGAATTTTAAAAAATCGTATTTTCATGTCTTGAGATTCATTTATTTGTCTGGCAAAGATTGAACAATTAAATAGAATGTGTCTTGTGGGCCTTATAGGCCTAACCACTATAGACAAGTTTTTTTTGCGTTTTACTATTTATTCAAAACAGTACCTCATCATAATTCATTAAGCATGCATTTTGTCATTATTATATTCACTGTGATCATTTAGCATTTACATTTAATTGACTTTGGACTTATTTGTCTTTTTCATGTTTTTTTCTTCTTTTTTTATGTGGAAGTTTTTATTGAAACTGAATCATACCATTTTATGAAAATTAAAAGAATATGATAAATTCAGAACGTTCTTGTTTATTTTGTGACCTATATGATTGCAGCCATGCCGTATTATAATATTATAATTTAAAGGATTTCTCATGCATGACACACTTTTTGGAGACCATGCATGGCTTATTATAATATTATAATTTAAGGGATTTTTCATGCATGAAACAGCTTTTGGAGACATTGCATTGAATGCAAATGAGACATACATTACAGCGGCGGATCCAGACAGTGTAGTCTTGGAGGGGGCCGGGCATCGTTTCAGCATTTGCCGCTCGCGTGGGTGTCATTTCTGCCCACTATGCTGAACATTTTCTTCAAAATGGCCCCCTATACCCTCCCGCCTGGAGCAGCCACTGCAGTATGAGATGATTATGACACATACGTCCATACATTCTTCTCTATTTGCTTTGCATGTTCAAAGTATACCAAATCATTTGTCATTATCCATTATAAACAGTTCAACAAAAATAAGTCCCCCTTTGGATAAACTTGAATATCACTAATATTCCTTCGCTGATATTTATGACAGTTGGCTAAATTATAGCCCCATATATCGACTTTACAAGTGTGTATTTATAGCTCAGTGGCATTATTCCTCACTGAGCCAGCAGCCTTCGAGTGAGCCTACCCCTGTTTTCAAAAATCCATGGCTTTTCCAATGGATATGAACAATTTCTCCATGCGAGGGAGCCACCAGCTTGATAAACCTCATCATGTTTCTGGATAAAATTTGTTTCTCAAGCGTGTTTAGAAGATAACTAAGGACTTCTTTTGTAACAGTTTTACAGTTTAGGTTCCTTGGATGCAATAACAAGTAATTTGAGTGGAGTTTAAACACCTTTCAGTAAATTTTTTTTTGGAAAAGCCAAAACTTAGGATTTTTGAAAAGAGGGGTTCGTGCACTCGGGGTCAGCTGGCGCAGACAAAAATTTAGCAATGAAGCTACAAATACTCACACAAACTGACAATATGCAGGCCTACGAACTTGCTGACTTTCACAGAAATCAAAGAAGAGGTCTTTGAGATATTCACGTTTTCATTAA
Organism: Platynereis dumerilii; assembly: GCA_026936325.1. Classification (NCBI taxonomy): domain Eukaryota; kingdom Metazoa; phylum Annelida; class Polychaeta; order Phyllodocida; family Nereididae; genus Platynereis; species Platynereis dumerilii. Next base: position 39,638,272 of record JAPTHN010000008.1, read on the forward strand.
GGGGGACTTATTTTTGTTGAACTGTTTAAATAACCATTTTTTTGCCAGGCAGACTGTAAAATGCAATCAGCAGCTAAAAAGGAATGAAATAATAATATACATAAACAACCAGCTTAACAGTTGAGAATAATTTTTAAGGGAATAATCAATAAAATCATGTTCATTCTTAGCTACGATTTAATTAAAACATGTCTTGTGAATTAAAACATGTCTCGTGACATCAGCCTGAAAATGCCAGGTGACATGATATCCGTATCAGTTAAGATATTGCAAGCATGGAACAACCTACCAAACAATGTAAAAGACAATCTAGCTATGCTTATTTCTTGCTCACATTAAATCACAGTGACTAGACTGAAAAAGCACAAAAATTTGGTGTTAAATTGATAATACAGGACTAACGTGACAGCATCAAAACCACAAATCAACTGGTGTGATTCTGTTCTTAGATGGGGCCGGGGATACGTAAACAACTTTAGTTTGGAAGGGGAAGTCCGCCATTGAAGTGGAAGCGTCTTCTGTTTTGGTCTTGAATGTCGTCGCGCTGGGGTTCCTCTTGGTGACGTTGCCTCTCAGTACAATCGTGTTAACGATACTTGAGGTAGTACCTGCATTGTCCCTAGCAGCTGGGTGTACTTTATTTTCAAGCATGTTCGCATGGACCTTTTCCTCAACTTTCTCAGGCATTTTTTCAGATGTGCGGTTAATGTCGCTGTTGGTGCTACCGCTGATTTCTTCCACCAGGCGGCGTGTGCCTTTCTGCTTCATGAACTGTGGCGACACCTGGAGATCTTCCTCATCAACAAAGTACAACGCATAGACCTTAGGCAAAAACATGCAACAGAGAATCAGAGTTCCATTCGCAAGCACAACAAGCGACAGAAACATGACCTTAAATAGAGAATTCCCAACCGCAAAGTAGGCCGGCACGAAGGCACACCATATGACTACAGTGCTATACACACAGAAACAGATGAATTTCGACTCGTTGTAATTCCCTGGAAGCTTACGCGTCTTGAAGGCAAAGAACATGGATGCCAGAACCAAAATTCCATTGTACACAAGAGAACTTGCAAGCGGTCCAATGGGAAATTCACAGGTCAGATGAACAACATCCAGAGTAGGCTGGAACTCCTTGGTGGTGGGCATAACGACGCACGCCCAAGCGACTATTATACACAACTGAAAATAGAACCCAGGCAATTGTGCAAATTTAGAGTCGCTTTAAATGAACAGGTACAGTATCATATCAGAACTGTTGATCACTATGAAATTTTCAAAAACGTGACAAAATGTTTTGTATAACCAAAGAAATTCCGGAATCATGCTTTTCAAGGTTTCTGAGTGGACAATAGTGGGATCCAAAGGAAATAACTAGACCTATCGAACGTATGCAAGGATATCCAATTTGAACAACCCAATTTCGTGAGAAGCTTTATTTATTAAGTAAATTTATGTTTCATCAATGAACAACGTGTGGCTGATTTTTAGACAAAATTCTACCATGCATGAGAATAGAGCAAAAGATCCCTCACCTGGGGTAAACATGTCTGACATATATGATTGACTCCCATCCTCTGCCATTTCATCAATGGCCTTTTGTTAGTGGGCAGAAGTGGCCTTACAGGGCTGCACTTACCATATCTATCTCTTTGTGTGTTTATAAAGGCCTGAAAACAATATTCGCAGTGGGCAGAAGTGGCCTTACAGGGCTGCACTTACCATATCTATCTCTTTGTGTGTTTATAAAGGCCTGAAAACAATATTCGCAGTCCTTTGTTTGGTCCTGTTGGTCATATTCTTTAGGCCCAGGAAAAATCTCAACATAAAATTCTTACTCACATGCAGTAATAACATATTGAAAGCAATGCCGATTTGTGACATGGAACTGACACAAGTTGGTCTTCGGTTCATACGATTTCCAGCGTCAAATATCCTGTAGATTCTAATGGTCTTTGTAACAAGAGGAGCATAGAGGAAGGTGAAGCAGATAGATATTCCCAGAAAGCGCATGAAACACACCTGAAATGCAGTATTAAAAGGATTCCTTTGAAAAATGAGTTAGAGCCAGTTCGGTACAAAAGGTTCTCTGCTCCAAGTAATGGTATGCCATTAATGCTTCATTAAGCTTGTTACAAAGTACTACCAGCAAAGGGTGACGACTGGCTCAGTTATTAATAGCACCAGTCACAGGCGTACAGGCGTACCAGAAGCAATAGTGGGGACTGTCCTCCCCCATCTCCTTCAACAATTTTTGTTAAAACAAAAAAATTGGGCAAGGAGGCAAGAAATTGGAGGAGAGTATAATTTCTTTCTGCAGTTCTGCAGTTCTGCAGCAATTCTGCAGGTAGCTGCAGAATTCTGCAGTTCTGAAGCAAATTCTGCAGTTCTGTAAGAAGCTGCAGAATTCTGCAGTTCTGCAGCAAATTCTGCAGTTCTGTAGGAAGCTGCAGAATTCTGCAGTTCTGCAGCTCCCAGCAGGATTTTTGAAGCTTTGTTACTTGATTCAGCTTATTGCAATGCATCTGCAAGGTTCAGACCTCTTTCACAAGGTGTTGCCGCTACCAAGGAAACGTTGGTTTGGGGGCGTAGCGGTTTAGGGGTCGGTGGGGGGGGGGGGGATTGGGGGATTTGGTGCTCGTCAGGTTCAGCAGCGTTTCTGAAAAAATTCTGCAGCAGAATATGTAATTCTGTAGGAGTTATGCAGCTTGGGAGGTTTTATGCATTTATGCAGCCAGCTGCAGAATTCTGCAGGAAGCTACAGAATTCTGTAGGAAGCTGCAGAATTTCACAAATTCTGCAGCCACCTGCAGAATTTTACCAATTCTGCAGCTACCTGCAGAATTCTGCAGTTCTGCAGCAAATTCTGCAGTTCTGTAGGAAGCTGCAGAATTCTGCAGTTCTGCAGCTCCCTGCAGGATTTCTGAACCTCTGTTACTTCCTCCAGCTTATTGCAAGGCATCTGCAAAGTTCAGGCCTCTTTGACAAGTATGTTGCCGCTACCCAGGAAACGTTGGTGGGGGTTGGGGGTTTGGGTGGTCATCTGTCTCAGCAGCGTTTTTGAGAAAATTCTGCAGCAAAATCTGTAATTCTGTAGGAGTTATGCAGCTTGGGAGGTTTTATGCACTGCTGCAGAATTCTGTAAGAAGCTGCAGAATTCTGCAGGAAGCTGCAGAATTCTGTAGGAACCTGCAGAATTTCACAAATTCTTCAGCCACCTGCAGAATTTCAACAATTCTGCAGCTGCCTGCAGAATTCTGCAGTTTCTCAAAAAATTCTGCAGGAAGCTGCAGAATTCTGCAGTTCTGCAGCTCCCTGCAGGGTTTTTGAAGCTCTGTTACTTCATTCAGCCCATTGTAATGCATAGATCTGCAAAGTTCAGGCCTCTTTGACAAGGTCTTACCGCTACCCAGGAAACGTTGGTTTGGGGGCGTAGCCGTTTGGGGGTCGGGTGGGGGGGTTGGGGGTTTTTTGTGTGCTTGTCTGGCCTAGCAGCGTTTCTGAAAAAATTCTGCAGCAGAATATTAAATTCTGTAGGAGTTATGCAGCTTGGAAGGTTTTATGCACTGCTGCAGAATTCTGTAAGAAGCTGCAGAATTCTGCAGGAAGCTGCAGAATTCTGTTAGAAGCTGCAGAATTCTGTAGGAAGCTGCAGAATTTCACAAATTCTGCAGCCACCTGCAGAATTTTACCAATTCTGCATCTGCCTGCAGAATTCTGCAGTTTCTTAAAAAATTCTGCATGAAGCTGCAGAATTCTGCAGTTCTGCAGCTCCCTGTAGGATTTTTGAACCTCTGTTACTTGCTCCAGCTTATTGCAATGCATCTGCATAGTTCAGACCTCTTTGACAAGGGTCTTAACACTACCCAGGAAATGTTGGTTTGGGGGGTCGGGGTTTGGGGGTCGGGGTTTGGGGGTCGGGGGTTTTGGTGCTCATCCGTCCCTGCAGCATTTCTGAAAAGTTTCTGCAGCAAAATCTGTAATTCTGTAGGAGTTATGCAGCTTGGGAGGTTTTATGCACTTATGCAGCTAGCTGCAGAATTCTGCAGGAAGCTGCAGAATTCTGTTAGAAGCTGCAGAATTCTGTTGGAAGCTGCAGAATTTCACAAATTCTGCAGCCACCTGCAGAATTTTACCAATTCTGCAGCTGCCTGCAGAATTCTGCAGTTTCTTAAAAAATTCTGCAGGAAGCTGCAGAATTCTGCAGTTCTGCAGCTCCCTGCAGGATTTCTGAACCTCTGTTACTTGCTCCAGCTTATTGCAATGCATCTGCATAGTTCAGACCTCTTTGACAAGGGTCTTAACACTACCCAGGAAATGTTGGTTTGGGGGGTCGTGGTTTGGGGGTCGGGTGACGGGGTCGGGGGTTTTGGTGCTCATCCATCCCTGCAGCATTTCTGAAAAGTTTCTGCAGCAAAATCTGTAATTCTGTAGGAGTTATGCAGCTTGGGAGGTTTTATGCACTTATGCAGCTAGATGCAGAATTCTGTTAGAAGCTGCAGAATTCTGTAAGAAGCTGCAGAATTTCACAAATTCTGCAGCCACCTGCAGAATTTTACCAATTCTGCAGCTGCCTGCAGAATTCTGCAGTTCTTTAAAAATTCTGCAGGAAGCTGCAGAATTCTGCAGTTCTGCAGCTCCCTGCAGGATTTCTGAACCTCTGTTGTTTCTTCCAGCTTATTGCAATGCATCTGCAAAGTTAAGACCTCTTTGACATCCATGGGGTTAATTAGCCCTTGTATAGGGATAGCATACCAGTGGGATACCCCAACCCCAAGGGAGCAGTTTTTTTTATTCTGGGTGGACATTTCAGTGTTGGTTGGAAGCATGTTTATTTTGGTTTTGCTCACCAACTTCAAACGGCCAGTGCAACATTATTTACCCACACATCCCTCTAAAACTTTGGATTTAGACACTATGAAACCTAAGTTTTTGATTGAGGAATGATACAACTCTGTATCTTGATTAAAAGTTGCCGAAAAAACATAATATATTATCTCGATCTGACAATCGCGCCAGGCCAAGCCTATGAATTGTTAGGCCAAGCCTATGAATTGTTGGGACTACCTAAAAGGCCTAGAAAGACAACTATTTGGCGTACAGAAATGGCAGACCCCTTTTTAGAAAGCTGAGACGATTATCTGTTGATATGGGCTATTTAAAAACCTTGACAGTCTTTCTAGCATTTTTAAAAACATGACAATATTTCATAAAATTACATCAAACAATATTTTACAAAACTGTAGAAACACAACATTTAAAACATCAAATTTGACTCATTTCCCATATTTCTTCTATTGGGTAACCCACTGGTACAGGGGGATCCCTCTGGCCTCTGGGTGTCCTCTTGGTCCTCTTTCTTGTTTGTGTATGTTGGGGTATCCCACTGTAGAGAGCCAGTATCGAACTGATATCCTCACTGTCGACTAAGAAAATAAATGAGCGATAATACTTACTTTCTGTTACCGAAATTGGTCGTGGTAGTGACTGGTATCAACATTTTTCTAATTCTATTTTTCTGAATTTTTGGTGGTGTTCTGAGTCGTAACATTAACACGGCAAAAAGCCATGCTTCCTGTCTATTGACCAATCAGAGGGGGTTATTCTGGCAGGAAGCGTAAGAAAATAGACACAAAAAACGCCACAAGGTGTTGCAATGGCCGAAATGGAACATTAACTTTTCATAGTGATGTCCTCATTCTTGTGTGGGCATCCCAGTACAGGGTATCTCAATGGGAGGTCATCTTTCTTGTATAGGTATGCTGGGGTATCCCACTGGTACAGGGGTATCCCACTGGTTTCCTCACTGTCCTCCTCAGTCTTGTATAGGTATTCCACTGGTGCTGGGGTATCCCACTCATAGATTTACGTTTATATGCCTACGATCCCACTGGTATCCTCGCTGTCCTCATTCTTGTGTGGGTATCCCACTAGTATGGGGGTATCCCACCTGGTGTCCTCTAGGTCCTCATACTTATGTAGGCATGCCGGGTATCCAACTGGTACAGGGGTATCCCACTGGTTTCCTTACTGTCCTAATTTTGAAAAAAAGAACTGCTCCCTCAGGGGTATCTAACTGGAACGTACCAGTGGGATGCCGGGATCCCACTGGTGCGGTCCTCGCTACCTCAAGAATAGCACTGCTCATAAAACCTCCCAAGCCGCATAACTCCTACAGAACTGCTGCAGAAACTTACAGAAACGCTGCTGAGCCAGACGAGCACCAAAACCCCCCGACCCCCCCCCCCCGACCCCCAAACCGCTACAACCCCAAACCTGGGTAGCGGCAACATGCTGGTCAAAGAGGTCTGAACATTGCAGATACATTGCAATAAGCTGAATGAAGTAACAGAGCTTCAAAAATCCTGCAGGGAGCTCCAGAACTGCAGAATTCTGCAGCTTCCTGCAGAATTTTTTAAGAAACTGCAGAATTCTGCAGGCAGCTGCAGAATTGGTGAAATTCTGCAGGTGGCTGCATAATTTGGAAAATTCTGCAGCTTCCTACAGAATTCTGCAGCTTCTTGCAGAATTCTGCAGCTAGCTGCAGAATTGCATAAAATCTCCCAAGCTGCATAACTCCTACAGAATTACAGATTTTGCTGCAGGGACATTTCAGAAATGCTACAGTGACAGAGGACCAAAATTGCAGAACTGCAGAATTCTGCAGCTTCCAGCAGAACTGCAGAATTTTGTGCAGAATTCTGCAGGTGCAGGAAGAAATTTAAGTGTACTGAGAAATTGTGAGAAAAAATTTTTGCACATGTTGAAATTACGTTTTCTAGAAAGTCAATATTTAAAAAAAATATGCCATTTAAATATAAACAAAATCTGCATCACATAATTCGCCAACCAGATGATCTTTGCGGGGGGGGGGGGGAGAGAAATGGCTTTTTGGAGAAAAAAGAGTTTGTTTCCATCTTGAAACTAAAAAAAAAAAGTTCAGCACGTGAAGTTTGTTTCCACTTGTAGCTTGGATACCGTATAATTGCAATGAAAAAAAGTGGGCATTCACATGTAGAAAAAAAATTGTTTGTCGCTGCTTCGCGAGAAAAAAACAACAAAGTTTGTCTTGGGGTTAAAAGCCATAGGCCCTCCGCCCCCTATCGTCTGGCCCCTAATTTGTACTAACATTGCGATGTTGTCACACTGTTGCTGTAAAATGTAATTACCCATTGCCCATAGGCCCAAAAATTTTGCATGCAGTAAATTGTACACCTGCCAAGAGCCAGGGTTTGGGTTGGTTCTTGTCGGATCAAACAGACCTCATGATGAGAAGACTGTAAATTTCTGGGAACAGAGTAAATTTCTGTGACCACATGTTCATGTTTAAGAAAAGTGATTATGTAAAACATAAATATTTACTCACAGCATCAGTGGGTTTCATGACGAAGCAGAAGACGACAGCGAAGTTGATGATCACCCCAGCGAGCATGAAGTAACTCAATTCTCTACTACTTGCCTTGATCAGCGGGTCGTTATTATTCATGACGAACACAACTGTTGTACCTATGCTTACTAGGAGTCCTGAAGTGGCCAGGATAATCAGACAAATCCCTATGGCGTCATGCCATTTCGGATAGTCAGGAACAATAGGCTCGCATTTTGTCCTCGTTTCTGGATCCGGCCATGTTCTGTTTTCGCAACTGTAGCATCGTTGTGCGCCCAAAAATTCACGGGTGTACTGGTTTTCTTGACAAGTTTCACACACCTGGAGCATTGAGAAAAGAACAAAAATAGACAAATGTTAATGGCTATGGGCTATATGCAAAACTTTGTTTAAACTGAAATCAAGTAATTACTCCAAAAAGAAAAGAAAAAATATGTGTGGCTGCAAAGATTTCAAATTGAAGCTGTCTTAAACTCAATGGCCTACTCTGGCTGGGGAGCCACTTAAACTTTTACAGAAACAAATGCTACCACTGCGATACGACAAAATACTTTTAAAAGTGTTAAGCAATAATTTGTGACTCTCACCCAACAGCATCTTTTCTGTTGTAAGAATTGTTGCTCTCCGACGCCACATAGAAAACTACAGAAGGATTGTGGTTGTTCGCCGCTGCTCCATTGCACTGCTTTACCGCTTAAAAAGTTCATCTCTTCTGTCTCATGGTACCAGGTTGCTATTGGAACAAAATGATAACCATCTGAATTATTTTGGAGGTTGAAAATGCTATAATCACGAGCTATGTCTCCAACATCATCAAAAATCACTTTGCGGTTCTCTCCCTGGAATGTCAGGTTCATTAACTGGTTCCTCAATTCATAGCGGGCGCATTTCATAGCCTGCGTTTTGTTCAAGTAAGCACACTTGGGGCTCTCGACAGCAGCATGGAGACCGTGGGCGAAGGTATAGACACTATCGAACACCAGAGACACTATGTTGTCCGGGAGATAGTCCTTGTGGTCACTCATCCTCAGAGAGGGGTCACACACGGGTAGGTCACTTCCAGTCTTATTTGTCATCGCACAACCATGGTATTGTTCGTAAAACTCTCCTATCCAAGGGTTTTGAGTGGGTGTATCAACTCTCAGGCTTGTGTAATGTTCATCGAATCGGCTTACTGTTGTTGATCTGATTTTAACAGACATCATCCCATAAGCGACTTCCTCATAGCCAGCTAATTCGTTAATGTCTCTAGCCCATGCGTCAGTTGCTATCCAAGTGATTCTGCCATCTACGGATAACCTCTGTGCTGCTGCCATTAATTTTCGAGCTTGTTCCAGGGGTGTGATGACCACCACCACTTTTGCTTTATTCTCCTGTAGTAGCATGAAGACCGTGCCCTGGTAGTCGCCAAACTCGAAATCACTGCTGACCTCGAAAACTTCGGCAAAACACACTCCTTTCGGATAACCTTCGCTGTACAAGTTCTGATATCCCTTTGCTCCATATTCCCCTTCCATGTGGACGACAGACACGTAAGACCAGTTGTAATGAAGGAGGAGAGAGACGATTACTCTCGCTTGCAAAGTGTCCGGCGAAACCATTCTCCGAAAATGTGGGTACGAGTATTTGTTCGTCAGGGATGAACTGGTTGCCAAGTAGCTGATCTGAGGTATTTGGAAGCTTGAGAATAGATTAGCAAGCTGCACAGTGGTGATACTACTCTCTGAGCCAATGATACCAACAACTTCATGAGGTATGATACTTTCGTTGAAACAGTACTCCGGGATGTTTTCCTCAATCAGGCATTCACCTTCGCCCGGCTGTTCTATAAAATGTAGAGACTGAGCCAAGGCTGTGATTCCTTTGTAGCAGTCATCATACATGAAGAAACCAAGTTTGTGGTCAGGAAGGATGGTGGGGGACTTGTTGATCTCTTCAATCACAAATCGTATACCTTCTATTCTTTGCAGAACGCCCATGTTCCTCACAGTGTCCGCACAAAAGTGATCCATGCTTGAGAGAAAGTTGCAAAAAAACTACATGAACCATATATTCGTATATAATATTCATATAGGCCTATATTGAGAAGTAAATTGTAAAATTATTTCACCAGATAACCACATTGATTCTTCAACGACTATGAAACTGGCTTTAAAATAAGTTGCAATACAAAGAAGAAACATCATTCCAAGGGCATACAATGCTGCCCTACAAAGGTAAATTACATATAAAATTACAAGAGAAAAAAATTTAACAAATTGTCTGGTGAATTACAAAGTGTTGAGATCCCAGAACCTGACTTGGCAAAGGGCAGGGGAATTATACCAAAACAAACCAGAGTCAGGTGTAAGGAGGTGTGAGACTTAGGACTCACATGTGATGTTAAGGCCTTTAAGGACGTCCAACCTTCCGTCTCCTCCCACACAAGACCTTGGAATGGAAATCTAAGAACTAGAGCTTCTGGGTAGAGAACTGACATTCTGAACTTTACTGTAGCCCCTACAGCTGAGAAGGGAATCATAAAATTCCTAACTTTATTATGAAAATGTTGAGGACTAACTAAGGTTAAAGGGTTACTTTTGAATTTTTACAATTTTTGGTTCCCACCTTTATGGTAGGGAAGTAGAAAGGTCAAGTACAGCAAATGCAGTTACTGTACTTTACCTTTGTAGGGCAGAATGCTGAAAGTTGAATCCGGATGAAGTTACATACCGCAGAAGTCAGAATGGACAAGTCTTCCGCAGGAACTTAGACACCAATTTGACATGATCGTAAAGTTCTAAAATCAATGGTACAAGAATTATTCTATGATGTTTGATGAACAGAAAAATTCAAATCGAACCTGTAATTGTGCACAGGAACGAAAATTCCAAGGTTGAAATCTCCTTCCAGGCTGTAGCAATCTTCCGGAAGACCAGGCATATATATGTATGAGGAACGTCCTTGATGGAACACACCAGGAAGAAGCAACACAAGGCAAGTGAAGACAAGACCAGTCCGCATCGTCTAATACTTCTGTGAGTTGAGCGTTGAGGAACTGAAATATATTAGTATTTAAGGCCAGACAATAATATGCTTAATTCTGGGTCAGATTTTTATTGACATTTTTAAAATAATAATTACTGTATTACAAAAAGAGTGGACAGCTGCACTGTGAAATGGCACTTCATGTGTCATCATGCTGATGATATGTCATGATCATACCCAATACTTTCATGTTAATTTGATTTAAGGAGAATAATCTCGCTTATTGGTGACAAGCAAACGAAAGGATATGCATCTGATTTTTACTCTAAAATCAGTTATGACAAATCTAATGGCCTTCTCTTGATCATGACTAATCAAACAGCCTCTATGTTTCCCATGTTGAATGTAGAGAAGATGGCACTTCCTCAGCTATCATCTACATATTTCAATGAGTACAGGAGGCACAAAAGTGCCCATATTTTGATAAGTAGACAAGATAGTGAAGTTCTGATTGACATACTGTGTAGTATCATGCTTTTTTGATGATATATCAGAAAAAAAAACAAAAAAAAAACACATTTTTGACCTGTAATGCAAAATGGACAAGTGATGCAATTTTGACACATGACCATTGATAGAAACTATTCAAAATTTAATAAATCAAATCTCTTACCTTCAAGTCACTTAGCCAATGGACAGCGATCTGTAAAGCTTGGTTCCCAGAGCTGCTGGATGCCAAATGATGTCAAATTGAAGGATGACAAGCTTAATCAGCTACTCATTTTAAATTAACTAAGTACTTTGCTGTGGTCATCACTACAATCAATATCAGAGATATGACATAGATCGTGTGGGTCTTATCACAATTTCGTGTTTTGCTCCTAAGGTTAAGTTTGTAACGTTAATCTGCAAGTGGCCACCAAATTAACTTCCTAATGGACTTTTTTAATCACAACCAGAAGAGCCTATTAGTGGTGTGATAAATCATCAGCACTTAAGCCAACATTTTTGTCTCCTTTGCGGCCGGGCTTTGCTACAACTAAATTTATGTCACCTATAATTCTGTTTTACTCTATATTTTACAACATAATGCAAAAAAATTTACATGTAAATTATGAGATAATGTTATTATAATAAAACATGAGAGAGATTTAAGCTTTTGATCTAAGAATAAGTAGTAAAAAGATTTTTGTAAATTTCATTTTCAATCAATAAACAGTCGTAATTGGCAAAATTATTTTTGTATATCATCGAGAAAATACACCTATTAGTTCGAATAAATACAATCACAAAAAAATACCACACGATCCTTGTCCAGATATAGGTTAGAATGTGATTCTGTACATGAATTTTTTGATTTGATTTGCTTTATCTGGAAAGATGATTATTTAAATATGAATGAACGGAATCAAAAGTTACAATAATAAAAACATGACGGAAATAGTATGATGTTTTTGATTTATAATAGTTTTTTTTGTAATATTTTGACTATATAGATTGTATAATAGAAACATCTTCCCAGGATAGACCCAAAAAGTCCAGGGAATTGGACTTATATACAATGGGGTCCTAGAATTTACAAAGCTAATTTTAATTTTTATATAAGTTTTTGGATGGTCCGGTTCAGGCAGCACATAAATTAAGTTAGATATAAATGAATTCAGAGATAAATTTGTCTCCGCTTCGTTCTCTTAAATGTTTTTTGATAGCTTTCTTAAAACCATTTTTTCTATTTATGCTCTTTATGCCCTCTGGCAAGCCGTTCCAATCCTTAATGCCATTGATATAGAAAGTTGAGTCAATGCTTTTGAGGGAGGAATTTTGAAATTGGAAGATCCGGATCTGGTGTTATACCTGGGAAGATGTTTCGTAAAATTCTCCTTAAGATAAGCCGGAGACCTGTCGGAGGCCACTTCGTGCCAACTTGTGTACTGTCAGTTGGTGAACCAACGTTTAATGGATTTCTTTAAGGTGCTCCGAAAAGCAGGGTAGAGTAGAAGATAGACAAAAGGGTTGAGAAGGCAATTACTGTAGAAGAATGTGATCAACCAAAAGTTGAGGAGGCCATCAAACAAAGGAGGATTAATGGTAAGCGCTATGGTGTAAATAGTCTGTGGAAAATACGAGATGAGGAAAACACCAATAACAATGACCAACACTCGTGTGATTTTCATCTGAATCAAACTCGGAGAATGCACGTCTTTTGAACTGGCTGTGTTGTTACCTGCTTCGCCGTTGTTCTGAGGATCGGGATTCCCCAGTTGTCTTGTAAACCGCATGTGTTGGGAAGTCATTGTGTCAGTAACAGCTCCTTGTTTGTTTTCATCCATTTCCTCTAGCCCAAGATGGCTTGAAAACAGTGATTCATGAGAAAAACTTTGGAAATGTTCATTTCCAGTCAAAATTTTTTCAGCTGGTGTTTCTGCATTGGACATAGCCACCTGTTGTTGTTCCTGCTTCTTCGTATAACTTTTCGTTTCATTTTGTGTCACGTCACAGTTGGTGTCGTCAATGGCACTTCCATTGTTGATTCCACCATTTGGTGTTATGGTGTTTGATTCTGCATTAACCTCTTCAGTTACAGAATCAATATCGTGACAAACAAGTTGGGAAAAACTTCTGTGTTCGACATCAAGATTTTCATCCAAGATGGAAACTGCTGTTGGTGGATTTCCAACATGTTGAAAGTCAGTTTTATCTTTATTCTTCTCTAGTGTTGTAGATGTTGATGTTAACTTTAAGTCTTTGTTGATTTTTCTCTTAGTCATAAACACGGGATCCACATTTTGTTCAGTTGTTCGAACTGTAGGTACAATCCTGTTTTTCTTCATCTGTTGAAGTGAAGTGATGCATAACATGAAGTTTATTATCATGATGGCAAATACTATTATAAGTAAGAGAGTAAACGCAATGAACACCTTTATAGGAGGCAGATAGTAGAGCGGAATGCAAAAACTCCCAAATTGTGGTTTGGTTGTGAAGTAATTAACAGAAGAATATAACGTAACCACAGTCCACGATCCGATAATTAGAGTCATCGAAAACCTTTTGGTCACAATTGTGTAATAATGCAGAGGCTTTAAAATGTATATGACCCGATCTAAAGCCAATAGTAATACACCGAATGCTTCATTGGTCAATAGTACTTGATTGCTAATGCCTTTTAATTGGCACCATACAGAGATAGCCGAGGAGGTAACATGGACATTCCGAGTAAAAAAGTTTATCAATAACCAAATGCTAATTGCAGTATCCATACAGCAAACATTAAGGGTGTAATTATGGGTCTGTTCCCAGTTATATCTATTACAATATAATACATAGATTATTAAAATATTCCCAAAGATCCCTCCGAAAGCAACTATACATCGCACAGTCACAGCAAATGTATCGAAGTCCAGAGAATTTATAGCGCCATTATTTCCCTCCTCGGTAATAGCCTCAGTGCTGTTTTGTTGCAGGAAGTCTGCTGAAGAGTTTTCCATCCTTGTCTGTAAAATATGATAATAACCATTTTCCAGTTCTCTTTTGCTGAATTATGTTTTTACCGATATATACTACATTCAAGTCGACCGAAATAAAATTCATACACCAAAAGATCTTATTTCCCTGGGCTGTTATTGGGGTCAAATGGCTACTTTCCAGTCATGGAATAATTAAGTGGCATTATTTACTATTTTAAAAAACAAGTGGAGATTAAATTAACTCAAGTAACACAATACCTTGCTTTTCCCCCAGCCAGATGATGCTTCAGCTTTAGTGCAAGGTTGCCTTGGAGAAGCCGGACAAGCGAACTCACACTCAGCGAGTTATTCAAAGTGACACTTCCAAGCCATTATGATACCTGGAAAACAGAGCATTACTGCGGTTACAGGCAGAAATTAAATGTTATAAAGTATGTCTTTCCGCTCCCTGCAGCACCTGCCTTTTGAGAAAAAAATTGCGCAGGCAAATTATAATATTCATATTTGGGTGGGTACCTGCACAGTGCACACAGAATGGGGGAATGGTGAATTGCGGGGCACAGTGGATCGCGGGACACAGTGAATCAATGAACTTGTATGAATAGTGTAAGTGAATAGTTATATGAGCGCAGCACATGGCTGCCAAAGGCAGCCATGAGCGAAGCTCACTTAGCACAAGGACAGCTCATTCTGTGTGGTGCTCCAAAGTGACTGCCTGAACAGGAAGTGCCTGTAGTTGCCATAAAAGTGGAGCTAGTAGTTTAGTCAGTTTGGTTTGGTAAATAATTAAAATACCTCAAATATCTTCCAAAATAGCTTTAAAATTCCAGTCTTGTCCTATAACAACCTCCGATGACATTTTTCAGGGATTTAAATAAACATGTACATCAACATTGGAAATAATTATTTCCGTACCCCCTGATTGTAAGAAGTGACTGAAGTTTAAATGTCAATTCAAAAGTTAATGACTTAAATGGCTCACCAAGTAAGAAATCATAACAACACTTAAGGTTACATAATCTTCATTAACTATCAACATATTATGTAACAGTCTAGTAGTAAACAGTCACTTCTGAATAGCTATGGTTTATCTCAGTTATGTAACGTCAACAATTTAACATAATACATCCAAATTTAACATAGATTTGAATTAAACAGCTGTCAGTGCAGTCTGTTTAAATATTTATCTATCTCTCTATCTCTCAATCTATCTATTTATCTATCTATCTGTCTATCTATCTATCTACCTATCTATCTATCTATCTATCTATCTATCTATCTATCTATCTATCTATCTAATCTTATCTACAGATCTGATGGTATCTGTCTAATCTTATCTATCTGCCCATTTGCCCAGTCCTTTAAAAAGATAAATTGGCCTTCTGAAAGTAGAAGATAATGCAGCAGTCCTAATAGTATGACAATGCTACACGAATTTCATGGCAGTGCCATTTACATATTATATTTCAATTGTTTGATGTCACTTTTTCAATCCTCCAGGTACTTCCAGCCAAACTTGTGCTCATCGTGGCAGAATTTATTCCCTTTAAAAAACTGGAATGAGGTGCCACGTCAGCAAAGAGCTCCCCCCGACGAATATTTTCTGAATACTACTGCGTAGGAGTAGGCCTGCGAGCAGTTTCTCATGTACTGTCATTTTGCAGCCCTCTGCTCAGGCCTGGCACGGAATATCCTCGTTCTTGGCAAGATATGGCAACTTAATTAAACTTACTGCGAATTGTGAAAAAATGTTTACACCAAAACAACCCATGGAATACGCTTGAAGTCAGTGGAATGGTTGCAAGATTATCAGCCAGGCGGCACTATATATGCATATGCTGGGAAAGGAGGCCTCACGAAGAACTGTTGGAACAGGGTGCCACCATGGCCTCCCATAATCTTGAGATTTTAAAACCTCCATTAAGAGGCTATACTCAGGGGCACCTCATGACAGTGTGTAATTATAATGCCCATATCAGTGTAAGGTCTTGGTTGCACATCTTTTATGACACCCAGATTAATTTATTTATGCAACTGGGAGAAAATATCTGTTATGCTACCAGCTGGGTTGCCAGCCAACCCAAGCGTCATTCAGCCCCTCCCAGCCAGCTGATAGGAATAATTATTTTCCCCAGCCTCAATTGCTTTCTCATTACCTGACTGCAAATTTCATCAGTTCAACACCAAAAATTGACTCCCAGCTGACAACTTTGCCAGCTGGGAAAGTCCTAACTGACATGTCGACAGTCAGCCAGCCAGCCAGGCACCTGCTTCATAACAGATATTTTGTATAACAGATCATGGGGTGCCCCTGTATACTCTTCAATAAGGGACAACTCTCCAAAAGAGGCTAACCTCTGATGAGAGTCCTGTAAATTTGTGACTGTTGTTCAAATGCAAATGTAAATTAACGTCTTTTTTTATTTTAAGTCCTTTACATAGACAGACTTCAT
Source organism: Platynereis dumerilii (assembly GCA_026936325.1). NCBI lineage: Eukaryota > Metazoa > Annelida > Polychaeta > Phyllodocida > Nereididae > Platynereis > Platynereis dumerilii. The sequence continues at coordinate 39,654,543 of JAPTHN010000008.1, forward strand.
CTCAACAGACTGTACAATCACACCCTTGGCAGGCCTGTTAAAGCATGAGCCTTTCTCAACTCCCAGTGGAGTATGCAGCAAGGCAGCCATATTAAGCGCCACAATACTAAGTCACTCCACAATCGCCATCACTGCCTACAGCCAAGTACCCATTTACACCTGGGTGGAGTGAAGCAAACTGTTATGGAAGATCTGCTCAGTTTCTCTGTGCCATGGCTGGGACTCGTACCTACAACGTCTCAGTTACCAGGTGAGCACCTTCTCCATTAGACCACTGCATCTCTCAAGACCATGGCAATCAGTGAATTTAAACCTTTTTTTACTCTCTTGAATGATAAACTGTATTTTTCCTCCTTTTTTTTCAGAGTCAGAAGACACCCCTCATGGCAGTCATTCATACACTTGACCTACAAGGTAAAACATGGGTCTTGGCACAATTGATACAAGTGTCAATATGTGAATACTTTAATGCCATGCAATAATGTATGCATATTTTGTGATGAGATACATAACTCATTTTCAAAATCAATTTTGCAACATAATTGAATTCAGAAAAACAGTTTTAATCATTCTTAATTTAGCTATCCTCATAATTACATTGTGTCAAATTAAATTTTAAAAAGTCATCAGATTGCCCACATTCTGCAGATTCCTTGTTAATAAAGTGAGATGCATACATATATGAACAGCCATGAAGTCATGACAAGCTTGAACATGATCTTAATTTAAATATGATATCTGTACATACAAATATCTTAGAAAATAAGAAAACAGAACATAAAGAGTAATAAATATGTCTGATTAATTTAATATGATGGATTTAGTTTCCAATACCTGAATAAGAAAAATCAAGAAAAAAGGACAAAAATATACAGTTATATATATTTATTTCAGTTTTCTTTTTGCATCCTGATTCAGTTTTCATGACTTGCAAAAGTTTTTTCTGTTTTGATTAATTGTGCACCAGCAATGATCCAACATCACACAAGATGTCATGTAAATCACAGGCATACCGGGGGCAGGGGGTCACCAGGCTCCTTGAAGTTATGTAGGGATGTTATCGAAAACAACATTTTTCTGATCCGACAATAGACAAAATCCTTTCCAATGCATCGAAAAAGCTGTCTACAAACAACTTGAAAGCTTCTTATTATCAAACAATTTACTGTATGAATTGCAGTCGGGATTTAGAAGTGCTCACTCTACAGACACCTACCTCATTCATCTTATTGATTCCATCAAATCTAGAACCGCCGAAGGTTTTTTCACTGGAATGATACTACTTGACCTACAGAAGGCGTTCGACACGGTGGACCATGATATCCTTCTGGATAAACTTGGTCTAATTGGTGTTTGGACCCTGTCGTGGTTCAAATCGTATCTTTCCCACAGCGAGCTTGAACAAACTTTGGGGTTAAAAAAATTGACCAAGAAAACGATTAGCGCAGTAATGTAGAGGAAGATCAGGCGAACATTTTGATGTGTCAAACGAAAAAATCTGTTGGGAATTTTTTGAGATATTTGAGTTTTAAACTTTTTGTTTATCACACCCTATTGTCAGCATGGAACCTCCATCTAAAAATGATCAAACTTCCCATTTTCCTGTTAGGTAATATCTAAGCTAAAAGTCATTATTCAGAAGTAAAAATATGCAGTCATTGCCACAACAGCAATTACATACCACCTCATTCAGACTGACAGAGTGTGATAAACCTATAACAGTAAACATTTCTCAGAAAATTTATAAAATATGTTTATTTGCCTGCTTGTCCTCAGTTTCATCATTCTGGTGAATAATTGTAGTAGAATCTACCTCACTTTTGAACTCTATGGTGTATTATTGAGGTTTTTATGTGTTTTTTAAGAAATTTCACCACTGTGAAACAAGTATTTTTGCAACCATGTAAAGTGTAGCCAATGTTGAGTGAATCATCAGAAAACGCATAGATAGCATGTTTGGAAGCATTTAGTTAAGTATGGAGTAACATACCTTGACATTGCAGTCTTAATGTGCAATAGTTATACATGTTTGTATTAACTACATCTTCGCATAATTTACTGAATTTATGCTATTTTTTGTTGTTCTATGCAATTATAGATTGGTTGATTTTGGATGCCAGATAACCTACATCAACATTAAACACCCAACAACCATTTTAAGTACTCGAAGTACATTAATCATGAATATTACTGTTTATTTATAGCTTTTAATTTTATTTTTGTCTTTTTGTCCAATTGCAAAGACTTTTCATGTAATATCAGGGGATTCAACTTTATAGTGAAGCAGATACTTACAAACATTCTATGCATGTATTGTCTGATAATTTACTCAACTTTGTCTGTCTTTTTTACATTGTTATGAAATGCTTGTTTCACGGTGGCAAAATGTGTGATAAAATGCACAAAAAACTCAACAATGCCTGTTACAATGAGTTGATAAGACCAAATTTGCTAAAATTATTTACCAGAATTATGTAACTAACACAACCTGGTATTGCAAACATTTTCTCAGGCCTTTAGCCAGAAATGTTAGCTGGTACAGGTTTATCACACCCTCTCAGTCTGGATGAAGTGGTACATACTTCCTGCAGAGACAATGACTGCATATTTTTACTTCTGAATAATGACTTTTATCTTAGATATTACCTAACAGGAAAAATGGGCAGTTTTGATCACTTTTTCATGGAGATTACATGCTAAGAATAGGGTGTGATAAATAAAAAATCTAAAACTCAAATATCTCGAAAAATTCCCAACAGATTTTTTCGTTTGGTACATCAAAATGTTCGTCTGACCTTCCTCTACATCATCGCACTAATCGTTTTCTTGGTCAATTTTTTTAACCCCAAAGTTTGTTCAAGCTCGCTGTGAGAACTCAACTCGTTACTTGTAATGGAGTACACTCAGAAATTAGAAATATTACATGCGGTGTCCCACAGGGTAGCCTAATAGGCCCGTTGCTTTTTCTCATTTATTCAAATGATATTCAGTGTTGTATTGATCCTGATTGCAAAGTGCTGCTTTACGCAGACGACACTGCTATTCTTTATTCGCACAGAGACCCCAAGGTGATTTCTCACAAACTATCAGCTATGCTAAAGTCATGTCAAGAATGGCTTATTGACAACAAATTATCATTACATCTCGGCAAGACTGAAAGTATTATCTTCGATCCAAAAAGAAAACTCAAAGAAATCGGAGATCAATTTCTAATCAAATATGGTGATTTAAAAATCCAAAATCAAAATTGTGTGAAATACCTTAGCCGGTGAATAAATTGTTAACAATATCATGAAAAAAGCCAACCAAAGAATCAGGTTTCTCTATCGACATAGCGAATGTTTGTCTAAAAGATCTAAGAAAACCCTATGTGTGTCAATAATTGAATGTCACATTGACTATGCCTGTGCTTCATGGTACGAAGGCCTTAGTAAAAAAAATTAAATCCAAATTACAATCCATCCAAAACAGAATGGTAAGGTTTATTCTCAACTTACTGTATACTCATAAACTCATAAAGAACAAATTGACATGTCATGCGATTACCACATGTTCAGTGCCTGTGGCCACCCCTGATTTGTGCAATGGTGAATGGTGATATGCATACTTTGAAGTAAGAATCTCTTTCACACAATGTTATCAGTTTTTAGAATCATAGCCAAAAATTTGGATAGTCCAAAATTTACTTCATAGATTTTACTAGTAAGTATACGTAGGAACTGTTCATTCGGATTTAATATTGCATGTATACATATATATGCTATATATCTGGGATATCGCTGATGGCTGTGTGGTAGCCCCATAGTATCCCTCTTCCAGACCAACACTTCTTCAATTCTGGAGACCATTATAAGAGCACATTTAGGATACTTTTGCATTGCCTAAGCAAATGTTCACAAGTACTTCACGTTTTACAAACTTGAAAGTTTAGGTGTCAAGTTATTAGAGATAAGATTGACAATTTTTTACAGATATTAAGTGTATCAAACTGCAATACAGGATGAAATATTAAGTCTCTAACCATTATATTGAACTTGTTAAAGCTAATTTTAGTGCGTTCACAAGTACGTCACATTTTCAGAAACCAACACATCCAGCTGCTACTTCACCATGGTCATGCCAATTGCATGTATACTTGTGAATAATCATTTGAAAATATATTTAAAACGTAAAAAAAATATTTTGAGAAAAATTTGAACTTAATACGCACAAAATCAGAATATTTTTAAAAATGATAAATAACAGAAAATTATCAAAATCCATATGTTTATGTTAATAATGCTATAGATAGGTAATTCTGGAATAAATCCAATATCAATCATGCCAATTTCAATTATTTTCTTCAATGGACCACGCATGTATGTTCAAATGAAAATTAGTAGGGCTATTTTGGGGAGTGTCGAAAATCTGCTATTAACCTAGGTCAGAACCCAAAACTCAACATCCAAAATCAAATACTGTGTCTAATGTTCTGGTTCCCTAAAACTATTTCTAACTGATTTGGAACAGAATTTCCTTATTTTGATACATTCTTCTCTATATAATACATGTATCACACAATTTCTTGTTAATTACAGGGAATGCACCATTACCACAATAATGAAGTGTTGAATCATTACTTACCTATTTTAAAAGGTTAAATTGATTTTCTGCTATGTTTTACCATGCTCATTATTCATTTCATGTTACTTGACCCCCAATTTGGTTTTTTGTGCTGTTATTAATCATTTATTTTCATCCGAAAATGACACTGAAATTGACTTTGGCTTGGTTTTTGTTGAGTATAATCAATGCTATTATGACTATGATTACCATTTTCTCGAAAGTTGGTCAACACTATATCATGGACGTGTGTTTTGACCAGCTGTTGAAAATTCAATTATGGTTGGGCGAAGCTTAAGGTGCGGCTCCTCACTGCCTGCAATTAGTATGTAAAACCCCATCAAAATATACTCCAGTATGTGTATTATAAGTGTTCCAAAACTTAAATTCCTGGGTTAAGCGGAACGAGTTATTTTTTTGAAGAAATGAACCATATTCCTGTTCTGTCACGATTCACCCCAGTGTACCGATTCACCCCATAGTACGGAACAAAAAAAGCTCATTAAGCTCAATCCTTTTGGATTTAGTTTCCCTAATATATTAGCTATCAAAATATAAGAAGTAGTTAAGTGTGCTATGACTTTCATTTTTCAACATCGGTGGCCAAAATGTGTACTACAAGCCTTAATGCATCCTTTCAAAGTTGCCATAGAGCACACATGTAATATATTCAAAAACCATTCCAAATGCATTGATATTTTTTGGAATTTTTTACAGATAGGCCCACATCACTGTGCACTAACGATTGGGGTACCCTCGCCATCAGGGTAGCCATTACAACTCCTGATTCGTGATTTCAAAGTGAAATTCCAAAAAATGTAGGGGGAGTGAAGCCTTCAAATTGTGAAGACAGTTTATATGGCTTGTGGAATGAATGATTGCCAAGTGCCAGACTCAAACATGCAATATGAAGGAAGGCATTTATGAAATAGGAAATTGCTCGAGGTGAGGGTACCACAAAAAATGAAAAATGGTAGGGCGAGGGTACCAGCATTTTGGCGAGGGTACCAGCACATTTTTGGCGAGGGTACCAGCGTTTTGGCGAGGGTACCAACGCCGGAAGTGGCGAGGGTACTGTAAGATTTGGGCGAGGGTCATTTCCGGTTTGGCGAGGGTACCCACCAAAAAAGGGATTGGCGAGGGTAAAGCAAGATTATTGGCTGAGCAATCAGAGCTATCTGAGCAGAAGAAGAGCAATGAATCAGCTTATCAATATATATCATGTACTGACACATGATTGCACTTCTGCAGTAATTATACCAATCAGGAAATCCAATCAAGAACACAATTGCAATAACCCGGCAATTAAGGAGAATCTTAACATTAATTAACCCCTAATAAGAAAACAGTTGCTCAATAATAGGCTTACCCATTCTACCCAACAGACTGTTACCTGTGGAAGTTAGCACAATGTCGATTTAACACATTTGGTAGATATCTACAAATGAAAACAAATGGTTACAGAGTAGGAAAAAGTCAATGAATTGGCTAATTAATTTGCTCTTTATTGCGGAAGATCACAGCATGTGCTGACACATCATTGCAATTCAGAAGTTAGCAATCAGGGATTCCAATTAAGACCATGATCACATGCCCTATGAATATAGGAAAATGTTCAAATTAATTGACTACCTCTCACTCTAAGGTAAGGTAAAAACGACCCATGCACTATGCTGTATTGCCCCACTGTGGAAGTCTCAGATTGCGGCTTTAACTACATGAATTTGTATATAAAAACAAGTTAGTTAGATGAATATATATACACAAAGTCAGGCCTTCATAAAGCTTTAAAAAAATAGGAAGTTCACCATTGCTAAAACCATTATTAAACCTCCAAACTCTAAAATCTGACTGACACGTTCATTACAGCTCTAGCAATTGATCTGAAGAAATCAGTTTTTTTTTCTCACTGCCAGTATGGACCTATGATATCATAGGTGGATACTCCATTGCCAAGCACTAGAGGATATGCAAAATTGGTGCTATCAATGATGCCATAGGTCAAACTGGCCAATAGCGTCCCCTGTGGACGGTTTCATCATAGCCTTGCAGTTACATCATTGCCAGTGCGACCAATAATATCACAACAACTCATGTGCAAGGTTGGACTACACTCCTGGGGAGGGGGCACTCTGCTCAAAAGCTGTCAATTGATCCTTATGTCTGCATATTCACTCCTGTGAACTGTGGTAACCAATAAACAATATAGGATTAAAGTAATTGTTGGCAGTTTTACACTGAAAGGAGTGGCCAAAAAAACTGCAAACAGTAAACAAAATGCTTGACTTGACAGCTCCATATCAAATCCAATTTAGATCAGAAACATGTTGGTGAACAACTGTGATTAATTTCCAGTTATGCTATTAACCATGCTTGGTTGAATTTCAGGCACCTTTGGCATCACCAAATAATAAACAATCCCCCCTCCCACTTAACACCTGAGTTTTTGCAGTGGTATCATTGGCTCATCTGGCCATGACATAATTGCAAGACTATGATGAAGTTGTCTACATGAAATGCTATTGGCCAGTTTGACCTATGACACCATAGCTTGCACCAAAGTTGTATAGGTTCCAATGGAGTCTCCAGCTTCGACATCATAGGTTCACTCTATGAAAAAATTGTATTTCTTCAGAGCAATTGCGAGAGCTGTAAACTGAGAGTCAAACTTTTTCTTATAATCCTTGATTAGCATGGAGCATAATCACAAATTTAGTATCACAGTTTATGTTTCTGTATATATGTTTGCTTAGATGGTGGAGGAGTTGCTCACAGACAGATAGGACATGGGGAGAGTTATGCTACAGTTTTCAAATCCAAGAAAGTTGCTCAAGGTGCACTTCTCCCAAGTGGTACCATCCACAGTGAAACTTTCTAAAAATAATTTTGGCTTATTCCTGTATCTGGGTCTATTTTTCATGTTTTTTACCTTCAGCGAACGAAGTTCGAAGAAGGTATTGTAATCACTTGGGTAAAAATGCTGTCCGTCCGCCGGGCGGGCGGGCGGGCGGGCGGTCGGGCGGCGGGCGGATAGATCGTTTCCGGCCCGGCACTCGGCCTCTATTGAATGTATGGGGATGAAATTTGGTACACATCTAGCCTGTATGGTCTAGTTGTGCCTTTTGATGGTCTGATGAATAGATCTTAAATACTTTTTGAAATAATTGACAAAATATAAAAATAATTTTTTTTTCGTTTCCGGGCCAAGGCTCGGTCACTATTGCATGTGCATGGATGAAATTTGGTACACACGTGGCCTATATGGTCTAGTTGTGCCTTTTGATGGTCTCATTGACAGATATTCTATACTTTCTGAAAAAATGAGAAAAGATATAAAAACATATTTTTTTTGTTTTTTGGGCTAAGACTCGCTCACTATTGCATGTACATGGATAAACTTTGGTGCACATATGGTCAATATGGTCTAGTTGTGCCTTTTGAAAGGTCTGATGGAAAATATTATATACTTTTTCAAATATTGAAAAAAACATAAAAATTATTCTTTTTGTTTCTGGCCCAACATCCGGTCACTATTCCATATACATGGATGAAGTTTGGTACACATATGGCTTGTATGGTCTAGTTGTGCCTTTTCATGGTCTGACAGATGGCTATTCTATAGTTTTTGTAATAATGAGAAAAAACATTTAAAAGAATTTTTTTTATATCGGAGCCAAAACTTCCCAACTATTGCATATACAGTAATGCATTTTTCTAAACAAATCACCTATGCAATTAATTTAGCAGTGCTTTTTGATGCGTATAACACTTTACGAATCATTGGAAAAATAGAGATAATGGAAGGCCACTACTCGACCGCTATTGCATACCTATAAGCAATTTCGTAAACGCACCAATTTTATGATATTATTGTAATCTTCTAAAGGTGTTATTCGCTGAAGGTTTGCTGCTGCGCAGCCTATGTTTTATATGGTGACAATAACATGCTTGTTGCAAGCTTTTAATGTGAGATTCTTCATGTTTTATGGCTATGGATAATTAGTCAGTGGTGCAAAAAGCACCGTTTGATAGTCTCCCAATTATTTAGCTTATAGCCCATCTGAGATAGCGAAGAATTGAATTATAATGGTTCATGTGTTGGCCTATAAAATTGTGATGTCCAAACAAAGATGAGCTGATGCGTGGTATGGGCCTACACTGTAAATTCAAAATGGGATCTGCCTCAATACTATTCGTGACAGTAAGTTGAGAGAAACCTGACTGATAAACTGAATGAAAATTAAACAGTCAGATAAAGTAGTCGTCTATCTATCTATCTATCTATCTATCAATCTATCTATCTATCTATCTATCTATCTATCTATCTATCTATCTATCTATCTATCTATCTAATCTATCTAATCTATCTAATCTATCTAATCTATCTATCTATCTATCTATCTATCTATCTATCTATCTATCCATCTATCACCTATATTGCTCTACTGCATTTCACGGGGGCCAGGGGGCTGCAGCTCCCCTGGCATCAAGGCAAATAAATAGCAAGTCAGAGCAAATTTGAACCCTTATCAGGGCAGATCAACTGCCATGTTATGAGAGCTCCGATCACATTCATAACATGTTAAAAACCAGAGCAAAATTGCAACAGGACCCCTCCCCCCAAATGGCCATCCCGTATGCCTATGTATATGTATGTATGTATGTAACTGTGATATAATATCTATCTATCTTTTTTTTTTCTTATCTGTCTTTCTTATCTGTCTTATCTATCTAGTAACATCATTTATGACACTTAAAACAATGGCTTAATAGCAAAAACGAAATATTTATAGACCAGTCATTTCAGGTGGTACCCTCACCACGACAATTATTGGAAATGGTGGTACCCTCGAGTGGCTTTAGTGGTTACCCTCGCCCTTACGATGTATTTCAAATGTAAAATCTGATAATTCTGTGATCTATCACACGTGGATTGCTTGCCCAATGGTTAGCCTAACATTAAAACTACATGTTTGATAAATATAGGCTTTGGATTTGACGAAATAATCTCAGGATGACAGAAAATTACTTTGAATCGAGTGTTGTAATGGCTGCTCTGATGGCGAGGGTACCCCCCTCGTTAGTGCACAGTGCACATGTCGTGCAGGGGGAAGAAACATAGCCAAATGATTTAGAAAAACAGGGAAATTTTGGTAAAACACAGTAAGGCTTGTAACAGTCTAGTGAAAATGAGAAATGTATGCTGCTGCCACAAAAGTTGATTACGTATGCTACAGCATTGCTTTCCCAAGATAATAGTTCCAATTTCATTGCACATTCACAAAATTTCTATTCAACATTGATGTATACCAGAGTCCGACTCGGCAATCACATTCTCTAAGGAAGTAGACAAGGCCATCAGCACACTCAGAAACAGCCCCGGTTTCTTCCAGACAGAATTGTGTGAGTTCCCCAGACTGAAATGATGTGGACCGCACGCAGGAGCTCGCGGAATAGCACACTAGTCACTAGGTGGCAATACATGATCTGCCAAGGCTGGAAAAAAAAGAGGCAATGTAACAGCAGTCCACCTGTAGACAGGGCTTGTAACGCATCCAATCATAAAATGATATTTCAATCTTGTGCATGTAATTAATGACCACGCTTTACTTTAGTAATCTTTAAACGTAAATTGCCAAACACAGGATAATCTTTCATACTCCTGACTGCGAACAGTTCTTAATTACGAGGAAATTAGTTTCAGCAGAAGCACCATATGCATAAACAATGAGTTGGCACCTGTAATAAACATCTCATTAGGTACTTTTAGAAGATGATTCTCACTATGTTTGCTTCGTCAGTGATGGAGTTGGACAAAGCTGCTGCATTGTGCAGGTTGTAAGGTTTGGTTATTCGACAGATGTCGCTTCCACAAGGGCAGAGGGGTAGGCGTAATGAGATGGGAGGATAATATGTTTCGTGTCATCAACTAGGTGCACCTAACCTGTAATTTTTAACGTAAGCATATTAGGCATCCTCCCATAGCAGGGCTCGTTTACACTCACCCTGCCAAGTTTTCAAATCATTTAACAGCTTTTTTGCGGCATGATTTAAGTGATTGTTTAGGGGTTTCTAAAAAGAAACTAATTATACAACAAACATAAAACAATGAAACACTCAAGCATTCATTCTGTTGCTTTGAGAAATCTGAAACTATTAATTATGTGTGTCACACCGGAGGATAGGCAATCTTTTTGTTACAACTTCACAAAACAGTATGTCATGTGGTCAGGGTAGGTTCACTAGCCTTACACTGAGAGGTGAGGATAATATTAGGAGTTGGCAACTAACATTAACATCTCATCATCTTTTACCTAGGACGATACTCATTTGGCGTAAGACCTTTTTTTGCTCAATTTATGATGGAGTTCAAATAGGCTGCATTGTGCACAGCAGCATATTGCAGATTAATTTGCACAATGTGGCATCCAGAGATATTTTGTGTGCAACAAACAAATTGCCAACAATTAAGGTGCTCGTAAGCCGTCTCCTTGTTAGGGTATAAAAAGCAAGCAGTCTGTATAATTAGCATATCGTTAGCTTGCTTACATGATATTAAGGAGGGTTCCATTCATTTGGCATTGTTTGCATAATTTGTAATGTGAGTTAGACTAGACCATAGTATAGTGGGTTGGGTATAGTAGGTCGTTCCTAAGCACTTGGCTTGGGGGCTGGCCCTTTAGCTGAACTGGTTAAGCTTTTAAGGGACAGCATTATTATATACATGTACCATACTGTAGCATATATGACCACAATTCTGTCTCCAGACTGATCAATGTAATGATTGGAAAACTAGAGGGTCCCCCTTACAAACTGCCAGCAGTGTGCGATCCACTGGCACTACCCTGTCAGCATGCCTCGGCGGTCCAACGTCGGCCCAGCGTCAGTCCGATGTCAGCAGCGACGGTCCAGCTTCGGGCCGACGTTGGACCGCCGAGGCATGCTGATAGGGTACAGCTGAGTGCAGTTCACCTCTCCTCCTTTAATCACAATGTATATTTGTAAATACTTTCAACATATTATACTGTGGTTTTATCTGATATCTGTTTTTTTTTTTTACGTTTTTGTCGTTAAATTTTAATAGAATTTGTTTTTGATAGTGCCCCCTCATTCATCAAAAATGTCTTCTTCTTCTTTTTTTTGGTAGTGCCCCCTCCCTATTAACAGCTCCAAGAGGCTAAGAGGGGATGCACCAAAAGGAAGGGCCAGCATTTGGAGTGCACAGTGGAGAAACAAGCGGCAAAATGACTCTTTTTACCACTTTCTGGAAAATTTAGGTCACTGAAAATGTATTTTAAGGTCTTACAAATTAGGGAAAGGTATATATTGGGAAACATATTGAAATGGGGAACATTGGAAGTGAAGGCAGGATGCAGCAGCACTGTCTGGAAACTTTACAAAGTGTGTAAAAAGTGTGTATATATTCTTTCATACGAAAACTATATCCGCTGCAGCTTAGCAGTGCACTGAAAAAAAAATTGTCTGATATCAGACAATCAATGTCTAATATGTGTCCGATCAAGTGATTGTCGAATCCAGACAATTGAATTGTTCAAAATGTCAAAAAACTTGTTTGTTTCATTCAATTGATTGTCTGATTCAAACAATCAATTGAATGAAACAAACAATTTTTTTTTCTTCAAAAATATGGCAAATATTTGTGATTTTTCGCATTTTATACTTGCTGGATCACAGGGAAAACTTTAAATGACTTTTTCAGAAAAAACCTGATTATTGCAGTTACTGCAGTTTACCTTTGTAGGGCAGATTTGGTCAATCAATGTAGTGTCTGAAAAAGACAATAATTGTCTAAAATAACTCAGACAATCAAATTGTATGAAAATCGGATAATCCTTTTTTTTTCAGGGCACCGATCAGTAGCACAATGCAGTACTGACAGAGCTCCAATTCAAAGAATTACCAATTTAAGTGTCATTAGATTTAGAAATCTCTTCATCATGATACTCGTAAGAGTTCCATTGAAATTGCATTACGCCATTCGTGACAATGTGAACAGAAGCGGCCAATTATCTGAAAATTGCCGCTGCGCTGTATCTATTTATAAGAATCATGCTCAGCTCTTGGTTGGCAGCTTAGCAGGAGGAGCAGCTGAGAGCAGTGAATGTCGAAGACACTGAAACGAAGCTAAAACAAGGTAAATGTCATTTTTGTGTCTCAATATAATTGGACTTTACTTCCCATTGGTGTTTGATACTGTTCTGAACAACTTTTGGACATATACGTGTCTAGTTGAGATTTAGCTGGATGAAATTTTCACAAATCAAATTTAAGAAGAATTTTCTTCACTTTTTGATTTTAGGCTTCCGCCAATGTTGGAGGATGCGCTGTGATGAATATGTGGACATTTGCAGCCTTTTCCTTATTTTCCCATACACTCTTAACAAAAAGGTTTTATATGGAACATGTAAAGGTTCTATAAGCTGGTATAGATAAGGAACCCTCAAAGGTTCATTATTCAACTTTTAAAAAGCAAACAAAAACAACACTAAGGTAATCCAGCTGCACTGAACTCCCACAATGGAACCCCTTTCTCTCAAGGTGGGAGCATAGGGTCTCAATCATAGGGCCTTCCCACCAGTATTGAACCTGTTCAATTAAGTTTAACACCTTTATAAAATGTATAACCTTTTTTCAGCTGTGGGTTCTTTATATATAGGCCTACCATCAAGAACCTTTTTGCGTTAAGAGTGTGTTAATCTTCAGGCATGGGGAGGGGGTATGGCCCAATGCGTCCCCCTCCAAACACCCCGCTGATTCTTGTTTCATCCTTAGTGATACCTTTCCGGCAAGTTTCCACAGCATACTTTACTTGATGGTCACATCCAGAGCAGATCTCAAATTCTTTCATGTCAATGAAAATTCACTAAGACTGTAAAAACTGCAAAATCTGCACAGACGATAAGTAAGAAAAGTTCAACCTGGTTTTTTTCGGTATGCTAATTGCCTAGGTTTGCTTATTAGTTATTACATGTGATAAACAACTTCAACTAAACTGCTTTTCCAAAGCTTGAGCTCTTATTATTTGTCACAAACAACTTATTGACTGTTAATAGACTATATATAGATTAGCATATATATTTTTATCCTAACATGACACATACACGCATGGTAGTGAGCGCACATACACGCGCGTGTACATGTAATTGCGCGCATCATCACGCGTGTATATATGCGTTCACGAACACCTGTGGACATGTCATCCAGCGCATTCGTGGACCTGCATTCACGAACACACACACGTGTATGTGGACATGCCATCCAGCGCAAGCTTGGACATGTCATCCAGCGCAAGCTTGGACATGCCATCCAGCGCAGTTTTTTTATGGGAACTCAGGAGCCCCTCCAGCAGTGGCGTAGCCATGGGAGGTGGAGGAGGGGTCTTGGAAGGGAATCATAAAGTAATAGACTTAGGAAGCACTATAGAAAAATTTTAATCTAGGGGAGAGGGGGGCTGGTTGGCACAGGGGCAGACCCTAGCTACGCCACTGCCTCAGGGTTGTGTCCTCTCTCCACTTCCGATATGCGCTGTAGAGCATGTCCACTCATGCACTGTATGGCATGTCCACTCACGCCCTGTATAACATGTCCACTCATGTGCTGTAAAGCATATATACACGCATCCAAAATCTTCGCGTGTGCGCAATGACACGTCCACGCGCGTGTATGTGTCAAATCTTGCACATCCACGCGTCCTAAAAGCGTGTATGTGCGCTAAGGAGCATGCATGGATACTGGGTATGTCAAATTTGGATAAAAATATACCTCAGATTAGAGCTCTTTGCAGATTGGCGGTCCACTGGAAAAATTCTTATTTTCAATTTGCAAACTGGCTTTGCCATGTCATTTACGGTTTTGCATTGGTCTCCTAATCTTCTTATTTGATAAAGTACCTTAAGTAATTTAATTATTTTGTTTATTGTCACCTATGCTGGTAGATGTGTTAAGCACTGAATCAACTGATTAACCATTACTGACACAAACAAAACATTTTTAAGCCAGTGACATAACACAACCAAGTTGGAAGTCAATACTGAAACTGTTTGGACCACCAATCTGAAGACATCTGTAACACTGTGTACCGTTTGCTCTATGCGAAGCGACCTAGTTAATCACAAAATCTTAAATTTTAGACAAGAAACCAATCAAATTAAAACAAAACATAGCCAGTATGCTGTATTTATGTATTAGACATCTTGATGTGAAATTATAAGCATTAAATCTTTAGCAATCAAAAGATTTGGAGATTCTAGTAAAAAATGCACCATAATTTACTAAAACTGCCTAATCTCCCAGAAAACTTAACTGATTGATTCCAATTGTTTTATGTGTGCTACTTGTACTATAAGACAGCATACTGGCTATAATGCAAAGTTCGTTGTTTGCTCTATATATGAGAACTAGCAAAATGTAAACAAAAAAATCCTTAATTAGGTCACTTGGCTGGTACACAGTGGTAAGAGGTCGTAGTTTTATTTTTACTTATGTTGCGTTTTCATGCAGTAAAATATACACTCAACAGCAAAAGAAACGCAACATTTGATTTCAGCTCATATTTTTTCAAATTAGCCTTTTGTGCCAAAACCAAATTGATGGCATTGATTCTATCATCGACAAGGATATATATCGCATCAAAAATCATTCAACTGCAACCATTTCCTGTCTTTCTCTGGTTCGTTTTATGAAATTTTAGATTTGGCAAGGATGATGTAATTTCAAAGCTTGCCTTATGGGTGACCAAATGCCAAAAAAAATCACTTCAGCAACGTCATTTTTAGATTTTACACAAAACTTGTGAAGAAAATTATTGAGTTTCATGCCTTTTGAATTGTGCTATTTTTATGAAATTTTCACAAGATTTTTCCAACTTGTCTCAGAGAATTGCAAGAAAAAAAAACGGAAGGCTAATATGGATGAGAATTTTTTTTTATTGCATTGAAAGCCAAATTTGTAAAGTGAAAGTGACTTTCACAACATAAAACGTTAAAATCCCAAAACTGAATTTATGATATCGTGAAACGTTTTGAGATACAGTGTAGGCCTATTTCTAAAAAAAACTTGCACAAAGTGGGCATGCGTAATAAAGAAACTTGGATGGAGTGTGTAAAATAGCATTTAGCCCTATGCACTGAAAAGATATTATGTTTAAAATGTGTTGTGTGAATTAAGAAAGATTTGAATCCTAAACTACTTGAACATTTTGAGTTGACTTGTAAAAATTAGGCCTACTTTAATTCCCATATGTGTCAGCAAACCAATACCTAACAGGAAGGGGGCATATTACACTGCAGTTTCTCTGAATTACTTTTGGCAGCATGGCGTACCTGACAAAATGAGGTTATTTTCTATACTTTGTCTCATCAAATTATCATAGCCGCGCCTGCATTCAGAATTGTTCTTGAATGTCACACATTTCTTAGTGTTAAGAAAATATAATATTTTATACACATCGGGTTGCCATGATTTTTTCATTACCAATATTTGGAATTTTCTGTGACTAAATCTCATTGCCGTGGAATAGCACCTTGAAACAAATTTGTGATGTGATGTCCATAAAATTCAAGCGTGAATTAGAGTTTTTCACATGAGGGCAAGAGCCCGGGGGGCGGAGGGGGGTACTCAACTGACTTTTACATGTATGCGCATGCGCCACGACAAACTGGAACCATTCTAATCCGGAAACCAACGCCAAAACCACAAACCTCTCTAATCCTTCAGAAAAATGTTTGGAAACCAATTTAATCTTTATGCTTTTGAAATCATTTTAATCCTCCTTTCAAGCCGATTCTAACGATACCAAACATGCTGGGGTAGCAAAAACCAAAACCAAATTAATCGGAATTGTCAAAAAAACCAAAACCATTTTAATCCAACAAGCCCAAAAAAGCAGTACTATCCAGCAGCGCCTCCATAAACACCCTTTTTAACGTCTTATCTGAACAGACAGAGAACTCTCCATGTTTGAAGGCAGAAAAAAATTGTGATGCACAAATACATGACGTCAAAGCCATAATATTCTTTGCTAAACTGTAACATCACGAAATCATGGCAGACGTATACAAAACAACTGCAATGTTCATACTAAAGATACATTTAAAGATATTTAGACAAGCATTAAAAAGTGGTTTTTTTAAAGAACGTTAAATGAACGTTAAAAATTGGTTTTGAAAAAAGTCATCAGGAAGGTTCTGAAGAACCTTATTTTATATCTGAAAATGTTCTCATCCAGTTTGCCAGCCAATCCCACATGTTTTCCTGCAAGGTCACCCATCCAACTGTTAACCAGACCCAATGTTGCTTAACTTGAAAGATTTGTAAGAGCTGTTGCCTGTCTCTGTTCTCTTACCATATGGAAGAAATTTAGAACTTGTCATATCAATTTAAAGAACAATTCATAACTTACAGATTATGGAGTCACTAAAAATGTCATACTTCAAGACTAAATACAGTTAAATCCGAAATAAGTTTTGTATTTTCATCATGCATAGATAATGCAAAAAAACATTGCTATGTCAGACAGAAAAACATTTAGGATCAGGATTTAAATTACCTTTAGATTTCAACAATAAATTAACATTTTTTATTGCTCAAATTTTGATGTTATTTCAATGTTGACATTGAACCATAATAAAAATCAATGAGTTCTTGCTTCAGGGAGCGTTTAAAGTTGATTTAGACTGTAAAAGCCTAAAAAATAAAACGTTTTTTTACATTCATTTCTGGAAGCTCAGCTGAACATTCAGTTTCAGACTTTAAAAAGAATGATTAAATTTCATTCAATCAAATATATTCCATTAACCAAAATTTAATGTTCCTTAAACATGCTAGTACAGTAACTAACTATTTAAAAAATGTCAAAGATTTAGTGTTTCAAGAGTGTCAATATCACATCGACAAAAAAGCAGGGATGAATCTGATCAAATTTAAAGTTTTTCTAAATATTCCTTTGTGACACTTAAAAAGACCTCCATTTTGCAATGTTAAAAAAATGTTAGAATTACCTTTGAAAACGTTCGGAAACGAAAATAACCTTTTTAAAAGGTTGTTTTAACATTAGAGTGCTTGCTGGGAACAGGATGTAAGATCAGCTCATTGTGTAGGTACTAGGTAGGTAGGAAGAAGGTATATAGCAAGATGTAACAGCCTACAAAAACGTGCCATGACTGACCTGACGGCATCCATAATGGCAAAACTTAGGAACCTCACTAGAATATGGCAAGTGAAGACATATTGTTGTGTGGAGATAAGACAAAAAATCATCGCTGCCTTATAACACACTCGGTGTAGATTTGCAATACATCATTTTGTTGTGAATTTTTATGTTTGTGAGCTCTGTGCGTGTTGGAATAATTAATTAATCGAGAAACAAGACAATGGCATTTTTATGCATAGGAGTTATTCCATTTCCATCAGACATGCCAAAGATATCAGTTACATTTCAGATTAATAAAAAAGTCCAATAAGCAAACGTTCAACCTTTATTTTAAGAGTTTTGTAGGCCTATATAGAATTTTCTGCTTTCTATTTTCCAGCAAAAAAAATGGCAGTTTTAAATGGAACACTTTCTCCCAGCCTGGATTCAGAAGAGTTGAATAGGAAAGTATGGTCACCGCTGGGGGACAACATTACGGACACAGGGCCTGGCTATTTGGAATACGATAGCTTCAGTTTGTCCGTACGATGTTTCATTGCAATTGGAGCTATGATCGGAAACGCCATAATAATCATAGCTTTGTACTGCAACCGACATTCTTGGAGTGAAACGAACAGTTTCACGTTAAATGTTTGTATTCAAGACCTGTTCCTCGGATGTTTGAATCTGGTTAATTTGGCAGTGAGGAATGTGTATGTTCAGACAGCGATGACGGGCTACTTGTGCCAGTTTAAAAGCTTCCTTTTCGGCTTTTTCACAACTTCTGAAGCTTGGGGAATACTACTTCTTGCTCTTGACAGGTTCATCTATGTGACGGCTCCCCTTCGTTATCACTCCATTATCACTCGACGTTTCGCAAACTTACTAATCTCGGGACCCTCGGCAGCCATAGCTGTTTACATTGCATCGAACCTTTTTTCATTTAAGATGGAGAAAGGTTCAGTATGTCTACCACTGTATTACCTATCAAAGATAAGGATTACAATTGGATTCGCTCTGATTTTCATCTTCAACATCACTACATTAATCCTACATTGCTTGGTGGGTATCACAGGTTTCAAACAATACACAAAAATCAGAAACTTCAGAACGACATTTCTTGTTCGGCATCGAAGAAGAAATCGTATCGCACCTGAAGTCGCCACAGCACAAGATAACAGTGGTCTAAGACAAAAGCGAAGGAAAAATCGAGCTGATGAACAACAAATGAGAGGGTCGGCGTTTACAATTTCATCGGAGACTTCTGAAAATAGTCTACATTTTGACAAAAGCAGGTCTCCATATGCTTGGAGTCATTTCAATGCTTCTTCATCACTTGACAATCGCTCGGCAGAATCCCCCGTGGCAGAATCAAACGGGAATAATTGTCAGTCTCCAGAATCTCAAACAATTTCTGAGATGGAACCGAACGTGACGAGCAATTTCTCCCTTACCGGAGATATTGAAGACTCTGCAAACATATCTGTCCAAAATAATGACACCTCATCTAGAGACGGCGAGCCCTCCCGAAATGTAACAGAACACGATATTGAACCTGGACTGCCCCAAAACAGTGCTGCCCAAATGAGAATTACTCGAATGTTACTTGTTATCATTGGAATATTTCTAATCTCGTATTTTCCGTCAACTGTATACACACTGGTTTTCACCTTTGTGCCTTCAGCATATGATGACAGTATTAATTTCTGGTTGGTTAGTTTCCTGCACATCAATTGCCTTTTGAACCCATTTATCTATCTTCTTATGTATCCTGACTTCAGGAACAGTTTTCGGAAGTTAATTGGTGTTGTGAATGTTTTCAATAATCGACAATCGTGAAAATGTTTTATGTAAGCGGTTAAAAATAAATCCCCCTTGTAATAAACTTTAGTATCTCAGTTCCTTTGCTGATTTTCTGAAATCGTGAAAATGTTTTATGTAAGCGGTTAAAAATAAATCCCCCTTGTAATAAACTTTAGTATCTCAGTTCCTTTGCTGATTTTTATGAACCTTCACAGAATTCGGAAAAGGGGTCTTTGAGATATTCATGTTTTCATAAAGGGGAGAAGGTTGCCCTTTTCATCTCAAATAAAAAATGTTAATATTATGCCTTAATTTACAGTGAATTTAGGAAAAAATTTATCAATTACCAAAACTTGAAAGTTTAAGAGATCTCTTTTCTAATTTCTGGTGGGGCAAACAAGTCAAAGAAATTCAGGGGTGCCATAAGGAAACGAGGGCGGCAGGGCGAAATGTGGCGGCAATAACAATTTTGAATATATACTGGGACTTATTTTTTCTGAATTGCTCAGCTTTGGCAAAAGCCAGGGATGCTGTTGTTGATATTCAGAGATATCATTTCTTTCAAAAACATAACGTGCACAAGGCACTTTAAAGCGGCCCTCATGGTGTGCAGTGAGAATTTCAATGAAATCGTATATGCTGATCCCCCCCCCCCCAGACCCACAATTAACATGCTGCTCAGTGACCCATGAAGCTTAGGGATTCCATGCTTGGGGAAGCCCCTTGGGGGATGCACAGATTGGGATGCATGTGACGTCATTCATGACTGGAGCATTTGGTAGAATGGATTTCCCTTTCTAGAGAGTTTATCACAGGATTGAGATGTACCAAAAGTTGAATGCTTCACGAGGAGGCCCATCACATGATACATGGTAAATGACATTAGGATTGAAGAGGGTAGGCAGCAGAAAATGGACCCACAAGGTTTGGCAGAATTTCAAATGCATAACCGGCCCCTCTTATACTAAGAGGGCCGCTAATAATAAAGCCGGTAGGTGATGGCGTGGAAGAGTCATTTCTGTTGACCTGTAACAATAGACGAAAAACGAGTGCTTACAGAAAAGCTGTTGGTGGCCATCAATGACCTCACAACAAGCCCTATCAAACACATTGAAATAAGCTGTCAACTCGCATTGAGCAACTTGTGGCCTGATACTCAGTTGGTTACTCGTTTTGCAAGTATAGGCTATGGCATGGGTAGGGCTATAACCTCACAATAGAGGCTCACATGGAACATGTCAGTCCAATTCTGTAAGCATTCGTATATATACGATATTGACCAAAATTCGATCCGGTATTCTGTGGCACATTGGAATACATGCTGCCAAGCAACATCTGCATCCGTTTAGTATTTTTTGAAGGATTCAATCAGCAATAGAGAGGTTTTGCTAATTGCTATTGGCACAAGTACCATAATTAATGCGGGTGAACATGCGGGTTGCCATGACAACAATATTATAAGACAGCCCTAATACAAGTACACGTCATACAAAACGTAAACTCACAATCGAGACAGACATACATTCTACTGGCAGAGCTAAGGATAAGTTGAAATGCATTTGGTGAAATTTCATTTCCTATTTTGATAGGCTTATCAAATTTTAATGAGCTTTCGGTTGCTTTCCTGTTCAATCAGCACGTTTATTAAAAAGACCAAATAATACTTTGAAATTTTTCCTAAAATTGTTAGGCAACAAATTGGAACATGCTTGCTGCAAAGGTCAATTTTAAAATCATTTACCTCCCCATAACAAGCATGATAATAGCAATCAACTGGAATAATTGTTATTTTTCCCTGAAAATGTTAAACAGTTTTGAGAGGGAAAGTCTGTGACTCAGACCAAAATAGATCTGAGAAAAAACATAGGCTGCGCAGCAGCAAACCTCCAGTGAAAAACACATTTAGAAGATTACAATTGCACCATAAAATTGGTGTGTTTACCAAATTGCATATAGGTATGCCATAGTGGTCGAGTCGTGGCCTTCAATTATCTCTATTTGCCAGCTGCCCCGCCATCTTCCCATCTGCTTAACAGGGTTTGTAAAATCAGGGAAAGGCCTTATAAGACTAATTTATGCATATTGTGATACAATTTCATGCATGTAAATTGTACAAAGTATAGGTTATGAGCTATTGATTGGGAACCAAAACATATAGGCCTGTTATATTTTTCTCAAGTTTTTCCAAACATTCAAAAAGTGTTAAATACACGTTAAAATGCATTGCTACATTGCATAGGTGATATGTGTATAAAATTTCATTGCTGTTTATGCAATAGTGGGCAAGTTTGGCTGGAATATGATAAAAAGTATTTTTAATATTTTTTCCCAATATTACAAAAAGTATAGAATATCTATCAGTCAGACCATGAACAGGCACAACTAGACCACATAGGCCATATGTGTACCAAACTTTAGGCATGCAATAATGACCAAGTCTTGGGCCAGAAACCAAAAATTCTTCTTTTTACAATATTTCAAAAGAATACAATATTTTCCATTAGACTTTTCAAAAGCTACCACTAGACCACATAGGCCATATGTGTTAAATTATCCATGTACATGCATACTTGGCCCGGAAACAAACAAAAAGTGTTTTTATATTTTTGTAATAATTCCAAAAGTATGGAATGTCTATCCATCAGACCATCAAAAGGCACTACTATACGAGACAGGCTATATATGTGTCCCAAATTTCATCAATGTGCATTCAATAGAGGCCCAGAAACGATCTGTCTTCGTTTGCTGTAGGTAAAAACTGAAGGTAAAAACTATTCAGCCGCCTGGAGCTCGTGACATTTCGAAAAACGTGCACTTTCAAGAAGCGATGGAGAACTTATGCAGATTATAAAGAGCAGGAAAACTGATATACGTGACAAGGCCCTCCAAGACACTCAGGAAACAGAAAAGACATCGTCAAGAACTGATCTTGTACAACATGAAGAATGAAAACAATTTTTTGAAATATGGAGACTGCCTGAAGATGCCATTAGGCCTACATTAGGAAGAAAATCTTGGACAAGGAAAGGATATAAGTTTTAGTTCATACGTTACTTAATTTTGCAGGAGGGCTACAATAGTGGATTCGGGGGGGGGGGGGGGTCAGCAGCAGTGGCGTAGCTAGAAATCCAGGAGTGGGGGGGGGGCAAGGGGGGGCAGGGTCTGAGCTCGTGGGGCCCACCATTCGCGGCATTTTTGGGGCAATACAAGGGCAAAAATTAATGCCATGGTACTACACAAACCCTCAAGTGACAAAAGAACATTGATGCTCTTTTCTTCTGGCATAAACTTAATGCATTTATTATTCAATTTAGATATTGTACAAAAACCACTAAATATTCTTTTTCAGTAACTTTTTGGTCCAGGGAACCGCTACAAATTTTTCCTCAAGCAATACCCCTTTTTTGGCCAAAAAGTGGTGCTGCAAATGTCCCACCAGCCCCACCTACACTGACGCCACTGCAATGAGAGTGAAAATGGCACTTACTGATTCATAATGCTGATTAAGGTTGGGTTGCTCTTACTTTTGAAATGCACGGCCCGTATCTGGTTGAAAATTCCCTGATACAACATCAATGACCATCCTAGTAAATAAAGAAAAAAACCTCATGGGTGCATACAATAATGTGACGTTACACTCATTGCCATGATACAAGTTTAACATGGTCTCATGAAATTAATAATTTTTCTATCAGCTCAAAAAGGCCAAAAAGCTGTGATAGCGATTGCTGGAAATGACACAATTCCAAAAATATAAGGAACTTCCATGCAGCACATGAAAAATTCAGCAGTTTGTACTAAAAATCATTCTGGATAATCAGTCCTCTCCACAAATATTCCAAAGACGAAATATTTCTCTGGCTCAACAATGGCAAGGGAAAGATTTCCTCAAATCACAACTTTTTTGAATTTGCATGGAACAGCAAGGCAAGAGGGGGGGAGGTTAACATTTGGGAAACACTAAGATTCTGGGCAAAAAGGCAAAAAAATGTAGGTAGATTAGTGAGCAAACATATTTAAAAACTAATTCTATCCACAAGATTTCTTTTGAAATTATATTAAATCTGGATCTTGAAAATTAGGCCAAATGTCACAAGGCCACACTAAAAAGTTCGCATGCAGGTATTCCTATATTGCCGGATAATTTCAAAGAAAATAAAAATATTGTAAAATGCCTTAGAACTTTTTAAAGGGCAACTGTCATTCTGGTGAGCGCCGGCTCAGGTCACAATGACGGACGTGCTCTGCTCAAATAATTTTTCAAATTTGAAATGGGGGGGCCAGTGGGGGGCCACTTATCCATTTGGGGGGGCTGGCCCCCCCAAGGCCCCCCATAGCTCCGCCACTGGTCAGCAGGTTCAAACGCCTTTCCCCTTGGGCCTGTAGATTTTAATATAAAAAAGAAAAATTTTAATTCATATAGTACATTTCCATTCGAAACCCCCCCCCCCCATCGATCTCCCGTGGTCAACCTCTCACAAATAAGGATTCATGACTTCATGTACAATGCAAACTTCCATTTCTTATTCTCTTATTAAAGAAAAAAGTATTTTCCTGTCTGCCCAAGACATAGGCGGAGGCAATTTCCTGCTTTGTTTTTGTTCTAATTTATTCTGTAAGGATTGCGAGGCTGTGTCCAAGCAACATAGCAGGTAGCCACAAGAAAACATTTTTCTGCAGCTGTGACTCCAGGACCAAAGGGCTGCATGAGTCAGACTCCACAAGTCTCCGTTTTCGGATGCCGCTCACTGACGCTGACAGCCTTCAGAAAGTGAAGTTGTTTTTTTGTTTTTTTAAGTACGTGTACGTATGTTCAGATTAGTTGCACAACTTTCCCTAAACATTGGTTTGTTTGTTTTTTAAGTGTCTAGTCTGACTTTGATTGACTTTGATTTTAACATTTTTAAGAAAGCTTGGAACTATACTTTTCTAATATGTAGTTGGCATAGCCAAAGATTCGCGTGAGCCTGATTTTATGCAGTAGGCCTACCTGCATCAATTAGATGTCTTCAAGAGCTTTAAAACGACATAAAAACCTCATGTGTGCCATAAAAACTCACTTTTCAAAGAAACTATGTAGTTAATTGTTGTGCAGGCTACAATGGCGATCACAGGATCGCCACTGTAGCCTGCACAACACCAGACGCCATCTGGCGGAAAATGACGGAAACCGTCGCCAATGTTTCTTGAAGAAAATTGAGAAAACTGAGACTTTTTCGTCTCAAATTCACGTGAATATTACACAACAGGGATATTTATACACATTCAAACAACACAAAGGTATACATGTTTTCTAACATTTTGAATTCGCAACGAATCAGTTGTTCTGTGGCTGGACCTGACAAGTCTATTTTTAGCACACTGACAAATTGTCGACCATCGATGTTTTGAGGTCCAGTGGGGGATGTCAAATGGAGTGTTGTTGCACTAAGTTCGCGTTCCGCGAATGGGCTGCTTCGCAGCCCATTCGCTCACGCGAATATTACGGAGAATGTTTACATTGTAGCCCACACACAACACAGTATAGATGGCGCCAGTTTTGTCCTAGACAAGATATTTTATTGATTGTTTCACACCCTTGATGAAATTGTAAACTATTCTGTTGTCCATTTTAATATCTGTGAAAAATGCACCTCAAATGAAGTTGAAGATGAACTGCACTGTCTCATAACCTGTCAATCCCACAACAGTCAACGTTCCAATCTCTTTCAAGCTGTGGTTAGCATATTGCCCAACTTTAACAATCTTAACCAAAAAGACAAATTTGTAACCATTATGAGATCCAGGGATCCAGTCATCCTAAAAGCCCTTGGCAATTTCCTAAATCAAGTAATCTAAACCGAAAAACTTGCTTAAAGAATATATATATATATAAATATTTTAAAAAAACCAACACGTATAAATTAATGAATAATATAGAGAAAATAGCAACTTACACTTTAACGTTAATGCCAAAATACAAAAAAAAACAACTTAGCATTCAATTTTAAAAGATAGAATGAACAAGCACAGCTGAACACACTGAGCCCCAAAGAGATGTCACTTAAGCATTGCAATGTATATTTAATGTATGATCTGTTATATGCAGTATGTTTTCATTAATGTTAAAAATTGTTTGTTCAGTCAATTATTTAGTAAATGTGCCAAATAGTCATAGATATGTTTCTGTACCTTGTAGACAATGTCATTATTAGTATGTGGTTTTATATTATCAGTATTACTGTATGTAGGTTATGCTATCACCTATCTCGCAAAGCTGGGACCGTGTAATATTCAACTAATTTCAAAGCTTATTCTCTATAAATAATGTTTCTAACGATTCATCTCATTTTACAAACATTTCATGTGTATTTATCTAAATTAGGGACATGATTAATGAATCTCTAGAATGGACTCTCAAAGACTCTTGAACATTGCCGAATTGCATAAAACATACCATTATTTTAAGTAAACCCATATTCTATACACCAATATTTGTAGTCTGTAGCTGTAGTTCTATTTTCTGCTTCATATATATTGAAAGACACATGTATCACTGTTTGATATCCAGTTGTCAATAAAATCTATATATAAATAATACCCACAAAGTAAATGAATAAAGACAAACGGGTAGTTTTTGTATCACAAAGCAAAAAGGGTGGCTTTATATGGCCTTGTGAATAAGGGACAGAGCATTCTTTTTGGACAATTGTTTGACAACACTTCAACATGCGTAAATACCATTTAGACTGAAAACCATTTAGCTTCCGATGAGTAAAATCATCCCTTACTTTAGCAAAAGGCAAAGCTAGAGTTACAAAATATTTTCTTTTTGTCAGCTGATTACCAAACATTTTCATTCAAAGCAGAATACAGGATCTTCACTAGCTACTGTGATTCTTGAAAGTAGTCTGGCGTAGTAATACTGACAGCTGTTGTGCGATCTGATCTTCTGCCCTGTCCCATATAATGTAAATGATGACCCAATTCCATTTTCCAGGGACTGACAGCCAATAGTCAGTCACAAACAGAGACAGGTACAATGTTATGATAACAGACATATTTTCTTTGATCTTTGGACTGATTGTGATATTTTTCTTCAGCTTGTCATTATTCAAAGACTTCTCACAACAAAGCAACATTGAATAATTATATATAATGCATGTACAATTGTACATGCAGGTTTTAGATGCTCCTTTTAATTTTCTTTGTTGCTCAGATGCTATTAATTAGTTTTTGTTCTTTTAATGGGTGAAAATATCTAATTCTACTTTCCTTTTTTCATCTCTACCAGTAGTATTTTCTGTTGCTTCCAATATTTTGAGGATTATTATTGTATATATGAAATTAAATAACAACCAAGAAAGGTAATTTTCTCATAATTTCTTTTAATGGATACAATGTCTGGCTCAGTGATGGAAATGGAAAATTTTCGTCGGGGGAGCTCTCGGCTCCTGCGGCACCAGCTCGCCATTCCAAATTTTCAAAAGGGAAAGAATTCTTCCACCTGACCATAATTTTGGCTAAAAATATCATGAGGACTAAAAAAGTAACATGATAATTGTAATTTCACCATTGATCATTGGGCGAGCTGTAGCAGTGTACAGCTCCCCCTTGTTTTTTGGTCAAGGGAGCTCAGCTCCCCCGAGCTCCCCCCCATTTCCATCACTGCTCTGGCTCATATCTCTCCTTTTCCCAATTCTGTCATTGACGTTTTCTGTTGTTGTCAATGTTTGGAAATGGGAATTCCAGGTTATTAAGGTCCCAACAGGCGGCGCTTTTCTTCTGCGTTTCCGGGGCAACAAGGACACAGAGAGCTCCTATCGCAGGAGATGTCGCCATTTTTAGACCAAGTAACCAACCACGTTATGGGGAAAGTAATCCAAGTGACAAGAAGTAGGAGATGCAGAAAGACGTGGACGATCTCATTGAAGGGGATGACGGAGATAAGTAGGAGGACGTTGACGCATTCCGAGCCGAGAGCGAAGAGGAAGAAGAGTACGGTGAAGGAGAGAGTTGGAACGACGAGAGACTGCTTCACTTCAGGGGTCACAAACTTCTGGCTGTTCAGTACCAGGGTACCGATTATGACGGTCAAGATGGCGATGACAGCGCACGAGAAGAGAATAATCCGAACGACCGTCGGGATCACCATCTGAGTGGCGTAACAAGCGCGGACACCCGGCAGCATGTCAAAGTAAACGAACGGTTCAACGCCGAAGAAGATTGGTTCCACCGCCAGAGGGATCGTCTGCACCAAGACTACGAATAGCCATGTTAAGGACAGGCAGACGATGACCGTTGTCTTCGAGAATCCTCCTTCCTCTGTCTTATCCAATCGCAGGGCTCGGAATCGTTCTAGCGCAACCAGAACTAACGAAACAACCACTACGTTCCAGAGGATGGCGAACAATGTAATAGCCATGGGACATAGGGGAGAAGTATAAGGACTCGGCAAGCCATAGACCATAGTAAATCGATTCATAA
Organism: Platynereis dumerilii; assembly: GCA_026936325.1. NCBI lineage: Eukaryota > Metazoa > Annelida > Polychaeta > Phyllodocida > Nereididae > Platynereis > Platynereis dumerilii. The sequence goes on from JAPTHN010000008.1 coordinate 39,682,564, forward strand.
AGATGACGAGGGCGGCAACTATTATAGAAGCAGAGCTGTGCGCAATCAACCACCTCCATGGCTCCGAACGGATCTTCTCCGTCCTGCAAATGGTTATCAACAGCACCAGGTTGACTATCAGTATCGTCGGGTAGAAAACTATCATTTCTATATTTGATACGATGAAGTGCCATCCCTTCTCTCCTTCGGGATAGGCAGGGCTCACAATTGAAATATTGTGCACTTCCTCTTCCATCCCATAATCATCGTTGTAGTGAAGAAGTTCATACTCAAAATCTGACGGCATCTGAAAAAAATTAATAAAAAATTACAAAAAATATGATAACGAGCCATTCATATAAATTTTAACGATTCTGCTATTTTAATATTATGGTTTTTTTAATAATTATATTAGACACTGTCAAAAAAATGTTGAAAATACAAATGATTCGAAATATTCGCCACAATTCTCTTGCCTGAAAACTGCGTTTTTGCTTGTTGGTCCATTAGTTGCACATTCACAATCATTGTATAGTTATGGTAGGTAATTGAACACTTAAATTTTCTAGAGCTCTGTAAATGCCTCACAGATCTTGAGTTGTCCTTCATAATTCATTTGTGATATTTCGTGTTGACAAATGTGTCATGCTTGACATTTTCATTGTCTTAATAAAAAAAATTATTATAAAAAATAAAAATTTAAAATATTTACATAATCCCGTATATGGAGCGTATTGATTTGCCTTGCAGCCTTTTATACTTAAGTGATAAATGATGATTTTCTTTGTATATATATATATTATGTAAAATAATTTTTTTCAAGAAATTGACTTTAAACTTATTCAAATTAGGTGTCATTTTTGTCATATTTTTAAGGCTTTCATGGTAATGGTGGGAAATTCAAATGCCATTTTTTTAAACTGACGTTTCATGGAATGAGTTTTTGGGTTATCCTCAACATTATGAGGACCTATTTTAGAGCCTATTCCAGGTTCCAATAGATTAAAATAATATTCACAACTAAATATGAGAGGAGGACGACTTTGAACTCATTTTGGTGCAGCAGGTTGCAAAATCATAATGTTATTATGGCCTGAAACTTAGGTTAGCCTTAAGGTAATTGACATGAAAGTTGAAACCAACGGATAGCTGATACGGCTGATTTCTCATGTGCATCCTTAACTTTTAGTTTATCCCAGTGAGAATGGGATAGTGTATTATCACCAGCATAATTGGAAATAGTTTATCACATCGAGAATTTGAAAGTGTATTAATTAAGAAATAATTGATATATTTATAAATGTTGAAAAGAAGAGGTGCAATAATTGATCCCTGTGGGACACAACGTAAATCTTGGGATTCAACGACGTATTGTAATACTAATCGGGGTATAACAAAACATTTTTCCCACCATCAACAAATGAAGTTACGGGAGACCTCCGAGACCAGATTGACATCAATGAAAGAGTGCATTAGAATAGGCAAATTACTGCCCACAAATAACTTGTGCTTACTGAATTGCACTGACATGTTCCTTGTGGTCATATCCGTATCCATGCCATTTTATTCTCCATGACTCAAAAGCAATTTGTGAGGTCGTATAATCCGACTCATATCCTATACTCTCAATGTATCAAAACAAGTCACACAGCACTCATCCATGAGGTTAAAAGTTACTCATTGACAAATTTACAGTTGATTTCAATGCAATGTATGCGGCCCATTACAAGGTCATTCAGCTGGCATCCAAACGGAAAACCTTGTTAGTCACATATAGGAGTTTCTGAGAAAATTGGCTTTCAAGTTCCAGTCCTTGCAGTAAGAGATGGACTTACTGGGATTTACCATAGTAATTCTGGGGTAACGGGCCACTTTATGAAAATCGAAACTTAATAAATACATAGAAACATGTCTCACAAGTCCTATTTTGGCCTTAACTCAATTTGGCCCAAAATGTGACGTACTAGGTTTTCCCTTTGGACAATAGAATATTGATAGTCACAGAAAGCTGAATAAAATTTAAGTATTAGCCATTCTTCGACTGCAAGTGGCTCTCTACTTCAATTCAACAAGAATCAGTAAAAATACATGAATGTAAATTACTTACCTTGAGAGGATTTCACTCTTCAGTTGAGAACTGCTTCAGATGCAAATAGTGTGCTCCAATATCCCTCAAATACCCCAGCATAAGATATTTGCTGTTTGGAGTAAATTTGGAATATAACTATTCATGTGTGTGCATCATAATGGAAATGTCAAAATAGTTTGTAAAATACTTTGCCCTGGCATCCATCCCCATCATAATGCATGATATTCCTGTTATGGAAAATTCAGGATAGATAAAATTGCTTTGTACTAAATCCTGAGTTGGTCTGAGTGGATAAATCTAATTGCCTTATTACAGCAAATAGCACATGTGGCATATTTAGACCATGTAATTTGTGGTGCATATGCTTGTACTTCATTACCCTAGCCCACACAGGACCATGTTTCTGTTATTGTTGTTTTGTGTTTTACACTCTGTGTCCTACTTCCGCTAGTTTGCAACATTGTTAACTATTGCTTTATGCAATGCAACATGACTGTTTATCTATTGGTAATTATGATTCGCATGTTACTGTTAAAGGTAAATGCTCATTGTAAAAATATACAGTAATGTTTTGCTTTGTGTTAATTTGTGTTATGCAGACTGTAAAACTTCAACAGTAAAAAGTGAAATTTTCACTGAAAAATGTGCAGTCAATAGCATAAATTATCTGTCATACCTTACAAATTGTCAAGATAAATTCACACACTAATGTTGTCCCCATCCTATAAATAAAGAATATATAGATAGATAGATAGATAGATAGATAGATAAATAGAAAGATAGATAGATAGATAGATAGATAGATAGATAGATAGATAGATAGATAGATAGATAGATAGATAGATAGATAGATAGATAGATAGATAGATAGATAGATAGATAGATAGATAAGAGGATGGTATTTCCATCCTCTTATCTATCTATCTATCTATCTATCTATCTATCTTTATATCTATCTTTTTTTCTATCTATCTATCTATCTATTCTTAATTTGCTATTTAGCTTTTTACAGCTGCTTGCAGCCTGTATTACAGGAGGCATTTTCGGTAACCTTCTGACCATATAGGAGGTCACACTATTTCACCTATCCCCTTGAAACTTAGTATACAGTCTCAATATAATTTTATCTTGCTTCCATCAACTTTTGGTAAACTTCTGAGACATTAAACTTTTTATTTACGAAACTAAAATGTTCGTTTTTGGCGCGAATTTCAAATGACCAGAGCCTGATCTGCAGTGTAACCAGCATCAACAGCAGCAGTCACAACCAGTGTTTACAGATTCAATAGAAAGAATGAAGGAAGGGATGCAGAAAGGCAGGATGAAGGAAGTGAGGATGAAGGAAGTGATGAATGAAGGAAGGAATGAAGGAAGGAATGAAGGAAGGAAAAAAGGAAGGAAAGTAGGAAGGCAAAAAGAGGGAGGGAGGGAGGGAGGATATACATGTAGATAGATGGATGTATAGATAGATAGATAGATAGATAGATAGATAGATAGATAGCTAGATAGCTAGATAGCTAGATAGATAGATAGATAGATAGCTAGATTGATACTAAGTCTATCTACAAGCAGCTGTTAAAGTGCTAGCACGTTATTTTTATATAGGATATACTTATTTATCTATTGATGAATTCATATATATAATACTAGAAAAGCCCATTGGGGGCCTATGTACTGTAATTGATACGTAAAGCATTGCAGGCTGTTCTAATGGCTTGCTGCTGTGCAATTTTGCTTTTGGTTAACCCAATCATGTACAGTGTATAGTATGTGTGTTCATGAAGTTTGTGAGTTAGTCGGATATTGTCTGAACTTATGAGGGATTATAAAAGAGACTCAAGACAATGAAGACATCCAACCCAAGTAGATATGTTGAATCTGGTGTTTGCAATAGTACCACTATTTATGAGAAAATAGAAGACCTTTTAATTATAATATTATTACCAACTCCCTCAATAAGGGGTAAATGACACAAAAAAAGTTTGATGTGACAAAATGACACAAAAAGAAGTAATAATATATTCGGCAGGGCCTCATGCAATTGAACTTTTCTTTATCCAATTATGCTCTATATTGGACTACTTCCCATCCAATATTTGTATAATATTCACCAACACCCTCAATTAATAAAGATCCGTGTGGGATCAAAGAGGGTGTTTGACTGTTTGATTATTGATAACCAATCTTGAGAAAGCCTTTTGCTGTATCACAATTGATGCATTGCACAGCTCAGTGATTTAGTGTTGACTTGTCAATGAAAAATCAAATGCCGAGGGTTTGCAGCTGCGCAACTTCAATGAACACCTACAAAAGTGGAGAGTTCCACCTGCATGATTCAGGCAAAATCGTGCCAGTTTGACACATGGAACTTTGGTTGGACACACGTATGACAGTTTTGGTAATGGATAACATATTTTCGGCGAAGTTTATCACATTTTCGGCAATGTTTATCACATTTTCGGCAAAATTTATCACATTTTCAATGATGGAACTCTCCAGTTTAGGAGGCAAATCACGTGCGCAGTGCATTGCTGATGACGTCACGTCACGTCACGCGCTTCATTAAACAGAACGTCAACATGACGGCTGATCGAGTAGATGGATGAAATTCGTTGTGTTTAGGAGGTATGTTGAATGTTGAACTGCCAAAAGTGGCCCACTGTGGGCAGAACGATTATTTAGGCGCACTGTGGGAATTTGACAGTCGGGGAACACCCATGTGTCTCTGAAAAAGGGATAATTGTTGTTGACCCAGATACACTCTCTCTTTGTTTGGATGGATTTCATACTATACGTTTATCTGTTATTTATTTGACTATCATTTTTTTTTCTAAAAACTAATACATTTGCTGTAAAAGTAACAATTTTCCAAGTTACTGTAAGAACTGGAGCTTTCAAATATACAATACTTTGAAAATCAAAGCATGAGACGTTCATCCCAACATCCTTGATTAATTTTGTAAAAAAAAAAAAACAAGTTTTTAAAAGAGTCCTGTCACAATAGTTAAGGGGACAACCATTTAATTGCCATGCATGGGGTCTTGGAGTTTTCCTCGGATGGAAACTATTATTATATATTTCGAGCAAACAGCCGAAAAGAATCACTAAAATTTTCTTCTGGCCTGTAACTTGAACACCCGTAATTTTTAGTAAAATTACAGAAAATGTTAAGTGTGCTCGAAATCACACATTACGATGGGCGTCACAAAAGTTCTGACCATTTTTTTTTTGCAGAGCTCTATTTGAAGTAGTTGAATGAAATTTTCACAGAATTAATTTAAGCCAAACACACTGAATTTCCACAATTTAGGAGCAGCTCAGTTATGGGGACTTTGGCGATTGCTTCAGCCCAGGGGCTTAACTGATTCATAGTGACTTTAAATGTCAGAGAACAACTTTGAGATACTGTCAAGCTGCCAATAAATATTTTTCATGATCATCATTTGCATATTTACAATAAATCCTATGATTATTTACATACCTAGACACTCAGATTTGGGCTAAAATATTGAGCTGCGCTGGGTGTACTGACCTTTTGTTTCCATGGCAACAGAAAAGTAATTAAAATTTTTAAAACAGGTACCAAATTTTCAAAATAGATGTAATATACTTGAAATCTTGAAAAATTCATACCCATACTTTAAATAGAATGGTCTGCCAAAAAAATAGGTCATAACTTTGGCGACGCCCCTTGTATTGAGGCAATTGGGTCTTTATTAGTTTTTGTTGAATGACAATTTCAATCACCCTCTACCTGATAGCCATGTCTTCCTCCTGTCCTAATTGGCCGAAAAGTGCATCAATTCAGGACGTAAAACTCCAACCATACATCCATCATCCCCATCAGATAAAGAAAATTTCGATCTCTTACCTGCATATTTTGGGACGCGAGATTTATTTTTGCACTGGCGAAATAAGAACGTAACTCACTAACTCAGTGTTTGGACCATGTTGTAACTTTATCACTTGATATGACTGCCTTTTGTGGAAAAGCCAAAGAAAGATGTCATAAGAATATGATTTGACACAGCTGGATTGCAACATTAGAAAGGCTAAATGTGGTCTGCAAGAGGAGCAATCCCACACCTGAGCATATCAAGTTTTAGCGTAACTGGGTCATTCTCAAATTTCGGGACAATTTGTGTCACTCCAGTTCCCTGACATTAATTTGAATGCAATTAATATAGTATCACTCGACATCTCTTATTCATATTTCCATTTAGAACCACTGCATTTGGAACAAAAAGTCCTTTGTTAGACCTTTTTTTTTGGTGCATTGTGTCCAGTAATCCGTGCCAAATCAATGGTTTTTCCCTGTCACTGGACCTGACATGACAAAATCAAGTGTTAATTTTCCTCCTAAAGTACCATCATTTTCAAAGTTTCTATGCATGATTCATGAGAATATAGACTTGAATTAATATAGGCCTATGCATCATATTTAACTTTTTTCTTGTTTCATTTCATTATATTAATTGATGTAAAAGACGTGTCACTAGTTTAAGTTTATTTTTTGGTCCACTCCGTTCCTTGTCATAGCTCGGCTCACTATAGTTTTTAATGAAAAATTTCCACTAAATGTCGTAAGATGCACATGTGCCACACTACCACATCTTTGCAGATTTCATCAAACAGGTATTCAACAAATTAAGGCATAATTTCCCCTCAAATTCCGAGCTTACCAGTGATACTTTTTCAAAGAAATTTTATGAATATATTTCTGAGGGTGACAGGATTCAATAGAATGCAATTATAACTTTGTATCTCCCAAATAGAATGCACCATCAAGAGAATACCAAACCATTCCTGTCCACTCCATTACCACAAAAAATCAATATTTAATTTAAAAAACGATTGATCTGAGATGAAGTACTTCTGAAAATATAACTTACATAATGTTTTTCTTTTTTTTTCTTTTTTTCAATTGCTCAAAAAGCAGGTTTGCATCAAAAGTCCACTCCGTTACAGGTGATTTCATTACCATGCGATTCTTGTCTTTCACACTTGGCCATGTGGAATCAATGCTAAACCAGTACTTACTATGTTTGATAAATCCAATATGTGACGTTCTATTGCTTTTAAACCAATCAGATTAACTAAAAATGGCATGTATTTGGTGGGTCTAGAACCCAAGAATCGCGTACCAATGAAATCACCTGTAACACATTTTCCAGGGCAATTTGTCCCGAAATTTGAGAATGGCCCAACTACCATATTGCTTTCTATTCCTCAAATGGAAGAGCATACATGTGGGGAGGGGGAGCTTGAAGTTTTCCTCAGCGGCAAATTATTTATTTCATGGTGGTGGCGTCAGTATTTATTTATTTCAAGCAGGCAAGTCCCCCCTTATTCAAATTAATGGTCTACCTCTGCCAGGCCAGTTGAACCACCCTTGATTTTTCACCAGGTGGAGCAGGCAAAAGAGCATACATACAAACTTGATTTAGGCCTTATTAGGCTAGACTTCTCCATATGGATCTTTCGGCTCTGAGATACATGGTAAAAGGGAACAATCACACTTTTTTTCGTTTTTTTGCGTGTAAATTTCATTTTGTCACATTGATATTGGAGCTTTCATAGCATTTAAAGTACCTGGTCGGCCGGGATATCATGTCATGCATAAGGTTATGGCCTAGTTCAAAAATAATTAACTCACACAGCATATTTTCTTTAAGTGTCTCAAAATGTAAGAATGGCTGTATGTGACAAATTAATGGTACATTTCTTTTTACATTTTTGTGCAAATTTCCTGAAAATTTCACCAACTTCTGTCTCATAGTTATTAAGATAGAGTTGAATTACTTTGAAAAACAAGCATTTTTTCATTAATAAAACGTGACATAACATTTTTGATCACTTGAAGTCTTCCAATTTACAAATTTGGACGTATTTTAAGGCAATTTCCCAACATTTTTTTGGAATCTCTACATCCTCAGGCTTCATAAATCCATCAAATCAAGTATTTTTATTTGTCTGTGTTGACATTATTGAGCTATTTGCATTCAAAGGTTGACTTCCAAAAATTAAGTCAAATTTGACACTTACTGATCTGAGATGCTCTTGTGTCCCTTTGATATGTGTCAGTTGAATCTTTTGGCCCTTGAGACCTTTTCTTATATCTGCTTACTCGTTTTGGAGCTTCTTAAGGTTGTGGAAAATTTAGTGCACTAAACATTTCCACTGAATAGCAGGGTAGGTGCATGAATCCGTCGCAAGAGTAACGCCCAAAATACTTTGTAATGACACAGAGCAATAAAAGCTCAATTTTAAATCTGGTTTGGCTTGTAATCTTGCAAAATCTGTGTAGTTTTGAGAAACAATCAAGTAATCCAGGTCCACAGCTGGTTTCCGGTGGTAAAATACAAAGATTTCTGAAATGGGGCTTTGTTGCAAGCGTAACGCTGTGGAAAATATTGATCATATTCTCATGGTTTTTTTGTAAGAAGTAAAGCAATCATTCTAGTGTTACTTGTAGTGATAATCAACACAATATTTCAGTAGTTTGAGTATGCTTCAATGTTTAATTATCAAAATTTTGCTCTTTATGAAGGTTTCTTCAAAATTTGGGCCAATTTGTCGAAAAAGATAATAACCAATACAAATTTCACTTTGATTTTATAATTACTCTTACGCTTCATCCAGTTATTACTGATAATGCATATAAAATCGATTTGGGTCAAAACCAGAACACTTTTTTGACTTTTGTGTCACACCATTACCCAAAATTGGCTTTTTGTCTGGAAAAATAGGCTAAAAAACACGCTTCTATCATCATTTGCTCTGTTCGTATTCACTTTGGTGGCACTTATTTGGTACCAATTCGAAGCTCACACACAGACGCATAACACAGGATAGGTGAAATCACTTTAGAGAAAAATATGTATATCTGGGGAGAAAATATGTAAGTTTTTTCAAAAATATTGCAACAAAATTTCGAAAAATACAGTTTTTCTCATAAAATATTAGGTGAATTTGGAGCCATGGAGACTTAAAAGTATATGAGTTTTGTCATCCAACAAAAAAATTAGATTTAATTTGAAGATAAGTTACCATTTAATCTACTTTTCTTCTACTGTCATGGAAATAAAAATAAATAAAATTGGTTAATACTCGGCTTTTATCAGTTATTTCCACAAACCACAGCAAAATGGTAAATACAGTTTCTAGAACAATATTATGTGGTCATTTGATACATATGAACATTTTAAAATTTTGATGGTCATGTCACACTTTGGCTTCATTATTTTTGAACTAGGCCTTATGTGCTATCCCAGCAAGCACATAACGTTTATAAAACATTGAAACATTAGAAAAACATTTCACATTCACTGAAAATGAAAATTTTTCAAACGTTAAACTCCAACGTCGGTAGATGGTTCTGATTTTAGTGTCAATGGAACGTTCAACAAAGTGTAATTTTAACTTGGATTGAATGAAAATAAAATGTTGAAAATTGATATCACTATTAAAAGACTCATTTAAAGATCTTTCGATGAACATTAAAAAGTGGCTTTTTAAAGAACGTTAAATGAACGTTAAAAATTGGTTGTAAAAAAGGTTATCAGGAAGGTGTTCTGAACCTTACTCTATATCTGAAAATGTGCTCCTCCAGTTTGCCAGCCAATCCCACATGTTTTCCTGCAAGGTCACCCATCCAACTGTTAACCAGACCCAATGTTACTTAACTTGAAAGATGTGTAAGAGCTGGTGCCTGTCCCTGTTCTATTACCATATATATGGAAGATACATGATACTTTAACATGTGGTCAATCAATTTAAAGAACATTTCATTACTTACAGATTATGGCATCTAAAAATGTCCACCCAGAGAATCTACCCTAGATGAATCCTTCAATTTTCGCATGTTATCATCGATTTACGTCATGAGCGTCAGAGCCAATCAGCGAGCAGTGTATTTCCGCCCAGTTCAAATCTTTACCAGCGATTTGCGTGAGAATTATTCAGTCTACAGAGGGCTACGACCTGTCATTTTAAAGCTCTCAGAGAGATCTATCTATTCCAGTAACTTGCTAATCTATGCGACTTGCAGAAGTCTCTGAATCGGCAAAATCAGCCTCATTTGCATAACATGTGTGAAGCTCTGTTCATTGGCCAGCCTTGGGGGAGTGTCTGAGTTATTCACTGAAGGCTTCGCTGAATTGAAAATTTCATACTTCGCGACTAAATAAATGTTAAATATGAAAATACTTTTTTTCATGCATAGTTAATGCCAAAATGCATTGCTTTGTCAGGCAGAAATACATTCAAGATTCATGTTTAAATTAGATTTCAACAGTAAATTAACATTTTTTATGAATCAGAATTTGACATTATTTCAATGTTGATATTGAACCATAATAAAAATCAATGTGTTCTTGCTTTAGGGAGTGTTTAAAGTTGGTTTAGAATGTTGACTGTAAAAGCCTAAAAAATAAAAGGTTTTTATTACATTCATTTCAGGAAGCTCAGCTGAACATTTACTTTCAGACTTTCAAAATAATGATTAAATTTCATTCTGTCAAATATACTAACCAACCAAAATGTAATGTTCCTTTAACATACTAGTGCTAACTATTTAAAAAATTTCAAAGATTTTGTGTTTCAGCAGTGTCAATATCACATTGACAAACAAGCTGATCCAATTTTAAATTTTCTAGATATTCCTTTGTGACCCTTAAAAAGACCTCCATTTTTCAATGTTAAAAAAATTTTCAAATTACCTTTGAAAATGTTCGGAAACGAAAATAACGTTTTTAAAAGGTTGTTTTAACATTAGAGTGCTTGCTGGGTGTGTAAATAGAAATCCACTTCCTTAAAATGATGTCCAACAACAAGGGTACGGCCAGGCTATATATAGGTACATGGAGGTCCCACCGCCAGCGGGGCCAGTTGAACCACTTGTAGGAGTTTGTGGTAGTTTATCATTATAAATTTTTAATCAATCTTTTAAAATAAAATGAATATACAATGAGAGGCACTACTAATTAAAACTGTTTTGCTTAGTGGCCTATTGCAATAGATTAAAATACACATAAAAAATAATTATTAAAGTTTAGCCGTCAACTGGTTCAACTGGCCCCAGACTATTCTTTGAACAGACAGAATTGTGTGGAACATGTCAAATGTAGCCCAAGTATGCCGTGAATAATCGCGCAGTTACGACCCGCAGGCGGAAGGGGTGGTACTCACTGAGAAAGGGTGTATATAGAGGGTCTGCTGGACGGTTAAGGTTTTATGGCCTTTTTGGATTAAAATTGTTTTGGTTTTTTGACGATTCCGACTAATTTGGTTCTGTTTTTTGCAACCCAAACATGTTTGGTATCGTTAGAATTGGATTGAAAAGAGACTAAAATGGTTTTAAAAGCATGAAGGTTAAATTGGTTGCAAAATTTTCACTAAAGGATTAAAACGGTTTTGGCGTTGGTTTCTGGATTAGAATGGTTCCGGTTTGCTGTGGCATATCCTAATGTACATGAGCCACCCTAAAATAAATTATAGATCTAATGGAGCTTTATTGAAAGGTGTTTCTTCCTCCGGTCTTCAGTTCTATGGGTATATTATTCACTTCTCGAATAATCCGCTAAATTCGAAAATTCCGCAATTCCCAGCAGGTTTTCTTCAGTTTTGCGGGTGCAGGCATTCTAAAAAAATCTGCCTTTTGCAACTGGAATATAGATAGATAGATAGATAGATAGATATGGTAAGTGCAGCCCTCTAAGCCCAGTTCTGGGCGCTCACGAGGGTTGATTGATGAGATGGGAGAGAGAGCGGGAGTCCTCAACATGTCACACATTTACCCCTTATGAGGGATCTTTTACTTGCCCAGCATAGACACTGATACAAGGGGCCGCCAATTTAACGTCTCATCCGAATGACATCCAGCTGGGATTTTGCTCATGAAAATTTTGGGTTCCCCACCCGGGGTTCGAACCCATGCAGGCAAAGACCTTCAGCGGAGCAGGCGGGAACCTTAACCACTTGGCCACCCAGCTGCTGAATATCCTGAACTTAACTTGACCTGATGGAACTCCTTTAATTTTAAAATTCTGTAATTACCAGCAGGGGTTCTTGAGTTCTGCGGGAATTCTGGAAAAAAAAATCTATGCTTTACAACTCTGCAATTTCAGGTCTGCATCAGTTCTGTACTTCTGCAAAACATCACCTGCTCCAAAAAACAGCACAACATAGACAAAAACACAAATTTCTTTTAAAAACAGTAAGACACCAAAACGAGTCAATCATAGCATTTAAGAATGTTTCAGTTAGCTGTATGCACAGAACTCTGTATACCACGTGGCCTTATATTGTCGAAATGTATCAAGAGACAGCCTTTAAAACTGCAGACATTATTAATGTGTTTTTAAAAGTAATTATTAGTAGGCCTACTGTCACAAAGAAGTTATGTCTATTTTGTTGAACGGAAGAAAGTCATGTTGCCCATTGTTCTCTAAGATTTTCTTGCAGGCATGTGAATTCCACATCACACTCAATCCAAAATTTATTTTCAAATATACATGCTGTATGTATATTTATTTAATTGCTTTATTTTCATCAAACTCAGGTAGATGTACAATTATTTCTAATGCCAGGTGTGAAAGACACTGATCTTTCGAAATCTTGATAGACCTTTCGATTGCATCGAATTTTTGAAATAAAATAATGAGGATTAGAAAAAGAATCTCATTGCGATAATCTCTGACAGATTCATTATTTCATTGTGTATATTACGAGTGCCATCTATTCATAAGTTACAGTAAAAAAAAAATTGGATTTTCAGAAGGCTGCCCCATCTCTTCATAATACTTGCTGCATTGTGACTAGGTTATATAATTTTTTAAAGATCCCAAAATAGCAAAGTAAATTTATAAGAAGTCAGTTTGTAGTCTCCAACAGTTGGAATTCTTCATCTCTGTTTCTATGGCAACAGCGACAACTGTCTTTGTAATGGATGTCTCCATTTTTCTTCATTGTGACCAGGTTACTTAATTTTTTTAAAGGTCCCAAAATAGCAACATAAATAAGAATTCAGTTTGTCGTCTCCAACAGTTGGAATTCTTCATCTCTGTTTCTATGGCAACAGCGACAACTGTCTTTGTAATTGATGTCTCCATTTTTCTTCATTGTGACTAGGTTACTTAATTTTTTAAAGGTCCCAAAATAGCAACGTAAATAAGAATTCAGTTTGTCGTCTCCAACAGTTGGAATTCTTCATCTCTGTTTCTATGGCAACAGCGACAACTGTCTTTGTAATTGATGTCTCCATTTTTCTTCCATGTTATCAACCACGTCAAAGAGAAAGGAATCCAGGTCAGCTGACTCAAGAGATGCATGGTCACTTCCAGGTTCGGCATCCAGGGAAATAACCCCTCCATGTGCATCAGGTCAACAAAGAAGGGGAGGAGGTAGGCGAACAGGTGGATGACGCCAATCACGAGAGTCGGTATGATGGCAGATTTCATCCTTTCGGCATCCGTCTTCTTGCAGGCGTAAATGCTGCAACCAATGATGACGATTATCGTACTGATGAGCGACCACAGCGCGATGATAGTTTGGAAAATGGAGTTGATCATGTTATGCATCATGGAGCACGTCATGATGCCCGGAGGGAATTCCCGAACGGGAAACAGCTCAAAATCAGGAGCGACGAATACCACCAGGATATGGGCAAGAACATCCAAGATCCAGAATATGACAAGTGATATTATGACAGTTTTTTTCCCCATTCCACCCGCTTTCCAGTCATCCTTTGTAACCGCACAAAATCTTTCAATAAGAACTAGAGTTATTGAAATCGCATACATCTGCCAAGATAGACCTGTAATGATACAAAATATGTGTCTTACAAAACCCGATAAGCATAAAAAATGTTTATTATATTTCTGGAAACATTTTAGGTCACAAAATTGATTGGATTGCAGGATTAAGGCCTATATTTGTCTTACATCAGCAAAAACAAACACATTAGTAGCGGTTTTATTCTATTATAATAATAATGTGGTATTCAAAAATGGGCCATTCTCAAATTTTGGGACAAAATGCCCTGGAAAATGTGGTAACGGAGTGGACTTTTGATGCATAAAACCTGCTTTTTGAGCAATTTAAAAAAGGAAAAAATTATGTAAGTCTTATTTTCAGAAGAACTTCATCTCAGATCAATCGTTTTTTAAATTAAATATAGATTTTTTGTGGTAACGGAGTGGACAGGAATGGGTAACAGAGTGGACAGGAACGGTTTGGTTTTCTCTTAATAGTGCGTTCTATTTGGGAGATACAAAGTTTTGATTGCATTCTATGGAATCCTGTCACCCTCAGCAATATAATAAAATTTCTTTGAAAAGGTATCACTGGTAAGCTCGGAATTGGAGGTAACGGAGTGGACATTTCAGTGGGATCAAAAAATGTTCCAATGAAAATTATGCCTTAATTTGTTGAATACCTGTTTAATGAAAATCAGCAAAGCTGTGGTAGTTTAGCGCATGTGCATCTTACGACATTGAGTGGCTCATTAGACTAGCAGGGCTAGTCTTTAGGGATACTAGGTGTCGTCCAGTTCCGAGTCTACCATCTCCATGGCAACCACAGTAGTAGTACTGTCTATTTACACAAGGTGGCTACACTTTCTTCTTCTTCTTATTGGGAGTTCTCTCCTGTGTTTTGGAGCTCCCCTATTGATAGTTATGATATGGTCAATGATGTCAATCAATGTTAGTCAGTGATGTCAGCCGAGATATCAACCAGTGATATCAACCAATGATGTCAGCCACTGATGTCAGACGGTGATGTCAGCCACTGATGTCAGCTGGTGATGTCAACCAGTGATGTCAACCAGTGATGTCAGCCACTGATGTCAGCCACTAATGTCAGCCACTGATGTTAGCCGGTGATGTCAGCCACTGATGTCAGCCACTGATGTCAGCCGGTGATGTCAGCCACTGATGTTAGCCACTGATGTTAGCCGGTGATGTCAGCCACTGATGTCAGCCGGTGATGTCAGCCACTGATGTTAGCCACTGATGTCAGCCAGTGATGTCAGCCACTGATGTCAGCCACTGATGTCAGCCGGTGATGTCAGCCGGTGATGTCAGCCACTGATGTCAGCCGGTGATGTCAGCCACTGATGTCAGCCACTGATGTCAGACGGTGATGTCAGCCACTGATGTCAGCTGGTGATGTCAACCAGTGATGTCAACCAGTGATGTCAGCCACTGATGTCAGCCACTGATGTTAGCCACTGATGTTAGCCGGTGATGTCAGCCACTGATGTCAGCCACTGATGTCAGCCAGTGATGTCAGCCACTGATGTTAGCCACTGATGTCAGCCACTGATGTCAGCCACTGATGTCAGCCACTGATGTCAGCTGGTGATGTCAGCCGGTGATGTCAGCCACTGATGTCAGCCGGTGATGTCAGCCACTGATGTCAGCCACTGATGTCAGCTGGTGATGTCAGCCGGTGATGTCAGCCACTGATGTCAGCCACTGATGTCAGCCACTGATGTCAGCCACTGATGTCAGCCACTGATGTCAGCTACTGATGTCAGCCGGTGATGTCAGCCACTGATGTCAGCCGGTGATGTCAGCCACTGATGTCAGCCGGTGATGTCAGCCTCTGATGTAAGCCACTGATGTCAGCCAGTGATGTCAGCCACTGATGTCAGCCAGTGATATCAGCCAGTGATGTCAGCCACTGATGTCAGCCACTGATGTCAGCCAGTGATGTCAGCCAGTGATGTCAGCCAGTGATGTCAGCCAGTGATGTCAGCCACTGATGTCAGCCACTGATGTCAGCCACTGATGTCAGCCACTGATGTCAGCCACTGATGTCAGCCACTGATGTCAGCCACTGATGTCAGCCACTGATGTTAGCCACTGATGTCAGCCACTGATGTCAGCCACTGATGTCAGCCACTGATGTCAGCCACTGATGTAAGGCGGTGATGTCAGCCACTGATGTCAGCCGGTGATGTCAGCCGGTGATGTCAGCCGGTGATGTCAGCCACTGATGTCAGCCGGTGATGTCAGCCGGTGATGTCAGCCACTGATGTCAGCCTCTGATGTCAGCCGCTGATGTCAGCCGCTGATGTCACTGCTGTCAGCCACTGATGTCAGCCGGTGATGTCAGCCACTGATGTCAGCCACTGATGTCAGCCACTGATGTAAGGCGGTGATGTCAGGCGGTGATGTCAGCCACTGATGACAGCCACTGATGTCAGCCACTGATGTCAGCCAGTGATGTCAGCCGGTGATGTCAGCCACTAATGTCAGCCACTAATGTCAGCCGGTGATGTCAGCCGGTGATGTCAGCCACTGATGTCAGCCGGTGATGTCAGCCGCTGATGTCAGCTGCTGATGTCAGCCGCTGATGTCACTGCTGTCAGCCACTGATGTCAGCCAGTGATGTCAGCCACTGATGTCAGCCGGTGATGTCAGCCGGTGATGTCAGCCGGTGATGTCAGCCACTGATGTCAGCCAGTGATGTCAGCCACTGATGTCAGCCACTGATGTCAGCCAGTGATGTCAGCTGGTCATGTTAGCCACTGATGTCAGCCACTGATGTCAGCCACTGATGTCAGCCACTGATGTCAGCCACTGATGTCAGCCGGTGATGTCAGCCGGTGATGTCAGCCACTGATGTCAGCCACTGATGTCAGCCACTGATGTCAGCCACTGATGTCAGCCACTGATGTCAGCTGGTGGTCAGCCATTGATGTCAGCCACTGATGTCAGGTGGTGATGTCAGCCATTGATGTCAGCTGGTGATGTCAGCCGGTGATGTCAGCCACTGATGTCAGCCACTGATGTCAGCTGGTGATGTCAGCCAGTGATGTCAGCCGGTGATGTCAGCCACTGATGTCAGCCGGTTATATGATGATGTCAGCTGATGATGTCAGCTGGTGATGTCAGCCGATGATGTCAGCCAGTAATGTCAGTCAGTGATGAGGTGAACAAACTGCGGATCAACCCCCTGCTAGTCTTGCATATGGAAATATGCTCCCGTCTAGTTAAAAACAATAGCGAGCCGAGCTATGCCTGGTAACGGAGTGGACAAAAAAATTAACATAAACTAGTGACATGTCTTTTACATCAATTAATTCAATGAAATGAAACAAGAAAAAACTTAAATATGATGTATTTATTAATTCAAGTCTATATATATATGAATCATGCATAGAAACTTTGGAAATGATGGTACTTTAGGTGGAAATTAACACTTGATTTTGTCATGTCAGGTCCAGTGACAGGGAAAAACCACTGATTTGGCATGGGTTGCTGGACATAATGCACCGAAAAAGGTCCAATAAATTACTTTGCATTCCAAATGTAGTGGTTCTAAATAGAAATATGAATAACAGATGTGGAGGGAATTGGAGTGACGCAAATTGTCCCGAAATTTGAGAATGACCCATATTAGAAGACATAATTATTGGAAGAGTAATATGCAAAAGTGTGATGTCCATGGTTGTTCCATTTGGAATGGGGTTATGACCTGATGACCCAGTTTGGTAGTAACAACAATAACTGTTTTGCTGACAAGACAAATCAGTTTATTTCTATAAAGTATATATTCTTAACAACTTCCTGAATGCCCTTCTTTATGATATCGAATAATTTAAGGGACCATTCAGAATTCATGACTAAGGGGCTGGAGTTGTATCAGCAGTTTGGCTCGGAATTTTTTTAAAATAATAAGTAATTTCTTGCTCAGTTTTGTTGAAATAAATAAATTCTTTTGTATTGAAAATGAATAATTTCTGCCCGGGTAGAGGAGAGTGGGGCACCACGAGACAATATTTCGACCTTTCAAAAATTAAAAATACACTAACCAGCAAAAGAAATGCAACTCTTGATTTCGCCATATAATTTTTCAAATAAATTTTTCTAGACAAAACAGATCCTTAGATCCACTAGCGTCTTTTAAAATCATTCAGCTGTGACCATTTCCTGTCGGTCTTTCGACTTGTTCATCACATTCCAGTTTTTGTAATAAATATGGCCTTACCAACAAGTTACACCAAAAATAAAGGTGCCATTTGAAATAATGCCCAAAGAGACAATAAAAGCTGATAAATTAGCGCTGCAACCCTTTTTGTAATTTAACAGGACAATTTGAATATTGGAGTTTTGCACATTTCAAAATGTAGCAGACAAAATCACTCTGGTTTGGGCCCTTAGAATTGAGCTTTTGTGAACAAATTTTCAGACAATTTCACTATGTTGTCTAAGAATTGCCACAATTTTTTTCAGAGCAAAATTTACAGTTTAACACAATTTTTTGCGATGGCGAAGGCAATATTCTTAAAACCACATTAACATGACTTGTACACAATTTTAAAATAAAAAAACGATATGGATCAAAGCGCAAGATTTTCCAGATTATTGAGTCCAGACATGGACTAAACAGATATGACAGTAAAAAGTTCCAAGTCCATAGTTCCTAGTAAAGTTTCTCATATCAGAATTCGAGTATCATTCTGAAAAGTTCCTACAAGGGTGCTGTAATCTAGGACTCCAATAATTCCAGCCAAAATCAAGTGTTGCGTTTCTTTTGCTGGTGAGTGTATAATGTATCAACACTGATATTATAGTCAAGAGGTCTTGCTATGGTTACATACCATCTGTTTACCATTGAAACTTTAGGGTCACTGGCGCGAAATGTCCAAAATGGCTAATGGTGCCCTTCTCTCCCCTATTTAATAAGGCGTTGCTTGATTTAGGAATGAATATTCAGAGACTTTGCGCGCTTGAAATAAATAAATACTGCTGCCGTCACTGCGAAATAAATAATTTCCAGCCGAGAAAAAAAAATGAACCCCCCCCCCCTGCCCGCAGTAATTAAATAGTTGCCCCCTGAGACAATTGTGTGTACAGATTTTTTACCATGTGCATAGTTTATTTGTTTCCATTTATGTTCAAATTTCATACCCCCACCTCTTGAAACATGAGTGAAATGCTAGCACTCCCTCTTACAAAACTCCCAAAATTGGTAAGTTATGAACGGTTCCTACATATAATTTTTATTTTTATAAGTTTTTCGGACTGACCTTCCATTAGTCTGGCCGCCGGGCACACAGGCGTCGTTTCAAAAGATGGCAGCCTGAACACAGACGTCATACCGCTCATGAACATTAAGAATGCTGCTATGAACATGCTGAAACAGGTGTGTGCTATAAGCCACCTCCAAGGTTGACCTCTGATCAGTTTGCTTCGAAACAGCATGACGATGAGCAAGAGACTCGCAGCCATAATAGTCGGATAGATTACGATCATCATAATATGAGCCAGAACTGTGTGAAAGCCATGGTTAGGATCCTCGAGTTCTGCTAGAAAGTCTCCACTTGTATTAAAGTCCTGAAAAAGATCACCTGTTCATGAATTTCAGTACCTACTAAGTCTTACAGTCAGGAAATTTTATATGCAAAGAAAGTGGACTGTTGCACTGCGAAAATGGCACTTCGTGACTCATGATCGCTGATGAAGTGTCATCCGCTCTGCGTTCAACATGGGAAACATAGAGGCTGTTTGATTAGTCATGATCATAGGCGTATGGCGAGCGGATTTTTTGGGAGGGCGAGTGACATCTGCCCAAATTTCATAATCAAAATTTCATGGCATTTTCTAATCCTGCTTGTTGGTGACACAAAAACGAGAGGATTATGCATCTGAATATTACTCTAAAATTAGTTATGACAAATCAAATAATAATGATGATGCATCTTCGCCATTCTTCGGCTATCATGTGTCCCAAAGTGCTTTTTGCACAGTTTCATAACTTGTGCTGCAAACAACTTGACCACCTGGTGTGGTGATAGGATTGATATCAGTGGCACCTCCATGGGGATGGGGGCTCCCCAGACCACTGAGATGAGTAACGGTAATAGCATCTCAAAGAAAATATGCAACGACATGGGCTGACTGTCGCGAATGGCGAAAAATGCCCCGGGCCCCCCTTGACCACCCTGTCTGAATCTGCCACTGATTATTATAATTATAGAATATAGAAAACCATACAGCTAGAATATAATTATGTTAAACAAAGATATAATTTTATACTTACCAAATCATAATCATGATACAAAGGATACAAAATAGGATTCTGCAAAAGATAGTAAGGATGTTTTTCATAAAGACATTTAATATTTTATTGATTGACAAGAAAAGCTTCTCTGTACCATTGTACCGTCACAGTATCAACATCATTATACACAATGACAAGAACTGCCAAATAATTTGAAAAGCTACATTTTCAAAATTTTATACAATACTTTTGGACAACCCTCCTCTTCTTACTGGACAGGTTTTGTATCGTATCTTCTATTTATATAGTCATGTATCATGTGAAAGGTCTTCACTGCAGGGCAATTCCATAGAATCTAATTTACAGATTTGGCACTTCAATAGCTTGTGTAGCCCTACCATTATATCTTGGCTATTTCATTGTTACTCGGACATACGGCCAGGTAATAGGGGTATCAGACAAGCCATCAACCAAAGCTCCATGTGCAACAGGAGCCGCACTACATCAAAAAGCTGTTAAAACATAGGCGTATCGGAGGAGGGGACAGGGGGGGCGGTCGCCCCCCCAAAAGTTTGGGAAACAGTAATATTCGGGCAAAACGGCTAAGAAATCCGGGCAGATGATTAAATAAGCTATCGAAAATTAATGGTTTCCTGGCAATTTAATTTGAAATGGTATTAAATCTAGATCTTGAAATTCGGGCAAATGTCGCTCGCCCCCCCCCCCCCAAAAATTGCGCGCGCCGTACGCCTATGTGTTAAAGTGCCAAATTTGTAAATCAGACTTATGGAATTGCCCAGCAGTTACTCTTCTCCCCCAGTTGGTTAGATTAAAATATATACTAAAAGGACATTGTTTCCAACTTTTGGAAAGGTTAAAAGAGGTTTTAAATCAGTATACTTACTTCATCATAATAATTGTGTGAAATGTCCTGCAAAATAGAAAGAAGCAATGATGAATGGTATAAAATTCACGAGAGAATACAAAAACATGCAACGCACACAAGCTGAATGTCTTTTAAAAATGTAAAATCCTCTTAGAAATTGTGCTCAAAAATTATGGTTCAAAAACAAGGATAACAACAGAGGTTTTTAATGTACCTACAGCTCAAAAATACAAAAAAATTAAATGATATGGGATTTGAACTTACAATTGGATCATCAATTTCATAATAATTGGCCATCTGAAAAGAAATAAAAGAATGGTATTAGCCATAACTGCATGATAAATATTGATAAGTTTGCATTTTCCTTCAATTCTGCTGGAGTGGATGATGGTCTGACAAAATTGTGAACTATCACAAATGAGTACCATCTTCAGGATTGATGGATGGATTGTTGGGGCTTTACATCCTCTGTTTATGCACTCGGTAGGCTAATTTGGACAGGAGGAGGACACGGCAGTGAGGCAAAGGATGATTGAAACAGCCATCCAACATAGGCCAAGATGACCCCGCAAGAGCTGGATTCGAACCCTCAGCCTGGATCCAGCGATTGGCAGCCTACATTATTAGCATGCTACTACTAAAACCCTCCCAGTTCCCCCGTGGCCTAATTGGTAAGTGCGCTTGTCAACTGGCTTTGAGGGCGTTGGTTCAAATCTCACCCGGGAACTCACTTTTGTCCGAGCCCATGGGACATTAAATGGAGGCGGGTTGTATCCAGTATTCTATGCTGGGGCAACTGAAAGACCCTGGGCATCCCTGAATTAATAGGGTATGTGACAGACTCACAGTCTTCTCATCTCATCATCATACGGCGATCACCTGCCTTGATATAGCCAGCTAAAATGTCACAGTGTAAACCCCCGGCACAGCAACATTATGCTGAAATACCAAAATCGGCCAAGAAAATATTGGCGTGTGACCAACTCAAATACCAAATGGCTGGCAATGCCCGGGCTAGTAGATTAGCCTTTCAAGGAGGGGTCATGGAAGATATAATTCTAAAAGGTTAATTTATTGGGAAAGTATCTGTTAACAACCTTTTTAATTCATAAGTATCACTCTCACTTGTTTTACAAATAAAAAATTTCCAAAAAAATAAATCAAAACGATTTTCATGTTGCCTCACCTTGAAAGCTCTTTAATCTCCACTGGTCAAGTATCCGAAAGCTTCTGTCCACTTCGTTGCTTTAAATCAGCAGTTCAAACGGCTTCCACGAATAAAACTTTAAATATGGCAGACTCTATTCGAGCTGGCTTTGTTATGTATAAGTTTAATAATACTCTCTAAAACACATCCTGAATGTGAAGCTTTGGCATGTGAGTCCTAATTCATGACAATTTTGCAGAGTATGCTGGTTTGTGTGCATTGGAAGCAATTAGCTATTGTTCGAAAGGGCAGTGTGTCATCTACAGACTTATTCCTCATGACATAGTTCATAAATAGGCCTAACAAAATTAACAGTTGTTGTGATACAGTAGAGAAAGTTTTGCACCTACTACATTTATGAGCAACTGAAAGCTGCTAAAAACTAAAAAAAAACATCAGCATTTTCAAAATATGAGATACTTATATTGTCATGGCATAATTAATAACCATGAAGTTTCGAAGCATCCATCACCATTTATTTAAGTATTAGACATCTTGATGTGAAATTACAAGGATTAAATACTCAACAATCAAAAGATTTGGTGATTAAAAAAATGCACTATAATTTACTAAAACTGCCTAATCTCCAAGAAAAACTTAACTGATTGATTCCAAAATTTGTATGTGTATTACTTGTACTATAAAAGTTAGACAGTATACTGGCTATACTGCAAAGTTAGTTGTTAGCTCTTTATATGAGAACTAGCAAAATGTCAACAAAAATCCTTAATTAGGTCACTTGGTGAGTACAGAGTGTGGATGAGAGGTGCAGCATATGAAAGCACAGGAGTCAAAATTATATTCAGTCCTGGACTCCCGGGAATGACGCTTGTCGCTTGGGTCTAATATAATCAATTGCACCCAAATTATATGACTTCCGTATCAAACATAACCTTCAATGAAAAGTTAAACATTATGCTGTAACCCAACAACTGAATTGCCTCTTATCAATTGAATGGCTCGATAACAAATCATTGATACTTGGCCAATAGATGGTAAACTTAGATAATGAAACAATTGATGCTAAAAACTACATTACTATTGTACATTACCATTGTTCGTGATGACAGATAAAGTGATCAATCTTTGACAGTCATTAGCTTTAACCATTTTCATGTGGAAAATATTCTATGGAGTATATCTTGGTAATATTCAATGACTGAACACTTATATGGAGGAAGGATACATAATTTTATGAGCATGGAAATGATGGAATAATTATTATATCACGACCATTTTAAAAAGATAGTGTGCCTAAGCTATTCCTGCATGCATTTTTCAAATTGCCAAATAACCTGAGGAGCACATGATCAGTCTTAAAAGCCATATTAAGAGCTCATCATCAGAGAAGGAGATTTCGAGTTTCACATAGAGGTTAAATTCTAAATTCTATTGAATTGGACACAGAAAGATGTACATTTCATGCAGTAAAGTGGATTTGAATTTTAACATCATGAGATATGGGATGTAGTAATGAAGTTTTGGTTAATTTATAGAAACCCTTGCTGTGTTGATGTGATATGTTTTGCAAACCAAATTGAAGCTCACATACAGGAGTAAGGCAAATGTCAATATTTCTTTAGTTAAAGTGAACAATGCCAATTCTTTCTGATAATATGATTCCTGCGAAAGTTCCATGCGAAGATCCTGTAGGATTGAAAAACAAAAATGGCGATTCGCAATCAAATTTACACCAGTTGCAGGAACTTACACCAGTTTCTGATGGGTCGGAAACTCAAAAGTTTCTTCAACCTGATTTTGGCAAACCTTCCTCACAGATCTCACAGGGACCGCCAGCTCCTTCGGATGTATCGGAGGACAATAAAGAGAGTCAACTAAAAGAGTTAGAGTCAACTTTACAGAGATCACAAGAAGAAACATTAGGTTCGGAAGGTGATGCCAGAAATGAAGAAACTGAACTCAAACCTGATTCGCAATGCGATTTATCGGTTTCAAAAACAAATCTATCTCCAATGCTATTCACACCGTCATCAGCTGCTTATGCGCACATAAACAGTAACTCCATAGCTAATATCGCAAAATCTCAAACTTTCACTCCAATTGGATCTTTAGCAGGGTTGCATATGATCCCGCCGTCTCAATCAACTGATTGTTGCATGAGGATATCAGAGAATACAGGAAAATCTTTTAAGCAATCTGAGCGCAAGATCTCCAATAATAATGCTTTACCGCAAGAAACCGAATACCCGCCGGGTTACGCTGAGGCAGACGGCGGTCATGCTTGGCTTATTCTTATCTCATCATTTCTGGTGTATTTCATTTGCGGAGGATTTTTTTCAATGTCTGGATTAGTGCTGCCATATTTGATCCAAGGGTTCGATGCCAGCAAAGTTACTCTAACATTGCTGCCTTCAGTACAAGTCGGCTTAAGCTTGACCGCAGGTAAAACATTATAAAATTTCATTTTGAGGGACCCTTCAGAATTTAAGACTATGCATCTCAAATTTGTTTTGTAATAAGTGAGCACATACAATTTATTATTGACACAATTGCACTGTAAAAAGAGTGTTATGCGGATGTAAATAATAATGGTAATTAGGTCAATAACCTTCCATTTGTTTTTTTGTTGTTTTTTTCAATTAATAAAGTGAAAATATTTTGATGAAGGATTCGGGGTCAAAGTCAAAAGAGCAAAAGTGAGGTTAGCATGTTTTTCCAATTCTTTTTGTGTCTACATTAAACTGTCAGACCACACAATGTCATACTCTTGCAAGTATGGGCCTATGTGCATGTCCTGCGTCGCATGCCCATGCACAAAGAAGATATCAAGACCCCATACTAAAACAAAAAACTTCAAAAACTAAACGTTGTCTTCCCGACGTCACGATATTAAGTGGCCGCTAGTCTTTTTTTTATCAGTTGGTTTTAGCTACAATTCAGATTGCTAATGCCTGAATGTTGTATGAAACAATCAGACACAAATCAAATAGAAAGATAATTTCCCTGTAAAAGGTCATTATTATGTTTTGACCATGATAATTGCTAGCTTTGTATATAAAATTTGAATTATGTTGCAGGACTATTCGCTGGCCCTCTTGTGGAAATTCATGGCTGCCGCCTAGTGTGTATCATTGGAAGCATCATGTCTGGCTTTGGTTATGTTGTTTCTGCATTTACAACCAACATTTCACTGTTCTTTGTGACTTACAGTATCATTCCAGGTAAAAGTTGATGTTAATTATAAGGAAATCTAATTAGAAATCTTCCCTTGACATGGTGAGAGATGAGTCTCTGGATTGGCTTTCACAGCCCTCTGTCCAGGGGAGGATCCAGAAAATTGCGGTGGGGGGTCTATCGGGCTGTCGCGTCGCAGAATGCATAATTCAAGACATAACGCGACTGCTCGCGGATAAAATTAACATGTAAAAATATATAAATTTTGGTCTGGTGAGGAGGATGCGTCCCCCCCATCCCCCCCTGCGTCTGTCCCTGCCTCTGTCCCAGGGCCACTTTACTTTTAATTCCTTGTCCCTTTGCAATTTTTACTAATGGTTTCTTGCCAAATTCTTGGCCATTTCACTTTTGACTTTCCTGTCCCCTTGAGTTGACCCCCCTGGAGACCCCCTAGTTATGCCACTGTCACAAAATTCCCATTTCCACAGAATCATGCAGCTGTATCAATTTATAAGCAATCAAGAGCAGGTGTATAGCTGTGTATGCTGTCTTATCTTCAAGTGCCTGTATGGCCCAAGTGCTGATAACCCTTTGGCATCATGTCAAGTGGTCTGAACCTAAAAATACTTGGCTTACAATAAATTACACCATTGAACCCTTGTTAGATTGCATGAACCATGACTCCATTAATACATGAACTATAGTGTCACTGAGCAAAATGTCTGAAATTTCACCAGCAATATGACTAAGATGAGTAAGTATATCTCAATCATTACCAAAAACTCTCACTTTACCAAACACTTAACTTGTTAAATATTACAGCCTGTCCAATAGTTATGTAAAAAGAGAGGACCTGTTGTAGCCCATGTCCACTATTGTGCCCAATATAGGACCGTTTGTCATTAAGACTCCTTTGTAGCGGGGCAGGTATGTAAAAAAAATAGTGCATTTATACAGAGAAGCATGAAACTTGGTGCACACTTAAAACACATCTATATGAATATATTTGGATAGGGAGCCACCTGAAATTTAGCTTAGGTGGCTACTGGCAGCCATTTTCCAAAATGGCGGCAAAATCTTCCATTTTGCTGCTCTCTGTGTAGTTCCTACAATTATAATGCATGAAAATTGTGTTTTTTATTCCTTCTCTAGGTATTCAGTACATTACTACGAATTTTTTTGGTAGCCTGGACTATTTTCAGGCTTTTTAGAATCCATTTTGGTAGAAATACTGATTCAAATGCTGGATTTCGCGGTTACGCATGGTTACGCCAATTCTTTTTGAATCCCAAAATTAGTTAGATATTTGATTTCCTTGCAAAAAGAGCTTTCAAGTGAGTACCCGCATCAATGGGTTTCAAAAATTTGGTATGAAAATGGAAAAAATGAAAATAAAATGTTTTTTGAAGATTTCGGTTTTAGTTTAATCTTGACAAAAAATTCACGAAAACTACTGATGCTACCATTCATTTGAAAGCTCTTTTTGCAAGGAATTCAAATATGTAGTCTGATTAAATATCAATTGAGATCCTACGAAAATACGGGAAACCGCGAAAATGCTGCATTTTCTTCAACAGTTCTGACAAAATGGACCCTGACCACCCTAAAATTCCTTAGTTCGATTCACAAATAAATTGAAAATATTTTTTAGATCTGTAGCAGGAATAGTTAGCACTGTTTTCATACAGTCAAACTATAGGCACTTCACAGAAAGCAGGAAAATGAGAAAATTAGCTGCCATTTTGGAAAATGGCTGCCAGGGGTCTATCAGGTCAAATCTGAAGTGGCTCCCTATCTAAATATTTTCTTTAAGATGTTTTTTAACTGTGTGCCAAGTTTCATGCTTCTATGTATAAATGCAATATTTCTTCCCTATTCATGACGAATCTGCCCCGCTATTGGGCATGACTTTCCCAAAGTCATTGCATCCTGTAAAATATCC
This sequence comes from Platynereis dumerilii, assembly GCA_026936325.1. Taxonomy (NCBI): domain Eukaryota; kingdom Metazoa; phylum Annelida; class Polychaeta; order Phyllodocida; family Nereididae; genus Platynereis; species Platynereis dumerilii. The sequence goes on from JAPTHN010000008.1 coordinate 39,709,817, forward strand.
GCAGGGCTTTTGGGCAAAATGTAGGTAAATCACTCATTATCACTCAACCAAATTACAGCATAGTATAGTGGATTTTGACAAAGATCTTAGAAGTTAGATACATGCCCAAATCACCAACAATCTCTCACTTATATATTATTGTTGATTTTGACAAAGATCCAACCCTTTGAATAACAGTGACTTGGCCAATGACAGTTCATCCTAATATCTTGACCAATGAGAATGCAGTCTAATATCCACGGATTGTTGATTCACTATAGTGAATAATTTGGCCAATGAGAATGCAGCCTAATTCCTGACCAATGAGAATCTAGCCTTATGTCCACTTAGTGATTATTGGTCAGTGGATATTAGGCTTGATTCTGCTGATTTAATAGGACTCTAAATAATTATTTTTTATATTACAATTTGTAACTGATGCTGCATGGTGATTTTATTACTCATTTTCATTATTCCAGGAATAGGCCTAGGATTCCAGTATATTCCTGCTGCAATCATAGTCCAGGAGTGGTTCGACAAAAGACGGTCACTTGCAACTGGCATGCAATCCAGTGGAAGTGGCTTCGGAGCGATAATATTTCCCTTGTTGATGAGGACGATGTTAGATAACTATGGCTGGAGGGGGACTTTCTTATTGCTGGGAGGAATCTTATTCCATTGCATTCCTTTGGCTATATTGTTCACCCCTGGGCCACTGAATATGACTGCGAACAAAAAAGTTTCAAATTCAGGTTCCGATACGACAGAACGAAGAGCAAAGAAGTCAAGCATTATAAAGGAGATGATCATTGCTTTCAAAACATTAATCCATGACCTATTTGACTTCTCGATCATCAAGGAACTACCATGCATGTTGGTTCTTCTTGGAGCCTTCTTGTTTAGCCTCGGCTACCAGATTCCGTACACTTTCTTACCATCAAAAAGTATCGCTCTGGGAATAAGCCCGATGAAATCTGCTCTTTTCATTTCCATCTTTGGAATATCAGACGTCGTTGGAAGGCTCAGCGGAGGTTGGATCGGAAACTTCAGATTTGTGAATCGCTTACTTTTCTTTTCCTCAGGGATATTCATAGCAGGGGTCAGTACGTTGACGTCTGCTTTCTTCTCATCTTTTCCGCTGCTCGTCTTTCATGCAGTGACTTTTGGATATGGAGTTGGTGAGTTCCTTCTCTTCTTCACTCTTAACCCAAAAGGTTCATGATGGTATAGATGGTGTAGAAAACAGGCTGTGTATTCACTGTACACAGAATGAGGTAGAGTCGGAACAACACTTTCTTCTAAAATGCCCCCTTTATAATAATGAGCGACACACTCTCTTCGAATCCATAATAGCTCTGCTTCCATCTCAAAATAACCAAGATGAAAATGAAAAATTCATTAGCATTATGAAAAACAAAGACAAAATAGTAACCAGCGCACTAGGAAAATACCTATTCACTTGCCTAAACAAAAGAAACCAAAATTCAATAATCATTGAATAATTGCAACCTAAATGTGAATCTATACATCAGTTGAAAATTGAAGCTATTCAACTAACTAGCAGAATTAAACATTTTCAAATTAGTTATAAAATTCTTGATTGACACTGAATTAATAGTACTTTCATCTAAATTATTCCATTTATTCAAAACCTATGCTATGCACCGTTCCTAAAAACGAAATTATGGGGCAGTGAGTTGGAGCATTGCTAGCATCATGCAAGCATGCTCGCCACATCATTCGAATCGTCACTCCATCCTTCCTTCACATGACTGGGATTGGCATTTGCCACCCAGTCAGACGAACTCCGTCCAATGTATTGTGCTAACTATTTGTGATTATGAACATTCAACTGGTCTTTACACATAAAATGTCATAAAATCCTGTGATACAAACCAAGATAGTATTACATAAGTGAATACCAAGTATGTGTGCTACTACCACTGTGTGCTAGTTCTCTGTGAAATACCATGTCAGTGTGCTTGTAAATAGTTGAATTTTTATGGAATTTGTAGATAGTAAAATAGGATTGGGTGATTTCTTATTCCTATTATTTGTATATCTATGGAACCTGTCATTTATTATTATCAGTATTCACCTCCTCATTGCGATGTCATTTTGCTATAATACTGTCTGTAATATTGACTAAAAGATGGTTATGTAATAGTTTACTGTTACAAAAACACTTATTGTATGTGTGCTGCTACCACTGTGTGCTAGTTTCTGGCTGCTGTACCATGACAATGTGCCTGTATGTAGTTATGATCTTATTGAGATCTTAGATGTATTGAGTAATACCATCCTTATTGAGCTTCATTGTTATTGTAATTTCATACTGCTATTATTATTATATATAAGTATATGCTATTATTATTATATATAAGTATTTACTGAACCACCCATTTTATTGTAATCACTACCTGCTGTAATGCTAATCGTAACATTGTCCCGCTGTAACACTCTCTGTTATATTGTCCATAAGCTGCTATGTTAGCACCTATTGCGATATACATGTATAAATATGTAAAATGTCTTATACTGTATGCACAAAATCTTGGAATATACCTCATATCAATGAACTACCAAATCGATGATACAGACACTGACTCTTTAAAATTTGAACTCATGATAGATAATAATGATTATATTATGAGAATATGGACACTAACAAAAAAGCAAATTATAATAATGTACATCTTCATATCTGCGAAAAGGAATGATAAATTATACACCAGGCCCAGCATGCATGTACTGTATACAATTGATTCTATAGTTTTAGAACGGTAGTCTTATTTGTAGACTGTGTAGTTGTAGTCAATATGTAGCTCTGTATTTGTCACTGTAATGACTTATGGGTCAATATTGACCTCTTTCTGTCAATAAAATATATTCATTCATTCATTCATTATATATAAACCTTCATCTGTACAGAAAGTAGGTCATTCTTGGATTCAGCCAATCAGGCACATTCTTGCTGCTGATGGAACCTTTGTGAGAACTTCTGATTGGCTGAATCCAAGAATGACCTAAAAATTCTTTTATTATTCCCACAAAATTTGAAAAGAATATGGGCAAACTACTCCACCGAAATATTCCACCTAAATTTTTATAACAAAATTTTCCCAAATATTTTACAGGCATCCACCAGACTCAACAAGCTCCATGCCTGGTGGACCTTCTCGGGATGGAAAAACTGGCTCGAGCCTTTGGATTCCTGCAGGTGGCAATGGGAATTGCCATGCTCATATCACCCCCATTAGCAGGTAATTATTAGCGTAGTGCCAGCCAATGTCGTCACAATTCAATAAGACACTTGTTATCGCCAAACAACTGGCCTTAAAGGGCTCTTGGACAAGATGATACTTGGAGGGGGAAGGGGGGAAGCTGCAGATTTAACCCCCAGACAAACTTTTCTTCTAGCACAAAGCAAAGACAAACAATTTTCCACATGTGAAGGAGCAACAAATTTTTAATTGCAATTTTAACATAACTGTACCCTAGCTACTCACAAGTTGTGTTCGACATAATTACATTTTGTTGCATTTAGAGCTTTGGTTGATGGCTTGTTTGATACCCCTATTACCTGTTCTCAGGCCTGTTTAACTATGAAAGAGGTAAAGTATAATGGTAGGGCCACACAATCTGCTAAAGTGTCTTATCTGTATATAAGCCGTTATCGAAATGTCCATGTGACCGTTTTCAAACCATTGTGAATGTCTCCTGGCCTTGTATTTGAAATAATATTCCAATTTATTGTACAATACTTTCCGGTCGAATAAATGCTACTCTACTCTACTCTACCCATTTCAAATACTTAAGAAAAAAAAGAGTTTGGGCATTGATCCTGGGTAGGTGACCCCCCCCCCCCCTAGAATCAACATGGGTTATGATCATACCGTATATTATGATTGTAGTCCCAGGAATTTCAAATCCTCCATTACACATTGTTCTACCACTGAAACTCACGCTGAGTCATCACACATATTGGTCATCATGCGCATGCCAAAATCATCCTCGATCCTTTGGCCTCTCAATAGCGGTACGAGGGGCATTCAGAAAGTTCGAGGCTTTTTTTTATATGAACACTTATTTTCAATCTGGAACTGTTGCCATGGTGATGCAATGCAGGTCAACTGGTGTTCTAAGAAATTTGTGGGAAAACATTTTGGAAAAAATATATTCGCAAAAAAAATGTTTGAAAAAAAAATTGGGAAAAAAGAATTTCGGAAATTGGAAAAAGCAGTAGCACAGTCCCCTCAGGACAACAATGTAAGTGCACTGTGGGAAAAAAAGATAGCCCAGTCCCCTCAGGCAAACAATGTTGACCCGTGTGGAAATTTGGCGGTCGTGGTTCGAACAGACTCCTCGTAGCAGGGACAGCATTACTCGGTTATCAGTATCATCTATAATCTCATCTAAAGGATGTCTCAATTGGCAATTCGGTGATCTGGAGGTTATCAGGTGCTACAAGTGTTTTATTCCTGCACCTGAATGTGTGCAAATAAAAATTTGGGCAGTTAAAAACTATTTTTACAATTGCTTGGTTTGTTGGGTTAAAAATATCTCACCACATGTGCATCTCAATGCCTGGCCACAAATTTTTCGGAATTTCTTGATAAAGCAGAATCTGTCACAAGTAGACATTAAAATTGCATGGTTGGAGTGTAATGTGAACCTTGCTGCTGCAGCAGGACAGGCAGCAGCAGCAGAACAAATTACACAAAAAATATTTAATCGATGATAAATGTTCTGTTTTTGATGATATTTTATTGATGATAAATTTTCTGTCTTTAATATTTAATTGATGACCAATGTTCTGTCTTTAGTATTTTTAATCGATGATCAATGTTCTGTCTTCAACATTTAATTGAAGATCAATGTTCTCTTTTAATATTTGATTGATGATCCAGATTTTGTCTCTAATATTTTAATGATGATCAATGCTCTGTCTTTAAATTGATGATCGATGTTCCATCTTAATATTTCACTGATGATCATATTTCACTGATGATCAATGGTTTGTCTTAACGTCAAGACATTATATTTTGGCAGTAAGTTTTTGGCTGATAATTAAGAACGTACCTTACTCTTGACAAAAATACTTGTCTCCTCCTGTTCCTGACACCTTGACCAAACAGTTTCATAAACATTTGGAAGTATTGGCATGTTGTAGTCCTGGTTTTGAGGTAGTCCCATTAGAATAACATTGCTGTCAACACATGCAGCTCAAGAAGCCATTTTCTTCTACTGCTTCTATTGCTGTTGTTGTGACGTCACCATTGTTTCAGTGATGTCATAGAGCCAACAATGCTGATGACGTCACAACATAAGGCTAAAAATAGCTCAAAATGTGCTGAAGAGCAGCAGCAATTTAACATTGTGAGTGCCTGCACGACGGAGCTGGGGGGTCAGATGACATAAATTTAGTCCAAATCATGCTTGGTCTTTGTGTTCTCACCCTGATAATCCAAATATTAAACCTCAGACATAATCATGAATTCTTTTATTGGCTAAAAACTTGCTGCCAAAATAAAATGTCTTGACTTTAATATTTAATTGATGATCAATGTTCTCTCTTTAATAATCAATTGATAATCAATGTTCCATCTTAATATTTAATTGATGATCAATGTTCCGTCTTAATATTTAATTGATGATCAATGTTCTGTCTTAAATATTTCATTGATGGTCAATGTTCCGTCTTTAATATTTTATTGATGATCAATGTTCTGTCTTTTATATTTATTGATGGTCAATGTTCCGTCTTTAATATTTAATTGATGATCAATGTTCTGTCTTCAGCAGTTAATCGACAATCAATGTTCTCTCTTCAATATTTTTAACACGGATGATCAATATTCTTTCCTTAGTATTCAATTGATGATCAATGTTTTGTCTTTAATATTTAATAGATTAGCAGTGTTCTGTCCACAATGTTCAATTGAAGTTTTCTGTCTTTATTTCCAGCCCTGCTGCTCAAATACACAGGAAACATGAACCTTTCTTTCATGATAAGTGGGGCTGCAATGATCATTGGCAGTTTGTTCCTCATCATCTACAACATCGTTCGCCGGCCGATGGCGAAATTCAAAACTGCGGAGGCAACCGATGTAGAACAACATGCTTCTAAATCGCTCATTGACTCTCAAAAGAGTGTGTCCGTACACAAATCTAACGTCAAAGATATCACTTCAAATGGTTCCTTCTTAAATGGTATTCATAGCTCACATCATCTCACGTCATCAAGTCAGCATTTTGGATCGAGTCGATGGTTCATGTCCGTGCCAGGTCTCGATGGAATACATCCTGGCAATATCTCAAAGAAACCACATGCCACTGACAACATGAGAAGAAGAGCTAGAGCCTATCTACCCGGAGCTTTAGGCTCGGCCATCAGTATCAATAGCTCCAAGTACTTTTCGAGTATGATTTTCGAAGAGACAGTGCCCCCAGTGCAAAAGTTTGTGGAAGACATTGCTTAAAAGACACCTGGTATCCCTAAGAAAAAAAGCATCTTCCTAAGGTTTAAAGAGTTCTTTATATTATGAAAATGTGACCTGCTCCACCAACATGAGTTCAAAGTAGGCAATCTGTATTTTCCAGAAATTAGCAAAATGTGTCAGAAGGTCACATTTTGATGAATTTCAGCTGTTGGTACCACGTTTTAGCAAAAGTAATTTGCTCTGATTATTTAAAGCCATTTTAACCAAAAACTGCTTTTAGATCATCTAAATTGGCATCGTTCTTGATTTTCCTAGTTCTTTTATTGTAATGGTGGGAAATTCAAATGCCATTTTCTCAAAGTTCGATGTTTCGTATCATTCATTTCAACTTAACATGTGTTTTCCTCTTTTTAAAACATCTACAATGTTACGCATGTCTATATTAGGGCAATTCCGTAAAGTCGTCAACCAATCAGTCAAAATTTCAAAATTGGCCTAGGTATGTGCTAAGGGGGTTATAATGTGCCAAAATAAGTCTAATTTCAGGTACAGAAAAAATCAATTGATTATCTCATTTGGTTTTTTAGATATTTGCATTTAAGTAACGCTATGTTTGGTGACTGAAATTATTGAATATTTAACACTCTTATATAAGAAGTCAGTGCCAGTAGAGAAATAGGTTAGCTGGTTTCATTTTGCTGTCAGTTACTGCCTGATTTTTGTGATATTTCTGTGCTAAAATTACTGTAAATTTAGGGGGAAAGGGTGAAAATAACTTGCATGTTTGAGACATCACATTATGATTTGGCACAAATATACAATGTCGAAGACATTTCATGGCTCCCAATTATTGCAAGGAACTCTACTTTGTAGAAAAGATTAAAATTGTAGATCATTATTGCACCGCAGGCATATTATCACTACCAATTCACACGTTTGCGTCCGTAACAAAAAATATGTACGTCCGTAACAGAATATAAATGGTTACAGCTTTATGACAAATATTGCCATGGAAATTGACTCGGCTGATGCAAGAAATAGTTTCTAGACAATAGAGGTCAATTGATTGATTTTCTTCATATAATCACAGACTTTTGAGAGGCAAGCATTCAAGTTAGAAAAGTGTCATTTCTCTGCATATGTCCGACACGATGACATTTCGCCTTACAGCTCAGCTCCTATTACACTTTGAGCTTTGGTTGATGGCTCGTTTGAAAGCCCTACTATAGGGCCTCATACCTATTTAACAATGAAATAGCTAAGGTGTAATGGTAGGGCAACACAAGCTGTTAAAGTGTCCGATCTGTATGTCCGAATTTACGGGATTGCTCATTAGGTAGTTATCAATGGCCATTGACATCGGTCTTACATGTGCTTTTTCAGTTGAATCAAAAAAGACCAAGACATTTCTCGATGCTGAGAATTTTTTTATTGCATTTTTATACATGTATTCTTTTGCGACAATAAAATCAATCATCAATCAGTCTGCGGAAACTACATAAAGTCAAACACACGAGACATCAAACCATCACTATGAAATCGCCAAAAATGGCTGAAAGGTGAGAAGAATGTTCACGAAAGAGAATTTTTTTTAATTGATTATGTCTAATAAACAGGCTATATATAGCCAGGACAAAGAGTGTTTAACTCATGATTGAGATTAAACATAATCAGATAGATCCTCAAGTTAACAAATGATGCATGTAAGTTTGAGTCTCTCGAAACTGTAGTTAACCGCTAACTGTTAATCATGCTCTCATTGTCAGAATAGGCTTGCCAGGTCAATAAGTCATCTTGAACGTCATTCGTATTGGTATAATTTACCAGAATCTGGAGAAAATTCCAAGTATCTTATTGTCAGCATTCTGTTTGTCTTGGACACCGGCATCGATATTCATCATCTCTCGTCTCATATGGCTGTGTCTTGGGTGCCTGAAGACTTTTTTTCTTTCATTACCATTTCTCTTCAAAGCATTCTTCAATGACTTGAATATCCTCTTGTCGTCATCATCATCACTGTCATCATCATCACTGGAGGTACTTCTCTTCCTCTTGTCGTCATCATCATCACTGTCATCATCATCACTGCTATTACTTCTCTTTCTCTTGTCATCATCATCATCACTGGAGTCACTTCTCTTCTTCTTGTCATCATCATCATCATCATCATCATTATCACTGCCATTGTCTCTCTTCAAAGCTTTCTTCAAGGCCTTCAACAATCTCTTGTCATCATCATCACTGTCATTACTTCTCTTCTTCTTGTCGTCATCATCATCACTGTCGTCATCATCACTGTCATTACTTCTCTTCTTCTTGTCATCATCATCATCACTGTCATCATCATCACTGTCATTACTTCTCTTCTTCTTGTCATCATCATCATCATCATTATCACTGTTGTTGTCTCTCTTCAAAGCTTTCTTCAAGGCCTTCAACAATCTCTTATCATCATCATCACTGTCATCACTATCACTGTCTGCACTTCTCTTCTTATCATCATCATCACTGCTGTTACTTCTCTTCCTCTTGTCATCATCATCATCACTGTCATTACTTCTCTTCTTCTTGTCATCATCATCATCACTGTCGTCATCATTACTGTCATTACTTCTCTTCTTCTTGTCATCATCATCATCACTGTCGTCATCATCACTGTCATTACTTCTCTTCTTCTTGTCGTCATCATCATCACTGTCGTCATCATCACTGTCATTACTTCTCTTCTTCTTGTCATCATCATCATCACTGTCATCATCATCACTGTCATTACTTCTCTTCTTCTTGTCATCATCATCATCATCATTATCACTGTTGTTGTCTCTCTTCAAAGCTTTCTTCAAGGCCTTCAACAATCTCTTATCATCATCATCACTGTCATCACTATCACTGTCTGCACTTCTCTTCTTATCATCATCATCATCATCATTGCTGTTACTTCTCTTCCTCCTGTCATCATCATCATCACTGTCGTCATCATCACTGTCATTACTTCTCTTCTTCTTGTCATCATCATCATCACTGTCATCATCGTCACTGTCATTACTTCTCTTCTTCTTGTCATCATCATCATCATCATCGTCTGCACTTCTCTTCTTGTCATCATCACCATCATCATCGTCTGCACTTCTCTTCTTGTCATCATCACCATCATCATTGTCTGCACTTCTCTTCTTGTCATCATCATCATTGTCACTGCCATTGTCTCTCTTCAAAGCTTTCTTCAGGGCCTTTAACAACCTCTTGTCATCATCATCACTGTCGACATCTTCACTGCTTCTACTTCTCTTCCTCTTGTCATCATCACTGTCATCACTATCATCGTCTGCACTTCTCTTCTTGTCGTGATCATCATTGTCACTGCCATTGTCTCTCTTCAAAGCTTTCTTTAGGGCCTTTAACAACCTCTTGTCATCATCATCAATGTCGTCATCTTCACGGCTTCTACTTCTCTTCCTCTTGTCATCATCACTGTCATCACTATCATCGTCTGCACTTCTCTTCTTGTCGTGATCATCATTGTCACTGCCATTGTCTCTCTTCAAAGCTTTCTTTAGGGCCTTTAACAACCTCTTGTCATCATCATCATCAGTGTCGTCATCTTCACTGCTTCTACTTCTCTTCCTCTTGTCATCATCACTGTCATCACTATCATCGTCTGCACTTCTCTTCTTGTCGTGATCATCATTGTCACTGCCATTGTCTCTCTTCAAAGCTTTCTTTAGGGCCTTTAACAACCTCTTGTCATCATCATCATCATCATCATCGTCTGCACTTCTTTTCTTGTCATCATCATTATCATCATCATCTGCACTTCTCTTTTTGTCATCATCATCATTGTCATCATCTGCACTTCTCTTCTTGTCATCATCACCATCATCATCATCTGCACTTCTCTTCTTGTCATCATCATCATCATCATCATCATCTGCACTTCTCTTCTTGTCATCATCATCATCATCATCATCATCATTATCTCTCTTCAAAGCTTTCCTCAAGGCCTTTAACAATCTCTTGTCATCGTCATCATCATCATCGTCTGCACTTCTCTTCTTGTCATCATCATCATCATCATCATCTGCACTTCTCTTCTTGTCATCATCATCATCATCATCATCATCTGCACTTCTCTTCTTGTCATCGTCATCATCGTCATCGTCTGCACTTCTCTTCTTGTCATCATCATCATCATCATCATCATCCTTATCTCTCTTCAAAGCTTTCCTCAAGGCCTTTAACAATCTCTTGTCATCGTCATCATCATCATCATCTGCACTTCTCTTCTTGTCATCATCATCATCATCTGCACTTCTCTTCATGTCATCATCATCATCATCATCGTCTGCACTTCTCTTCTTGTCATCGTCATCATCATTGCTGTCATTGTCTCTTGCAAGGACCTTCAACAGTACATCAAGAGCTCTTTCCTCCTTCAGTCTTCTTTCATTGCTGACCTGGTTGTTGTTCAAGGGCAATGCACTTGTAACAGCAATGGCAAGGGCAACAGCCAATAAGGTGAGAACCCAACGATTCATGGTGGTGCTGTATCAGCCCCTGAAACAGAAACAATACAATGCAATAACTCAGATATATAGTCAAGGATGGTAAATCCGTCCACACATAATTTATAGGCATATAAATATATCTGTTACATTTGTGTGAGTTTTATAAGAAAGAGAAACTCGTTTTTCAACTGCTTTTGCCGTTTTTTCTGTATTTACAGTAATTTAAATAATATTTCAGGTCCATTTGACAACAAAGGCTAAAATACAATCAAATTCTGTGACGTCATCACAGCCATTTTGAGAATTTCAGAAGTTGGACTTAAATTATATTATAGGCTAACTCCCTTCTACAAACAATTGCATTCATGGTAAAATTCATTGGATGAGACGTAAAACTAAATTATTCTTGCATGATTTGTAAAATTGTGACTCCTGGACAGGAAATAGGGGAAGTAGGGACATAACCACCCCCAGGGGCATAACCACCCACCCGGTGGTTCAAGGTGATTGGTTCCACATAGTGAAAATATTGTCAGTGCAGGTGATTTTACTTGTGAAAGACACATTTTTAAAAGACGGGGTTGCAAACAAAAGGCAGAACCATACTGACCAGCTCAGTTTGTTTAGTTTTTTAGCTTTTTTAAGCGACTTCATCTTAGTTTTACATGTGACGGTATTTGTGATGGCATTCTACATAAAGGAGATGTAAGGTATCGGTAATAGGCATTGTCTTGGTTCATATTCTGACTAATTTTTAAAACGGATTTAACTGTCATTAAATCATGTCATGAGTGATAATAGGGGTAGTGGCTGTTTTACCCCAATATGGGGCATAACTAACCGCCCCTGGAAATAATACAGTAGGGGGTGACAGAAACAGGAGGGAGGTTTTCAAAAATGTACTGTAAATGTGTGAGGAACTTGGGAAGGGTTAGCATAGATTATGTCATTTGGGCTGTCTTGAAAAACCAAAAGATTGGTATTGGCGGGAGCGTCCCAGAGAGAAATTTCTGAGAAGTCACTACCATAGCAAAAGTGAGGACACTGATATGGTTTGTTACTTTCCAAGTCAAGAGCACCTGCATTTTCATCAGAAAGGGACATAGTATCCTTCCACCAGATATGGAAATCCTCCAGTTATTTTTGTTGCTGGTACCTTGGGGAGGGGTTATGCCCCATGGGGTGGGTGGTTATGCCCCGAGCATGGGGCATAACCACCCACCTTGCACCAAAAACTATTTCGTATTCCTGTGCTATAAGGGAGAGTCATTTGATGCTGCAGGTAGGGGATATGAAAGTACTCTAAGAGTGTGTCATATTGCCAATTGGAGTTCTTAATTGTGCTAGTCATTATCATCCTGTGAGACATTTTGTCTTAGGGGGGTGGTTATGCCCCACTCTCCCCTACAATGGAAATAAAAGTGGACGGAATTACCATCATTATAGGCCTATTAGATCTGGCTTGATTGGGAGATTGTAAATCCGTCCACCCTTATCAAATGGTCCTGTAGAGTACTTTTTTGAGTTTTACATTTATAAATGGCATGCCACTAATTAGAGAAATTAGTTTGGAGCTATTTTACCACTGTGATTGGGTTGAAAGGCTTTTTAAATTGTAATTGAGGAGGTCAATTACAATTCTTTGTAGTTTACTAAACCTCTCTTAGTTAAGGTGACTCATGTATGGTGGTTTGATCATACAGATTTTTCTAAAATTTTGCACAGTTACTCTATGGGACCCATACATTCCAAGAATGAAAAACAAAAAAATTTCACTGACTCGTTTTGTTGCCATGGCAACAGTATGTTTGGCCTGATGACTGCTTAAAAGTCATAAATTGAGTTTTTGGTTATGTACCACAGAATAAAGCATTACATGCATTTGTCACACAAAAACGTCAGAAATGTCTTCCCATGGATGTAAACCAATACATTTGCCATAAATTTGAAGAAACAGGTTAAAATACTTTTTTCTGTAAGAGCTCAAAGGTCACCAATACACAAATTAATTGCTGATTTTGTATGCATCAATTTTGGCAGTAATCAAATTTTAGGAAAACGATCATACAGATTTTTTTTTAAATTTGCATTTATATCATAAACAAGTTATTGTCAAACAAATGGCCAAAAATGAAAAAAATTCAGTCGTTTTTTAACTGCAGTACCATGACTATGCCAATGTCAATTTAAAATAATAAAGACAATTTTAGACACAGTTGACTGAAATTAGTTAAGAAAATTCTTTGGATAAAGATGAGAAGCTGAAACTTTGAACTGGCAGGACAGACATTTGGAGAGCTTCTGCGTTAGTTGGCGAAAAGCAGTCAGAAAAATCTGGAATTTACCCAACAATGCCCGCTCCAAGATCCTGCCATATCTTGCTGAGACCCAGTCAGTTGAAATAATGTTACAAAAACGAGTGGCTGGGCTGCATAGGACAATCATGACCTCCAACAATGATAGGATGAAGGACCTAGTACACATTAGTCTGCACTCAAGACCCTGCGGGCTCCTGGGGGAGAACTTACAAGCCATGCAGGTAAAACCAAACTCCTGGGACTCTGATGAATCTACACGGGCAATACTGATCAAGGAACTCACCTCTTGCCTGGAAAATGATTTGTCTATTGAAAATTTTGATCGAAGTGATATAAAGGACTTAATCTCTTGCATTTCCTTGTATTAACCACAATTGACTCTTTTAATTAATTTCCATTTCTGAATTAAATTGCTTTATTTGAATATTCATTGTACTAAGAGTACGCAATAAACATATATATATATATATAGAGTAGGTGTTACTGCATTCAATAAAATAATAATTATGCTTCTAGCTGCATTAGATCTCATTTAAATAGCAAATTACTGGCTGCCATGCTGTTAAAAAAAAGAGAGCAGAAAATGGTGACGTCACAACTTTTTCAGGGCCTGAAGCAGTTGTGACGGATATATAGAAAAATAGAGAGAAATTTAAACCAGAAACTATAAGAAAAATAAAATAGATCAAAAATAGTAGAATATATAGATAGATAGATAGATAGATAGATAGATAGGATAGCAAATAAATAGGATTAAGAATGAATAGAATTGATAGATTATCAGCTAAATAGTAAAAAGGAAGACTACACTGAAAGCTGCCAAATTAAAGTCTATGCTAGCTTGCTGATATTACATAATCATGTAATAGTGATAACAAAAACAATAACATGATCTGCATGTATATTAATTGCTCACTGTTACATAATCATCAGTTGACAAAGATTATGTAACCTTAATTTTGTTATGTTTTCTTGCGCGAATATTATGGTTCAGTTTCATGCATGTACAAGGAATAGGTTGTGAGCTGTGGGTCAGAAAACAAAAAGTAAATTTATTTATATTTTTCAAAATGTTTCTAAATATTTCAAAATGTGTAAAAAAATACCTATTAATCAGACTACCAAAAGGCAGTAAAAGATCATCTATGTAATATTATAGGTAATATGTGGATCAAATTTCATCCAGGTACAAGCAAGAGTGGCCAAGTTTTGGACCGGAAACAAAAAATAATAATATAATATCCATCAATTACACAATCGACAGGCACAATTATGTCATATACATGTATATAAAGGTGATATGTGTATCAAATTTCATCCATGTACATGTGATAGCGGCCAAGTCTAGGCCCAGAAATGAAACAATTTTGTTTTTTTACATTTTTTTTCAATATTTCAAAAACTATAAAATACCAATCAACCAGACCATCAAAATGTATAATTGGACCATATATGTTAACCTATCAATCAGACCACCAAAAGGCAGTAAAAGATCATATCTATATAGGTAAAGGTAATATGTGGATCAAATTTAATCCACTACATGCAATAGCGACCAAGTCTTGATCCGGAAATTAACAAAATAATTTTTTATATATATTTTTTCAATATTTCAAAAAGGTATTTAATATCTATCAATCAGACCATCAATTGGCACAACTAGAACATATAGGCTATATGTGTAGGGCAAGTTGACCTAACTTCAGCCTCTCACCCAACTTCAGCCCCCCTACAGAAAACTCCTTGTAATTAAATTTCCATTTGGCCAAGGTGTCAGTTTTAGGGTTTTAAGTTACTGTCAATGTGTTAAGGATCTATTTAATCATCTATTTAATCTATTTAATCATACTCTATCTTTGTAACTTTGTTGTTTATCTTATTTCTCTGCCATTCCTCTCTCAATCCTCGCCAAACTTCGCATATGTGGAGCAAACGACATTTTTCCTTGAAATAAGGTCTGTTATCCTCCAAAACCCTCTTAATTGCTTTGAAATCTGCCTGCATTTGACACCTTCTGCATGGAAAAAACGACTCCCGACATTATAGCGCTGTTACTTCAGTTGCTCACACCCCCCTGCTCCACTCACTCAGCCTATGTGTTTCGGAGGGGGTATCCTACTAGCCAGAACAGCCTGCAGGCATATCATCCACATGCTTACTTCCGTTTTGTCTGCTTTGTTTTGATCCATTGGATCCACCTATTCCCGCCGTTGCATGTCCATGCTCCACTCGGTTTCCAGTGAACCCGCCTCAAGACTACCCGCCCTTCCACTCCCCGCCTCGGCAAAACCCGCCTCGGCCAAAACTCGCCCCAGTACTCCCCACCCCCGTACTTGCCGCCCTGCCTCCTACCCGCCCCTATCATTAAACTTGGCAGAGATCAATAAGCAGATAAGGCAATATACTTGGCAATCGATCATTTCTGCTATGCATTTACAGACGGACACATTATTGGCTTAACAGTTACTGCTAAAATTATGTAGATAGGCCTATAGGTTAGTAGCTGTTATAATGGTTATGTCAAAGTTAGCCATGTTACAGAAATAATTATCAGGAGAGGTTTCAAATATAGGTATGAAATAAACAGAATAAATGAGACTCCCTCCCTAAAAAAACGCATTTGTTGTTTGGAAGTGTATTACAGGCCTACTTTTAATGCATGTATTGATGTATGATCTATAACTACTTGCAAGAATAGAAGGAATTGCAGCAGTGTGTAGTGAAGGAGTTAATTGTGAAAAATGTTACGAAAATGTCTGGCATGGTTAGGGGCCGACCAGACGATAGTTGGGGGGGGGCTATGGACTTTACCCCCGGGACGAACTTTTTTTTTCGTTCGCGGCGCGTCGACGAACAATTTTTTTTGTATACGTACTCGTGACAAACTTTTTTATCAGAATTTTAACATTGCGGTACCCTAGCTACAGGTGGAAACAAACTTTTTTTTTATTTCCATGTGCTGAACAAACTTTTTTTTTCAGTGTCAAGTGGGAAACAATCTTTTTTTTTCACCAAATATCCATAGCCCCCCCCCCAAAGATCATCTGGTCGGCCCCTTAATGTCTATTTGTTAACTGAATACAATAAGTTAGATCGATGTAGATTGAATCTCAATGAAATATTTTTTGTAATTTAACAAATGGAATGAGAATGTGTTAATTGGAAAGTGAAGCTACGGAAAGGCACTGAGTTTATTCGTTACCTTTAAAAAAATAAAAATAAATCTAGTATAAAGACTGTTTTACTTCTGTATAGGTGAAATTTAATCAGTTTCAGACTTGATTGTTAGCTTTGTTAGTTTAGATTAGTTCTTAGTGGTAGCCCTAGTTTTAATTTTATTATGTGCTTATATTATGTTCTTAGGCATATTTCTTTCCGTCGAACTATCTATCTAGCTATCTATCTATATCCAATTTATCTATAGGCCTATATAATAGATATATTTATCTAACACTTTCTTTTTATTCACTTGGTCTTGTATGTCGATCTATATCGAATTTATTTAACACATACTTTCTTTCCTTCATTTGGTCTTATTTGGCAACAGTAACTATAGGCCTAGAAATTAATAGGCCTATAAACAAATATATATTCAAATTCTTTTATTGCGTGAGAACATACAAATTTCATTGCAATTTGATAAAAAAAATACATAGAAAAATAGGGCTTTTGTTCTCAAAAGGTGTGAACGCACTGACAGTTGGCCCAGGTCACTGTAGGCCTAATTGCCATTTATTACATAATTACAGAAAACGTGTCAAGTTAATTGCAACATGTGTACTTTTATTCCTTGTAAAGCATTTTTATTTTGTTTCAATGAATAATAAATAAATGCATTCGTAAATCATAATGATTCAATTTATTGATTTTTTTTAAGTTAAGTTTGAAGAAAACATTCTAATGATTTCCTGTCCCAGCCAAGGCACGGATCTATAATGCCTTAGTATCATTTTCAACTGGCATTGTTGTTGTTGCTAAGTTAATTCTCTCAAAACCTCTTTTAATTCATGTGCACCATGCAATTTAATGGTCTGTTCTGCAAATTATGCATAGCATTTACTTTTTGTAGCTTTATACACACACACATATGCAATACAATCACAAGTCCACAATCACATCTTTTCAGCCAAGATATTCGAAGACTAGCTCAAATCTGTGCAGATTGCAAATAAAAATCAAACCATTCTATTCAGTATCAGTTTCTATAAACTTACAACACCAGCTACAATATAGGCCTACAACATCTAATATCACCCTACTGTGGGCCTTGTAACATCAATTGCATAGAGACAATCAACGTGGACTGGGGCGACCAGGGAGAAGGGTAATTTAAGGCTAATTGGGCGGGGGCCACGGGTGGCAGTTCACCCGATGGGTGGCCGGGGGGCGGGCTGGCGCCGAGGCGAGTTTTCTTGAGGCGGGAAATAGCGAGGCGGCTAGTCCCAGGGCGGATTGACCGGGTACCCTCCACTCATGGCAAACTGCCACTGGAAATACACCTGTCAGTCGCACAAAAACCTCTATGCAGGTGGCTGTGTGACTGTAATGAGGCCTACAGCAAAATCAATCAGCACCTTCATTTAATTGCTACTTTTGTTCAATTGGATAGAGTGAACTTCACTCAGACCACATCTTCAATCAGATTTGCTGGTGACACTTGAAGTGCAATTCAGTCAATAAGCCCCTGATGGCGAATAGCACCTAACACCATGCAGATGCAGGAGTGTTGATTACTGTCCAATTGCTTTCTAATTCCTATCAAAGCCAACAGTCATGTCAAACATTCTGAAAGCTTCATATTTTCACGTGCAATGTACTTTACCACCTCGCTGTCATCTTTCATTAACAATAACTAATCATCATTACTCATCAATCAAAACGGGAAAGTTGAATATCTACAGTTGTTACAGTCGAAAGATCTACATGCCCAATTTGCAAATCGGGCTGCTTTTTGCATGCCAGACACTAAAATAGGTCTTTGTCACAATATCTACTCCCCTCACCATGCTTTGCCAATATCCCTAACGAAATATCCAAAAAGTGCAACCAAGCCACATTTTCTACTGAACTTTTCCAAAAGTTCTAATGTGCTGTTAGAAACTTTGTCATAATATATTTGACAGCCATCTCTTCTACATCAAATAGTGACCAAATAGTGTCTCATGGTTAGAAACTATTTGGACACTATTTGTTAGAACTTTGGGCTGTCATGCACTGCCATCTCTTCTACAACAAAAGAGGGCACTTCAATGTAAATGAAGTGCAGCACGTATCCAAGGCCTCTGAAGTTGAAGCCCCCTCTCTTGGATATTTTAGAACCAAAAATAGGACCCGTAGAATAATTGGCAGCTGCCAAAGCTCCATACGGTCTGCCAAAGCTCCATACGGTAAGCCAAAGCTTAAGATGGAATATCATCTGATGAAATAGGGTCTGATGAAATATCCAAATAGCATCTTTGGGGGATATTTGACCTTTTCAAATATCCTCATAGTGCTATTTGGAATATCCAAAGTCTTTTGAAAAGCACTTTTTGATATTAGACACAATGGCAGTAGAGACATTGTCACAAGCAACAGTCTCAATATTTCAATAAAAGTTGCTCACAAATAAAACCTTCACAGTAACCATATCTTTCTGCCAATACACATCCTTTTATTGTATAAATAAAGGTTACATTTGACCCAATTTGTAGCAACTTAGGCCTACATATAGTATCTAATGGGTAGTCAGAAGATCAGGCCAACGCTCTGTTTTGTACCTCCGGCCTAAACTCTCCTGCATTGTCTCAGTCAATACATTCAAACAAGAAAAGTTGGCCATAAAGTTCATAAATCTAAATAAATCATGCAACAAAATAGCTCATGTTCATGGTTGCTATAGATGGCACCACATGGTGCATCTCAGGCCTTCCCCATAGTGAATCCTACCTGTCAAAAAACCTGAAAATGTCCCAATAAAATCAAATTATACAACCATGTCGCCGACTTTTTGGAACCCTTCAATTAATTTTCAGTGTATACAAATTGTTCTTTCACATATATAGGCCTGCACATACATACAACCCTCCCCCCCCCCCTCGACAACATACAACTGAAGCTACTGTCTCAAATTCGCACAGCGAATTGAGCCCTTTCATACATTCAATATGAGGGGAAATACACATAAAATTCATGCTAACACAATAACTCCTACAAAACTTTAAAATGCTCTGCAAATTTCATGGCCATGCCATTGACATATTAAATGCATACACCTAACTCTTCATATGTCTCAAACCTATTTCCTGCGGGTATTCTAGTAAATTATCAAAATGCTATGACCATCATAACATATTAATCAGGAATTTTACATGTTTTTTTGGTGGACCGCATTTTGCTTGTTTTGCAACGGGAATAAAATGCGAAACGAAAAAAAAATTTGATAAAACGTAAAATCTGTCAGTTGGCTGTATAACCAATTCACCCAAGCAGGAGCAACCAAAAAAGTTTCATCACCAGGGAATATTAGTAATCTTCCATAAATTAAGGTTTTTTTCAATATTTTCTACTTGACCATTCAATGAATTAGATGATTTTTAAGACATGTCAATCTTACCTAACTTCAGCCCCCATGGTCCTAACTTCAGCCCCCATATGACCTAACTTCAGCCCCCAGGTTTCCCAAACTCCAGGCAATAAATCTCACGTGAGAAGTTTGTTTATTCATCCCTGAATATCTATCTATCTAAAAATGTAATTTTTAAAGCATTTTTACGTCTGGCATACTGGAATAGACTAGTTGCCTGAATTGGAGTTTAAAATAAATTTTTGTCCTCTTTCCGTGAAAACGATGACTTCTTTCCAAGGTTTTTTGAAATACATTTTTGGAGGGTTGATTTTTTTCAGACCGTCATGTTTTATATACAGGTAAGTAATTAAAGCGAAATTTACACAGTCTGCTGTTTTAATGACAGAATAGGATCAATTGGTTGAAGTTAGGTAAGGGGCTGAAGTTAGGTACACCCTAGGCTGAAGTTAGGTACTATGCGGCTGAAGTTAGGTTCATGTCCCGCTTTTGTCTTTGAAGCACATTTGCCCTGCCTTATAAGGCATATGGCTGTTTTTTCACAATATGGTCATGAAGAGGAGTGGAGGCTGGGGTTGGGTCCACAGCTACAGGTTATTCCCATGAATAGCCAGCCATTGACAAGTGATCAAAACCAAAGTAGGCTGAAGTTAGGTCAACTTGCCCTACCGAAGTGATTACGATACCTTCTTCAAACTTTGTTCGCTGAAGGTAAAAATTACGTGCAGTTCTATTTTATATGTTCTCATTCCGGAAGATCAAAATTATCATAAATATCCAGAAAGTATTAAGTATTTTACACGTACACACAACAAAAAAAAAATTTGTTTAAAACAGACTGTCCGGCTTTTTGAAAAACCAGTTGGATAATCACTGTGAATTGTCTGATACTTTTACCAAACATTATTTTCGAGACATTTTTGACCGATCAGACAGCCTCCACGGTTCCCAAACCATAACTTATGAAAATGAGAAACAGTCAGAACAGAATAATTTATTTGTACATTTTTCATTATATATCATAAAATAATGTCCATAAGATACATAACGTTCCCAAATTTACAGTAGTATAAGTAGGTTAGGATCATATATATATATATGTATTTGATCTCCCCTCAAAAGACAATTTTTGAAAAAACAGAAAAAAAATTAATGGCGATTTCAAAAAATGACTTGCACTCTGAAGCAAACAACCAAAAATAGTACTTTTTTGTTTTTTCTTCTGCAGAAATGAAGTTCTTGATGGTATCATTAACTTATTTACATCAGTTGGACATTATTTGGGGTTCACAGATACAATTACAGGGGTTACCCAAGCAGGCCCGTAGCCAGGATTTTTTATGGGGGGGTGTGTGGAAAGCAATGAAGGGGGGAAGTGAGGCCCGTAGGGCCGAAAGTTTGCGGCGAGGGGTCTGGGGGCCGCTCAAGGCCCCCAGAAGCCAACGGATTTTAGACACTCTGAGACACATTCTGAGCATTCTAGAGAGTTAAATTTGATGGAAAAATTCCCCAAAAACTTCAATATGGTAACATCATTTAAAATGCCAAAGAACACAGTCTTTGTGAATTTTGACCTTTTCTTATAGCCTGGTCTACGGATAGTCCGATTGTTGGCTCGTCGTGAGCAGTCCATCGATGGTCCAATCGACAGTTTGTGTCTGATATATCATTTGTCAATTGGTGGCCCAACGACGGCCCATCGATGTTCTGATCATTGGCAATCCATTGGAGGACCACAGTCGGTGTGCTTGCCAAAACGACTATGAACCGATCATTGGCAAACCATCAGCGGTCCACCGTTGGACCGTCAACAGTTCTTTGGAGCATACCGTATATCATTTGCCAATGAGTGGCCCAATGACGGCTCGTCATTGGTCTGAGCATTGGCAAGCCAGTGGAGGACCACAATCGGAGCGCTTGCCAAAACGACGATGGCCCAATCATTGACAAGCCGTCAGTGGTCCATTATTAGTCCAATGAAGGCCAGTCGATAGTCTGATCATTGGCAAGCCATTGGAGGACCGCAATCGGAGTGCTTGCCAAAACGACGATGGCCCGATCATTGGCAAGCCGTCAGTGGTCCATTACTGGTCCATTGACAGTTCTTTTGAGGTATTTCATTTATTGATCGGTGGCACAATGATGGCTGATCGATGGTCTGATCATAGGCAAGCCATTGGAGGACCGCAATCTGAGTGCTTCCCAAAACGACGATGACCCAATCATTGGCAAGCCGTCAGCGGTCCATTATTGGTCCATTGACTGTTCTTTGAATTTATTTTGTTTTGTCAATCGGTGGCCCAATGTTGGCCGGTCGATGGTCTAGTCATGGGCAAGCCATTGGAGGACCACAGTAGGTGTGCTTGCCAAAACGACGATGGCCCGATCATGGGCAACGGAGAACGGAGTAATAGATGGAGAAGGCATATACTGCAAGGAGAGGGCAGACAGGGAGGAGAGAAGAATTGTTGTGGAGGAGAGAAAAGCTGTTGAGGAAGAAGAAAGGACAAGGAGGAGACAGATAGGAAGACTAGATGTGGCTGCATTAGGAGGCGGCAGCAAGAGAATAATTAGAGAGGCCCAAGAGATGGAGGAGGGGTGCAGAGACACAGGAAGCAAGAGCTAAGGAGGAGGAAAGAGCTATTGGGGAGGAGACTAGAACTGGGCGGATACAGAAAGGGATAATGCAGGGAGGGGAGTGTCAGAGATAGCCAGAATGAGAGTAACTGGAGAGATTGGAGGATAACATGGAGGAGGGAATGGCTAGGGAAGAGATGCATGGAAAAGGAGAAACCCAGAGAGAGAGGAAGGAAGAGTGGAAGGAGCCATAAGCGAGGGAGGAGGCAGCGAGGGAGGAGGCAGCGAGGGAGGAGGCAGCGAGGGAGGAGGCAGCGAGGGAGGAGGCAGCGAGGGAGGAGGCAGCGAGGGAGGAGGCAGCGAGGGAGGAGGCAGCGAGGGAGGAGGCAGCGAGGGAGGAGGCAGCGAGGGAGGAGGCAGCGAGGGAGGAGGCAGCGAGGGAGGAGGCAGCGAGGGATGTCTTGAGAGGAAAGTGACTGAAGACGGAGGAGGCACACAGGGAGGAGAGAATCATTGTGCCCCCCCTAAAATATTCCTATTTAAGGGCCCTTTTAAAACTCTTTCTTATGTTTTTGGAGTTTTGTTTCCCCTTTTCTTCACTTTCCCTTTTTTTAGAAATTGGCGGAAGTTCTGGTATATATTGGGCAGTGCAAACACACCCTTCACACCCCCAGGCCATAATTTCATTTTGAAATTTCATAATTTAGACTAGAGCCACATGAACCTTATGTTTAACAGCAATACAACTTTGCATGCTAGTACATGCTCTGTCAAAACCATTCAGAGTTTCTTAGTGAGGGGAGGCCTCATGATAGGATACACCCCCTGCTCCCTTCTCTTATTCCCGCAATATCAGTTATCACCCATTTTGCCCCCCATTTTCCCCCTCTTCCCCCTCTTGCCCCCGCCTCGCCTCTTGCCCCCGCTTCCCCCTCTTGCCCCCGCTTCCCCCTCTTGCCCCCGCTTCCCCCCTCTTGCCCGTGCTTCCCTCGATTAACCCCCCTCTTCCCCATTCTCCACTCTTGCTCCCGTTTCCCCCACATTACCTCAGGCTTCTCATTTCCCCCAATTTCCCGGCCTTTCCCCCTCACTGCCTCTAATTAAATGTTCTCATCTTAGCGTTATCCCATAGGGGGGGATGGTGTTTCTTCTCAATACCATTGCCTACTCCAATTTGAGATGTAAAGTTTCTTCAGCCTCATTGCCCAGTGCTCATTCAAACAAAAACGCCTCCCATATATGGATGAGTAGTACAGTTCTATGGTCAGATTGTGTAATTCTTTTCTTGGCAAAAAATACAAAAAACCTCTTGAAATCGAAGAATATTCTTATACCCCTCTTTTAAAAATACTACAATCTAGGCCTATTTAAAGAAATTCTGATAGGTGTTTCAAATGGTTGCTGTGTTTCTTGAGCAATGCATACATTTATTTTTGTTTGGAAATAAATCCAATCAGAAAGCATATTGCAACTGCGTGAAACGACATTCGCGGATTCTCGCCAAAAACGCGTAAGATCATTGTGGATTCAAGGGGGAGGTTGGGCTGTGGGGGGGGGGGGGTGTGTACACACCCTACACACCCCCCCTGGCTACGGGCCTGCCCAAGGAATACCCTCGATTCCATAACTTTCTCTCACTTACGGATATCAAAAATGACCTAAAATCGACTGATATTACAACCTATTTGTCACAGCTCATCACTGTCAAATTTGTCTATTTCAATAAGCTATTCTATCAGGATTTAAGGTAAAGTATGCATTATTGAATGGTTCCTGAAGCAGCTTTGAGGCCCCAGTGAAAGGGGCCTCATGCCCCATTCCATTTGGGGCCTCTCCCCCCAAACCCCCATATTTTAATTTTACCTCTCTATTTTGAACTAATATGAAAAAAAAAACATGATCCAAATCATATTTATGCGATGTAATGGTCATAAAGTTAATCAATGCAGATAACCATTATATTTTTAAAAAATCCAAAGCTAGTTATTTCTGACAAATCCTTTCAAAGAATTAATCAAAGTTACAAAAACCATGCAAATTATTTTCTTTCTTTAATTTCTACTACGGATTGATGCTGTTTGCCCTGAAAATTTGTGATGTAACCTAAAAAGCCACCAGGTTCAATCCTATCAATAAGAAAACGTACCTTCTAGCCCCGCCCTACTCTATATATAATCCTAACCTACTAATACTACTCTAAAGCATAGGACAGCTTTTTGAATCAGATTGGCATCATTTTGTGAAACATCAAAGTGTGCCAATAATTTCTGTGCTGACTGTATAATATTGCAAGCTATTATTACTTACAGTCAGTGCCAACTTAACAGTGAAATAGTCTTATTTTTCTCTATAAACAATTAAACTACTGTAAATCTTGAAACAACTCAAAGAAATATTAATAATCATAAAAGATTACTTACCCAAGATACAAGATGTTGTAAGAAGATCGAAGATGACTTGAAGGTTTCTCGGATCTTGAATCTCTCTCATAGATATTCCACTTATATAGGGTATGCCAAGAACTGCTTTTTGAGTATTTGTTTGCATTTCAGTAATATTTATAGAAAAGTCAAATAGTCTGCAAATTTGGGACATTTTTATTTTAGAACGCAAGTGCAAAGACATAACTGTTTGTCAAAGTCGTGATGTCAATGAAAAAAATGAAGCCCTTTGGGTTTTTACAACTTTTATTTCAAGCATTTTTAGTTTTTAGTCAATAGTATACATAGTTCTCACATAAAACAAAATAAAAAGACAGCCATTCAAGTACTCAAATATGATTATTTGCTCATGTCACGCTGCCCTGGGAATTTACGACATGCTCAGAAGAGAAAAACCCTCATAATATCGCTGAGTCGCTGTTTTCAACTCAGGATTTTGCTGATCTAGGAAATAACTGCTTTTCAAATTCCCATGAGCTTCTATTCGCATTTTCATTGGTTGAAATTAATAAAGGCTGTAGAAGTAAATTTTACAAAATTTGGCAGATTCTAAACTTTGTCAAAATGAAAGACTGTCAATATACAACAAATTCATATTACAAGGGCAGAGAAACAACACAATAAAGAATTTTTTAATGCAATTTCATCTATATATTATGATCCCAATGTCACAAGTTGGTTGCGGAAATGTACCGATATCGTACCACCTAACTTCAGTGATCCATTTCTCACAGTTATAATTAAGAGATCACTTATTGAGGCAGGCCAAGTTCTCCGTTTGTGCCCCGATTGAGGTAATGACATTCGCTAGATTTTGTGTAAAACGCAAAAACATGATTTTGTCCGGGTGCCTTAAATAAGACCAGGTGACCTTATATAGGGGACAGTGAGGACCGATGGGCCGCTTGACAAATTATTGACCATGGGGGCAAATCTGCTTCAGATACAGGATTCATACTGGGCACCCTATTAGCTGGTGTAATTCTCTTTAAAATGATATAAGATTCACATAGATCAACCAAAGAATAAAGATTAGAAAACACATTTTCTGTCAAGAATGATGGGGGTCATCCCATGGGGTCCGATGGACCATGTTAATAACTTACCAAAGGGTGGATAAAGAATTCAAAATTTGTTTCCAATATGTTTTTGTTGATCCATTTGAGTGTATAGAACAATAAAAGATCAAAAGAATATATAGATATGCCCAGATTTTACCCTTTGAAAAAAGCTTGATTTTCACAAATGTCATGAGTTCCTGTTTTTGTAGTTATAGTCAATCTATTGAGATGATATTTTAGCAGTATATGAAGAGATGCATAAAAAACTATATTGGAGAATTCCAGAACGATTGGTTCATTAGTCACTAAGAAAAATATTTGATATTTGGTCGATACAGAAGTTTGACTACCACCGTGATCATCAAAATCTTGTCTAATACCTCAAATTTGTTGATGAATATCAAAAAATGAGAATATTTTAATTTTTTCTCCATCAATGAATTATTTCTGTCAATCATTTAGATTTTTAGGGGAAAAGTAAAATTTTCCAATGATACTGTACTAGTATGCCACCTGCAGGAGAAATCTTGAATCAAAACAATACAATTCATCAAAAACCTTCCATTACCTTATATTTTGGTGAAAATTCAACTTACACTCAATATTGCATCAATGTCTAACGGGGTCCTTATGTTTATTATATCCCAAATACTACCTAGATTGAAAATTTGTGATTATGGATATTTCAAATTTCCACTATTTTGTGTTTGAAGCCATTACTAAGGCAAATCTATCACTGTAAATTCCAGGGCATTCATTTAAGTCAAAACTTATCATTTAAAGATGCAAGCTGAAGTTCTATTGTGCTTTTGCCAATAAAAGACTTTAATATCAAGCCCCATGCCAATACGCCACCTGTAGAAAATCTCAAGAAATAGTGGCCCATGGGTCCCATGTTGGGTGGCCCATCGGTCCCCAAAAGCTTTCTGATCAGTTAAACCCCTCTTTTTTGGTGAAATATGGTTCTTGTTCCTAAAATTCAATGTGTAAATTCTCACCAATATATAGGACAAATCATCATAGAAAATATATAGCGTCGAGTCTACACACTTTTGAGATATTAAACTTTTACTGAATCAGAAAAAAATTTTTTAGATGTTGAAAATTTATTTTTTCCTCCTACACGATTGTGCTATCACTTATTGATCAGTGGTCGATATGGTATTCATAGATGTGATAAGCAATACTAAAAATGGTAATTAGATGTTATGAAACGTTTTTGATGTGGAGTTAAAGAGGATGGCCAATCGGTCCCCATGGCCCGTCGGTCCCCATGTTCCCCTAGGGCAGATTTCACGAAAAGTGCTCTTAAAAGGTACCTTAAACTTTCCAACCCTTTTGTTATCTCCCTGTTGCTTCCTGAAAGCAGGTAAACATATTACTCAGTACATCTGTGAGGTAATTAATAAATATCAATAAAATATTCCTCAAATATGTAGCATTTTCCTCTTAAAAAGATATTTTTTTATGTCTCATGAGGACAATTTTGGACGACCAAACTTACTGGTGATCAGACATGCTTACTTTGGCACTCTGTGGAATCTGCTAAAACCAATTCAGGAAAATGTAATGGTATATGATGGATAAAAAACATCTTGAAGATTATTTTGGAACCATTTTTAATTGTCTTGGCCATTATAAAACTTGAAAAAAATGAAAAATAAAAAAAGACTGCTAATGTAACTTGATTCCGTCTCAGGACACTGAGGTTACATTAGCAACTTTTACATGGAAATTTTTCTGTGTTCTCGCTACTTATTCAAATTTCAAACATGAAATTATATTATTTTATTGAAAAACGTGTCTTATTTGCTTATATTCATCACCAAAAACATAAACGACTGGGTGTGGTACATGTTTCTTTATTGCTAATGTAACTGAAAGCCAGGTCTCCAATGAGCAGGCCAGGGGTGGTAGCCTGCTGGTGACTTCATTTATATTGCAGTAGGATCAGCATAAAAAATTCCGTCCTCCATCATTCATCGTTGTTACATTAGCACAAGGCCATATTTTCAGCTACTCTGACCTACCAATCCAACAGAAAAGACTGTTTACCCATGATTTAATTAATGGATTGACACAATAAAAGATTTAGATTTCAGTTTTTTTTTTGTCCTGCCGGCTATCCTCAGAAGAAGCACCCTGAGAAAATCTGTGAATCTACAAATTGATTATGTCTGGCCTTATCAGTATAGTGCTAATGTAACTTGTGGACAAGTTGTGGTAAGTCACTTTGCAGCTTTTTCGTGAAATCTGCCCTAGTATAGGACTACCTGATTATTCTCATTACTGACATTGGGTCATCCAATATGATAGATGGATACATACAAACAAACATACAAACATATGGTAAGTGCAGCCCTCTTGGAACAGTTCTTAGCACACACAATGGTACTAGGGAACCAGGTGGTCCAATATCAGGCACCACCTGGTCCAATTCCGGGGGGGGGGGGTACTTACTATGAAAGGGTGTATATAGAGGCGCTGCTGGATAGTACTGATTTGTTGGCCTTTTTCGGTTAAAATGGTTCTGGTGTTTTGACAATTCAGATTTGGTTCCGGTTTTTCCAACCCCAACATGTTTGGTATCTTGTTAGAATTAGCTTGAAAAGAGGATTAAAATGGTTTAAAAGCATGATGATTGAATTGGTTTCCGGATTAAAATGGTTTCGGTTTTCAAAATTGCCGTGGCGCATCCGTATGCAAAAGTCGGGTAAGTACCCCCCCCCCCCCCCCGGGTCCAATTTAGGTCCACACATCCTCATCTGGCATTCAAATAAATTGAATTTCAACCTTTCCATTTACCTACAAAAAGCGCAGAATAGCTTCTACACAATCCATCTATAATGGATCAATCATTCCATTCCCCTTATTAGACCACTTGACCAAATATTGGACCAAAATGTGCCACATATATATTGGACCACTGGTCCAATATGCAGCACCATGAGTGGTCCAATATAAGGCCCTCGCGAACTTATAGTTATTGCACATATTCACACAAAAAAAAAAAGAGCAATATTCTCTCAGCATGCCATCAGTTTGTGCAACAGAGAACACTTGCTCTGTGCATCCCCCAAGTAACGATTTAGCTTCATCCAGGGTTCACAGAGATCAAAATACTTGCAACAGCAAGCTAAAACTGTGTAATGCTGGAGGGAACAAGACAATAATTAATATTCAATCAAAATTATGGTTATATTTCATTTTTGAAAGTACAGAGAGGAAATATAAATTTATATAGAAACTTTTCCCAAATTTGAATTTTCGAGCATCAAACAAGTAGAAGTATTCATTTTCTTCTGTAGCAACACCAAGCAGTATCACAAAAAAATGAAACCTAGATGCCATGTCTAACACAACAAGCAAGATATTTGGAGATTTCGAAGTTCCTATCTTGAAAAAATATGCAGATATAGTCCATTTTGTGATAAAGTGCATCAGCTCAGCACATTGAAAAAAAAAAAGTTAGCTGGTGTCGGTCCAAAATTCTGTGTAGGCCTATATCATACAAGATTTTTATGTGAAATAGCCAACGAAATTGTCCATTATGATTAATTTTTTGCATGACTTGATCAAAGAAACGTCAAAAATTCCCTGACCTTTTGTCTGAATTTACACAAAATTTTGGATGAACACCAGCTAACGTTTGTTTTGTCTGTTTCACACAATTTTTTTTCAGTGTATGAAAAAATGGTAGATAAAAAAAATAGCAGATCAAAACAATCTTGACTTTTCTAGCTTTACACCGCGTTCCCAATTATTATGCAAGCAAGAAAAATAATGGAATCATTATCAACCTCATACTCTGCTTTCCTGAGGTTTAGAACTCTCCCCAAAACCAAAGAAAATCAAATTTCTCCAGTGCACCTTAACTATATCTTGAAATGAATTCAGGTCATTCCTATTTACAATGCTATTTCAATGGGACAAAATTATGCTTGCATAATAATTGGAAACGCAGTGTAAGTGTAAATAACACAAAAAGCGCCACGTTGCTTTTTGTAAGACTTGAATTTCTGAATACTGCTTTAGCCTACTATAGGTAGTACTAACAGACCTTTGGATAATGAAACTCGAATAAAAGTGAATTGGCTCTAGGGTCTAGGACCATTACAAAATTTTATAAGAACAAGAAAATATCAAGACAACGAACAGTCCAGAAGCCTTCGAAATCATTTTTGGCCATCTTGAAATGAATAATTTCTGACAGGGGTATTCTTTACAACAAGGTGTTGTTTGATTTGGAAAAGAACTTTCGGACACCTTGCGCTTGAAATAAATAATTACTGTCGCCGTCACTGTGAAATAAATAATTTCCCACCGAAGAAAATTCCAAGCTCTCTCAATTATTGAATGGATGCCCCCTAATAACCACTGAACTATCCAGCTGCCACTAGAATGCCACTAAAAGGAACCAAAAGGCAAATTGGAGGCAGGTAAACTGGGGTAAAGTAATTTATTTTAACTTCATAAAAAATATAGACTTTAGAGAATTACTTTCTAGCTATATAGATCTATATAGTATGTATTAAATGTCTTGGAGCTAATTTTCAAATTAAGTCACAAACCAGTAACGCAGAACAAATTTCAACTTTGTCTGATATCTATTTCGCTTTCCTGTCTTTTCCTTAGCTCAGCAAAACTCAAGAACAAATCGACCATACAAATATTTATCATAAATCCATAAAAACATGTGTTCTATATCTCAGCAAAGAGGAGTGCCATTGCAATTCTTCAAGAAGTAGAACCACAATAGAAAAAAAAGTTTATATTCTCAAGCCCTTCATTGCCATTCGATTTCAAACAGCACCAGGTATAAGGGACCGTTCAGAATTTATGACTGGATGGAGTTTTATCGGTGGGGGTACTAACTTTTAACAAGTGTTTCCAGGGGGATACTAATTTTTGACAACGTATCCAAGGGGACGGGTAAGAAATTTTAACAAAACAAAAATGTTATAAAACGCCCATACACTCAGTTTATCCAGTGCGTTTTTACCCGCCAAAGTCCGCGAATTTGTAAGCATGACTGTCAAAGGGGCACGTGAATAAAATTAAATGTGTGTATTGCTATATATAATATATAGGTACTTAGAGATAAATGGTTAAATCTATTTTTCTATTTATCAATTTAAAAAAAAACACAATTACCCATGTAATTAAATAACAAAAACAGTGCAAAGAAACATTCACTTCAGACAAAGTTTAAGAATACTGACCAATTTTTTGGATGCCTGAATTTGGAATTGCATTAAATTTCCAAAGATTTATACAATCTTTGAAACTTACATCTTTGGTCATCTATCTTGATTTTTAGTTTCAAATTAGAGACTTTGGCAGATTTACAATTTCTTGCATGCGTTCAGTTCTGAACCGCTTTTAACTCGAAGTCAGTCACATTTTGTGACACATAGGCTACAGTTGATAAACTGAGTTGATATTTTACAAGTATCAAGTGACAGTGAGTAAACAAATTGCCCTATAAAAAAAAGACATCAAAAACCCGCAAAATACAACATACTATATAACCCAGCTGACAACTCACGTATAAACACGGGGGAAACTGGTGAACATGACATAACTGTGAGTTATCACATGTTTTGGTTCATGTGAGAAAAACTCCCACATTTTCATGAGATAACCACGTGACAAATGACATAAATGAGAGTTATCACATGTTTTTCTTCACCTGAAAAAACTCCCCAACATTTTCACGGGATAACCACGTGATGAATGTCACCAGATTAAAGCTTGACCATCTTCATGACATAACTAAGAGTTATCACGTGTTTTTCTTCACATGGAAAAACTCCCAAACATTTTCACAGGATAACCACGTGATGAACTTCACCAGATTATCACTTGACTATCTTCAAGACTTCATGACATAACTGAGAGTTATCACATGTTTTTCTTCACATGAAAAAACTCACGAAGTTAACTGGTGGAGATTGCCCCCCAGAAATAGAGATGGAGCCACCTGTACTAGAAACACAGCTGTTTACCGAGTTCCGCACTAAGTTTACTTTAACTGAGTTTAAACTAATTAACCAAATGATTATGATTTCTTAATGTGAATTAATGCTCAGTATATGAAGGAATGATGCGTATTACCTCAAAAAGGAGCACATATTGGATATCATTACAAAAGACTAGTTATCGAAATGTGAATCATGTACGACTACAATCCTTGATTCTGGTAACCCTTAAGTAGACTGAAAAGAGCCTCACTGCATCACACTGGTTGTGACAAATTTTCAGCAAGTTCTTGTGGCTTTTACTTCAGCCCCACAGCTATTAAAAACCCAAGATATTGCTTGAAACAGTCTAAGTTGACTGGCTTGATGAAGAGCCAAGTAAACCGGCGGGAGATTTTGCCTCTTCTCAAATAATTTCAACTGGTGAAGATTGCCCCCAGAAAATCATGTGGTTAACTGGTGAAGATTGCCCCCAGAAAATCACGTGGTTAACTGGTGACAAAATCACGTGGTTAGCGTTTGCAATAACCTATCAGTTTACCACGTGATAACTGAGGGCAAATTTCACGTGATAACTCTCAGTTAACCATCAATTCTTGTCAGCTGGGAAGGGTAGTAAAAAGAACTATCTTTTAAATTTTCCTAATTGAAAGCCTGCATTCTGATTTCATATAGAATAAAGGTTGTGAATCAAAATTACAGCAAATGAACAATATTTAGAGGTTGCACAAAGCCACTTTTCAGGGTGCCCAATCCAGGTCTAAATTTCTTTTTGAATCACTAAGTTTTATTTTAAGAAATTAGATTTTTTGCAAACAATTTTGGACCAACTGAAAAGTCCCTCAAGCTGTTATAAACCAATCAAATGCATAGAAAACATGATTCATTCAAACTCCTCACCCAATGCAGTTTTACTTGAATCAGTCCTTTGACTATGAGCTGCAGGCATCAAGATTAAGTTGACATTCCATGCATATGTTGAAATTTTGCAATAGATCTATCTTGTTGTGTCATAATGCCATTTTTTAAAATGATTTTCCAATAAAAAAGACTTTTCTGGCCTATCCAAAGGAGGGTTTCAAATAATGCTCAGCCACTAAAATTATGTATAAAATAATTTACACTTTAGTCTCATGTCTGAGGGACAAATCTTTTTCAGTTCCACAAATTTAAAGACTTTAGAATTTAAAAGTCGTGTAGGGCTATATTTAAAAATCTATTCTGGCATTTTGATCAAGAATTAACCTTGTGTACCTCATTACAATGGAAAGAGAAAGTCTGCACACTTGTAAGCAATAATTTTGGTCACTAAGTTAAAAATTTTCGGCCATAAATCATACAACCAGTTGCAGTCGATATTTGCCAAATATACATTGAAAAGATTTTTCAATGTACTGGGAGACTGATTAGCTGGACAAACTTTTTAGGCCTAACAAATCTTGAATTGTCATCAAAAATCTGACAAATTGAAAATACATTTACTATTCATGACGTGAAACCTCAAATTATATTTCTCTTTTTAAATGTATAGAGTCTATGAGTGCATTTGCCTTAGCTCAGCAAATTGTGTTAAGAAAAACCAGTGCATTCTCTGCCAAAAAAACTTGTTTCAAATAAAATTTGCCTTTTTTTACAAAATCAATTTTATATCTGTTTAAAAACGATAAGAAAACCTTTTCAAATTACATTTCCCCCTCAGGATCAGGTGTTTGCCAACATCGGACCATGAATACTTAACATATCAGACAAACTTCAAAAATAGTCTGATCTTGGAATTTCAGAATTCATGACCAAACACAAACTGCTGAGTTGGCATAAATTTGGAAATGTAAAAATACAGTAAAATGTTAATTTATTTTTATAGATCCATTCAAATAAAAACATGTCCGGCATGACCTTCCTCGAAAGAAAATCGGATCATTGAAGTCGCACACAGAATGGTGGATGGGTGACAGGGCTTCATGTCCCGTATTTTAGCACTGATTAGGCTTTATGTAGTGATGCAGACCGGACCGCCTTGGACCGGTCCGCAGTCCAGCCCTGGACCACCAAAAACCAGACCGCCTTCAAAAAACCGGTCCAGTGCCAGACCAGACCGATCAAGTGCCGGTCTGGACCGGTCCAGTGATTCTTCATGTTATGAAGGGTGTCGCATGAATTTTGTCATATCTAAAAATGAAATTCATATCATATAGCTTGTTTAAAACCCCATTTTTTCTAAATGCCGATGGACCGCTTCTGGACTGGTCCAGTAACAAATCGGACCACCTTACCCTGGACCAGACCAGGACCGGATTAATTTGTAAATACCGGACAACCCTCTAAAGGTGGTCTGGTCTGCATCACTAGCTTCATGCGAGAGACAAACCAATTTACTCTTGATAAGCACTACATGCATGCACCATTGTCGGCACAAAGGTGCACTCATGTTACAGAATCAGAGATTCTGGGAATCAACAAGCCTGTTGGAGAGCAGCGATTAACGAAATATTCTTCCCGAGAATTAACCGAAGAATGTATTTGAAAGATCTCATTTTCTAAACCGCAAATTTCCTTACATACCTTGAAATCGATATGTGGGCCATTCTCAAATTTCGGGACAAAGGGTATAGCAAAAATGTCATGTAACGCAGGAGACAATGTTTTAACGGAGTGGAATTTTGATGTAAAAAACCCACTGTAGGAACAACAACAAAAGGAAAAACAATAAAAGATTGATGTAACTATTATTTTCAGAAGTACTACATATCACATCAGTAGATTTTTTGGTCCAAATGTCGATTTCTTGCTTATGATCAGGTAACGGAGTGGACGGTAACGGAGTGGAATGATTTTTCGCTTTTCGCTCAATACTGCTTTATATTTTGGAGATTAGATAAAATAATTGCAGACTATTAAAAGCTGTCACCCTCAACAATATATACATGAAATCACTCTTTATAACTATCATTGGTAAGCTCGGAAATGAAGGAAACGGAGTGGAAATTTTGGTGAGACCAAAAACATTTTCTATGAATATTATGTCATAATTTATGGAATACATGTTTTATGAAGTCTGCAAGGCAGTGGCACTATGGCGCACATGCATAGATCTGATGATATTCAATGAAAATAGCCATACACTGTAAAAAACAATAACGAACCGAGCTATGGCAAGTAACGGAGTGGACAAAAAATTGACAAAATTAGTGACTCGTCTATTGTATCAATTTAATCAATGAAATAAGACCAAAAAAAATTGAATGTGAACTAGACATAAATTCAAGGTTATATTCTCATGAATCGTGCAAAGAAACTACATTAGGAGGAAAATGAACACTTGATTTTGTCATGTCAGGTCCAGTGACAGGGAAAAACCATTGATTTTGCACGGATTACTGGACATAATGCACTTAAAAAAGGTATAACGAATGACTTTTTGTTTCAAATGCAGTGGTTCTAAATAGAAATATGAATAACAGTTGTAGAGTGACGCTTCAGATATTAATCGCATTCAAATTAATGTCAGGGAGCCAGAGTGACGCAAAATGTCCCGAAATTTGAGAATGACCCATGTACCGGTACCAGTATGCTCATTTTTACAGAACAGCAACAACTACAGTAGGGGTCAATGTACAAAAGAGCATCTTTTCAATTCTAAATTTTGCTCTCCCAACTTAAATCAACTTTTTTGCACTTTAGGCAAAGTGTGATGTCATAGGCTCTCAACTTGATGTGACACCATGCACAATCACTGAGCTCAGTTATACGCCAGATACATATTCAGGGTTGCTACTCTTTTGCCAAGTTCAAATTCAAGGTTTTTTACAAGTTTTTCAAGGCTGCCAAAACCAATTTTCAAGGTCTAAACCTGCTATTTTTTTCAAACCGATTTTGCACCACGGACAGTCGTCAAAGTCCACAATTTGTTGAATCTTTTCAATTTTGACAAGAGAACCCTAGCTAGCCCTGAGACACTGCGAGTAGCGCACAGGGTCATTCAGGGCTAAGAGGACCCCAAAATTCCTGACTTTTTCCATGTTTTTGATAGAAGTATCACATTTTCCAGGTTTTTCCAGACATGGAAAACCACAACCCCAAATCAAGTTTTTTCAGGTTGAGTGGAAACCCTGCAAATTGTTGTTTCACCGAAAAAAGGCGTAAAGTCAGCAAGCAGCAAAAATTCCAACTACTCTCACTGACATAGGTGGTAAATTTCCCAAAGAATCATATGTCAGTAAAAAAATTTGGCTTTTCTCCCATTAAGTGGGTTACAATAGGCGGCCAACTTTCCCCAGGCTTGCCAACTTTACCCCGTTCTATGGTGCTTAGTTCTCCACATCATAACATCACAATCTCCGCAGAAATTAGTGTAAAGACGAACCACAACACAAGAAACTTTGATGGATTCGCATTTCGCAATGACCATTAGACCCCGCTATACTTCAAAAATTGTTGAAAATTTCAACTTCAGAACTCCAAATACAACATAGATTCAAACAACCAATCAGACCAGAGCAACAACCATTTCAGACAGAAGTATAATACCTTTCCACCACACTGTTAGTTTGATGACAATCACATACCAAATTTAATTGGTAATTTAATCTTTAAGGACAAAACAAGACACAATATATAACAGGCATATTTCATTTTATTGAAAAAAATATGCAGAGCAAGGGTGCAATAACCTTTAGAGTATATAATTGCCAATTATTTTCTATCTGATCACCAACCTTACTCAGCGATAACAAAAGAAAATCTGGAAATTCCAAGAAATTTCAGCGCATAACTGTTTTGATATTAAAAGGTGGCAAGGTGAGAGAGCAACAACCTGCACTTATCAAAATTTTAAATTATGAAAGCAATTTTTGTAAATTTGTGGTTTTAAAATAAGCAAATGTCAGAAGCGGCAAGATTAATAAATTGACATTAACATTAATATTAAGCAAATTTGTTACAGTGGATTTCCATGGGCTCACATTATCATTATTCAAATTACTTTCAGTTCATTTTTAACAATAACACGCGCTGGTAAATTTACATGTTGCTAGAAAAACATTCACTTATTACAGTGTATTACTTTTTCAAGTAATAACAATAAATATTATATTTATTAAATATATAAAGATAACAAGTTTCCAAAAAACATGTTTATAAAAACACATGCCAGATACACATATTAAGTACAATCACATTATCATATATGGATGGATTCAGATACTAACAAGAACTATATACATATTAAAATAAATATATATGTATATATAGGCCTACAGTATATTATATATGAGATCACAAAGTCCCCTTTTTTCAAATGTAACTACATTTAACAAAGTGGGCATATTGAATATGTATACAACCTTCAAGAACTGAAAATGCCTTAAAACAGTTTAAAATGTAAAATTATAGCATGTAACAGAAAAACTGAGACTGCTATAAAAATTTATTGTAAATATAATACATTCTTAAACAGAATCCCTCAAGAATCTACATACAATTATTACAATATTTTAAGTAGCATGGAACGTCTTAAATTTGAAATATAACATCCAATCTTTGTCCCATACATATATTTACCACCACGTTCAAAACCAAATAATGGGGGGAAAAGCCAAAAAATAAAAAGAGTGCTGCAAAAGTGCGCAGCTCAAAGATTCAGCTGATATGACAGGGTGGGGTAAAAACGGCACGTTTCCAGAAATGCTACTGGTTAAAACAGCTAGAAAATCACATACAGGACACAAAGCTAATCACAAAACAGAACAGGTACATAACAACAGGTAAATCATTAAATCCCTGCTTTTCTATTACACAATCTTAGTGCTGCGAGGGACACTGACATTCCTGCGAATGAAGACTCCGCCCTCTTTGGAGACGGACCTTTTCTTGACGGTCTTTTTCTTCCTCGGTCTTCTTTCGGCCATTTCTCCATCATCATCTCTCTGCAAAACATTTGAGAGCAGTTTATAGTTAGCTAAAAATAACACAACCAAATGCCATAGTCTGATTATTCTCTGATATGAATATTGATAGCTAAGTTTAAGGCCCCTCAGAGGAAGGTTGCAATGAGAGTGCCTACCCAACATTGTTAACAAATTGCTAAACTTTCCATAAATTATTCCATATAGCAGATAAAATTTGCACAAGTGTGAAAAATCTCTTGAAAACTTCCGAAATATAGGATTTCCTTTACAAAATATAGGATACTATAGTCTATAACTACAGGAGGTTCCAAAAAATATAGGAATCACAGGAAATATAGGAAGATTGGCTACCCTGCTAAAACTGCGGAGTGTAGAATGCCTTGGTGTTGGTGTCTAATGTCTAACTAAAAAATACAAAATTCATAAAACAAATCCTACCAATGGTCTTCCTTCAGCCTCCTCCACTCTAGCAGTCAAGTAGGCGATCTCTCGGCGGTACTCGTCGACTTGCGCTTCTAACTTTTCCCTCCTCACTCGTTCATAATCGAGTTGGGCTTCCAGTTCATTTATCGTCCTAAAAAGGTATCAAAATGATGCAAAAATTGAATGAGCAAATAATAAATAACAGACTTGACGGTGACAAAACATACCAATATGTATATGATATCTTAAGTTGAGATTTAACTGTCCCATTTTATTGATTACACTCCCAGTAATGCATCTGTTAGAAATCATTACGAGACAATGACTGTGACAAGTTTCATGAATTTGGAAAACTTGCATGATGTATTTTTAGAATCCTTAGTCAGGGTCATGATCAACTTGTCATCAAAATTTTAATTCTATAAGATTTGGACCATGACAATATAATGACAATAAATTGTCAATTTATTATGAAATTTGGATTAAACCACTGTGTAAAACACAATGTGTACAACAAGTAATACAAAGTATTGTTAAACATCTAAAAACCATGCCGTTGACTATAACATAATAAGGTGAACATTCTGGAACAAAGAATAAACAATTCATTTACTGAAATCTTTAAGGTGAGGCATGACATGGGTGATAGGTAGGGCTTTGGAGTCAGAGTCAGGAGTCAGAATTAGGAGTCAGAGCAAGGAGTCAGAGTCAGGATTCGGAGTTAGGAGTCGAAGTCAGGAGTCAGAGTCAGGAGTCGAACTCTGGAGTCGGAGTCAGGAGTCGGAGTCAGGAGTCGGAGTCAGGAGTCGGAGTCAGAGTCGGAGTCGGAGTCAGAGTCAGTTTCAGGAGTCAGACTCAGGAGGCGGAGTCGGGAGTAGGAGTCAGGAGTCGGAGTCAGAGCTAGGAGTTGAAGTCAGGAGTCGAAGTCAGAGTCAGGAGTCGGAGTCAGGAGTCAGAGTCAGGAGTCGGAGTCAGGAGTCGGAGTCAGGAGTCAGAGTCAGGAGTCAGAGCCAGGAGTGGGAGTCAGAAGTCAGAGTCAGGAGTCGGAGTCAGGAGTCGGAGTCAGGAGTCAGAGTCAGGAGTCGGAGTCAGGAGTCGGAGTCAGGAGTCGGAGTCAGGAGTCGGAGTCAGAGTTAGGAGTCGGAGTCAGGAGTCAGAGTCAGAGTCAGGAGTCAGAGTCAGAAGTCAGGGTCGTGAGTCAGAGTCAGGAGTCAGAGTCAAGAGTCAGAGTCAGGAGTCGGAGTCAGGAGTCAGAGTCAGGAGTCAGGAGTCGGAGTCAGAGTTAGGAGTCGAAGTCAGGAGTCAGAGTCAGGAGTCGGACTCTGGAGTCGGAGTCAGGAGTTGGAGTCAGGAGTCGGAGTCAGAGCTAGGAGTTGAAGTCAGGAGTCGAAGTCAGAGTCAGGAGTCCGACTCAGGAGTCGAAGTCAGGAGTCAGAGTCAGGAGTCGGAGTCAGAAGTCGGAGTCAGGAGTCGGAGTTAGAAATAGGAGTCGGAGTCGGAGACAGAGTCAGGAGTCGGAGTCGGAGTCGGAGTCGGAGTCAGGAGTCTGAATCAGGAGTCAGAGTTGGAGTCAGGAGTCGGAGTTAGGAGTCGGAGTCAGGAGTCTGAGTCAGGAATCGGAGTCAGGGTCCCAGAGCCGTGGTGCTTTTCCTAGCCATTAGCCACCTTCGCATTGGCTAATTAATGCATCCTCTGTGGCTAATGAAAATTGCAAATTGAAGATTGCTTTTAAAACATGATACAAATAACAATCCGACTCGGCTCAGTCCATGTTTATGATCAAATCACACACCAAAACAATATTTTGAGGATAATCCAAAAACTAAAAAGGAACTATGAAGGAAATCTTGAGAGAGTGGACTTAGTCATGCAAATATAACATCTTCTCATTTTCTAAAGTGAAATCTGAAGTGAAAATTTCTCATTTACCATCTCAATGAGGTCAAGACCAATAGGCTGAGTGAGTTACAACAATCCTCATGCATAGCCGCTAATTGATGTAAGTGAGGGGTCATTCCGTGTCAAATCATCAAATTTTCCAGAAATTTTCCACCAACCCATCTGCGAATTGGCTGAAAAAATTATAGACTGTTTGCGATCTTAAAGAATGAACTTCTTGAAAATTTCAGCAAATTTGGTCAATTTTCCAGAATTTGGCAGAGGTTTGAAAATTTCTGATTTTACCGGTTTTTCCGACATCGGTTTGACCACAATTACACTTTTTGCTCAATAAATATGTTAATAATCCAACTAGAACATTGAAATTCGGGATCTACACTAACTGGACAATGGCAAAGGTCCCTGGGTTGACACCTAGTGCCTTGTTTAAACAGTAATGCAGCTATGGCCTTGTAAAACTACCCCCTCGAAAATCAATGTTCAGTACAATAAAATTCATATCTCCAGGGGTATACCGGGTATAAATATGAAAATCCTAGGATATATTCTGCATATGTATGGTCAAATAATACTTGAAAATTGGAGATGTGTTCAGCCTCATTTTTTTAATATAAATTTTTGAAAAATATTCTATGTGTTTGGCTAAGTCCAAAGCAAAACTAGCTAAATCTCAAAGGGTGTAGGTAGCATACGCCTGAAACTTTTTAATTATATTTCATGTCTGTATGGTATAATACAGGAAAGAATTCAGGAAAGTGTTCGGCTTACTTTCGGTTCTGCAGAATTTTAAGTAATTTTATATCTGTAACAGTAGT
The DNA here is from genome assembly GCA_026936325.1 of Platynereis dumerilii. Lineage (NCBI taxonomy): Eukaryota > Metazoa > Annelida > Polychaeta > Phyllodocida > Nereididae > Platynereis > Platynereis dumerilii. Next base: position 39,750,730 of record JAPTHN010000008.1, read on the forward strand.
GCAACTGGCAAAATTCTGCAAAACCAAAAGTAAGCTGAACATCTTCCTGAATTCTTTCCTGTATTATACCCTACAAACATGCAAGACTACCGGAAATTTTCAGGGATGTGTCCCCTATACCCATTGATGTTTCGCTGGATTTGTTATTGACTTAGCCTAACATATAGAATATTTTTCAAAAATTTATATTAAAAAAAACGAGGCTGAACACATCGACAATTTTCAAGCATTATTTGACGATACATATGCAGACTATATCTGAGAAGTTTAAGGGCGGTCTCTAAAATACCCTTTACAGAAAGGCTACTCGCCAGTTGCACTACTATTACAGATCAATATAATTCTCAAAATTCAGCAGAACCGAAAGTAAAATGAACATCTTCCTGAATTCTTTCCTGTAGTAATCCCTACAGATATGAAAGATAATAAGAAAGTTTCGGGGCTTACCACCGATACCCCTGGAGTTTTGCTTTTGGCTTAGCCTAAGACATAGGATATTTTTCAAAAATTTATATGTAACAAACGAGGCTGAACACATCTTAAATTTTCAAGAAATATTTGACAACACTTACGACGAATATATCTGAGAAGTTTAAAGGTTGTCTCTCTAATACCCTTTGCAGACAGGCTACTCACCTGCAGCACTACTGTTACAGGTATAAAAACATTCAAAATTCCAAAGAACCCAGAGTAAGCTGTACATATTCCTGAATTCTTCCCTGTATTATACCACACAGACATGAAAGATAATTAGAAAATTTGAGGGGTATGCCACCTATACCCCTTGAGATATAGCTAATTTTGCCTTTGTCTTAGCCAAAGACATAGAGTATTTTTCAAAAAATTATTTTAAAAAAACGAGGCTGAAAACATCTCCAATTTTCAAGTATTATTTGACCATACATATGCAGAATATATCCTAGGAGTTAAATATTTTAATCCGGTATACCCCTGCAGATATAAATTTTATTGTACTGAACGTTGATTTTCCAGGGGGAAATTTAACAAGGCCATAGCTACATTGCCGTTTAAATAAGGCGCTAGGTGTCAACCCACGGACCTTTGCCATTGTCCAGTTAGTGTAGATCCCGAATTTCAATTTTCTTGGTGGATTATTAACATGTTTATTGAGTAAAAAGTGTAATTGTGGTCAAACCGATGTCGGAAAAACCGGTAAAATCAGCAATTTTCAATCCTTTGTCAAATTGTGAAAAATAGACTGATTAAGCGGAAATTTTCAAGAAGTTCATCCTTTGAGACATAAAACAACATATAATTTTTTCGGCTAATTCGCAGACGGGTTGGTGGAAACCACTTGTTGATCTGACACGGAATGACCCTGAAGGCAATTGGTGATTTTGAAGTTGTGAATATAACATCAATAATTGTCTTATGCCCATACTCACTCTCGAAAACTGACAATTAAAAATATGATATCTAAATCGAAAATGCTAAGTTGTAAGAAATATATTATACACAGATGATCTAGTACATGTTGGGACTAGGTGCCAAGTTTCACCCATAAGACGTAGGCAAATCGTGCCTGTATTTCAAAACTATTAACATGGCAATGAGGCTAAAGGATGATTGAAACAGCTGTCCAACATGGAGATAAGCAATAAGGAGTTTGGTTTAAATTGATAAGGTAACATACTCTTATATCATATAACAAAATTTTTTAACTCACCTTTTGCTGTCCATGTCTTGTTTCAACCTTCTCCTATCCTCCATAATTTTTCCGCCGAGTTGAGAATAATTTTTCTTGGCAACCTCCAGTAACCTCTCTAATTCTTCCACCTTTTTACGAGCCCTTCCTGAAAATTAAAGAAATGCAACAGAAAAAAAACATTAAAAATCATATTGAATAACTGTTTTAAATCAACCACACAATATGCACAAAGAATATATTACTTATCATGAGTCAATTGTTATTTATGACTTTAAAATAACTGAACTCTTGTCTAATTCATGACATCAATTTTACTCATCAAAAGTTTCATTTTCAAGTAAAACGATAAATTTGGGATCACAACGTCAATAATTTGAATCGCAATGTGTCTGCTTAAATCTGTGAGAGGATGCAATAAGAAACATATGGTTTGTGCGGCAACAAACCCATGGCATTTATGCAGTTACTGAACCACTCAATGATGGCAGATGGACGGATGGATGATTGGGGCTTTACGTCCTGTATTTGTCCACTTGGTAGGCAAATTAAGACAGGACGAGGACATGGCAATGAGGTGAAGGATGATTGAAACAGCCGTCCAACATAGGCCTAGGTGACCCGGCAAGAGCTGGATTCGAACCCTGGACCCAGCGATTGGCAGCCCAGCGCGCTACCGCTAGACCAACCCTCTACCCCTCCATGACGACAAAACTTGCATTTTAAGCTATCCAAAATTTTACTTGGAACATCTTTGAACCAACTTAGCAAAAAATAAAATGAGCATTATTATTTTGCTGAGAAATAAAAATATACAGGCAGATGCAACCGGGATTTCAAATATGTTGTCTTTACCAAACATCTTTCAATCAGCATATTTGAACAACTTAAAATTTGTGAATACATGCATATTTAAAGAGTTCATTCAATTTGTGAACAGAAATCTACACTCAATAATCTATAACTGTAGATATATGTCAACATTCTATTCAACAAAATTGTGAAATTGGTGAATATTTGTTTGATTCGATATTATTCACCCTTTTTTGAAAGCCTGCATAGACAGATCTACATTTTCAAATTTTTCAAATCGTGAAATTTAATAAAAGAAACCACAGGTTGCCAAATAGAGGTGGCTTAGTGTCCAACTGTCCATGATTTAGAATTTCCCGCCAAAACTGTCACTCTCTCATGGATGACATGGAATGACTTTTTGAAACCCCTCAAAAGTGTAAGGTCATCAATTCATATTAGTCTGACTGACGAAGGGTGAAATGTCAGCATTCCATGCATTGGTGATTTTTTCCATGCTTTGGTGATTCTTGCAATTGTCAAGTGATCTTTGGCACTTATTAAATTATTTTATGTATACCGATAGCTTCTTTCTCGTCAGCAGATTTTGCCCCACTCTGCGACCTTGAGCTCATCCGAGAGTTTGTCCTACGACCTGAGGGAGGTCGCGACCTTGAAAGGTCGGCAGACTTGACCTTGGCCGCAGAAAAGGTCGGGGGACTCATGAACTCCTCGTCTGAGTCCAGTTCTGAGTCTGATGTTTTGCGTTTTAAATAAAAATGACCATACATATATATATCAAGCCCTTATTGTCGATTGACTTCACAATATGATTGTACAGCATGCAGTTTAGTTGAATATATAGGGTACAGATTTTATGTAAGCTGGAACTAGTCCCGACAAAATCTGATCAACAACAATGAAATCTCCAGCTGTCTCAAATAAGCCTCGGGCTGTCTTGAATCAATTGGAATTTTTGGATCTATGCTGCAACGCCACCTTATTTTGATATAGTTTCTATACTGCTAGCGTCCAAAGGGAAAAGCTAGTAAGTCACATTTTGGAGTTTCTGAGAAAACTGACTTTTACGTTCCAGTTCTTGCAGTAAGAGATGGACTTAATGGGATTTGCCAGTGTCATTCTGGGGTAACTACATTAAAATCTAAACTTAATAAATATATAGAAATGTTTGTTCATGTCTCAGAAGTCCTATTTTGACCTTAACTCAATTTGGCCCAAAATGTGACTTACTAGGTTTTCCCTTTGGATGCTAGACTGTACTTCATACTAAATGCACAACAATATTGGAAACCTCACCTCTGGCCTGTCTCTGCTGCTCCTTACTCAGGGGTATTCCTTCTCCCTCCGTATTGCCAACAGGTGGCGGGGACATTCCATCATCTGACTCTTCTCCCTCCCTATCATCATCATCTAAATAAAGTACAGATTATACATACCTATTTTCTGTATTAAAACCACACCCCTTAATGAAATCCCAACCCCTCCATAAAGAACCAATTTTAATCAAAATTCAATCAAAATATGACTTTATCCAAAGTTTTCAATGCAAAAAACTATTAATCACCCTTTTCATCATTACATCTTCCCGCTGGGCGCCTAACACCAACCATAGGGTGGTATGTGTTTTCTCTAATTAATAAGATATTAGAAGTCTAAATACTTTTATTTATCAACTTACAAAAATCAAAATGATTGCATTGATTGGAGACCATATTACAGACTCCTCCAAATTTAGGTAACAGAAAGCAAAATCAGTGTCCATCTACAAACTAGTCCACCAAGAAAACATTCTAATCCACAACCAGTCCAACACCAAATAACTAAATATCAAACAGAGGCATCTAAGTTATATATAGACTAATTTCTAGTCACATAACCTATTAACCTTGGTTAAAAAAATCATTTTAAAAAGTTTTTTGTTTTACCATCTTCATCGTCCTCTCCGTCACTCCGCCGTGACCTCCGAGACTTCCGTGACCTTGACCTTGCAGATTTGGCCCTGACCTTTGACCTTCCGTTAGAAGGTTCTTCATCCTCACTCTCGGAGAAATCTTCAAGGTCATCTGGTCAATTGCAAATGTGTTAGTTGCTAGAAACTACTAAAAAGAACAACTACAGCAGATGTCATGAGTAGACCTCCCTCAGAAATGTTACATAATAAATTAGTAGACTGCAGAAAAGGACAACAGTTGTTTTGCTACGCAACTTGAATGGTTCCAACCAAAGTTTATAGAACTTTAGGTATCTCACACCTTTTTTTTTCATGTTTCATGAAAGTCATGGCCAAGTCGTCCACTTTCACAAATGCTTTCCAGACTATTGTGAAAATCACCACCTCGACTAGTTAACTAGAACAAGATCAAAATACCAAAATAACCATATTACTTCCTACTTCCACCTCTACTTTAAATGTATCATATGTAAATGTGAATCAGTTTCTCCCAGCCAATAGCACAAATAACAACTACATGCCACCATATTAAAGTTAGTATAACTAAGAATAAAATTCACATACCATCTTCACCGCCAAGAAGTTTGACAATAGCCAGCTGAGCGAACCTTCGAGCGACATCTTTAGGATTTTCTCCGGCGTTATTCGTAATTTGCATATTTCCACCAACTTCGATCAACCACTCCATGATGTCCAGGTGACCCTGACCAGCAGCTGAAGGGCAAATAGAATATAGCAAAAAAAATTAATTGTGCCTTCCAAGAGTCTTGAAATGGAAGCACATTAACTTTCTTGAGTACAGGGCTATAGGCAGTATAGTTGGGTCATTCAGTCAAGCATAGTAGCTAATCAATTAGATACTGATTATCATACCATTGTGGCACCAAAAAAGAGACATGAGAGGCACGCGAGGCATGAGATTCACTGCAACTGACTCACAAGGCTTCAAAGCTGTTGTAATATTTTTGAGATTCACACAGCAAACTGTGAGTGGTTGTGATTCTCTCCTCTTACTACTCCCTCCTCCGCAACCTCTTTCTCCTCCTCTTGGTCATCCTCCTTTCTCCTCAACCTCCTCATTCTCCTCCTACTCTTACTCCTACCCTTTCGCCTTCTCTACCTCACCCTCCTCCACTTCTTCCTCATCCTCCTCAATCTCCTCCCTTCTTTCTCTGCTTCTTCCTCATCCACCTTCCTCCTTTTGCCTGCCTCCTCCTAGACCTCCCCTTTGTACTCCTACTCAGCTACTCTTCCTCAACCTCCTTCCTCTTTTCTACTCCCCTTTCTCCTCTTCCCAAACCTCCTCCCTACTTTGTACTCCTCTTACTAATCTTCCTTCTCCTTCCCAACCTACTCCCTCTTTTCTACTCCCCTTTCTCCTCTTCCCAAACCTCCTCCCTACTTTCTCCTCCTCTTACTAATCTTCCTTCTCCTCCCCAACCTACTCCCTCTTTTCTACTCCCCTTTCTCCTCTTCCCAAACCTCCTCCCTACTTTTCTCCTCCTCTTACTAATCTTCCTTCTCCTCCCCAACTTACTCCCTCTTTTCTACTCCCCTTTCTCCTCTTCCCAAACCTCCTCCCTACTTTCTCCTCCTCTTACTAATCTTCCTTCTCCTCCCCAACCTACTCCCTCTTTTCTACTCCCCTTTCTCCTCTTCCCAAACCTCCTCCCTACTTTCTCCTCCTCTTACTAATCTTCCTTCTCCTCCCCAACCTACTCCCTCTTTTCTACTCCCCTTTCTCCTCTTCCCAAACCTCCTCCCTACTTTCTCCTCCTCTTACTAATCTTCCTTCTCCTCCCCAACCTACTCCCTCTTTTCGACTCCTCTTACTCCTCTTCCCAAACCTCCTCCCTCCTTTCTCCTCCTCTTACTAAGCTTCCTCCTCCTCAACCTCCTCCCTCCTTTCTCTCCTCCACCTCCTCCACCACTCCCTCACTCTCCTCTGATCCTCCTCAACCTCCTTCCTTCTTTCTCCTCCTCTTCCTCCACCTACTCTAATGCCTCCTCCTCTACCTCTTACTACTCATTCTCATCTTACTTCTCCTCAGTACACAGTCTACCAAATAAGTTAAGTCAGACCTTCATTTTTAAAAGGAGTTTTGCTCACCTTTATGTGCCGGGGTAGAACCTTTATCGTCCCTCTCATTCACATTCACGACTCCATTTTCAATCAACATTCGCAGATGCCGTAGGTCGCCCGTGTATGCTGCAACATGGGCGGGAAACGCCAGATCTGAAAAGAAAATGTTACCCAAAATATAACAAAACAACTAAGGGGCGACCATTTAATTTCCAGGGGGAGATTAGGTGTTTTAACTTGGCAAAAAATAATTTATTTTAGGAGCGGCAGCCCTCCCCCCCCCCCCCCGACAATAAATGGTCTCCCAAAAGGTATCAACCATCTACTGTGAACGCTACAATTCATTTGCTTTCACAAGCTTAAAAATTTTTTCATTTGTAGACAAGTGACCCAAATGCCAAATACTGGAGTCACACTGGCCTATTAGACCCCGAAGCCGTTAGATTTCAGAAAAACAGATGGCTTAACAGTTATTTGAATGGCTAAGCCGGCTAGCCGTTTCTGATAATGGCTGATTATGGCTCACGGATGATGCGGTTTGAAATGGCTTAAGTGACCAAGTCACCATAAGGGGGCGACCATTTAATTTCCAGGGCGGGCCGTGGAGTTTTCCTTGGATGGATGATTGGGGCTTTACGTCCTGTATTTATGCACTTGGTAGGCTAATTAGGACAGGAGGAGGACACGGCAATGATGTGAAGGATGATTGAAACAGCCATCCAACATAGGCCCAGGTGACCCGGCAAGAGCTGGATTCGAACCCTGGACCCAGCGATTGGCAGTCCAGCACGCTACCACTAGACCAACCCTCCCCCCTGGAGTTTTCCTTGGCGGGAAATTATTTATTTCACAGTGACAGCGGCAGTATTTATTTATTTCATGCGCATGGCATGGGAAATGAGCATACCGGAAGGCGAGGAATCTGACCCAGTTTAACATGACATCACAGCTTCTAGTTATTTTACATTTTGCAATGCTGGAGAATAGAGTCATCTTTGACATCTCAATTGAGAACTTAAGATTCCATGTCAATATGACGAGGACTGTAACTTGACAGCACAAATATTTGCCCAGTGGTCAGTTGAAAATTAAATCATGACTGACTAAACAGGAATTCAACTGGTTTGTAAAACTAGTTTACAGAATTCAACCCCAACTTGTTGACTAAATTATGACTGACTAATTCAACTTTTAGATTTCCGTTTTCCAAAGTAAAATTATTTAAAAAAAAACACGTTTTTAAATAAAGTAAAGACAACAGTTGATACTCTTATCAAGTTTCAAAATTAAATTGGTTCTCATCCTTGGATATACTTGGATTTGTCCAAGCCCTCGATCCTTCTCATCCCAGAAATGGAGGGGATATGCTTTCTCAGTCAGATTTAATTGACCAATTCCAACTGACTTTGGCAAAGGAAACTGCAGTGACTAGTTTATCCTTCAATTGACTTTTTCAACTTATTCGACTGACTACTGTGTCTACCTTTTAAAAGCAACAAGACCTGCTGAATGGAACATATACAGGACCAAATGCAAATGTTATTAATTTTCATATAATATTAAGCCAGAATGAACTCAAAACTCAATATATCTAGGCCTACAACATGCCAAGCCATATATAGGATTTCAGTTTGCCTAATGCCTAAGACAATGGAAGCAAACTACTGCTGTGAATGGTGAAGTCAACTTCATCAAGAGTGTCTGTAACACTTTATACTCCAGTTTGGCCCAGCCTCTTCCCATCTTGATAATTCTTATATCATTGAAATTGTCTTTTCAAGGCCTTTCCATTGACACCAAATATGCCTAGGCAACGTCAAAAGTAAACGGCTTACAAAATTAATGACTGCTTATGGCTTGAAATAGCTCAAAGATTTTTCAATTGGCTCAGCCAAAGGATAAAAGTGGCTGGCGTGGCGGCTGCTGGCGGCGGCTTCGGGGACTATGGCCTATTACAGAGGACATTGGGTAAAAAAGTATCATTTGTGAACTTAATATGAACCAATATACATGTTTTCATCTCATCAGATGAGAATACATGCTTACACAGGCAATTTGGTTGAGAGTGTTTAGCATTGATCCAACGGCGAAATATGACCCGTTTCACTCACTTACAAGTTACAGGTGTGATTAGCAAACTTTACAAAATTACACCTACTTTCCGATTCCTCAGGGTGGTCCCTCTCCCACTCAATATTCTCAATGTAATCCACTACATGGTCCTTGTAAAACTGTTGGGCCAACATCTTGGGCGTTTCTCCGTTGTCATTTCTGGCTGCGAGAATATGCGTCGGATTTGGTCCTTCTCCCACGAGGAATTTCAAGCAAGGGAGGTGGCCTTCCATGGCTGCTAAATGAGCTGGAAAAGAAGTTGATTTTCCATGTCATAAATAGAAGTGTGAAAATTAGGAAAGGATGGATGATTGGGGCTATATGTCCTGAGTATGCACTTGGAAGGCTAAATAGGACAGGAGAAAACAAAAAAGAGGTGAAGGATGAAGCTGCTGTCCAATATAAGTCCAGGTATTCAGACGACCTGGCCAGAGTGGGATTTGAACCCAGGAACCAGTGTTTGACAGCCAAGTTTGCTTAAAACTGAGCTTATGGCTCTCTGCCAAAATTTGGGGACTTAAAGCAATATTTTACCAAAATCAGGCCTCAAATTTCTATCACCAATGGTCCGCACATTCGAACCAGGCAATAATTTATAAAGATGCCATTTAGATATAAGCATACCAGGAGTGTTTCCTTGATTTTCCGTAGAATCCAGCCCTCCTCCCCATCTCACCAATAACTGCATACAACCGAGACGTCCGTGGAAAGCAGCGCAATGGACTGGAGTCCACCCATTCTGGTCTACAGGATTGACTTCCTAAAAAGGAAACAAATCAATTTTTAATAATCATATAAAAAATTGTAATTGTCACGTAACGAGCAACCATCTTTAGAGATAAGACTTACAATGCCAGATCGCAGCATGGAGTGGAGCGTGAAGGAATTTCCATGAGATGCACACATGTGAGCTGGGGTCGCATTTCTGATGTCCTTTGCGTTCAAGTTAGCACCGTTATTTGCCAGGGCCTGAAAAATTATCATAGATGGGTCATTCTCAAATTTCGGGACAATTTGCGTCACTCTAGCTCCCTGACATTAATTTGAATGCGATTAATATCTGAAGCATCACTCTGCATCTGTTATTCATATTTCTATTTAGGACCACTGCATTTGGAATAAAAAGTCATTCATTAGACCTTTTTTTTGTGCATTATGTACAGGAATTCATGCAAAATCAATGGTTTTTCCCTGTCACTGGACCTGACATGACAAAATCAAGTGTTTATTTTCCTCCTAATGTACCATTATATTCAAAGTTTCTTTGCACAATTCATGAGAATTTAACTTTGAATTTATATTTAGTTCACATTCAAATTTTTTTGGGTCTTATTTCATTTATTAAATTGATACAATAAACGTGTCACTAATTTATGTCAATTTTTTTGTCCACTCTGTTACTTGCCATAGCTCGGTTCGTTATTCTTTTTTATGAGCTATTTTCAATGAATATCATCAGACGCATGTGCGCAATAGTACCACTGCCTTGCAGGCTTCATAAAACATGTATTCAATAAATTAAGACAAAATATTCATAGAAAATGTTTTTGGTCTCACAAAATGTCCCCTCCGTTTCCTTCATTTCCAAGCTTACCAAATGATAGTTTTAAAGAGTGATTTCATGTATGTATTGCTGAGTGTGACAGCTTTTAATAATCCGCAATTATTTTATCTTATCTCCAAAATAAAAAGGAGTAATGAGCGAAAAGCAAAATATTTTTCCTTTCCGTTACTGTCCACTCCGTTACCAGATCAAAATAAGAAATCGACATTTGGACCAAAAAATCTACTGATATGAGATGAAGTACTTGTGAAAATAATAGTAACACCAATATTTTATTGTTTTTCCTTTTGTTATTGTTCTTGCAGTCAATTTTTTACATCAAAATTCCCCTCCGTTACCACATTGTCCCCTCAGTTACAGGAAATTTTTGCTATATCCTTTGTCCCGAAATTTGAGAATGGCCCAGATATGAATTCAAGTTTCAGTCCATTTCATAATTATTATAATTGAAGCAAATGACCATTCATCCCTGGTCTGACTGAATCCAACATGTTCAATTATATATATAATCTGTACAGACAATAATTTAGTATAGAACACATTTTACAGAGGTTCCCATATATATATATATATAGGTATACATAATAAATATGCAACCAGCCAACCACTTACTTTCAAACAATGTAATTTTTTTTTACAACAGATGGTTTCGCACAGAAAAGTTGTTTATGTATGAGGGTTGAAAAACCTTTGAAACCTCAAGCCTTTACTCCTTGCAATATCTTTTGCATTGGTTAGGTCTCTGTACCATAGACAGCTAAATCATTATTTACCTGCAGACAAGCATCCTGGCCTCGTATTGCGGTTATATGAGCTGGAGTCCATCCCTTTGGGGTGCTCACTGTGGTGTCCGCTCCATGCCAAAGTAGCCAGTGACAGCACTGAAAATATATCACACCGTCTTCATATAAATTATCACGAATAATTAATATTAAAAAAGTATACACTTCAGCAAAAATGTCTTTCTTAGGGAAAACAAGATTAGAAATCTGCAATTCCTCTCATAACAGCATGATGTACTGCACTACTTGAGCGGAGATAGCATTATTTCAACCAGGGTTACTGCACTTAGTTTAAACCAAAGGTGATTTAAAACTCTATTTAATGCATAACTCCATTATTTTTTTAGCGCAAAACTCTGTGAATTTGCATGTCTGTATTGCTTTTATGACGGGAGGTGACTAAAAATAAGCATTGATCCCAAAGGGGGTGGATACTAAAAATATGCATGAAACCTAAGGGGGCCAGGGGGGTATCAATTTTTAACTGCAACATCCGACAAAACTCCTATAGCTTCCCATCCCCCTTCCTCCGAGTCATAAATTCTGAACGGTCCCTTATATTAGGTGGGGCTTTCATCGAATATATACAGTAATTGAAACACTTGAAATACAAACCTCTAAAGCCCCGTGATAGCAAGCGCAGTGCAGAGGAGTGAACCTGTCCTTGGTGGCTTCCATCTCGTTGATACTCGCCCCCTCCTTGACCATCCCCTCAAGTTCTGCCACATCTCCATTTTTGACAGCATCATGGATGCTTGTGTATCGGTAATCTCTTCGTGCTGAAAATTAACCAGTTTACTGAATATAATAATCTTATTCTAAGCCAATAATAGCTAAATAAGTGGCACCCCCCCCCCATTGGGTCTGTACTCAGGGATTTATAGCCTGCAAGGGCAGAGCCCCCCCCCCCCTAGAATTTGGCCAATAAAGGAGAACTGCATGTAAACATTTTTAAATTTTCCAGAGTTTTGCGGGGTACACAACATGTCGCTGCCCCCACTAGGATTCAGCCCAGCCTCCCCCCCCCCCCCAGGTAGCCCCCAATAGAAATAGAAAAGTGTCACAATAGAGCATTGAAGGTCGAATAGACCAACAAATGCTGGCGTGTCTCAGCCAGTTTAACTTCGTTTTGAGTGAGATCTTGTCGGATAACACATCACAGGATACAGGGGCCTCTCACACATCACATTGGGGGTGGGGGGGGGGGATCCACCACTACAGTAGATCTATATGCAGCTGCATGATGTAGGCCTATAGTATTGATGAAAATATAGGCCTATTAGGCCAGGGACAGTTAAGAATGTGACACAGTTGACAGCAACTTCTCTTAGAGACAAAAGAAAATAGCCCATTACTGTCATTAATTTAAGCAATGTCAATGCTACCCTGGCATTTTGACAGGCACCTGCTTTTTTGACAGTTCTGTTTACCATAGCAACCACACTGTTTTTGTCATCTACGGCGCCGAAATCGGCCTTGGAACCTCAGTTGTTCTTGCTAAAACCCTTTACCAATCTTCTGGCATTACTTCAAACAACTGACAGGACAAATGATTCAATAATAAGTCAATAAACAGTAAAATTCTCACCCGGCATTTTCTTTCTCCCTTCAGCAAAATATGCGGCACTTGACCCAGCGAGCAACCCTGCTGCAGTAAACTTAAAACACGGCTCGCGCGGAACAAGCGTCCGCCAACATAAAACGCAGAATATGCGGACTGCCGGGCTGCCAGTATGTAGGCTGCAGATCTATCTGAAGTATTGGTACTTTCTTAGGATACTTTCCTGGGTGTCTTAGGAAGGTACAGCTGAAGGTACAGCAACCTCCAAATGCCAAATGATTTTGTGTACTAAACAAAACAAATTATAAATTCTAATGATTGCAAAAAAAAAAAGAAGAAAAAACTTCAAATTAGGTCTTTTTTTAATAACCTTGTTTATTTCCAGTGGCGTAACTGGAGGGTCACAAGCGGGGGGGGGGGCACCTGAGGGGGGGCAGAGATTCTCTGGGGGGCACCCACTATGCTAACTGTATATTTTAGCCAGAGTTGGAAAGTTCATATGGGGGGGCACCTGGGGGGGCACAGGTCCAATATGGGGGGCACGTGCCCCCCCCCATAGGGACGCCACTGTTTATTTCTACACACATTTAAACATATAAAACTCAATGTAATTGTGGCCAACTCAGAGAAATCACTTTTATAATTACAGATCTATTATCAAAGTGGGGTATATAATCAGGTTATGGACAAAAAAATAATAATTTCTTCAAATAAATATCTTAAGTCTTCTCATTTTTGAAAATATTCTCATGGTTTATTATCTGCGATTCATTGACACACATTCACATGTCATTAAATAAATTGTTTTGTGAACCCACATTTCATGGCTGCATATATGCGAGACAAATTGAAGTCCATTCAAGGAGCACCTGATCTTTGCAGTTTTTTATTTTTAAAGACCACTTAATTTTTTTTTAAACTTTCTTTCAGAATTTTAAGGACCATGACATGAGAACTGTCTCATGATTACAAATAACACAAATAATAAAATCATAGGCCAACGCCGCCGTCAACCTTTCTACAGTTTAATTTATACAATTAAAGAATTGTTAAAGGTGAATATATTAGGGACCGTTCAGAATTTATAATTGGGGGGGGTGGGAGTTTTGCTGGAACTTCCCGTCAAAAATTGATACCCCCCCTTGAGTTTCACGCGGATTTTTGGTACCCCACCCTTAGATTTCACGTGTATTTTTAGTACCCCCCCTCGACATGCAAAGCAGTGGCGGAGCTATGGGGGGGCCTGGGGGGGGCCAGGGCCCCCCCAAATGGATAAGTGGCCCCCCCACCGGCCCCCCATTTGAGATTTGAAAATTTTGAAAAAATTATTGGAGCAGCAACAGTCGCTGGAACATGTCCATCTAAAGTTGTGGCCTTCGCTGGCGCTCACTTATAAATACCCAATTTTCTCTAGAATGACAGTTGCCCTTTGAAAAGTTCTGAGGCTGATATCCTTATTTGAATATATCTAGCAATATGTGTACCTCAGGCAAACCTTTTAGGGGTGAGCGACATTTGCCTGAATATCAGGATCTAGATTTGGTAATATTCCAAAAGAAATCTCTCAAAACTATTGATTCTTAATTATGTTTATTTTAAAAATTATCTGCCCAAATTGTTTTGCATTGTTGCCCGAATCTTAGTGCTTCCCAAACTTCTTAGGGGGAGGGTGACTACTCCCCATTCCCGTATGCCTAATGCCTATGTATCTAAAGATTCCATGCAACATCTAAAATCAGGGTGTCTTGAGGAAATCTTTCCGTTAAAGAATAATGCTCAGGACTTTGAGAGTTTTCTAACAAAACAATTCTGATTTACCAGAGTGATTTGTACAAACTGCTCAATTTTTCATTAATGATGTGCATGGAATTTCGCTATATTTTTGGTATTTCTGTCATTTGCCCAAATTGCTACTACCTTTTAGGCTATTTGAGGAGTTGGGTAGATAAATTTCTATCAAAAGGACTTTTCAATTTAGATCTAATATATTAAAAGAAGACATTCTCAGCAGGAAACTTCAAAGACAGTTATGAAAGAAAAAACTAACAAGAGGACCATTTCACTGCAAAAGATACTCTTTGTGAATCATGATAATAGATGAGGTGTAGGGTGGCCCAAAAAACAAAATTTTTGATTTTCTATTCGCATACCCCCTCATTTTAGGCGAAATTGTGAAAAAAGCACCCTGTAAAAATTTCAAGAAAATCGGTTAAGTCTTAGGGGTCTCTCAAGCCCCTCCATTCTTAGCAAAAAGGAAAATTTCAACCATTTTCGCAAATACGCGGTTCCTCATAACTTAGTCAATTTGTACAGTACTGCATTTCCAATACCATGGTTGGATAGGGCTAAAAAAGAGCTTCAATTTGCATACCAACATTATTGGTCTAAGATAATATCTCAACTCCCATGGTCTTTTCAGTTTACACTTTTCGTGAATGAAATTGTTGCTGAACGACCGATCCTGATAAAAGCCAGGCTTTTTTTTTTTTTTGCTTTAAATTGCCATGATTCTTATTTTCCCAGTTCAAGAATGACCAAATATTTAAAAAGAAAAGATATTTGACCATGGGAATGCCCGGTTTATGAGTGATGAAATTTTATGTTGAAGTTTGTCGCAAACACATAAAATAGCAGTCGGGAATCGTAGTATTTCAAATTCATATCTTCATCCAAATTTATTACAGGGCACCATGATGGGTACCACTTGAAAGACAATATTCTTATGTTTCACATGATATAGATTATGTTGTCCTATATTTAACTCTTATGAAGTTAAACTATGAAATGCAACAGCCCCTCTCCGATGTTTTCAGCACTTTTGACAAAATCTAACATTAAAACTTTACAGCTCATAAAGCGGGTTTCTCCATGGTAAAAAAAAAAGTTTTATGCTTTATCGGGTCATCCTGCCTTTTGGAGAATAAGAACATGTTAATTGACAGTGAAATTTAATGGAAATCTTTTCTTGAACAGGTTTAGTCATTCAGTAAACACTTTCGCACATTAGCACTGTCAGCTGAAGAGTCCATGGGAGTCAAGATATCATCCTAGACCATTAATGTTGGTATGCAAATTGAAGCTAATTTTGATACCTTTCCAACCATTGCAATTAGAATGTTGTTCATTAAAAATTCACAAAGTTGTGGCTAACCGCGTATTGGCGAAAATGGTTGAAATGTTTCTTTTTGGTGAGAATTGAGGGGCCTTGAGAGACCACTTAGACTTGACTGATTTTCATGAAATTTTAACAAGGTGCTTTTTTCACCATTTCTCCTAAAATGAGGGGTATGCGATGTGAATTTCAGAAAAAAAAATTTTCCTGTACATTTTTAGGCCACCCTAATGAGGTGTCATTGTCATACTTTTAATATCAGAACCATAGAATCTGTTTCATTATTTTTTGATAGGTCAAAACTGATTTTAGTGTAAGTATGAGATGCATGGTCATTTTGTTTATCAGTCGCAAAAGATAAGGCAGTCAACATTGCTAATTCATTCGTAAAGAAGGCTTGTAACGCTGTGTCAATTTATACATGTAATGCCGCAAAAATGTCACAAAAATGTTGCAAAAAATTTGCAAAAGGTTGGCCCCCCTAGTTCAGACCCTGGCCCCCCTTGGCCCCCCCACTCCTGGATTTCTGGCTACGCCACTGATGCAAAGCAATACACAAATGTATATATACTGTTATACACAGCCACGCGTACAGATTCGCGTCATTTCACAGACTTTTGCACGTAAAAAAGTCCAAATAAAATGAGTTTATGCGTGTTTTTTAACATTTTTTCTTTGTTAAAATTTCTTACCCCCCCCTTGGATGTGTTATCAAAAATTAATACCCCCCCTTGAAACACGTGTGAAAAGTTAGTACCCCCTCGGCCAAAACTCCCACCCCCAGCCACAAATTCTGAACGGTCCCGTAACCTTATCGTTATCACGCAAAGTAAAATAATTGTAAATTTGTCAAAATCTGTTTAACTGCCACATGAGAACACAGAGTAGAAATGAAATCCAAGAGAGTAAAATACAAAAAGAATCTCGAGGTATTACAATGTTTAAATTACAACATTTTCAAATTAAGTTTGTTCAGCTTTCACATGAGAATATTATTATGCAATGGAGAAAATTCATTAAATACTTTTTCACTTGCACTGCAGCGTAAACTTTTTCTTGCAATTCTGCATTACCCTAGCTTAGGGGATACACCATTTTTTACGGGCTGAACAATTATTCTTTCAGTGCCCAGTGGCGTAGCTATGGAGGGCCTGGGGGGCCCAGGGCCCCCCCAAATGGATAAGTGGCCCCCCCACCGGCCCCCCCCATTTGAGATTTGAAATTTTTGAAAAAATTATTGGAGCAGCAACAGTCGCTGGAACACGTCCATCTAAAGTTGTGGCCTTCGCTGGCACTCACTTATAACAAATTTACTTTAGAATGACAGTTGCCCTTCGAAAAGTTCTGGGGCTCATATCCTTATTTGAACATGTATAGCAATAAGTGTACCGCAGGCAAACCTTTTAGGGGGTGAGCGACGTTTGTCTGAATATCGGAATCTAGATTCGGTAATATTCCAAAAGAAATCTCTTCAAAACTATGGATTCTTTGAAAATTCTGGTTTTTTTTTAATTGTCTGCCAGAAATGTTTTGCCTTTTTGCCGGAATCTTAGAGTTTCCCAAACTTTTTGGGGAGTGTGACTACTCCCCCTTCCAGTATGTCTATGTATCTAGAGATTCCATGCAACATCTAAAATCAGGGTGCTTTGAGGAAATCTTTTCATCGCCATTGCTCAGTTAAAGAATAATGCTCCTTTGAGAGTTTTCTAATAAAACAGATCTGATTTACCAGAGTGATTTGCAAAACTGCTCAATTTTTCATATATGTGCATGGAATTTCCCTACATTTTTGGTATTTCTGTCATTTGCACAAATTGCTACTACCTTTTCCCTATTTGAGGAGCTGGGTAGATTTATATCAAAAGGACTTTTATAGATTTCTATCAAAAGATGTCATTCTTAGCAGGAATATTCTCAAAACTTGCAAAGACAGTTATGAAAAAAAAACAAGAGGACCATTTCACTGCGAAAGATACTCTTCGTGAATCATTATAATTGATGAGGTGTCATTGTCATACTTTTAATATCGGAACCGTAGAATCTGTATCATTATTTTTTGATAGGTAAAAACTGATTTTAGTGTAAGTATTGAGATGCATGGTCATTTTGTTTATCAGTCACAAAAAATAAGACGGTCAACATTGCTAGTTCATTCGTAAAGAAGCCTTGTAACGCTGTATCAATTTTTATCCATGTAATGCCGCAAAAATGTCGCAAAAATGCCGCGAAAGGTTGGCCCCCCTAGTTCAGACCCTGGCCCCCCCTTGGCCCCCCCACTCCTGGATTTCTAGCTAAGCCACTGTCAGTGCCATGTGAGGACTGGGAGGAGTCTGAGGTCAAGACTTGTGCCCAGGAGCTTTCAGCAGTTTCAGGGGCAAACTTTTTTTTCACCAAAGAACCATACCCAAAGTATCAACAACTAACAGTAACAATATCACAGAAATAACATGATTTCACTGGATATGAGTCTGCTTGTTAAAATTAAACGTTTTGCCATTTTTAAGTCAATTTTAACCCGCGTTTACTGGAGCTTACCATACAGGCCTTCACAAAATGAACTGGCAGCCAGATTTTCACTTTTTCAATGCAGTGGCGACACCTGGCGTTAATTTCGAAGAGAAACTAATTCTGCGCCCCCTTGTGATTTATTTGTGAAAAAAGAAAACAAACCAAAACACGTGGTTAGCAAAATGAGAAGAGGTGGACCACATGGACGAGGTTTTGGACCTATGAGGGGAGGATTTGGACAACAAGGGCCTCCAGGATTTGCAGGAGGGAGGCCCCCACCTCCTGGAGGCCCCTGGAACTTTGGCCAGAGCCCTGGATTCAATGGGCCACCCCCAGGAGTGGTACCTGGGCCTGGCATGCAGGGACCCCCTCCTCCACTGGCTCCAGGTT
This sequence comes from Platynereis dumerilii, assembly GCA_026936325.1. Classification (NCBI taxonomy): domain Eukaryota; kingdom Metazoa; phylum Annelida; class Polychaeta; order Phyllodocida; family Nereididae; genus Platynereis; species Platynereis dumerilii. Next base: position 39,769,272 of record JAPTHN010000008.1, read on the forward strand.
TCAATGGACCACCCCCTGGACAGAGTACGTTTTGTTTCCTCATGCCCAATACTATGATACTGTTATAACACAGTCAATCTCTAGTTACTAGAATCATCAGAAGGCATTGTCACAAATTAAGCATGCCTCTACGCGTGCAAATCCTGAATTTTTTTTATTTAGGCCAAAAATTAGGGGCCCGCTGCTCACGGCCACATTCGCAATTAACATTGTTATTGCCACCCAATTAAGAACTTATTAACACTTTGGAGCCTGTACGTCCATCCATAGAAATATGACCTGAGACTAGGTACGATGCGCACCCCCTGTGATCCCAGGCTGCAATGCCGAGGAATGACAACTAAATCTGACATGCACAATCTAAAGCTTATCATCACGATGGACCACTTGAAACTATATGCCACCAATTTTTTGATCTGCCAGATATGCATGACACGTTTCAGTTAACTTGACTTGTGATGTGCTGGTATACGCCGGATCAACCGGGGCTGCTCAGCCACCACCTTCAAAGATTAAGAATACTTGACCACCTTTGTGGAGGGAACTGCACTTTTTATTTAAGATGTCAAATGTCATTTTGAAGCCCTGAGGTTTTGAAGACACTGGATCACGGTATCTGGTTCACCAATTTATCAAGAATTAAGCTGCCCTTAATTCAATTAGTATGTTATATACATTGCATATGCTTATTGTCTCTCTTTTCAGCTGGTCCCCCTCCTCCAAACTGTGGACCAAGACCGCCTTTCCCAGGGCCAATGGGTCCTCCTGGTGGTCCCCCCATGATGCCTCCCCCTGGTCATCAGGGTCCTTTCCCTGGCGGACCTTGGCAGGGGCGTGGACCCCGAGGGCCTGCTCCAAATAACAAAAACCCCGGCCAACATGGACAGAAAAGACCTTGGGGTGATCAGGTAATGGAACTGGAAACTACTTCAAGTTATCACGCATCGCTTATAAGATTATTGATGGATAATGCTCGGATTGCAATTTATTATCTGGACGGAGTCCAGATACTGTTTGGCTACACTACTACTTCTGTCAGCCTTGACTTCCTGTCAACTTTGCCAGCATTAAACATGACATATAGTGGTTTACTCCACTCAGCTCCTATTTCACCCTCCACCTCTGCACACATGCCATCCTAATGCGTCAGAGTGATGTAGCAGATAGATAAGGGCTAGATCTATCTGTAAGAACTGTAGATAGATGCATACAGTGCGGAGAATAGGCAGAAATCACTAAATCTGATGCATTTCACTGCTATCTGGCCCACCTGTCTGTAGCTTATGGGGGACCAGTCCATCGATACATAGTCAGAGCCTATACATCAGCTCTGATAGAGTAGCTGGTTGCCATTGGAATGAAGCGATGTGATTGGTTGATGTCGTCTGGCTGGTTCCCACCGTCTTTGCTGCTGTGAACAAGTAGTTCTTGGGTTTCCCGCTAGGGGGACGCTCTCCGTAGCCATTTAACGTGCAAAATGCGTACTAGCGCCAGTGGATTTGTATTCTGTGCTAACCAAATACAGTTAATGAATTATGATTATCTCATTATTGTCATAAATGTATCTTTGTTGAGGTCGATGCGCACCTCGGGGGTGTTTGCTGAATGCTTGGCCTACATCTGCTGCCAAATCTAAATGTCATCAATGGCTCTTCCAAGAAAGTGCCTGATGAGTGCAATATATCTGTTTGCTTAGAGATTTCACTTGTTTTGTCAATAATATACACTCATATGCCATTGCAAAAAATGCATCATGATATTACTCTACATAACTCAAGCCCTACAAACTTTCATCTCTCCCAATTCAACATAAGTATCAATCAAAACACTTTAGTGCGTTGCCGCATGTCTAGCAAAATATGCATTTCTCCCTCTCAAGGCCACTTAGGGCTAACGTCCTCATAAAATGGGACCCCTGCTACTACAATTCAGCATACCAAACGACTAGCCCTTGCTTGTTTTACAGTAGTCAGGTCGATTATCACCGTCCAGATATGCAAATTCCAATTTGCCTTCTAGTTGTTGATTGGAATGTTGAAGCTGCAAAGTAATGATTTGAACGGTTTTCAAAAATTAATTAAAAGTTTTAAATTTTGATTTATGCACAACAAACGCAAAAGTTAGTTTAAAAGTTTTATTTGAAAAATAAAATTTTTAATTTGCAAACAATTCGGGGCAACTCACTCCACTAGAAAAAAAAAAAACAAAAAAAAAACACAAGGCCGGGCAAAAGCCCAAAGCCCACCTAACTACATTACAAAACCCTGGAGGCGTGAACAGGAGGTTGAACATGTGCAAGCAGATGAACAAGCTCGACTGCAGGCCTGGAGGCCAAACAGGAGGTTGAAACGTGCAAGCAGGTGAAAAAGCTCGACTGCAAGCCTGCCAGGGTGAAAACAGGAGGTTGAACACGTCCGAAGAGGCGAACAAGCTCGACTGCAAACTGTAGAGGTTGAACACGTGCGAGCAGGTGAACAAGCTCACGACTAGCTAAAAATAAACAAATGTAAACTAAGAGTAACATTGGGGCCAGAGAAATGCCCTGAACTACCTAAGAGTGAGAGCCCTAATAAAAGCTGCGAGCTGGCCACGCAACCCTCACCACGTGGGACAGGGACGTGTGTTTTCCATAGCGCTCAGACCAGCGAAGACCGGTGTTGTCTCACCAGCGGTCAAAGGTATGGCAAGATACCTCAGAGAGACTTGAGAATAGGTAAGGCAGGATACCTCAGGAGTAGTAGATAGGTATGGCAAGATACCTCAAGAGTAAGTAGAGATAGGCACGGCAGGTACCTCATGAGTAGTAGACAGGTATGGCAAGATACCTCATGAAAGTAGATAGGTATGGCAAGATACCTCATGAACAGTAGATAGGTATGGCAAGATACCTCATGAACAGTAGATAGGTATGGCAAGATACCTCATGAACAGTAGATAGGTATGGCAAGATACCTCATGAACAGTAGATAGGTATGGCAAGATACCTCCTGAAAGTAGATAGGTATGGGAAGAACCTCACGCAAAGTAGATAGGTAGGCAGGATACCTGAAGAACCGGTGGATATGGCTGAGATACCTCAAGATAAGAATAACTTAGAAAGGAGGCGAAGGGGTGGATGGCGGGTAGAGCCACAAAGAATGAATGAACAGCAAACACCCAATCGTCTTGAAAATCTCAAAGAAACTGACGAGGGTCACGTGACAGCCTCGTTCTGACTTTTGCTTATGTTGTGCACAAACCATCGTTTAGGTAAACCAAAACTAACAATTTATGCACAACAAACGCAAAAGTTAGTTTAAAAGTTTTATTTGAAAAATAAAATTTTTAATTTGCAAACAATTCGGGGCAACTCACTCCACTAGAAAAAACAAAAACAAAAAAAAAACACAAGGCCGGGCAAAAGCCCAAAGCCCACCTAACTACATTACAAAACCCTGGAGGCGTGAACAGGAGGTTGAACATGTGCAAGCAGATGAACAAGCTCGACTGCAGGCCTGGAGGCCAAACAGGAGGTTGAAACGTGCAAGCAGGTGAAAAAGCTCGACTGCAAGCCTGCCAGGGTGAAAACAGGAGGTTGAACACGTCCGAAGAGGCGAACAAGCTCGACTGCAAACTGTAGAGGTTGAACACGTGCGAGCAGGTGAACAAGCTCACGACTAGCTAAAAATAAACAAATGTAAACTAAGAGTAACATTGGGGCCAGAGAAATGCCCTGAACTACCTAAGAGTGAGAGCCCTAATAAAAGCTGCGAGCTGGCCACGCAACCCTCACCACGTGGGACAGGGACGTGTGTTTTCCATAGCGCTCAGACCAGCGAAGACCGGTGTTGTCTCACCAGCGGTCAAAGGTATGGCAAGATACCTCAGAGAGACTTGAGAATAGGTAAGGCAGGATACCTCAGGAGTAGTAGATAGGTATGGCAAGATACCTCAAGAGTAAGTAGAGATAGGCACGGCAGGTACCTCATGAGTAGTAGACAGGTATGGCAAGATACCTCATGAAAGTAGATAGGTATGGCAAGATACCTCATGAACAGTAGATAGGTATGGCAAGATACCTCATGAACAGTAGATAGGTATGGCAAGATACCTCATGAACAGTAGATAGGTATGGCAAGATACCTCCTGCAAAGTAGATAGGTATGGCAAGATACCTCATGAAAAGTAAATAGGTATGGCAAGATACCTCCTGAAAGTAGATAGGTATGGCAAGATACCTCCTGAAAGTAGATAGGTATGGCAAGATACCACATGAACAATAGAATAGGCATGGCAAGATACCTCATGAACAGTAGATAGGCATGGCAAGATACCTCATGAAAAGTAGATAGGTATGGCAAGATACCTCCTGAAAGTAGATAGGTATGGGAAGAACCTCACGCAAAGTAGATAGGTAGGCAGGATACCTGAAGAACCGGTGGGTATGGCTGAGATACCTCATGATAAGAATAACTTAGAAAGGAGGCGAAGGGGTGGATGGCGGGTAGAGCCACAAAGAATGAATGAACAGCAAACACCCAATCGTCTTGAAAATCTCAAAGAAACTGACGAGGGTCACGTGACAGCCTCGTTCTGACTTTTGCTTATGTTGTGCACAAACCATCGTTTAGGTAAACCAAAACTAACAATTTATGCACAACAAACGCAAAAGTTAGTTTAAAAGTTTTATTTGAAAAATAAAATTTTTAATTTGCAAACAATTCGGGGCAACTCACTCCACTAGAAAAAAAAAAAAAAAAAAAAAACACAAGGCCGGGCAAAAGCCCAAAGCCCACCTAACTACATTACAAAACCCTGGAGGCGTGAACAGGAGGTTGAACATGTGCAAGCAGATGAACAAGCTCGACTGCAGGCCTGGAGGCCAAACAGGAGGTTGAAACGTGCAAGCAGGTGAAAAAGCTCGACTGCAAGCCTGCCAGGGTGAAAACAGGAGGTTGAACACGTCCGAAGAGGCGAACAAGCTCGACTGCAAACTGTAGAGGTTGAACACGTGCGAGCAGGTGAACAAGCTCACAACTAGCTAAAAATAAACAAATGTAAACTAAGAGTAAACTTGGGGCCAGAGAAATGCCCAAGCGAACGAGTTAGGGAGTGAGTGCCACAAAGAATGAATGAACAGCAAACACCCAATCGTCTTGAAAATCTCAAAGAAACTGACGAGGGTCACGTGACAGCCTCGTTCTGACTTTTGCTTATGTTGTGCACAAACCATCGTTTAGGTAAACCAAAACTAACAATTTGACCTCATCCGTCAATAATCCATTATGTATGACTACCAGACCATTGCTGTCTTGTCTTCTGATACTTCCAAGGAGGACAGTCAACACAAAAGTGACAAAAATTACCAATTATGACCTTCCGGTCACTGATTATGATTGACTGTGGAGTTTACAAAACATTACATAAAATTATTGTATTGAAATGTGTGTGTACTTTTCTGAATTTATAGAGACAGCAAGGACAAGGAAACGCCAAGAAGCAGAAGGTCGACAAAAGGGATCTCCCTGAGAACAACAGATTTGTTTGTGAATCCTGTGATAGGGGTTACGCCACCAAGGAGAAATACGATGAACATGTCGCAAGCCATGTCAAGGTATGTTTCAAGTGATAAAGTATGAAATGAAAGAAAAAATTTAGGGAAAAAAATTGTCTTTAACAGGTTGCTGTAGACTTTGTGACAGTCATTATGCACTCAATGTCTAATCAGCTGCTAATTGCACCACAATAAAGTCCATGATAAATTAAAATTTTAAGTGGAATTTGCTCTTATCAAATTCTTCATTTATTTTCCAGTGTAAAGTCGATGGATGTGGGTATGTTGCTGCTGCTAAATTAGTGGACCTGCATTTTCAATGGGTAAGAAATCTTTTATTTTCCTCTTCATGTGCAGCTGTTAAACATTATGATATATAATTGATACGTTCATTATAATTAGAAGTTGCGAAAGTTAATTATTGTGCAATTTTAGCTGTTGATTTATTTTGTTTTATTGTATTGCTGGAGCAAGCAATTTTGTGTAAGAACTCTGTCAGCTCAGCATCCTCAAGGGCTATGCTTATTTATCAAGCACAAATAAATAGAAATATTTGAGACGATTTAAGTTCAAGTTTAAAAGTCTTTATTGGTGTAATTCATAATACATGCAGAACTTCTTAAAGTTAAAATACATAGCTACCAATAAATCACATCAAAGAGACAAGATGTCTAAGGGACATAATTATGTTGCCTTTGTTCAGTAACACCTAATAAATTGAACGTTGATATTTTTTGCAACAATCAAATAAAATGGAACAATAACAATTTTTGCAGGCCTAAGTACAAAAGGGTTAATAATTTTGTTCTGTTCTATAAATATAAATAAGTCTGTCTCTGTCAATTCAACAGCACTTGATATCTTAATACCGTTGAAAGAAATTGCAAATTATATTTGATATTTTTGACTTTGTTAATTCAGCAACACAGGACTGGACTAGCCAAGAAGATCTGGCAGCTGGAATCAAAAGAGGACATTGAGAAATGGAAACAAGAGCGAAGAAAGTATGTCGTAATGAACATCAAACAATTAATTATGTTGTGCTGAAGTTCAAATACAAATGTATACAAAAACTGTAAATAATTTCATTCATTTCCTCCATCTTTGCATAGGAATTTTCCAACCGCTGAGAATATTGCGAAGAAAAAGGCTGTCCAGGAAGACAAGAAAGCGAGGGGTGAAGTTATTGAGGACAAATACTTTGGGTTAGTATATATATATATATATATATTTCAATTCAACTCTATTACATCCGTTTTCTAGCATATCAAATAATAATTGACTTAAAATTTGCTGATGTTTTTCTGCAGATATTGAGCGTTCTATTGAAAAGCATCCTGTTAGTAGAATCTACGACAGACTGCCAGTGTTCTGTTATATTTTGGCCTCGGGCTTATCTCAGTGGGGTTTTTAAAGCTTCTTCATTTTGGTATTTTTGCAGTAAAATGCGAGGAGGTCGAGGGAGAGGAAGAGGTCAGGACCGAGGAAGAGGGAGAGGCAGAGGACGGGGCCGAGGTCAATACAGGGACAACCAGCCGAGGTCCGAGGAAAATGAGCCACAAGATAAATCTGTGAGTATTTAACAAGTTTTAAGACTCTTAGTAAATCTGTGAGTATTGTAGAATTTTGGACTCATAGCAGGTAGGGCTTTTGTTGGGAGGAGACTAAGAAAAATTGGCGGCCACTTGATGGCACTTCTATCAGTTTCTGTGCTGGGCAAGTAAACATTCCCTCACATGGGGTCAATGTGTTACACAATGAGAGCTCCTGCTTTCTCCCATCTCATCAATCAACCCTTAATTGTTAGCACCCAGATCTGGACTTACTGGGCTAATTGTTAGTACAGTCCCACGTATGCGAACTAATGTTAGGCATGATTGCCTGGCTCTCAGAGGTCACACAGTAGAAATAAACAAACCCACTTGTTGCTTAGCCACTTTGTAGTATCATGTATGTGTATCGCATTTTCGCTACCGTAAAACGGGGTGATGTTGGCAATCCGGGGGAAATTTGGCAAGCTATTTTAACCAACTTAATGACAGAAATGCCATTTTGTCTGATTTTTTGGTGCCGTCTTGTCTGATTTTGGCTATTTCTGATGACGGCAATCCATTCCTGCAATTGTGACGCAACCTAGAATTGTTGTGACGTCACAACAACTTGGTGCAATTGCACTCACAGTTCACATGCATGACGTGACAAACTGTAGTTGCTGTCTAATATTTAATATTTCCCCCATTTTCCTTTCAGAAGGCAGACGACACAAAAATAGATCAACCAAAAGTTGAAATCGCAAGAGTAGAGGAATCTAAATCTAAAGAGGAATCTAAAGACACTCCAAAGTCGGAAGAGCCGATGGTAACCAGTGTACCAGATATCCCGAAAGCAACAGACCTGAAAGAAAAGCCCTCAGTACCAGAAAATCCACTTGATGCCTTAATTACGACTTCTTCACCAGAAAGTAAGTTATGATTAAAGAACCTCAATCATCCTTCATAGAGTTTCCAGCCAGTTAACTGTAACAGTTAACTGTGACAGTTTTAAAACTGTTTGAAATAGCATTGAAATGAGATTGCCGTCAGTTGAACAGTTAACTTTTAACCTAACAGTTAACTGTTTGATCATAGTGACAGTCTTAAGGCTACTAAACATTTTTTCGTAAAAATAAATCCAGCACTTCAAATTAGTTCAATTATTTTAAATGGCATACACAAGAATGCTAAAACTGTGATAATCTAGTCGATATTGTTGATATTTATCAGTGGAAAAGCTTGATCAAAATCTTGTTAACGACCTGTTGTTATTTGTTTAGAAAGTAAAAAGTTAATTGTTTGTAGTTATTGCATTAATTTCCATCTAAAAAATATAGTTAAACAAACAGATGAGTTCTAAGCTACTTATCAGCTCATTTTTGGTGTCTTGGGTCCTTAAATTTGTCTAAAATCTGGCATTTGGAAAGTTGTTTTCTTTATGACAAATTGTTTGTTTGATTGTTTGCTGGAACAAATCAACCATCAACAACTGAGTACAACAACTCCAGAGATTTATGAAAAGAAGGTTATGAACAGTTTAATCCAATTGTTTACTATTTGGGGTAGTTTGGCGATCACACCCAACTGATAACTTGCATAACAGTTAACTGGCAGTTAACTGTTAACTGTTTAGAAATGGAACAGTTAACTGTTTTAAAAGCAAGTTAACAGTTAATAAACTGGAAACTCTAATCGTTCGTTTCATTACTGTTATTCCTCCTGTCCTAATTAACCTAACAAGTGCATAAATGCGAGATATGAAGCCTTATCATCCTCCTACAATGATTAAAAAAAAATCGAGTAACAGATGACTAGATTACTTTCTGGCATGTTCCAATTCAAAAGGCTTGTTTCTGTTAATATCTTTGTAATTGAGCCGCAGTTGTGTCATGTATTGTTAAACTTTCTTATTTACACAGCTTCTGATGAAGATGACACTTCGCAAAAAGGCCTCTCCAGTTCCAAAGAAGCTCAATCAAACCCTCTGATTGCCGGAGGACTTGGCTCTTTAATGGCAAATTACGGAAGTGACGACAGCGAAGAAGAAGAAGGAGAGATTAAAGGTGAGAAATAGTTGTGAGGACATTGATTAATTGATTGATTTATTTGGAAATTCTTACAGGTTTAATACAAAATTGATCAAGAAATTACATGTGTAGTGGTTCCCTGTTGGTTGCACGGTGTTTCCCTCGCAACAGAGAGTGTGACTCTTAGGTGTAATGGATATTGGATAACGCTCCTACCTCCGCCGCAGGGGACCAGGGTTCGACTGCCGCTCCTGGAGTTGTTACACATGAAGATGTAACATTGATTTTGAGTTTGTTTGTACATGGACCAATCCAGGATTTTTAAAAGGGATGGCAGCAATTAGTATTACTTTGGGCTGAATTTTTGCCAAAAAGTAGTGTGAGGAATCTAAGGAAAGTGGGGCTGCACCCCCTGTGCCCACTGCACGGTGTTGTTAAATTCTCTCCAGCACAATCTCTGGCTGTTGACTCCTCTAAGATCTCGCAAAGTTCTGGAGATGTCTGATTGTACACAGTCCTTCGCCTCATTGCCGTGTCCTCCTCCTGTCCTAATTAGCCTACCAAGTGCATACATACAGGACGTAAAGCCCCAAACATCCATCCATCTGATTGTACACAGTGGTCCCTGACTCCCTGACCTATAACTTATAAGACCGCCCCTTCTGCGGTCATGAAGCGATCTCTCGTGGGCGTGCTAAATGCACTAAAAGTTCTAGTTGTGTTAAGTTTGTGAACTGTTACTGTCGGCTTGTCCCGGCAACTGAGAATTTTTTCTTACTATTAGCTTCAGCAAATAATATGTTATTTTCTGACTTTTTCAGATGATCCCGAAGAAATTACAATGTCAACTACAAAAGAAATTCTTGACAAGGCTGACGAAGAAGGTAAGTTTATGGTTAATTCTAAGATGTTGATATTTTCAAATGCACAAACTCATATTATCGGGAGTAATTTGGCTTAATAATTTTACAGGTGTATAGCTGTGCCAGCTTAATCATTCTGCTGTTTAAATTGTAGTATTTAAATACCAATGTTTGATTGTTTGTTTTTCAAGATAAAATTTAAGAACAGCTTCATAAAATTTTAGATGCTCAATATATTGGCTTGTATCCGACAATTGGCATGAAGATGAATATCAAATAATTTACTGAAAGTAAAATAACTTGAAAAATCTGATTTATGATATTATTGCCTATCCAAAATTTTTACTTCAGGTATGGAGAACATTTTTGTACTGTGGAATACTTTAAAATACCTATTCTCGGTTTCAGAGTTCACCGAAGCTAAAAAGACGAACAGAGAGAGAGAAGAAGAGCAAGAAAAGACAGATACTCCGCAACAAGATAGACAAGAACAAGTAGAGAAAGAAGAAAAACCTAAAGAGCAACAACTGAGGAAAAGAAACAGGAACAGGAGAAAGAACCAGAGAAATAATAAACACATTGCGAAACATTACCAACACCCAAGTGATGAACCATATTCAAAGTCAACACTGCTGGAAAAGGTAGGAAGCAATGACAAGATTAACATTTGTTTTAACTACCGGTATTGTAAATTTGAGAAATTTGATGAGAAATTAACCTTGTGAACAAAAATTCTTAGGCCACACATAATTGATTCTTAGCTTCGCGGACCTGCCGACACAATAGATTTCCTACTGACGGACCCCTGAAAAAGAGCCTCGAGAGGATCCAAGAAGCTAAAGATCAATTATGTGTGGCCTTAGCTTCACTTAAATGTCGGATGTTTCGCATATGTCACAGTTACATTATGTTTATTGGAATTATTTAATTTTGACACAAATATTACTGATTTATTCATGTCTTTTAATGCAAACTTTCCAAAGTGTCCTTTGGAACATAATATTTAATAAAAAAGGACTTGAAAGGTGTCTGAGAAGAAATAAATTTTAAATAATTATTTTTCGGATCTGTTTCAGTTGTTGGCTGGAGAAATTCGAAGAGAGAGAAATTTGGTTATGCAATGCGTACGCCATGTGGTCAACACAAATTTCTTAGGAGTCGGCTGCCGAGTTGAAGGTCGCGAGAATGAGTTCAAAGGCCGGAATGAGGCTCAAGCTAAATCCCAAAACGAGGCTCCGGTTCATATGAAATCCAAGGACGGTGCATCAACATCATGCAGTACGTCAATTATAGACAATAATATGAACATTCCAATAAGAAAATCCACGCACAAGATATTTAACTCGGACGACTCTTCGAGCGATTCTGAAGACTCGGGCGTCACAACATTGTGATGAATGCGAACATTAGATTTGAAGTATATTTTAAAATGAACACTTGAATATTGTAGTCCCACTTGAATATGCATAAGCATAAAAGAACAGATATTTGAAAATTGGAAATTTGCTGGCCAAGTCTGGTAAGTGAACTGTGATTCTTTTAGTTCAAATTATTTACTAATTTAGTCTTCATAAGATTTTGTTCACTTACTTTAACATGATTTTAAGTTTTGTGTTACTGTTTTGTTAAATGAATTTTTGCAATGAGGGCTTGGATACCTCAATGTTGATAATTAAAGATACTGCTAGTGCTGGTACATGGTAAAACAACAATTAGCAATTGAGTGGTTTGTTTCAAGGATGTCTCTATGAAAGTTTGATAGCTCCTTAAACTTGAACCAATGTACAGTCAGACCAAGAATTATTCAGACGCTTGCTGTTTTGTAATAATTTTGAAGGAATTGCAAAGTAAGTTATGAAACATGCAGTCAAAATCATCTTTGGTATTAAGTGTAACCTGTCCAATACAAATTTATTCCAAACTGATTCAAAAAGGGATGAAAATAGCTATTTTGTCTTTTTCAGGAACAAGAAATTATCCAGACACTTTTACAAAGTTGTAGAAAGTGAACTATTTGCACCAATATTAATCCCAAATGTCGCTGATAAACTACCAAGGGATCATTGTGGCCACATTGGATGACAGGGGTGATCATCAGTTAAGAAAATTTGCGTGAATATGTGAGATAAACATCTGATTCAGTTTATCACATTTTCTTGACTAACGGGCTGAAATCTGTCAGAATTCAATTAGAAATATTTCAGAATATAATAAAGTGACAATTGTTAACTGTTCTATCTAAGTAAAATTGAAACACAGGTTTATGCACTTAGGTATTTTCGTTTTGTTTTTGGCTCCAACCGCTCTCTGAATCCTTGCCCATTGACCCACTGCAATCCATCAAATCACTTAAAATAAAGTTGCATGGCCTTCCTAAGGTTGTTCACTCTATTGTGTATACAGGATAGCCCATTTACGCCAGTTGTTTACAAGTGGTGTGCCATACTACAACTGTAGTGTGCTTTCATGGAGCAATTTCCATTGGAATAGCATTGAGGCCGAAGGACCACATTTTTGCCCCCTTCCTAAATGAAGTCAAAAGTGCCCCATAAAGTTGCTGTTCAGACCATGCAAGGAATATAGCTTGAAATAGATAATGAATCTTGCTTTCCGAAAATTTGTTAGGTTTTGGTGCCACATGGACATGTTTTTGTTTTGGTAAAATTGGACAAATAAACACAAAAGTGCACTGAACTTAGTATGCGGCCTCCAATGCTTCATATTGTGACTCAAAGTTTTAAGAATACAATTCTAAGGTAAACTAAAGCAATTTGAATCAATACAAGGCATGTTTTGAGGTTAAAGAGTGCATACAAATGTGATAAACTGGACATAAAGTTTATCTCCAATTTTTATCCTAGTGCTCTCAATTGATGTTCACACCTGACATTCTAAGCAGTCATAATGGTCCAAAGGTAGTTTATGAACATTATTTTGACATAAATGTTAACAAATGATAGTTAATAGTTCACTTTTCTACAACTTTGTTAAAGTGTCTGAATAATTTTTAGTTCATGGGGGTAACATAAGCAGCTTTTTTCACTACATTTCTTACCAATTTGCAATAAATTTGTTTTGTGCAGGTTATATGTGATATCAAGGATGTTTTCAATTGCATGTTTCATTGGTTTACTTGGTAATTCCTTAAAATAATAACAAAACAGCAAGCGTCTGAATAATTCTTGGTCTGACTGTATATTTGATCCTGACTCTGGGTATTCCATATATGAGATAATTATAATAGTCTCTCACTATTATAATTATCTCCTTTAACTTGTCTTGCCTCAAAATAGCCACCAGTGCTGATGGGGCATAAAACACAAATTCACTCACAAGCTTGCCCTTGAACTTGCCATTGATACTATTACTGTATATCACATTTTGTAAACATGTTGTTGCTGGATCTAGCTGGCGACCCTGGGCAATTGTTATCTCTGGAAAGGGCAGAGGTGGTGCTTTTCCAACTGCTAACATAAAGCCACAGGAAGTTGGTGAGAATGTATGACATGTCTTAGTTCTTTGTTGGTGTTCATGCAGTCTAGAACCAGACTTACAGCCTTCGCCTTTCGTACCGCATGATCATATAGAAGAGCCACCTGTTCGAGACTGCTGTTTATGAGCAATTTTGATTTCTCCGTTAAGATCTGCCGACTGGGGCATAATTACTGGCATGCACTCATGCAAAGGAGACTTACAAATTACGCTGGAAGTGGTCGTGCACCGCCGTGCAGTAACCTGTCATTGGAGAGCAAGTGATGGCGTATTGCGTAGGTTTTCCCTGCAGCACTCTTCTAATTTGAATTTACAATGCAGTTGATCTGCTAAAAAATTTTTTTTTGATAAATCTTGAACTTACCCAAATTTACTGCATTTGATCTTTTAGACTTTAAAATATTTATAAATCAGAGACTCAAATCATGTAATATATGAATAATTATTAACGACTACAGCTGCATCAGGTTAGATAAACTTTATTAATTCATTGCAAAAATAAAGAATTATTATTTACATTTCAAGAACGTCATGTTACTGACATAACAGTATTCGGCAACTATTAAGCACATTATTATTCTGCACATAAAATCATTAACAATCACAACATAAAAGTTGTATATCTTAACATGATAAAATAGGAATGTATGAGACATTAAAAAGTGTTTCACGATATTTCCTGAATTAGAAGCCTGGTTTTATGAACGTTTATACTTCTAAAGCTGAATAATTTATGAAATTTTGTGTTTCAATGAATTATTGTAATTTATTTAAGAAGTAGGAGTGCTCTGAATGAAACTTTCGTAACTGGTACTTCATATTTATTGTTCATATATACCTGTTGGCAAAAAGCTTAAAATCTGTTACCAAATCTGTAATATTGCTGTATAAAAATTCAAATCAATTATCATTTGATAATTTGGTCTCTTAGTGTAGAATCCAAGCATCAGTTTGAGACCAGCCTCAGACCAGCTTCCATATTGAGGAAATATTGTTCAACGTTGCTAAAAATTGGATAATGACTAGTTGTGAGCTGTGTTAGACTTGGTTCAATCAAACAGATTGCAGTATAATTATTATGTAAATGTAAATTGAGTACACTAAGCAACTGTACAATTTCAGTCCCACTTATTTTTGGGAAAGACAAAACAAAAACTTTTTGTTAATAACCTAGTATATTTTACAACCTTTTGTCAACGACTTCCAAAGTGTGTCAAGCATTCAATAAAATCTTTTGTACATTATTATAAATTGAGTCACTGTGGATTGTCTGATCATTACTATTATCCCAATGTTTAAATACATTTATTATCGCAATATTTAAAAAAAAAAAGTAAAACCTTACAGACATAATAGAATCATCAAATATCATGTTAGAATTCTGCAAAATGTACATATAGTATGCATCGTTGCTAAGAGCCTTGTTAATTTTTAAAATACAAGGCAAGATGCCATCACAGTTAGTGTGCATATATAATTATATTCTTTTTACACCTAAAATTATATTTACATATTCATAAGAAATATTTATTTTCGACTGTACACGTTCAATTTCTGAACTAACGTCTGATGTAATATTTACAAATGGGTGTTTAGCGAGAAGCAATTGTTCTTTTCTATGTAATCATGACACTCAGCTAGGGAAACAACCCTACCCCCCCCCCCCAATTTTGAGAGATCCGTTATCGGTACCTCTCCTATGCATTGTCTTTCCTTGCCAAGACGTCAAATTTCTAGCACTTTACTTTTACTTGGCATGGTCTTCACTGTAACTCAATAACATTAAAGGTAATACATGAAAACTTTTGGTAACATGTGTTCAATGCTGGTACCTAATAGCATTGTCCCGTTGCGAAAAGTGCAATTCTGTATGTATGATTGAGCGTAGAGCCCGAAGCAAACCTAAGCTGCAAGATAATCCAATGGAGCCCAAGAAAAACTGTAAGGTTAGCTTGGAGATAATCCAGGTGGATAATCCAAGTAAAGCAAAAAATGACTGGTCAATAATTAATTGCCTAAGCATAATCCTTGTGAATCTGATCTGTGCAAAAGTTGCAATCGACTCATATTATGGAGCTGGGACAGATTTATGCTACCATGTAGGTCTTTCGACTTCTCTTATGAGTAAGCAGTGAAAGGCTGTATCATGGATGCCTTCAATAACTGGTGCAGTTCTTTTGCCTCACTACCAAAAATTCATAAAAAAAATATCAAGAAAAGCTGTGATGAAGTTAGAGAAAATGTTTACACAAGTTGCGGAATGTCTACCAATCTGATAGCGGGTAGAATATTTCTTCCACTGTAAAATCATGACTGTTAAATTATTTCACTAATTTGTATTTCAATCCAACCATGTCCAAAACCTCACACATTTTGTCTTAAAAACCATCTTGTAACTCATTAAAATCCAATGTTTAGGACGTAGTGAAATAAAGCTTGTTAAAATACACATATAATCCCATGGTAAGAACTGTTGTGGAATCCATTCCTATGGCAATTCTCATCAGGTTTTGAAATTAATCCTGTTCTGACAATATTAACTGAGACATAGATCCAAACTCAGTTGAATACTGAACATTATCTCTGAGTAACTGACAGAACTGAACTCAAGTTACTCAATAACACAAGTCGTCAACTCTTATCACAACTCTGTCATGTCACACACGTCTCACACATGTCGTGACTCACTTTTGAGTAACAAGACGATGTTGATCACAAAAAATATTTCAATTCTGTGGGCAAACTATGAATCACCCCCAGAAGCATGTGAGTCTAATAATTTACTTCCTATGATATCTAGTTGCATTTTGACTTGCTTCGAACTGTCCGTCTTACAGTTTGTCTCACAACATGCTAACTGGTGTTTGGCCTGATTGCTCCTCATCTACAGGTCACACAGAAGATATACACATACTCACGGGTAGATGAGCTATTTTGCAATTTATCTATCACATTTTTGTGATGTTTTGGTGCTGTTTTTGTCAGATTTTTAACGACGACCGTGCGTTCTAGAAATGAGACAGCTGTATACTCCATCAGCTCCTCGCTCTGATAGACTGTACTCATTTTGGACAGTAGCTGTCATTTTGTATAAGCAGTTTTAAGCCTATCAGTTATCATTGCATCACACCCAGGCATCGTTGAGCATATTTTCTGCAGAATTAGATGACACTGCGTCCACCCCGAGTGCCATTAATTTGTTGAACTTCGATTCCTTGTTGGCCATTAGCGCCGATGGGGTATCCATTTCTATGACCTTGGAAAAAAAATTCAAAAAGAATTTTAACTGGTTTAATAGATTTGATTAATATACCTTCAGGATCCTCATTGATATTTAGCCAGAATTTTAGTCAGTAACATTGTCGAGAGTCATGTGACACCCAAGCCTCGCAATAAGACTCTAGAGACTATTTTAGGCTCTGGCCTGTGGATACAGTATTTGTAGCAATTTGAACTGTAGAAAATATTGTGTATAATTAATTAAAGATTTTAATGATCTTTGCAATTACTGTTACCGGTATACAGTATACAGGTACATAAGTAAATTAATGGATAAATTTTGATGATAGTTCTATTCCCCCTTACCTTTCCATGGTCCATAACGATGACCTTGTCTAAACCCATAACAGTCGAGAAACGGTGAGCTATGATTATCATTGTACAATCACTGAAGGCACTCCGCAGAGATCTCTGGATCATGTTGTCTGTGTCTGTGTCAATAGCTGCTGTTGCCTCGTCCAAAACGACAATCTAGAAAAAGTAAAATGGATGAGAAAACTGTTTAACTGGTAAATTTTACTGGTACAGCTTGATCTTTGTGAAGTAAGGCCAAGATATTATGTATTTCAGGGGTTTTTGGTGTCTGTTTATAGTTGCATTAAAAAAAACTTCTAGTCTATCACCTTGAGCCTCTGCACATGCAGTGATAAGATCAAAATTCAAAATTTGGATAGGTAGGCCTAATATTTGGAAAGAACACCAACTGACTTTCAAAATTTTGTTAAAGTGCAATGTATTAGTTCAGAGACTTAAGCAGACTATATTGCCGGGCATATGATTAGCAAATTTATGTATCGTGAATATTTATGGAATTCTTGCAGCATCAGATAAACACAATTTATATATAAACAGCTGCTAAATACCTTTGAATGGCGTAGTAAGGCTCGTGCCATACAAATGAGTTGACGTTCGCCAAAAGAGAAGTTCTCTCCATTCTCAGCTACTGGTGCGTCTAACTTGTCTTCTAGTGAGTTAACCTTGAAAATATAAAATTCGTAATCATTATTTCTGCTCAGAAGTCTTCATGAAGCTCCACATGACTTCTATTCAAGTTATAAATTGCATTAAAAAGTCAAATTCTGAATCTCAGACTTCAGAGAGTGTCCCTCTTATCTGGTGGGGTTTGCAGATGACACATGTATTGCATTTTAGAATCCTGCAATTGCTTCCCTCCCTCTTCCCCTGAGCATGCTTAATAAACATAAATATTTACAAATAGTTATAAAATATTTTGATAATAAAATAGTTTTACCATGTCCTTGATTTGACAACGTTCCAAGGCATGCCATAATTCGTGATCAATGTTCCGTCGAGCTGGGTCAAGATTAGACCTGAAAGGTGTAAGCATATTTGCATGAAAATACTTAGCTCTTGCAATTTAAATGTTATTGTTGAATCAAATATTTAGGAAAGCACTTCCAAACTATTTTGAAAGTGTAATAAGATAGAAACCTTAAACACTCGGTTCTCCACCATGCGGTGTTGTCAAGTTTTCTTTCTCAACAGTAATTAGACTAGCAGGAGGCTAGTCTCTAGAGACACTAGAAGTTGTCAGGATCCTGTTGCCACACTAAATGTTTCTACGTACACACTTGATGTCTGCTAACTCATCATCACATGAGCTCAAGTAGCAGCTACAATCGTCGTATTTCCACATTGCCTACCTGTCAGTCAAGTGAACTAAACCTTTATAATGCGACATACCACATTCTCAAACAATTATTATACTTAGATCTGTATTAAATTGCTGTATTTCACTTGCAAATGCACAAATCTCCATGCACTTTGCCAATAGTTCATTGTGTATCCACTAGATGGAGATTGACAGTGTTGCATTTCAATTACACTAGGTGGCATCTTGGGGCCAATATGGTTGTTGTCATCATGCTGTTGCACAGAACTTTTTCAATCAAGCTATTTATTGTCCTTAAAGACACAGGAAAGACACAAAAGTACATTGCAATGCTATTAAAGTTTTGTTTAGGGAAATATCTATACTTCTGGTAAGTTTTTAACAAAGCAACTCATTTGTTTTTCACAACTTTCATTCCCATTTCTCAATGGGTGATAATATGACTGTTTCTATGTTAATTTTCTATTGACAAACATACATTTCCTATCAATGATGATCATCAATGATTACCATCAATGATGGCAGTCTATTCTGGCAATCAAGTGTAAGCTACCTGCTGATTGCCTTGGTTCTTCTTCTTCCATTTCTTGCCTTTTAATTACACTTCTCAGTGGGTCATAATTATTTCATTAATTACACATATGACTATTTCTCTCTGAATTTTCTTGACAAGTATAACACATTTTCAATCAATGGCATTTAGGCCGCTCAATGCTGCTAACCTGTCCAGGCCCTTTTGCTGTCTTTCCCATGTTACTTTTCCTTCACATAGGGAGGCAATGGCCCAAACGCACCTCCCTAAATATGCCACGGCCTGCTAGTCTTGCAAATTTTAATTTGCCTTCATCTAGTTATTCATGTAATGAAATTTTTATTATGTTAAGTCGCATGAAAGGCACAGCATATTTGCTGGACGATGGGACCCATTTTGAGCCAGACGCACGAGGAGACACCTGATTCAATTCCGGTTTGGCGCAGTATGTCATTCAACCAACTTCATATATTCAACTGATCAAAACAATTAACTTCCGAAGTTGGTGTGCGGAAGTGTCAGGGTTGCAATTTTATAGATAATTTATGTGCATTTATAAATAAAACTTCTTTCTAAATACCTAGAATTACAATCTATGTATGACTAATGACATTAATCAAAATATAGTTTACCTTATAGTTCCCTTGAACATCACTGACTCTTGTGGAATGACAGAGAGGTTACTTCTTACTTCTTGTAAGTTCATGTCCGTGATATCAACTCCATCAATCTCTATATAGCCGTCCGCAGAATCAAAAAGACGGAATAATGCAGCAGCTAAAGATGATTTGCCTGCAAATGTATAAAAAATTTTAATGATTATTAATATTCCTGCATAAATTTGCCTGATTAACCTGATCAGAACCGAAGGGAGCGTCATATTAACTGAAGCCTAAGTGAAGTATACAGTTACTGTAATACTGTACATGGGCGATGAAGAGTTTATAAGTGTTATTTCAATTCAAGTATCATTTTTGTCACAAACTGGTGCAGAGATATTATAAATATTGCAAGTCATAGATGAAAAATTTGCAAGAAATTTCCTAACCTGACCCTGTGCGTCCAACTAAACCGACTTTCTCTCCTGGTTGAATCTCAAGGTTAATATCACAGAGAACTAGAGGCAGGCCTTCGCGATAACGGGAACTGAAGTCAACAAATTTGATGTGTCCTTTTGAAGGCCAGATGCCTGGCGAAGATCGTGGGTTCGCAACCTGAAGTGTTTCATCGTCCATGTTCTGAAAAAGTAGTATAAAGTTAACGTTAGGTTGTGTTTTCTTGAATTGTGGTTCAGGACTTTTTACTGAAGCTGTATGACATATGATGCAGAAACCTCTCTCTCTTGCTACTTACATTCGTGTAGGTGTTGATACGTTCGGCTGAGACAAACTTGGCTTCCGTTTCACAAGCCATTCGTACAAAAAATTGAAAGAGTGTAGAAAGCTGAAAAGAGAAGTTCATATAAATTTACCCCAACAAGATTGTGAAGAATGGACTGGTCACAATTATAGTATAACGGTAATTTGAAATTGGCATTCGGCTGAGTTACTATTAAAACATTACCTGCAGGTTAAAATTCCATACTCAAAAGACTTAATTTGGCGCAAGCCAGAAATTTAGAAGAGATAACTTTTAAAAAAAATTAAAAGGTAAGATCAATGTAAGCTCACACTTTTATTGAAATTAAACAACAACAAATTTTAGAAATTATTTCTTCGGGGTTGCTCCACTGAACTTAAATTTCATTAGACGGTTGGTTATTCAACAAAATTTTAAAAGTATAAACATACCTGAGATGCATATACAATTGCTAAACCAGCGTAGGCAGGCATCACATGGTCCGGTAGTAAAACAATTAACAATGCGGTGAGACAAACGGCGATTGTTGTCACAAGACTTAGACGGAGGTTCACCCAACGTTGACTGAGGTTAAAGAGGAGAACCGTGACGGAATTGTGGTCCTGGAGTTCAACGAATCTGCAATGGGAGAGTTCTTGGTGAGTATCTTTATGTTGTTCATTGATTAATCAGAACTAGATATGGCTATGTACAGGTAAGTTCATGGGTGCCGGAAGGAATCGCGGGCGGCAGGGGCGGTCAGATGAATAAGGGCAAATCATACTCTCAAGGGCTTCCTCTGCTATCTGAAATTTTAGATAGCTGAGGAAGCTCATAAGAGATGGCCGAAAGTTCTTGTGGGTTAAAGCAAAGACTTTAAGACCTTTGTGCTATGAAACACTCACAATATTTTGTTCATCTCTCCTTTGTCTTTTTTTTAAAGACTTTTTGTTGAACTTCTTTGAATGAGGTTTACCTTTTGTAGAACTCCTGCACCTTATCATAGGCGTGGATGGAGGATAGACCCTGGACGGTGGTTGACACATGACTGAGAAGAGGACTGAGAGATATATTCTGGAGTCGTTGAAGATCCCTGGATCCACTTCGGAAGATTGCATACAGAAAAAGAAAGATGGCCGCCAACGGAGGAACGGCAATCAGAAACCAGTGAATGACGACACCTATCATCACCAGGTAGGTGGCAATTGCTAGCATGCACTGGATTGTTTGGTCCATCACTGGGGGCAGTTTGGAGTCCACTGAAAAGAGGTGAAATTCATACAAATAATGGTATTTTATGCTTGACCATGGCAAGTGCAAAGACATTAGTCATGCACCACTTCTATTACAGCAGACAAAATTCAAGTGCTAACAGAATTGGACTGAAATGCTGCGTGTGAGGTCATATCCTATCTATGCCATGTTATTCTCTATGATACACTAGTCTAGCAATTTGTGAGATCATATCATATACTTGCAATGCTATTGGGGAAAGTTATACAACTTGCCATACCACTCATCAATGAGGTCACAAGATTCTGAATGACAAATTTACTCTTCATTTCAATGTATTTGATAGGACTTCTTGGGAGGTCATTGATGCACAATTGTAGCAGATTGTAAGTACTCGTCATTCGTCTACTGCAACTGGCATTCTACAGGGAAGACTTAGTAAGTCTATAGACATTCCCAATTGACAATTGCGTCATTGCAGCAGGGTAGTTCAAACTGGGGCATGCCAATCTTGCAGAGTCTGCAAAGTACCGATAGTCTACCGTTCGGGAATAGATGAGCCCCAGAGGCTGTAGGCAAGGGTAGGAGCGTTCTTAACAATTTAATTGTGCTTATGGAATGCAGATGAGGGTTGTTTTTTTACATCACCTGCTTGATTTATCTGTCAGTGAGAGGGAGTAAGTTATATATATTGTAGCTGTCAACTTATCATGTTTGCAATTTAAAAAAAAAGAAGTTATCGTGGTACACTGTATTAGGATTTTTATCTCACAATTTTGTTGCTGAATAATCGTCATTCAGAGAAGTTACTTACACTCGTCCATGTCTTTGCTGAAGCGATTGATAATTCTTCCAAGGGGGGTCACATCAAAAAACTTCATTGGAAGATGTAGAACAGTGTTGAGTAGGGCTTGGTGCATATTATTGGATGCTCGCATCACAACCTGATGAAATTGGCAAAAATTATGATGTTTATAAATGTGAGAAACTGGCAAGTCATTGGATGACAGCACTGCCGAATAGTGCAAGAAATATTTTATCTAATAAAATCAGGGTTGCATGATTTAAATCATTTGATTTAAATCATTTGATTTAAATCAATGATTTTTATTGAAAACCACGATGTATGTTAGAAAACTGCAAATAGTTTGCATATAGTTGACACCTTCACACTTGAATTGGCAAGGAATCACTGCTTCGATGGAGATACCAGGGTGGATTTGGCTTACTTTAATCCAGTTTAAACAGCAATCCTCTCTCATGCGACAAATTCCTAATCTCATTCCAAAAGTAGCACTCATTAAACAAGAAAACAACAATAACAAACAATAGTAATTATAAAATACTGATTCTGTGGTCATCGATAGTAATTTCAATCATTCCTTTGCTCCAAAGTATGATATTCTATGGACAGTGGCTTCCAAGTATTCAAAAATTGTGTCTTCGGAATAGGATTAAACCCTGTTAAGTCTCTTTTGGAAGCCAAGCAAAACTTTTCCTATTTCATCGGTCATTCCTAGCAATAGTAGGTCCAAAAAGTTGACAAAATACCACACTTGAATTGACGTTAAATTCATATTCTGAGGGAATTTATTGCAGCTGGGAAAAGTAAAAAATATTAACAATCTACAACTTCAAATTTCAACTTGATTACATGACTTTTGGGGGGTGAAAGAAATTTTTCCCATTACAGAAGACCTAATTAAGAACAGTCTATCATTTATTATGACTTCAATTTCTGCGAAGAAAATTATATTTGAAAAAATAAGACTGCTTGATTTAAATCTGATTTAAATAAAAAAAATCCGATTTAAATCAAATAAATCCGATTTTTTTGATTTAAATCGGATTTTTTTGCAACCCTGAATAAAATTACATTTGCGAGAGGAAATTCATTTGCAAGAGTAGATTTGTCCAGAACAAAATTTCAGGCATTTTACTTTTTGTTTGGCAAATATCAGTTGAGGTTCTTTTTTTTTTTCTTTAAAAAAAATTACTTTATACTTGTATTTATACTTGTATTTATTTATTTCTTTTTCGCTGCTTCTTGAATCAAGATTTCAATTTCAAATGTTTAAAAAAATTACTTTTCTGTTGCTTTGGAAACACTACCTTGTGGCATGTAGTACAGCTAATTCTTTTAAAGTCAAAATTTAACACCCTTGCTGTGCAAATATGAAGTGCGAACATTTTACAAATCTTACCTTTGAGTAGACAAAACTTCTAAGTAGCAGAACGAAAAGGAGTATGAGGACCGTGAGGCCATAGATGAGATTGTAGAAACCGAGTCTTGGATTATCACTCATGTTTGGTATATGAGGAATACTTGGCGAAGTTGTATTATCAAACTCTAGTGTTGAATTCTGAAAATGAAATGGAAAAACATCGCTTGTCTAAAATAAAATATCTTTATCTTTGTCTGTGAGCTTTTGCAGGGGAAACATTTTATTTGGTTCCTGTTTATAGATGAAGTTAAAAAGGCATGATCCTGTTATGGTTTTTTTGAAAATCATAAGTGCTGCGCAAAATCCATGGCTGTGCTATTCCTTATTATATTGCTGATTGAATGATAACACCTCCAAATGGGGTGATTTTTTTAGTGTTACAGATAACTTTTGATAGAAATATGGATTGATTTTTTATTGGTGATCAAGATTCACATGAGTTATACGGAGACCATCGAAAATGTCATTGAACTTTTTGATTTGGACTGCTCGAAATGACGACTCTGTACTGACCTCCCCCAAATTTAGGGTAGGTGTGTTTCTTTTTCGTCTGCACTCACATTATCATTTGTATTTTCTTCCAACCCACTTCCTTGCCCTATCCAATGGGCGAGCCACCAGTATCCAAATGCTCGCACGCCCTCTGTTGCTAAAAACAGGAGAAAGACGGAAAACAGCGCCACCACTCCTCCTGTGCACCAAATGTATATTTTGTATGTTGTCATGGTAACTGCTCCTTCTTCCTGTTCTTCATCTTTTATAAGTTGCAGAGCTGGAAGTGGAATATTAAGCAAATTTGCTAAGGGTCACATGAGACATTGTTATATTTGTCTCACTTCAGTATATCTCTGACAGCTTTTAGAATTTAAAGAAATTTCATGATTTATACATGTATATAAATTATATTCTTGTCAAGTTGATTAATTTCAAATTGATGGTACAATTTCAGTCTCATCCATCAATATTGCAAGGCATTTTCAGGCAGTAATGTGCTTATTTCACTGAAAAGGTTTAGTTCTGCCCAAAAGATCTACATTTAGACTAACTATGGTGATTTCAGCCGTGGGGGTGACCAGGATGGTCTGTTTTAGTATTGGGAAACCTGATGCGAGCCAGACTTATTCTTTGCTTCTTCTTAGCTTACCTGGTGTCTGGCTGATTTGCCTGAGAGTTGTTTTACTGGAAGCTATGATGCTTTCGTTACTCTGAAGAGGTGCTACGTCTGATTCTGCTTCTGAGAGAGCTCTTCCCCTTGCTGAAATTAACATTAATAACCAAAGACATATAATTAAGAGGTGTCCAGTGCACATTAACTGGGTTATGTTTGTTTGTGACATTGTTTTGATGGAAATGACCAATTATCAAGATATACTAAGAAGAAGAAGAAGAAGGCATGGTTGACCTTTGACCCATGAAAGCCAGTCCATTTTAGTTTCTTTATAATTTTTTCCATCACAGAAGGGCACCAAAAGTGACTGGTCGAAAGTGAAAAACCTACAGAGAATGTAGAGTAAATTTGAATGAGATTGGTGAAAGAGAGTGACCTCCAGAGTGCTAATGAGATTGCATGAAATTCTTGGGGTAAGAGCAGCTGTGCTGCTAAAAACATTAGGATCTAACTTATACATTTGGCTTGGAAGTGTGCATCCTCATTGTATGGTATGGAAATCTGTATCACCCCAATCTTAATGATTTGACTGATGCAAAATCACGTTTTTGCTATGTTCGAAAATGTTACAATTTCCTTCTGCTGCCAACAATTTAAGTCAGATGTGGCACAATTTAAAGGAGAACTGATTGTCATAAATTACCCACTGTTGAAATCTTGTTCTCTCGCGTCCACGTTGCCGACAAATTCCGCGTAAACTCCGTCTTCTTTATCGACGAGATCTTCATGACTTCCTCTTTCGACAATGTTTCCGTCTCGGAGCATCATGATGCTGTCACAGTGATTCAGAAACTGCAGAACATACATAGCAACAAGGTGAGTCGTATTAATTATCATTTCTGATATTACTCTACTGGGGCTTGATGTCTTTTTCATAAGAAAGATTTAAAGCTTAGATAATAATGATGTTGGCTGCGGAAAATGAAGTCTTACAAGTTACAACTTTATATAATATTGTAACCGTTCCTTCCTAACTATTGCAGTGACATAGCCAGTAAATTTCCAAAGGAGGCACAGGAAGGGCTGTTGGCCTTTGAGGGTGAGGGCGGGGATAGTCACTTTGTCTTAGAGGGTGGGGGGGGGGGGAGGAGGATAGTGCTTAAAGGTATATTATAAAAATAATAAAACATTAATATGTTAATGGAAGCAGTGTAACTGATTCTTAGAGAAAAATGGGACAGAAAACGTACAAGTAACATTCAGGAAAATGTAGACGTTTAGCGTTAGAAAATAAATTGAGATATTGCAAGTGGGAGGCAAGAATGGCTAAAGAGCGCAACTTGTCCCCCTCCTCCCCCTTCCCAAGCTGGCAACATCATTGCTCTAAATTCAAATCTGTTAACATTATGTGAAATGGTCCTTTTTGGACGGCTAAATTAGAAATACACCATTTGCCTTTTTTTTGGCATCGGAATGGAGCATTAGAATCTTTTTAACCTCTGATAAATTTGTCATATTTGTTTGGTGTAATGGTGTGAAAGAACTTTAACCTTGTGAGACATGGTTAGACATACCTTTACTTGATGTGTTGCAAGTATGATAGTTTTCCCCACCAGTTCATTCTGCAGAACCTGTTGGTAAAGTTTCTCCGCAATGTCTGGATCCACTGCTGAAAATGGGTCGTCAAGAAGATAGATATCCCTTTGACTGTAGACTGCCCGTGCCAGAGACACCCTGAAAGGAAAGTGACAGCGTAAGGAACATGAGCTCCTCATATGTAATCAAAAGACCAATCACAGAGAACATCCTCTGATTTAGGGATGTTCAGATCTGATATCAAATGTAGGTGTTGATCCAGCACCAAAAAGCAGTGTCGATATCCGGCTCTATCTATCATGATATCGGAATGATATCAGTGGTGTTGATGTCGATGGTATCAGAAACCAAATACTACCATCGGTATCAGATCGGAAGTGAAAAGTGGTATCGGAGCATCCCAGTTGAGATTGTGACACTTTTTTGTGTTTAAAATGCAGAGGCGAAGTTTAATGTGCGAATTATTTTCCATCACTTGAAACTTCATTTTCTTGTGAAGAATTAACACATGCCGTTTGTCATATATAGATGGCAATTTCAGTTTAAGCAGCATTCAGTTGTAGAATAATTATTATAAACTACCCTAATCATATGTATATTTAAATATTATATATTATATATTAAGTAGATGTATATATTAGGTAGTAATAGCATGTATTTTTGTCTTCTGCTGGTTCCACAAAAATCTGGTCATGTTAAAAAAGATCACAAAGAAATGAGTTACCTTTGTTTCTGGCCCCCACTGAGATTAATTCCTCTCTCCCCTATTTCTGTGGCATCCCCTGCCAGTAAATTGTCCAGATCATCTTTGAGACAGCAACTTTTAATCACACGTTCATATCTGGAAGGCAATCCAATGTTATTAGTGTAAAGATGATATTATAACAAAGCATATCTTTTTTGAAGAACAGGATTTCTAATTAATTTTAAATTGAATTGGTTTTCCTCAATACTACAAGGAAGGTTGTGAGTTATTATACTCCCGTTTTCTTTAGACTTGTAAATTTTATAATTTTTGTGTAAAAAAATAACTTAGGCCTGCAAACTATTGAAATAATATTACAAATTTCATTGCAAATTTTAAGCGTTGATATGATGTGGGACGTTTTCATGTTGTTACACACAGCACTGTTTCTTATTAGGTTTTAAAGCACCAATTCGCCAGAAATATTTGCTCTATCTCAAGTTTTCACATTGTGTCATAAGAAAGTGAAATTTGAAAATTCCATTAGCGTATTACCTGCTCTGATCCCAGGTATGACCAAGAACAATGTTTTCTCGTAAAGTGGCATTAACAATCCAAGGTACTTGAGGAACATATGCCATCTCTCCCCGGACTATAACGTCTCCTTCTTCTATGCTTAACTGAAAAGGAAAGTTGGAAGTCTTCCATTTTTGTGTATTTGAATTTTTCTTTGGCCAAAAGCCTACTATTGTTTGTCGTTAGAGAATTGAACAAAATAATTTCAATCGCTAACACAAGGGGTCTGCAGCTTTTTAGAAACCAAATTCCAGGATTTTCCAAGCTTTTCCAAACCGAATTTTCCCAAAATCAAGGCCAATTTCTCGGAGGACTGATGCAAAAACAATGCACATTACATTTTTTTCTGAACATCCACATTTTTCTATCGACAGACTCTCACCAGAAATCAGTGAATTCATATTTCGCTGTCATTACATTCTCATTTGATATTTTCAAAATATAAATTTTGTTACCTGTCCTAATATGGCACCGATGAGTGCACTTTTCCCTGATCC
Organism: Platynereis dumerilii; assembly: GCA_026936325.1. Classification (NCBI taxonomy): domain Eukaryota; kingdom Metazoa; phylum Annelida; class Polychaeta; order Phyllodocida; family Nereididae; genus Platynereis; species Platynereis dumerilii. The sequence goes on from JAPTHN010000008.1 coordinate 39,797,421, forward strand.
TACTCCACCTGTTATGCCAATAACATCACCCTGAAAAATAGGTTAATTTTAGAATTTGTTCTGTACGAACTTAACAGTGAAATTTAGGAGCAATTCAGTGCCACAAATTGTGTAGTACAGTAAGGCAGCTTAAAATGAACAAGACCAATAACATGAAATAATTGCAATTCTAGGAAAATACAATTTCATGATACTTAAAACATGTTCAAAATGTTGAATCATCAGATTTTTGTTGAGTAACCGAGAAGCATTTTAAAAGTTAAAGTCAATACTATAAGACGTTAGAAAGTCACTTTCTCCATACCTTTTCAATTTTGAAGCTTATCCTTTGTAAAGCAACTTCTGATTGTGCAGAATGCCTGTTGGTATTTTCTGAATTTAACATTGGTTTTACTTCTGAATCGTCAGATCTTTGTTGGTCTGCTGAAACCGAAAAATATGTAAGATGTAATTATTTAACTAGTGCAATCCTGATATAATATATTATGATGTTAAATTAAGGTTGCTACTTGACACTATTTCAGATATATACATTTTGTTACACACCCTTATACCACTATTCCATTTAACGTTCTTAGAAAATTTTTCTGAATTGTCTGGCCACATTTAAAGAATAAGGCATAAATTTGTTTGCAATCTAACCTTCACTGGTTTTAACGTCCCCATTTTCATTTTTTGTATCACCAGATTTTGATACCACCACTGGCCATGTTAATGTGGCTCTTCTTACATCGATGATGAAATTGCTATCGGGAGGTACGCTCTGACGATTTGGAGATATCTGCTGCCTCTTAACTTGCTGCTTTATCTGTAGAAATCTCTGTAATACAAAAACAATTTAGTGAAAAATTGGTAGCGTAATATCTAATTTGTGCATTGAAAGTGTTTCACATTTCACATTGTTGTCTTAATCATGAATGATAAAGTTTCAATGAGATTTTGTTCTGTTAACGTACTTTCAATTGTCTCAAGAGCTCTGGAATGCCTTTACACTAAACCTATGAGAATAATATATTTATGTAGCTTTAAAAATTTTTTTTAATTAGGAACAGGGAGCATAGACATGTTTAGTCATCCCCCTAATGACTTAAAAACTGTTGAAGCCAAATTAGAAAATGTGAATATGGATAATACCATTCAACAGCTTAGGACTACATATTCATATCAGTGTGTCCATTTACAACATTTTATAAATATGCATCTGAATTTTGTTTTCCAAAATTGATATATCAATTTTTCTGTGTGTGTGTAGGTTTTTCACTTACCTGAATTCGTTCAGCCGCTACTTTGAACTCGGATGCAAATTTTACTGCCAAGGTGCTAAGCATGAGCTTTCCTTGAATAGTTGTAAATACTGCTAGGTAGGTGAATGCCTGTAATTATACACAAGAACAGCATTGACTATTATCTAATTTAGAGATATCTGATGAGATTACAAACTCCGCTATATTTCTTTTCAGCTGAGCAAATTGTTCTGGAACTGTTTTTTATTTTATCCAAAAGTTGGTTCAATTTTAAAAGCTCAATGTGTTGAGGGTTTCAAGTAGACATCTGATAGCTATTACATAACATTACAATTCATTTAGGATGGGAGAGTGTTTCATTTAGGATGGTAGTGAGTTTATGTTGACATCCTATGTTTCATTTAGGAGGGTAGTGGGTTTTGGTTGACATGTGATTCAGTTAGGATGTCTAAGTTTAGATTCATGTCTGATGTTTAAGTTGGGACGGTAATTTAAGATGGTGTACTACTTCCTAAAGATAATTTCATTTAAACATGTTAAAAGATATATGTACAACTTGGGTTGTAGTAGATTGGAAGTCAAATTACCTTCGCCGGTGATAGGTCATGGCCTGTTAAAGTTATGGCCACAAGTGTTGACACAGTTGCTATGGTAACAATTACCATGGAAACTGAAAATGCTATTGTGCTGGCTAAGTTGACTTTTTCTATGACTCGACGTTCTTCTGTGCGAATATCTGAAAAAAAAAGATAATAAAATTGATGAAGTGATTTGTCAGATTGTTTGAAATCAAAAATTACTATTGCTGTGCAATGTGTGCATGCACAAGAGGAGTAGATAGAAAATTAACTGCTAAATTTAAAAATTACTTTTTCCTTCCTTTCTGTGAAGTAAGGGTTAACCAGGGAAAGGAAAAAAGGTATGCGACACAGTATTAACACTAAGTTCTGATATTCTTGAAAGGAAATCAATAATATCACATCCATTGGAGATTATTATTCAAATGTTTTCATCTTACCTGTTACTGCAGAATGGAAACTAGACTCCCAGGCATACATTTTGATAAATTTGATATTTGACAAGATTTCATTCATGAGATGAACCTGAAATGTCAAATACAAAAATATTTAGTCATGGATTGTGAATTGGTTAATAATGTAAATGTAAGCTCCTTTGAATTTGATTTTTGCCTTATATAAGAATCCACTATATCAGAGGTGTTCAATACATACCCGGCGATCTGTTGTCGCTATGGCTTTTTCTCGTAAAGTCATGATGATCTTTCCGACAATCATCTGAAGTGAAAAATTATGTCGCTGTCAGTTTTTAACTGATTGGTAGACTAACTGGAATTAAATATCAACTCGCAGGCTATGTCAATCATTTGTGGTACCAAAAAGTTCCTGGAAATTGTGAGGACTGCTAAGAATCTGAAATCTTTCTAAAAATTATGAATTCTTATGCATGCACTTCTGAGTAGTTTACTGAGAGAAGTGCGATTTAAATTATTGTTTTTTTTTTTTTAATTTATTTATGATATCTCTTGTTGTCTAAATAACACATGTGTACGACTCCGTCAGAGCTTTGTAGGCCACACAGCTCATTCATATAAACCATCAGAAGTCTGTCAAGATAGCAATATGTATAACAAATCTTACCTGTAGAGGAAATAGGAAGAGTAATATGAAGAAACCAAGTAGAGGCCAAGGGCCGAGTAAGTAACATGCGTAAGCTGTTGCTGCAATGGCTAAGACTGGAGCTGTGAAGAGCATAGGAGCATAACTGATGCCGTCGAAGATCCGAGAACTGTCACTGGCGAATATGTTGACTAACTGCAAACCAAAATGATTTTCTGGTAAGAAAAGGTGTTTTTGGCCGTGCCCCAAGTGATTCTTTCTTTTGATATCATTAACACGCAAAGTGAGGGTGCAATTTTATAAATTTTATTACATCCTGCTTTGTTGCTGTATAAGTATAAAAAGGTACAAGTGGCATTGAAAGTACTGCTAAATTTTGATACATATAATTATATATGAAATCAAATCTTTATTTTCTCTATATTTTTTACTTTCTTTTTTATGGTCAATTGATCAAATCAAATCAAATGTAGAGTTTTAGGAGTCATTACAGAGCAAAAGCTTGTCATTTAATAATAAATGGATTGAATTGATTGAATTGGTGTATAACGTTCTAGATTAAAAGAAATTTTACGTACATTTCCTGGTGACTGTTCACTTAGAACTCGTAGTGATAAAAGTTTTTGGTAAACCATAGCAAGGGCACCACTCCGCACCCTGGTGCCTAAAATGAATGAAAAAATTATATATTTCTTCTGACATTACTTGAAAATTCCGATTTTCATTATTATTTTAGCGAGCCATTTTACGTACCTGCTGTGTGTGTTAATGTGAATACTGTGAGGAATAAAATATTTTGGAGTAAGTCTGCGATGAAAAGAGCCAATACGAATAGAAGGCCATACCACAACTCCTCATTTTTTACTACGGCGAATCGCAGAATGGATAGTAAAAAATATGCCTGAAAGAAAGGAAATTTATTATGCATTATGTTTTTGCTGGTATGCAGTCATTCAAAAACATCCAATGTCCTTTTTTCACAGCAAATTAAGTTTATTCTGCTTATTGGGATATCCCTAATCAAAATATAGTTCCTCAAATTTGTGCTACATTGATTAAGTATATTTCCTTCTCTGATGATTTTAAAATGACAAGTGATAGGTGCTTCAGAAGTAAGCAGTGTTTACTTTCTAATTGCCAGTAAAATTTGAAGTGGACAGCAATGATTGGCTGAGACTGTAATGAATTGTGCAGACATTTTTAATAATATACATGTGGTCTCTTAATCTGGAAATGGGGCTGATTCGCTGGGTGTTCTACTTGTCATATTAAATTATATTTCAAACTTACCACTGTGAGGACGAGTACCCCAAGAGACACTATAAGAATAAGCGTTGCAATGATGAGATGTTTTCTGACGTAGCGGAAAAATACTTTGAACAAAGATGCTTCGTCCCCTTTATTCTTCAACTCCTCTTGCCAGGCTTCCTCCAGGCTGAAAGAGATTAAGTTTGTGTTTAATGTTTTATAATTGTGTCAACTAGGCCAGAACATATTTAATTTTTAGCTTCTCGGATCAACTGATCCAACAGATTTTCTGCCTACGGAAACTAAAGATTAATTGTGTCTGGTTTTATGTAGTTTCAGAAGATTTATTTTGTGGTGATTACATGTACAAAGGATTGGAGTTTGTCACAACATCAAATGTAATCTCCCACTAGTGGATATTTGATTGTCAGTATTATCATTATTATTATTATTCATCAGTGGAATATATTTCATAAGGATAGTTCAATCAGCAAAGCCAAAGTCCTTCAAAGGAAGCATCTGTGTTTAAAACGTCCTTCAAGGATCATACCAAAAGTGTCATTAAAGAAGTTTACTTACAGTTTGACGTTATGCTCTGACCCTTCCTCATAAGAACATTGCCAGATGTCACTAGCGGTCAACCCCCTTCTGAAAGCTTTCCACATGAATTTGTCCAACCAAGCATATGTTATGTAAGAGATTATGTTTGTCCGAGACAGTGGAAGTTCTTCGGTAGATTTTGACTCCATTGTCTTCAGATTCCTGTATAAACAAAGGGTCATCGGTCAGTAGTTGATAGGTCACTCCAGAGTGGGTGACCGGCGTTTCTAGTAACTATATCGGCAGTGCTGTTGAAAATGTTTCTATTGATTCGAAACTGTAATTTTAACACAGGTGATGTAAGAATAAACAGATTTAGTATATATTTTATAAGCAGATAGTAGAGATTTATTACATAAGTTAAAAAGAACAACATACTTTGTATCGTCCAAATCTGGACCGATCTCGTCCTTGTTTGCAATCATAGTGTCATCAGCCATCTTTGTGATCTAAGTATTTCCCTGATATATAAAAAAAAATATTATGTTATAAAAATTTTAATAACCATAGGATGGGATGAGTAGGGGTGGAAGAGGCCATCATCAGTTTGATATTTCCAAATTTAATGACCTCGATCTTTCAGCACGAATAACTTAAAATTGATTTTCTGCCCATAATTATAATAATGGCAAAAAACTAGTATAATACAGAATCCAACAGTTTACTTTATTCAGGTTATCTAATGTTTAGCTATTAGCATGTAGTGTTCTCATACAAGTAAACTGTCAGATGGAAAAAAATAGAAAATGAAAATGTTGAGAAATTTGTTAACACTCACCAGCTCTCTGCTAACTCATGTCACATCAAGTTCTGAAGATGTCATTTTCATATCTGGACAACATTGAGACCAGAGTGCCTGTAAATATAAGAAGAGAGATCTCTAGATCGTTGCTTGTGACAATGTCTCTACTGCCATTGTGTCTAATATCAAAAAGTGCTTTTCAAAAGACTTTGGATATTCCAAATAGCACAATGAGGATATTTGAAAAGATCAAATATCCTCCAAGACGCTATTTGGATATTTCATCAGACCCTATTTCATCAGATGATATTCCATCTTAAGCTTTGGCTGACCGTATGGAGCTTTGGCAGACCGTATGGAGCTTTGGCAGACCGTATGGAGCTTTGGTAGCTGCCTATTATTCTCCAGGTCTATTTTTGGTTCCAAAATATCCAGCAGAGGGGGCTTCAACTTCAGAGGCCCTGGATACATGCTGCACTTCATTTACATTGAAATTCCCTCTTTTGTTGTAGAAGAGATGGCAGTGCATGACAGCCCAAAGTTCCGACAAATAGTGTCCAAATAGTTCCTAGCCATGTGACACTATTAATTTTGTTCACTATTTGATGTAGAAGAGATGGCTGTCAATATACTATGACAAAGTTTCTAACATAGCACATTAGAACTTTTGGAAAAGTTCAGTAGAAAATGTGGCTTGGTTGCACTTTTTGGATATTTCGTTTGGGATATTGGCAAAGCATGGTGAGGGGAGTAGATATTGTGACAAAGACCTATTTTAGTGTCTGGAATGCAAAAAGCAACCCGATTTGCAAATCAGGCATGTAGATCTTTTGGCTGTAACAATAGTTGAAAATATGAATGTTTATAATTTGCACCACTCAAATTACTTTGACGAGTATTTTGGATTGCATTTAATATGTTTAAGGAGCAACATGATTGTACCCCTATTTACATCTTTGAGATTTATGTTTTCAGTACATGAAATTAAAATTGAGAAACCATGAGCCCATGAGGTCAGTCTTGACAAATAGTATGTTTCCAACTCTGGAACAGATGTTGACATTTGAGAGGTGGCCTTTACTAAACATGTTGCAGCCCCTGTTTATTTGGTTATGTTTCTAATAGGAAAGCAAGAATGTCTTTAACTCAAGAATTAAGTGTGTGGTTTTCAAATATATTTCTTCAGCAAGTGACATTGATAGTCTCAGGCTGTTTTAAACAATCTGTTCATTCTGGTGTCACTCCCCAAACAAGACTTGCCAATTGTCAAATAAAACAACAATTACAAAATTCAGAAATGACATGTGATGCACTGGGGGTCTCATGACTACACTGATTGTGCAACAGTTGCAGTGTTTGATCTTGAAGACTGACAATGATGATTGCATACCAATTCATACCACTTCATGTTTGATTTGTTGATTAGGTACATGGCAAAAGATAAAAGGGATAAGAATAGCCACAATCACAGAAACATTATTGTGCTACATAATAAAACTCTCATGTAGGGGAGACCGGGGTTTGTTGTGCCAGGGGCAAGTTGTGCCACTTGACCTATTTTTTTCAAATGCCTACCACAAACTTCCATATGGCCCAATTACATTGAAACGTTGGGTGATTCTAGCCAAGGTATTATAATTTGATATTTGATAATCAGATTACACGATTAAGCTTTGGTTTTTTGGAAAATCACCCTGCAGCAAAATATGACACAACTTATCCCAGTCAATCCTAGAGTTCTCTCACCAGGGGCTTGGTGAGGCAGCCTGCTGTGCTGTTTCTATAAATAGAACTACCCTACACCCCAGCTCTGATCCTAGCTGTGTGAAGCTATCCCAACTCCTTGGCCCTTGGTAAGAGGTTGCAATCTTTGTTTGAACGGTCTATGGTGCTTGGATGTTAGCAGAACACATAAAAACAATTATTATAATAGGACCCTCATGAGAACCATGACCACACTGCTTCTGCAACAGTTGCAGTGCTTGCTCAGTGCTTATAGTTTGCTAATGGTTATAAATTACCAGCATTTTGTCCATTCTATAAATGGGAAGTAGATTTTATTTAAGAATCTAGAAATGGAATGAAAACATGAAAAAGGTACATAAATATAGTGTAAACTTTTATTTTACAGAAGTGAAATTTTGCAATATGGAATATGGATCCTGAACATTGGTTTCTGAAGTGATAATATTCTACAAAGAATGTAATTTTCAAGTTTATTGAATCAGAGTGAGGCCTACACACAACAGTGTCCTACATTTAATTAAATCAGTTCTTGTAAGTAAATTTCAAATTTGTCACTATTTTAAGACAAAGGGTTTAAAGTTTAAGCTTAGGCCTAACTGCATTAGTAAATCTCAAAAGTATTTACATTTCATTTTATATTCTATTTCATTTACAAAATACTTACTAATGTTTAGTGGAGTCAATTCCCCGTATCTTAACAGTGACACCAGTGAATTGAGATAGAAATGGGATAGAGTTTGTTTGATAACATAGAAAGTCTCTGTGCCCCCAAGCATTGCAGTGTGGGTGTATTAATTTTTTGTTATTTTGCTTTAAAAAAAACTTCACATATGTCCTTTAATATGACAGCAAACTCCCAGACTTACTCTTAGTCTTAGACCACTAGACATAGTGTGTTTAATGGTGTAGGTCGCAACGGCGAATGAGAAGCACATTTTGAGAGTATTTTGAAGTCTGAAGTAATTTTTTTTTAATTGTAGGATCTCTTACTTACTCTCACAAACCTAATATTAAAATCATGTGTTACTAAAATAATATTATGATTTGCTTGTGGAAAATTCAGCTGATAACTCCCCAAGGGCACCAGAACAGGGGGCGGGCGGGGTTGGTCTTCCTGCCCTTGAGTGGGGGGGGGGGGTAACGTTGCCCTTTTGATCTTCAAAGACAAAACATTATTAGGACTTAAAAATATATATGCAAAATTATTGTCGAAGTTACAATACAATTTTGTCATGCCCTTTTTTGTCGGACCGCCCGTGCTACCCCGATTCCTTCCAGCACCATTGAATCACTTTGTCTTAGTCAACTTCAGCTTTGTCAGATTTTTTTAACTGAATCAAAATTTTTAGGAAATGGGTTATAAGTAACAAATTTAAAAATTAAAATTTAATCTAGATTACCTTATCATTCTCAAAGTACAGAAATATGATGCAAATTATTCAAAAGAAGTCTGGTTGTTAATTTTCATATTTTCAACAGTTTTTTTTTTTTTTTTTAAGCACCGCAATTGTGATTTCTGGTGTTGACATTTCTATCATGTCACGAAACTTTAATAGGCCTAGTGTCAGTTTTTCATGTCACGCAACAATTGGCCATTGGCTGACATTAGGTGTTAGACTTTTCATGAATTTCACACGAATGTTGCATGTCTTGGAATATCACCTTTTTGTCTTTAACTGACCTTGCGCTGTGTGAAAATTTTCATTATATTACCCAAACTGTGATCTGGATATGTTAGATCACTTGTTACTTATATTTAATTTCGAGATAAGCCCTTAAAATATGACTTGCTTGTGAAAATATCTGCTGCTAACTTCATCTGAGTCAAAATGTTATCTCATCTTCCTAAGGGGCACACAACATAAACATAGCATTAACATTGCGTAGGTTCATCATAGAATATACTGCAGAAATAACGTTGCCACAGCGTGAACACAACATCAAGATTTTTTTGCAATTTTGTTTGTGACAATGTTGCCACTAAATTGCTTACCATTGTCATGCCAACTTTGCGATGTTGTAACAAGGCTTTTCAGTAGCAAGAAATAATGGTCCAAAATAATGGTCTGGTTTGCTAATTATCATATTTTGAACAGTTTTACTTGAAATGCTCTATTTCTGATTTCAGTTATTATTTTTCACTTCAGCGAAGAATTCAGTGAATTAATAAGACGCACCCCCAAGGATGTCCAAGCAGCAGACCTTCACACGTTATGCAAATGAGGACGATTTTCCCATTCGAGCATTTCGTATAGCTACGATTCTAGTTTTAGACGGATCGGTCCTAGACATCCTCCCATGACTGGGTTCGTTTACACTTACCCTGCCAACAAGCACTATAAAATGACGGAGTTTTATGAATATGCTGATCTTTTTACAGCTTTTTTCCGGCGATTTTTTTTCAAAGAAAATGCTTAAAACAAAACAAGACAACAGTGACAACAGTCAAACATTCATTCAGTTGCTTTCAACAATGTCAATCTGTGAGTTATGTCTTTCACACCGGAGTCTTGTTAATCTTGTAATGACAACTTCACTGAATTTAGTGTTTCCAACTGTCTACAAGTTGACCGCTATTTGCTGCCACCTAGGGTGCAAAATTCATGAGCTCCTGTGAGCGTAGACCAGAGCCTGTAGAAAGGAGCCCCGTCACTCATTGGCTGGCCATGTTGTTTACGTGATGCGCCAGCGCACCTAGTGGCGGGAAGTCGCGAAACCCAAGAAGAACACAGCAGAATCAGCACTTCACCATTTTCTGGACTGGTTATGGACACGGTTGACATTTTTGAGTGCGGAAAAAAATGTCTGTGTATGGATTAAGCATAGAATAATCCCTCAGGCATGGATTCTAATGTTCTGGTGACGTTTTTCCAATAAAAACAAAGTGTATAACAGCCCTCCCATTACTGTAAACTTGCGATTGTGAATATTGACAGCAAGCAGGCTGCCTGTAGGTATGCATGCAGCAGCAGACTAAATCACCTGATTCATGGTTGACATTCTGGTCAGTCAATATCCTTTCACCCCTTTTTTGACTTGATGAAATAAATCAAATCAATTATTACAGCTTATAACTCATGTAAGCATGTTCATGAATATACCCGGGTACTGGTCACTCATGCATCTCATAGCTATCTGTTGAAGATTTAGTTTATTCTCAAATAAAAGTGAATCAGTGTCTTTGACCAGGGTGCTTCGGCACTAGTAATTAATTGTAACCCCACCCCTACCTACCTGGGCTACCCCATGTGGACTGTGGGGAGATTTCAGAAGTACTGGGTGTAAAGGCTAGAAATCCTCATCCCGTGGAGGAAATGCAATAAAGAAATTACAGAAATTGTTCATTCTTTAAAATATAAGAAACATAGGCCTAATCCCTCATCCTAAGGTAAACAAATCTCTGAAATAGGCCTATTTGGAAATCCTCGAGGGGTGAAGACAGTTTCAAGCTGGGAATCCTTAGGCAGGACTAATGATGTCACTAATCACAGGCAGGAGCGTAGCCAATTAAGGGCCGATTTTGGGATAGATCCCCCCAAGAGCTCCAAGCCAGGTAGCCCATGAAAATATATAACAAGAAAATAATAAACCAATGGTTGATCCACTTGCACAATGAAAAATTAGTTTTATGAGCAGTTGTTTTTTTTCCCACGACATCAAATTTTTTTCTATTAAATCACAGGCTTTATTGCAACTTCAAAAATGTCAATTGATGTAGTCTCACAGTTCTGACATCTTGGCAGACTTTACAATGGAGCATGGGGTCGGTCCAATTGTAGCATATACTGGGCTGCCAATCACATATCCCTATTAGCGTGCCTCGGCGGCCCAACGTCGGCCCAAAGCCGGTCCGATGCTGATGACATCGGACCGACGCCGGACCGCCGAGGCACGCTGACAGGGATTGGCCCAGGGTTCGAATCCAGCTCTTACCATGTCTCCTGACCTTTTTTGGACAGCTGTTTCAACCATCCTTGGCCTCATTTCTGCGACCTCCTCCTGCCTAATTAGCCTACCCAGTTGCAGAAATACAGGGCGAAAAGCCCCAATTATCCATCCATCCATCCTTGTCCTGCTCTTTTATCTCCTGATGAAATCAGCTAAATTTCCAATTCAGTCTTCTTTTTAAACCTTGATGTTTAATGCTATTGTTGTCTCAATATTAAATTAAGAATCTTTTAAATTTTTACACTTTTTAGCAGCTCGTCTAATCCGCTGAAGTGTTTGCCTGCATGAGTTCGAACCCCGGTGGGGGAACCCGAAACTTTCAGTGGACCTCTGTGGCAGATCCAGACAGGGTCATCTAGGGGGAGGGGGCAAATTCTGGCATTCGCGGGCCTGCATCGCAGTGTATTTTCTTCTTTTATCAATCTAAGTCACTCAGTGTCACTGTGGTCTGGGGGGGGGGGCCCTAGGTCCCCCTCCCTGTCTCAGCCACTGGACCTTCATGAGAAAATATGTTTCGATGAGACATTTTAATTGGCAGCCCCTTGTTTCAGTGCCTGTGCTGATCAAGTAAAAGATTCCTCAGTGACCCTCACAAGGGCAAGCGGTTAATGTGATCCATGTACATGTTGAGGACTGCTGCTCTGTCTCCCATTCCATCAGTAAACCTTTGTGCAGTTTCAAAATCAATTATTTTAGTAATTTCTCGGTTTTCTGCTAATTTATATCTTTTTACTGTCGTATATTTCCAGAGGGATTTTACTGAGAAATTTTGGATATTTTTAGACTTAATTTTAGAGATCTTTAAAACAGGGGAAAATGACCCCTTGAAGAACCATTTTCTCTCGGTATAGCTAAGTGAATAATGTATTCCTAGTTTGCCTGGATGGACTAGGGGTATGGGGTTGCATCCGAAAGAAATTTCAACTATTTTTACATGTGATATCAGCGTGGAGTTGCGTCATGTAGAGGGTTATGCGGGATGTGATAATCCCATAGACCCCCACCCACCGGATTTTTCCGGACCCTGCTGGCTTGTCGTTAATTTTAGTTTTATCCTCAATCATAAATTATCATCAATTCTATGATGTAGACCTACACGCAATTATGCTTCAGAGGCCCACCAGATTATACCTAGGGGACTGAGGGAGGCTATGGATTTTTGGTGAATTTCCACAACTGACACGTAAAAAAAAAGTTTGTTCAGCAAATGAAAATTATAAAAAAAAGTTTATTTCCATCCTTTGATATGGTAACGTAATGTTGAAATTGCAGTTCAAAAGTTTTTTTTGCTTCCCCACAACGAAAAAGTATATTTTGTTATTGTTCCTCCAAGTCCAAGCCTCCAAGGGGTAAATCCTAATGTTGAGGCAATTAATAGGGAGCCTGACTTTTTAAATTTTTGGCATGGCATATGAAATGAGCACAGGCCTTCAGTAGATTTGAGTGGTCCTCTACATCTCAAAAGGTCCTTTGTTTGAATCCCGGTCAGGAATTTTGAGTTTGGTGAAGTTTGAGGAATTGTACACCTGGGATTATACCCAAAGATAAATTTTAGAGAATGCGCCTGTACTGCACTGTCAGGAGTCAGCTTGAACTTCATATTAAATTGAAAAACTCAAAACTCCATTCCGAATGTTTATATTGGGGGGGGGGGGGGAGAGAATAAAGCCCTGACCTGATTATTGACACTCATGCCTATATATATATATTCGTTCTTCATAAATATAAGCCTGCCAAAAAATTTTACTTCTTTTAAACGAGTCTGTTAATGAAAAGGATGTCAGAGTAGGTTATCAAATTCAAGAACTTTGTAAACAAAGGGATAGCCTTGACAGATGGTGTCTTAGCAGTGGCGGATACAGGGGGGGGGCCTAGGGGGCACGGGCCCCCCCTAAACCACTGAAGTTAATAATAGTATTTTGAAGAAAATACGCTGTGACGCGAGCCCGCGAATGCCCAAAACAAGCCCGGGCCCCCCTAGATGACCGTGTCTGGATCCGCCACTGCTTAGTGCTGTGGAAATGTAAGAAATAATTAATTACCTTTGTACTTCTTAAATTTCATTCAGTTATTTTATTTTAATCTTATTTTAGTTAAATGTTTTTATCATTAGTATTTATATTTTTCTTGTTATTACCCGTACAGATTTATTCTGTGAATAAAGATATATAAATTTCTTCTTTTTTTTCTGACATTTCATCACATGAGTTAATGGAATTCTGCAACAAAACCATACGTGCAATTAGGCCTGAGCTCTTTGATTCCAGTGTAATTAAAATAAATAAAGGCTTGTTAATTGGCAATAATTAGGCCCTGCACTGTTTACAAGCTCAATTGCACTTAAGGATGCTAGCAGCTGTAGGCCTATGTAATATCAGTGACTTAATCACAATCACCCAACCTAATTGAATTGCCACAGGTCAGCTTCTGGGCCCTGGAGTGAGGCTTTTTAGTAGCTCTGCAGCATTTCAACTGTGTTCACATCGACGGGAACGCTGTAATCACGGACGTTTTACAAGAAAAGAACAGCTACAAATGCACGAAATACAATGTCAATTGATGTTACTATCCCTGTTGCTTAACAGTGATTTTTTTCCGGGTTCAAAAATGTTTATTTTTCGTGATTTTAGCCCCTGAACAAGGAACTGTAGGCCTGCTGCTGTGTATTTCAATGTTTTGATGTGACGTTTCCGCTGCCAGCCGCTGCAGCGTCGTGGCGCATGTAGTTAAAATGTCGGCGCCTTGCTAACCAATGAGTGACGGGGCTCCTTTCTACAGGCTCTGGCGTAGACCAAGGTCACAGTCTTCAGGTTGCTGTAGGCAACGTAGACTGAGGACATTGCATTGGTTGACCATTCATGAAAAGTCAAGAACTGAAATCAGTTTTTGAACTGCAATAAACTAGGGGATTTGGGAGTCTCAAACACAGAAATAACACCCACAACAGTAAAAACAACTTTCAAACTGAAAAACACAAAACAGCCTCCTCTCCTGCACAATGAACTGAGTGAGACTCGTAACTAATGAAATGGTGGCAGCACCTTACAGTGCATTGTCATGATGCTGAATAAATGATGTTTGAGAAATAATAAATAAATTGTGCACTTGGAATAACAGATAACAGTTACCCTGAAAATTATGAGGCCTTCATGCCAATTTTGATTTAGTTTTTTTTTTCTATATCAGGATAGACCCATAAAGAGATAGATACATGTAGATCTATGAAAAAGATAAATAGCAATGGTATATATATCTAGATATTGCCATTGGGAGGAAAAATGTGGAAATTGCACTGATATGAATGGCATTCTTATCTTTCCCTGAGGAGAGGTGGGTCTAGTGGGGCTGGCAATCACTGGGTCCAGGGTTCGATCTTGCCAGTTACCCGGGCTTCTGTTGGACGGCTGTTTCCACCATCCTACATCTCATTGCCTTGTCCTCCTCCTGTCTAATTAGTCTACCCATTGCACAAATACTGGACATAAAGCTCAAATCATCCATCCATCCATATTATCTTTCTCTAGATAGATAGATAGATAGATAGATAGATAGATAGATAGATAGATAGATAGATAGATGGATAGCCACATAAATCAATTATCATAGAGGGCTCACTCTTTATCAAAAACAATATGCAGTGTTTATTGACATATTGTTAACTGATTGGCATGACAGCTCTTTCTTTTCAGTTTAGATTTGGGAGTTTATCTGGGTAAAGTGTCAAGATGCTTTAAACAGTGTTGCCCAGTTTCGGATTTGTCAAACTGTTAAAACATATATATAGATCCTAGACAACAAATATACCAACAGATATCAACAGTATGCAAAGTTTCCCCCTCTGCAAGCTCAAAATTTAGCATACAATTTTACTAAAACGACCGATTTCTGCACTTTAAAGTACAGGAATCGTTTCAAATTTTCACATAATATATATTATCCTATTCTAGAATATAACAGTGAAATTTGGTTCCCAACTAAGCAAATTGATTCTTTGGAAAAAATACAACTTAAATTTCTCAAAAATCTTCTTGGGGTCAGAAGTCAGACTTCAACTGTAGCAATTTTAGCAGATACTGGCAGATTCCCATTAATCTATAGACAACAAATATCTGCAATTAACTACTGGCATAGATTAAAAATGGAGAACTGTCCAAAACTACTTCGTAAATGTTATGACATCCAAGTGGCCCTGAACCACAAAAAGTTGCCTTGTTGGTTGTCTAGATTACATCAAGTTCTCATTGCTTATGGAATTAATGATTTTGAAATGAAGCCCAGTAAAATGGCATCTTTGGTATATAAGAAAGCAGGGGAAGATATGTTGGCTGACATAAACGATAGTGATAAAAACCCAAAACTAAGAACATATAAACTATTTAAAACAGACTTACGCATTGAACCATATTTAAATTTTAACTTACCTATGTATGTATATCGCAGTGTAGCTAGATTCAGGCTTAGTTCTCACAATTTAAAAATAGAGCTGGGGAGACACAAACGCCCCTACATACCCGCTGATGAAAGATTATGTAAAAGATGTACATCAGGACTTGTAGAGGATGAATTTCACTGTCTTATGATTTGTGATTTTTGGAAAGACAACAGAGCAGTACTATTTGACACGGCAGCCAAAACGATAGAAAACTTCTCCGTTTTAAGTCCTCAAGCTCAATTTATTAAAATACTAGCAAATAAATCATCTGAAATTAATTCTGCATTAGGTAAATTCTTAAACATTGTCATAAAAACTGATAACAGCACTTAATGTCAATTATAATTAATTAAATCAGCCCACAAGGTCAGGGTGGCTAATGGCACTGACACATTGTTTTCACGTGTGATTGTAATAATTTGTTTGTATCTGTATGCATATTTATGTTGCTGTCATAACCATTTGCAAAATAGCATATTTATCTAACTGTGTCTCATATTATATTCATCAACCTGAACATTTTATTTTATTTTATGGTTTCATCCCTCATAAATTTGTATATATTTTGGTGCTACATACTATGGTTCTGTACCGCCTCAGTGCTAAATATCGCCAGTATATCTGGCATGGTGTGATGTAAATATATATATAAATTGCTACTGTAATTAATGTTTTATCTCTGTATGTAGAAATAGCTTGAGCCGACTCAGTGCTAGATATTGCCAGTATGTCTGGTATAGTGTGATTTTAAATTGTATTATTGCTACTGTGATTAATTTTTCATTTATTTATGTAGAAGTAGCTTTAGACTTTTATATCTTTAGTGTGTTAGTATTAGAATCTGTTTCTGTTCTTGTTTTTAACCTGTATGTTGATATCTCATGTAACTGACTTTTTGGTCAAATGTGACCTATGTTTGAGTCAATAAAAACCTATATATATATTAAGGCATTATCTATCTATCCATGCCTTTAATTCGGCTGTAACTAGCCCCAAATACCTGCGACAAGGAAGCTTGTCGCAAGTGTTCAGCTCAGTTATGCCAATGTCTCCCATCCCTGACAACTGCATTGTCAGGGTGGGTCTTCCTATCTACTGTGAGCGGTCAACAGAAGAAACCAGGACAATGTGGAAGAAACCAGGACAGTTTCATCATTTAGTGATGGTCTAGTTTATTTCCAAGTGTCTAATCTGACTTTGGTTGGCTTAAATTTTAAGCAGATAGCTTGTAAATACCAGAATAAGTTGGAACTATTTTTTTATCATGGAGGATGTATACATTGTAGCTCACATATATTGCCAGTATAGAGGGGGCCACTTGTGGCATGGACAAGACATTTTGCTTAGTGTAACACAGCTTTAATGAAATTGTGAATTATATTGTTGTCCTAGTTAATAAATCTTAATAAAGTAACAGAATAAACACAATTGAGCATTTTTGATATCACAAAGCAAAAACATTGGCTTTGTATGGACATGTGAATAAGTGAGAATGCATTCTTTTTGGACCCTTTTCTGACCACAATTTAACATGCACTAAATGGCATAAGTAGATTGAATACCATCAAACTTCTGATGAGTAAAATCATCCCTTTCACAGGCAAAGTGTATGCTAAAGTTTCAAAACTTTCTTTTTGTCTCATGATTTCCAAATATTTTCATTCAAAGCAGTGGACTGGATATTTTCCAGCAACCATCTTCTCATATATTAAAATGATAACGTACGGGATTTATCTCAAGTTATACTCAGTTTATGCTCTTCTAATTTTCCCTCAGCCTTCCTTTAAGGCAGAACTCTCCCCTTCTCAAGGCCATTGCATGCTGTTAAATGCCCTAATTAACGATGATTAGTTCTGAGCTGATTCCTACATTATACACAAGAGAGCAGCACCTGCAAGGTCTCTCCCACCCCACTTGATCCCTTCCTTTCAGCAACATTGTATTTCACATGCATTTGTTACCATGCATGTTCAATCTAATTCTGCACGTATACTACAGGCTTATAACTGCTTTATAAATCAAAATGATACACTATGTGCCATCATCTCAACTTACACTTAAATGCCTGATTGCGCAATTGCCATGTGTACTTCTAAACCTATATGTAATAAATACTAAGGGACAACTCTACCCTTTTCAAGTCCATCTGACAATCTATTTAAAGCTATCGCCCTATATCTATTTCATTGTATTGTGTCATGTTCCTCCAATTTACGGGCAACTAACTGGTGCTTTGTGAAAGTAGTTTGGCGTAGTAATATGGACAGCTGTTGTGCGACCTGATCTGGTGATCTGTCCAAAACAGATCAAATTATTGTTGACCCAATTCGATTTTCCAGGGACTGTCAGCATTCTGCTGCCACTTGAAAGTCCTGAACAGAGACAGTGTTTCCAATGAGTCTCGATTGACCCCTCTCGAGAATGGTCATGGCCTAGTGCACGAGAATCGAGAATTTCTCGAGAAATCTAGGAAACTGTCCTGCCGTTGGCACAATGATAAAACAAGAGAGATTCAGTCGTGCAATGGATCAAATGTTTTGGCTTTTATGATATCTTTTATAGTTTTAATGTTAATCTGTGTGTTTTGTTTCCTATAAATCACAGCTAAACATCCAGATATTATAAAATTTTAAAACATTTGTATAAGTTCAACTTCAGCATTTATCAGGTATTCAATGTGGATTATCATCAACAGATATTTAAATTGAACAATGTAGCAAGTACACAATAACAATAATATCAAACAAAACAATAATCCAATGCTTTGTAACCTTTATAAACATAAACACCTGAACACCATGTCAAACAATGATCAGCACTTCAATTCTCGAGAATCGCTCAGCGAGACGAGAAAATGCTGAGTCATTGCTGATCTCGAGACTTCTCGAGAATTCTCGCTCTCATTGGAAACTCTTAACTGAAACACTACTCATGTGGTCAGGGTAGACTCAAGCAGTCTAACCTGAGAGGTGAGGATGGTCCTAGAGGTCACCTGTAAAATGATAGTTGTCAGGTCTCTAAGGACCAGGCCTAATAATTTTTACACAAACTGCCATTAAACATTTTAAGTGGAGAGAAATACTATATACTAGCATTCACCCGTGATAAAGGATACTTTGGCAGTGTAGAGAATGAGTGAATGAATGAAGCAATCAATCAATGTGGGTATAGATCTATGTATGTATGTATGTATGTATCTATCTATCTATCTATCAATCTATCAATCTATGTGGATTTATGGACATTTTCCTGATCCATGCCCACAGACCAATAACTTTACCTAATTTCATAACCCATAGTGAAATAGGAAGGTCACAATGGGCAGTTCAAGGATGTCAGCCATTTTGAGGAGGCAACTTGGTGGCTAGCTTGGATTTCTCAACATGTTCCCGATTCATAACCACAGGCCAATTTAGATCACAATGGGCAGTTCAAGAAATGAAGAAAGATGGCTGCCAAAATGGCCGCCATCTTGGATTTCTCAACATTTTCCTGATCGATACCCACAGGTCAATACCTGTACCAAATTTTATAACTCTAAGTGAACTATTAAGGTCAAATTGGGCAGTTCAAGAAATGAAGAAAGATAGCTTCCAAAATGGCCGCCATCTTGGATTTCTCAACATGTTCCTGGTCCATACCCACAGGCAAATACATGTGGCAAATGTCATAAGCGTAAGTGAAATATTAAGGTCACAATGGGCAGTTCAAGAAATGAGGAGAGATTGCTGCCAAAATGGCCACCAAGTAACAGCCACCAGCTTGGATTTCTCAACATGTTCCTGATCGATACCCACAGGCCAATACCTGTACTAAATGTCATAACTCTAAGTGAAATATTGAGATCACAATGGGCAGTTCAAGAAAATGAAGAAAGATGGCTTCCAAAATGGCCACCACAAAATGGCTGCCATCTTGGATTTTTCAGCATGTTCCAGATCAATACTCACAGGCCAATACCTGTCCGAAATTTCATAGCTCTAAGCAAAATATTAAGGTTAGAATGGGCGGTTAAAAAAATGAAGAAAGATGGCTGCCAAAATGGCTGCCATCTTGGATTTCTCTCAACATTTTCCTGATCCATACACACAGGCCAATACCTGTGCAAAATTTCACAACCCTAAGGGAAATATTAAGGTCACATTGGGCAGCTCAATAATGAAGAAAATTTTCTACCAAAATGGACGCAATCTTGGATTTCCAAAATGGCTGCCATCTTGGATTTCTCAACATGTTCCTGATCGATACCCACAGGCCAATTCCTGTACCAAATTGTGTAACTGTAAGTGAAATATTAAGGTCACAATGGGCAGTTCAAGAATGAAGAAAGATGGCTGCCAAAATGGCCACCACAAAATGGCCGCCATCTTGGATTTCTCGACAACTGCCCAAATCATACCCATAGCCCCATACCTGTACCAAATTTCATAACTCTAAGTGGAAAAATGAGAAAGCCTTATGGGTGAGTGTAAAATGAGCACACAAGATGGCCACCGAGAATATTATTATAGGATATGCTGATTGGCTAAGGCGCTCATGGCGTAAATCTATGATAATATACATTCTCTGAGGGATTTGTCTTGGGTAGATTCTCTGGGCTTATTTTTCAACTTGATATATATAATGTTTTTTAAAGTGGCATAATCTGCATATTCACTGTTACTTTTTCCATGAAATCCAACAAATTGGCCATTGACTGAAATGGGGTGTAAGACTTTAGAGATCCTCAATTTAAAATGAGGGCATCTGTTACTAGCTAAAAATATACTTATTTGCTGACAAACTAGCACTGGTTATTTAATGACTTAGGCTATCAAAAATTTGTCTACTTTGTGTTTATGGAGCTTTTTATTTATGATGTTTTGAAGAAAATATTTTATTTCCCCGAGTGTTTTTTTTTTTTCAGTTTTAGGTACATCAGAGCTTTTTCCCAGAAAACTGATGATATATTTGTGTACATAAAGCATGGTAGTGTGCCAAATTATTTGTTTACCCTAACACTTTGGAACACTTCGGAAGCGCATGACTTTGGGAAATTACAGGTGTGATTTATCCTGTCAGTCAACCCTTCTCGAAAATTCCTCAAATTCCATTCGTTTAGCGGAACATTTCTCAAGCATCTGTTTCACACATGAGTGACTTTCTAGTACCACCACACATATAAATATATAATTACATATAAGCTGTACACAGATTATGCTCCAGTTCTGCCAGAATGTATCTTCTTTGTAATTGATATTTCAATTTTTATGTAAGTCTGACACACACGGAAATAAAACTCAGGCAGAAAATCTAAAGACTAACGTATAAAGAATAACATATTATTGTAATATATGGGAAATTTTGAAGTAAACATATTTTGATTTAATGGTGTGTTATCGGCAACAGTGCCCGATTTAGGAATGTGCGGAGTGTGCGGCTGCACAGGGCCCCCACATTTAAGGGGGCCCCCACACAAGCAGATCACGCATAATATTTATAGCAAATTCGTATTATAGTTCACGCGAATGATGCCAATCTGAGACATAACCTAATTGTGCAACAAGTATAGCTTGATTAAAATGTGGGGGCCCCAACCTTCTTGAAGGCCCTCCAATGTAACAAATTGCAGAATTGTGGTCATTTGTTACAAAAATGTTGCTTTAGTGAACATGTGATCTGTTAAACTAGCGGAAAATTGTGGTTGATATGTGGGGCGGCCCTGCTCAGTTCCCTTCCCTATATGTCTGCCTCCTATGCCTGGGGCCCATTCCCCTGTTGGGCCTCCGCCTCTGTGGGGGCCCCAACTTACTCTTGTACCCCACCCGTTCTGGGGGCCCCTCCCACTCTGGGGCCCCCGTCCCACTCTGGGGCCCCCCTCCCACTCTGGGGCCCCCTCCAACACTTGGGCCCCCTCTCACTCTGGCCTCAGTCCTTCCTCAGGTGCCCCAGGTTTAATATTTTTATTTCAAAATGTAGTTATTTTTATCAAAAGGTGTTCTCAAATTTTTGTTTAGCGGTTGTATATGTATACATGGATTCTTAAATTTCTGACTTTTTAAAGCATCATGTACAATTAAGAAAATACATAAAGAAAATGTCATCATATTCAGACATTCAAGGTAATATATTTACAGGTTAAATTCAACACGCCTAAGAGTGGAACTTCTATTGCAAGATGACACAATTCTTTCTGTATTTGTGTTAGTGCAACTTCACTGGTCCTTGATTATCAATGTTAATTCTTGGTTTGACTACCGGCCTAATAAAGGTTTTCTGCCATCCAGGTCAATCATGTGCAATAACATTCCTTTTTTGGATAGGATATGAGCCCACTGCATCAGTGTTTCCTTCTGGCCAACAAACCTCAATTTTATTAAATAACTTGATATAATGGGGTTCATGGGCCACACCTTTAGCCGCTTGCCATAAAATCATTATATATTGGCATTTTTAGCTGTCTGTCTAACTCTACAATGCTTTTAATAACCATTTAGTGACCATTCATTAAAATTGTGTGCATGTGTTTCAGATGTGCAAGTTGCAACATTATCTTTCATCATGGTGCCTTTCCACTATAGGGTAAAGTAAAAACACAAAAGTATAAACTTCATAGAATAAGTCTGGTTCGTGGGAGAAATTGCTATGGACTGCCTGACAGTCTGACATTTTCTGCTAGTGTGGGACATCGTCTGATGTTAAAATGACAATAAAACCCACATTTTCAGTCAAATTTTGAAGAGAACTACATCGTCGATATGGCAGGGGGCAGGAACCGGTTATTATCGATACGGCCGTTTATCGGATTGTCGCGATACACCGATAAATCGATCTGGCATTACTATCTGCTCCGTTTCAGGTATTTACCAACATTAACGAGACAGAAAGCCTTTAAAAGGTCTCCCATCTTATAATAAACATATTAATTAGTTTTAGTATTTTATCGATTTAGCCAAATTACAAGCACATGCCTGGACAGTCTACATTACCCTTCCAAAAGTTACAGAAGCATCTCAATGTGACGCATTTCGGGGGCCCCCACAACTTCTCAGCACTGGGGCCTCCACATAACTAAATCGGGCACTGATCGGTAACTTTTAAGACATTCCCATGGGAGGAGTTATCTCGGAACAAAATGACACATTTACCAAGTAAAAACAAATAGGCAGTTTCAAACCAGCCCTACTTAGTCCAATTAATATATAGTCAATTGGTCTCTGATTGACCTAGAATTTGGCAATTGGCAGTTCCAAAATAAATACTATAAGCCCTATTTTCATAAGGTGAGTCTGACGTCAATAATTATATAATCTCCCATAGGCAAAAAAGCCTACTGTAAATTTACAGTCCAGTTGTTGACTTTTTTTTCAGCGTTTTTCATTGCACAATGATTTGTGCAATTTTTGTGTGTAATTTCAGTTTTCAGCCCAATTACTCAACTTATCTGGTACACGTGAAATAACAAAATAATAAAGAATATTTTTAAAGTTTCTAATTTGTGAAGATCAAAACTAGACAAAAAATCAACTAGAACTGGCGCACAGAGAGCACATAGCTTCATTGTCCATTTAAAATTGAACTTCTACAATCGCAAGATGCCACACATAAGCTGGTGATTTACGCATAAATGTTATCAACTCACCGTAGAACTTTAAAAGAGAACTGATTGTGATAACGGTAACTGGTAAGATTTTCATCAAATAAACATTGATGGATAGATAGATAGATAGATAGATAGATAGATAGATAAATAGATAAATAGATAAATAGATAGATAGAGTCAAACTCAGGTCCCCTGTGCAGGAGACAGGATCGTTATCCATTACCCCAAAAGGTCACTCGTTGGTTCGAGGGAAACACTCGCCACCATCTGGGACTCTCTACTCTATGCCCTCAAAACCATACTTTGCAGAAATTCCTTTTTCTAACAGTGATAGGTTTTTTGCGGTGCAATATCTGACAGTCTGTTCAATTGCAGTCACGAATAGTGATGTAGAGTTCAAAGCAGACTGCCTTTTTTGGGCGGTCCGGTATTCCTCAGAGAGGTCTGGACAAGTACACGGTTAGGTTGGTCAAATTTGTTGTTGACTGGACAAAAAGGGGCAGAAAGCTTCAAAGCAGGGGTTAAAACAAAGTTGATGCCATGACTTTAGTTGTCATACATTGTACATCACAACATTCATATAATGTTTCCTGTGCATTACAGGTAAAATTATAAGTTGCTGGACCGGTCCAATCCACATTAATGACATTATGGCAGTTCAATTAATGACATACTTTCCGGCTGACTATTGATTAACAAGACCAGTGATGTGACTGATGTCAATCTGAAATTGTGGTATTTGAAAAGTGCACTGACTCTGATAATTTATGAAATGTTATAGATCAATGATGGCAACTGACAAATCACTGGCCCAGTCGACAACATGCTGCTGCCATCCAGGGTAAAAATTTGTGCAATTTTCTTTATGTTTACATATTTGTAATACTCTTTCAATTGCAATACACCCGTATGTGCTGCCACAGTTTTAAAATCTTAATTGTCACCGCTCAGGAAGCAATAACCGTAAAGCCGTACAATAGCATACAAATGTTACGATTTTATGATTTATCGAAAGAGTGAATGGTTTTACCTGGTACTTCCTATCAATCGATCCTCAGACTGAATTTGATTCATAAACTTATTCTCGGACAGGAACACTTAAAATTTTTATGTTTGGTTTTTCTCTTATCTACACTTATCTCTGCCTTTATCTGGAATTTCCAAAATAGTAACTATTCTTGATAAGAAGGCACTTTCTTTAAACAATTCAGAAGGTCACGGCCAGATTGACATTCATATAAATACAAATGTCTGTATATTTTTTGTCTTCTTCAATTGTATATTTTTTGTTTTCTTCAATTGTCAATTATGATTTTTAGGTTAATATTACATTCAAGGCTACCAAGTACATATTTTTATGAAGTTATAGAATTATCTGTATCTCCTGATATGTACTTATTTTTCATTGAAACTTTTTAACATGGGTGATGAAGTCATTATGGTTTTAGGCATGTCATCTAAGTGAAATAAAAAATGTAATATAATGTTGTCTTCTTCTTACTTAGGAACAGCAATTGTAATATATTATATTTTATGTAATTGTAATATCTTGCACTGCTTGTGTAAGTGCTATAGCTTGTATGTGTGATATCTTGCACTGCTTGTGTAGCTATATGCATGAACTTGTGTGAAAGTGTAATATCTTGCACTGCTTGTGTAAGTGCTATGGCTTGCATGTGTGATAGCTTGCACTGCTTGTTTAGCTGTATGCATGAACTTGTATGTAAGTGTCATATCTAGCACTGTTTGTGTAAGTACTATAACTTCCAAGTGTGATATCTTGCACTGCTTGTGTAGCTGTATGCATGAACTTGTGTGTAAGTCTAGTATATGGCACTGCTTGTGTATGTGCTATAGCTTGTATGTGTGATATCTTGCACTGCTTGTGTAGCTGTATGTATGAACTTGTGTGAAAGTGTAATATCTTGCACTGCGTGATTTCTTGCACTGATTGTGTAGCTGTATGCATGAACTTCTGTGTGAGTGTAGTATCTTGCATTGCTTGTGTAAGTGCTATATTAGCTTGCATGTGTGATATCTTGCACTGCTTGTGTAGTTGTATGTAATGCATGAACTTGTTTGCTAGTGTAATATCTTGCGCTGCGTGATTTCTTGCAATGCTAGTGTAGCTGTATGCATGAACTTGTGTGTAAGTGTAATATCTTGCACCACTTGTGTAAGTGCTATGGCTTGCATGTGTGATGTCTTGCACTGCTTATGTAGCTATATGCATGAACTTGTGTGTATGTGTAATATCTTGCACTGCTTGTGTAAGTGCTATGGCTTGCATGTGTGATAGCTTGCACTGCTTGTTTAGCTATTTATATGAACTTGTGTGTAAGTGTAATATCTTGTACATGTGCTTGTAAGTAAGTGCAAGATTTTACACTTATACGCTTGTGAGTTATACCGTAATTGAATTATACACAAGCAAGCTTGTTTTGCGATTTTTTTTAATGGAGCTCTGCCTTTATATAAGCCATTAAGCTGGTGCTACACAAGCTCTTCAATTTACTACATCCTGTTTAGTGTTCATAAATTTCATTTTAGTAAACAACTTATAAATGATTGTTGGGGCAGTAGATTTAATTGTAAAGGACCTAATGGGCTAAAGTATGCCTTCAGTCTGGTGAAACTGAGAACTGCATGCTGCTGCCACCTGGCACAAAAGTTGATTTTGTATGCTACAGCATTGCTGTCCAAAGAAATAGTTCCAATTTCATTGCACATTCACAAAATTTCTATCCAACATTGATGTATACCAGAGTCAGACTCGGCAATCACATTCTCTAAGGAAGTAGACAAGGCCATCAGCACACTCAGAAACAGCCCCGGTGTCTTCCAGACAAAATTGTGTGTGTTCCACTGGTCGAAAGTTGGTGGACGCTCGCAGGAGCTCGCTGAATAGCACACTAGTCACTAGGTGGCAACACAAGACAGCATATGTTCTGATCTGAGGCAATGCAAGAGCAGTCCACTAGTAGACAGGTATGCCTTTGAAGATGAAATAATATCACTTCTTGTATTACTTTAAAGCTATATAACCGATATTGTTGTCAATTGTAATAATCGCAATTTGCATCAAATGCTTCACAGCTGAAATCTCTGACATGAAGTGATGTTTTCCATATGGTCCCATATTTTGTCAACGGCAAATTTTGTGACGTTAACATATCACCGAGTATAACCATCAGTGATTTTCCGATATATCATTCTCAAGATAAAATCAAAATGTCTTCTATGAATGGCTATCACAATAAGCGACATTCCTTAAAATTATTTGGCATGAAAAGTGCGTAAATTTCCTTTTCTTAAGAGTAAGTTGTTTATATGATTTTTAAGGTGGAGTGAACTTTTATTAATGTCTTTTAAATGGTGCAATTTTTAAAACAACAAAAGGCATGATGAGATTATTTTTGATTTTTCTTAGTAGTAAGAAACACATCCTTTGTTTTAGAAAGCAAGCTTGGAAAATCAATGCTATTTTTTAATTAATTTATCTTAAATAATAATTATTATTATTTAAACATTTGTATAGAGTGCTACACATATTTAAAATAAACATTCTAGTGCACTTGGCAAGGAAAATTAAATATACTAAGTATCGTAAAAATATGACATATTTAAAATTGTATAATTGGGATAAAAACACAGTATCTGATATAATTAGATAGCTAATATAGTCAATTAAAACAGTCTTGAAAACATGGATCTTTAGGTTAAAATTTAAAAGTAATATATCCTTCTTCACATTTTAATGGGCCTATTTTAATCTTATGAAATGAGAATTTATACCCCCACCACGAACTTCACGGAAGAAAGTTTTGAAACAATCATCCAATGGCTGGTAATGCTACTATTGTTGTAACACGGAGCAGCGTTGAATCTGTTTCATGTGGCATGTAGTAATTTAGACATATAGAAAAGTTCCAATAACTATACAGTTGCTCTTTGAAGTTTGAAGTGAGGAACTGAGTACACCTCTCCATGATTTGCTATTTTAATAAAATAATTCTATGTTAAATGTGTCTCATGGTAATGGCTATAACAGCACAAGTATTGCATTGTATCATTGATGCAATGCTTGCACCATACCATTGAGGTTTCCATATGGGATCTTTAGGTAGAGGTCACACATGAGTGTGATCTTGCAAAATTATTAAAGTACACCGTCCGATCCTTTGGAATATCTTTGGCTCAGGGTGTACTTATTTTTGGGTAATTCCGTGTCATTTCATCAAATTTCAGAAAATCTTCCCACTCGACCGACTCAGAATGCTTTGGAAATTTGCCAGGTTGAAGGTTTCTCACCTAGAAGCACAAATCCCAAGTAATACAGTGATATCTTGAATAGTTTCTCTGAAAAAAATTCATGAAAAATTCGAGATTTTTCATGAAATTTTTTAAGTCCAGAAATTTGAAGGCATGTAACTCAATCAGTGTAAAACCTCGAGACTTGCAATAAGACAACATGTTTTTAATGTAGCCCAGGTGTAATAATGCATTTTTTCAGCCACCTCAATGCATTTGCCCCCATTCCATAGGTTATTGAAAAAATCAGAAAATTGCAGTTTATTCACATTTTTGTCCCCAAATTTCTCAGTCAATATAACAAGTGGAGATTTAATATCATGGTTGGAGAATCTTTGCAATGACTTCTAAACATGAGCACAGTATCAAGCCAACCAAACATATATTTTTGGAGAAATGCTGTCTGAAAAACTGAAAATGTGTGAAATTGGTCAACTTCTGACCAAATTTTACAAGGTATAGTAGCCTATACCAAAAAAATGAATACACCGACCTAAAGAATGACATCACATGTGTTCACAGAAAAAATTTCAAGTTGGTATCTGTTAGTGCTTTTGTTACACAAAATTTCAAAAATTTCTTGTTTCAAGTTTATAAATTTGTCATATTGATACATTTTCGCCATGCAAAAACATTTTTGTGCTGTTTTGTTATACACACTATTGCACTGAATGTTATCAATGACTAATTGATATGATTTTCTTACACTGAAAACAAGTTTTGCAGTTACCTGAAATAAACTTTGTTATTGTCAAAGACACTGATGCATTACGAAAATATCTTGACTTGTTTTTTGCATTATCAAATGCACATCATCTTTGACGTTAAACCACCACAGTTTTGCTTCGTGTAGAGTAGGTCAGATAATAAATTAATTGAACATCTCCATATTCTTTTGTAATCATTATTGGTTTTTTTAAGAGAATGAATAAAAAGCTGGGGATGATGTTCTTGTACAATTGCTGAATCCACATTGTCTGGTAAAGGCATAATAAAATGGTTTGTGCTGGGTACCAAATATGCCATGATAATACCTGGCAAAGCCAGAACGCCAATGGCGGAATTTGGACGAAGGTGCATTCTGGCCTCAGACAACAATAAATCAGTTAAGCTGAAATATGAACAATATTACTGAATTCAACCAACACAATGCACAAACTAACTTTTAATTATAGCAGAATACATGGATTTCAGTTGCAAATCACTTAGGGGCATTACCCGGGTGTACCTAGTTTTGAGAGAACCTGTATGAGAACGAGAGATATAAAATGACCAAAAAAAAAGAGAGTGAATATTTTCGACACTCTAGAGGCTATTAAATGCTTATTCGAGAGATTTTTCAAGAGAGTTTTTTAGTGCGCAGCATTGAATATTATTCAGATTTTTGTGAGGGATGTCAATCATGCTATTTTGCTTCATATTTTGCAATTTATTTAATGGCCTACATTATAAAAAAAATTGTTTTGGGTGCATAGCATGACATGCAATGTAAACTGAATTAGAAATGACCTAACTGTACCCCACTTATAATATTTCTGTGTGTGTGTACACTACCGGCCAAACTATTTTTGGAAGCAGTATGTTTTCAGTGATGAAAATGGAATATGTTCGTCTCGGGAGCTCTTGGTTGGTGCGATAGTGGTGCGCCATTCCAGATTTTTAAAAGGGAAAAAATTCCTGCCGCCAGAGAATAATTTTGGCTAATAGTACCTGGAGGCCTGAAAAAGTGAACAGGAAATTGTACTTTCACCACTGATGATTTGGGGAGCTGTCGCAGAGAAGAGCTCCCCTAGTTTTCTGATCAAGGGAGCTCAGATCCTAGCCCCAGTGTTCCTCCGATGCTTGCAGCAACTGGGGCACCCGGGGCTACTCAGCTCCCCCAAGCCCCTCCCCCCAAATTTGCAAAACAACTAGGACAGGGGGCACTCAGCAAAGGGGTGAAGGATGATTGAAACTGCCTTCAAACATAGACCCAGGTGACCTAGCAAGGGCTGGAGTCGAATCTGGGACCCAGCAATTTGTTGCAACTGAATACACTACCACCGAGTTCCACCCCAGGCCCCCGGGCTTAAAATGCATTTTTATTGTTATTAGCTTCGCTGAGAAGCTATTGTGGTCCCTGGCACTTCAGCATGTGCGTTAGTGTGTATGTGAGTTGCTTCCTGCAAAAACTACTGGATGGATTTAGATTTCCTTTGGCATGATGTGTTCATTTGTACTACACAAGACCTGATTAAATTTTGGCGACTATTGGAGCTTTTTTGAGCCCACAATTAAAGAAATCTGAAAAAGGCCTCTACAGTGCAGCATGCTCTATCAGTTTTTGCTGCAACACTAGCAGCCAAGTGGGTAGATATTTCTGCATTTTCTCTGCAAAAACGGCCACAAAACGTTCGTAGGAGGTGCCAAAACACTAAATAAGAAACATTTCAATGTGTATTAGATGAAAATCCGATCAGAATTGCCGAAATTCGCATGCAATTGTAGATAATCCAACGAATGATGCTGCAATAACATTCAAGCCTTCATGTAAGTAGAAGTGTTAATCAACTTTTTAGGTTCCGACCAGATGATCTTTTGGGGGGGGGGGGCTATGGCTTTTGGTGAAAAAAAAGTTTGTTTCCAAATTAACACTGAAAAAAAAGTTTGTTCAGCACATAATAAAAAAAGAAGTTCGCTTCCACCTGTAGCTAGAGTACCGCAATGTTCAACTTACAAAAAAAAAGTCTGTCCCAGGGGGTAAAAGCCGTAGCCCCCCGCTATCGACTGGTGGGCCCCTTCTGTGCAGCATCTTGCAGTCGTCAAAGTTCAATTTTAATGGACAGCGAAGCTATGTGCTCTCCGAGCGCCCGTTCTAGTTATTAATAAGGGTTAATCGCTTTAAAGCAGTTGTATAACTAAATGGTTTTAAACTGATTTATTAATACGAATCACACTGCTTCATTCAATAAATTACGTCACATAATTTATATATTACATGGTCTGAATACAAACTATATATTTAACATTTGTTTAAAAGGTCTTTAAATTTTAGTCATATTCAAGCTAAGTATAGGCTCCATACTATTAGGGGGCCACCATTTAATCTCAAGGGGGAGGGGGGTTCGAGTTTCTTTTTAAAAGAATAGTTTCTTGGTCAGTTTTGGTGTAATAATTAAGTAATTTTTTGGCAATTTTGAAATAAAAATTTTCTGGTGGGGGTGCTTGATTTAGAAAGGAATATTTGGGACACCGCGCACCCGAAATAAATAATCGCTGTGGCTGTTACTGTGAAATAAATAATTTCCCACCGAGGAAAACCGAACCCCCCCCCCCCCCCCCATGGTTGCCCCCTTATCAATTTCGTCTTTTTTGTTGCAACACATTTTGATGCCCTGTTTTGACATGTCATTTTGTATGTAACAGTCTATAAAATCTGATAATGACCTATATACTCACAATTGGTATGTCGATTTATGTCAATCATCGATTTTACTTTAATAGGGTCCCATAAACTGGAACATCACATTTATCGTTATCATTGACAAAAAGTTCTGCTTTGGTGCTCTGGAGCTGATCGATAGAAATATTGATATTGATTGATATACAGATTGATTAATTGATTTATCAATGGTATTACAGCCTTTATTGTCGTGAGCCTTCAACTATGATAAAGCTCAAGGTAGTTGTAGAAAGGCGCGCATAGTATAATCCTTTACTCTTAAAGGTCCTCTATATAACCAGTTGAGCTAAAGGGCCACTCCCTGCATTATTCCCGCCCACTATACTATAATAGACAGAGATGTTATGTGCATTCTCAAGATTTTGATCATAATCATGTTGAGCAGTGAGAAGACTGGGAGACTGATGAGAGAAGTGGGAGTCTGGCACATGCCAGTAGCGGATCCAGACACGGTAGTCTGGTGAGGGGGTCACGCTGGGCGTGTTTCATTCGTGGAACCACGTCGTTTCATATTTTCTTCAGAATTTAACTTTCAATCCCAGCAGTCTGGAACGGGGGGGGGGGGAGTCCGGGCTCCCTAGGCCCCCTGTATCCGCCACTGTGTGCCCTATTCATTCAGCTTCAGGGATGTCCATGGGCTTGGGAATCATTTTCTTATGGTAAATCCTATGTCCCAGTAAGTCGCCCGTTAAGCCCTGTGTCATCAGGTTAATTATGTATTTTTTTGCCCATGTAAACCATAATAGTTGATAATGCAGGGCTTCTTCATGAATACCTTCCCAATCAGGTTAAGCCATGGGCCAAAGAAAGATTGACCAAAGAAGGTCAATGATGCAATGGTTTTACATTTGTTTGATCTTTGCAAGTTTAAGATTAAATAGAAAATAAATCAATGTGATAAATATTAAGATCTATTTAATATGTAGGCCTATATTGATTGTATTTTTTCTTTTTACACATTTCTGTCATCGTGATAAGTTATCTGAAATAAGTTCAATAAGTAGAATCTTAAGACCAAACTTACCTTTGGTCTTGTCTTCTGTCTTCAATGTTTAGGCCTCTTCAGTCAAAATATCCAAAGCAGTTGAATGTGGCAGTTTATTTATGTATTTGAATGCTCCACTCAGTGACTTTACAGCCTTTATGATCTGTCCCACCAAGCAATACCAACTACGTAATTTGCTGTTATGTTACACCATTTTAGTCTAACATTTGTGTAGTCTGCCAGGGTCTATGAAACTCCCATTAGCTCCTATTGGTGCTGTTATCAGATAAATGTGCCTATCACTGCTATCAGTAGGTCAAACACAATCTTGTTATCCCTGCTATCTCCAGTACTCCATAAATGTGTGTACATACAACTCCCTGTGCATTTCATATATGGCACTTTACATGTACAAAACTGTCCTATATTTACAAACAAATCATTCATGCATGATGTTAACTAGACCATAAAAATCACCCTAGCTGCATTAACCTGCACTGGCCTCAAGTTGCCTGCAGAGCTCTAGCACTGACAGCCTATAACAGTCACAGTGCACTGGCTTTTCAGCTCTTTTCAGCTCTTTTCTGACATTTTCCACCTTAGATGTGACACTCTCACATTCATAGAATTTTTGACAAGCAAGCACCAATGACAAATGTACTCAAAATTGTTGTACTTAAATTCTTGTGGTGGTAAAATATCATGGGAATGTCACAATAACACTGTCAACGGCTTGTGGTACTGATACAAGTTTCTGTCTAGAAATAAGACATTACAGCCAAACACTTTGATATAGAATTAGAGTGGACAGTGGCACTGTGAAAATGGCACTTCATTTGTCATCATGCTGATGATTTGTCATGATCAAACCCAATACTTTCAACGTCAATTTGATTGAAGGAGACTTGTCCCACTTGTTGGCGACAGCCAAACGAAAGGATTATGCATCTGATTTTCACTCTAAAATCCGTTATGAGAAGTCAAATGTCTTTCTCTTGATCATGACTAATCAAACAGTCTCTATGTTTCCCAAATTGAAAGTAGAGAAGATGACACTTCATTGGCTATCTTGAGTCAAGGAGTACCATTTTAACAGTGCCACAGTCCACTCTAATTCTATATCAAAGTGTTTGGCATTAACATAGAGTTAAAAAATGTTTCGCTCTTTTATTCTTCGTCATTAAGTGTATAAAATAAGCATAAATTCTAAGCTGCCTGGTTCTAAGTTAACACCCTGACTTATAGGGTAAAGTTGCCGCCCTACGGGCCTCGCTTTTGTGTCTAGTTGCCAACTGTTACAACAAAAAGTTCTAAATGCCAGATTGGCTAATCGAGCATGATTTTGGATGCTAGACGCTCAAATAGTCGAATATCCCTAACAGTGGTCTGCCAAATCGAATGTCCCTCGCAAAATATCCAAAAGTACAACAGTTACTAAAGCACATGATACTGTACTTTTCC
This sequence comes from Platynereis dumerilii, assembly GCA_026936325.1. Classification (NCBI taxonomy): domain Eukaryota; kingdom Metazoa; phylum Annelida; class Polychaeta; order Phyllodocida; family Nereididae; genus Platynereis; species Platynereis dumerilii. The sequence goes on from JAPTHN010000008.1 coordinate 39,830,799, forward strand.
AGAAGATCAAATGGGCTATGTTCAGAAACTTTGTCATACTCTGTAACACAGTGTAACAGCTATATCTTTGCTTTTCCGTAGATACTATTCCTTTGGAAGCTATTTGGTTAAACAAACAGGCAAATCCAAATAGTATCCAAATGGTGTATCATGATGAGGCACCAGGACACTTTTTGGATTGCCCCCATTAGTCAACTTCAGAAGAAGGCTCATATTACTGTGCTTCTCTATAATTTAGGCAACATTTTAAAAGCGCCCTAAATTGGTCAAAATAGTGTCTCATACTACCAAATAGTTTCCTATGACCAAGCTTCTAACAAAATATTTTCTGATGACCAAGCTTCTGACAAAATAGCTTCCGATGACCATGCTTGTGACAAAATAGCTTCCCATGACCAAGCTTCTGACAAAATAAACTCAGCAACATTAAAAACGCACACATTTTCAAAGTATCATAACTTATGAAGCACTACATTTATCTTAATGTCACTTATCAAATTTGCTTATTAGATTCTCAACTAAAGATCGTCAACTTTTGAACAGGTTACTTGGATATTTCTAAGAACCAGACATGCTTTTGTGACGTAATGTCAAATTTGGAATTTGCAAAATTGAAAAAGGGATAGGGGAGTAGAGTACAGATGCTTTCACTTTATTATTGATTTCAAATGGTCAAAACAGGTGTCCATCAAGATTTCAGCTCTAAATTTGACCCCAAACAGGATAATTTCCGATACTTATGATGAAAAAGTGTTGAATATGATGTGACAAACAAATGTGCAAAACACCAACTTGACAGAAAAATCAACCAAAAACTCACAAAATACCATAAAAAAGCGTGCATGACCAACCTTGATTATTTCCACACTCCAAATATTGAACTGTGACAGACTTCACATGCAGTCAATTTTGGACCAATTTGCATTGGTTGTGATTTTGGTTTTTGGACATGATGCACTTAAAGTGGCCTAATCCGGCCGTTGCGCTTTCTTTCTTTATGAAATTTTCTGAACTTCCACTAAAGATATCAATAGACATCAGTGTAAAGTTTCAAGAAAATATCTACTTTACAAGTTGGTTTTTAAGCTGTTCAAAAATGTGTGCGTTATAAATTTTGCTGAGTTTAGCTTCCGATGACCAAGCTTCTGACAAAATAGCTTCCAATGACCAAGCTTCTGACAAAATAGCTTCCGATGACCAAGCTTCTGACAAAATAGCTTCCGATGACCAAGCTTGTGACAAAATAGCTTCCGATGACCAAGCTTCTGACAAAATAGCTTCCGATGACCAAGCTTCTGACAAAATAGCTTCTGATGACCAAGCTTCTGACAAAATAGCTTCCAATGACCAAGCTTCTGACAAAATAGCTTCCCATGACCAAGCTTGTGACAAAATAGCTTCCGATGACCAAGCTTCTGACAAAATAGCTTCTGATGACCAAGCTTCTGACAAAATAGCTTCCAATGACCAAGCTTCTGACAAAATAACTTCCCATGAAACATCATCTGACCAAGAAGAATATTGGGGATGTTTGACCTTTTGCCTAATGTCCAACTTTTTGGTCAATTGATGAGTAATTTTTTTAGACTATGGCATGAGAGACTTAGTCACAAGCACCAATGACCGCTACAATTGATATCCAATTTGTTTTTTTATACAGGACCAGTTTGTAAAACAGATTGTATCTGAAACTGTCATTTTCCTGAATAAATATATTTGATTATTATTATTATTATTATGTCAGAATTACCACTGCTTACGATTCAAAGTGGTTGTACAATAACAACTTTACTATCCCATAATATTGTGCAGCATAGCCTGTGGGTTATACTTGGAAGTTGGGGTGCATGTGTGACTAAGTGGCAAATTAGTCAATGACCTTTTTAATGGTAGGTTATGTGAGGACATACAGGTCTGATTTATCAAAATATTGTGCTACTAATTTATGGCTCTAAGTCATTTGAGGGCATGAGTTAAAGTCAACATGCACCTGAATGCATCACTGCCATCAGGGTGGAGCAGCTTTGGTCTATCTTAATCAGTGACAAGGGCATGGACCTTTGAAAACTGTGAAGCAACTCTCTAGTCTTTAGAAAGGGCTAGTATAAGTAGAGGTTTTGTGGTCCCACGTCAAGTTTAGTTGGCAGTCTGGACTCTGCAGTCTGCAGAGTTATGTTTGCCTGAGTTTCTGCAGGGGACCAGAAGCAAAAAATCTGAGGAATTCTGCAATTACACAATTTTCATTGGATTTCTGCTCTTTGGAAAAAGATATTTATTAGGGGCAAATTGCAGTTTGAGAAGTATATAATACTTTTCCTGCAGTCTCAAGATCCAACTGTTCTGTAGAAATTCTACACAAATCTGCATTAGTCAGCCACTTTCTGCAAAACAGCCATACTTTAGAATCTGCCGAATTATAAATTTTTTTCTGGGAATGAACTCACAATGTACAAAGACGTCGCTGCAGTAGGCTGCCAATGTCACGGGTCACTGAGCAGCAGCTCAGCAATCATGGCTGTCACAGGCACGGAGGTTTCTTGATAGCACTTGTAAGATGTGCATTTTCAACTTGTATGGAGTTGTCAGTTGAAGTTATCCATGTATTTTGATAGATAATGATATTGTGAGGTGCTAAGTCAGGATAGTATAATGGGTAGACTCATAGACTGTCAGCTTTGCTAGTATTTAATTGACCAGGTCCATCCACGTGGAATTTCAGAATGTAAACATTGAGCAACTGACTGATTGGGAGAGGCAAAATAATCAAATTATCGATCCCAATTATACTGTGGTTTAACCAATTAAGATACAGTTATTGTGCCTATTGTATCAGAATGAACATATAGTATCATCTAAGGTGTTCAAATAATGTCAGAATGTGCCTGGGAATATTTCCATAGAGCATTTAGTTGACTTCCTGAACAAATTCTCCCAACAGGGACCAATGTGAGCAGTCATATTTGGGCCCAGAGTGGGGACAAAAAATAATGAAATTTGAGGTATATGATGATTTCAACCAAATTTATGCATTGTCTCATGTTATATGCCTTATAATATTGAAGATACACGAATGCTACAGTTAAATCAGGCTGAAAATGGTTAAAAACATCATTTTGCTGAAAGTTATTTCAACTTGGGTTAATGAATAACCCATCAGCATCCTCTTTAATTTCCTGGCACAATGACATGGATGAATGATCTGATTACCATAAAGCAAGCTTTGCAGGTATGTCTTTGCAGAATGTGGAGAAATGTTCTGCACGTATCATAGATATATTGTGTAAATTCGTGCAGGAATCCTACTAAAGTCCACAGTAGTAAGTCTACAGATTCCTGCTAGAATCTTGCAATTCTGCAGAAATCTGTAAAAACAAATTCTGCAGAATTCTGATATTTCCTGTAGTTAGGAGCGCTTACCAAAAAATCACTACGAAGTGGATAAAGCTACTAAACTTGGCAGAAATTAAGCTAAAGATCTAAGCATTCATTTTTCCTGAGCTTCTCGTTAGCGAAGATGTTTCAAAAAAGTGTTTCCATGGAAACATGTCGCTTAAATTTTTTTTAAGAAAACATATTATTTTCTTATAAAATTCACAAAAATTGAGATATTTACAAGCAAAGTATCTGAGATTATCAATCACAGTAATGGGCCACATTAAATTCTTAAATTAAATCCAAATTTGTTGTCTTTAGGTGTCATAGAGATAGACCACAAAATCGATGTATTGCACTTTTAAACAATTGGGGCCGTTTTCACCAAGATAGTTTTAACAGTTAGTCCAGGTCTTAACAGCCTTATACCTGGTTTAGTGAAGTCCCTTTCACCAACTGAGTTTTAGTCTATAGATTAGTCAAGGTTCAGTGGTTGACAATTTATTGTTAGACAACTTACAGATTAATGATGTCAAACTGTTAAAGTGGTGTCCCTTTGGGGCTGACCAGATAATACATGAGGGGAGGGGGGGGGGCTGGACTTTTGAGGAAAAAAAGGTTCAGCACATGACACTGGAAAATAAAAGTTTGTTCAGCACATAAGTTTGTTTCCACCCAGTGAATAGGTCAGACACACCTCCAAAGCTGGCCAATGCACAAGTTTTCACACATGCATGTATGTTATGCATATGAGGCCAGTTTCACTATTTCACACACTTTGGTAAATCATAGAGCAAAGATTCTTATAGATATCAAAATGAACTGGCAAAAAAAAACATAACATGAAGCTAAAAATTCGGGCAGCAATCAAATAAATATTACTGAAATTTATGCCGTCTAGATGATGCAATTCAAAATATGTCGCTACAGTAGGTCAGAGACCTCAACACCAAGATGTCACCAAAATGTGACTTCTCGCCACATTTTGCTCTTTTTTGGGAAATCTAGATTACCAACTTTGAACTAATTTTGGTTTGAGTAGAGCAGGTTGATAATGTTGACTGTGATGAACACCTTGAATGTCGTCTTAAATATAGACAAAAAAGTAAATATATGAAAGTTGATGTTTGTGCGAGAGACTATGATACTTTGAGAATACAGTCATAGCATAGGTTTTTGTGTTGTTTGGTTGCTTGATAGCAATGATAGGTTGGTTAATGGGAAAGGGGGAAGTTTTGAACTTTGTTTTTTTTTTCACCAAGACTGGTTGGGCAATTATCTATTATAAAAATTTCCAAGCCCCTCCCTCTTTTGTGTAGCCGATACTAGCCATATCTTTGCATTTGTTTGGGAAATTGAGACATTGTGTTTGTAACAGCTGATCTGTTATCACAATATGTGTAAGCTTTCACTAAACTGAAATTCCTTGATCCTGCTCCGCTTGAGTGATTGGCTTAGCCAGACCAGGTCTTAGCTCAGACCTGGCACATAGAACAATGAGGTGGGAGTTTCAATGCTAACTGAGTTCCATTTGCTTGGCCACTTTTGGGCATGTCTGACACCAGATAGCTCCCTGGCAGTATCTAAATATAGCTTTCAAGTACTGCTATGCAGCAGAATCGAACCCTGGACCTCAAAATTACAAGGCCAGCATGCGATGCACTCAGGCACTCAGGTACATGGCTTTACTGTGAGAAAAAAAATCATCACACCAAGGGGATCATAACATTATGGAATCTTTAATCAAGATTTAAGAGCAGGGCAGGGAATGGACACACATAGAGTAACTTGATTATGCATTTGAGAACTGCTGAAGAAGGTGGAATTTTCTCTTGAGGTGTCCGTTTCCTGCTCTGCCTTATGTCAGTCATTTGACAAAGTGGCCAATCAGAGACTCTCACGGTTACAAGTAAAATGTGGATTCCCAGATGCAGGCCAGCATAGAAATCCCACAGAGCGTTGTCATGCTACCCAAATTTGTTTTTTTAATCTACTACTATCCTGAAGGTGGCGCACAAGGCTAACTCCAAAAAATCATTTTTTCCACCAGGGACCTGATTTTTTTGCGCCATTGCTTGTTTCTATGTGCCTGGCTGAACTCTTAATACCATGTTGGTGAAAACGGGCCTAGATGTCTATTTCATTGCACATTATGGCTTATATGTGTGAATCATTGCACATTATGGCTTATATGTGTGAATCAGATGACGACTGAATACATGCTAAAAACCCTGAATCATTTACCATTAATTTGGTAAAGTTTTTTTAAAAGTAATTAGCAGTTTTCTGAGTGTCATTACTTAGTCAGTACTTCACTGTTGTGATATTTACCTTTTTCCTTTTCTAGGTGGAGTACAGATAGAGGGAATTGAAAAACCAAACTTTACAAAACCACCCATCGATGCCTTAGATGCGGAAGATGTGCTATGTGGAAAATATAAATCTATATGTCTGTTCTAGTCAACGTGAAAAAGGATAAATGTCCAACGAAAGCTTATTTTGTAAGGAATGTTGGGATTTGGATTTTGTTGGAGCCTGAAAATAAAAGAGGCACGGATAGCAAGGCTGACACTCCTAACAGTAATGTCCTTGGTTAGCATTTTGCATAGATCTAGATTCCATGTGATGTGGACCGGACCGCTTTGTACCGGTACAGTCCGGTCCGTATCACCATCTCTTCAGTACCAGACCACCCTCAGTTCCAAAAAAAAACAGTCCAGAATATGCCTGTGCCGGTATGTACCGGTACAGTGGAAATTGGTAAAAACACGTAAAACGAAAGAAAAAAATAAGTCTTTTATTTTTCGCACCTTAATTTTCTGACCTTTACCTATTATTTTTTACGAAAATTGGTCGTAAATGGGAAACTGGTACGTACCGGTATACCGGACCGCCTTCCCCTTGGACCGGACCACCCCACCCCTGGACCGGGCGGTTCTGGACCGGAGGGGGGTGGTCCGGTCCGATTCGCAACACTAATTCCAAGTGAGAGCTTGTCGCTCTCAAGTGTGGGCTGGTGTCCATGTCTCATCTCTATAGATTTAATTTTGTGGCAGTCATCTTCTTTGTCTAAACACTTTCCAGTATCTTGAAACCATTCAGGTTTCATCAGTGTTTTGTGACATGTTTTTGGATCTAGAGGCTTGTGTCTAATGGTCTAGATATTGGGAGAATCTGTCAAATATGGCCAAAGAATTTAAAAGTCGTTTCATTGCAGCAATTTATGTGATGACCTTTTGTGACACTGAATCTGGATCTTGAGGCTTGTGTCTGAATTAATGGTGAAGACATTTTGAGAATCTAATTAATATGGCCAAGGAATATTGGTCTTCTAATGGCAGCAACTTGTGTGATTAACTTTTGTGCTTGTGTATACTGTTTTTGGATCTAGAGGCTTGTGTCTTATGGTCAAGACATTGGGAGAATCTGTTAAATATGCAAAGAATATGTAGTTCATGGCAGCAATTTGTGATGACGTTTTGTGACACTGACTCTGGATCTTGAGACTTGTGTTTGAATTAATGGTGGAGACATTTTGAGAATCTAATTAATATGGCCAAGGAATATTGGTCTTCTAATGGCAGCAACTTGTGTGATTAACTTTTGTGCTTATGAGAGTGTTTTTGGTCTTAGAGGCTTGTGTCTAATGGTCAAGACACTTGTAGAATCTGTCAAATGTGGCCAAAGAAATGTCATTTCATGGCAACAATTTATGTGATGACCTTTTGTGACACTGACTCTGGATCTTGAGACTTGTGTTTGAATTAATGGTGAAGACATTTTGAGAATCTAATTAATATGGCCAAGGAATATCGGTCTTCTAATGGCAGCAACTTGTGTGATTAACTTTTGTGCTTGAGACACTGTCTTTGGATCTATAGAGGCTTGTGTCTGATGGTCAAGACACTTGTAGAATCTGTCAAATGTGGCCAAAGAATATGTCATTTCATGGCAACAATTTATGTGACGACGTTTTGTGACACTGACTCTGGATCTTGAGGCTTGTGTCTGAATTAATGGTGATGACATTTTGAGAATCTAATTAATACGGCCAAGGAATATTGGTCTTCTAATGGCAGCAACTTGTGTTAAAACTTTAGTGCTTATGAGACTGTTTTTGGTCGTAGAGGCTTGTGTCTAATGGTCAAGACACTTGTAGAATCTGTCAAATATGGCCAAAGAATATGTTGTTTCATGGCAGCAATTTATGTGATGACCTTTTGTGACACTGACTCTGGATCTTGAGGCTTGAGTCTGAATTAATGGTGAAGACATTTTGAGAATCTAATTAATATGGCCAAGGAATATCGGTCTTCTAAGGTCACACATAATTGATCTTTAGCTTCTCGGATCTCTCAAGGCACTTTTTCTAGGGTCGGTCGGTAGGACAATTTTTTATAATGTCAAAAAAAAATTTTTTTTTTTTCAATATTTTTTTCCATCGGCAGGAAATCTATTGTGTCGGCGGGTCCGCAAAGCTAAGAATCAATTATGTGTGGCCTAATGGCAGCAACTTGTGTGATTAACTTTTGTGCTTGTGTATACTGTTTTTGGATCTAGAGGCTTGTGTCTTATGGTCAAGACATTGATTGGCAGAATCTGTCAAACATGGCCAATGAATATGTCGTTTCATGGCAGCAATTTATGTGATGGCCTTTTGTGACACTGACTCTGGATCTTGAGACTTGTGTCTGAATTAATGGTGAAGACATTTTGAGAATCTAATTAATATGGCCAAGGAATATCGGTCTTCTAATGGCAGTAACTCGTGTGATTAACTTATGTGCTTGTGACACTGTTTTTGATCTAGAGGCTTGTGTATAATGGTCAAGACATTGGGCGAATCTGTCAAATATGGCCAAAGAATACGTTGTTTCATTGCAGCAATTTATGTGATGACCTTTTGTGACACTGAATCTGGATCTTGAGGCTTGAGTCTGAATTCAAGGTGAAGACATTTTGAGAATCTCATATGGCCAAGGAATATCGGTCTTCTAATGGCAGCAACTTGTGTGATTAACTTTTGTGCTTGTGATACTGTTTTTGGATCTAGAGGCTTGTGTCTAATGGTCAAGACATTGAGATAATAAAAAGAAACAAATGTCAATTTTAGCTACATTTATTCATAAATGAGACACTAGTTTAATATTCAATGTATAACGCAACTTGGAATATCCAACATCAGAAAAAGTATTGTATACTACATATAGCTTTGAACTTAGCATAATATGAAAGACATGATTAATAACTAAACAGTTCAACAAAAATAAGTCCCCCTTTACGAAAACGTGAATATCTCAAAGACCTCTTCTCCGATTTTGGTGAAAGTTGGCCAGTTAGTAGGCCTGCATATTGACAGTCTGCGTGTGTATTTGTAGCTTTATTGCTAAATTTTTGTCTGCGCCAGCTGACCCCGAGTGCACGTACCCCTCTTTTCAAAAATCCTAAGTTTTGGTTTTTCCAAAAAAAAAATTTAATGAAAGGTGTTTAAACGCCACTCAAATTATTTGTTATTGCATCCAAGGAACCTAAATTGTAATCTGTTACAAAAGAAGTCCTTAGTTATCTTCTAAACACGCTTGAGAAACAAATTTTATCCAGAAACATGATGAGGTTTATCAAGCTGGTGGCTCCCTCGCATGGTGAAATTGTTCATATCCATTGGAAAAGCCATGGATTTTTGAAAACAGGGGTAGGCTCACTCGAAGGCTGGTGGCTCAGTGAGGAATAATGCCACTGAGCTATAAATACACACTTGTAAAGTCGATATATGGGGCTATAATTTAGCCAACTGTCATAAATATCAGCGAAGGAATCCTAGTGATATTCAAGTTTATCCAAAGGGGGACTTATTTTTGTTGAACTGTTTACAATTAGCCTTAAAGCAGCAGAAAAATCATATAAGAAGCACCTACATTCCTGTTAAAGCTGAGACAAATGATTGTCGCAGGTATCGTAAAATTTGAAATAAAGTTAACACTTTGCCTGAGTCATTATTTCAAGTTATGAAAGCATTAATTATCACTGTAAAGTGGCTATCACAAATTATTGCAATGACTTAATTGAACAATGATACAATTATTTGTTGAATCTGAAATGTGTCAATTTCCCGACTAGTTACAACATTACTGAATCATAATAAACTTAAAAAAAATAATTTTCTGAACCAAATTTCAAATATTTCACAGGTTAAAAAGAAATCCTGACTTTGTTTGAATTAAAAAATTTAATTATTTAAATCAAATTTAAATGTGAGCTTTGGCAACAAATTGTGATTCAAATTAATTAAATAGATTTGAATTTGGTTCCTACCGCCTCAACGTAAATCAATGCATCTGGCAACATTATTTCAACTTCATTAAGATTTTGACATCATTTAAACTGCACTTAACAATGCACTTATATTTAATGATAAGAAAAATATTATTAGTAAATATTAATGCAGACTAACACACTGCCAGCTAAATGTAGGCAACAATAATCTGTACATCATTACAAATAAAATCACATTTCGTCGTAAAAGCCGAGTCAGAGAGGCACAAATTATATGAAAGACAGATGATAAGCTAACTCGAAGGCATACATTTAATAACAAGGGCACATAGTGGGTCATATCCCACTTTGTTAAGTAAATTTGTTAACATTAGACTTAATTCGTATTTTGAAAAAGTCTAGTAATTACTAAATTAATGTAATTACTTCAGAATTTACTTTAATTTATCTTGGGCATTTTTTTTCGCAACGATAACAACTGGCACATATGGCCATCAAAATTGTACATTGCATACCCCCCCCCGCCACAACATAAAAATGGAGGATAATACAGTTATCATTAAAAAGCCTATACACTGATTCAAACTTTGAACACATTGTGAAAGGACATTGCCTCAATACTTAATGTAACAAAAATTTGTTGAAAAGCAGGTTTGAAGTTATCAATAATTGTAAAAAATATGCAAATAACAAATATGGGAAGTCCTCCAAATCTATCAAAATTACAACACTGAATTGGCCCTCAATATTATCATCAAACTAGCAATACAATGAATAAATTTTCATTATTACCAGCCATAAAAATCAACAGTAGGAGAGCCCTGCAAATTATCTTATGCATAATATGTGTAGCAGTGTAGCATGACAACATATCGTTTGATGTATTCATAACTAATTATAAAACATTAACTTTAAACTAGTTGATATGTTTCAAGAAAATGCATAAATGCACATGGTACACATGTAACTTGAAATGACATAATTAGTTAAAATGTCCACACTCAACTCTCAGGTTTCTTAAATTACTTAATCCATAGATATTAACAAAAGAGCTTTCAAAATTGTTTGCAACACCTCATCAGTTGTAAAATGCACTTTACAGTGCAATGCGCTTCAAACCCAGCCAACACGTTAAGTACTTGGAATGTCTAGAAGGAATGTTTTTATCTATCCTGCTATAAATCAAAGCAGCCACGATTTGACAGTTATTTTAAAATTCATTTCAATTTCCTCCTGGCGAAAGTGACCTGTAACATCAATAATTTCTCTGGCATCATTGCAGAATGTGCGATAAATTTTACCATATCCGACAAACTGTAACAAATCCTGTCAATTTTACCTACTTCTACATTCATCCAAAAAGGTAAAACGTAAAATAGTTTTCGATTTTATTTATCTTAGCCATGTCGAGGCTACCTACCACCTCAGTTTCATTTACACCAAATTTGGTCCCTCTATAATATTACAGACTTGGTGACATAAGCATTAACAAACAACAATTTTCACACATCATATTTCAATCGAGTGCCTGGAAACTTTCAACAAATGAATTTTTTAACAGAACAATGATGGCAAACCTTAATTGTTTTTACAATTATATTAATAATCAACTCTTCGGTCATTTTACAACTTTATAAACATTTTTTAAAAATCTCAACCATGGGTCCTATTACTAAAATTATTGCAGAAAAAAATGTCCTAACCATAATTCTGATAATCTACAATATGCCAAATTACCTATGCCTCTTATCTTTATTAAACTGGAAATGAAGTAATGACACATTGTCATAAATACTACTAGTTTGATTCATAACCTCTAGTATCTGGAATCATTTGAATAACAGTGGCGACATCTAGTGTTTAGCCTGCACATTGCAGAAGCACCATAAATGTTTACACAGTTCTAAGTGAAGACAACAATTTCCAAAGTATGCATCATTGTTTTATGTTCGTGATTGTCTGTTCCATTTTAGCACACTTCAACGACAACACACACAATTAATGTGCCCTAGATTCACATGTTCAGTTTTGTAAAAGTCAAAAAAGTTTATCTATCTTATTTACGGATTGTCGGTTCTCGACCAACGGTGTTCACACTTGAACTTTTTACAAAGAAGGCCAGACATTGAACAATATATTTATATTTTGAATAGTGTTCTGTGATTAATAATATATTAATATATATATTTTAATTTCGAATTGCACCTTCTCTCCCTTCATACATAATAGAGGTGGCAAGACTTTTAGTGAGGAAATATGTTGGTATAGTGTTAGTAAGTGATGATTATAGTTGTTATATTAGTATTAATTTACATGACAGGTTACCGATATTGGTCACAGAAAAAAGTGATAGTAAATGTATCACCTAGTAACACATACATGTAGAATTTAGATGATATTGCCCTAGTTGGGCAGCTAAAGCTATTTGACATGTTGGGTTGTACACATACAGTGGCAACATACTGGGCTATTCAGCTCCAACCCTGTAGGTCATTTTGTATGCCTATTTCCTGGGAGATATTTAGCTTTAAGTACAGGACATACCAGAATATTTGATGCCACATTTTTGGCTTTCTATAAGCTAATTATCCTGGTAAACATGCTACATGTGTATACTTTTTGTGTCTATGATAATTAGAGCATAATGATATTGTGTCAGCTAATATTGTACTGATTTGACGGCAGCTCTTTCGATGTAACTTTTTGTGGAAATTCAATGTTATTTGACCTTAGATATCAGATTAACATGTATATATCAATTAAAGGCTAGAGAGAATAGAGGCATTATCTTTTTCTTTTATATCGTTGTAAAATGTTGGAATAATTGTAAAGTTGGACGAGCCTTACCTGAAGGTGAAGTCCGGCTGTAATTCTATGAGTGAGTTTACCGAAGAGGGATTATATGAGATATGCTCGCGCATGCGCAGTCAGTTTTTAGCTTCATTTTACGAAGCCAATTCAATTAAGGGCGGGATACTCACACCCTTGTTTATAATCAATAAAAATATATTTATTAACAAATATACAGATATATTAACAAATATACAGATAAATTAACAAATATACAGGGAGGGCATATAATCCCTCTTCGGTAAACTCACTCATAGAATTACAGCCGGACTTCACCTTCAGGTAAGGCTCGTCCAACTTTACAATTCTATTTCGTTTCGTTTACCGAAACGGGATTCCATGAGACTTCAGCGTGGCGAGTAAAATGCCATTAAACCCCGTAAAAATAGATTTTCAACAAGAAAATCATATCCAATTATCAAAACATCCAATTTCAATCCAATGGATGGCATGAAACAGAAACAATCATTAGACTATTCGAATCTCCAAGTTTCTATTCCCTTAAAATATTGCTGTATATACTTCATAATAAAATGAATAACAAAGAGTTTTATTCATAAAACTCTCATCCAATATGTTATTAATTGTAGTGTTAATTTCTCCAATCTTAACGCTTTCCAAATGATTAAGTAATAAGTACAATGTACATCACAAGTTTATTAATTTTATCGATCAGTCACCTTTTTCAGATCAATAATCCTCTCTGTGTCGTTAAACAGAGTATTAATGGTAAAAGTACGTATGTACCATTCTCGACAGATATATGCTTGCCCTAGTGAAATCAGTCAACACTCTTCCATGAATCTTACAATAAGTTGTCCATAACTAATACCCAATCTCGTGTTTCCTCCTTACACAAGTCTAAAGTCTCTTGAAAATCTTGCACCAAGCAATCACGGGACATATTTTCCTGTTTTCATTTTTAGTTTCTTAATAGAGACATCCTCTGCAATAAATATCAGCCTGGGTTGTGTCAAACCATTTAATACCAAAGTGACCTCAAACTTAATTAGACCCGTTTCCGGTCTCAAATCTTTCCATAAATGTCTGATAAGACAGCAACAATGACTGAACCCTTTCAGAATACATGTATATCAACTGCTTAAATGTCAAATCAGCCCTAGGTAACTGGCAAACCACCCCAATAACTCTTGTTCACCAGTGAAAGATTTTGAAAATCTTCCGTAGAATTATTCCCTTAAGGTTCACACTGCAAAGCAAGCAATACCAACAAATTGGAAAATTACCATAGAGCATCCAGTAATAGTTGTACTTTGATCCCAGAATCAAAGGTTTTTGACTTTCTAAAATTGTTTTAGACAATGGTCTAACAATCATGCTTTTTTGTAAGCTCCATTATCCTTATGTGACATTGTGTCACTTTCTTCAAGGACTCGAAATATTTTCTGTATCTCTCAGCGAAACTCTACGCCTTTGCAAGCTGTTTTATTGCTTCCCAGAAATAGGCAAAGCATAATACACAAATTCTTTTTGCTTAGCCCTCACAATTCCTGGGTGGTTAGTCGTGGAATTTTGGCTAATCCTGGTGTATCTTTACCAGTACAGGTTCGGCACACAGCCTTTCCACAAAAACCTTCCACCGAAAGGCACCCATGCTGCACCAAATAACCACATGTATATATTCACTTAGAGGCTTATGACTTGGATGTCAATTCACATTCTCTCAAAGAGAACTTTAACCAAATTGTCTTACAGCCCAAAATCACAGTGAACTCAAGTAGTTCATTCACCGGCCAGCTAGTGCATCTTCTCCAGGGAAGTATCACTCAGATCCATGCACCCCCCCCCCCTTTTTCCTTCAAATTACTTCCACATGAGAAGCAACGGAAAAGAGGGCCTGCGAAGGGTTATGAGCAACCATAGAATTGTTCAAATTAGTTAGTATTCTGCATGGTGCTTGTATATGATAGCCAAATTCTATACTTCAATATAATCAATAAAACAATATCTAGTATAAGTCCATGAACCATTTGGAAAACATACATGAACTGCAATCAAAAAACTGTCAACTAATGCATGGTTATCAATGTCATGCACCACCAGTTCACCACATGGAATATCAGATGTGGAATCCATGAAAATTTTTTAAGGAAAACTCAAAAACAATCAATATTATTTCGCCAATGCCAGGTAATGTTCTTTAAAAAGTCAGGTGATGTTGACTTATCTTTAATAACATTGCTCTGCAGAGCAATTCATAACAGAATCCACACTACTTAACAGATTCACAAATTGCCTTTTTTATTATCAGAGTAAAAACTGTTGGTAGGATCATCCCAAAGACTATCCTATCTCATCACGTTCCAGTTAAGTACAAACTAACGAATAGTTCAATAAATTGGCACCCATAACCATTTGGGTGTCAAGAGTCAAAGTGCACCACAGAACACTTAAGTCTTCACAACAGTTATCTCTAAATCAACCGAAACACTGAAATATTAGGCGTAGGCCTAAATTACGTGTCCAAGAAACTTTACACGGTCAGGGAAACAATGACCAAATAATTAAGTCTCAAGCGAAGTACAAAAGTAACAATACATATAGTAATTCAATTTCAAGATAAAGTAATGTTCATCCTCATTTTCGAGTCTTAAAAACTCTCTCATTTGTGATGATGCACTGGGAAAGATTTCCCAACTTCAAATCATCTTGTCATAATAATTTTTGCAACTTTAGTGACCAGACAAATCAGCAATGCAACATGTCCTAACTAGGACCTTAACTATAGCCCACGAAGCTCGTATTTCCTCAAGTCTCCCTAGCCTTTGGGAGCGGAAACATATTTTACATGTGAAATGCTCTGCAGATTTTTATTCCCCAAAAACAGTGTGATCTCCAAGAGATACAATCCAAGCAAAGTTCTATAACCCGAGGGAAATTCCCGAAAGAGACAATTTCAACTTTATAAAAGGAGTCAATCCAACAAATAGTTGAAAAAGAATAGCTGTGAGCATGACCATTTCAGGTCTTATTAAGCCATATTTCGTCCTGATGTACTTTCGGTCTGAAGATCGACCACAATTATGAACAATTATGAACTGATATCTCGTCCACCAATGAATTTTGTAAATCACATTGATATCACACAATTTCCTGTGAAAAGGAATGTATGCCCAATAGGATATTCCAAACGAGAGCTGTTATTGTGTCTTCAGACTTGCAACATACCTAAGTGGACAGAGAAATTAATGTTCCTCGTCCAATGGACCTATCCGTAGGTCTCACAGCAGGAACTTGGTATCATGTACAATGCGATACAACATAAGATGTTCAGTCAAATGCTGAAAAGCAATTTACATCCATGTATAAATAGGTAAAGTATAAAATGCTAGCCTTCAGGCAGTTATTGCTCAAAATTGATCTCAAATTCACTAGAAGTAAATCAATAGGGTCATATGTATCATGGAAATTTCTAAAGATTTCAGGTCAATAGTCAGTTCTGGGATTTCTCCAGAATTAAAGCTAAGGCAGCCTCATGCCTAAGACGTCAAAATCATGCTCTGCAAGTTCTAAGATAATTCCAAGACCCACTGGTCCAGCTGATCATGGCAGCTGATCATGGCATAAAAATTGCCTTAGTCCATAAAGTCAGTTAAAACCACCTTGAGATACCATATGATGTCCATATCATTCACCAACTTAAATAAATCAAGCAGTCGACGTGCTCTCATCACTCAAGGAAGATAACTTGTTACAGAATGCCTACGCAGTAGGGTAAAACAAGAGTGCTGAATTACAGCAACAAAGAAAACTTAGGCCTAGTTCCAAAATCTACATCAGAGTCTGATGATCAGACCCAAAAGGCAATATACATTTGATGCAGGTTCTGCTAAATTGCCACAAGAAACATTGGGCCTATGTCCATTTCACAAGTCCCAGCTTGTCAAAGCATCCCTGAGGCCTATAAGTTTATCACAAGTGATCTCAGAAATCTTGAGACTATATCAGTTTACCGTCCCTGTTTAGCACAATTACAACATGAAAAACACTGATGAATCAGTGACGATGGTGATCAGGTGATGTGCACTGCAAAAACTTGAAAAACCGAATTCTCAGAATTCCCGAAGGAAAACAACATTTCTACACAGACAACCATGCCGTTTCATTCAATGGAAAAAAGATCCTTGGGTTCATCAATCTGACAGGCCAAAACGCCACCATTCCAAGGTATTAATCTTGACAGAACAAGATAATGAAGATATGCATAACACACAACACATATGCGCACATTCACAACTTGACAAGTGTCTGATGTGACAACATCATTTGATAAACACTGGACATTCCACAGTGAATCAGTAGTATCACGTCGTGATACATGGATGTGCATTTAAAACAGATGAATTCACCATGAATTCAAATAAATGACAGAAGCAGGCACGCTGCCTCGTCAACATACCGCCGCCATTTTGGCCGGTAAAGCAAAGTTCGTCTGGGTAAAAATTCCAAAAATTTTACATCCGAAAATCCATGCGAAATGAAATCCAAATCATCCGTCGGCATACCGACACATGTTCTGTAATCTTCCAAACCATCATTCGATACAGAAAGCACTGAATTCCTCGAATTCATGCAAGAATTGGCCAGACGGCCATTTTCCCGCCCAGACTCGCTGGGCCAAGGCGCTGAGCGCCGGACGTTTTCCGGGCAATTCCCGGTCACAATTCCATCGGAATTGGCTGAACTCCCTGTCGGAGTATCCGTCCATGTTCTAAACAATATCCACGGTCAAAACGAACCGTTTTGTTCACAAAAATCCGTGGTAAAAAGCGCGTTTTAATCGATCCTAAAGAAACGCGTCTTGTCTGCTGCACAATGCGGTAAGCAACTGACTGCGCATGCGCGAGCATATCTCATGGAATCCCGTTTCGGTAAACGAAACGAAATAGAATTTAAATAGGCTAGATATACAGTACATAGTACAAGTAAAAGATATTATATATATGACAATTATTGTATTAACGTACAGGTTAAAGAGTTACACAGCTATTTTCTGATCATGATTACATTATTCACATTGCTCACAATTATGAGAATCATTAATTTTTTTGTACATTGATGACAACATTATGAAACATCATACTTTCGATTCTTTAAAGACATTGTCGATGAGATTTCTTTAAAGACATTGTCGATGAGATTTCAAGACATTCATGAACAATTAATGAGATTACAAGACATCAACAATAAACAGTGTAACATCAAACAGATTTTACAATACCACAGTGATTGATATACGATTAATTTTGCAACTCGCTGATCCGGTGCCGTCCTCTGATCAGTGCTACTCGGGATTTGTCCATCGGGTACATGCTCTGCCTCATAACTCTGACAGCAACTGAAATTCAATCAGCATTCAAAAATGAGACAGACAGGACCTTGAAATTGCTTGAATTATCGGTATTCAGTTAATTGTAAATTACACAAGTATAGCCATAAAAGATAAAATAATAGAGATTTCAAATATGAAACAAAATTTCTTTCAAATTGTCATATGGCTTGGCAACATTAAACACTTCTTTTTTGATACTGTACATGTGTCACGGTTAAGTGGCGCCAGCCATTCAAATTTCTATCAGCAAAATAATGATTTTTTCTAAAATTAACATTGACTTGTCCATGCATACTTATTATTTTTTACAAAAATAAAGGAAAGGGGCTAGAAAGTTGTGGCTTATTTGGCTGATGCTTGATTACAGAATTAGACAAATTATTTTACAAAATTGTTGGCCATGATCCGTCAATATGTACTTACTTGATCGGCCCTCCTTGTCTCTGTAAGCTCGGAAGGGACTGGCGAAGTCACTGGCAGCATTGTCGAAGTCATTCGCATGGTTCTTGCTCATCGGAGCCATGGCTTTTTTGACGCTCGACAGAAATTGTCCTTTTGAGGTTCTCATTTCTCTAGCAAAGGCTTCCATTATTTCGATGGCATAATCAAAACGACCCACAGAACATCTTAGAAGGTCGTCAACAGTGTTTTGGAGTGTGTGTTCATCGGCTTTAGCGTGAGACGGCGCATCAACTTCATCCTCTCCCGATAGAATGGCTCCTAATGAACTTGATATGTAGATCTCAATGTCCTTTATATGTCGGTTGACCCACGCACGATCTTCCATGCGGACACCTTCCATTAGATCTTCGTTGTACACCACTAAGTTACCGAGGTATCGAGCTCTACACGTGACAAACAGGCTAATGCACGGACTTAAATCTGTCATGAATAAATTCAAGAACTCTTTCAAATCATTCCATTCGGATTCTTGCAACTCATCGATGGCATCTACCACTAGGAGGCGCCTCCTGTACAACGATTTAGGACCGCTTCCATACAAAGCCACCAGGGGCTCTTTGAACAATATGCTATACGTCTGTCTCCATGACGAACCAATTTGAGACGACAAACTCACGTTATTGAACTTTGCTTCCAAATACGCCAAATACTCTGGGACAGCTTTGCACATTTCTGCGGAGAGAGACTGAAGCATTCCGGTCAGAGTGTTCAATTGGGCCGTCTTCTGCGTTTTGTCGAAGAAATAACTTGCCATGATGTTGCTGCCATACAACTTGCATATCGTGCTTGCCATGGCTGTTTTACCGACCCCAGTTTTCGCTCCTACGAAGAATATCTTCTTATTCGTTTGATGGAACCACCGGTTGACTCTTTCTAACAACCAAGCTCTTGTTCCAGGGTGGATGTTATGTTCGTTGATCAACTCCATGGGATCAGCGTAGAACATATCGTGCATAACGGAGTTTTGGAGACACTTTTGGGCTTCTACATATCTCTGAAACACTTCTGAGTCTTTTTGCAATCTTTCTCTACTGATTGTGTTCTCTAAAACGATGATTCGGTCGGTGATTTTCTCGTAGAGACCTTGAATCTTTCCAAGGTTTTGTTCGGTGATGCCTTGCTGGATGCCATGTTGTTCGGCGATTGCCTCTCGCAGTTCTGTTATCGCAGTTGACGTCGATCCTTCTGGATCGCTTAGTACTTTCTCGACTTTGGTTAACTTATTGCAGATTCCATTAAGGCGCCTCGTTATCTCTTCAATATTGTACAGAGCTTCGTAGGTCAGGCAGAAGCCATACTCCACAAACGTTGACTGTAGCTCCGCAGCGAGATGGTCGAACTCTTTGACGTCGTGGGGCGATCCCACAAACCTCCTTCGGCCATCCTCTCCTGTGATCAAATGCTGACCAATCAAATCTGTGACTCTCTCCAAGTGCTGATAGATACGGCGAAGGTGGTAGGGTGTCCTTCCATTTCGACTGGCGATATGAACCTCCAAGTCAACAACCAAGTATCTTTCCAACTCTTTTACTTTATCTTCCAGTTCCCAGACATGGCCTGGAGCATCTAAGGTCTGGGCATAGGCTTTGTAGATACTTCTGATGGTCTGAAATACAAATTATTGTACATGAAATTAAAAAGTCTGAACATATGATTTGACTTCAGAAGGACAAAGTGGATGACAGGGCCCTGCATGAATGGGACTACAATGTTGTCCACACCTGTGAGTGGGTACATGTACCAGCCAACAACTTATGATTTGAGAAACCCTGCTCCCAATTGAGACATAATTGGAGCAGAGATTCTTGAGAGGGATTTGCCAAGCATTTGTGACCTGCTCCACCAAAATGGGTTCAAAGTCGGCCCCTTGTCATATTTAGTTGTGAAAATGACTTTATTCTACTGGAAATGGGCTTCAAAAAGATGGTTCATATGCTTTGATATCTCCATTCAATCCAAGGATATGGCACCTCAAACATTGATGATGCGAAACATCAAACTTTGAGAAAATGGCATTTGAATTTCCCGCCATTGCAATGAAAGAACTAAAAATATCAAGAAGAACACCCAATTTAGATAATTTAAAATCAATTTCTTGTAAAATGGTCTTAATTATTCAAAGGAAATTTATTTTGCTAAAACGTGGTACCAACAGCTAAAAAACATTGAAATGTGACCTTTTGACACATTTTGCTCATTTCTGGGAAATATAAATTGCCAACTTAGAACTCATTTTGGTGGAGCAGGTCACATTTATGTATTCTGTCCTGAATAAGTTTAGTCAGGTTTGCTGCCATGATAATTATGATGAGAATTTCAAGGAATGACTGAATAGTTGTTATATATATCTCTTTATTCGTACATAAAAGAAATTGTACAAAGCAGTAAAGAATTGAAAATGTTATGCATTTACTCCAGTTTATGTTTTCAAGAATGGATATCTGGACAAAAAACTTAAGCAAATCATACTTCCTATTTACTCCACAAAAGGTTTTTTCTTGTTTGACCGTTTTATTTTAGCAAACAGATAAAGCTGCAATGCATCACTAATGTCAGAAAGAGCAGATTTCCGTGATTCCCAGCAAATGTTAATTCCATGTCACATAATGTCAGTGTTATTGATCAGCTTCTGACAAGTACATGGCATTTAATAGACAGACATCAAATGTCATGGATTGCTATCTCCCCCATGAGATCATGAGATGTCAAACCATCAGAATTAATGAGCTTTCAATTAGATTAGAGTTCTATGGATTGCTCCCGTGAGAATGAATCTGTGTTAATTAAATTAAATTTGATGGAAGCTTCACTCAGATTAAATCACTGTGGGATTAATGGTTTGAAGGGGGTGGGTGGTGGGGGCTGCAAGCAGCAGCAACCTCCTTTAGGCCAAGATGCCTACTGCCTAGATGTGAATCTTAGTTTACAAGGACTTGTTATGAAACCTAATATGAGCCAGGTTTTTTTTATAATTGTGAAAGCACTTTATTCCATGACATTCCCAGTGACCTATTCACAACGATGCCGCTAAGGGACTATTGGCCAAGGTTCCCATGCCGTAGCATTCTCAAGTTTATTAAAATCCAGTAATTATATGGGATCTCAAAAAGAAGGATATCAGATTTTTGGAAGAAGATATGTACCATAATACAACACACAACATACATTAATCCAAATATAGAAATTTTTCTTCCGATTTTCTAGTTTTTGATTAGCATACATATTGAATGTATTTGGTCAATAGTTCTCATGAATTGAAGATGTTCCATTCCACATATAATAATGATGCACGGATAGTGAAAATAGCCGGATACCAGATAATCCGGCAACACCAACTGCCGGATACCGGATATTAACCGGATAGTAGGAACCGGATAGTAAAAGTGCAAAAAAGGATCTTTTTGAGCATTCGAAGTTGATGATACTTTTTTTTTTATCATCATTTTAGTGGGAGACTGTTCCTCTGACTGAATGTTTTTCGTGATGCACCGTAACTGAATTTAAATTTGAAGATGGTTACATCATGTTTCTGAGTCTCTTCTTGTATCATTCTTTTATTTATTATCAACATTTTCTAGCTTTTCCCTTATTTTTGAGCATCCCAGATATCCGGCTCTGACAAACTAATTCTGCCGGATACCAGATATCCTGCAAATTCCAATATCTGGCCGGATACCTTGCCGGATATCCGTGCATCCCTAACATATAATGTAGTTATAACAACAGTAGCATTACCTGGAAGAGACTGAGAGCCAGAGGAGCCCATACAATATCATTCTGCCATGCGGAGAGCACATCGAGCAGCGTTTCGGTTGTCGCATCAACGACGTGTGTCCTTGCTTGACTCATCTTGTCACCAGGTCCACAAGCGCACACCCAGGGCCACCTGAAAATATGAGAAAAAAAATCGTATTCAATAATATGGAATTTGAACCTTGTTTTGTATTTTGCTGCACATGATCAGTTCCTGTCATCTTTGCACGTGTAGGGGAGACCGGGGCTGGTTGTCACAGGGGCAGGTTGTCACACTGTGTAGAACTTAAATAATCTACTATTTCTATTGAGGCATGCAGGAGCACTGCCAATCAGATATTAATGTTAAAAGGGGAGTGACTTACACCTATCTGATCAATATATATCTATATCATTTGAAAATCTTGACATCTTATGGGACTTTTTTTTTTATTCAGCACTCGGGGCAGGTTGTCACATTTTCGGGGCAGGTTGTCACACTTTCGGGGCAGGTTGTCACACACTCGGGGCAGGTTGTCACACTTTTGGTTAAGAGCTCGGACGCAGGAAGTGGGACTCCGTAAGGCAGATCTTGACTAAAACAAGTTATTTTGGACATATGAGTAAACCTCTGCTTGCCAGTGCAGACCTCAACGAACAAGGTACTGTGTACAAGGGTGCTGCAAATGAAGGCTTACCAAGCAGCAGAGAAGCACTCTGATCAGGAGAAGGAAAAATTACAATTTTTTAAAGAAAATTTCTTCATAAATTTGAAATAGATTTACTTTGACACTATGCCATATCTGCATACATCTTTTGTCATCAATAGCACGTATAAATCACCAATTTATATTTGTGTTAGTTTTTTTATTTTAAAAGCCTGGTTCTAATGGGTAACAACCAGCTCCAAAAAGTGTGACAACCTGCCCCGTCTTTTTGTGACAACCTGCCCTGACTGATGAAAATGCAAAAAACGGGCGACCAAGGCTTTTCTTATCATATTTTTCACTATTTCTTCCTATCATTATTTAAAGAAATGTTTACATGGTATGTGTGTAAACTTAACCTTTATCAACAACTATTTGTTAAAGAGTAGGATAAAATGCAAGTTGCAGGTAAAAATTTACTTTTTGTGACCGGAAATTTTTAATAGACTGTGTGCCTACCAAACTCCCTTCCAGGGGTCAAGATTTTTCAAAAAGACTCCAGTGGGTTATAAAAGCAGTAAACAATGATTGGTTGAGCTGTGTAACTACCTAGTTCAGTGCAATAAAAAGTGTGACAACCTGCCCCTGTGACAACCAGCCCCGGTCTCCCCTACCAAGGAGCTTTGGAGGATCTATTCTGTGCTATATTTTTCTGACAATTATTAATCAGGGTTCCCACTTAAATTTAGCAAGCAAATTCCATGAATTTTCCCTGATTTCTTCCTGCTTCACCAGATGTTTTCCCTGACGTTATTGCACTGCGCTAGCCCACCGCCAGGTGGCTATAGCAGTGTCCTTGTTTTCATAGCCTTCCAGATTCGTCAACTAACATTTGCTGCAAATTTTATGTGTGAGCTCCTGGTTCTTTGACATAACTTTTAACGTTCTCCTTCACATGTATGTTCTGTATCTATCATGAAGTTTTTCCCCCACATGTTTAGACTTGTGTTAGGGGGTTAATTGTGTCATATTCCAACTGTTGTGCCTTAGACATTTCACAACTGTTCACTACTCAGCACATTGAGCATGCTTCTATATATGCTAGGCCTGCAGTCTGCTGCACAATGCACCTGGTTAATCGGTTGCATGGGGTACAGTGAATGCACCAGGTCAACCAGGTTCTTCGGTTAAATAAAATGCACTGGTCAGACAAAAATGGGTACTTGAAAAAAGGTGCATGGCTAACATAGAAATGAAGGAAGGGAATACTTTGATTGTAGAATTATCTCATCACATTTTGTAATACTGCTCAGCATGGTTACCCATTAACAAGGACCGGTGAAAATGGCTCCATTTCTTATGAGATTTCCATGCATTTAAGCTAGTGTACTGGCAATAATGGTAGTCCATGGAGATCATGTGGAGACTACAACATGTCTTTTTCCGTTTTATTTTCTGGCAAATTTAAGAAAAAAATCCAAAATGCCCTATGGTTTTGCACAACAAAAACCAGGAAAGATACACTGTAACCTAAATGGCACACCCAAGTCTAAGTCTTCCATGTTAAAGTGTGCCTACTTTAATATCACAATTGCTCAAATCCGATGTATATTGGTTATCGAGAATCCGGAAATACTGGATCTCATGCCTTCATACTAATAGTTAGGCTGATGATGTATACTCTTTTATATTATTGTAATTGTAGTTCCGTATTCCTGTAGATTCCAGTAGATGTTATTATGGACCAAAGTCATGTCATGTACTATGCGTCTGCCAATAAAGTTTTGAATTGAATTGAATTGAATTTGGGCAACTGTGGGAGTGCTTTTTAGGAGACCTGGTGCCTGAAAGCCCAATTTTGTCTCAAGACTATTGCATCCTGTAAAAAATATATAAAGTTTAATATTTAGTATCCTAGGCATATTTTGATAGAATATGTCTTACAGATATGTAGAAGCTTATATAAACATTTATTAGTGAATATCATTCTGATATACGAAGGGATGCGTCATGTTGCAAACTCAGTATAGCGCAGTGCATCATTCATCGCTATGCGATTATGACATGTCTAGTTTGGGCTTATCATTGTGTTATTGCGGCATTATCCTCGCTAATCGGAAACCAAAAACTATTACTTTAACAGATTTTAGCTTAAAACAGAGAGCTTGTTCCATGCATTTCTGTGTGTTTTCCCTGAATTTGAAGTCAAATTTCAAATTCTCTGATTTTTCCCAGCAGGGGTTTTTTTTTCACCATTTTCCCTGTTTTCCCTGTCCAGTGAGCATAATGTCAATGCTGTAACAATTCAGTATATTTGACAATGGTACAAATACTACAGTTCCACCACATTGTACAACAGAGCGTAGATACCCAATGGCTAGTCAAAGTGTATATATCAGTGGCGTAGCTAGAAATCCAGGAGTGGGGGGGCCAAGGGGGGCCAGGGTCTGAACTAGGGGGGCCCACCTTTTGCCAAATTTTTGGGGTAATACAAGGGTAAAAATTAACACCGCGACACAGGCTCTCATTACAAACGAAATAGGAACATTGACGCTATTTACTGCATTTACTATTTAATTTAGATATATATGGTAAAAAAAAAACTTTCACAATTACTTTTTAGAGCGAAATGACTTTCCATAAAACCAGCTGGTTGCAAGTGCACAGCCCCTATCTGGATAAAAATTCCCTGATACAACATCAATGATCATGCTTGTACATAAAGAAGAAAACCTCAAGGGCGCATACAGTAATGTGATGTTACGATCTTTGCCACTATGCAAGTTTACAGGTGATTTCATTAGTACACGATTCTTAGGTTCCAGACACATCAAATACCTGACATGTTTAGTTAATCTGATTGGTTTAGAATCAACAGAACGTCACACATTTGATTTATCAAACGTAGTAAGCAATGGTTTAGCATTGATTCCTCACAGCCAAGTGTGAAAGACAAGAATCGCATGGTAATGAAATCACCTGTAACACAGACTTGAATGGTCTCATGAAACAAACTTATTTTTTATCTGGTCATATAAGCCTAAAAGCTAATAGCGATTGCTGAAAATGATACAAATTCCAAAATATAGGGAAATTCCATGCAACACATGGAAAATTGAGCAGTTTGTACAGATCACTCTGGTTAATCATTCCTGGCCAGTGATTGTAAATGATCTGTGAAGTGATTTAGGTCTATTTTTAGCTAGCCTCGTTTTGTGTTAGTGACGTATCTCTGACGTCATTGCTTGTAATGACGTCATCGCTTGTCTACGTCATCGATTCTATGTAGGAAGACGGGCCCGCAACATTTTCAGAACCTCAGGTTCACTTGCTTTGATTGTTGATTATTGGATGAATTGATGGAAAATAAACGATGAAACAATTGGAGACGAGTTTGGTGGATCTGTAATACTGAAAATGTGGCCCTAACGAAAGGAAAATGAAGATTGACTGACCAGATGAAGAAATCGATTGGAGCAGACGACATTGTTGACATGATTCTTGTCAACTTTGTGGAGTCAGGATGGATTTCCCGGCTGCCGTAGGCTCCCAAATGGATGAAAAACTGTTCTTGCATGAACTTATGAGTATGTTTACTCCATGGAATTGTTCTAACATGATTTTTGATTATCCGTAAACAAGTTGACAATGTGAGAAGTTTTGTGAAATCTTCTCTGAATGACTGTCTTCAGTATAGGCGATGATAGTGGAGCTCTCCGTTTTACTGCTCTCTGACGTCGCCGAACAGAAATAAACTATTTCCGGGAACATCCCGCCATTTTGTACCATTATGAAGTCTATGGACGCTTGGATTCCAGGCTCCAGGACACTTTTAAAACCACTAAAACAATCCGGATAGTATCGCCGAGCCTTAAGTGGAATGTTTACCATGGATTCCGACCATTATCCAGTCGATTGATGACGTATTTCTTCAGTTAGGGCCCGACGAAGGTAGAAAAATGTGGCGGGAATCGGCCTGACGGACTTCATCGGTCGAAATATCCAGATTAATCACAGGTATGTCTCGTAAAACTAGCGGGATCCATTGATTAGATACAGAACTTGAATAGTTTGGGCTAATCCAGTGATGTCAGGCTGATTAAACAGTGTTATGGACCTCGAAAAAACCTGGCCCCATTGCATTGTACAGGCCTACAAAATGGCGGAGGTTCCCGGAAAAAGTTTATTTCTGTTCGGCGACGTCAGAGAGCAGTAAAAAGAAGAGCTCCACTATCACAGCCTATTTTTTGCCGATTTTTGGCCAGACTAAACACTATAACTGTTTGGCTGCCTCCTGTCGCCACCTGTGGGATATTGCGGCACTACGTTTACTAAAGTGCCTAACTTCAGCAGCCTGTCAAGATGTCGTTGTTGTGTGAAGATTGAAGAAGATGGGAGCTGTCAATCGTGTGTGAGCTGTCAATCGTGTGTGAGCTGTCAATCGTGTGTGAGCTGTCAATCGTGTGTGAGCTGTCAATCGTGTGTGAGCTGTCAATCGTGTGTGAGCTGTCAATCGTCCGTGAGCTGGTGAGCTGTCAATCGTCCGTTAGCTGTCAATCGTATTCGTTTTTGGACCGTTTGTGCTGTTTTATTGACACTTATCGAGAAGAACATGAAGTCTTTGAAGTTGAAGCAACAGATTGGATCAGGGACTCAGTGGATCATCAAGGCTTCAGGAATCAGAACTTTCTCAGTTACAGTGAGTTATTTACTGTCAGTGACAATGATTTGTGCTTGTGAATTTGGACACTCAAAAGACTTGAAAATTTACAAAATATGTCTCTATGTTTCATAGATGTTGACAATTGCTGTGTGTCTTACATTGTTTGTCACAATGAATTACCAGTTGTTCAATGATGATTTTGATGTGTTGCTTTGCAAATATGAGTGCAGTATTTATGTCTTTGTTGCGTCACTTGTGTGCACTGAAATGTGTGTCTGTGCTTGTGCACTGGTATTTTGTGTCAATGTATTCAATGTGCCTTGAAATTGTCTATGGTGAATTTACGGCAACTGTGGATGATATTGCCTTGTCGGAATTTGATAATTCTTAGTGTTGACTGTGGATCGATTCATGCAAATTCTATTGATCATACAAAATGTTTTACATACATGTTGTTTTGCACCTGTCATTTATGCTGTTATTTCATGATGAAAAATGCTACATGGGACATTTGAGATGTACATGATTTATGTACAGGACATTCAAGTTGTAGCTACATGTTACATGTTTTTATGTGCAGGACTTTCAAGTTTGACATGTTCTTGTGAATGATTTGAGTATGAGTATGGCTAGTTCTGGTAGATATTTAGTCAGGTCTCCTAGGCCGTCACACACTCTGACCTCCACCCCTCTGGTGGCACAGCGGTACTACCAGCCCTCTTCGTCTGATCAGGAGATTTGGTTCGCTCGTCAGAAGATGCAGGACCCTGCTGAATCCAGGAGACAAGACCGGCTTACTCAGTCTTCACTGAAATTTATGAACAATGAAATTACAGAAATGATTTCAAAACTTGAAAAAGAGATTATTTTTAATGAAAATACTCTCAGTGAACTTTGTGGAGACATTAAGAGACGAGAGACATTTAATTGTCAGTCAAGGACTAGAAATTCAGGTGTGCAAACTGGTTTCACTGCAAGTGCTAAGTTTATGAAGAGACATCGTCAATCTACTCATCATGCCGTTGTTGGTGCAGATAGATTGCAGGAAGTTGACCAAGGATCTGTTCCTCGTCGAATCCGAGGTCAAGCTACTCAAGAGCCAAGAAGTCCAGATAGGCCGAAGTTCAGTGGTGGTGATTCAGGGTCTTCTCGCATGACTGAAGACCGACGTCGTCAGGAAGAAGATTACAGACATTGTGAGAGAAGTGGAAATGCCTGTCATTCTTGCTCTGGAAATGACTTTGTAGCTCTTCAACGAGCACTAATTGATAGTTTGACTATTCCGAAGGCCACACAGATGAAGTTTGATGGTGATCCGATGAAGTTTTCGCAGTTCAAGAGATCCTTTGAGAGCAATGTTGGAAAGTCATCTGTGGATTGTGCTACGAAGTTGAACAGATTGATGGACTGTTGTATTGGCAAGGCTGCTAAGGTGGTTGCCCCTTGTGTCTACATGGACCCCGTCTCCGGCTATGAGACTGCTTTGAGGCTGTTAGAAGAACGCTTTGGAAATAGGTACCAGATTTCCGAAGCTTGGATATCTTCAATAACAGATGGACCCCAACTCAAGGCCAATGACCCCAGGGCTCTCCAGGATTTTGTTGATGACCTGCGCAGCTGTGCTGAGACTCTCAAGGCCATGGATATGCTGAGCGAAATTGATTCGCGAATTAGGATGTCAACGATTGTCAAGAGATTACCATCATGGCTGCAATCCAGGTGGAGGAAGCTGGTGTTTGATGAGCTTGACATTACGGGAGGATACCCGAACATCTTGCGTTTGGTGAAGTTTCTAGACAGGGCGGCAAGAGAGGTGAATGACCCCGTTTTTGGGCTTGAAGACAAGGAAACTACAGCTTCTTCGAAGGTTTCTGTCAAGACTACGCCTAGGACCACCAGCTTTGTCACGAATGAGAAACATCACCTGAGTGAGACCAAGACCTCAGAGTCAGACGGTAACAGGATATCTGGTGAGACTTCTTCTGATAGTGCCTTGGTTGAGAAGAAATGTTGTCTGTGTGGAAGTGACCATAAACTTCTATCTTGTACCAAATTGATCAACATAACTCCGCAAGAGAGATTTCAAGTCATCCGTGATAGAAAATTATGCTTCAACTGTCTTGATGGTCATCATCGTTCACGTTATTGTAACAAGACGTCTTCATGTGAATGTGGAAGGAAGCACGTCAAGTTGTTGCATGAAGCATTTGTTGACTATGAGAAAGACTCTCAGAAATCATCCACTGAAACAAGTTGCGCTGTGACTTCCAGTGCAGGGACGGCCCTTCCCATTGTTTCAGTGACAGTCAGTGCCAATGGCAGGAGTGTAAGGACAAATGCACTTTTGGACACTGGTGGAACACGGACATTTTGCGACAGCAGTCTTATCCAGGAACTTTGGTTAGAATCCAGGAAACAAGTTTTGAAGCTTGACACACTTCATGGATCCCAAGAGGTCCACGGCCACGAGGTGTCGTTTGAGGTAAAAGGAAGGCAAAGGAAGTCCAAGTCTACTCCCCTCGATAGGGTGTTTGCCATGAAGATGTCATGTCTACATAACACTGTTGATGACGTTTCGCAGTGGGGACATCTTCACGGTCTGGCACTCCCTATGGATGAAGAGGTGAGGCTGTTGGTTGGACAAGACAATGGACATCTGATGCGACCTCTGGAGGTGAGATGTGGAGATGACCGTGCTCCTTATGCAGTCCGTACAGTCCTGGGATGGATGCTGAGTGGACCCCTCGGATCAGGGAAGCCAGGAGTTGCTGACAAGGCTGCTGTCAGTGCTTTGGTCTGTGACAACTATGACCCTCAGTTGTCAAGGCTTCTAGATGGACGCTTCGGAATGGACGTCCTATTCAGGAACAGACCTCCTGATTTACACAACAACTTAGAACTTGCCAAAACAAGGCTACTCCAGTGGACGAAGCACTTGTCGAGAAATCCAGCTGATTTTCAGGAATTCAATGCTGAAATACGGAAACTTTTGACTGACAGCCATGCTGAGAAGGCGATTGATGACCCAACGTGTGCTTGGTATCTGCCGCATTGCTGTGTGAACAAGTCTGAGAAGAAGTTCCGTGTAGAGTTCAATTGTGCTGCAATGTTTGAACAGAAGTCACTCTATGAGATGTGTCTCCAAGGACCAGATCAACGTGGGCGTCGGCAGAAGGACTGGAAATGGCTATTCCTCGACTGGAACTACAGGATGCTGTGCAACTGCTGTCAAGTCGGCGAAGGTCACAGGGGCCGGTGATTTGGGGAGTTGGCAAACTGGAAGTTGACGACATGGACCTTGTGAAGGATGACAGCATGCCCTGGAGGGTGTGGAGGTTGAGTCGTGTGATGGAAACTATTGCCAGTGACTGATTTATTAGATCTGCGAATGTTCAGACTATTTCTGGTGTGTTGAAACAACCTATCAATAAGTTATGTCATTTAGTGAGTCGTAGACTAGGCTAAGTTCTACCGTTTGTAAATGTTAACTTATATGTCAAATTGTTAGTGATTTTTAGGTAATTGTTTTACCTAGTGATTTACAGACTATAATTTACACATTGTTTTACTGGCTAAATGTTACTTATTGTAAATTGTAAATGCAAATGATTTGCATTTAAGGGGCCGGTGTAAATGATCTGTGAAGTGATTTAGGTCTATTTTTAGCTAGCCTCGTTTTCATAACAGTGACGTATCTCTGACGTCATTGCTTGTAATGACGTCATCGCTTGTCTACGTCATCGGTTCTATGTAGGAAGACGGCCCCGCAACATTTTCAGAACCTCAGGTTCACTTGCTTTGATTGTTGATTACTGGATGAATTGATGGAAAATAAACGATGAAACAATTGGAGACGAGTTTGGTGGATCTGTTACAGTGATATTTCAAAGGCACAAAATTTCTTTAGCTCAACAATCGCAAGGGAAAGATTTCCTCAAATCACAAGATATTTGATGTTGCATGGAACTGCTATAGATAGGCCCACACAGACATACCAGTGGGGCGGGGGTAAAAATTGGGTAACACTAAGATTTGAGACAAAAAGGCAAACAATTCAGGCAGATTATTAAAAAAACATAATTACAAAAACCATGGTTTCCACAAGATTTGTTTTGAAATAGCATTAAACCTGGATCTTTAAAACAAGGGAAAATGTCGCTAGACCTCCCTAAAAAGTTTGGATGAAGACCTGTATGCCTATTGCCAGTTTTCAAAGAAAATAAAAATATCAAATTCCTCAGAACCTTTTAACTGTCATTCTGGTGAGAATTGGGAATAATAAAGTGAGCGCCGGCTCAGATCACTGAGACGTATGTGCTCTGCCGAAATAGTTTTTCAAATTTCTCAAATCTGAAATGGGGGGGGGCCAGTGGGGGGGCCACTAATCCATTTGGGGGGCCCTGGCCCCCCAGGCCCCCCCATAGCTACGCCACTGGTATATATTTGGATTGTCAACCTGCTCATAGCGTTATCTTTTGCAATTCAATAATAAAATGGTAGATCTTCTATATCAACAGAAGTCACTACCATCCTAAATTAAACAGGAGATATTGACTGATGTTTACTTTCCAAAGTTGACGTTACATATCAACAGCAGTAAACCAGTGACATCCAATATAAATATACTGCAGAAATCCAAAACCCAGATGAAACATTTAATGTCAATGGAAATGGCTAACATCTTAAATTAATAAAATAGATGTCAGATGTAACCACTACCATCAAGGAAAATCACCAAACCACCACTACCATCCTAAATGAAATATAAGATGTCAGGAGAAACAACTACCATCTTAAATGAAATATCAAAATTCAGGCGAAACCACTGCCATCCTAAATGAAATATTAGATGTCAAAAGAAACCTCTACCATCCTAAATGAAATATCAGATGTCAAAAGAAACCGCTACCATCCTAAATGAAATATCTATGTCAGCAGAAACCACTACCATCCTAAATGAAATATCAGATGTCAAAAGAAATCACTACCATCCTAAATGAAATATTATGATGTCAAAAGAAACCACTACCATCCTAAATGAAATATCAGATGTCAAAAGAAACCACTACCATCCTAAATGAAATATCAGATGTCAAGAGAAACCACTACCATCCTAAATGAAATATCAGATGTCAACAGAAACCACTACCATCCTAAATGAAATATCAGATGTCAAAAGAAACCACTTCCATCCTAAATGAAATATCAGATGTCAACAGAAACCACTATCATCCTAAATGAAATATCAGATGTCAAAAGAGACAACTTCGATCCTAAATGCAATATCAGATTTTAGGAGCAAGCACTACCATCTAAATTACACATAAATAAAACATTCCGTTATACAAAACCCACTACCATCCCAAAATGAAACATTTCATATCAGACATTCACTACCATCCTAATAAACACAGAGTTCAAAGAGAATTCATACTGGCCTTATAAAATTATTCTGTCAACTGTCCTACTATATAATCTGTCTTGGGACTAAATTGTTATTGCTGCTTATCAAATTGTGCCACATATAGCTAATAGAGCAGATATATTCACAGTTTATACTGTACATGTATGTTAGATAATAAGTCCAAAGACTGAAATGATCAATAGGAATAACAGCTAATCATTTCTTTGTATAATCATGATCCACCAACAGTTAAGTGTAAATCTAATGTTTGCTGATAGATAAGCTACACACTTGCAATTCTAGCCATTTCTTTTTCCAGAAGATAGTATCTGGCAAGGTGACAAGGACTCGAGTTGATCGGATGTCTAACATCAGACAAGCAGTCTGACGCCTGTTGCATTTAAACAGTATTTCTTCAATCAATATGTCTCACAACATTACTAATATAAACACGAGACAAATAAAAAATATTTGTCTCAGAATGTACTGACAATATATCAGGGTTAGTCAGAGCTAGATTAGATGTATATCATCTGATAATAGAAAACTCTCAAGAAGTCTGATGCTTGCAACAATCAACTGCAATTCCTCTACCAAAAATTCATCTTGAATTTTGTGAGATGGATGGTATTACAACATTTACAACTGATAGATCAACAGGCATTCAAAAATGCTTGTATGTGGGGACAGCTTATTATTATATAAAGTGAGCTGTCATTCAATCACCAACTGGTCTGGTTTGACATCCACCATCAATTGATCAACTGATGTATAACTTACATTTTCTCTTCCAAAGAGATGGCTCACAACATTTGAGTTAACAACATATAGCAATAGGGTTAACACGCCTTAAAAAATACTACAACTTGTTGGAATAATTTGTTTGAGTAGGCGTCGTACATCATTGGTCGTCTGGAGCTTACGTGCGGCGAATGTCGTGGACCGTTTAACCCTATTGGCTCTTTGAAGAGAGACTATTAAATCATGATTTGGACTCACCTGAGGGTGTCCCAAAGGGGAGAGCAGAGAGGTAGATATAAGCTTGCTCTGGGGTCATCATAACTGTGGCTGCTGTGGACTGACATGATGAAACAATGGAGCTATGCAATCCTATAAGGCTATAACACTATCCTTATATGGTGCTATTCCTATGGTACTATACTCCACTGTTGCTCTCCAGTCTCAGCTGCAGTCTAGCTCCAGCAGCCAAGCTTCCAGACACACTTATCAGGCCATACAGCAAGCACTGCATAGCTTAGCATAATACTATTGCTGCTGCAGCTGATGCTGCTCCTGCTAAAGCTGCTACTGATGTGCAGGTTGGGTGATGCTAGCAGACACAGTGTCTGGAGGTCCTTGCTAGCATAAAGCCATAAGCAATGTACTTGAATGCAGGCACTGCCAGGCAGCATGGGCCAGGTACACTGTACTGGTATAGGTATTGCATAATAATGCTTTCAAGCGCCTTGTTTCTTCAACTTTCCTGTGCATCTTGCATGAAGCTGACATAACATCATTGGATGTCAATGACATTTTATACTTTGTCCTTCGACTTACTAAAAGTTTACAACTGGTACTATATACAAGCAAGTACAATGTGCACTGCACTGGTATATTGCATAATAATGCGTGCATGTGCCTTGTTTTTTAACTTTCTTGTGCATCTTGTCATAAAACAGATGTGATATCATTGGATGTCAATGAAATTAAGTAATTTGTTCAGCAAACACCTGAAAAGTTTTTAACCAGTACCATTTATGCAGCAGGTACACTGTCCACTGCACTGGTACATTGCATAAAAATATGTTCAAGCGCCCGGTTTCTGGTGCATCTTGTATGAAGCTGACGTAAGATAATTGGTTTTCAATGAGATTTTGTATAAATTTGTTCTTGAACTGTTCTTCTCGAGAAGTTCATAACTTGGTACAATTAATGCAAGATAAGCTGTACTGGCATATTGCATATTAATACATATTGTGTACACTGTACAGGCATCAAGAATCTTGGTTTTCTCTGGTGCATCTTCCATACAGCTTCAGTTTGCAGGCATAACAATGTAAAATAAAGTGCAAGCACTTTAAGAGATGCTTGTAGATAGACTGCCCATGATAGTATCTACCCCTTTGCCTGTCACCTGCACAAGGGTATCTGGCATGTGAGACCTGCACAAGGGTATTTGTCACTATGACCTGCTGAAGGGTATCTGGCCTGTGACCTACTTTTGGTGATTGGCATTTGACCTGCAGAAACTGAGCCTGTTTGTTTTCTTTATTAATTTCTTCATCTCAGAAAGACACCAAAAAAGATGAAATTCTATTGAGACTGTATACAAAGTTTTAATGCCGCTTGCAAGCAAGCAAGCATCTCTAAAAATCATCCGAAACCAATAGATTTTGAGTTTTCTGAAAATGACCGAGAAGTTTATAACTGGAATAAGCAATGCAAGCAGGACCAGCAGGTACATTGTACTGGTAGATTGCAAAATAATGTGCATAAAGAACCAATTTCTGATGTACTTTGCATGAAGCTGATGTATGATCATTGGATTTCAACGACTCAACAAGATATTGGAGTAATTTTCCAAGTGACTGAAGAGTCTTTAAATTTACTATGTTGTACAACTTAATATTAATGAAGGAATACCTGTACCCTGCGCTGACAATGTCTGGCATCAGTGCCAGTGGCATACATGCATAATGTACAGGAGCATGTTATTTCTGGAGCATCTTGCAAAATTGAACTGGATAAGGTTTTAAGACCATCAAGTCCTCAAATCTTTGTTGCTGTTTTATGATTTTTGCATTAAAAAAGTACAAACTTTACTTGATGAGAAAATCTTGATATTTGAGCTTGTCTGAAAATCAAAAATGTGCAATAGGTTGAAAATTGTTATTTCGCATGTACACGGTGATTCACTGTGTATATTAACACTTACCAGTCATGCGTTACAAAAAAAACTTTCTTACATTCTTGTCACATCGTGTGAATTGGGCATTGAATGGCGCCTTTGATAGGGAATAATATACGTGCAAGGTTTATCAAATTTAGATGTAGTCGCCCATATTTGGCAACTGTTTGACTTGCCTATTGACACCATCTGGTCTGCCAATGGACAAATATGCAAGGAAGTGCAAAAGGTGCCTAAGTCACAGTGAACCTTCTTGAATATGGCCTCACTGAACCTTATGTACAGCTGTTTCCCTCATCAGAGTCATTTTTAGGGCATTCAGACACTTCACCATTGGGGATGATGCATCACCATCTCAGATTTTGTTAATATATTTTTCTTGGAAAGCAGCAATTTAGGAAGTGAGCGAAATAATAAATTATTGTATTTCTAAATTTAATACCTCTTAGGTTATTTTCAAGTGTGGGGGCACGTTGAAATACAAGTGTATAGGGCCTAAAATAGGACCATGTGTGTGTGTGTTGCACATTATTTAAATGACAACCAGTAGTTTTGTAAAAGATGTAAGACACTTAGGAGACTGTACAGTATATTCTGCAATGGCGGAGCCGGTGGGGGGGGATAGCCCCCTTCCAACACCACTAAGAGGGAAATGACATGTTGAAGAAAATATGGAGCAATTTGGGCCTGTGAATGCCAAAACGACGTCTATGTTGGCCCGCAAGTGCCGAAACGATGCCCGGGCCTCCCCCTATACTACCCTGTCTGGATCCGCCCCTGTTCTGCCAAATATCAACCTTTGGAAGTCCAAAATGGACATGCCTGACTGAATTATCAGTTGTATAAAGTTAATAAAAGACCCAAAATAAACATGGCTGACCAAAGAATTTCCCTATGCGAAGCCCTGTCTGTCTTCTTGTAAAGTTCTTAGTAAGTTATGTAAACAGTAATATGACAAAGTAGTTCCCCTCAAAATATATTTCACAATATCTTCAGACATGCTGTTTAGAAACTATGTACCCCGGGGGGGGGGTACTCACTCTATAAGGGTGTATATAGAGGCGCCGCTGGATGGTAATGGTTTTTTGGCCTTCTTGGATTAAAATGGTTTTGGTTTTTTGACAATTCTGATTAATTTGGTTCTGGTTTTCGCAACCCCAACATGTTTGGTACCGTTAGAATCGGCTTCAAAAGAGGATTAAAATGGTTTAAAAACCATGAAGATTAAATTGGTTTGCAAAAAATTTTAGTAAAGGATTAAAATGGTTTGTGGTTTTGGCGCAGTTTCCGGATTAAAATGGTTCTGGTTTTCAAAATTGTCGTGGCGCATCCGTATGCAAAAGTCCGCGAAGTACCCCCCCCGGGCTATGTACACCAGTACCATCTCTAAATCTACACACATACAAAATAGTCAGCTACTCTCTATTTATTTATCTGAAGTATCTATCTGTCTATCTATCTATCTATCTATCTATCTATCTATCTATCTATCTATCTTTTGTTTGTTTGTTTGTGTTTTACGCCTCTGCAGCACCTTAGTGGGCTATATCGAGGCAGGCGATCGCCGTATGATGATGAGATGAGAAGACTGAGTCTGGCACATACCCTATTAATTCAGGGATGCCCAGGGTCTTTCAGTTGCCCCAGCATAGAATACTGGATACAACCCGCCTCCATTTAATGTCCCATGGGCTTGGACTAAAGTGAGTTCCCGGGGTGAGATTTGAACCTACACCCTCAAAGCCAGTTGACAAGCGCACTTACTCTATCTATCTATCTATCTATCTATCTATCTATCTATCTATCTATCTATCTATCTATCTATCTATCTATCTATCTATCTATCTATCTATCAGTCTTGTTGTCTGTCTGTATTGCTCTCCTATCTTGGAAGCTCAAAAAGACACAATTTGGTCTTTCATGATAACATCTATCTAAAACACAATAAAGCTATTATCCCAGGTATGAGAGTCAAGCTTGACACTGTGCTATTATAAATTACTTTCTTTTGGGTGCTATTCAGGAGCACACAGTATTTTAAAGTCTAAACCCCAAATATGTGGAACAACATAATTTCACTGTGAACAAAAAAAGACAGGGAAAAAATCAGTGACTAGAAAATTTGGAGCACATTCCTAATGTATTCAAACTCCACAGTTTCACTTTGCTAGCACATGATATTGTGAAAATCCATGGCTTAGTAATTTGCTGGAATACATCTATCTGTGCTTCAATTTTGATAAGAATGCATCAAAGAATACTTATTCTTAAAATAAAATTCCCAAGTACATTTTTGCTAAGTCATGCAATATTCTACAATTTTAATGTCTATATAAATGCATTTTTAATTGAAATAATTTGCATTGGATATTAAATTTTTTATGCTCTTTCAACAAAATCAGTGTGCCCAATATCATGCACAAAAGGCACTCAATCCTTTTGAGTCTATTGACCAAGTTAAAAACAGCAATAAAAGCACTTATTTACCTGCAATTGTGTATTAAAAATGAAGACTGATGTTGGTGCTTAACTCCAAAATAAGATATTCCTATTGGCAGGTCCCAAGTAGTACACTGAATAGGTAGTAAAACTATATATACCTAAGGTATTCCAGTAATTCCACAGCCTTTACAGTAAGATAAGCTGAAAGGTCAACTCCAAACATGTATGTGTGACATATATATATGTGCCATATGATATGGAAGGATGACACTCATTCCACCTAAAACCAAAGAGTGTACCTTTTGACTTGAGTGTGTTGGATAGAGTGTACACTGTCAGACACAGCACTCTGCACACTCTATTAATCAGTGAACCCTCAGGCCATGTGGTCTGGCCATAGATGAATATGGCCTATGAATAGTAAAAGGCCTAAATTAATATAATCTATGACCACCTGTTCATTCATAGCTAATTGTAAATAATTATATATGGTAATTAAGCAAAATCCATCATTTTATGATTTATTGGCTATAATGGCTACATTTTTTTTAACTGTTGCATGTTGCTATTCAATGCTGTTTGATATAATTATGGACATAATGCTTGTACTCAGTTGCAGTTTGTTCGATTATGATTTCCATGTGTTTGTCATGCATTTTGTTGGTGTTGATATTGTTTTTTTCTCATTTTGGCATGTGGTAAAAGTAGTTATTCACATAACGTACATAAGGAAGTTATGGGAAATTATGTTGCAAAAATATCCATATATAATTATATCTTTCTTGTGGCACTCACATGTATGGAATGTTAATAGCCATAAATGATTATGATTGAATCATTTAATGTGCATGGTTCTATCAGACAGATACTACTATATAAATATTATGTACTAGATTTACCCATGATAAAAGGCAGGACGATAGTGCAGTGTTATGTACACTGAAACGCGCTGCCTGCACATTAGAAAACAAAAGTACATGACATTAAACGCAATGGTGAATGGCACTTAGTTTTATTCATTACGGTAGCTGGCATTGAAGTAAGCAGGTTGAGATGAGAGAGTATAAGTGGCATAATATGAATATTTGCATAAGACTTTTGTGAGTTCTGACAATTTTGTGTTTGCTGTGAGAGGTGCATGCAATGTTGAGATGGGATTGAATGATGCACTGTAGACAGTGGGTTTAGGAGTGAAATGGTGAAGCAGGTGGCAGACCAGGATAGCAAACGATACAATTGAAGGCAAGGGCTTGAGAAGAGCTTTAAAATGAGGGTAATATGGCACAGATCCGTTGAGTAGAAGTGGGTGAGCCACCTTGCACTATTGAGCTGTGGCTGGCTATGGTCTGTGTGGATGTTTTTGGCGGGAAAATGGAGCAGTGGTGCCAGTCCCTGGCGATGTCATAAGCGGAACTACTGAGCAGATTCATGCGCCCCTGGTGGCAGAGGACAGTTGCCATAGAACACGTAAATAAGACATTAGTGGAACTGCTTTCTGCTATTATCAGGATGAGAGGATAGAATAATAAAGATAGGTGCATAGTTCAGGTGTGTGTGAGAGCTGGTTAGGGTGTCTCATTTTTCGAACTTTTTTCCGGATCACGCTCTTCTTTAAACCAATTGATCTCCTATGTGAACAGACCACGCAGTTCAAATTTCAGCCAAGTTCATTGATGTTTAGACCCCCCCCCCCCCTACCCACTTCTATTTTGGGGCTATTTTCTCCATTCGCAAGTACAGTAAAAATGTCATTTTTGCATGGAAAAATATGAACTACAGACCTATTGTAACTATTAAGGCTGCTGAAAAGGTATAATTTGGTGTCTGTTGGGTACTGCTTTCATTTCCATCAACTTTTTCTCCATAGCATGTAATCTATTGGCATTTTAAGGGCAAAAAATCACTAAATTCAGCCTTAATCTTGTAAAATTGCACCAAATATCTAATCTTATGCTTACTATGCTTGGTAAATTAATGATCTGTGGTACTTTAAGGAGTTCAGGATTTCTGCAAAGTTTGAAGAATTGAGAATTACAGATAAGGGATATCTTATTCATTCTATGATCTTTAAAAATGTTAATTAACCCAAATGCATTACATGCATACCATTACGTCTGTTGTTACCAGTCCAATAAAACAAGCCATGAAACAAGATGGACAAAAATATTCTTGTATGCTCAGGTAGCCTACTTGTGAAACTTTGAGTAACTAGATAATGGAAAATTTGACACCAGATACATGTAATACAGGCTCTCAGAAATTCATATCTTGAATCCATACATGACCATTTGGCTCAATCAGGAATGACTGCATCGAATGCAGTCTGATTTGCAAATGCGAGTAAATAACTTAATATACACCCTGGAAGTCAAATTTCTGAATCCAGTTATTGTGATCTCCGATATGTTCATGGTCTATGATAATATTTAGGATACACTGCAGCAATATTCAGAATTATTGGAGACATGTATTTATATTCATTTGTTGGATCATTTTTAAAAGTATTTGCTGAGGTGTTGTCTAGAGCCAATTAATGATTCAGGTTTCACAACTTCAATTAAAAAAAGACACAGATGACAGGAAAATGTCACTGGTTTGGCTTGAACAGCATTGTTGAGTTTACCAGCTGCAGAAAGGTGATCCCTCTCAGTCAATCTTACATATGTACCTCAAATGCATTTCAATTCGATGCCAAGTTCTTGAGTGGCACTGACCCAATCAGATAATATTTTGAATTATAAGATCAATTTCATGAAGTTTTAGTTTAGAAATAGCTGAATAGAGTTAATAATGACATAAATGTATTTGAATCTGTTACAAAAACTGTATAGGCATTTATGGCAAGCTTTAGTATTGCCTGGAGCAATTATGTATGATCCAATTGATCCATTGCTCCATATATTGCATCTCAGACACCACACAGCACTTTCGGAAGCAAAAATATAAAGGTTTTGGATTACGGGATGGATATGAAGTTCTGTAACTCAATTTGGACCTCTGACATAA
Source organism: Platynereis dumerilii (assembly GCA_026936325.1). NCBI lineage: Eukaryota > Metazoa > Annelida > Polychaeta > Phyllodocida > Nereididae > Platynereis > Platynereis dumerilii. Next base: position 39,871,911 of record JAPTHN010000008.1, read on the forward strand.
ATCACATTATGTATACTGACTTCCTGGAAGGCAGATTTATATGACAGAACATTTCCAATTCCAAGCATGAAGTGTTCACTATCTTTAATTAACAGGAGAGCATTGGTCATTGTGTCTCGGCCAAGATTCATTTAAACCCCTGAAAAAAGGCCCTAAACAGTGTTTTAACAGTCTCAATGACTAATTTAATGGTCAGTCTGTGTCTTGTCATGTGGTATATTGCTATACCCCATAATGTTTACAATACCACATGAAAAAGCAGTGGATATATCCCATGTGGTATTGTGTTGTATACCACATGGTTTTTTGTATACTCAATGGTTTGATCATTGTTGATGATGTCATTGCATTGTTTACCATTGTGACGTCATGGCCATGGTGACGTCACAACATTGTGACATCATCAGTTGAGCTGCTATCTGTGCTCTAATTGGCTGAGGCCACTGTTGAGTATTGATCATCAGAGTGAAGTTCAGCTTTCTTCTGAGTTACAATATGGGGTATAAATAAGACCAAATGGTTGTATGGTGGTATTTTGAGATGTACTCCCACTCGTGAAGATATCCTGAGTCCTCTGTACCCACTCGTGCTGACGCACTCGTGGGTACAGAGGACTCAGGATATCTTCAACTCGTGGAGTACATCTCAAAATACCACCATACCCATTTGGTCTTATTATAGTACCACCAGGCAAATGATATAGCCATGATAGGTTCAAAAAAGTCATAGCTGGGTCAGAATATTTCAATGACAGTAGTACCAGGTTAATAAGGACCTCTCAAAGTGCAATCACTGTACCCAGAGCTGCAGTATCATCCTGATATTTAATCTCTAAAGACCTAGTTTGACCACATTTATACAGAAAAAGAATAAATTACATGATGGAATTGAATCACATGGCATTATCTATATTAATGTGATTGTTGTGCTAGTTTATAGAAAAAATTAACTGAAATAATTATTTCATCAGTGAATTCCTCATTAAAGTCCAACTGGGGTTGGCAAATCTTGATTTTACTGTAGTTCTTAATTATTCAACCCTATCAAAAGTCCTATACTTCTAAAAGATATCACCATCCTCAATCTACCCTTCTCAGTAAGAACAAGATTAGATATTTGGGCGATTTTACAAGAATTTTAGCTGAATTTAGTGATTTTTGCCCTTAAAGTGCCTATAGATTGCACGATAAGGAGAAAAAATTGATGAAAATGAAAGCAGTACCCAGCAGACACCACATTGTACCTTTTAAGCAACCTCAATAGTTACAATAGGTCTGTAGTGCATGTTTTTCCATACGAAAATGACATTTTTACTGTACTCGCGAATGGTGAAAATAGCCCCAAAATAGAAGTGGGTAGGGGGGGGTCTAAACATCAATGGATTTGGCTGAAATTTGAACTGCGTGGTCTGTTAAAGAAGAGCATGATCCGGAAAATGTTCGAAAAATGAGACACCCTAGGGCTGGAAAATGCGTTTTTAGGTGTGGCAGGAGTGAGCATGTCACCCATGATTTTTTGATCTTATACCCGGCAGGGATATCTATCTTGCAGATACTAAGTACTGATTTATATCAATCTACATGGCCAATTGTGCAGCGTACGTAAAACGTACGTAGCTCTTTCTTGTGAATTTCGTACGTAAATTGGTTGTTTTCACGTATGAAATACGTACGAAAATTTACGTACGTAAAACATACGTAAATTTTCGTACGGATTTCATACGTGTTAAGTTAGTTTTTTGGGCTATATCTCAACTTATTTGCTGATTTTTTTTTAGATAGGCCAATGCAAGGTCTAAACTTAAACCATTTGTGATAACCATATTGCACTAAAATGGCCAAAGTAACTGAAAAGTACCTGTGTGAAATTTTTATTAATTCGTACGAAAATGTACGTACGTACTACGGATCGGCTCTTTTTTGTGAGTTTCGTACGTAGAATTTACGTACTTAATTCGTACGCTGCACAATTGCTAGTGTAGTATCTATTGATAAATCTATGTATTAAAATCATGTTCAGCGACCAGGGCATAATTGGCTAAATTTGCACCCATGTGTCAACAGCAATATGAGATTTTTTTAACACTGGTCACACATTTTGGTATTGTCTAATTAGGTATCAAATGAATAAGCACACATTTTTCACAAGAAAATTAATATGGGTAAAAAATATTGTATCGCTCACACTTTCAATTGAAAACCAAACCCCATAGCAATACATCCTACATGTATTAATATGTCAACCATGATAAATGGTAATGTATTGGTAGTAATTTGGTACCCATAAATACAGTGGTTCACAATATCAAATTGTAGATCATGGCAGTATGGCATTTGCAGTACATGAATGCACATATCACCACACACATAATTGGTGTGTATATATGCCATGCAAATATATTTACATACATTTTCTGATATTGCAGATGTAGACTTTTGTGCTAGGAAATGTTCTTGGTACTGTACAACAAATGTATGCATGGCAAATTGATAAAATCTGCATAAAAATGCTGAAAGTATTTATGCATTGTACATAACTATAAACAAGAGGGTTTGATGGCTAACAAGAGCTTTTTATAAGGGGTTTGATGCCTTGAGGATAGATAGATAGATAGATAGATAGATAGATAGATAGATAGATAGATAGATAGATAGATAGGTAGATATGGACATGTATATGGTATAAACAGTGCAATCCTCTAAGATCTCAACGGGATCAAAATAATCTGCTGAGATGAGTGGGAGTCCTCAACATGTTGTACATTAACCCCATGTGAGGGATCTTTTACCAGCAGTGCAGAACAGACAACTGATATAATATACATCTTTCAAAAATCATGAAACCAAATAGGCAATACCCTGACTGCCCCTAATCGATATATAGGGGGAAAAAACAGTTTAAGGATTCAAAAACATGCAGGCTCAAAACACCCCTTTGAGTTTGATCAAATCACAGATCAATGACTAATTCAATGGTTCCATGAAAAGTTTTGAACAGTTGAACAGAAATGATTTATATCACATAACATATTTAGGCCCTAAACAGCTCAACGTGCATGTAAATGATCAGAGAACATCTGACAAAAAGTGAAAGTTACTAACCTGCAAATATCGTTGCAAATTCCGCCAAGATACTGTCTAATGACAAGTATCTAAACTAGAACAAACTTCAAAAGAAAGTGCAGCAGTGGCCCCGATCGCCCAGGTGTGTTAACTGGAGCAGAGAGGGAGCAACTCCAAAATATAGGTCACTGGGACTGACTGCACTGTGAGCTCTGCCATTAAGTTTCCAGTAGTCCAGTGGCTCCAAATTGTCCATGGCAGCATGGCTTCCTGCCATTGTACAACAAAATTAACAAAACAATATATTGCCAAATAGTCCCATCCCATCGATTGTATTGGCACTGGCACTTTTGGCGCCAAATTAATTGGGATCAAAATTATCAAGCTGAAGTTTCAGTATGCAAACCTTTAGGCCTAACCCATTAGTAGAACTTAGACACCTTATGCAATGTAATACATGCACTATTTAGATGCTTCTGATCTCTAGCTGATTAGAGAGCTTTAGAGGGCCCCATTTAGTCTTAAGGGGGGCTTCTAGTTTTTTTAAATAATTTCCTGTTCAGTTTTGGTGAAATTAATAAATTCGTTTTGGCAGTCTTGAAATAACTAATTTCTGGTGAGGGTATTTCTTAATAAGGTGTTGCTTGATTTGGGAATGAATATTTATAGGGACTTTGCTGTGAAATAAATTATCCCCCCCCCCACCCTGATTATTAAATGGTGACTCCCTAATGGATATAATGCTCTTAGATACAAAATTGCTCTTTTATGGAATTGCTTACCTGATGTTTTTAAACTGGATGATTTTAAAGATTTTAACGTAAATTAAATTATTATGATTTTAAATGTCATTGTGGTGACTGCTTTTTATGCAGTCTGTATTCCATGTAACTTTAATTCTCATTTTCATCTGTAAATATTTCATCTGTCTCGTTTTATGATCATGCATTGTCGGGAACAAGCACTCGTGCTTTTGTTACTTGTTATTTCTGTACTGCCGACTTTTTAAAAATAAAATTTGACTTACTTACTTACTTACTTAATGTTTATTATCTTAGTGGTGGCTGCACCAGCCCCGATCCTTGCTACACACCAGAGGACAGCAGCTTGCACTGGACTAGCCAGCAACTGCAGTGATCTGAAGTTCTCGCTCAGTAAGCTGCTAGAGATGTAAGTTTTACAAAAACTCATTGCCATTTAATGAAATACTGTAACACCAGATGTCAACAGATAGTGCACCCATTCCTAAATTTAACATTTGCAGATGCAACTACCATCCCAAATGAAACATCAGATATTTACCAAAATTTGGTACCATCCTAAATGAAGTACAAGGTGTCAATATATAGTGATGTCAGACATTGCCAGTGATATCATAAGGGGGTGACCATCTAATTATCAGGAGAGGTTTGGAATTTTCCTTGGCAGGAAATGTTTCATGATAACAACATCCGTAATTATTTATTTCAAGTCAGCAAAGTCCCCGAATATTCATTCCTGAATCAAGCAACACGTTAAGAAAAAACCCCACCAGAAATTATTTATTCCAAGACTGCCCAGAAAGAATTTATTTATTTCACCAAAACTGAGCAAGAAATTATTTATTTAAAAAAGCTCGAAGCCCCCGGCCCCCTGCATAATAAATAGTCTCCCCCAAAGCACCATATACATTATACATTTGGAAAACCAACTACCATGCTTAATCTTGAAACATTAGATAAGAGCGAAAATTCATCCTAAATGAAAGACAAATCAAACACAAGATGTCAACAAAAACTCACTCCGATGCTAAATGAAACAAGATGTCAACCAAAACTCGCGCCCATCCAAAAATTAAACAATAGATGTCTACCAAAACACACTACCATCCCAAATGAAAGACAATATGTCAACCAGAACTTACTACCATCGTAAATGAAACAAAAGACGTCAACCAAAACTCACTGCCATCCAAAATCAAACACAAGATGTCAACCAAAACTCACTGCCATCCTAAATGAAACACGATATGTCAACCAAAACTCAATACCATCCTAAATGAAGCACATGATGTCAACCTTGACTCAGTACCATCCTAAATAATACACATGATGGCAACCAAAACTCACTACCATCCTAAATGATACTCATTATGTCAACAGAAACAAAATAACACCCTAAATGGAGCAAAGATGTCAACCAAAACTCACTACCATCCTAAATGAAACACAAGATGTCAACCAAAACTCACTACCATCCTAAATGAAAACACATGATGTCAACCAAAACTCACTACCATCCTAAATGATACACATTATGTCAACAGAAACACAATAACATCCTAAATGAAACAGAAAACGTCCTAAATGAAAAACAGATCTCACTACCATCCTAAATGAAACACAAGATGTCAACCAAAACTCACTACCATCCTAAATGAAACACAAGATGTCAACCAAAACTCACTACCATCCTAAATGAAACACAAGATGTCAACCAAAACTCACTACCATCCTAAATGAAACACAAGATGTCAACCAAAACTCACTACCATCCTAAATGAAACACGATTTGTCAACCAAAACTCACTACCATCATAAATGAAACACAAGATGTCAACCAAAACTCACTACCATCCCAAATGAAACACATGTCAACCAAAACTCACTACCATCCTAAATGAAACACATGATGTCAACCAAAACTCACTACCATCCCAAATGAAACACAAGATGTCAACCAAAACTCACTACCATCCTAAATGAAGCACAAGATGTCAACCAAAACTCACTACCATCCTGAATGAAGCACAAGATGTCAACCAAAACTCACTACCATCCTAAATGAAACACAGATGTCAACCAAACTCAATACCATCCTAAATGAAACACAAGATGTCAACCAAAACTCACTACCATCCAAAATGAAACACAAGATGTCAACCAAAACTCACTACCATCCTAAATGAAGCACAAGATGTCAACCAAAACTCACTACCATCCTAAATGAAGCACATGATGTCAACCAAAACTCACTACCATCCTAAATGATACGCAAGATGTCAACCAAAACTCACTACCATCCTAAATGAAACACAAGATGGCAACCAAAACTCGCTACCATCTTAAATGATACACATTATGTCAACAGAAACACAATAACATCCTAAATGAAGCACAAGATGTCAACCAAAACTCACTACCACCCTAAATGAAGCCCAAGATGTCAACCAAAACTCACAAACATCCAAAATGAAGCACATGATGTCAACCAAAACTCACTACCATCCTCCAGTGACTAAATATATAAATTGAGGCAAAAATTGGCAAAATTCCAAATTATTTAATTCCCTGTCATGTTTTAAGCCTCAGAATGATTATTTCTGAAAAATATTCATGAAAATTAATATTTTTTTGTCTCGCGCTGCAGATATTTTTGCCTTCATGCCATTTCAGGGCACTATAGGCCTATAAATTGCTTATAAATAGCCATATTTGGCACACACCCCTGGCACCACCCTATGGCAACAGCTATATAACAAAACAAATTTTCAATATTGTTTTCTAAGGGCTAAAAATCTATTTTGTGGAGGGACAATTTTGAGATAGCCCCTTATTGGTCTAAAAATAGCCAAAAACTGGTTTTCCCGCCAAAATTTCAGCCTCGTTTTTGGCGGGAAAACAACGTTTTGTCTGTTTTTAGCCAAAAAAAGGGCTATCTCAAAATTGTCCCTCCAGATAATTGTTTATTAAAAATTAGTTTGTTATAGCTGTTGCCATAGCGTGGCTCCAGGGGTGGGTGCCAAATATGGCCCTTTATAGGCTATTTATAGGCCTATAATTGACTGAAATTGCATGAAAGCACAAATATTTCCAGCCTGAGACAAAAAATGTTCTTTTTCATGAATTCTTAAAGGAAATTATTATTTTGTGCCTTTAAAGTTCACAGAAAATTGAGTAATTCAGATTTATGGTAATTTTGCCTAAATTGTTACATTAACTCACTGGAGTCCTAAATGAAGCACAAGATGTCAACCAAAACTCACTACCATCCTAAATGAAACACAAGATGTCAACCAAAACTCACTACCATCCTAAATGAAACACAAGATGTCAACCAAAACTCACAACCATCCTAAATGAAACACAAGATGTCAACCAAAACTCACTACCATCCCAAATGAAAACACATGATGTCAACCAAAACTCACTACCATCCTAAATGAAACACAAGATGTCAACCAAAACTCACTACCATCTTAAATGAAACACAAGATGTCAACCAAACTCACTACCATCCTAAATGAAACACAAGATGTCAACCAAAACTCACTACCATCCTAAATAAAACACAATATGTCAACCAAAACTCACTACCATCACAAATGAAACACATGATGTCAACCAAAACTCACTACCATCCTAAATGAAGCACATGATGTCAACCAAAACTCACTTCCATCCTAAATGAAACACAAAGATGTCAACCAAAACTCACTACCATCCTAAATGATACACAAGATGTCAACCAAAACTCACTACCCAAATGAAACACAAGATGTCAAATAAAACTCACTACCATCCTAAATGAAACACAAGATGTCAACCAAAACTCACTACCATCCTAAATGAAACACAAGATGTCAACCAAAACTCACTACCATCATAAATGAAACACAAGATGTCAAATAAAACTCACTACCATCATAAATGAAACACAAGATGTCAAACAAAACTCACTACCATCCTAAATGAAGCACAAGATTTCAATCAAAACTCACTACCATCCTAAATTAAAACACATGATGTCAACCAAAACTCACTACCATCTTAAATGATACCGTATTTTCTCTATTAAACGCCCAGTGGGCAGAAGTAATGATGATATAGTCAATTAATAATTTTTTGCATAAAAAACTTAGGATAAAGTCATATTTTGATGGAATTTTGATGCAAATTAGTTCCTTGTGGAGGGGGGTGGGCTTTTATTAGGGGGTGTGCCTTTAATATAGAAAATACGGTACACATTATGTCAACAGAAACACGATAACATCCTAAATGAAACACAATATGTCAACCAAAACTCACTACCATCCAAATGAAACACAGATGTCAACCAAAACTCACTACCATCCCAAATGAAACACAAGTTGTCAACCAAAACTCACTACCATCCCAAATGAAACAAAGGATATCAACCAAAACTCACTACCATCCTAAATGAAGCACATGATGTTAGCCAAATTTCACTACCATCCTCAATGAAACAAAGGATATCAATAACCATATCACATATTGTGATGTCGATAAATTATGCGATAAATTCACAAACAAGAGATTTGCCTAAAAATTTGCAAATCATCGTTACTAGTTGTACTTTTGTGGAAATAAATTCACATTTTTGGGCATAAATATGAGATATTTTCATAATTATTTTTCAGCCCTTGCTGTGATAACATTATCGCCCTACTTGATACTGCGATAACGATAAATTTGTGATTAATCGTGCAGCCCTAACTTCCATCCCAAATGTCAGTAAATGAAGCATAAGATATCAACCAAAACTCACTACCATCCGAAATGAAACCAAGATATCAACCAAAACTCGCTACAATCCTAAATGGAGGAAAAGACGTCAACCAAAACTCCCTACCATCCTAAATGAAGCAAACAATTTCAACCAAAACTCACTACCATCCTGAATCAAACATATAGCTCACTACAATCCTAGATCAAACACAAGATGATTGTCAACCAGAACTCACTACCATCCTTAATCAAACACAAGATGTCAACAAAAACTCACTATATACCTAAAGTACCAGACATTAACTTTTAGAGAACCAAGTACCACAAATGACAGATCAGATATAAAGCAAAACTCACTACAATCCTAAATATGAAACATAAGATAAGATGAAAATGTCAAACCCAGCCACCTGCCTAAGGCAAACCGCAGGATGCGGCCCAAGTTCTTTTAAAGTTTCATTTTAGCTGAAACCAATCTATATATAAACTGATTTAAAAATTAATACTCCATACTATCGTCCTGTTTCAAATTTGGGGTTTGTCTCTAAAGTAATCGAAAAGGTCGTTGCATCACAACTTTCGTCTTACCTCAACGCCAACAATCTCACCGTGCCATGTCAATCGGCTTATCGCAAGGGACATAGGCCTAGTACCGAGACTGCCTTACTATGTGTCCAGAATGATATCATCCATGCTATTGGAGAGCAGAAGGCTGTGCTACTTGTTCTACTGGACTTGTCGGCCGCGTTCGACACTGTAAATCACGCTCTCCTTACTGACACTCTCAAGCAGTTTGGTGTGTCGGGTTCTGCACTTGCCTGGTTCTCTTCGTATCTGCAATCGCGTCAACAAGCTGTTAAGATTAAACAGATTACATCTGGTCCTCGGCAGCTGACCTGTGGTGTGCCCCAGGGCTCTGTCCTGGGCCACTACTCTTCACGATCTACACAGCTTCGTTAGGTAGCCTCCTTCGATCATCTGGCTGCAATTACCATCTCTACGCTGATGACACCCAGCTCTGGGCCACTTGTAAATCAAGCAAATTACCCGAAGCTATAAATCACCTCCAGAAATGTGCCCCGCTGATTCAATCTTGGATGATTAAACATCAACTCAAATTGAATGAGGATAAAACTGAGTATCTGGTAAATTCGTCTACTGCTGTTGCACATAATCCACAACCATTTCCTCTAGTAATTGGTGGCCACAGCATTTCATCATCCAAAAGTGCTCGTAACCTCCGAGTGATCATGGACTCACATTCCTCAATGGAAGCTCACGTATCATCAATCTGTACATCATCATATGTGCATATATACACGCTGCAGAAAACAGGGTTGCGATTTTTATTGATTTTTATAAAAAAATCAAAAAAATCGGATTTTTTTTATTTAAATCGGATTTTTTTGATTTAAATCGGATTTAAATCATTAATGGAAAAAGTTCATTTTCTGTATCAATTTCACCAACTGTTATTAATTTTTATGCATTGACATATTATGAATAACACATATATGGATGTCAATAAGGCATATATATAATAATTTTGTTTAAATTGGAGAAATTATAATGCAAAATTATGAAATCAAGGCAGGTGATGTATTAAATATAATAATCATAATGTAAGCTACGGCAGCAGTTCCACATTTTGATACGGATGTGTTAATAAATGTCTTTTTCACTGAACATCAGTCATAACTATACAGCTTACTTGTAATAGAAGTACACCTTCTAAAAGATAAAAAGGGATGTCAAAACAAGTCATCATTTTCCCTACTCTGCAATGAACTGAACTGCTACGTTAAATCACCAGTCTCAGCACTCAGTTTCACGATGCCTGTTAATTTAGTTTCACATGTAGTGTATTTGATATCAGTTTAGCAGTAGGGGCTTTGGGGACAGCGCTGCATTTTCAGAACATGGCTTTGTTTTTCATTGCAGCAATGAAATTGTTTGGAGAATCATGAGAATGCCATGATTGAAATAAAATTGTTAAAATCTTTATTTACTTCTATGTAGTCATTCTACTCGGACATATTTATCAGAAATATTTTATCATATATCTAAAATTATATCTTATATATATATACAAGGGGCCTGTGTGATATGTCATTAGACATATTTATGAAAGAGTATTGCCAAATGGTAGGTTGCAAGCTGTAATAACTCACTACCAGCTTTATTTGTGCTTTTTTAAGCCTTTTTATCACAACTTTGATTTAAATCATGATTTTTATTGAGTGATTTAAATCATGATTTAAATCAATGATTTAAATCGAATGATTTAAATCCAGCAACCCTGGCAGAAAATCAAAAAGCACATTGATCGGGACTCCATGGAATTTTTGGTACATGCCTTCGTAACTGCTAGACTCGACTACTGCAATGCTCTTCTACTCGGTCTTCCATCGAAACTTATTGCCAGACTCCAAAGAATCCAAAATATAGCTGCTCGGATATTAACTGGCACAGGGAGCAGGGATCATATTACACCTGTGCTGAAGTCACTTCACTGGCTCCCTGTGCAGCAACGGATTAAATTTAAAGTCCTTACAGTCATTTACAAAGCAATTCATCAAGACGCACCAGTTTATCTGAACACACTTGTACATCACCATGTTCCATCTAGACTACTTCGCTCCGGTGACTTAACTCTGTTAGATGTACCATTTACTAGATCTACACTGGTGCACAATCGAGTGTTTGACATTGCAGGTGCTAGACTCTGGAATGAACTTCCTCACTGTGTCAGAAGATCTCCATCCCTAGTCATTTTCAAGTCAAAACTGAAGACGTTTTTATTTACACAATATTATAACTGACATTTACATTTTCAATTTATATTCATTGACTCTACTTTTATTGACTTTTGCCATTGATTGTTTTTAACTTTTCATGTCATAATTTTATTGTGAAGCGTTTAGAATATTTATAGATTCTACGCTATAGAAAATAAATAATAATAATTATTATTATTATACTATCCATATGCATTTTCAATTAGTCAACTACTTTTTAACCGGCCAAAGGCCGGTTATTAGAGGAGGGCTTAAGGTGAAATGGGACTCTTGTCCACTGGTCCGTGTGTCAACTTGTCCTCTTGTCCACTTTTCTTGTCAACCTATTTTGAATTGCCCATTGCGACTTCGGTATTTCACTTAGATTTATGAAATTTGGTATAGAGATTCACTTTGGGGTCTCCCTCAGAAATTTTAGGAAAAATCCAAGTTGGCTGCCAAAATGGCCGCCATATATTGAATTGCCCACTGTGACTTTGCTATTTCACTTAGATTTATGAAATTTGGTATAGGGATTCACTTAGGGGTCCCCCTCAGAAATTTTTGGAAAAATCCAAGATGGCTGCCAAAATGGCCGCCATATTTAATTGCCTACTGTGACCTTAGTATTTCACTTAGATTTATGAAATTTGGTATAGGGATTCACTTAGGGGTTCCCCTCAAAAATTTTTGGGAAGATGGCTGCCAGAATGGCCCACTGTGACTTTAGTATTTCACTTGTAGTTCTGAAATTTGGTATAGGCTTTTGCTAAGGGGTTCCCCTCAAAGTTTAATGGCATGCAGCAATTAAACACTCTCTAATGCCCACAATCTAATGCCAAAACAATCCCTGTAATAATATATAAATCACCCTCTTCATGATTTCAATACCGAATATACAATCGCCAAATGCCGGTTTTGAATCCATGGATTCTTGTTCTCGTATCTTGCCGGAGATTCTGCAAAATTGTAGGCTACATGGTCAACAACTCTCTTTTTTTAAGATTAGTTTAATCTGTGTGTTGCTATTTTTACAGATGTTGTAGGGGAAGCTTGGGAGAGTTGGGCCACAGGGAGGGTTGGGCCACCCTGATTTTTGAGGAAACTAACAATTTTTTGAGAAAGCTGCAGCAACCAAAATTTTATAAAAATAAAAATCTTTCAATGGATGTAACATTTCTGGCTAATTTGCTTGTCACAATCTTTAGAGGGAAGACAATTCAAATTTGGATGAAAAAAGGAAAAACTGAGCCATGTTACAAGATTTTAATTGTCTGTCAGACAACAAGGACTGAGAAAATGTTCTATGGCATGCTTGGTAGGCTTGACTATTCAGTTGTTATTAACATATTTTGGAAAATTATCAGACAACCGGTTTTGTCATAATTGGGATTTAGAGAAAAATGGTGGAATGGGGGAGAGTTGGGACAGTGCTAATACTCTCCCCACATGTGTTGCATTTACCCAGATTTATTTTTATTAAGACAGAAGAACTTGTCTAGAGCAATTTTCAACAGAGATTGGATATTTTTAGGCCTTAATAATTATTCATAGTCTAATAAAATTAGATATCAGGAAATCCAGATGGGGAGAGTTGGGCCATCAGGCCGAGGCTTAAGTCTGACAGCAAACTAGAGTTGCAAGAGGCCTTAATTCAGGATTAGCAACTACTATGACCACCACACTTAAGGTTAAAAATATTATGGCCTCAAGTGCAGCTTAACCGAACCTGATATGTTGCAATGGCCCAAGTCTCCCTCCTGAATGGCCCAAGTCTCCCACTTGACGGGGAGAGTTGGGCCAATTTTTTTTCAATTTTCATGGGGCTGTAGCTCATATGTTCTTGGGAAAAAATATCAATGCAAACCTAAAGATATTTTTCTGAAATATTTCACGATACAATACATGCATTAAGCATGTTTATATAATCATTACTGTTAGCAGGAGGTGCAAGAATGTAAAAAGTGGCCCAACTCTCCCAAGCTTCCCCTAGTCTCATAAATTTCAACATTCACGTGGGTTGATGTCGTGTGCCACAAACGACATTGATCTTGACTCTTCATGGCACGTGGAGGGTTTCTCACATGTACGATAATTTTGTTTTTGTCGTAAATATTTCACTTCTTAGGCTAAGATGTTTTCACTTTTTCTGGGTCTTTTTTTGATCAAATATTCAGTGGTCTATCGGCTTATAAGTGTGGCTTTTCCGTTTTCACTAGCTTGTTTCTGATGATCTGTTGTTGGACAAAAACTGAAAAACGCCCTGGTGAAAAAATGTGAGAAATCATTTATTAAAAAAATCCAAGGATACTAAATGTTCACCCCCTAATGTAATATTGTTACACTAGATGTCAACAGATAGTGCACCCATTCCTAAATTTAACATTTGCAGATGCAACTACCATCCCAAATGAAACACCAGATAATTACCAAAATTTGGTACCATGTACTACCATCCTAAATGAAGTCCCGGATGTCAATAGATAGCGATATCAGTGATATCGCAAAAACTGAAAAAGTCCTGGTGAAAAAATGCATTTTTTTTTCGATCAAGCCAACTAGTTCGAGTCATACATTAAAACCACATTATGTGAGAACCATCTTAAAGCCATCAGCTTTGATGCAATTCAAATAGTAGGTTTTCTAGATTGTTTTTTTTTTACATTTTCTCCCCTTAGCACTCCAGCAAAGCCTCCAGTAAATATGGCAAACTACTCCTGAGACTGAACCAATCAGCACATCTTCAGGTGATTTATGCAAGAATAAGCAACAGCGTCGCGCATGCGCAGTAGCGCCAATAGCGATGTTTTGAAATTTAAACGAGTCGAGCTAACATGCTCGTTGTAGCTCAACCGTCGGTCTCTCAGAAGTCTATCACATATGTATGAACTCTATTCAGCACGAGCAACTCGATGATGTGTGTAAGACAGCTGAGAAGTAAGTAGTTCTGCTCCGAAATTGGCTCTGAAATCGTGAATCGGACAGGCATGGCACCTTCTGATTGGCTGACTCTGTTAAACATGAATATATTATGATGAAATGGTCAGCTGGAGTGATTCGTCTAGGGTAGATTCTCTGGGTGCTCACTGTCCAAAACTTCTATTATAATTTTACAGGACAACAGTTTCTATCCTGATTAAGGAACCAACAATTAAAATCTTCAAATATACTGCTCTCACCATGGAGCAACAAATATGAGAAACAGAGAAAAAAATCTTTGAATACTGATACCAATAAAACAACCGCTTATATGTAATGCGAAGTTTCAGAAAGAAACTCAAAACTAGGTTTTTCCTAGGCTAACTTGACCTGGAGCTAAATACTGTAGGACCATTTCACAAACAAAATTTTGAAAATTCCAAGTTCAATGAAAAGTTAAATCATAATCAAAACAATATATAAACAAATACTTTATACAGTAAGGACATCCGTCCAAAGTTTATTTAAAATATGCACACGAACAACCATTGCATTAAGATAAGAGCAGCTCTATATGTTACATGGGGCCATCACAGATAAAACATATTTACACATTTCGTACCACAGTATTTTATCAGTTTTCGAGTAGTGTTAAACTTTTAGCAAATAAATAATATAATAACAATATTGTAACATGTCTTTCAAATCTGTGTGCAGCAAAAGCGAAAATATTTACACATTTCATGATCTTTTGAAAAAAATAAGAGTTCGGTAATAATCTATGTCAAAATAAAATAATGACAATAAATTTCTTTTAATACGTAATGATAATCTGGAATACATACATTTCTTTTGTAAAGATCCGGAATACATATTTTATATACTGACATATTTTACAACATCTTAGTATAGGAATACATAGGAACACTGAGTCTAGCACATCAAAGTTAAAATATGGGTTCAATTTAACACTGAGGCTGCACAAAGTTATCCATTTAAAGCCACATCGATCTCTTAAGAGATACTTTTGTAGTAAATTTGAGCAACATAAAAAGCCATCAGCATTGCCTGTTAACTATAATTTTTTGACAAACAATTGCAATTTATTGTTAGTCATTTACGGCCGTGCTTGATTTTGAATCAGGCACCTAAAATTTCGTCCGAACAAATTAACTTAACCAGTTAACTTTACAAGTAAACTTGCTGAACAACTTAGCCCAGAAACAGGCCAGTTTAAGAAGCTACACACTGTACCCTGATAAAGACAACATACTGAGTAATACAAAGTAAAATATATGACAATTTAAAACGGTGAGGCCATACATTATTGATTCTTAGCTTCGCGGACCCACCAACATAATAGATTTTCTGCCGACAGAAAAAAAAATTTTTTTTTTTTGTCATACCGACCGACCTTAGAAAAAGTGCCTTGAGAAGATCCGAGAAGCTAAAGATCAATTATGTGTGGCCTTAGATATTTAAAGTTTTGGGACCATTATTACTCAAACACAAATCTTAAATCTGCAGCTAAACTCCTATTTTTGCATGGTTTGAATTTCTTATCTAACGGCATAAAATTTTCACTTTTTCAACCAACTTTTCAATAAGTAGCATGAAATGCATTGTGCTACCTTAGTAGCTAAGAACAAGAACGCTTCAAGTCCAATACACTGAGACCTACGTCCTACGACCTGTTTCTTAGCTCTTAGCAGAGAATCAAAGTCGCAAAATTGATCTTAAAATCGAAATTCTTCAGTCTCTAAACGTTTCATTTTTGGAAGAGTATCAGTACAGTACTTGCTACATCCGGCATAAGCGCTATATACAGACGAAAATTCAACAGCAATCCAATCGCTTCTTAGTTAGAAGCCTTGTTCTTAGTTTTCCAGTCATTGAGAGCAGCTCTGATGGCGTCTTCGGCCAGCACTGAAATAAATAAATCAAAAGTTTAACAAAATTTTTCAATTCATAGATAACAGTCATCATAACACCAAATAATTCTTATAAAAAAGTAATACAAGACGGCAGATTAACCATTACCAGACTGGCCAGTTCCAAAAGCAATTTTGTGCTTGTGACATCATCAGCAGCCTTTAGTGCCATAAATGGCCATAAATGGCCCAACAGGCAGTAAGCTGAGGATGCACATAAATGTCACTTCAGTCCGGTAAGGGTTAAACAAAACAATCTATTACTAAAGCATGAAAGTTTTTTTGTTGTTACTCAGTATTGTAAATGATTGGAAGTTAATAACAGTCTCAGTCTGTGAAAAATGTTAACTTAGACAAATATTGAGTCATTGACTGAATGGTTGTTTTTAAAAACTTCTCAGAGCACACGAGTATCGCAAAACAGACAACCTCTACTCAATAATGCACTGTCATGATTATTACATACAAATTGACAATTTGACATACTGAATAGAAAAATAAGTGAATGAGTTTGTGTTTTAGACTGTTCTTGGCTATTAAGAGGGATCTGAGTTAAACTCACAAATGAATTCTTATTAAAAACTTGTAACTTCTTGTTGAACAGATTTTAATTGAAAGTCAGAAAAGAGAGTCAACTTGCACAATATACACAGTGCACATGTATTCATAAATTTGTTGAGCTCAATCCATCAATGATATGAAACATTTCACAACCCGAAACTGATAACTGGCTTTATCAGCCGATCGGCCCGTAATATCTCTCACACGTTTTTGTTTACACGAACGGAGTGGAATCACCTGGGTCAAGAGAGATAAATGGGGCAAAAAAAATTGCAAAAAAAATTGTTAGAATCATGTTATTACGTACTAGAACAGTGCAACTTTACGGGAGGCAGGCAGAGTTCCTTGGCGATATCAGTGTTCTTTATATCTGCTGCGTAATCCACCTAAAAAATAAAACAACCCAAAGGTTAATATCACATTGAATGTTAAATTACGAAATTTATATTTATCACAATTTAAGGATCCAACTGGCATCATGCAGTATGATGATATGAACTATGATTTTAAATATGCATTTGGTACTATAACTTGATTGGTCTTGTAACAGAGTACTGGATAATATAGGGATAGATCAGTGGGGCCTTATGTCTTGTATTTATGCACTGGGTAGGCTAAATAGTAAAGAAGTAGGGTACAGCAATGAGGCAAAGGATGGCTGAAATTTCTGTCCAACCTGATAGGTCAAAGTGACCTTGAAATAAACCTGGGACACAACAACACAGGGATGGTAAGCACAGAGCACTACCAACTCCAAGCATTGTACTAACTGTATTGTCTCTGTTTTATTCTTTCCTTTCAAATTTTCATTTCAAATGAGTAGCAGAATATATAAAATTATTGCTTCTTATATCAAGTTCTATGGTCATTGCCAAGTCACTCAAAGATAAGAATTTTTTTTCTCTTCATAAAGAGTGTTAAAAGGATTGAGTGCAAAAATACCTTCTCTTTTTTTAAACTTTTGTGTTGTGTGCAACATACAAACAAGGTTAAAGAACAGCCCGGTCTGACTCAGCTGAAAACAGCTTTAATTTGAAGAATTATAACACAGGCCCAAGCCTAGGAAAGTATTTTCTTTATTTGTCAATAGTATATTCAAAGGAACCATACTTTTACTGGGCCTGTTGACTTTACAGAAAATAGGTCATATTTAGAATCAACCAATCAGAGAAGTTCTTGTAAAGGTCATATTTGCAAGACTTTTTCTGACCGGCTTAGTTTAATAATTTGTCTTTTTTTTGCCCAGACAGGCCTCCTATCAGCCCTCCTGAAAAAAGTAGGAGTTCGACCTATAAAGTAGGATAATTTATTTTGGGTAAGTAGGAGCCAGTTTCAGGTCATATTTTGCTAAAAAACGCGACAAAGGGACACGACATTGGCGTCATTTCTGACGCCTTCATTGAAAAGCACACAGTTTTCGCCTTAAGATAAGTGCCAAACGTTGTCCAAAGAATGTATAATGAACCTTCAGGATTTTTTCCAGTTTACAGAAATTTACCATTTCTGGATTTAAAAAAAGTAGGACTGGCCAAAAATAGTAGGAAAAGTAGGAGGATTTTTAACCTAGGAGGCCTGTCCAGATGAAGTTTGTAGGCTCAGTAAGAGCATGGCAGTGATGGTACCTGTGATTTGAGTAATATAATATTATTATAGCAGTCGGCTATTGATAAGTGGTACTACACTATCAGGCATGGGCCTGTGGTTATATTCATGACAAAAAAAAAAATTCAAAATTATGAGGCTAATTACAAGCCTTTAGCATCCTACAAAATGTAATAACCAACCATCCTAACAGTTTTGGGATGTTTTACAATTAATTCATCACAGACATTTCAAGTACACTGTACTTGATAATGTAATAATTAACTTAAGTGCATCAAAAATTCAAGATTTCCACTTTCTAACTTCTGAAATACATAATGCATCCTAGATTTCTTACCTCTATTCAACATGTTCACAAGTACTTATTTAGATATTTTCTTCATGGGTATAACTGGGATATGACTGCATTATAAATGGCAATTTAAGATTCGAAGGGGCCTCTTAAATTGAGAGACATTCGTAGCTCTTTTGTAATCATTATTTTTAGTCAAAAAATAAATTACGCATTTCAAGTCTGTAGAATCATTCAAACGGTTCAAAAGATAATTACTTCACCAATTTTACAGGTCTCCATAAACAGATTAAAGCCAGAAACTCCTTTTTTGAGAGAAGATTAAAAATAGACTTACAGATTTGCCCTTGACCCACTCTGTGGCGAGAGAACTTGATGCGATGGCTGATCCGCATCCGAAAGTCTTGAATTTGGCGTCAACAATTTTTCCTTCATCATCAACTTTAATCTGTGAAAATCAAAAATAATTGTTAGAAAGTTAATCTCCAAGTTCCATAGATCTTCATTTGATCCAACGATGCATCATGCAATGAATATTTATTGTAGTGAAAAGGAATTTAGGCCTATTCAGTATTCAAATTTTAAACCAGAAAATTTCCATAGTGTTGAATTGAAAGTATTTTATACATTGTGTCTTTCAGACATTGTGTCTTTTACACATAGTGCCTTTCAGACATTGTTGTCTTTTAGACACTGTCTTTTAAATATTGTCTTTCAGGGGCGGATCCAGAAAATGTGGGTTCACGAATGAAAATATATACTTAATTTATTCGTGAAAATATTTATCTTTGCATTAAAATCTACAGGTCCAAGCAGGGGGTTTGAAACCCCTAAACCCCCCCCCCCTCCCTCTAGATCCGCTACTGTCTTTTAGGACAATTTCTTCAGTTACCTGTAATTTCATAACATCTCCACAAGCAGGTGCTCCCACTAGCCCAGTTCCAACTGTAGGGTCATCCTTATCGAGAGAGCCAACATTTCTTGGGTTTTCATAGTGATCAATAACCTGCAATGATAAGACGACTCATATGATAAAGCACTGCATAACATCATTTCCTATAGAACCCTATAGGATTACGAAAATTTAATCACATCGAACATTTTAGGACATCACTTAGACAATGTCATGTAACTTTAAAACTATAACAGGAGCTGTTTCAGTTCGGGAGTGCATAAAAATACAAATAGATATTTTAAAAGTTTCTAACACACCACTAAATCCCAATAACAAACAATTTAGTTTAAGAGCCATTTAGAAGCCTTAAGCTGACTTGACTGATTGATTTAATAATGGTGCACGGTCAACTAGGCGACAAACCAACCAGGTAACACCAATCACTTCCAACTGGGTGACAAGAAATTTGGAAATTAGATACCAGAACAAACTCGGTGACAAACAGTTCCAACTAGGTGACACAAATTCACACAGCACTTCCAACTAACTAGGTGACGTAAGTCGTCAAACCAGTGAAACCACATCCAACTAGGTGACAACGCTTTTCCTGCTTGAATGCCATTGCAAGTGATCTGTAGCCTGGTTGGTATCTCTACTAAAATATGTCACCTAGATCAGTCAGGGAAATTATCACCAGCTGATGACAATCAATGTCCTCAGCCCCACATGACAATCACCCTAGCACTGTCATCACCCTCCCATGACATATTCACAGTGTCATGGCCTAGCCATGACTTTGGCAGTGCTCAAAATCATCTTTGACTGGCTATTTAAAAAGAACTACTGCAACTATCACTTCCAAACTTGGTATAAAGTTGCATCACAGTGTCAACTAACTCTATGAATTTTGGCAGACCTATCCATTACATAATGAGGAAAAGAACCTGAAGGCTCCAGAGAAATTAGGAAATTGTCATCTGCTGCTGATGACTTTGCAGTATTTCATGAAATTGGATAGAATTTTAAAAGTCCCGCAACTAA
This sequence comes from Platynereis dumerilii, assembly GCA_026936325.1. Taxonomy (NCBI): domain Eukaryota; kingdom Metazoa; phylum Annelida; class Polychaeta; order Phyllodocida; family Nereididae; genus Platynereis; species Platynereis dumerilii. Next base: position 39,892,498 of record JAPTHN010000008.1, read on the forward strand.
CATGCTGCTGTGTGGTGAGGATGGCTGCAAAGAGATCAGACTTTCTTCTGAGACCCAACTGATCAACCCCACACACTCAATCACCCTGTCAGGGCCAGGACTTGGCTGGAATTGTAATTGTCCTCATATGCTGGTAATTTCCCTGACTGTAGATGGTATCTGGGAAAAAACATTGTCACCTGGCTGTCAATTAAGTATAGCCTAGTTAGTAGCAGTTTGTCACTTGGTTAGTTGTTGCCTAGTTGGAAGTGTTGTATCCTAGTTGTCTGTCACCTAGTTGACCGGCAATCAATTCAATGGTATTAAAAAGGATCTTTAAAATATATGATGAACATATTCAACTGCCAAAGGGCTTCTTCAGTTTTCAGCACTCAGGATGAACTAAGTTTGAATATAATCAGTACAGTTTGTCACGTCAAGCAGAGGACAGACGTTTGCCCAAATATCTCGGCAACCACAAGCCCCACAGGAGAAATACACATACCTATGTATAGCTTAGCTCATTTGTAATATGAATATCACATTTTCACGATGTTTCAGTACTGTTTTTGTCCGATATTTGACAATTTATGGAAATGGCAGTCAAATTTCGCAAAATCTTGACATTTGTGATGCTGCCAATCTCACACACAATGGGTGGTGACGTCACAAAAGTGCACTGCAGCACCACCCCAGACTTAGTTCTTGTCAATTTGGCATTTTCTGAACCTCCTATATCATTGTGGTGATTTTTATGGCCTGTACAAACCATGCTAAATTTCTGTCTCAATGCTTGACGTGACAAACTGTAGTTGGAGGCCCGACACATAGCCCAACCCTGGAACTTAAATACATGTAAGCCTACAGCAGAGCAGCAAAAAGTGATTGGGCTTTATGTAAAGGATTTATTCACTTGGTAGACTAAATAGGATGGAAAGAGGACACAATGACAAGCTGAAGGGTGGTTGAAACTGCTGTCCAGCATATTTCCCCCGGGATATTTCCAGTGACACAGCCGGAGTCTCGGCGGAGATGGAAATTCATGGAATCAAACCCGTGAGCTGACTAGAGGGTAGTTTTCGGATTCTACTACAGTTTTAGCCTCCTCGTAATGGACAGGGGGCTAAAATTGCAGACAGCCAACAGAGCACCTGTCAGAGTGATCACATGTCCAGCCATGGCCCATGGGTAAATCCACATGGTCATGGGTTGTGTTGTTTACCATGATTACACAACCACCCTTCAACATTGTTCAAATCTGGCCAATGATACACAACCACCCTTCAACATTGTTCAAATCTGGCCAATGACGTCTCAGTATTCTATGGTTATTTATGGATAAATCCCTTTATTACAGCAATTACTTACATTCTTGTGGTATGTGCTGACTTGTGTTACAACCCTGGATTCAACGACAGGTCTCAGAGAATGCCTCAGTCCTCGAAAAAGTGCCATGTTTCATAAAATCAACCTGTCTCTTGCAAGCATGAATCTCAAATGTCAACTTGCAAAATAACACTTCACACAAGATGGCGCTGCAGTCAAAATCAACAAGGGCGCCATCACCAGTGTAAAATTAGAACCTGGACAAAAATCACTGTGTGCGGCAGCAAACCCTTGGCATGTGATCATGCAAGGGGTTATTACTTCATTAACCAAATGTAACTTCTGCTTATTAAATTTTAACAGCAGCGGCTCAAACAGTACTTTTTCGCCCAATTTGTAATGGCAGAGTATAATTTCTGTCCAGTCAAGAATAAATAAAACATAAATTTATTCGAAGTGTTTAAAGTTAACCCACATTTCAATATTTTATTGAACATTTTCACAGTAAAACAGTGATATCATCACTCAAAGGGATAAAAAAGAAACATAATTAAATACTTTCAAAGATTCATTGACAACAAAATATTTCAAAATGATGCCTGAAATGTCTTATCAAGATTCAAGTTGTGCAAGAATGTCCACATTAATGGCATCTAAAGTGTCCTGCATATTTTCCTTGTTCTCTTCATCGCTCTCCTCTCCTGGACTTTCTTCAAGCTCATTAACCTGTAAAAATTTAAAATTGATATTTTGAAACATAATTGATCAGACGCAAGAACAAATTTTTTAATTTCTTCAAGGATGGACGCAGAGGGGGTTCGATGGGAGGATGCATCTCAAACCCCCCACCAATTGAAACTTCAAAAATGTTTGCATGATAATTACATATCACGTAGTCACGTTATGTCATGGGCTAATTAAGTGTTCCGTGACGCGATTACCCCAACGGGAATTTTCTGGATCACCTCCTGATTTTATTGGCTTTAAAAGTTTATACATTATGTAATTACATATTAAATTAAATAAATTTTAAACAAAAACATTAAAATCACCCACTTTAATCTGAGGATCCAAGTTCATTTCTCGACTGAGTAGATCTTCCACGGTCGTGTTGATTTCAACATGAAGTTTTCCGCTCTGAGTTATGACAAAGACCACCCTCTGAAAAGCATTGACCACTGCCGCTGAGTACGAGAGCTTCTTAGCTTTGCAGTACGCCACTGATCTGGTGGTGGAATCTGAAAATGATTTAAAAGAAATTAAATCAATTGAAATCATGAAAAATAATAATAAGTCAGTCATTTTCCAGCCAAGTCAGTCATTTTTCAGGTCTATACCGGTATAGATAGATGTATTGATCTTTTGATTCATGTAGGCTACATTGATTTATTGACTGATTGATTTTGAAATTGATCGACTGATTTGATTAAGTCATTAATTAACTTAAATTAATATGTTTTAGATTGATAATTAAAGCTAACTATATTTTTTACTCACCAGGATCTTTTCATGAGTACATATTTTTTTAAATTTACCTTTCATGTCAAACTTTTCTACAGCTTGTCCCAGTCCTTCAGTGTAGAGGTCATGACCTGTCAATGTCAAGGTCACCTGGGTCACAAATCGCAGTGTCCCTGGTTCTTGTTCTTCTTCTGGAGCTTCCAAAACCTAAAGTAATTTTTTTGTTTTAAAAATTTAAGTGAAGAGAATGAAATTGTCACCTCTCCTATTCAATTTTAAAATTCCAGCTGTCAAAAGGATTGAAAGGAAGATATAAAATGTAAAATTTTAAATGTAATTTTAATACTTTTAATGGTGAAATAAAAAATATCAGAATCTGAAAGGGCTCTGAATTATTAAAACTTACCTTATCAATTGAAATTGTCCAACCGTTGAAGCCAAGATAATAATTAGCCAATTCGTAACATTTTGTGATGTATAAAGATTGCTGGGGAGGCGGTATTTTTTTTCTGGCTAATTGCACCTAAAAATAGAAAAGAAAAATTTGTTGGCTTGACCTCTTTTATAAATAATGGTCCAAAAATGAATTATTCTGGAAATCCTTGAGCATGTTGATGAAGGAAAACAAAATTGGATTCTAGGGAAGCATGGATATCCGGCAAGGGATCCGGTATCCGGCCGTATATTTGAATTTGCAGGATATCCGGTATCCGGCAGAACTAGGGTGACAGAACCTGATATCTGGGATGCTCAAAAATAAGTCAAAAGCCGAAAACACTTTGATAATAAATGAAAGAATATCACAAGAACACAGACAAAAACATGATGTAACCACCTTCAAGAATGTAATTCAGCTAAAGAACATAGCGAAAAACATTCTATCAGAGGAACAGTCCTCCTGGCGGACATGATATCTCTTGGCTCTCAGTAAAAAAATATTTATTATCAACCGTGAATGCTGAAAAATATCCTTTTCGTATGTTTATTATCCGGTTCCAACTATCCGGTTACTATCCGGTATCCGGCAGTTGGTGTTGCCGGATTATCCGGTATCCGGCTATTTTCACTATCCGTGCATCACTATTGGATTCTACAGTTCAGTAATTACCTTTACTAAATGTCCCCTGAGGAAGAACCTTCCTGTTAAATAACTGACAGCTTTCCGTGCAGCGAATTCAGAGTAGTAATTCACGAAGCCATACCAAGTCTGGTCACTTTCTGGTTTTTCTGAATTTTCATTTTCGATAGTTGAAACGTTTGTTGTAACGTTTTGCAAAGCTGAAGTTGAGGAAAGGTCTGACCCCGCGAACAGCCTTATGTCATAAATCAAACCATATTTTTCAAATTCCTTATTGAGGATCTCCTGAAAAATAAAACAAGAAAAGTATAGGAAAATGATAATGATAATAAACTTGCCAATTAACATGATGAAGCACAACAATTACACATTAGTTTACAAACTCTAAAAGTGATTGTAACTAGGGATGTACCGATCCGATACTAAGGATGGGTATTGGTGCCAATCCAGCACTAAAAGATCGGATCGGTAGCACTACTCTGCAATTAACCAATGAATGGTTTCGGTATCTTCTATCGGAATGGTATAGGAAATCGGTGTCAGCAACAAAATTCCATGATCGGTATCAGATCGGATGTGAAAAAGTGGTATCGGGGCATCGTTTCTGTAGTGCAATGGACTGATTCATCACTGTTCATTGATGATTCAAAGACAAAGTCCACTGAAACTTACCAGAAGTTCATGTTCAGGGATTCCTGCAGGCAATCTGGTGATGTAGACATTCTTTTCTGCTTCAAAAGGCTTGCAGAATTCTATAACCTCGACTTCTGGTAACTGTGATGTCATTTACGCTGTGTGACAACTTCTTTTCCACTCACTGACACTTTTGACAGCTGTCAAACTTGTTTGACGTTTGTTTATTTTTCGCGGAATTAAGTAACAAGTAACAAGTAGTTTCTGGATGCAGGTCCCGAGGGTCCTCTATATCCAGATCAAAATATAGTTTTGTGTGTCCCGGAGTGGTGTGATGATTATTTACAATGGAGTGGGTGATGATAGTATCTACAATATTTACAGTCTGTATGTACATATTTACATATTGCATTGCCTCGATAACAGATGCGTAGTTATAGAGGGTTATTTTAATTAATAAGAACTTTTATTTACTTTAATTTATTCAGATAATTTCATGAATGGCTTAGATAATCATTTTGTGATTGATTTTAAAGACGACGATTTAAAAATGATTTAATTTATAAAATTTAAAAGTGGAATTTGTTTGCGCATGCAAGCACCTGTCAACAAGTGCACGTTGCATGAAAGAGCTGTCAGACCGTGAATTTGACTTTTGCAAGGTAAATTTTGCTGTTTTGGCAATGCATTGCAGCCATTTCTTGTATTTATTGGGAGATTAACAACTTGGAATCAATAGTAACCACCCAGATAAACTGTCAATGAAAGAAACGTGTTGCAATCTACTGTCACTTCTGCACACAGTGACAGTGACAGCATGTCTTGTCAAACTGGTCTATGTGTCAGCTAATGAGGTTTGCAGGCCTTCATAAATATTTGGTGGGTGGATCCATGTCCAGGATACTGTTCAGTGGTAGGGGACTTTCATTTTAATACTTGGTTAAAAGTATTTGTTAGACTTAGATAAGCCTACATGGTACATATTGATATATATCATATGACTAGCGGAAATACTCGCTTTTCATTGGCTGACAGCCGTGCAATATTCTACGATATTGTACGCATTATATTGCACGATCATTTTAACATGTGAGAGATGGGACGGACCTGAGAGGAAACACAACGTTTCAGTGCTGCTGCAGCCACAGGCTGGCAAACAATTTGTGTTTTCACTGTGCGGCAACAGAGGCAGTTAGAAAGCTCGTTTTTGCGGCAAAAGATGCGTCTTTTTAAGGGCTATCAGGATATCTATTTTTTGTACTGATTATATTATTTTTATTTCCAGAATAAAGCAATAAGCAACCGAAAAACAGCATTTTTTCCGATTTTTTCGTGCAATATTAGTCACCTCGGTGCCATAAAAACTGATATTGCACTCGGTGCTGTGCGATAACTGTATAATATGTTGAACAATTGAAGTGCAGCTCATAGTGCTCATTCATTCATTCCTTATCTGACCAGCTACTCAATCTCACTATCTGAAGACAATAAAGTGAACAACTGCACAGTCAAGAAGACTTGGGTTAAAGTTGCTCCGTGCTTATCTTTTCGCCTTTCAGGTTCGTTTATCAATGAATGATGTTTTAAATACATCATACATTAAAAGCAATTTTAAGTTTTACAGATTAAATTAGGATTATGATTTATTCATGTCTTTCTAAACAGGACATAACATTTTAAGTTGAAATGAATGAATTGTGCGTTATTGGATGTCCAGTTATCAATTAACTTTTAAAACCTTCCCACAGGAGATAAATTGTATTTATTTTCTGAACATGAGAATACTCATAGGCCAAATTAAAACAAATTGGCAAATGGCATGCATGTTCACATTGACCCTCTTAACTTTCACTTGTCACTACTACTATTGTTCATAAGAAGTAAAAGCTAGGAGACAACCAACCTCCTAGTTATTTATTTTCTAACACATATGATATGATTTGATATTGTATTTGTATCACAATTCTTAAATAATTATATATATAAAAGTTATTTAATGATTGCTGAATCGGTCCATGAAATATTTCTGCATTTTGCAATTGCATGCTAATAGATGGAATGATACAGTATCATAAAAATGACAACTTGGCTGAGCAGCTGAGTGAAAGTGGAAACTACTGGAAAGTAGGTCTAGTTCTGTTACACATTCATGCAATTCCTGTTTGACATGTGTGATATGATACTACTCTTGTATCTATGCTGAATGTATATTGATGTCAGTGATATCAACAGTAGCCAAAACTGGGCAATTAGGTTGTAATAGATCTATGTCTGTCATTAGGTCAACTTTAGTGTAAAGCTATGATCTTATTGCATGTACCATGTGTACAGGGGCCTATATAATATATATACTTTGTAAACTCAGTTGTTGCTTTTCCCCCAGCTTGTTGAAAAAGTATTTATATAATATCAGAATGAATTCCCTGAACTAAGATATGTATGTTTACCTGTGTGGTTTAACTTCTTTTTGGAATTCTGCACTTCTTTTGGAATTCCCTATTGTGCAGGAATTCTGTACTTCAGACACTGTACGACAGTGTACATTGCTAAGCTGTGACCCTTCTTTAGTTATTCTGCACTTTTGTAGGACTTCTGCCCTTTTGTAGAAATTCTGCTCTGTTTTAAGGAATTCTGCTCTTCCCTGTCTTTAGGATTTGTACCCCTTTGTAGGAATTCTGCAATCATGCAGGAATTCTGCCCAAGGTTCAGTAGGAATTCTGCCCTTTTGTGGGAATTCTGCCCTTCAGTAGGAATTCTGCCCTTTTTTTGGGAATTCTGCCCTTTTGTTGGAATTTTGTCCGTTTGTGGGAATTCTGCCCTTTGGTGGAATTCTGCCGTTTTGTTGGAATTTTGTCCTTTTGTGGGAATTCTGCCCTTTTGTGGGAATTCTGCCCTTTTGTGGGAATTTTGTCCTTTTGTGGGAATTCTGCCCTTCAGTAGGAAATCTGCCCTTTTGTTGAATTCTGCCCATTTGTGGGAATTCTGCCCATTTGTGGGAATTCTGCCCTTTTTTTGGGAATTCTGCCCTTTTGTGGGAATTTTGTCCTTTTGTTGGAATTCTGCCCTTTTGCGTTGTTTTGTTGAATTCTGCCCTTTTGTTGGAATTTTGTCCTTTTGTCGGAATTCGCCTTTTGGTGGAATTCTACTTCTTTGTTGGAATTTTTTCCTTTTTGTGGGAATTCTGCCCTTTAGTGGGAATTCTGCCCTTTTGTGGGAATTCTGCCCATTTGTGGGAATTCTTTTGTGGGAACTTTGTCCTTTTGTGGAAATTCTGCCCTTTTGTGTTCTTTGTGGAATTCTGCCGTTTTGTTGGAATTTTGTCCTTTCGTAGGAATTCTGCCCTTTGTGGGAATTCTGCCCTTTTGTAGGAATTCTGCCATTTGCGGGAATTTTGGCCTTTTGGGAATTCTGCCCTTATTGTAGGAATTTGGCACTTCTTTAGGAAATCTACTCTTTCATAGGAATTTTGTCCTTTTTGTAGAAATTCCGCATTTTTTTCAGGAATTCTGCCCTTTTTTGGAATCCTGCCCTTCAGTATGAATTCTACCCTTTAGCTGGAATTCTGCCCTTCAGTAGGAATTTTGCCCATTTGTGGGAATTCTGCCCATTTGTGGGAATTCTGCCCATTTGTGGGAATTCTGCCCTTTTGTTGGGAATTCTGCCTTTTTTTGGGAATTCTGCCCTTTTGTGGGAATTTTGTCCTTTTGTGGGAATTCTGCCCTTTTGCGTTGTTTTGTTGAATTCTGCCCTTTTGTTGGAATTTTGTCCTTTTTGTGGGAATTCTGCCTCTTTGTTGGAATTTTTCCTTTGTGGGAATTCTGCCCTTTTGTGGGAATTCTGCCCATTTGTGGTAATTCTGCCCTTTTTCAGGAATTCTGCCCTTTTTTGGAATCCTGCCCTTCTGTATGAATTCTACCCTTTAGTTGGAATTCTGCCCTTCAGTAGGAATTCTGCCCTGTTGTAGGAATTATGCCCTGTTGAAGCAATTCTCCACTTCTGAGGGAATTCTTCAATTCTGAGGGAATTCTGCACTTCGGAGGGCATTTTGCCATCTTAGGAAGTTTGCCCTACATTTGGAATTCTGCCCTTATTGCTAATGTAGAAATTCTGCAATTCTGAGAAAATTTTACGTTTGTTTTATAGGAATTTTACTTCTGCATGAATTCAGCACTTCTACAGGAATTTGTTTAGGTCTTTCTACAAGAATTTTGTACTTTTTCATGAATTCTGTACTTTGTGAAGCTCCTGCATAATTTTCTACTTCTATCTTTGTGGGAATTCTTTACTTCTTTGGGAATGTGCTCTTCTGTATTCCTAAAGAAATATAGATTTCATGTCCTCGAAATCTAAGTGTACTTTAATGATAATTTTTAGGCTTTTTCTTTCAGATTTAGAAATCATAGAAAATGGATGAGATGAAGGAAGGATGGTTTTCTGAGAAGAGTGAGCTGTGGCCGGGACAGTGCATGTCTCTAGCTGTGAAGGAAGTCATCCACAAAGAGAAATCCAAATTCCAAGATGTCCTCATTTGCAGAACGTATGTCCTTTAACCCTTACTTGACTAAAGGCATATATAAAACATGGCATTTTTTAAGGATAGCAGACATGCAGACGTCTGCATTTTCCTTAATATATTCACTACAGACGTCTGGAAATCCTCATTTATTGCTCTGTACAGACGTCCGCTAAGTTCAGAATTTGTGTCCTTACAGACGTCTGCATTTTACAGGTTTAGCATAATACAGACAACTGAGGTGTGCTCAACACCTACTCCGTTAGTCTGTTGTTCATTTTACAGACGTCTGCAAAGTTAAGATTAAGTGCTCTTACAGACGTCTAGTTCTTACTCTTTTTGGAATTTCACAGAAAACAGAGGATGTTTCACAATCACTGTATTTGTCTGTTAGGCATTTTACAGACGTCTACATAATTAAGATTTACTGACGTTACAGACGTCTGGTTCATACTGAATAGATGATACAGACATCTGGTAACTGAAAATAACCAGATACTGACATCTGGTTAATTTGGAAAAATAAAAGGTACAGACGTCTGGTTAATCTGGAAAAAAGCTAGACACAGACTGCAATGATATCTATGTAAATTACTATACATCTTTTTAGTGTCTGCAAGTTCTGAATTTGTTTATGATGCAGACTGTCCGTAAGCGGCCCTTATTTTACATTACCAGACGTCTGGTAGCAATATTAAATGCACCTATTCCAGACGTCTGTAAGCAATTATACAGACCGTCTGTATTTGCAATCCTGACCGTCTGTTACAGGCTAATTATTGATAGAGCCAGACGTCTGCTACTGGCAAAAAATGCAAAATACAGACGTCTGCATGTCTGCTAAACCCTTTTTTGGAGCGGTTTTATAGCTCACTAAAGGGACATTTATGTGCATCCCCAGCTTTCTGCCTGTGGGGCCATTTATGTCCCTGAAATATGCTGTTGTCCCTGATGACGTCACAAGCACAGAATTATTTTTTTGGGACTGATCAGTCCAGTAAAGGTTAAAATTGCAATTTTCCATGATATTGCATAAATTATATAAAATTATCTTTGATGTTATACAATTAAGAAGCGTATTGAAAGGCAAGTTCACAATTTATAGATTTATCTGGCTATCGCAATATCGCATACATCTGAATAATCTTTTTATTTCTTTATAGATAATGCATGTCTGGTTAATCACTAAGCTTGACTTGTTCCTTGACACTGTGAAACTGTAAATCCTGAGATCTTTTTTTTTTACTTTTCTTTTCTAGTTGGCCCACAGGCCCATGCTTGATAGCTTAGTCTCATTGCCGTGTCCTCTCCTTGTCCTCATTACCCTACCAAGTGCATAAATACAGGACGTAAAGACCCAATCATCCATCCATCCATCCATGTCCTCCTCCTGTCCTGATTAGCCTACAAAATGCATAAATACAGGACGTAAAGCCCCAATATGCAATCATCCATCAATTGATAGCCTAGTCTTACTTGTTGCTTGTATATTCAAAAGAACCATTCTCTTTCTGAGCCTGCCAACTTATTCTGGACAGAAAATAGGTCACTTTTGAACTTTGCCAATGGGAGAAGTTCTTGCAATTTATGTTACCTTTTCAAGGACTTCTCTGATTGGCTGATTCCAAAAATAGTCATTTTCTGTCCAGATGAAGTCAGCAAACCAGTAAGAGCATGACACCTTGGAATATACTAGACTACTAGTGTCAAGTAAAGAAACAACTGCATTGTTAGGGTGCCCACTCTTCCTATATTTCCTAGGGGGGAGGGTTGGTCTAGTGGTAGTGTGCTGGGCTGCCAATCGCTGGGTCCAGGGTTCGAATCCAGCTCTTGCCGGGTCACCTGGACCTATGTTGGACAGCTGTTTCAATCATCCTTCGCCTCATTGCCGTGTCCTCCTCCTGTCCTAATTAGCCTACCAAGTGCATAAATACAGGACGTAAAGCCCCAATCATCCATTCATCCTGTATTTCCTATAACTCCTATATTTTTTTAGCCCTCCTATAATTTCCAATATTTTGGAAAAATTCCTACAAATTCCTATGTTCTTTAATTTTTCAAGGTATTTTGCAAGTATATGCATGTTTTTGTCAGCGATGCAAAGTGTAAGCATCGTTTTTCCCCCAATGTATGAAGTATTAGACACGTTTTTTGTCCATGACATGAAATTTTCAGCTTATGATGGAAGTGATTCTGTGATTTGGCGATGGTTTCGCTGCCAAATAATTCCTATATTGTCCTATTAAAGTAGGTAAATTCCTCAAATTTCCTTCTATATTTTTTACCATAATAAATTCCTATATTCCTATAATATTTTATGCGATGTTGGGTGGGCACCCTGCATTGTGTATTAGACTTGGACCTGTGGTTGGCCTGACTTTCTAACTTCAATCTTTTTTTTCAGAGAAGAGTACGGTCGCATGCTCTGTCTGGATGGAGTTATACAATGCACGGAGAGGGATGAGTTCTCCTACCAAGAAATGATCACCCATTTGCCAATTAATTGCCATCCGAACCCCGAAAGTGTCCTTGTCATTGGAGGAGGGGACGGAGGAGTAGTCAGGGAGTTAGATAAACATCCCGCTGTCAAGAAGATCACTATGTGTGAAATAGATCAGGTAATATTTTCAAGTTATAAAAAAAGAAGGATGATTCTTCATTCTTCAAGTACGCTACATGGCATTCAGGGTTCCCGAAGTCTTCAGATGTAGGGAATTTACAAAAGCCTTTTTCCAGACCAGAAAAGTAGGGAAAAAGTAGGGAAGTTTGATTTGAAGTAGGGGATTTTGGATTTGCTGCTGCATTTTGCCAATTATTGTTAAAATGACGCGTCAGTCTTGAAAAAATAGGGAATTTCCATGAGGGAAAACTGTGGGAACCCTGGGTGTTGTATCTGATAGGGTGTTACTTGACTTTAGATACGAGTCTACTTATCATGCTAGTATGAAAACCTTTTCAATTTTTCATACCGTGGGACATTTTGATTTTTAGGGGACTTTGCTCACTTGGAGAAAAGTAATTAAATTTATTAACCTAAACCTGAATGACACCAACATACATGTATCTTTTCTCACTTTAGAAACTGTTCAATTTTCTATTCACTGTTGATGTTGTTTCAATATTTTATTTTATTCCCTACCAAGCTTGCGATACTTAAGTAAATTTGTTTTATATTATTATCTAAATCAGAGATTATGTTATTATTCGTCGGAATCAGATTTACTTATATAATCTTATTGATCCATTTTGATATATACATGTACATGTTTGATCAAATGCAAACTTTTTGTTTAAATCCTTCAATATTTCCGCTTGATTTTTCTTAAATTTAACAAAAATCCCCTTTCATTGCAGGCTGTAGTAGATGCATCTAAAAAACATCTTCCTTTTATGGCGTCTGGTTTTGACAGTCCCAAACTGACGTTAATGATTGCTGATGGGTTTGATTTCATGGGCAAACACCAGGGGGAGTTTGATGTGATCATCACTGACTCTTCTGACCCTATCGGTAAGTTGAGAAACTATTTTGTGCTCATGGTAAAATCATAGGAATGTGCAGTTGAAGTTACTGTATGTTCCATCGCGAAATTGTAAAATCAACCAGTTATATGATATTGATATTATATTTTTTCAAAATTGTGAGACAAAATTGACATTAAAGGACAGTATTGAGAGGTAAAATTAACACTTAAGGAAGATATAATTTCATTTCACCCAGCAACATGGAAGATGCTAGCAAGAGCAGTAATTGCTGCTGATAGTTTAGAGCTGCTTTGTTGGAGCATTTCGCAGTCGCCAGAAAGGCCTACTGTCATCGTTTGTCCAACAAAATCTTACTCATATCAAGGCGAACTGCTTGAGACATGCCAGTATTTTTCAGTCAAGGTGATGGTCCGATGATATATGGAATGTCCATGTCTGGTGTAGAGGGAAATGAACTATAACAGGAGATCTCATATTATATATGTATTATATATACAACATGTATAACTAGACTGTCAGAAAATTTCTGAACTAAAACTAATATTTACTTAACGGTCACTCCTCAGTGCATTACTGTTCCTATATTCCTGTGATGTTTCCATTCACCTAACTATGACGTCGCTAAGAGTTAAAAATGACAAAATGTACTTAAATTTTTGTTCTATGTCAATTTTAGGACCTGCGTCATCTTTATTTGAAAAATCTTACTATGATCTGATGAAAAAGGCCTTGAAACCTGGAGGAATTGTTTGCACCCAAGGTAAGTATTTCTTGACCTCTTGTTTAAAAAAAATTTTGATCTTAATATAATGATTTTACACACTCTCTATTCATATCAAACATTGTGATATCAAGCACATAAAAACAACAAGGAAACGTTTCAAGTGGACTACATTTATATTCCGATTGTATTGCATTTGTGTGCTTTGGCTCAAATCTGTTCTCAGGTGTTTTTTGCCCTTCTGAAAAAATCAACTTCTTCTCACTGCTCCGCGAGGAACCTTCAACTAACCACTCCTCCCACTGCTTGAATTTCCTTTGAGCATTGTTTATTTTTGTAAATGTTTCAGTGTATGAGGAACAAACGATTGTCCAGACATGTTTTGTTACATATTTAATACCGTAGAATCACGTGCATCGAATGATATTGGTTGCATCTTTTGATGCCAGACTAAATCATTTTTCTCGGTTGAGGAAAACGTTTAATTAACCCTGTGTGGCTTTTTAGCATAATAGTTGACTCAAGTTGAATTGCAATTTGGGTGATGGAGGTTCAAAACCCATTCCTGCTAATCTCTCTCACTTGTGGCATGTGAAAACCAGGCTAATGGGACTGATTCGACTACCCAAATTAAATAACAGTGCTGTAAAATTGTGAAATATAACTGCAGAATTACTGTAAATTGTAAATATGAAACTGATTCATCCTGTATATAAAGTGGATAAAATCCTATTTGAATGCAAATATATTCTGTTAATTTTGTGTATTTCCTCCAGGGGAATGTTTGTGGCTCCACCTGGAGCTAATCAAAAGCATGCAAGACTTTTGCCGTGAACTCTACCCTGTGGTTGACTACGCCTATTGCACCATTCCCACCTACCCCAGTGGACAGATAGGATTCACCCTTTGTAGTTTAAATCCTGTGAGTTTATTAACTTTTTTATAATAATATTTTAACTATGATTATTGTAAAATTAAAGTTATTTTTGTCAGGAGGAGGGTTGGCCCAGTTAGTAGGAGACTGGGCTGCCAATTGATGGATCCGTGGTTTGATTCTTGCTCTGACCAGGTCACTTGGACTTATGTTGGACAGCAATTTCAATCATCCTTCACCTCATTATTGTGCCCTCCTCCTGTCCAAATTAGTGTTTATATACGGGACGTAAAGCCCCATATCCTTTGTAATTTTTGTGTCTATTTTATATGGTATCTTGTGACGTTTTATTATAGAGTTAACTTTAGATGTTAAAACAGGCCTGTACCGAAGTTAAGTTAGCACTCAGAGGGAAAATTGTCCACTTAATTTACCCCACTAAATGGCAGAAATGCCCCCTTTCCTCACAGTTGGCCAAATTCCCAAAGAGATCTGTATTAGTGAAGTAAGTTAGCATTTCTGCCATTTAGTGGGGTAATTTATGTTGCCAACTTTCCCCAGGCCTGTTCTATGGTATTATTTTAGTCAAGTTCCAATTTCCCTGCTTAAAGTATGTAAAATGCATGTTGGTTTATAATGTGCCAATATCAAACAGAGACCTCAATTCTTTCTTCTTCTTTTTCAGAAAACTAATTTCAAAGAACCTTTAAGAACTTTAACAGAGGAAGCATTAGATGAATTAAATCTTCGCTATTACAACTCAGACATCCATAGAGCCAGTTTTGTCTTGCCACAATTTGCCAGAAAGGTAAGATTATTCGAGTAATTGCTTTCCCTGGCCATTCATAGGCGGATCGAGGGGGGGGGGGGACCCAGGGGGCGCGGTGGTGCCCCCCCCCCCTTTCATCAGATAAATCCTTCATATTGCTATTTGGGAAAAAAGTGTTCTAGAGACTGCAATGTTATAAGTATTGCCGCGCCCCCCCCCTTCAAAAATCCTGGATCCGCCCCTGCCATTAGCCACATTAGCATTGGCTAATGCATCCTCTGAGTAGCTAATAAAAATTGGCTATTTTGCATGCAAATTATAGCCACACATTTATGCATTTTAGTCAAAATCGGCCTTTGTGAAAATTGCATATTTTGTATGCAAATTAGTCACACATGTATGACTAAAATTGGCCTTTGTGGCTAATTAGACTAGCAGGGCTAGTCTTTAGGGATACTACGTGTCGTCCAGTTCCGAGTCTACCATCTCCATGGCAACCACAGTAGTAGTACTGTCTATTTACACAAGGTGGCTACACTTTCTTCTTCTTCTTATTGGGAGTTCTCTCCTGTGTTTTGGAGCTCCCCTATTGATAGTTATGATATGGTCAATGATGTCAATCAATGTTAGTCAGCGATGTCAGCCGGGATATCAACCAGTGATATCAACCAGTGATGTCAGCCACTGATGTTAGACGGTGATGTCAGCCACTGATGTCAGCCGGTGATGTCAACAAGTGATGTCAGCCACTGATGTCAGCCACTGATGTCAGCCAGTGATGTCAGCCGGTGATGTCAGCCACTGATGTCAGCCGGTGATGTCAGCCAGTGATGTCAGCCGGTGGTCAGCCACTGATGTCAGCCAGTGATGTCAGCCGGTGATGTCAGCCACTGATGTCAGCCACTGATGTCAGCCACTGATGTCAGCCACTGATGTCAGCCGGTTATAGGATGATGTCAGCTGATGAAGTCAGCCAATGATGTCAGCCGGTGATGTCAGCCAGTAATGTCAGTCAGTGATGAGCTGAACAAACTGCTGATCGACCCCCTGCTAGTCTTGCATATGGAAATATGCTCCCATCTAGTTGAATTTAGGTTCTAGGAAAAAGCACTGCAATGTGATTTTTTAAAGCTAAGTCTGTGATTTAAAGCAGAAATTGAATTGAATTTGTAGATAGAATATTGTAGAGAGACAAAAATGGCACAAAAACTTCCAGGCGTTTCAAAGTTGATTTAAAGAATATTTTTGTCGGCTGTTATATTATATAAATGAATAAAAATCCCCCCAGAAAAGTAGACAATTAGTCTTTTGGCCATTTATTTGCATAGTTTATTTGCCTGCCAAATATGTCATGAGAAAAAATGCAGTGACTTTTAATTTACAGCATAAATGCAAAATGTGATGTCAAAGACTTGAAAATTTAGCTTGTATTCTGAGATATATCATACTATTAATTCACGGACCCCTTACGCTACTCCAACAAAACTACTGATTGCCCAGTTATGAAAACTTGCAAGCTGCTTTTCTACACTCTCTACAATGTCCTTAGTCAGGTGTCATGTTCAAATTACAGTCACAGAAGCTGAAGTGATGTTTTCTCATAATCTAACTATAGGACATTACGAAACGCCCTTTATTTTCCCCCTTCTCACATGCATGTCTTCACGGGTGTTATGCTAGTATATATATATTTGCTTTTACAAAATTTCCCACTTATGAAATGAAAATTCCAATAAAATTTATGTAATTCATTTTTCTTATTACACAATTTGCAATTGTAAATTTTATCACTCTTTTGTGCCAAACGTAATTTGTTTTTTAATATTTGTTAAATTATAAATCATTCACTCTCCTGTCAATTCACCTGTTCTCTCTCTCTTATTTTTCAGGCTCTGGGACGTTAAGATGAATGTGTAAGCATGTTCTTAGTTCAATTTTAGTTATTAACTGTTAATCAGTTATTCATTATTATAGTTAAGATATAACTAATTGTTACATGTGAGAAGAGAGTTGGAGACCAGGTTTGACTGAAGAAAAGGTTATAATTATAAACATAACACCATTGTAATGCAATTTATCATTGTTTACGTCAACTTTATGTCTACCTCTTATGAACTTTAAGAGGTTCTTTCACACCAGTGTGTTCTACGATTTGTCAGGAGATGGAAGGACTAAAGATATTTTTTGTTTCTGTGGATGGTTTTATAGTACAAAGGTCTCGTCTTTTACACTTGCCAGAGCTTTCGCTCCTCTCTGATGGGCTTCGATCTGATGTAATGTTAAAATGGAGAGGAGTACATTGTAGACATAGAAAAATCATGCTCAAAACTGCTGAATGCTCTTTCCAAGACCATTTAAATGATTGTTAAATTATTAAATGTTGCAAATGCATTATTAAACTAAGTTTTATCCCGCGCACCACAAAACGACAAGTTGCTTGGACGACTCAATTAGGCATGTTTCTCATTTTTGTCTGCTACATATTGCATTTCATATATCCTAATATAAGTGGCAGCTGTCTTGATTGTTAAGTGATGTCCAGCGTGTCCTGATCGAAGACTTGTTTTTGATATGCTGCTTGAATTTTTATCACTTGAGTGTTATCGTTGACGCCAATTAAATTGCTGACAGTTATTGTGATCACCATATTTTGTAACATAATAATGTTATTATGTGAATTAAAGTTACTGCGGCGAGAATATATTTTTTCAATTTAGTACATAAGATTTAGTCAGTTGTTTTGGTTGTTAATTGAGTTTAATAGATTATGTTCTATCAAAAGTTGTGATGTCAATTATCACGTTCAGACATTCAATGTACAAATGTACATGTTGATGACAATCAATGATGGCAATCAATGATGGCACTACTTAGCTGATTGTAATTGATTAATTGAAACTATAGAATTCTGAGGGGCATCAAAGCTATCCACTAAGTGGCATGTTGTTGTTTTTCTTCTTCTTGAGCGAAAATTTCATCCATACCTGACTGACAGTGCCTGTCCTATTTTTTGCATACAAATAATTGGGTTTTCTCCAATCAAAGTTTAACTTTGTTCATCATTTTTGGTACATTTCAATTCAAATATTGGGCCGACATTTTCGTCCCAGTGGGACAGCATTCCATGCACCAGACAATTCATTATCACATTATGCATCTAGTTCAATATCTGCCAAACCATTTATTCTGTTGTCAGCATTTTAAGCAACATAATATTTGCAATAAATATCCTGTTATGGGAGTAGTAGGGGTTTATGGGGCAACCTCGCTCTATTTTTATATCAGTTTACTAAAAACCGGGTACGGACCGACTGGGCCCCCGTGCTCTGTCTCGGGTCCAATCTCGTCTCGCCCCGCGCCTTTCCCCGGGCTCATCCCCGCCCCCGTTCTTCCCTGCCAATGGAAAAAGTATGGGGCAACCTCGCACTGTTTTTATATCAGTTTACTCAAACCTCGGTAAGCCCCCATAAATCTATTAGTCTCCTACCCTTCAGCCTTATCCCAGTCTCATGGGCTCCGGGCATTCCACCAGAGGACAGCAGCACCTACCCACCCTGCAGCCAGTAGTCTTTCTCCCATCTCCCCACCCCCTAAGAATACATCTTACCTTTGGTCTAAGAATACATCTAACTACCCCGACGTTTTACCTACTCTCTATCTGAATATAAATACCCCTAACCTTTGTTCGTTTCTTTACTCAACTCGCATTTCTCGCTCTAACTCTAAATCCATGGATAACGTTATTGAAATTCGACCAATCCAGGCTCTAGCCTCTGAGCAATACATTCCTCCCAATCGCATGTCTTTCAAGGGAGGCGATTTTCTGCACATCCAAACAGATGCTGGTGAAACCTTACATCATATACCTGAGGAGTCCTGCCAACCGATTGTAATTCAGCCCAACTGTTACCCCTCACCCCCGCCCTCTCCTGAGGGGTTCGATCTTTTTTGGAACATGAGTCTGAGATCTGAACTTCTGGTCTGGGCTCTAGACCGCTTTGATGTTAACCAGGAAAATACACTTCTCATTTTCAAGGATGATGGCCTTCCCTATTGGTTTTCGCAAGGCTTTTTTATTCGCGCCGACACTAAATCAGACGGTCTTTTATTTTTCTATCGGAGAGGCGACTCCCTGTACCAAGCCAGGCTTTAGCTCGTACGTTCTCATGTCGTTCCTAGAGCGCTCAATTTGTCATCTTTCAACCACCCTCTTTTCTCCTACGTTATCTCAACGTTCCTTGAACTGTATGTAAACCCTTTATTTCTGTCCCATTCTCAAATCTCATCTCTGCAATCTCCCAATCTGAAGTTCTTATCATGCAATCGGGATCGCATATGTCTTCTAACCAAAGCAGTAGGATGGTCTCCAATTACGATCTTCATGATAAGACTCACATGCAGGGAATTTTATGCCCTCTACGTAATTTAAACCCATACGACTATCTCTGGGGCAGGAAAATGAAAATGAAGTTCTATCACCTGGCTCATTCTCGCAAACTCGCCTGGGAGGTTGATACCTATTTTGAGAGGGACGCTTGGGGTGACTTCGAGGACGTCTCCTGGAACCTATCTACCAGGAGCAGCAGGGAATTGTACAATTTGGAAATCATCCTCTACTATTACAAATTTTGGCCTTTCAGATTTTCTAAGAGAAATCTGGTCCTATGGTATGAGGTGTGCGTGATGGAGTTGATTACAATGATGCCCAGGATCTATTATCATCATCTCAACAAAACATGTGATTGCTGGTGTTGGATCTCCAGGCATTGTTTTTTCATATTTGACTGGCAAATTAGAATGGAGGAATGCCTGAATCGTAATTTTCTCCGCCAACTATCCTCTGGATGCTATGTATCTAGACTCATTACTCAAATTCACCTCTGGAAGGACTTTTACCTCAGGTTTCGCGTTTTCAACGTAGCCAACAGATATCGTAAAAATAAAGTAAGGTCCTGGCGAAATCGCAGTGCAAAGTTCGATAAATATCAATCCAAGCTGATTAGAATTAATGACACCTCGCTCTAACTGGCTTACTTGTCTCAAATTTAATATATCACTGACCTATAAAGCTTGGTCCTGTATTTTGTAATAACCTTTACCTATTATATTTAATGTATATCATCTCTCTTTAACTTTTGTTTGGTATTTGGATAATGGATTCTTTACAGTTATGATGTGTAATGATGAATAAAGGTTACACACCTCCTAGTTATCAAAGGTCACTCTCCTAGTTTTCAGTTCATGCGAATGTTAATCCCTGAACCGTTATGTTAATCTCGAACAAGACAAGAGAGATACACGTTTAACTGCCTCTCAGGTCAGGTGAGGGGTAATGCTGAATGAGACAAATGAGTTAGGGGGGGTTTAGGTGATAAATCTAGACCCGTCGGGGTTTCAGCCTCCTCGCACCCCTTTTCTTCTCAGTTATTCATGAAGTTTTCTTTGCCTCCCTTCTTATCTCCTGCTACTCGTTTTCTTCATTGGCATACCTCTATTCGATCTGTATGATCCATCTTGCCTATCTTTCAGAGAAAACCAACCCCTTTTTGAAATATTCAATATTTATTATTTTCAAAAAACATCCAGTTACATAAACATATTATTATTATTAAGGAACATCCACTTACCTAAACAGTATTCTTGTTTATAGGTAATACATCTTAACACATCAAAAAGATTATCATAAAGATTATTATAAATGGCCATGTTAGCTCCATCTGAATAAGCAACCATCTCCCTTTTTTTTTTTGGAGCTAATTCAAAATGTCATATATATATATATATATATATATTTATCAACAACAATCCTACCTCTGCCAAAGCTGACCCAGGCTTTTGACTATTTCCCCATTTTATCTTGCCCTCCACTCTCCTCCACTCTGCATGATCGAAATACTCGTCCAACATAGACACACTTTATCCCACAAGAACTGTAATCTAACCATGGACCCCACCTCCAGATTATGTTGGATGGCTATTTCAATCATCCCTCCCCCTGTCTTCCTATTGTCCTGATTAGCCTACCAGGTGCATAAATACATGTTGTCAAGCCATAAATACATGATCAAAACCCTGCTTTTTATATTAGTGCCCTACTCAGAAAGATATGTCAAATCTAATATATCACAAAAACCAAGATTAAGTTCAGACCTAATATATCACAAAAACCAAGATTAATTTAAAATAAATTTTATTATATTATGTACTTTGATCACTTAAGTGTGATCCTCCACACAGATATACATATATCTTTGTTATATTTAAATACATCAATTTGCAATAAATATAGTTTCCTTTATATATACATCAATATGAACTTTTTAATATATATATATATCAAAATGAACCTTTTAATTTTGATTGTGTTTAAAATGCAAATATACATAAAGTTGAAGGTTTTTTTTTCCATGTTAACCTATAGCAATTCTCAACTTAGACAAATATACATTATTTACATTGTAAACCAAATGTACATTATACTCTTAAAAGATTTTTTCAATTACATAGCACCGTATAGTATTAATAACTATCATTCTACAGCACCATATAGAATTAATAACTATCATCCTACAAGAATTAAACAACTTAAATAATATTTACATCACATATTCACAAAAGCAATTTTTTATTCTATCACTCAATTTATGATTTTTACATTTGAACCAAAAAAAAAGATCAAAATTAAAACCCAAAAAGATCAAAATTTATCACACAATTTATGTTTCTTTTACTTTCATCATTTAGTCTATTTGTAGGACAACAATAAATGACCCACATATTGGCCTTTATAACCCAATATCTTTTCCTGTCATCGGATGGGAATTAATGCCTCCAGAGGCAGTTTGGTTGAGGATGTTTAGCATGCTTTTTAGTTACTAACAGGTTGCACTGTATAGAGCCTCAGAATTATATTAATTCACAAAATTGCTAGAAAATAGCACCAATAGAGGGCAAATTTAGCCTCAAGGCAATATAACATGCAGATTGGATCTTTACAGCTGCCTGTTTCCAGTTTTCGGTCAGTCTTTCTCCCCCTTTCCACGGGTTTTCCTCTCCCTCTGCAAACAATAAATTCAGTCCACTTAATTCCTCCCAAGGCATCAACACTCAGAGCTATAGTATAATTAGTTTGGGGCATATTCCTCAAAACTGCAGATATCTTGCTCCACTGTCAATGCCTGCCTCGAGCCTCAGCCCCAGCATAGTTGAGTCATGCGGTAGGTTTTTCCTCCTAAGTTTTACAGTCTATGCAGTGCTGCCCCAGCCACAATTTTCCCTGGCCCTCTCTGGAAACCTAGTTAGTAGTTGGAATGCAACCGTACTGCACACCGCTGTAGTCGCATTCCTGATCTGGTCGACTGTTTAAATACGCTTTACCCCGTTGTTTCCGTGGGATGGATATCTTATCTATATCACTCATTTTTAATATAAGGATTGGATACCTTTTTCTGTCAAGGTTTCTCCCTCATCTCACTAATAGGTAGGCCCTTTTTTTTTACTTTCTTGTTCTCACGTAAAGTTTGATATCTTCCAGGAAGGCCTTTGTTCTTTCAATCGTTATATCTAAATGATTATTTGTTAGCTCCTTTAACTCAAGGTAATGTTCTCCTGAACTGCATTGCCCGTTCAAAGTCAACAAAGATAATTGTATGTTCTCCATTTTTATTTGTCCCCGTCCCTCACCTCTAATTTCCACTACTGGTCTGATGATTTTTGAATATTTACCTCTGTTAGATACCGGTGGACCCGCATCCTCCAGACAGCCTCTCCTTTTCAACGTATCTCACACCTCTGGAAAAAATTTTAATCACAGGGTGAACAACCATTTGTGTTATCCGATCTCCCTTTTTAACGATAAATGTAATTCTCGAGGCGTTGTGCAAACCGACAACAATTTCTCCTTCGTAATCTGTATCTATTAGGCCTCCTACTGTATGGATTCCATATTTAAATGCCAAACCAGAACGTGAAACTAACATGAGATAAATATCCTCTGATATCAATTTAATTTTTAATCCGGTGTGAACTTTACACGTTTCTCCAGCCTGTAATTATTTTCTCCTCCGCACTGAATATGTCATAACCAACAGAGCCTTTGGTCTGTTTTTCAGGTAGGCGAGCATAAGGTTTAATTACCTCAAATTCTAGTAGGTGATCCATCCTCTGCCCTTCCTCCAGCTTGGTCCCTGTTCGTTCCAACTGCTCCCCCTGGACCTGAAATTTAACATTTAGGTTAGTTCTCTTTTATATCAACCTAGACCAAATGAACCAATCCTCAAATATAAGAACTGTCTGATTTTTTTGAGTAGCCCTCACCTCAATTAATTTAATATGATGCCCTCTCTGAAGCTGGGAGGGGGTTGTAGGCTAGTGTAGCTAACCTACCAGTGGTGTGTTGCTGATGTGTTGCTGATGCTGATCTTGCTGCTCATCCACTGCTCTTCTTAGAGTGCAGTCTCATCTCTCTCTCGCTGAAATGCAACAAATAAGATAATCGAACTCTCTTTTATATCAACTTAGGTTAAATGAAACAATTCTCAATTTACGATCTGAGTTTTTAAACTAATTTTTAGAACATCAAGAAAAGCTATTTGGCCTCTGGTGGCTCTTGAGTTTTTTTTTTTAGATGCGGCCTCACCTCATACATTTTAATCTGTTCCACTCTCTTGTGATGGAAGGCAGGAGCTGTCTGGTATTGGGGGCACTCCACACCACAAACCCGTGCTTGTGATACTTCTTTTCCGATCGTCCGCTGTTGTTGATCTCTTTACTCCTGTTCTTGGTGCTGTCCTACATAGGTGGTTCTTGGTCTGAAAATGTGATAAGGAAAACATTACTTATTCTCTACCATTTGCATAATAGAACATTGATCTTAACTCAGTCTAATTTACTGGTGGCAGTACCTACCCTCTGATGAACTGCGTGGAGCCAGGTCCACAAACTTACACGTTCTCAACAATGGGGTGTTTTGCTGGAATTGGATGCACAGTCGGGTTGGGTCAAGGGTGATAGTTGCTCCTCAGGGGGGTGTTTGGGAGGTTTGAGGTAGTCTGTCCGGGCAGGGGTCTCTCAGGCAAGGTCTCGTATATTCCAGCATTCAATCATCAACTTTCCATTCACAAGATAAATAATTCAACCCGGACATCCTACCAAGGTGGGCCATTTGGTCTAGGAGAACCTAAATCGACTTTCTCTCAAAAGGGAGGGTAAATTCCTGGATAGCACATTACTTTCTCGCCAATATGCATATCTTCTTATAACGTTTGCGCATTGATTCTCCAAGGTAAGGTTGTCTCGAACACACGATAACACTCTCTCGCTAGTTACACAGTGGGGTAGCCACAGAATGAAAGGGCAGAATTTAACTATATCACTTGGTAATCCACAGTACCACACTCAGCAAAAACCAGGACTGTTGAAAGTGGCTTTGGACTCACTTGAGTCAAAGAAAAAAGTGTTACGTCTGAAAGGAAAGCTGAAAGAGACTGTAACCTATAAAAAAGTATGGATGCGCAGTAGTATGAATCATACTGACCGATTGATGCAAATGAATTTCAATACTCTGTTGAAGTGTATTCCACAGGGCAAGGACTACAGAATAACTGGCAATGGCAAGATTACCCCAAAACAGGCAACAGTGGCTGCAGAAGGAGGAGCAGAAGATGGTGTAGAGGGACGAGATACAGGTGGCCGGGGACGAGGACACAGAGGAGGACAAAACCGTGGTACTGGACGTGGGCAAGGAGACAAGCGAGGACCTAGAGGTGGTCGTGGACAGGCACCATGAAGGGCAGTTGAAACTTTCAAAGTTGTTCAATGGAATCTCAATGGTTGGTCACAAAATCAAAGACAATTAAAAATTGACATTTTGCTCTCATTTAAGCCGGACTTTATTTCTGTATGTGAAACACATCTTCATGGTGATGATAAGATTGATATTGGTGATGATTATATATTTTTTATCAATAACAGACTTTTGGTTAACAATAACAGACTTTTGGTTAACCGTAATGCAAAGATATTCTGGTGGAGTAGCGCTTTTAGTTAATAAGTTGATTTTTAATGAATACTGAGTTTTTGAAAGACAGTAAATGTTGCGTGCTAAATGGCAGAATTAATCCAGAAAAGGATGATTTCACTTTTGTGCAGCCACAGAGAGGAAGCTCTGTTGTAGACTGGGTTGTAACTAGACATGATAATCTTAAGTGTGTCAAGAATTTCGAGGTGCATTTGTGTAAAGATTTGATGAATTCTTTAAGTTTGCAGGAAGGCTCCCATTCTGACCACTCACTGTTAGAGTTTGAATTTCTGCCGAACTGGACTGGAGAAATCAGTTGTATGAACGAGGAAACGGCGACTGAAGACAGCAGTGTACCCGGAGAAACCAGGTATTTCAAACGGTATAAAGTTTCTGAGTTGCCTGTGAGTTTCATGCACTCTGATATGACTAGAAAAGCTTTGATTTGCTGTATTGAAAATCTTGAACAAAGTCAAATTCTGCAAGGTGATGTGAATGAAGCATACGACTCTCTTTGCAATGTTTATTATCAGGAAATGGACAGAGAACTAAGGCGAAAAGGGGCTCAACGATTTCCTAAGTATAGAAAAAACTGTGTGCCAAAGCCCTATTGGAACTCAGACTTACAGAAATTATGGGATTGCTTACGCAAAAGTGAGAAAGCATATCTAAAATCTCAGCAATTCTCACAAGAAAGACGTCAATTACAAAAAAACCTTTCGCGCTGCACAGACTGCTTTTGACAAGATATATAGGAAACAAAAGAGAAAATTCAACAGAGAAAAACAAGTAACAGTTGAGACATTAAATAGAGAAAACCCAAAAGAATTCTGGAGGGTAGTAAACTCTCTGAGGCCTAAAAAGACACAAGGTATTAATATGACAGTTTATGAACAAGATGGTTCTATGACAAGTGATAAAGGCAAGGTCCTGCAGAAGTGGAAAGAAGAGTTTGAAAATCTTTAATTCCAGGCATTGTTCTCCTAAACTGCATTGTCCGTTCAGTGTCAGCAAAGATAATTGTATGTTTTCCATTATTGTAGTTTTTCTTTCTTTCCCTCGACTATAATCACCTCCTGCACGGTCTCGACTATAATCAACTCCTGCATGGTCTGTTAAAATTTGCAGGTCGACTGATGATAGATATACACTGCGTTCCCAACTATTATGCAACCATGCTTTTTCATGATATCTCCAAAAGAATTCATAGTATTTTGATATCCTTTACACATAATGTCGTGTGTGCCATGGAGCCAACATCATGCCCCGACCCCATGAGCCATTGCATGGGGGGGCTGTTTACATACATGTATTATCCTTCTCATTCAACTGTAAAGAACTGTTACCTCATAAACCAGATGTTTTACCTGAAATTTCCCCTTGGCATACACCACAATATGGATCAGATGGATTTTACATATTTTTCTATGAAATAGCACAAATGTGTCCTAAACAACTGCTGATGTCTTGCACTATAGTTCTGGACTTACAACAATAGAGTTGTTGTTACAATTCAGCTTTAATTGTACATTAAAACTTTATAGAAAATGGCTCATGGTGCCCTATCTCCAAGTGGCTCATGGTGCCCCATTTGTAAATTTCATTTATTAGTGCATATTACCATTTTCCAGTTTATCATAGTATCAATGTTATGACATCATCCTAGCACATGCCTTACCTTCTCTAAGAAGACTAAGTTTTATGACGACCCCGGAAATATGTCAAGTACCAGAAGTAAAAGTTCCACCGCCTAATATGTTTACTTTTCACTCAAATTCACTGGTCAAAAGTTTGTTTTTTTTTCAATTCTTGGTCCTACATTCAAAAGAAATATTATGATTGCTACCCTAGCCAGTTCTGCACTAACAAAGGAATATATGGTCTTCCTATCGAGCAGTTCTATCTCACCGTTTTTTTTTGTAGGGGCCATGGTTCATGGTGCCCCGTGCCTCATGGTGCCCCGGTCTCCCCTATATATATATATATATATATATATATATAATCTCAAATTTGTGATAATACTTACCTTCAAATAAATGGGGTGGAGCCAGTCTCCAAATCTCACACGCTCTGAACTATGCGATCTTGCTGAAAGGGGGAAGTGGGCTGTGACAAGTTGTGAAGGTTGCTTCTCAGTAAGAGGATGGCTTTCAAGCAAGACAAGTTTGATGGCGCCAGTGATATGATACAGCAAACATGAAAACATCTTTTGGCATCAGCAGATGGTCGAGATGTGAAATATTGGAATGGAGGTCAATCCGTCAGTACCATCTCCTCCAACTCACAACCATCATATTTCCCATACAGCAGACTGGCTAATGCAGAGTAATAGAAAAAGCACAAACACTTGATCTCTATTATGAAGACATGAGCACGATCTTATCACTATACCCCCACACAAGGGAATGTTTCTCCAAGGCTGTCATGATAGTAAGCCCAGCTCAGGGGGGTCTGACATGTACCCCTCTCTTCATGATACCCTTGATATGTGCAGGTAATCTCCCCAGTCAACGATATCAACCTGGACTTGGCCTGCTCTTTGCTCTCTGCTTCCCTGCAACCTGCTCTACTCTGTTAACACCAATGGACTTCTGCACGGTCATGGGCATTTAGACTGAAAGTTCACCTGCCTCCATAAATGGGCCTTAAAAGAGAGCGTCAATCAGTCTGCCAGCTTGTGCAAGCCAAAACAAGGCACTTTACTGTAGCATCATTCGCCTGAAATCACAAAACTGCAGGATTCAGGCCTTAGGTCTGTTTTTTAGACCTTGTTCAGCATATCCATAAAACCTACACAAGTGACCAGTGGACATTTAGTGCGCCTCCAGCATACTATTACAAAGCCAACTCCTTTAATCCTCGGTACTACACTTGAAATACCGAGTGATGAACTATAAGCATATTTCATTTCAAACAGCACTGCATCTGCAATAAATTACCTGAGCATTTCTCCCTTGATAAAAAGCCATATTGAAACAGTGTACATGAGCCATAAACTGTAGAGAGAGGTGCAGGTTGAATGGATCTCTTCTGCCTCAAACAGACCACCTGTCAGGAGATCACAACTGGCAGAGGGACCTGTGCCTACTTGGCTCTTCCATCTATTGCCAGTCACATCCCTCCACTATCCTTTCCTCCCCTCTGTTTTATTATACCAGTGCAGTGAAACAATATTCAGCCTCTGGGTTTCATTTCATTAATAAACTTGCAACTAATCGCGGAACAATGATCCGGCCCAATCCTATTTGGCAGAATATAGATGTACCACTTTACCCCATCCATCAACCAGCATTCAACCTGCTATGACTGTTGGTGCTGAATAAATATGTAGAAATTAGAAACAAATTCAGATGCTGTGTTGATTCTAAATGAAACAGCTACTATTCCTGGATTTGTATTGGGAAATTCAACTTCATTCTAGACCATCAACATTTCACGAGTGCTCCCAGAGTAGCATCATTTTTTGAGCAGGTGCTGCAAGCCCAAGTGGAGACTACGCATGAGAAGAGATGGTGAAACCCCAATCCAGTGCTGACGTGCCATACCTTGCGGAACTGAATAATGTATCAAAGAACACATCTAAAAGGTCCACTTGAGCCAAGTTGTTAGCTTGAAAAAGTGGCAAAGAAGCAAGGGTTATCCGGGCCAAATAAACAGTCTTAACTTTCCAAGGATCATGATAAATAAGTGGAGCTGCAGCAGTTCTCAACACTTGCCCACAGATGCTGTTCCATTTTACGAGTTCAAAGTGGAGTTAGTGTTGCCTGCAAGTCCCATGCAGGAATCTACAGCACTGCTGTGCAGGCAGGTGTGCCTATCTGGTGTGAGATTTGTTGGAATCAAGCGGCTTAACCCTCCACTATGAGGTCAAAGATATAGACAGAGAGGAGGACAGAACAGCCAACATTACAGCCAGCATTACAGCCTGCCCATAATGTCCTATCTTGTGTAGCAAAGTCTAGCTGAACAGCAGCAGCATAGAAACAGTGATGGATAGCAAGGCAGTCTCCATCATCCCTGCATGACCAACATGCTCCGCATCCCTCATCCTCCCCATCCATCCCCTCCATCCTGCAGTATCCTGCAGCTTCCTGCAGCTCCATCCCCACATACTGCAGCTTTTTAATGAGCCCACAATTGGCGGTCAAAGCAGTTTGATCACAACATGCCTTTCAGTGAGGTAACATTCCCCTCTCTCTAAACACCACCCTACCTGGCCTCCATCTATTCCCTGGCTCAGCAGCCATTGCTTCCACATTCTATAGAGCACCATTGAGCTATACCATTGAGCTATACCATTGAGCTATCCCGTGGCCCTCTGAGTGCCAGTGAACACATGAACATCTCATCCTATAATCCGCCTCCCTGGCCACTCAAAGCAGCAAACATTCCCTGCTGATAAAATGCCATTTTGAGGCCAATCAACATGAGCAGTTTTTGAGCAAGCAGATTTCTGCCTTCCTAATAAAACAGTTCATTATAATGCTATTATGGATCCTTAAGAACTGAGGAAACCCGTCATATGGAATTCTTGTCATGTTTCCCCTCATTAGGTGGGAGCTGTGCCGGAGCAGCCAGGATAACTTATCCAACAGGCAAGAAAATGAGCAAAAAAACGAAAGACATGGGTAAAGAAAGGGACATTAGGAGGAGAGCCAACCTGTTAATCCAGCCTGCCCTGCCCAAGCCAATGTTATGATATCATTTACAGACTTGTCCAGGCTGATGGCGCTGCACTTTGGATCAGGTAGCCACATCAGAGATTTCTGGGGAGAATCTGGCTCCTTTTGGCTCCCTTTGGCTCCCCTTGGCTCCTCCGAATCCTCCGGCTGATGCTGGATATAGTGCTAGGACTAGTGTCGGCTCCGACTGATGCTGGATATAGTGCTAGGACTAGTGTCGGCTCCCAGGGCCCTGCTCATCTTGTTCACCGTGTATCTCTTGGCTCTATATCTTGGCTCCCAGTTCACAGCCAAGAGTCTAAGGTGACTGCCCTGGGCCGCAGGTCAGCACCCACTCCAGTCATATAATGTTAACAAGTCAAGAGCCCTTCACACAAGATCCCGTGCCCTGGCAGCAACAAAACACCACTCGCATAACTCAAACCAGAGTCCAGGGAGCCAGGGACATTGCAATTATTTCATCCACACAACATTTCAAGAGTAATTCACAGAGACAGATCCAAATTTCAAAATAGAAAACTGCCAATTTAATGTTCTCACGTCTATTATGACAGTGTAAATGGTGGACAATTAAAAGCAAGAAACAGGCTGCAAAACGAGGAAACAGCCATCAGGGAGCCAGGAGACCATTTGGCAATAGTATTTCTGTTGCTAAGCAATGCTAAGGAGGATGTGGTCCCCTGGTGGTCATTCATATCAAGTGTCTTTATTACAGCGGTGACATAGACATAGAGCTGAAATCTGCGCCCCTGGCAAAGACAAGCAATTAGCAGGGGGAGAGAAAGCAACAGTGGGATAATGATGTTGTATGGGGAGCAGAGAGCAGCAATGGCATGACCAGGGGTTACAATGGTCTTGTGTCCGTTTGCCAGCCTCTGCTGGGCAATGTCTACTTGGCAGTCGCTCTGCAGTCGGGCCATCACATCAGCATGCCAGCAGCAACCCGCAAGTGGTGAGGAATTGCACTGTCCCTATTTACAAACACCAACAGAGACAGAGCAAGAGACGGAGCAAGAGTCCAGTTGAGAGCTTAGTATAGGTCCAGCATTGCACCACTCCAGGCCCACAGGCCCAAGGAGAATCACATGGCCCAAACAGGCCCACAGAGGAGGACTGTGGAAGCCCATCGGGCCTACATGGCCCAGCCCAGAATGGGCCTTAAAGTTTACTTTAAGGTAGTTTAAACAACTGACACTAGGGGCGCGGCCCTAGGGCCACAGGTCAGGGGTGTGACAAGTTACCCCCCATCAGTTTTTCAGCGGCCAGCGCGTTGTTAAGGTCAAGATGACGGAACAAGTTGATGGTGCCGTTGCTGCCTATACTGCTGAAAACTTCAACCTGGGTGAATGGGCGAAATTGTTCCACATTAACCGGGACACCACCAAGATTATAGGCCAGCAGGCCATGAACACACTTGACGTTTTGAAGCTAGCAGAGGCTGCAGATATCACGAAGCTCGGACTTGCTGTTGGCCAGGAAGTGGTACTGAGGAAGACCCTCCAGGAACTGGGCAACCCACACTTCGCCAAGAAGGATGACACAACAACAGGCAAGGAAGGATCCACAACAACAGGTAATGAAGGATCCACATCTGACTCAGTCATGCAGCTGAATGCTCAGGAGATAACCCAGGAGACTGGGCAGCTCCCCCTTCACAAGGTGGAATTTTATATGGTGTATTCGATGCAAATTTACGAGCTGGCAGAGGTTTATGACTGGAACAGCCTCATGCAATTCGACACTCGTTACAGGGAGCTCCAGGCTTAACACCAGTTCGATTGGGGAGACATGCGCTTGGCTCTCCAGATGCACGTGTTGGTACCCAAACCCCAGAACCACCAGACCCGTCGCCCGTGGGCCAGGGAGTTACCAGGGTCAGAACAAGTGAGGCGTCCAGGAGGACTGCAAGAAGTGGCTAGCTACAGGGGCTTGCCCTTTCGAACCTCTGGAGTGATCTCCCCAGCTGTTGGAGAGATCTCACTTTCCTCCTGACCCAGACTCTGTTTCAGGGGCGGGCTGGTGGCATTTCAGGCCTCATGGCAAAATAAGTCTAGAGGCCCTCAAAGTTCCTATATACCATCAGCGTTATTTCAAAAGAGAAAAGGAAAATATGGTTTGATAAAGAGTGATTAGGCTATGGCCCATGTAAGAAGCCTCTTTCCTATTCAGATAAATGTCTTGTCTTGTTTTGCTGTACCAAGTGATCTTTTGTATATTCTGCTGTGAGACTTGTTTAAAATTGCTCTTAATGTTTTTAATAGCCTCACTACAGGAATTCATGTAAAATCTCATATATATAGGGTAAGGTTCTTTGAGTCTGACACTTATAAATTTTAAAAGAGGGATAACTTGCTTCGCCTAAGGGTTATTGATTGTCAACCAGGGCCTCACATAGAAAACTCAATGGTTCCATTTCCTACGTTGCAATGGATGTTGTGGTTTTCATGAGAGTAAAATAGCTCTAATCCAGCGATCTGATTGGTCCATAGACAGGAAGTGTGCCTTTTCTGTATGTTCGCGTGAAAGGTCATGATTTTGCAGGGTAACAGAATTTTTCTAATTTTTTTTCTGATTTTTTGGTGTAAGTGAAATCCATGACCTTTCACACGATCTATTATCGCCCATAACTTTAGAAGTGGGCCTCAAATTAAACGTTTTTACTAAATCTAACAGAAAATTGACAATTTACACAGCACAAGAACTAAATTAATGCAAAATTTCTAAAATAAAAGATGGCATAGGGTGTCCTTCAGAAGGACAGTTGTGTTCTAAAAACATGACATCAAAAACACAGGTGCTTTAGTGTTGCCCTTTCACTTAAAAAACCCATATTAGAGCACAGAATAGGTTCATCTTACTCCTAACTGTATGACAAAGAAACTGAAGTCAGTTCAATATATAAGGCCAGCTACAGATAATTGAAACAGCCAATATTCTACTAAAATTTACAAATTTCTGACAAAACAGCAGAAAAACGCACTTTTTACCCCATATTTATAGCCATAATAAATAAACTTGAGTTTCTAATATCATATATTGAGTAGATAAACGAGGTCTTAAGCTATGCATTGGTACCAAATATATTGGTACACACGCTCTCAAATAGCCAGTTGAGCCCAACAAAAAGTGTCCGACTCAAGGTGTCACCTTCTAAGTGTCCGACTTAAAGAACATTACCCTAATATCTCATTGGATTTAAACCTAGTGATCATCCAAAAGACCAAAAGTTTAAGTTTGACAGACTGAGTCCATCAATAAAACCCTAAATTAATTGTCAATATACACTCATGAGACGTATTGATAAATCAGGCTTCAATTTCTGACATAGGCTACAAATAATAAAAGTTACCCCTGGTAAACTATGATTTCTTCTGAAAGACCTGCTGATTTGATATCTGTTTTCTTGACTTGATCCTCAAATTGAAAGGTTTCGAAATCATTTCTCAAATAAACCTGATCAGTATGCTATGCTGTGCTATTTACCTAAATGAATTTGATATGTGGTCTCTGAGAATAACTAGAGGCTGTTCTTTAATTAGTTTGAGTTTTAAATCACCATTTTCATAAATAGTGGTTTTAGGATAGCGGGTAGAAACTGACTGACTAGTCACTATGTACAGTCTGCTGTACAAGCAGAAGAGCGAGCGAGGCTGCAGACCAGTGCATGATCTCTATGTACGGAGAGATCACTGCCGCAGACTGACGAAATTCAAGTCGAACTGGGTATCAAACTGGCCTCCAGGTCACTGGAACTGCTCCCCCTACATACGTGTATACTGACACTGTCTTCCAATTTCTTGTGCTTAGCCCAGTATTGTCATCTTTACTTCATTTGAAACATTTTTCTCAAATCTGCATTCTCAGTGTACTGCAAATCTTCAGTCAGGTTAGGCTTTACAAGCTGGGGGCCTCAGTGCCTCATTGTGCCTGGGGCCTTCCAGACCCTTTATCCGACCCTGGTGTTCACCATATCGTCTTTTTGTCGTTTTTTAACTTTCTGTTAAAAATACCCCATAGGCTATCCGTTTCACCTTTCTGGATATATCGCAGTAACCTTCAGGAAAAAATTTTCCCAGCATTTGCTCCATTATATTACCTATGATTCTTTGGGTAATTGCTGAATTCTACGATACTCATATCTTTGAAGCATTGGTGCCAGTTTTCACATTGTATATGATACATGAGTGAGTCTGTATCAGAGGCTACAAGATATTTGTTCTTTTTACAGCCGAACACTTTGATATAGAATTCGAGTGGACAGTGGCACTGTGAAAATGGCACTTCATGACTCATGATAGCTGATGAAGTGTCACCTTCTCAGAAGGCTTCTCTGCATGGGAAACATAGAGGCTGTTTGATTAGTCATGATTAAGAGAAAGCCATTCGACTTCTCATAACAGATTTTAGAGTGAAAATCAGATGCATAATCCTTTCGTTTGGCTGACAAATGGGATAAGTCTCCTTCAATCAAATTAACATTGAAAGTATTGGGTATGATCATGACAAATCATCTGTATGATGACACACGAAGTGCCATTTTCACAGTGCAACAGAACACTCTTTTTCGGTATCAAAGTGCATCGCTGTAATCCCTTTTGCGCGTAATGTCGAAGGTTCTGAATATTACAATAGTAGGCCTATCATTCCCGACCATACTGTGTTGCTGCCAGTTTTGGGTGTTTATTTGGTTTGACGCCAAGTTTGGCCTGAAGGGCTCGTGTGTAGGGCAAAAGCTCCTCTGTAATCACCTGGTGTTTGATAGCAAAGGGCATCTCACGGCCCAGGTCGTGGATACTTTGTTGTTCGCCTTTGCCAGTCTGTGAGAGATAATGATACTCCACCCCTTGTCCCCTTCTTGAGGAAATTTCATATTTCTTCATTGCTTAAATAATACAGTTTGCATCCGCTGTACTTTGACATGCAATAAAAACTAAAAGCTGGCAAAGAGATATACCCTGTGCACTGTGCAGTACAAACCAAACTTATCGATGAAGAAATTTCTAGAATGAAAACACTTTATGTTGTTTTGTTAATATTGCTGGCAATACTTGCTCTCTTGTTTTAGATATTCCAGCCACTCCTCCAGCTGTGTTGTAAACCAAAGTGTTAATTTGTGAAAATTCCTCTCTTGAAAGAACCCATCCGCTTCCCCCCGGACATGAAAACATCAAAAGAGTTCAATAGCTCCTGGATGACATCTTCCAAAACACCCTCTATGTTTCCCTTTGTCAGCACAGATCAGCTTTCGTGCGGAAACATGGTGAGGTGAATATGTAATTGTCATCTTTCGTTCTTTTTCGCAATTAAACAACAAGTTTGCACTCGAATTTAATAGATTTGTATATGTCCTCCACAATCTTGTTAATATTTTAGTCCATATGTTCAATCTGTTGTTGAGATAGATTTGCACATCATACTGCTTTTTCCTCTAGGATGATGTTTATTCTAGGATATAAATTCTTTTAGTGCCCTCCTTTTCTCTCCTGGCTGCATTTTTTTTTTTTTTTGCAGGTGCTTACCAATTATCCTAGTATTTCTGTTCAGCTCCCCCTTCAGATGCCTCCGTTTCATACAACACTGCTTGAGTTTTCTCTGAAGTTGGGCTTTTTTTTGGAAGCACTTATCCGTTCAACATACTTTTCCATAAGCTTGCCTGGGTTTGCACTTTTGTTGTGAGGGGTGCAAATTTGCATTGTCTGAGGATATCGCTCATCATCACCTCTCAGTGTAGCCTTGGTAGGCATACCCTGACAACATTGGCTGTGTTTCAGTGAAGAAATCATTAAAAGATGAAGCAGCCTCCGGTGTGAAAAACGTAATTCACAGTTTGAGATCATTAAAAGCAACTGAATGAATGTTTGAATGTTTCATTGTTGTCGGTTTGTTATTTTGAGTATTTTCTTTGTGTAAAATCAATAACAATTGCTTGGATAACATCATTTAAACACCGGAAAAAAGCTGTAAAAGGATTAGAAAATTCATAAGACTCCGTCATTTTGAAGTACTTGTTGGCAACGGGAGGATGATATCGCTTGGGCTGATGAAACTTGGATTCTTATTTGCGGGTACACTTCCCTGAATCCTCCTACCCCGCTTAGTTTATTTTCTATCTGAATGTGTTCATGTGGCTGATGCAGCAACTCCCCCGCTCACTAACTCCTGCTAACAGCTCTCATGTCTTCCCCAAGGTCTCTACCAAAGATCTCATGTTTTGCAATCTTTGGCATGCACCCAGTTGGGTTAGCAAGCGCTGTTAGATATTTGTAAGCTGGAAACAAACTTCAGGGTGGGGCAACCAGTAAATACCCAGAAGCTGTTTAAAAAGAAACCAGCTTGTTAAATTAATCATGTTTGCTCAGTCAGGTCCTCAATGTTTTTATAAAAATTATAGCAGGATGAGCGGGTAAGGGGTTACCTTTCGGTATCCAAAAGCTGGAAACGTAACACAGTGCTGTCTGTAAATAAGCAAAAACAGGTCATGTTTGTAAAGCTGCATTACTAGCCATTCTCAGAAAAACAGCCCGAGTGACCGTGTCTTCATCTGATGAGATAGATAAGTATTAGTTCAGCTGATGAGAAATATATTTCTGACAGTTGGGGTAAAAACAGCTGCCAATTTTGCTGTGCTCATCATATGTTATTTCAATGGGAAGTACGTATTTCCCTCTGAAAAGGTACAAATGGTTTGACAAATGGTTTCCTTTGGGTCTAATAAACTCTCCCCCTGGACATTTCAATGTCACTAGTAGATTTCGAGCTGTGGGGCTTTTGTCTAAACTCACAATTTGCAATGTGGTCTTTGACGAGCACTCCACTTTCCAATCTCACAATTTGCAATAGGGGTTTTGGCGAGCACTCACCTTTCCAATGCACACTGGAATGTTACCCCTCTCAAAACAACACAGCTTTCGTTGGTCCTACGTAGTGGTTCTGTGTTCGTTTTATCTACATTTTGTTTGGTACTGTTAAATTTCTGTGCATACGTAGCCCCTCTGTAGTCTGCTCTCTCACCTACTGCCAGTATGAAAGCTGTACTAATCTCCCAAATAACCCAGAGGAATATCAACATTCTTGAGGCCTATAAAATGTTATTTCTGACGGTTCAACAATGGTGTACTGCTTGAGTTAGGCTTTCACTGAACCTTTGTAACACAACCCAACAAGACTTTAATTAGATAAATTGTTTTTGCTAAGGGGATGAGTCCCCGTTTGACAAATGTTAGAAATGCATATATATATGTATCTATATACTTATTCCTCAGCTCAGCCTACAGAAATCATAAGCGAAGCTCAAGATAAACCTGTAGCCAGAAATAACAGCAGCTTGGCTAGCTCCAGTTGGGGTTTATGCTGCAGTGGCATACCGATTTTCCCCCTATCTCGAAATCCATCCTTGAGTGAACTACAGGTACCGCTTCTGTTCAACATTAGATAGATAGGTACGCATACATACGTGTACACATACACAGGAAAGGTACACTACTAACACCTAAAAAACGCACACCTTTTAAAACAGCTTAAAAACTAACGTGTAATTGAGGTATGGCCACGACATTTTTCACTCATCGGGCTGAACATCCCTGCCTGGGGTCTGGATTTCAAGTTTTAATGAAAAACGTTGAGAATCGGCTGCATCAGCCACATGTGCATCCCATTTTTGGAGTTGGCGACAACGAAAGTTGTTTCCTTGACTCCTTTTTTTTGCAATGCAATCTTAGCAGACCTCTTTGTTGACAATTTGAAATCATTAACATGTGGATGTGGTGCTCATTCTTCACATTACAACCTCACGAAAGCAACACTTGCGCAAGGCTCAACAGGCCAAAGGGTCGCGCTGCGAGGGATTTGGGGGGCCCAGAAGCCAATATATTTTAGGTTATCTAACGTAAGTTCTAAGACACAGTTCTGTTGCTTGTATTTCTTCATAACCAGTGTATAGTATATCAGAAAAATGTAGTTCAGGGGCGGAAGTTTGTGAAATGAATGAGGCAATATACATTATCAGTCTATGTCTATTCGGTCTGTTACTGCTTTGTAAGCTGTTATTATATGAGCAAAATCTGAGGCCGGGCCCTAATCAGACATAGATTAATATATCCCAAAAACTTTGGAATAGCTCAAGTGGCCCTTGAAGTCCTGGGATATAATGAATAAGTCATCAGTGTATCATTCTAGATGCCAATTTTACCCTACTAATAACTGTTTCTAAGATATTTCAGGCATGTTGGACATTGTTGGTTCAGTAAGACTTAGTATGGAGGTAACGGAATCGGTTGTCCCTTTGTAAAGTTTGTATACAAGCCTAGTCATTTTTTTCTTGAATGATTTTATCTTTTAACTGACGTGAGGCTACTTGTGGAGCAAGTTCCAGAGTGTACAGGGGGGGTACTGGAATAGTGTAGTAATGATACGCCTGCATATTATCTGTATGGTGTCACTGGATAGGGGGTTTAATATATAGATGATCATGGTGGTCAATTTATTTTGATGAAATATTTAATAATCTTAGTGCAGAAAGCAGCCATTTCAGTATGTCAAATTGTCGATAATGTAGTGGTGTTTCACTATATCGATATATTTATTTATTTTGTGAACATCGGACTGCTGTGTATGGGTCCCAAACACACTTCTATGCTTTTCCAAGTGTGGACACATCAGTGATTCTGGGGGCTTCAATTTAGTGCATACCTCTCAATCTACTAGGGTACCTAATTTCATGTAAATCAGACAGGTCATAGCCAATGATATATTCAGCTGAAACGAGAATACAAGGTTCGCTCAATGAACTCACATAAATTTTCTACCGATGATTAGCAAATGATGTCCGATGGTGTTGGTTGGTGCCCCCAGCCTCCCTGATCCTAGGGGCCCTCACAACCAGTAGCTGAGCCCCTGGGCTCCAGTGGAGAATGCGCTGTCCCGCTTCATCACCCTATTGCTGTCTAAGTTTGTAAGATCTTTTCCGATCCTTCGACAGACCGTCTCTATGCAGATAAAGGTTGCCCATATACTCCGTTGGATTTATGCGATAACGTCCTCCAAGGACTACCGCAAATTTATCAGATGTTTTTTTCCCATCCTCCTTCATATTTTTGTCTTTTGGTTGATGGTAAATGATATGGTTTAATAGCAGTTTTGCAGAGTCTCCTTTTTATCTGGGTAGACCTGAGTTTTCTTCAGCCTAATCACCGCTCCCCCAGGACATTTTCATCTCGCTGAAAGATTCCAGCTTTATAATCTCCCTCGTGTTTGACCTTTGTAGACAAACTCACATTTTGGCAACCTACAAGCTGGCTATGAGCTGCTGAAATGAAACCCCTTCCTGCATCCAACAGAGGCTATGGCAAGCCTACAACCTTACAATGTACTCCTGAAAGATACAACTTCTTATCCCTTCTAAATATAACTGGGTGTACGTTTATCCGACATTTTTAGTCGACTACTCAACGTTAGAGCACTGGTGCACAAGCCCCCAAAATCACCCTTCAGTAATCCAAAAAAAAGATTTCAATCTGAATTGTCAATGTCTTTCAATTGAAGCTTTAAATCCCAGCTTGGAGGTCTGACTCAAAATTGCCAGCTCTTCATTTCCCAGGCAGGAGTTATTATCTGAGACCTAAGGTCCTGGGGGCAGGCAAGTAATATCTCTACGATGAGAAATCTCTTCATCCTCCGTCTCTAGCCCCCTCCTTATGAGAAATCTTCTCCCATAGACATCTCATCTTCTAAAACTCGCTTTTCCCCACCAAAATCTCCAGCCAACCCGCAGTTTACCAAGAAGCTTTCTCCAGGGGATGTAGAGTCAGAATCCGCACCACTGTCAGATTGATTTTGTATGTTTGACATCTCAGACCTCAACCAATTTGATTGTAATGGGAATGGACTCAGTATTGGATTACGTAAATCTGAATTATCAATGTCTTTCAATTGAAGCTTTCAATCCCAGCTTGGAGGACTGACTCAAAATTGTCAGCGTTGGTCTAAAACACCGCAGTGTAATCAATATCACTAATGAATTGCCCACTCATTTAGTGAACATCTTGGGAATGGGAATCATTTACAAAGTGGAACACTTAATATTTAAAATTCAAGCGGTGAGATCCAATCACTTTCTGAAATGATCGTCTCATGCAAGCACCGTCACCGGCTCTTCATTTCCCAGGCAGGAGTTATTATCTGGGACCTAAGGTCCTGGGGGCAGGTAAGAAATATCTCTACGATGAGAAATATCTTGACACCTCTCTTTGCATTCTGCGTGGTAAACAGTTTGACTAGCAGTGCCTCAGCAACACCCTGCACACAAACATCAGAGGCTGCATATCTTTGCCTATTCAGACACAGCACCCCGTGCACTGGCTGCCACTCTTCCGCTGAGCTAGAAATTTATTAAGAAAATAGCTCTCACCCAAAATAATGTGCCCCTGTTGTAATGGGATTTCACCTTTGAAAATCTGTTTTCAAGTTTCCTCACTTTTCTTTGCCTTAGTCATACGGCTAAGAACAATTTAGCAAGTGGATTTTATGATGCCCCCTGTTTACTCTGTGAGGCTTTCTCAAAAGAAATTCACCGTGTCTCTCGCAACTTTCCGACAACCTTTCACCAGCTGGAGTGAGTGAGTGAGTGAGTGAGTTTGTGTTTTACGCCCCATCAGCACCAGTGTGGGCTATTTAGAGACAACACCAGCTGGATAACCTGATAAAAAATCAGGATATAGACGTAGGGGCGGGCTGGCGGCATCTCAGGCCCCGTGGCAAAATAAATCGATTGCCCCCCAAATTCCCATTTTCTGTATTATTCCATTTAGATGCACATGGAAAGGCCCCTTCCTATATAGGGCCTCTTTCATTGGGGTCCCAACAAAAAAGTTGATTCTATCATGCAGTCACAAATTTGATTTTTGATTTTTTTTTTTTTAGCTCCCTGCATGAGCACACCTTGGTGGATGGGTCCGTGGCAGTTGCCAGGGGCGTCCGTTTCGTTTTAAAGTGGTAGAGCAAATAGTGGTCACACCTTGGTGGAAGAGGTCAGGGGGAAAACTACACTTTTTTAATTCAGAAATATGTATACTTTGGTAAAAAAGTGGTGGGGAATCTACCCCACCAGCCCGATAGGAACTGACGCCACTGGCAGCTACCACTCTACCACATAGGCCAGTCCGCCCTTGTATAGACGGTTTCAATGATACATATATACTCTTCTATTCAGGTATTCCTATGAAGGGGCGACTGTTTATCACTTTGTGCTGTTTCTACGGAGCCAGTTTTATTTGAACCACAAAGGCAGAGGGGTGAAATGCAATTTTACAACAAACTAGTCTGTGCATATCCACTTTTGAAATTCTGGCAAGGAAATATGACTGGAGCTTTTTCCTACTACTTAGAAGAATTCATTGGACAACCAAAGCCCCGTTGGCCTAATGTTTGACATTGTGAAATATGGTCTTGCTGGCAGTTTGAAATATGCCAGGTGTAAGCAGATACGGAGACTTTTTACGTGTACCCATTCGTCACAAGGAACGGTGTTTTGGGAAGCCACTCTCCTGCTAACTTGGATCAATAATAGGTTTGTGCTGGAGATGAGAAACATGGTGGAATCAGTTAAGATCAGCTCGTGATTAGCTAGGTTACTAGCTCTTCTTGGGAAAATAAAATGGACGGAAAGGCATAATCCAATTGCCAACAATTATATTTGACCCTTGGATAGATCACAGAGTTTTGTTGTTACACTGTAATTTGGCAAAGCATTCC
Source organism: Platynereis dumerilii (assembly GCA_026936325.1). Classification (NCBI taxonomy): domain Eukaryota; kingdom Metazoa; phylum Annelida; class Polychaeta; order Phyllodocida; family Nereididae; genus Platynereis; species Platynereis dumerilii. The sequence goes on from JAPTHN010000008.1 coordinate 39,933,783, forward strand.
TCAAAAATGTTAAAACAATGCTTTGACAACCACATCCAACAGTCACATTTTTTGTTCAAGTGATGGTAATAGGCTTGTGGCATGCATGTAATTAGCTCCATCACAAAAACTTCTTACCATAACACACCTTTTGGAAAATCTTATAGCGGCCAGTATTTGTAATAATAAATGATGATTTCCAAATTGTATAATTCTTTACTACTATTGGTAGTTAAGTCCCGGTACACATGCCGACAGGAGGACCAATTCTCTCTATCAAAGTTACTATCAGTTTACCATGCAAGTTTCCTAGATTCCGCAAGGCGATAGAACTTCACTTTCAGTTTAGAGCCCCACAGGTAGTCGTACTCATATTCCCAGCATGTCAGCTTTATCTTCAAGATCGTAATTGGAGTTCGTCTTACTCCTTTTCGTGGTAGTCATAGGTGAGCATGACTGCACGACCATAACTTCTCGGTCTGACATTCTCGAAGGCTGATTTCAGTCTGGCAGAGAGATAAAGATTGACAAGTTGAGGGCCCCAAGAACGACATGAGAACGTTGGAGCTACACCCTGATTAACCTGAGCACACGCTGAGAGCTCTAGGAACGACATGAGAACGTGTACACGAGCTACAGCCAGTCTAGCCTGAACACACGATATTCCTGTAGAATAAAAAGAAAAGTCTATTAGAGAAAGTATCGGCTCGGATAAAAAAAACCTTGCAAAAGCCAGAAAGGTAGACCATATTCCCTAAAAACGACGAGTATGTTGTCGTCGTTAACATCGAAATGGTCAAGAGCCCAGGCCAAAAGTTGAGATCTCAACCCCATGCTCCAAAAAACCCACAGCCTTGAGGTGAGGGGGGACATGAGGGGCATGAGGTGGGGTGAATGAGAATCGGCTGACAGCAACCATCATCGATTTGATGGAAGGGTTCACCAGCAGGGGGTATGCTCCTTAGAAATTCCTCTCCCTGTAAACACACAGAAGTGGGAGGTATATATTGCTCAGACGCGAGAGCTTTGACTTGGCGAATTTCAACAACGTTATCCATAGCGAAAGGTAAAACCTGCCTAGTGTATGAAGCAGAAAGGGATGCTGATACCTGCAATATATATATATATATACGATTGGTAGTTATATACAGAGGATATGTAAACAGTGGCAACCGACTGGTACCCGAGTGTATAAACCCCTGATCTCCACTGAGTCAGTAGGGGGGGAAGGACTTCTCAGTGCATGAATAAACTGAACGAAACAAATGGATTTATAGATAGGTCTCAAATAAGAGCAAGGTCGCTGCCAAACTTTTCTATCTGATGGGATTGAACGATTGATAACAGAGGAGCTTCACATGAGACACCCAATTTGTCTTATTGATTTTTGGCAATTGATTTTTGATTGTACAAATTCTGGCAAATTTAATATATTTTTCACCTTAATTTGAGGCCCCCCTTAGGTGTGAGGTCCGAGGCTTTAGCCTAATCAGCCTAATGGATAATCCAGGCCTGTGTGTGAGACCTTAGCTTAACCTCTCGGCCATCTAGCTTAACCAGTCGGCCATCTGGCTGTCTGGGGAAATGAGATAGCAAACTAACCACTCTACCAACCGGTTGCCTGTGGAGATAAGAACAAAATGCTAGCTTGCTGGCTGGCAGAAAGATCACTGAGGCAGATTTTGGGAGGCGATATTCTGGCGGAATGATGCAGTTGAGGTTACAGGAGCGAAAAATAAGAAAGTACTGCAGTTGGGGTGCTTTGGAGGAGACTGAGTGTGTGTCAGTGCGTGTAGAAATAACCCCTCTACAGCACAGGATATTTTTAAACACATACAGGCAAGAGAGCACACCATAACACATGCGTGAAAACTCCATGCTAGCACAGGCAGTGGAAAAGCAGGGAGTTGAGGAGCTGAGTGCTCAGATGATAGCCTAGGCTGGTAAAATCATAAGTTTAAAAGAGAAAATTAGGGAGTAGTATGGAAACAGGTTTATGGCAAGAGGTTATATCAACAAAACTACCAATAAAGAGTGAGAAAAATACTCAATTTATTTAATACACAACGTAAAGAGAGAAAAAGATTTTTTTTCCATTACACACAACTATCAAATATGATTTCCCCTTTTGTGAATGAAAGACTTCTTAGATTCTCCTAGACCCACCTAGACCCAACACCTTCCACCCACCCTCCTGAGAAGCAACCTTCACAACTTGTCACAGCCCACGTGCATGAATAAACTGAACGAAACTAATGGATTTATAGATAGGTCTAAAATAAGAGCAAGGTCGCTGCCAAACTAAATTTGTAAAAGTATATATGTGTTTGTTATATTGGTATAGTTAATGAGATGAGATTACTATTATTTTCAACTTTGGATACGGGGAAAAAAAGAATTACATGTGGGAGTTGGGGGTGAGGGGAGAGCATCACAGCCTCGGCTGGCAGGGGTGTGAGATACAATTGATATGAGCAAGACAGAAATAAACACATTAGGTCTTCTTACATTAAGAGGTGACTAGTACCATATTGTTTGCTTGGCGACATAGGGAGAGCAGTGGAATTACAAATACTTCATGCTTCCAATGTCTTCATTCAAATTTACCAGAATAAAGAGAAAATAAATATGAGCAATTTCACCAGTATGATTTCTCAATATAATAGCAGGAGAGGAATAAGAGGTGGAGGAGAGAGACTACTGGGCTGCAGCATGGGGGTGGGGGTTAGGTCCTCTGGTTGAATGCCCAGCTAGGAGACTGGGATAAAACTAGAGGCGAGGATGGAGTACGTTTAGAGGGCTTACCCGGGTTTGAGTAAACTGATATAAAAACAGTGCGAGGTTGCCCCATACTTTTTCCATTGGCAGGGAAGAACGGGGGCGGGGATGAGCCCGGGGAAAGGCGCGGGGCGAGACGAGATTGGACCCGAGACAGAGCACGGGGGCCCAGTCGGTCCGTACCCGGTTTTTAGTAAACTGATATAAAAATAGAGCGAGGTTGCCCCATAAACCCCTACTACTAATGGGCTGAATGGTAAGATTTCATTGAATAAGATTGTATCGTCATCAACCTTTGTCATATGTATAGGGCCTACTGGGTATATCACAGTTTATGGAGACATTTTATAATTTTTTTGTCTGTTTGTTGTTAAAGAACATGACAGTGGATAAATGGATATTTGGAAAACCCCTTTATTCAAGTGAGTTACTGCTCTAGTTAATGCCAATGATACATCTATGACTCATGTTTTGTATAATTCAATATCATGACCAACAAGACTTCCTGGTGTATTATGTATATAAGATCCATTCAAAGACTCTGTCAACTCACTTTAAACATTGTTAAAGCCTTTGAAGGGCATCATAATCTGAATTGAGTCATATAACATAAAATTGCAAGAGAAAAGACAACAAATTGTCTGGTTCATTACAAAGTATTGATATCCCAGAACCAGGAGAACCTGACCTTGCAAAGAGCAGAGGAACAAACCAGAGTCAGGTTTGCATAACTGTTGACGCTAGTGAGAAGTTTGACTTCTTTAAATTTTAGGTTATGCTTCTCATTACCCAGTATAGTTCTCATCGAGAAATATCAAGCATCAGTCTTTTAACAAGTTTAAGTTATATTTTGTTGGTAAAACAAGATCACAGAAATGTGACTTATGTTCTTAAAGTTCATTTGGAGAAATATGACATATTATTTCTAGAGACATAAATTATTTTTATTCAATCAAATTTCGAGTTAGTTTCCTTAAATTTTCAAAAATACTTAAGAAGTTTCGAAAGGTTATGTTTGGGAATGGGAAGAATTATCGTTTCAAAATACTATTTGCATTTATTCTTCAGTTCATCGTGAAGTTGTACATGAAGTAAGGTTTGAATGTTTGTTAGTTGCTTAATACCATATATTTGCTGTTTTATGTCATGAAAAAAATTCTAATTCTGTCAGGGTTTGAAATTGAAGGAGCTGGCGACATAAGTTGGGATGATGAACATGAAAAAACGTGAGTCCTGTGTTCAAATTTAGCTCTTGCTGGTTCTTCCTTCTTTTCTGATTTGCCTACAACAGTGCATTAATACAGGACGTAAAGCCCCAGTCATCAATCCCCTGTCCCTTTTCCGATGCTGGGGAGGAATTAAGGGGCAGGGAGTTGCAGGTCATAGCAGGTCTACAGTTACCCCCTTTTTAGAGAATGTACAATAATACCAGCCCAGACTGTATTGGATACCATTGACCCTGTAACCATATAGAGTACCGCAGACACACTAATCTCTGTTAATAAGTAGTTAGTTATTCTGTTGAAACCTCAAATCCTACAGAGCACAATGTGAGGTCGGTGACTGATTTGTTTAGTGACAATTTTTTGTCACGGTCCTCACGGAGTAAAGCATGTATAATTCCTGCACTGAACACAAATGTTGTAATACGTCATTATATCAATGAAGGATGTATGAGCATAAATGTTAATCTGCATGACTATATTTTATCCAGCTGTTCAAGAAAATGTTAAGTGATACATTATTGTCATAATAAATATTATATTTTCAGTTACACTGGTGTTCGTTATACATTTGGAAAGTAAGACGTTTTATTTGAGATTATTGCATATGTTGTATATTTTATTTGGTGATGGTCATGCTCATCATTAAAGCTGGTTGGGAGATCAAATGCTGTGAATTTTGTATGAGAGATGTTCTTGCAAATATCAAAATGCTAGTCTGTGGCATGTGAATTTCATCAAATGAACAGAGGCTGATATTACTATAGACAGCATACAGACACTGGTGAAGATCAAGTGCTATGAATTTTGTATGGGAAATGTTCTTGCAAATATTAAAATGCTAGTCTGTGGCATGTGAATTTCATCAAATGAACAGAGAATGATATTACTATAGACAGCATAGGGGTCAAAATTTGGTAAGTCTGAAATTCTTGTCTCCGGTGTTTAACAATAATTCATGATGACAGAAAGGCACACGCAGGACTTCTTGATGTCATTTTTCATAGACAAGGATATTAGCAAAACTTCAGACACAAAAAATATGAGGAAGGTTATTTTTATCCCATCCAAAAATAGCATTGAAGTGGCCAACCCCCCTGAAAATGGCCTGTCTCCACCAATATTTTCTTTGAAAGATTGCATCACAAAAAATTGTACAGGATCCTGATTCAATTAAACTCTACCATATATGGAGACTTGACTATCACTCTTCTAAAATATAGTTTCAAATTTCTGAAATAATATCCTGTATAAGAGCAGGAGGTTGTTGTGTCCATGTCTCCAATATTGCGTCATTAGCATCACACCAGTTTGGTTTCTTAATAAAAATGAAAGGGACGCACATTTTGTGAGAAAACCTTGTGTCTAACGATGTCTGAGAACCCAAGAAAATAACTGCGCTATCTGTAGCTCTGTATCATTTATATAAACCAAAATATTTGAGTATTTCTGTTGGTATGTCGGTTGTCCTATCTTAATTTGTCATTAGCAAACGCCTTGCTGCTCTATTTTGACTGCATATTTCTGGACCAGAATCAATACGAACATGCTTCTGGTGTTCATAAGATCATTTCATGCACAAATTGCCAGATTGCCAATTTTGCACTGGTCCCTACAAAGATTTTTATCTTAATTATCATTAGCATCACGCTGTCATTAGCATCACAACAAAAAATGGCTTCTTTCCTTTACCTCGCTAAAATTCAGTTGCAGGTGACAGGAGTTGAAATTGTGTTCAATATATATTATCAATTAATGTTTTAACAAAATATTACACAGAATTTTTGCATTTTCATTGCATCTGACATGCCTAGTATGAATTTGACGGTTCTCTGAGATAACTAATCAAATATGGGGTGTCAGTGAGATTTTACCATTGTCTAGCACCTGAAATATGGTTCAGCAAAGACATTGGGCACTGGAGGGGTAGTGGAGATCATCTTTGTTATTCAGAATCCAAACTATTGGTGAAAAGAGTATTTTTGTTTCTGTTTGTAAATTTCTAGTTCAAGAAAATCTTCTATCTTAATAAGTATTGGTCATAGAGACCTGAAATATAGCTCAATGTTTGCAGAATAGCCACTTTCCCATACGTTGGTAATAAATTCTTCAGCTCTAAGTGGTGCGGATTTCAAGTTATAGGCATGATGCTAATGACACATATATTCGAAATTTAATTGACCAAAATGCATTATCTCAAAAATAATTGGTGCTAGAGACCTGGAACTTGGCCTAAAATGTGCAAGCTACCTGCCTAATCATTGGTAATAGATTATTTAACCCTAAGTGGTCAGGATTTTTCAGTTATAAGTGTGATTTTAATGACAGTCAAAAAACATCATAGCTGTAAATATCACCTCATTACAGATCAGCAGAGCATTTGGGACCCTTGGACATGACAGTGCAGTGATAGCTGATTGTTTGACCTACCCAATGCCAACTTAAAACGGCATTTCTGGACTAAAAAAAAATTCAAAATTTTTTCAGCTGAAATTTCAAGGTTTTCAAATTTTGACCCATAGGACAATGTTGAAGATCAAATGCTGTGAGTTTTGTATGGGAAATGTTCTTGCAAATATAAAAATTAAAATGCTAGTCTGTGGCATGTGAATTTCATCAAACGAACAGAAAATGATATTGCTATAGACCGCATACAGACACTGATGAAGATCAAATGCTTTGAATTTTGTGTTGGAAATGTTCTCACAAATATTGAAATGCTAGTCTGTGGCACGTGAATTTCATTGAATGAACAGAGAATGATATTACTATGTACAGAATACAGATTACCAACTGGATGAATAATAATATACATCAATTTGAGAGAATGGTATTACTATAGACAGCATACAGACACTGATGAAGATCAAATGCTATGAATTTTGTATGGGAAATGTTCTTGCAAATATTAAAATGCTGGTCTGTGGCATGTGAATTTCATCAAAGGAACAGAGGCTGATATTGCTAAAGACAGCATACAAACACTGGTGAAGATCAAATGCTATGAATTTTGCATGGGAAATGTTCTTGCAAATATTAAAATGCTAGTCTGTGGCATGTGAATTTCATCAAATGAACAGAGAATGATATTACTATAGACAGCATACAGACACTGGTGAAGATCAAATGCTGTGAATTTTGTATGGGAAATGTTCTTGCAAATATTAAAATGCTAGTCTGTGGCATGTGAATTTCATCAAATGAACGGAGAATGATATTACTATAGACAGCATACAGACACTGATGAAGATCAAATGCTATGAATATTGTGTTGGAAATGTTCTTGCAAATATTAAAATGCTAGTCTGTGGCATGTGAATGTCATCAAATGAACAGAGAATGATATGAATATAGACAGCATACAGACACTGATGGAGATCAAATGCTATGAATTTTGTATGGGAAATGTTCTTGCAAATATTAAAATGCTAGTCTGTGGCCTGTGAATTTCATCCAATAAACAGAATGATATCACTACAGACAGCATACAGACACTGATGATGATCAAATGCTGTGGATTTTGTAATGGGAAATATTCTTGCAAATATTAAAATGCTAGTCTGTGGCATGTGAATTTCATAAAAAGAACAGTATGTTATTACTATAGACAGCATACAGACACTGGTGAAGATCAAATGCTATTGATTTTGTATGGGAAATGTCCTTGCAAATATTAAAATGCTAGTCTGTGGCATGTGAATTTCATCAAATGAACGGAGAATGATATTACTATAGACAGCATACAGACACTGATGAAGATCAAATGCTATGAATTTTGTATGGGAGATGTTCTTGCAAATATTAAAATGCTAGTCTGTGGCATGTGAATTTCATCCAATAAACAGAGAATGATATTACTATAGACAGCATACAGACACTGATGAAGATCAAATGCTATGAATTTTGTATGGGAAATGTTCTTGCAAATATTAAAATGCTAGTCTGTGGCATGTGAATTTCATAAAAAGAACAGTATGTTATTACTATAGACAGCATACAGACACTGATGAAGATCAAATGCTATGAATTTTGTATGGGAAATGTTCTTGCAAATATTAAAATGCTAGTCTGTGGCATGTGAATTTCATCAAATGAACAGAGAATGATATTACTATAGACAGCATACAGACACTGATGAAGATCAAATGCTATGAATTTTGTATGGGAAATGTTCTTGCAAATATTAAAATGCTAGTCTGTGGCATGTGAATTTCATCCAATGAATGGAGAATGATATTACTATAGACAGCATACAGACACTGATGAAGATCAAATGCTATGAATTTTGTATGGGAAATGTTCTTGCAAATATTAAAATGCTAGTCTGTGGCATGTGAATTTCATCAAATGAACGGAGAATGATATTACTATAGACAGCATACAGACACTGATGAAGATCAAATGCTATGAATTTTGTATGGGAAATGTTCTTGCAAATATTAAAATGCTAGTCTGTGGCATGTGAATTTCATCAAATGAACAAAGAATGGTATTACTATAGACAGCATACAGACACTGATGAAGATCAAATGCTATGAATTTTGTATGGGAAATGTTCTTGCAAATATTAAAATGCAAGTCGATGGCATGTGAATTTCATCCAATGAACAGAATGATATCACTACAGACAGCATGAATTTTGTATGGGAGATGTTCTTGCAAATATTAAAATGCTAGTCTGTGGCATGTGAATTTCATTAAATGAACAAAGAATGGTATTACTATAGACAGCATACAAACACTGGTGAAGATCAAATGCTATGAATTTTGTATGGGAAATTTCTTGATAGTCTTTAACCCATATTTGTGATAGACTTCTTTCTACATGTATATCCAACTTTCGTCTTCCCTGGAAAACACTTGAACTGAAGAAGTCATCCTGTTAGATTGTGAAAGTCTCTTGTACACTTTTAACGCAAAAGGTTCTTGATGGTATATATAAAGAACCCACAGCCGTAAAATTTTGTTAAGGGTTCAACTGAATTAAAAAGGTTCAATACTGGTGGGAAGGCCCTATGATGGAGCTCTATGCTCCCAACTTGAGAAAAAGAGGTTCCTTAATTTGTGGTAGTTCAGTGCAGCTGGATTATTTAAGTGTTGTTTTTGTTTGCTGTTGGAACCTTTTTAAAAGTTGAATAATGAACCTTTTAGGGTTCCTTATCTATACCAGCTTATAGAACCCTTAAAGATTCAATATGAAACCTTTTTGGCAATTGGATTTGTACACAGATCTAATATCTTAACAAATATATTAACTTTCCTGCACAGGGTATACCACAGTTACACAATCATGCCTGGATTGTGGTTTATGTAATTATTATTTTTTGCATAACACTCTTTTCCTGGTTTCCACTATTGAAAAGGAAAATGGTTAACCTATCAACCAAGATGACTGCTTCAATGACTTCCAACAGTTCGGAACAACAGTTCAGACAACTGACTTCCTGAATCAAGAACATCCATGTCCTGCGACCTGCATGTCTCACCAAATGACTCATATTTAGTTATTCATCAGCATATATCACCCATGCAGAGAATATTTACGTGGCTATTGATATAAACAATGTGTGTTGATTGTCAATGATCGATCAGGGGCACCTCATGACAGTGTGTTATTATAATGCCCATATCACTGTAAGGTCTTAGTTGCACATCTTTTGTGACACTTAGATTAATTTTTTTATTCAACTGGGAGAAAATATCTGTTATGCTGCCAGCTGGGTTGCCAGCCAGCCCAAGCGTCATTCAGCATTTCAGCACCTCCCAGAAGTTGATATGAATTTTTTTTTAATGGTTTACGTACTGCAAATTTCATCAGTTGAACACCAAAAATTGATTCCCAGCTGACAACTTTGCCAGCTGGGAAAATCCTAGCTGACAGTCTGCCAGCCAGCCGGACACTGACTTCATAACAGATATAACAGCTTATAACAGATCATGGGGTGCCCCTGATTGATCATGTTGATGAGAATGAAAGAGAGAGACAGAGGGGGAAGAAGGGAACAAGAGAGAATATGCAACAAACTACACATTTACACCATGTGAGGGATCTTTACCTACCCAGAACAGTTTGTTTGTTTGTTTGTTTGTTTATGTTTTACGCCACTGCAGCACCTTAGTGGGCTATATCGAGGCAGGCGATCGCCGTATGATGATGAGATGAGAAGACTGTGAGTCTGGCACATACCCTATTAATTCAGGGATGGCCAGGGTCTTTCAGTTGCCCCAGCACAGAACACTGGATACAACCCACCTCCATTTAATGTCCCATGGGCTCGGACTACAGGGACCTACCCAGAACAGACACCGATACATGGGACCATTGCATCCAAGTGACATCCAGGTTATATTTTCTCATGAATGTCCACTGAAAATAGTTTGATTCGGCATGGCCCTGGTTTTGAACCTAACCAGGTACAGGCTTCAATGGGCAGGCCTGGACAGCATGCAATACCACTCAGCTCAGCTAACCAGCTTTCAGCAAAAAATATATGTGGTTACACTTTCATATTACTGTTTTAGGACACAATGACCAGGGTTTACTGGTCCCTTACAAAAATAAAATCTACCCACACCCCAATTGATGATACGCCTTTTGAATGACACTTCCTGGTTTAAATATCAGTTGAGAATTACTTTTAGCGCATACTCTGACAACTCATGATAGAAAAATTCTGCTTTAAGCTTTCTCACAAGTCTATGGACTTACTATGAGGGCAATGACTTGCAATTTTTCTGTTACGACTTATGATCATTATTTAGGTTCATATCGTGAATTTATAGATATTTTCCTGATTTACATAACAAATTAGTCATCTGCTCCTCAAGCTATTATAATGTTTGCGACATTTACAGTTTTTTACAAAAGCAAAAAAAGAAGCAAACAACAACATGAGAATTACCATTTTACGGTAATTTTAAAATTTTAAATAACATTGTACTCTTGATATTGAACGGTCCAGCTTTATAGAGGCAAAACCAAAGATCCTTAGCAACTTGCTGAAAAAGATCTTTGATTCTCTATCAAAGTAGCGAAGCACTTGAATTGGTATTTTTAAAACCACTACAATGGTTTGCTGGCAGCAGCTGTGTGGCTGGGTGGTTAAAGTCCAAGCCTGTTCAGCTGAAGATCTTTGACTCTTTGCCTGCATGGGTTCAAAGTTCAAACCCCCGGTTGGGGAACCCAGAGTGTTTCATTGTACATTCAATAGGAAAATCCCAGCTGGATGTTGTTTGGATGAGACGTTAAATTGGCAGTCCTTTGTGGCAGTGTCTGTGCTTGGCAAGTAAAAGATCCCTCACATGGGGTAAATGTGTAATATTTTGAGGCCTCCCGCTCTCTCTCCCATCTCATTAATCAAACCCCATGATTAACCAGAACTGGCCTATGAGGGCTGCACTTACTATCTATGGAATTTTAAAAAGTGCCATGGCAAATAATGCAAAACCCCTTATGTAAATTTGATATGCTATAACTCCTCATTGCACAAACCGCATGGGAAAAATTTTATATTAAAAATTATTTTACCCTAAACATTCCTACAACCTTTTGAGAATTGACAAAAAAATGAAGTTTTATAGAATTTATGAAGCAATATACACTACGAAATTCAACATTCGCATAAAATCTTGAGAAAAATAAATTAAGTAATAAATTTGTATGGTAGTTCTTACACTAAATGCACTTATATTATTATACTGTTAAATAACCTTGAATTTTCTTTCACTGCCAAGTTTACAGTCATGCATGAGTGGGCTTATGTGAAAGGCGTAGACATGGAAAACACCATCCTCCCCACGCAAGCCCTGCTAAAATGGACAGGGCTTTCTGCTATTTCCAACCTCTTCTGTGATTGGCTGCTCATTTAGGTCATAAGCATTTTGCAGGCAGATTTAGTCCGATTATGGACACTTAGAGGATTACTGGCAACTAAGAAAAACAGTGTAAACAAGCAAACTTTCAAACAGTTTCATTTCAGAACTGTGAAAATACATTTATAATTCAATGGAATTTTCGGAACTGTGATAGCACCTTTCAACAATACACAATTTCTCCATTTGTAACTGTGTGAAACAGAAGCAACAATTTCAAACTGTGATGTGGCAGTCCCTGATTGGCTGAGCCAAAACTTGGTCAGTTAATTAAGTATTCATGAATTAGCAAAGGTTATGGGCCATTTTGTCATGGTATGACTTGGGATGATGGGAAAACACATGCTGATGATCGAACAATTTAGGAACAGATTTAAGAAAGTTTTCTAGTGAAAAACATTCTGCCAGAAATAAAACTACCAGGCCCTTCGAGTCGGAGTCGTAGAGTCAGAGTTTTGACATGAAGTCGAAATTTGGCTTTGATGTGAATTCACAGTCGACAATTAGTCTGGTGACTGCTGACTCCTAAAATTAATTTTTAAAAGTAGCTAAGAAAAAAAGTAATTTAAGTAACTAAAAAAAAACATGTGAAGAGTATTAAAATATTTAAAAACTTGCATAATGTTATAAATCACCCTTATTAGCTCAGCGCATATTCTATGAGGAGCAAGACATACTTACTTCCGTTTTCCTGTTTTTGTAAACTTTCCGTTATTGGGCGCTTCATTTGTCATACAGTAAAATGATGATATTTGCAAAAATCTGCATATTACTCCATGCTGTGTCTTGACGTCATCAAATGAATGTTTCGCAAAATAAATGTATTATTGTAATTTATTTTATGATTTACGTACTCTTATTTTGGGCCTGTTATGCGAAAAGTAGTGTCTCAACACTTAATTTAAGTCGCAACCAAGTATGTCATCATATCGTGATACCCTGGGAAAGAGGCTACAAAACTATTCAGAAAAATAAAGTGTTTGCTCTAAGAAATATATATAATAATAATTCAAAAGAAATGAAAGTACCAGTTTTTTTGGAAAATTCCGTATGAAAGCTTATGGGTTAGAGAAAATGCTATTAAGGCTCATAATGTGCCAATTATTATACTTACATTAAAAATTGGCAGCAATTCAAGTTAATATGTCTCCAGACAATGTTAAGGCAATATTTCAAGAAAATAACAAAATGTTTGTGAGTTAGATAAAGACTTTATTTACACTTACACACACAGGGGGATGGGGGATGCATCCTGCCCCACCAAATAATTTTTCTAATATCTTTACATGTTAATTATATCTGCATGGCGTCACGTTATGTCGAGACCTATGCGTTCCGCGATGCGATAACCCTGATAGACCCCCCATCGGAATGTTCTGGACTCTCCCCTGTTTATTTAGCCACATTAAAAGAGGTACAGACTTGTACATTATTAAAAACAAGCAGTACATGTAATGTGGTCCGGATTGAAGACTAAAGTTTTTAGGAATTTTACGGTCAGGAAATTCTGGTTATAGTTAAGGTTCTCATTAGGTTGACCTATGTGATCTTGCAATAAATCATAAATTTTTCTTGCATTTAAGTCATTGAAAAATCGCTTGTTTTCCTTTGATCCATAACTCTTGAAAAACCTTTTTGCAACTCTTGCCAACCACCAGAATGTTTTTTTACCAAAAGGAACACTTTTGGACAGAGCGTCTGCTTTTATTGAATTACTCCAGTTCTATAGGCAGAGTGGCTGCTATCCTGTTATAACAGTTCTACTAAAAGAGAGATATGTTTCTGTTTGGTGTTACAAGACATTCTGCAACAATAAATTTGTTCTATTTGATGTAACAAGACATTCTGCCGCAAATAGATTGTTCTATCCATTTTACAAAACATTCTGCCACAAAAAAACTGTTTATTTGATTTAACAAGACATTATGCCACAAACAAAAATGTTTTATTTGATGTAACAAGACATTATGCCACAAACAAAACTGTTGTAATTTGGTGTAACAAGGCATTATGTAACAAAGAAAGCTGTTCTATTTGATGTAACGAGACATTTAGCCTAAAAAAATTGTGCTATTTGATGTAACAAGACATTCAGCCACAAAAAATTGAACTATTTGGTGTAACAAGACATTCAGCCACATATAAAATTGTTCTGGGGAAGAGCGGCGCACAGTGAGATGCAGGCAGAGTGAGACAAAGCCCATTGCATAACTGGTGTTTACAGATCAACCCTCTTTTGTATAATACAAAAAGTAAGTAAGTGAAAGACTGTCCTGTATCCTGAATGCTTACACAGCATATTGCGAGTGGAATTTCAATATTTTTGTTTTTAGCCAGTAAAATGAAACTATTTTGCTAAATGACTTTTTGTTATAATTCACAAGAAAAAAATCGGATAATGCAAATCAATTTCCGGGGATTCAAACCTTGGTTATTTGTCTTAGTTTATTGACATAGCGAACCACAATGCACGCATCCTGTCTGCAGGAATCCAAAATTCTGCAGGTCCTGAGGATCGGCAGTTATGGCAGCAGATGCCCAGTCTCCCTGTGCCCCGCCTGCTGTCTCACTGAGCCCCACCCATGGGACATAGTGAGACACTTGATAAGCATGGACGTAAGTCAAGTTTGTCCAAACCTTTAAAAGTTAGAAACCTGAATCTACTGGACAATATACCCAACTTCATTTATTATCTATAATGTAGGCCTGAACTAATTTCACTGTTAACTGCCAACATTTCGGAACACCTGAAAATAAAACAAGTGTCTCACTGTGCCGCTCTCCCTTAGTTGGTGTAACAAGACATTCAGCCACAAATAAAATTGTTCTATTTGGTTTAACAAGACATTCTGCCACAAATAGAATGTTCTATCAAGTTTTCCAAACCTTCTGCCTCAAATAAAATTGTTCTATTTGGTGTAACAAGACATTCAGCCACAAATAAATGTGTTCTATATGATGTAATAAGACATTCTTCCTCTAACAAAACTGTTTATTTGATGTAACAAGACATTATGCCACAAACAAAACTGTTGTAATTGGTGTAGCAAGACATTCTGCGCTCTAACAAAATTGTTCTATTTGGTGTAACATGGCATTATACCACAGTTTTATTGATGTAACAAGACAATATACCACAAACAAAACTGTTATATTTGATGTAACAAGACATTATGCCACAAACAAAACTATTCTTTTTGATGTAACAAGACATTATGCCACAAACAAAACTGTTCTTTTTGATGTAACAAGGCATTATGTGTGTGTGTGTGTGTGTGTGTATTTGAGTTTTACGTCTCATCAGCACCTGAGTGGGCTATTTAGAGACATACTCAAACTTGAAGAAGTTTCACGGTCACAGGTACATTAGCGATCTTTTTCAATTCGCATAATTTCCTGGCGTGAGTGGGGTTAATGACTTGCACCAATAGATTTCCATTATGTTGTCGTTGAACAGACTGTGGTTTGCCAATCATGTCCATAATTGTCTTGTTGATGACATAGGCTGACATACCTTTCAGGCTGCAATCCCGTGAAATGATGACAAGTTTGTGTAGTGAGGATTGTTCTGTTCTGCTAGCAGTCTTTCTCTTGTCCTTGGGAGGTAACAATTGGTCTGTTGAGCATTCTGGTCTTGCTGGAATGGGTGCTTTCTCGGCAGATGATAGAGCGTCTTTTTCCTTACATTTGGCTGAAGTCCTTGTCTGTGAATTATCAGAAGATTGACTTTGTTGGAGCGTCCGTGGTGAGGTGTGCACAACTTGTCCAGGGCAATTCTCAGGTTCTTCTGTCTTTGGTTGTGCCGGTGTAGGTGTTTTCATTAAGACATCTGTGAAGAGGTTCCTGGCCAGATGAAGCTTTCTCTGGGGTGATGAATGAAGAGTTGGTCTAGGGGAATCTGCTTCTAAATCAGGTTTGTCCGTGTCCAGATGAATCTTTCTCTGTGGTGATGAATGAAGAGCTGGTCTAGGGTAATCTGCTTCTAGGCCTGGTTCGGCCGTGTCCTGTTCTACCAGGCGTCTGGCTTCGGGAAATGATAGTTGTCTTGCAGTTCGTAGTTGAAGAATTGCTTTTTCCTTTTTGAAGACGCTGCATTCATGGCTAAAGGCAGGATGGTTCCCTGAACAATTCACACAACATGAAAGTTTAGAGCACGGTTTGTCGTGTGTGTGAGTATGATCACGGTCGCCACAATTGGCACAAATTGGTGACCTGATGCATGTACGACTAAAATGGCCATATATTTGGCAATTGAAACAGCGTTTTGGATGGGGAAAGAATGGAGAAACTCTGCACCATTCAAAGGCCACAGGAACTTCCTTTGGTACACCATCGTCTTTGAACGTTAGCGACAGTAACTCATAACCGTTCTTGTGAGCCAGACGTTTGAATTTTTCGATGCCGTGTTTGTTAAACCAATTGGTAAGTTCAGAGTCTGAGCAAGTCTTGCTTTCCTTGGAGAAGATAATGCCTCTGCCTTGTCTTTTAAAAGGTTCAATGGTGACTTTGGCATTGGCTATCTCATGGATGCCGGTCAATTTATCTTTTTGGTCTGAGGTCGCTGTTTTCAGGAGGAATGTGCCATCAGTTTGGCGCCTCAGGCTATCTGCTACTGTCTCGTCGCAAAGATCTGCAATTGTTTCGTATAGAGCAACAGATGATAGGTCTTCCAGTGATTGTGTGACACCTTTGATAACAAACAAATTTTCAGTCTTCGACAGCTGTGGGGGACGGTCAGGGTCAGTCAAGTCATCCGAAGATGGTCTTGTCCATTGAAATCTTGGTAGTCCAGTCGTTAACTTTTCGATCTCAGCCTGGTTTCCCGCTGAGGGACGCGCACCTTGGTTACCCGGTTGACGTATGATCCGGTTTTGAAACTTGGTATGTGACATAACCATTGATATTCCCCTGTAAGGTAGGGGACACACCGTGCATGCGCACTGTATCATGTTGGCCACCAAGGATAGGGGTCTTCACCTTAGTGTTTACCACCCACCGCCACGAGGAGGCCCGAGACCTGCGGGGGCAACAAGACATTGTGCCACAAACAAAACAATTCTATTTGATGTAACAAGACATTCGGCCACAATTAACCTTTTCTATTTTTGGTGAAACGAGAAATTTTGTCACAAATACAATTTTTTTTTAGGTGTTTGGTGACAAGGCACTCCGCCACAAATACATTTTTTCTATTTGGTGTAACAAGACACTTTGCCTCAAATAAACTTTTCTATTTGGTGTCACAGGAAGGACAGGACATTCGTATGTGCGGGAGTACCACTCATTGATAAGATTGTTTAATTTGGTACAACTGATGCCTTTCCAAAAATAAGAATAAAAAGACATTTAACTAAAAATAAAAGTTGTCTTGTGTGGCATATCAGAAATTTTACTTTCATAACAGCTATTCTGCTTGGTTTGAAATGAGCTATTCTATATTCTGTCACAAAAAATCGTGAATGTTATATAACTGCACTAATTTGGCATGTTTTGACAACATTCAGATGTTCTATTTGAGTAACATACTTTCTAAGAAAATGTACGAAGGCGTGGAAACTGAAGAAAAAGAAATTTGGTGAAAATACGTCATCATACATATCGGCACAAAGAAGTACTAAAATATAATTATAGAAGTATAGTACTAAGAAATACCCATTGAGACGTATTTTTTGGGGACGACGAATGCCCCCTACCTCACTTATGATAAAATATTAAGGGGTGCGCTTTTAATACATAAATATGGTATAGAGATTGTAGAGTGTAACTCCTCTGTCACACTTTCTAGTAAGTCTGATCACAGCTTCTGCAAAAAACTATAATAATCACAGCTTTTGCAAACAACTATAATGTTTCTTTAGGGGCCGACCAGATGATCTTTGGGGGGGGGGGCTATGGATATTTGGTGAAAAAAAAAGATTGTTTCCCACTTGACACCAAAAAAAAAAGTTTGTTTACATGGGAATAAAAAAAAAGTTTGTTTCCACCTGTAGCTAGGGTGCCGTAATGTTAAAATTCCGATAAAAATGTTTCACGAGTGTGCATGCGAAAAAAATTGTTCGTCGACTTGTCGCGAACGAAAAAAAAAGTTCGTCCCAGGGGTAAAGTCCATAGCCCGCCCCCAACTATCATCTGGTCGGCCCCTTAACAACATAGACCAACTTCTTTCATTTCCTTGTAGCCAAATGATTCAGTTACACTTGGGGCATATCCTTGAAAATTAAGAAGGGAGTTGTGAACTTGTGAATGCCTTCGGTTGAGGAACCAGGTCAATGTGCGAGGGACATGTTGTTATGACACATAAATTTATGCAATTTGTGGTTTGGTTAGTGTAAAGAAAAATCTGCCTTTTCTGAACTTTCCTCCTTTGCTTAATTGCACTGGGTAGTTTAGGAAGGTTTGTGGTTTGATAGTGTTGGCAACTTGGTAGTCCAACTGTATAAGAAACAAACATTTACCTATGTTGATTACTTGATGACATTAAAAAGACATTTTTTGCATTATCAGTAATTACATTATGCACAACCTTCTGAATAGATGTGGCTCCGTGGTACAGTGGATAGCATCCCCGCCTTGTACACATGAGGACGTGATTCGATCCCCACTCCGGCCATGTCCAGAGGTTATCACAATAATGATTGGTATGATTGCCGTTCAGTATGGTGAGCGCCGGTGAGCAGATTTACCTCGAATGGGCGCTATACAAAATCATACTATATTATTACTATATATTATTATTATAGATGGGGAGAATTTTGTTACTCAGCCTGCAGGGCAGGCGGAGTATTGTGAGGGTGGGCAGATTCTGGGATCTCAGCTTGTGGGTTTGTGTGTTTGTTAATCGACTCCTGCCAAGAATACTCAATGGATTTAGATTTCCTTTGGCATGATGTGTTCATTTGTGCTGCACAATACCTGATTAAATTTTGGTGAATATTGGAGCTTTTTTGGCTCTGCAGTAAAAGAAAGTCAAAATTAGGCCTCTACCGTGCTACATGCACTGTAATGGAATACACACCATTTTTACTCTAGCCCTTCAACTGATAGTATAGTTTCTATGCAATTGATATGTCTGTTGACAAATAAAACAGATCTGAAGCTACGATTTTAATGTTGTATAAATCACTTGATTATTATATTAGATATATCAAGAACTAGAATGAGCGCTCGGAGATCGCATACCTCAGCCTGCCTTCAAATTTAGACTCAGGCTGAAGACAACTTTCTAATTCATGTTATCCGTTATTAATAATCAAGTAGTTTAAAGAACATGCAATGTCTCTCTGTCTATCCTTCCATCTATGCATTTGTCTACTTATCTGTTTGTTTCTATCCATGCGTCAGGTTTTTAGAAATATTTTTTTAGGACAATTTGTCTTTTTTTTCTTGCAAAGTATGATTCATGTCATAAGCAAAATGACCTTCAACTGAGAATATAGTTTCTATGCAATTTATATGTCTGTTGACATCTGTTGACAAATAAAAAAGATCTGAAGCTAAGATTAATTGGATAAGCAGCCATTAATTG
This sequence comes from Platynereis dumerilii, assembly GCA_026936325.1. Lineage (NCBI taxonomy): Eukaryota > Metazoa > Annelida > Polychaeta > Phyllodocida > Nereididae > Platynereis > Platynereis dumerilii. The sequence goes on from JAPTHN010000008.1 coordinate 39,953,160, forward strand.
CATTTAATGATGATTACACCGACCAACGCCAATCAATAAGCAATGACAATCAATAGAATTCTGTAATTAATTAGATTCAAGCAAGATTCACAATTGCTGAACAGCCTGTAGAAATATAAACACTCTCTTGGGCTGCTAGTGCAAAAATGACATGTATACTATTACAGCTAGTGCATGCAGCGCGGTAGAGGCCTATTTTCGAATTTCCTTAATTGTAGCCACAAAAAAGCTCCAATATTCACCAAAATTTAATCAGGTATTGTGTAGTACAAGTGAACACATCATGCCCAAGGAAATCGAAATCCATTCAGTATTGTTGGCAGGAGTCGATTAACAAACACACAAACCCACAGGCAGAAATCCCAGAAACTGCCCACCCTCACAATACTCAGCCGCTGCAGGCTGAGTAATTAGAAAGTTGTGTTCAGTCTGAGTCTTCCTTTGAAGGCAGGCTGAGGTATGCGATCTCCGAGCGCTCATTCTAGTTTTTACTTTGTCTGCATGTCTTTCTGTTGTAGCACACATTTTGTCTGGAGATATGCTGTACTCTCAAATGATCAGTCTGATTTTTGGACATCTGGCAAGGGCATTGTCAACAACCTCCTTTATTATTGGTGCTGCGGAATATTTTTTCAAACACAGAAGAACAAAAAACTTTAACCTGCTCAACTTCTGCTGCCTGTCCCAATGCAGCAATTAGAACTCATATTGCACTCTAACCATGCAATAAGAGTTTTTATGACATCATCATGTGATTGATTCTGGCCAATCAGCATTGCCCTTGCACAGTGGTGATGTAACAATACACAGAATGGATTCTATATAAAAATTAGTTTGACGATGATAATTTGACTGATTTTGAGCATCTTAAATAAGTAGCAACGTTCTTCATTCCTTGAAAAAAGAAAGATGAATCTGGCTCCTTGGCAGCTAACTTTGCCATTTTGTGACTCATTTATCTACATTGTGTAAATTTCGATGACAAAAATTCCAAAACACTTTCAGAAAATCCAATAAATTTAATGACAAAGCAAATCAATGATTCATACTGATTGTATTCCTGTCCATTAAGCATTAATATATTTACAGGTGTATTTACAGAGGGAATAATTGGCATTTCAATCTCATGTCGCACCAAACCAAGTACAGATTTAATTAATACTACAAAAAAGTTGGAAAAATGTAGAAATAGCTGAATTTGTACTGATTTCTTCTTTTTCTATATTGCATTCTGACATTAGATGTTTACGACAAAAAGCACCTGTATGAGCAATGGGAAAATTTCCAAGAAACATTTTACAGAATTTAATTTTTTGTGTTTAGAAAACTATGTGTACTTTATTAGACAGTAGATATTCTTGGAAAATGTTGCTTGATTCACAATTCAAGATGAAATTAAACATCCTGTATACCCTTCGCTTTACTTCAAATGTAAAATGTTTATTAAATAATAATTGGAATCCAGACTCCTGCCTGACTAGCAGGCCTACAAAATGTAAGTAAATTAATTTGGTGATCTGGATGGTGCAGTCTTTTGATGCCCAGTTCTCTCGGATACATCTTGTTGTTGTGTGTTTGTGAAAATTCTTCGTCTCTTTGCTCCGGATAAGCTTGTTGACAAAGTGCAACTTGGTACAGTACTCGTTCAGGCCAATACGTGCGGATGGTCGACGTAGCAGCTGGCCCCAGAACATGTGCTTCACAGTTCGTGCCAAACCAAAAATGGCGGCAATCATCAGACGGACTTGCCTCGAAATTTCTGCGGGACTACTTCTGAGTTGGTCAATGTCATTCTCCCCCAACTGAACAAATACAATGTCCGGGTTCAGCTGAGCAAGGTAGTGCACCTCCTGATGGGCTTTAGGCAAGGTAAGTCCCCTGATTCCATGAAATAAGACAGAAATGATTTCTTGGTCAAAGTTCAAGTTAGGCCGGGCGGACTCGCAAATGTTTCCAGAAGAAATGTCCCATAAAAAGGCGTCCTAATTAGCCTACCAAGTGCATAAATACAGGACGTGAAGCCCCAAACATCCATCCATCCATAAATAGGCACTCAGACGTCGTACAAATGAATGACCGAAGTACAGGGCCGTAACAGGTCGATCTGGCATTAGAGAAGGAATGGTAGGGACCCTATAAACTAATGAAATTCAAACTTTAAATCCGGAGGAGTGGAGACGTGACTCAGTGGTGGCGCGAAGCAAGATGAACTGCTTGCGCAGTCTAGGGTGTTTCAGGTGCCCCCAATATTTTCTAATCCAGCTTGACCTTGGTCTGGTATTGCAGTTTATATAGTAAAAGTCACATGTACAATTTTGGCCCATTCTATAAACACTTACCTTTACCAGAATGCCCTTGAAGTTTATAATGTAATTCCCCATTGACGAACATGAAAATCCTCAAGATATTACAAAAACGAATAAAGAAATCAATATTTTTCTCTCAATCCACAGAATCAAGAAATCAATATTTTTCTCTCAATCCACAGTTCCTGGGTAAGTTTTGGGATGTTATTTTTTGTAAAACCCCACTTGCCTAGCTGCCAGAAGCTGTCAAATTTGTGAAAATCTGTGTAAAATGGCAGAATTTTAGGAAATTCAACACTTCCTAGGTCATAAGGAAGATCTGCTGTAACATGGCTGATGCCAGATTTGAAATGACCTCCCAAAACTTACTCAGAAACTACGGATTGAGGAAAAAAGATTTATTCCTTCATTGATTTTTGCAATATCTTCAGGATCTGCAAGTTTGCCAGTGAGGAATTACATTATAAACTTCAAGTGAATTCTGGTAAAGGTAGGTATTTATAGAATGGGCTAAAATTGTACATGTGACTTCTACTATATAAACTGCAATACCAGACCAAGGTCAAGCTGGATCGGAAAATACTAGGGGCACCTGAAACACCCTACTGCGCACGCCACCACAACATAAATCCATTTCTGTCGCAAATTGTATGTTCTATAGTAACCGCTTTGAAAATTTAAGAGCGGCATAAATGGGATACAATGTCATGTGCGAAAACAAGCCCATGCAGGGTTGGGGTAATAGTTGGGGTTGACCCTGTGTTTCGTAGTGCTGCTAACCAGACCGGACCACCCCCCTCCAGGGGTGAGGTGGTCTGGTCCAGGGGGGAAGCGGTCCGGTATACCGGTACGTACGGCTTTCCGATTTACGACCAATTTTCGCCAAAAATCATCGGAAAAGGTCGGAAAACTAAGGTGTGAAAAACAAAAAAGTTATTTTTTTCTTCCATTTTACATGTTTTTGACAATTTTCACTGTACCAGTACGTACCGGTACGGGCAACCTCTGGACCAGTTCTTTTGAAATGAGGGTGGTCTGGTACTGAACAGGTGGTGGTACGTGGACCGTACCAGTACAAAGCTGTCCGGTCCGCACCACTAGACCGTTTTGTGATTAAATTTCTCTGACAGGTTTCCTTTTACACTCTAATAAGTCTTCATTTAGTGAGCTGTGTAGAAATTATCATAACATATCAAGTTTTATCACAAAAAAAGGCCCTGGCACGGTGAATTTACAGAACGTCCGACCTTATGTCCTTTCTGTTATATTAATAATGTACTGTGGAGCTACATAAGGTTTTATAGACAGGTCTATTTACCTTCCCATATTTTCTGCTGCCATTTGCAAAGTCTATAATGTCTGAGAGGCGAAAAATTTTCTGGGACTTTTGGATTTTTTTTTTGCTAAAGTAAACATTATAGCTTATTGAATAGTATTTGAATAAGTTCAGAATAACTGAGATGGTAAATACAAAGCTGCAAGTCTTCCCAGGTAGCTGAGGAAGTGGGTTAACAAGGATCATGCAGCTTTTTATTCAACTACTGGACAACCTGCGGGGGGAGGGTTGGTCTAGCGGTAGCGTGCTGAGCTGCCAATCGCTGGGTCCAGGGTTCGAATCCAGCTCTTGCCGGGTAACCTGGGCCTATGTTGGACAGCTGTTTCAATCATCCTTCACCTCATTGCTGTGTCTCCCCCTGTCCTAATTAGCCTACCGAGTGCATAAATACAGGACGTAAAGCCCCAATCATCCATCTATCAACTGGCCACCCTGCTATCAGCTACAGGGGCGTATCTAGAAATGGCTGGAGCACAGGGACGCGTAACATACTGCAGAGGCACATGTTGATAAATATATTCCCTGCATTGACTGCTTCCCAAAATGATTAATAATATGATCACAGTAATTAAAAATTATGATATAAGGAGTATCAGGCAGATACGTGAATCTTGGACATGATACGCAGGCTGATATAAAAAATTCCATGCGATAATATATATACATATATTATGTGGTAAAATTATAGCCCTGGTTAAGTCACACGATATCCAGTATTAGCCTGAGACTCGCAGAGTCAAGGGACTAGGCCTATGCCGGATCAAGGGTGACTATACCAGGGATATACTGCATCCACCCCTGGGGGGGGTTCTCGCCCCGAAATATGACGGGGGTGCTCAGCTGAGCGTCTCGCACCCAGACCCAGTAACGGAGTGCCGTGAACCCAAAAATAGGACCCTGGACTAGGGAAAATTCGCCCTCAAAGAGGCTTTTTTTTTTGGGTCGGCTGTATTATTTTAATTATTTGTGCCAAATAATTTCTTTTTTGCCACCATGGATGTCTTTCGGAAGGTGATTTTTATGCGAAATTCGGAGTGCTGGAAATGTTGGACCATGTCTAGGAATATTCAGACCTCATTTTAGGACCCTTAGCTAGGGAAAATTAGCCCTTAATTGAAGAGCCCTTTTCAGCCGAGCATAAGTGTAGACCAAAATATAGTGAGAACCCCCCCCCCAGGCCTCCACCCATGGTATAACCTCATGAACATTATTTGCATCCAATAATAATTATTGTATTTCAAAACTGACATTGACTACATGTCTAGTGTGCAGTGTTATCGTAGTCAGCAGAGAATCACCAATCAGACCAATGTTCTAAAATTTAAGTGCGAAAATCACTCGCATTTCCCCTGCTGTAACTGGCGAAAACTTAGTGGTTGAAGTCTTGATGGATTTCACGGTAAACTGATTTCCTTTCACATTAAAATCTATTGTGTGCATATCAATGCGATTTTACAAAGTAAATATAATGCAATATTTTGCTATAGTAGTTTTTGCATGAGACATGCTTGAATGTACATGACATTTTGTTTACTGTTAAATTCTTTGTTGATAAGCTAGTCGTGTGACAATAACCTAAAGGTTATTCCCAGCATACAAATATAAATACAATGGTACAATGCAAATGTTAACTAAACTTTGTATGTTGGTTTTCTATGTTTAACTTACTTTGTGATAAAGTGTTATTTGGCTTTGTTTAGTTGTTATGTTGTAATTCACAAAGAGACAATAACTCAGTTCTTTGGCCAAAAGGTCCAAAGCTGCTGTTTAGGGGTTGTTGTACAAAGATGTAGGGCCATTGTAGGCAGTGAGTGAGTGAGTGAGTGAGTTTGTGTTTTACGCCCATCAGCACCAGTGTGGGCTATTTAGAGGCAACGCCATTGTAGGCAGATTCATAATTTTTGCCTACAGTCTTGTACTATTGATCTGGTATTTGTCCCTTTAAAGCGAGTTTATACTTTTCCTTTTTTTTAGGTAGATCAATTAACGTGATTTTTACCGTGTAAGTACATCCGACACAATGACATCTTGCCTTGTAGCTCAGCTCCTGTTGCGCTTGGAGCTTTGGTTGATGGCTTGTTTGATACCCCTATTACCTGGCCTCATGCTTGTTTAACAATGAAATAGCTAAGGTGTAATTGTGGGGCTACACAAGCTGCTAAAGTGTCTGATCTGTAAATCAGACTTTACAGAATTGCCCATGAGTTACTTCTATTGTTTTGTTGGGTAGATTAATTAACTGGCTTTTTACTTATTTTACTGAATTGTAGCCAGTTATCCTCGATCCTACATTGAGACTCCTGTAGCTATTGATACATCCTCCCCACGCAAGCCCTGCTAAAATGGACAGGGCTTTCTGCTTTTTCCAACCTCTTCTGTGATTGGCTGCTTATTTAGGTCATAAGCATTTTGCAGGCAGATTTAGTCCGACTATGGACACTTAGAGGATTACTGGCAACTAAGAAAAACAGTGTAAAACAAGCAAACTTTCAAACAGTTTCATTTCAGAACTGTGAAAATACATAATTCAATGGAATTTTCGGAACTGTGATAACACCTTCCAACAACACACAATTTCTCCATTTGTAACTGTGTGAAACAGAAGCAACAATTTCAAACTGTGATGTAGCAGTCCCTGATTGGCTGAGCCAAAACTGGGTCAGTTAATTAAGTATTCATGAATTAGCAAAGGTTATGGGCCATTTTGTCATGGTATGACTTGGGATGATGCTGTTGATAGGGATGTGATTTGATGTTTGCTTGAATTTGGAGCTTGATGCAAGATGGACATGCATGATGTAATGCTCTCAGCTTCATGTCTCAGCTGGAGCCACTGGCCAATCACTAACCTACTACTAAATGCAATGTGGCTTGATATGATGCTCTATGTGTTACAATTATAGCCAGGAAATTTGATTTGCAAAAAGATTCGACTCTTGCATCGTGAAAATGGCACTTTGAGGATCGATAGCTGATGAAGTGTGATCTTCTCATCATTCAACATGGGAAACATACAGACTGTTTCATTACTCATGATCAGAGAAGGCCATTTGATTTGTCATAACTGATTTTAGAGTAAAAAATCCTTTCGTTTGCCTATTACCAACAAGCAGGATTTGGCTCCTTACAGCCAAACACTTTGATATAGAATTAGAGTGGAATGTTGCACTGTGAAAATGGCACTTCATGTGTCATGCTGATGATTTGTCATGATCTAACCCAATACTTTCAATGTTAATTTGATTGAAGTAGACTTATCCCACTTGTTGGTGACAAGCAAACGAAAGGATTATACATGTGATTTTACTCTAAAATCAGTTTTGACAAGTCAAATGGCCTTCTCTTGATCATGACTAATCAAACAGCCTCTATGTTTCCCATGTTGAATGTAGAGAAGATGACACGTTATCAGCTATCATGAGTCACGAAGTGCCATTTTCGCATTGCAACAGTCCACTCTTTTTGCATATCAAATCTCCTGGCTGTAATATGATCCTCTGTGTGTTATAATTAAAGTGCTGGTAAGTTACCTATGAAATTTACATTTAGATTTCTTATATTCATCAATGATTACATCTGTTCAGCAGTCATAGTGATTGACTTTCCCAATTTTTCCTCAAAGGTAGGCCTCAATACAAATAACAACACGAATACCAAAATTAGGAGGGGTAACATGGGCGTTCTTTAAAACTCTAAAGTAACAGCCCATGACTGCATGTCATGTTTGTTTGTTTGTTTGTGTTTTACGCCTCTGCAGCACCTTAGTGGGCTTTATCGAGGCAGGCGATCGCCGTATGATGATGAGATGAGAAGACTGTGAGTCTGGCACATACCCTATTAATTCAGGGATGCGCAGGGTCTTTCAGTTGCCCCAGCATAGAACACTGGATACAACCCGCCTCCGTTTAATGTCCCATGGGCTCGGACTAAAGTGAGTTCCCGCGGTGAGATTTGAACCCACGCCCTCAAAGCCAGTTGACAAGCGCACTTACCAGTTAGGCCACGGGGGAACTAGTGACTGCATGTCGTACCCCAAGTTTAAGGTGTTTTTAATTGACTTATGCCCAAGAAGCTAAGATCACTGAAGCATATATCATGAATATTACAATGAATTTGCCAGTTATAGAGAAACAAAAACAAGAGAAAATGGACTGTTTATAAAAAAAAAATATAAAACATTTACTACTATTATTCCGCCCATGCCTTCAACCTCCTAAGGATGCTGAATACTGTCGACTCAGCAAATAAGTTACATTTCAGGTGGTCAGTGGTCTCAGCACCTACATTGTTCACACCAATGTAACACGATAAATATGGATATTTTCCCTTTTTACGTGTAGGCGATTTATATATTATTCGTGGTTACGTATGTGTGTTTTTGAGGTATGCTTTGGGGCAATAATTCATTTTTAACACGATGTGACCCAACTTGTATAGTGTACCTCACACACTGTAAGATAGGACATATATTTGGACATATATGTATTTATCATTTTTTGTATCGTAAATTGTGAATAATAAGTTTTTAAAGACGTCATAAATTTGCAGGTCTGCCTTTGAGACCAAGTCGTGAGGTATATTGTGCTGATAATTCTTCTGCTAGATGATTCTGGCCAATCAGGGCCCTTTTTCAGTGCTTTGAACTTACTGCAATGGATGAAGACTTCCTTATGCATGAGATGAAGGTATCTGTGGTCACTCAAGCAGAACTGCTAAGTCATGCCTCAACCAAGCTACCTGGGAGATATATAAAATGTAAAAACAGTCTACATGTTGTCATTAAACTTTAGGATACAGCTCAGGAACATCAAGAAATTACAGTTAGAAATTTATTTTTATTTAGGCATAAAAATAACAAATTGGACAAATTATTCGAATGTTATAAAAAAACTGTAATTTAAGAATTTAAAGAAGAGCAACTTAAAAAATTCTACAAAGGAATCTTAATGGCACCTAAACACTTCTGGAATACAACCACAACATAGGACCTTCACACATTAACAAGGAACCTCTTTTAATTTAAACAAGGACTACACTGCTACACAATTGAACAAGCACTGTAACAATTTGAACAAGGAAACATCAAATTGGACAAGTTTTACCCAAATTTCAACCAGGATACCAGAAGCAGCATAATATTGATATAACAAAATGAACTTATTGACTGCAGTATGTTTTCTAGTACTATTGACTTATGTCACATCAGCTCCAGCATCAAAGCCTGAGAGTATTCATGAAAAGACCAAGGTAGGTTATCTTTATTTGTGTGTGTTTTTACTTCTCTATTTTCCTTGTATATTTGTTTATTTTTATTTTGCCACATTGCCACTGATCTGAAATTACATGTATGGGCCTGGTCAGTTCACATGACCAAAAGTGGCAGGCGTAATGATGATATGATAAGCTTGGGGCTGGTCTGTTTGGAGTTCACAACAATATTTTCCCAGTTCCAAAATGTTCCACTTTGTGTCACTTCTATACCCAGATCGAACAGCAATTCCGTAAAGTCCGATTTGCAGATTTGACACTTTAGCAGTTTGTGTAGCCCTACCATTACACCTCAGCTATTTCATTGTTAAAGAGGGATGAGGCCAGGTAATAGTACCAGACAAGCCATCAACCAAAGCTCCAAGTGCAACAGGAGCTGAGCTACGAAGCAAAATGTCACCGTGTCGGACGTACTCACACGATGTACGTCTAACGCGATGGCTATTTGAAATAGCTCAGCTCCTGCTGCCCTCAGACCTTTGGTTGATGGCTTGTCTGATACCCCTATTACCTGGGCTCATCCCTCTTTAACAATGAAATTGCTAAGGTATAATTGTAGGGCTACACAAGCTGCTAAAGTGTCAAAATCTATAAATCAGACTTTACAGAATAGCCAGGAAGATACATTTCTTCAACCTATAAAAGCCATATTGAGGCCTGAGTGTCATGGTGGTCAACTATATCTCTATCAGTTGCAACTGACCAATGTATAACTTTAGTTTAAGAGTCATTGAACTACTAAGTATTTGTTTGAATTTGGAGCTTGATGCCAGATAAGCAAGCATGATACCATGCTCTCAGCAGCGTTGATTGGCAATTCAAGCTTGATGTCATGCTCTCAGCAGCATCATGCCGCAGCTGGGGCAACTGACCAATCAGTGTCTTATTTGACCACAATCATATCATGCTCACTTGTGTAAATTGTAGTGTCCTATGGTTTGGCACATGGCCAGAGACAATTGATACATAGGCCCATAATGCAGCTATGATAAGTTTTGAGGTAGCTTCATTTCATGCGAAATTCATCAAAACAATTCATCATGTTTTCAGCCTCTGTCAGAGATTACAAATTTACGTCCTGTTGATTAGATCAGCCATTACAGCGATGCACTTTGATAAAGAAAAAATGAGGATAAGTTCACTGTGAAAAATGCACTTTGTGATTCATGATAGCTGATGAAGTGTCATCTTCTATACTTTCAACATGGGAAACATAGAGGCAGTTTGATTAGTCATTACTGATTTTGGATTGAAAATCAGATACATGATCCTTTTGTTTGGCTGTCACCAACAAGTGGGATAAGTCTCCTTAAATCAAATTAACATTGAAAGTATTGGGTTTGATCATGACAAATCATCTGTATGATGACACACAAAGTGCCATTTTCACAGTGCAACAGTGCACTCTTTTTCGGTATCAAAGTGCATCGCTGTAATATAATTGTTGGCATTCAGGCGGAATTTGTTCTTTTTTTCTAATGACATTACTTTGCCCTATGGAATAACGTGCGCTACGTATCACATTCAGCTAGGCTCTGTGTCTACAATTATGAAATCAGCTGTGAGACTATTCATACAAATCTAATCTTTTAGATTGAATTGAATTTGTTGTTTTACGTTGACAACCTGAGCTTATGTCAAGACACCATATGAATGGCTTATGTCATATTATAATGACATTTATTATTTTTAAAAGATTTTAATCTTTAAAAAGTTAATTCTGTCAGCAATGATTCTCAATACATCAGCAAATTGATTTAGAATAATGTCGGTGAAGGAGTGATATGATAAACTGTCAGAAATGGACTCAATCAATATTTTAATAATAGAATTATATCAAATTGAATCAGCTGTAATTTCATAGTCTGTGGACATGTTAAAATGTAAGATTGTTTTTATTGTTGTTGTTGATAAACCATAACATCAGGAAAATGACAGTGCCATAAGTCAGAACTGTGTTCCTGCATGAGTGGTTTTTGGTGTTACCTTTGCAAAAAGGGCCAATTATTCAAAGAATGAAATCATCAATGGCAGATAGATGGATAGATAGATAGATAGATAGATAGATAGATAGATAGATAGATAGTTTGCCGTTTAATCATTAAGAAATATGATTCAACGACAACTTACATGTATATATGCTAAATTATTTCTTTCACATGAAAAATAAAAATATTATGTAAATTTATTATGGTTTAAATATAGTAAATTATTTCTTTTAACAAGCAATACAAATGAAAAATATAAAAATGAATTATATTTATTCTATGACAAGTTCCAAAAAATAAAAAATCGTTTAGTCTATTTGCACTGATACAACTAAAAATAAGGAAATCTAGTGCAAATGACACATTTATTTTTATTTTCTCCACTTTGCATGTTAAATGTTGCATAACTAAAACTAAATAAACTCAACTTACATAAGATACAAGGTCAAGATCACTTCGATATTAGGGACTGTTCAGAATTTATGACTGGGGGGGGGGGGGTGGGAGTTTTGGCCGAGGGGGTACTAACTTTTCACACGTGTTTCAAGGGGGGGTATTACTTTTTGACAACACTTCCAAGGGGGGGGTAAGAAATTTTAACAAAGAAGAAATGTTAAAAAACACGCGTAAACTTATTTTATTTGGACTTTTTTACGCGCAAAAGTACGCGAATCTGTACTCGTGGCTGTGTACAACATTATATATGTGTGTATTGCTGTTTATGTCGAGGGGGGGGTACTAAAAAAATGCGTGAAACCTAGGGGTGGGGTACTAAAAATCTGCATGGAACTCAAGGGGGGGATATCAATTTATGACGGGAAGTTCCAGCAAAACTCCCACCCCCCCCAGTCATAAATTCTGAACGGTCCCTTATACACAAAAATACGCTCTTGGTCATTAATATGGAATACTTTTTTTGAAAAAGATATAAACATTTATTTTTTTTTGGTCAATATTTAGTTTGAATTCTAGCAAGGTCCACCATAAAGTTTTAGCAGGAACTATTCAATACCCTTTGGCACTGGTTCAAACCCCGGATGAAGAACCCAACATTTTCAAAGGACGTTCATTCCTGAGCAAATGGTGACAGTAATTATTTTGAGCATGCGACGTCATCAAATATTAAATTTTTTTAGCTATTCTGTTTTCTGTGAAAACGAAGAGCTATTGTTTACACTTGATCGTTGTTGTCATTATCCCGGTCATAAATATATGGTACAGGTATTGGCCTGTGGGTATGGAGTGGGAACATGTCGAGAATCCAAGATGGCAGCCATTTTGGCAGCCATCTTCCTTTTTTCTTGAACTGCTGACTGTGACCTTAATATTTCAGTTAGAGTTACGAAATTTGGTACTGGTTTTGGCGTGTGGGCATGGATTGGGAATATGTCGAGAAATCCACGATGGCGCGGCCTAACTGGCCATTACAAAATGGCTGCCATTGCTGAATGTTCATTTGGCCGGAGCTTAGTCTTTCACTTACAGTAATAAAATTAGGTACAGATATTGGCCTGTGGGTGATAATCAGGCACACATTGATAGATTTCTCATTAACAGACGAGCGTTGGCACCACTTGCGGTTCTGGTTAAATTAAGCAAGAAATACCTCGTCAAGATAGAGTCAAGAAATTATTTATTTAAAAACTGCTCAGAAATTATTTTATTTCGTTAAAAGTCCAAGATCTAATTGTTGTCTCCTTATGATCAAGAGTGTATAACTGGAAATTTCCCATGTCCCAAATAAAGTTTCTTTTTTGTAATATTTACTGGGCTGTTTCATCACGAAATGTTGCCGGAAAAAAGTGTTATTATGTAATGTAATATGAATCAGTACAAAACTCTGATGTTGTATATAACATTATATGATCTTGAAATCTAAAGTGAAATCAGCCTTTGTGTGGATGCTTGCCGGGGAATTATTTAAGCATTTGGGTAGATAGGGCTTTACACTCAGTGGCGTATTTACGGGGGGGGGGGGCATGCCCCGCCCCTCAGGCCAGAAATTAACATGGAAGAGATAGGAAAAGCTGCAGAGCGCCGTATAATCGCTCCATGTAAATGGCCCCTTCTCAGGCCATTTCTGGATATAATACGCCCCTGTTTACACCCTTTATTTATGCACTAACATTGCTGAACAGGGCAGGCTGGTACTCCAGGCTTTGAGTTTAAAAAAAATAAATAAATAAGTTCTTTCTGCGCAGTCTTGGGAATAAATAAATTTCTGGTTGGGGTATTTCTTATTAGCATGATGTTGTTTGATTGAAAAATGAATATTTGACGGCGCCGTGCAGCATGTGCTCAAAATCAATAATTAGGCTTGCCGTCACCGTTACTGTGAAATAAATAATTTCCCACAGAGGAAAACTCTAATAAACCTATTAATCGTTGCCTCCCGCGGCTTGATTTTTAAAGAATAAACATTTTAATGAATGTGAATTTTTTAAAATTATTTTTAAATATATAAGAAAGTACTGAAAACAGGTCTATACAGTGTATTTACCCACTGAAGTTTTCACTTTCTTCAAAATGTACTTGCAAAGATGTTAGGCTAAAGTATTTCAACATGTAAAACATACAGCAAATATTTGTTTAATGGACCAAAGATATCGGGACTACCATGTAATATATGACATGGTAAAAGTTTCAATTTTTTAAACTTTTCCGATGTCATTTTGAAATGTTTGTTGACACATTTTAAACCACATTTTCACATTAAATTTAATTGATCCTAGTTCAGTTGGCTAATGATATAATGAAAACATATTCTGAATAGAAAATTCTATTGAAAAAATACTACAAATACACCTTTTTCATGCTTCAATAAATTTAACTGATATATCAGGTTACTCCAGTGTGTTAGACAAACAATTTAGTACAGCTAATATTGGTTGTATGTACACTGTAAAATGTTTTTTTTACTGTTTTGGTTACATTGAACCAACATTGAGAAAACTGAGATTTGAATTGTAGGATACAGCCCTAATGTTTGTGGATAAAAATTGTGAGGATTAGAAAGGAGATACTGTGCCACTTTCCTGGTCATTGACTCAGCTTTACAGCCTATCCATTAGTAATGCAAACAGAGAGGACCAGTTCACAGTAAAAAATTGCACTTTGCGACTCATGATAGCTGATGAAGTGTCATCTTCTGCATATTCAACATGGGAAACATATATTAGAGGCGGTTTGATTAGTCATGATCAAGATAAGGCCACTTGATGTCATAACAAATTTTAGAGTAGAAATCAGATGCATAATCCTTTCGTTTGCCTGTCACCAACAAGCGGGATTAGTCTTCTTAAATCAAATTAACATTGAAAGTATCGGGTATGATCATGACAAATCATCAGCATGATGACTCATGAAGTGCCATTTCACAGTGCAACAGACAGTCCATTCTTCTTGCATATCAGGTTGACAGACTGTAATGTAAAAATGTTTGTTCAAGAGCATGTGAATTTCATCTGAGTTTATCTACGTACAGGCTATGTAAATCATCATATATTATTATATTATACTACCTTTAAAAAAAATGGCCAAAAACACTCACTTCAATAAGTTAATTAATACCACTAAAATATTTGGTTCAACTGTTGCAAGAAATATCAGAAAGAGGTAGGCCTTAAATTCAGTTATAGATTTAATCTACTCATAATTAGTTGCTTAGCTTTTCGGTGTCCCTTCCTCTCAAGACCACTGCTTCATGCAGTTTAATTTAAAACAAAAACAAAGAACAATAATTTTGATATTGTACCATTCAATGATGCTAAAATATCAAAATGACTGAAGGTTTCTGTGTGGACATGTGGGAAAATAGTAAAATTAGCATTGGAGTATACAGTAACATCCTACACACCGCAAGCTTATGAATTTCATGAAATTGACCAGTGTAGGAGGACCAGTTCACCTGTAATTCATCAGAGTGAATCACCGAGTAATTTACATCCTCATGTGGGTTACTGGTCCTATTTCTGAATCATCAAATTGATTGATAGGAAGTTTGACGTATCCTATGTGAACTTTTTACGTGAATCATTTAACTTTGAAAATATTTTGCACTTAAAGTGTAAATAGTAATAAGTATCAGAAAGTGCATTGACCCTGAGTACTTTTAAATTTTCTTCACAGATTAGGCCTGAGAAGTTCGTTTTCTCAGTGATACTGGTCATCGGTCACCACTGAATGTTCTGGATGTCACAGATGACAAAATTATTGTTGGACACACTGAAAAAAAGTTAGTGTAAAACAGACAAAATGAACGTTAGCTGGGGTCCGTCAAAAATTTTGTGTTCATAAGACAAGCTTTTTATGTGAAATAGACAAGGAAATTGTCAATCCTGATCAATTTTTTGCGTGATTTGATCAATGAAATGTCAAAAATAAGCATACACAGTCCTCTCAACCAACACTAAAAAAACACGGTTTTCCTCTTCTTTTTTTTTTAGCCTAAAACCCTGTTACCCTAATTTTAATTCAAACACCCTGTTTTTTTCTAGAACCTAAAAACCCTGGAAAAAACTACTTTCTGTCCTCCACAATTGTTGGGCTAGTAAGGCTACCCAGTAAACATTGCCTAGAATGAAGCTTGATGAGGATGCCCAGCTGCTGTTATTCATCATACGCTGTAATTTAGCCTTGAATTAATAAAACACAGGAAGCGCATCCCACAACCATATCCACAGGAAGTTTTGACTATAATTGCAATTTCTCAATACAGAAATTTTGTGCAAATGGACTCCGATTTATGGATGAAAACCCAGTAAAGATAATGCAGAACCATGGAACTGAGATTCCTGAGGTTCGGAGGTCTGAATACATTTTGTCTGAATTTTACACCGAATTTTGGATGTACAATAGCTAACATTAATTTTGTCTGTTTCACACAAACCTTTTCTTCAGTGCAGGACCAACAGGAGCTTCAACTAGAGGTTCGATCGGGACCGATGCGAATGGAGAGTTCTCGCCATGTGTGTGGGTTGCTGTGTGGAGGTTTTCCTGGGGCATATTTAGTTATATATGTAAAATTGGAAATGCCACAGCATATTGCATAAGGGCTATTCCATTTAAAAACCTGGAGGGGGGGTGGTCAGGTTACATTTTTGACCCCCTCCATGCATCTAAAGTGAATTATTTTCGACCCCCCCATGCATTAAATGCAAATATTTTACCCACCCCACATGCATCAAATAAAAATTTTATTATTACAATGCGTAAGCCTTCATGGAGCGATAATGCCCCCCCCATACATCTATAGCGATTTCTTTTGCATCCCTCCATACATCTGAAGCGAATTTCCGTCGATCCCTACATCCATCTTACGAAAAATAAATCAACCTGACCACCCCCCCCCCAGGTTTTTAAATGGAATAGCCCTTAGAGCAAGGCACAATATTGTTTTTTTGACTGCTGCAATTAAAATGAAGAATCTGGTGCCTTTACACACTAGGTGAAAGCAGTCCACTGCAGCAGCTGAAAGTCAACAGAAATGAAAGAACACCCAAATTGGAATCATGTTTGCATGAGCTATGTCACTACAGTACTCCAGAAGCAATATCTAATCATAATAATAGTCATAGCAGGAATCTCATCTCACTCATAAGGCTTTTTTCTCTCAATCCATAACATCTTAGATTACACTCCTGAGCCTGTCAATTCATCTGAAGTTCCCGATAGGGCAAATTTTACCTTTCAACATTCATTATTTCCATAGTTAAACAAATATATCTTGGAAATTTGCTACAAAAAACATGTTTTTTCCCTTAAATACATCCCTCCTGTACATTTAACTGCCACAACAAGGACTGTAAAGCATTTAATATTAAAGACCATTAAATTCCGCATCTTTTGATATGCAGACTGACCTTCTATGGCCAATATATCTACCCAGTTACCAGATATTCCTGTTGGGAGTTTGACAAAAAATATATATTAGTGTTGCGCCAGTTCCTGTAATTTCGGTTCGGGTTTTTGCACTGCAACCGTAACTCGAGCCCAAGTTCAATCTAACAACCGAGTGTGACGGTTGTTGTATAATATCTAATTTTATTAAGGAAACGACAAAATAATCAGGAAAAGTTTGATCTGTTGACTTTCCCAGACGCACACCATGGTACTGCAGTGAATTTCTGGACCACTGAAGCGCGGATTGCAAAATCGTGTTGTGCACATTGCGGACCATGAGGATTAGGCTGCAACTGAAACCGTAACGAAAACTTCGGTTCTTGGGTTGGAAACAACTGGAAACCAGACCGAACGAAAAATATCACAACTGCCCAACACTTTTATATATGTACCATTGAAAAGGCAAATCAGGAAATCTGATGAAATATGGCAAGGAACTAAGAATCTTGAGTTCTTCAAAGAACAAGAAATTGTGCCCTAACCAATACGGGCAACTGTCACAGCCACTGCCAACAGGAAGAACCCCCTAACATATTCAAAATGGTGAAACCGCCAAAAAACTGCAAAAATGTACAGATCATTTCAAATAAACCATAACTCTCCACTCTCCAGACATGATGAGACACCAGTGTAATTACACATATTAAACCCACTTGACTGAAAATGAAATGCAGATTTTTCTTCAGGTTTTTCGAAACCAACAAGTCACTTCGTTCGTTGAAAGCTAACGGCTGAAGTCTGAGAAAGATTAAAAGTATTCACCACTAACAATAACATTCACCACTAATAATAACATTATAACTTTGTCAACCCAATGTACACAACACCAGATATGAGGAGTATGAAAGTTCATTGCCTCTTCATTGTTCAATTGAACAGACTCTTCGCCAAAATTCACATGCCAAAGTGGTTGACATTTTCAAATTTTCCAAAGACAACTGTAGCATTAAAATGAAATTCCAAACTAAACTTATTCAGAGAAATATCTGACCAGAGAAAAAGAGCCTCTTTCTCATGGAAAATTAATTAAATTTGTGTCACAAGGGCTGAAAATTTCCATAAAGACGACGAAACTGATTTGCACTGAGCCAGTTTAAAAACAATAATTCACGTACCATTAAATTTTATTCCTTGTTTTTATTGTCAATATGTTCATATTGATCGTATAATTTTAGTTACATAATAGCTAATAGCCTATATTGCTAGTATTGTTACATTTTGCCCTCTGGCTTTAAGTAAAACTTTGTAAAATAGTTACACATATTCTTGTATAAAACCTTAAGCGGGATAATGACGACAACGATGATTGAGTGACGACAATAGCTCTTTGTTTTGAAAGATAACAGCTAGATGAGCTAATAAGTAAGGAAATATTTTTATCTGCATGTGACATAGTAGAGTCTGTTCAAAATAAAAGTCAAGTCTTTGCGTCAACAATGGACCAGCAACTAAATTTCAAACAAGAATCCAAGGACTGATAGTCTGGGGGTATTTGAGCTGCTATGCATTGGGCAGAGGAACAAACTTTAGGCATTCGTGAATTCTCCTATATACACAAGGTTTTCCAAAGGTAGGTCATTTGACCATGAAAACGTGGTTAAATGACATTCAATATAAAACTGATGTCAGAGGTCAAGGTGTTGCATAATTCAGTAATACTGGGTATTATATATTGATGCATTCTTGAGTTCGCTTTCCTTAAAGTGTTCTCACTGTTAGAGCTCAGAGAACTTGAATATTAGGTCAAGGTCATTGACTCGGCAAAAAGGAGGATATGGTTAATGATGGATACGAGCATTAAGGCTACATTCCAAACTTGAGGCATTCACAAGTTAACCGACTCAAAATAGTTTTCAGCACTTTGGTCATGTGCCCTAAACAAGGTGCATGTCATTGAAGGTCGAACTTGTACAAGGCAGGATGTTTTCAATGATCTCTACCAGTAGGACATTCCAAACTTCTGGAATACACTCGTTAGTGTATGCTGAATGGCTTTCAATGTTTGGCCCTTTGATGTTGAAAAGTAGGTCTGGGTGAGACCCATCCAAGAAAAGTATGTTGTGAGTCATCCCTAACAGTGGGACTTTCCAAACATAAGACATTCACAAGTAAGCCTATGCACAAGGTAATTTAGTTTTTTTGCCCTCGTCTTTGCCATTTTGGATATAAATGAGAATATTTGTACCTCAATATCTCAAACATAATGTGAAATGCTCATACACACCATTGAAGATATCGCCATAAATGAAAATCTCACAACAGAGAAAATGCCATTTAGATGGCATGGTCAAGAAGTTTCAGTAATAAAATTCATTTTTCTTTGGAGACAATCTGTAACCAGGCCTGCGGCAACAACCATCCTGCGCTTCATAGCGAAAATTGGTATATACATTGCTTTACATGCAGCCCATGTGTTTTTCTAATTTTTTTAATATGGGGGTTGGAGAAAAGATATATATATATTCTTAATTCTGCCGTCAGGAATGCTTAGTTTTGCCCATTGTCGTAACAAATAGGATTTTCCTTCTCAAAATAATCCATGTTTGCATAGTGTACATAATGCAAGATGCACAACACTAGGGGTTCTCCAGTAATGGAAAATGCAATTTTCAATAACGAAAATTTGTTATTAGATAGCAATAGGGCGTACCACTTACGAATTTGTACTACACAACATGCGAACTGGTGTTTGGCCTGATTGCTAAAAATGTACAGGTCACACAACAGAAATACATATATACTCATGGGTAGAAGAGCCAATTTGCAATTTATTTATCACATTTTCCGCTGTTTTGGTACGTTTTTTGTCAGAATTTTGACAACGACCGTGCGTTCTAGAAATGAGGCTGACTGTAACTGAAAATCACGTATAAGTTGCAATCGTGGTACAAAGCATATCTGAATGAATTTGGAGCGGTCTTTGCAGGGAGGAAATAAGACATTATTATACAAATCAAAAGGCCTGTATTTCAATATTCCAGTTGTAATTTTGTGTTGGTATGCCAGGCAGTCAGCCTGCATAGGCAGCTGTAATAGTCTATCATTTTGTTAAATATTTTTCACGGAGCTTTTCATGAAATCACACAAAACTCAACATGCTCAAGGAAATCAACTCCGGTGTCATAAGGAAGACTCAGTTACAGAATGAGATGCTTTTGAAGCCACTGCATCTATCCAGAGAACCAAAAAGTCTGCCCCTTATTCCTGAAGCATGGAGGGAGATAATACCTTGGTACCAATAAGTAGCGTTTTCGCAACAAAAGTACAAGAGGGCGCATTTCACTTGCAGGCCCTATATGAGGGTGCATCATCCAATCCACAAAAGTGAGAAAACACATTAAATTGGCACTGTTGTATAATGCAGTTGCGAATGCGCACCTGCATTAAACCTGTTGACATTGACACATTTCATACCAGGAGGCGGTAAATAGCAAACTGCAGATTGGGGGAATTTGCGGAGTGGCGACATTGTACAATAAAATGTAGACGGGCCTGAATATGGACTATTGGCCCAGAAGGAAATTTTCCTATCTGAATAACTGCAATTAACGTATGCCATAATTTGTTTGAAAGAGACTGTCTCACAGTAGCGACAAGGTCCCCGAAGTGCAGAGGTTCAGATACTCTGTAGCTTGCTGGAATTGGGCGCAAATTGAAATATAGAGTTTTTATTTAGACCTGTACTGAGTCTCTGGTGTTATACGTGAAATTATACTTAAAAATAAAAATTTTTAATATCCTAGTTCAGTTATCACCGCAAGGTTTCCCCAGGAAGAGTCCAGTAAGAATGCAGAGTGACCTTTCGGCACATGGGTCAACTGTATGGAGTTTACAATACAACACAGACACGTGCCCCCATACAGAAGAAACAAACCACCATGTTATTGGACTTTGTCTATGTCCAGTCTCTACTCAATGAATTATGGCATATAAAAAAGAGCATCTTATGGTTGTGGCAGGATAATTATGCACATTTAGCAGATAATTTCAATCAGAAAGTAGCAATATATAGACAGATATTGAAATAAAGCGGCGAATAACAGTTCTTGCAAACATGACCATTACTATATCTTCAAATTGTTTGCATGAGAGTAGCCCAAACAGACTGCTCCGCTCCGTGCTAGCCAGTTTGTTGGAGCTAGTATGAGAGAAATCTTGAGGTATTTCAACGGTGGTCGATTTGCATTTTCAACAGCTTTAGTGCCACTTCAGTGTTCAGCGTTCTCATGGTGCTGGAAGAACGAAAGTTAATGGCATTTTAACATCAATAAAAATAACTTTGAAATTATTCACTTAATGCCTGGGCTTTCGAAGTCCCAACAAGCATCAAAATTAAAATAAGACAAATTTACTTTTATGTAGGTATTACTTCGACACCAATTTGGAGGTTCCAAAAAGCGTTGTTGGCACAAATGCATGTGAGAATCAGACAATGAGATGTCTTAATTAACTCAGACATCCTACGCGTTTTCAATTTTAGGCCTACATTTGAACTTATAACTTTTTGCAAAATGAAGAACAGTCTGATTGTTTGTTTGCTGTTGTTAACCCTTAACAGACCGGCCAGTCCCAAAAAAAAAAGTTTATGAATATTTATATTTTCCAATAATTCTCTGTCACTGTAGACACATAATTACCCTTTTGATCATACACACCAGATACACAGCAATTAACGCCTACGGAGATGATCCAACTTGAAATACTTGGCATTCCTTTACATCTCACTGACTGTCATCTCTTTTCCCTGACGTCACAGAGGATGCATTTCCAGAACTGCCGGACAGCATCTGAAGCATTAAAAAAAAAAAAGTTCTTATTGTAGAATTGGAGTTGTGGAATTTGGAAATGTGCAGATTAAGTCACATCTTGTAATGAAATAAAGTTTTTGTGTGGAGTTGGGAGTCACAAATGTATCTGGTGACTTCAGACTCCAACATGGGTTTAATAATTTAAAGAAATGACACAAATTCATTTGGTACTGTGAAAATATTCCTATAGAGTATTCATGAAAAAAATGATGGCAAATCAGTGTGAAAAATTAATTTTATTATTTTCATGTCTGACAAACATGAGATGCGCAATAATCAGGGCTTTGGAGTCGGAGGTTTTTGGGTGGAGTCGGTAGTCCGAATCGGTGTCAAACTTAGGTTTCCAGGTAGAGTCGGAGTAAAAAATTTATGTAGTGACTCCTGTCTCCTAAAGATTATCTAAATATCTGACCAAAAAAAAAACATTACAAAGCAATGTGAACAGTATTAATTTTTCTACAGACCAATTACACATAGCTTTTTAAACTACGATTGATGCATAAAATCCCAAGAAAAAGTACATGTAGTGGATTAGCTTTCTTTCTTTCCTATCAACAAGAAACTTGTTAAGTGAAAGGAGTCGAAGTCAGAGCAGTCTTTGCGAAGATTGTCGGTCCTTGGGACCGGTCCGGAAGATTTTCAACCAACCGGTCCGGCAGTTCAGGCCAAAAAGTTGTAATTGGATACATGTTAAAATTTTAAGAAATAGCAAAAATTTCCATTTCGGTCCGGCAGGGGATTTTTGATCTTTGTAAAGACTGAGTTGGAGCCGACACAATGTATATATATACATGCATGTCAACAAAAAGATGGACCAAAGCAAATGACAAAGGCAAATTGTTGACTGGCGGGGCATGATGGGGAGTTATGCCCATCTTAGGGGGTATACTATTACTATTACATCATGTAACACATGCACCTGGTTCATCGGTCCATGAATCTAGATGCGAACATTCAAGGAGCACATTTATAAGGGCAAGGGCGTAGCAGACTGGGCCCCGTTACCACAGTTATGAAGAGACTTGTTCATGAGCATCGGGAAAATTTTTCACAAAATGGCGCCTTTCTCGCTCACTTGAACTTCTGAAAAAATCTAGTGCAGTTCTACTGAGTTATGCAGGGTGCGGACCTGCCCCAGATGCCAATTCAATAGCCAGTTCAACCAGAATTTTGTCAGTCTGCAGCCTCGCTCGCTCACCTGCTTTTACAGCAGACTGTTGTCAGCAGTTCCGTTACTAATAATCAGGTCTCGGTCCAGAACTGAACCTGAATTAACCAGCAGTGACTCCAGTGGAATGTTGTGTAGTCTGCTTCCTTTACACTACAAGTACATGGGTTGGCTGCTCATAGTTTGTAGCCCACCTGCAACAAACAAGGAATAGCATTACTTCATAGATTGGCCTATGCTATAGTTTTATTATAATGTAGGCCTCAGGGCTAGAAAAAAAATGAATTGCCAAGCAATTTCATGAAAGCTCAAAAAGTACGATAAAATTTCACAATTGGTATATTGTGCCCCTTTGATCTTAAAGAGAAAATATTATTAGACCTTATCTAATAAGCACAAATTAGTAAGTATGTGCCTGTGGCTGTGTTACCTAGTTGGTTGTCGCCTAGTTGGTAGTGTTGTAGCCTAGTTGTCTGTCGCCTAGTTGACCAGCAATCGTTTATATCACAGCAATCGTTTATATCACAGCAAAGAAAACAGTTACACGTTCACAATCATGGTAATTATTTATTTCAACGTCCCCAATTATTCATTCCTAAATCAACCAACACCCTCTTAAGAAGTAACCCCAGCAGAATTTATCTATTTCAATAGAAAATAGTCAATAGTTACACTCCCAATGGCATTGCTGGCCAAAAAAATGATTACCATGTTAACACTGATAACTGAGCAAGGATTATTCATCTGTTCATTTCAAAATCAAAACTCCAAGCCCTCCCCCCTCCCTTGAGATTAGATGGTCACCCCCTAAGTTTCCTAGGCACATACCTGTTTCATAAATCCACTTTATCTTCATTTTTCCATCAGATACCTAGCATGTCCAGAGCTGTCAAAATTGCCAGACGCGCACTGCTGGAGTGGCTGCAACTGTCATGACCAAGTCATCAACAAAAACATGTCATCTTCAAGGTGTCAGTTTCCCATTAAATCAAGAGGTTCTTAGAGGTTCCTTCAACTTTTAAGATAGCTTGAATCCTTATGTAACTTTTCCATTAATAACTTCCTGAAAACCTCCCTTGTTCCTGAGAACTGGAGGGAATTCCATCATGAATTTTCGGCACTTTCTCTCGAAGTTGAGGACGACGATTTTCATCAAAGTTTGAAGTAAAATATCAGAACAAATACGACATGCCAGGTTCTGTGCAGTTGCCACATGAATATCCATGCTTAGTGCGTGAAATTCCAGTCAATTTGAACGTTCATGCACCCCTATTTACCGCCGTAATCAAGCACTGATGATGCGTCCACTCAGCATGTCTAGACCGCCGCCATTATTTTGTTTTCAACATGTTCAATGCGACGTCATCAAGGTCACGACGTGTCGTTGGCCAATCTGACCTTTCGTGCTGGGAGCAGGAAACACGTCACACTCGCTTGGCAACGCCATGTAAACAACACGGCAGCCAGATTCTTGAGAAACGAATTCTCGCAAAGCCAACTCCCTCGACAAAACCATGGCCATACTAACCCCCTATGTTCACGTACAGCGCCCGATCATGCGTCATTTGAAAGGAAAATCCCTCTTTCCCTAATTAACGGCCACTTCAAGTGCGAAACAGGTACGTGCTTCGAGATTTCGTGACGAGACTGCAACCTTCCCATCCAATTTCCCGATAATTAGGGAGAGAGAACTCTCCAATAATACTTCATGATTGAAAATCATTGCAGTGCCCACATACAGTCCTGATTACCTGAAGTGTACCTCGCTTCAAAGTCCCTGCCTGTCCTGTTATAAAAGCTTTCTTGGTGCAAAAGTACTGGATATAAAGCGACATTGTAATGCAGTTAAAACAACATATCAGGCATTGTTCATATTGGTCAAGTATGCTTACAAGCATTGATGAAATTGTAATGAAGAAAATTAGAACAGTTTAAGATGGATTCTAGAAGAATGTCTAAAATTGAATGCCCATGACCCATGTTATAGCACTCTTTTAGAATTCTTGACGCTTGTCATCTTGATGAATTGACGAAACATAACACGATTTCATGAGAACATTTTTGGAAAATTGTTTGCTCTGCATTTTTTGTGCCTTTTCAGTTCAGTTCTATTTACACTTATAATATGAAGAGAAAGTTCAGTATCTGGGCTACATTTTTCATTAAATATAAATTATACTTTTTTCTTCTTTCTTCCTTTTCCTAAATGATGGGAGCTAACAGAAATCTCCCAGAGGCTGAAGTGATTTTTGTTTTTGGCAGAAAGAAAAAATAAAAAAATTAAAAAAGGCTCTCAATTATACAACTATATGTGAAAAGAGTGGATTTCATATGCTGAGAAGGTGTTAGCTACTTTCCAGGTTTCCCTGACCCCAATAACCAATTTATTGCAGTTCTTGAACCCAAATCAAGATTCAAGATACAAGAAAACTAGAACGAAAAGTCAGCCAAGTTTGCAGGCTGAACCCACTACGTAATCAACTGCACATGGAAAAGAACGTTAGCTTAGGCCTACTTCGAAAGCTTCCCTGAACCCCATACCTTTTCCAATATCCATGGCACAACAAAACTGGAATGGAAAGTTAGCCTAATTTGCATATTCACCTATCAATGGTACAAGGAAAATGGAACAGAAAGCTATAGCCTTCTTTGCAGGTTTCCCTGAACCCCATTCCATGTCAAAGGCACTGTAAAACTGCAACAGAAAGTTAGCATACTTTGCAGGCTGAAATGTCAGCCTGTACTTTGCAGGTTTCCCTGAACTCCAATATCTAATCAATAGCCAGGGAAACTGGAACAGAAAAAGGTTACCCTGACATAGGTTAGCCCCATTTCTTCCTCTTAACCAGAATTCTGATTCCTTGCACAGGGAAACTGGCACAGAAAGTTAGCCAACTTTACAGGTTTCCCTAAACCCCAATACCCAATCAATTGCACAAAAACTGCTACAGAAAGATAGCCTACTTTGGCTGAACTCCAATGCCAAATCATTGACACAGGAGACCTGGTTCTAGGACACTGGAACAAGGAGTTACCAGGGAGTTATTTGTTTAGCCTACAGTCAGTCACTTTGATAGAAAAAGAGTGGACTGTTGCATTCTGAAAATGGTACTTCGTCAGTCATCAGGCTGATGACTTGTCATGACACCCCACACTTTCAATGTTAACTTGATTTAAGGAGACTGCCTGCAGCTTGTTGGTGACAGCCAAACAAAAGAATTGTGCATCTGATTTTCTCTCTAAATCATTTATGACAAGTGAAATGGCCTTCTCTTGATCATGACTAATCAAACACCCTCTATGTTTTCCATGTTGAATGTAGAGAAAGTGACACTTTGTCAGCTATCATGAGCCACGAAGTGCCATTTTCACCGCGCAAGAGTCCACTCTTATATCAAAGTTCCTGGCTGTAATGTCCGATAAGAAGTCTGGAGAGTGGAAATGAGCACTGCAACTACAAAAAAAAATTTGTTCAGCATATGAGACCAAAAGAAAATGTTTCCACCTGTAGCTAGGGTATCATAATTTTGAGAAGTTTGTCGCTCCTTGGCGCATGAAAAAAAAATTGTCTTCGCTTTGCGGGCAAAAAAAGTTAATCCCCGGGGGCAAAATCTATAGCCCCCGAATATTATCTGGTTGGCCCCTAATGTTTGTGGGACCGAGATATCTTACTGCGTAGTTTATATTTTTAAACTGCAATGTTAAGCCAAAGGGTTATAAAGGTTGTTTTCAGTGGGCTGTTAGTTATACAATTTACTCTTACTTTCATATAATATGAAATGTATTGCTGTTCAGTCATATGCCATTCAATTAATTCAGCAGACCATAACATCTTAACAGATAGGTAAATGAATAATTTTCCTTATACTTCAGTTCACTCAGTATTAGGGTTACACCACCATTCAAACATGCATGATTTTATCTATACATATCTTCAAAAACCCACTTTTCCCTGACATGCATGGATGGTACACACATTTTGGGCCACAGTATGGGCTGGCTGAAGTTGTATCATGCATGCAAAGGTATAGAGCAATCTCCAAATTATAAAGTGTCATACAAAAAAAACACAGAACCCAAATTATACTCCACAGGTTTATATTTACCATATGGATAACATTCTTAACACGTGTATGACATTGCAAAAACAGCCATGTGACTAGGTTTATAAGGGTCTTCAACTCTACATTGAATTTTGAATAAATGATGAAAAAATAATAATAAAAAGAGGTGTGTCAAATCATGGGCCGTAAACATGGATCCGCTGCACAACTTTCTTTAGAAATGAAATAAAAAAATATACGAGACCACATATGTATACGTTACAAACAAGGAATCATCTTTAGAAAAACTAGTATTTTACTTCTTTTTTTTTTTTACCCTCTAGTTATTCTCACTTTAGTATTAGAATAAGACGTAGATCTTTTTTTTTTCACACATGGTACATTTTAAACTTTTTTGTGCAATGTCCACAATCCACATAGTGTCTGTACTGGGCAAGTAAAAAATCCCTCAAATGGGGTATATGTTGAGGACTCCCACTCTCTCTCCCATCTCATATCATGGAAAATGTGAGGGAGACGCGTCGTAACACTACTCCAGTCTACTCTGCACTCTAAACAATGTCGGGACAAAATTGGTTTTTTAGATTCAAAATGGTTTTTTGAAAAACCAAATTTCAATACAAAACCAACATGGATTTTTAAAAAAATCCATGTTGGTTTTGCACTGTCAATTTTGTCTGAAATTTTTTAGAGTATCATCTTCTCCCGGAAATGCAAAACCAACTTCTCCATCCACCAAATGATAATAATAATAATTTTTTTTTCCTTTTTTTTTCAGAATTATTTATTAAAGTATGGCTATTTATTACCAGAAGTAAAAGATGACCCAGACGCCTTCATATATGCACTAAAAAAGTTTCAAAGGAGTGGAGGAGTAAAAGAATCAGGTAAGAAAAAACCGTCTTTTTTTAAATCATACAACAGAATTTTTTTGAAATCATGGGTCTAATTTTGATATTGTATCAGGACTAGATAGGTACCTGCCCTGTACAATTTTTAAAAAAATCCGTGTTGGTTTTTTGCATTGAAATTTGCTTTTTTCAAAAAACCATTTTGAATCTAAAAAACCAATTTTGTCTGAAATGTTTTAGAGTGTATATCTTCACTTGAGAGCTGTCGAGGCTGAAGATTCAGGGAACACTCTTAACCAGATCAGCAGAGCACAGCTCAGTACCTATCCATCCAATCTTTTCTTGTGCAACTGCTGCGTCAATGACGCAGCACAGCATATCGCCGTTAATATAGGCTGCAGAATTTTTCTAAATGGTGTCATTGTCTTGGAAATTTAATATCCTACATTTCGAGCTAAGTTTGGACTCTGTACGACCATTCTTTTTATGTGAAAAATGCATCCCACAGCACTCGAAGTCAATGTCCGAACATTTGTTGACATGTTCTTTTTCCTGTCATTTCTCTAAAGTGAGTGAGTGAGTTTGTGTTTTACGCCCCATCAGCACCAGTGTGGGCTATTTAGAGGCAACATTGGTTAGATAGATTATCCTGGAACTAATTTCTCATAATTTGTAGAAGTAGTCGTTATCTCTGAGGAACCGTGTTATACTGGACGCTGAATTTTCTAAGAATAAGTGTTTGAGATTACCTGATTGAAAGGGTCGGTGATGTAGATTGTTATTACATTCTATCAAGATATGTTTGATCGAAAGTGGTACTTGCCACCCTTCGCATATTGGTGCTACATCATTGTTTAATAAGTGTGAGTGGGTTAATCTGCTGTGCCCTATAAGACATCTATGAATTACGATTTGCTCTCTGCGTGAGTTCACATCAATTTTTATATCTTTCATGACGTGTGGTAGTATTGTGCGTAGCTTGTTTCGTTGGCAAGCATTCCATCGTACTTGCCAACTATACTTGGTAAAATCATTGATATGCTTTCTAAAATCCGTATAAGGGACAACATAGTCCGTTAAGTTTTTACTTAAGGCTCTCTTCGCATGAAGATCAGCCATCTCATTTCCTTTGATATCAACATGACTTGGAATCCAACAAAATATAATATCCTTGTTTTCTTTCATTGCTGCTAAGGTAAAAAGAATGTCTAATACAAGAGGGGTTTCCACCTGCTTGTTGGCTATTGCCTGCAATGCAGACTTTGAGTCAGAGCAAATTACAAAATTGTTAGTTTCTGAGTTGGCTGCCATTTCTACTGCCTTGTAGATAGCTGTCAGTTCCGCTGTGAATATCGAGCACACATCAGGTATACGTTCATTACAGTAACTTGTCTTTGCGGAGGTGACTGCGTAACCAGTCAGAAGTCCATCTTTGGACCCATCCGTGTAAAGAAACTTGTATGATGGATACCGGGATTTTATTATGAGGAATTTACTCTGGTATTCCAGGGGACTTGTAGAAGATTTTCTAAGACTTGTCAGGTCTAGAATACAAATTGGTGAAGGCAGGGTCCACGGAGATATGGATGGAACCTGCACTTCAGCAACTATGCAGTTGTCTTTGTTTATTATGTCGTAGTAGGGTTTCATTCTAAGCCCTAGGGGTTTTATAACACTTTGTTTAGTCATATAAATTTGTTGGTACTTTGGCTGAAATACCGGGTAAAAAGCCGGATTTGTTGGACATGCTGCCAGTTTAACAAAATATTGCAGCGAAAGTTTTATACGCCGTAGTGACAATGGTGGTTCTTTCGCAAGGACATATAGACTCTCTATTGGCGATGTTCTAAATGCTCCAAGACACAGGCGAATGCCCAGGTGGTGTACTGTATTTAGACATCGGAGGTAGGACGGTCTTGCTGATCCATATACAATACTCCCGTAATCGAGACGTGATCGGGTTATAGCCCTATATAGTCGTAGCAATACAGTGGTGTCTCCACCCCAACTGAGCTTGCTGACTACTTTGAGAAGATTAAGAGATTTTAAACCTTTAGCTTTAAGTTCTTTGATATGTGGAATAAAAGAGAATTTAGAATCCAGTAAAACTCCTAAGAATTTGTACTGGTTTACTACTTTGATTTGCGAATTCTCTAACATTAGGATTGGATCCGGCTGAAAGCTTCTGGGAGGATAGAAGTGCATACACACCGTTTTATTTTTGGAGAATTTAAAACCATTCTCATATGACCATTTTTGCAACCTGTTTAGGTTAAGTTGCAGTTGTCGTTCCACACTTGTCATTTTGGTTGACTTAAAAGCAACAAGGAAATCATCAACGTATAAAGAGCACTTGATATTCTCCTTGATATGTCGGACTATGTTGTTAATCTTAATATTAAAACATGTCGGAGAGAGAATACTTCCCTGAGGAACTCCCATTTCTTGGTTAAAATTGTTGGATAGTGTGCTTCCTATTCTGACTTGGAAGTTTCGATCTTGAAGGAATGAATTTATAAAGTGAGGAAGCCTTCCCCGGAGACCCATTTCATGAATGTCCTTCATAATTCCAAATTTCCAAGTGGTGTCATAAGCTTTTTCTAGGTCAAAAAATACTGCAACTACATGTTCTTTCTTAATGAAGGCATCTCTTATGTAGGTTTCTAATGATACTAAATGGTCCAATGTACTTCTTTTGGACCTGAAACCACACTGATATTCTGTTATGGCTTCAGTTGATTCCAAATACCATACTAGTCTATTGTTGACCATCCTTTCCATGGTCTTACAAAGACAACTGGTGAGTGCAATCGGACGATAGTTAAGTGGATCACTGAGGTCTTTGTTAGGTTTTGGGATTGGTATTACTATCGCTTTCTTCCACAGCGTTGGGAATGTACCAAAGTCCCATATTCTATTATAAATCTGAAGCATAATTTTAAGGCTTCCTTCCGGTAGATGCTTTAGTAGTTGATAATGAACTTCATCTGCTCCAGTAGCAGAGTCTTTAGCCTTATTCAATGCCGCTATGAGCTCTTCCACGGAGAAGGGCATGTTATATGCTTCAGAGTTATCAGACTGGAAATTCAAATTTTGTCGCTCGGCCCTCTCTTTAAATTGTTGGAATTCTTGGGTGTAATTGTTCGATGAGGAGTTAAATGCGAATTGGTCACCTATTCTATTTGCAATTTCCTCAGTTGTGGTTATCTCTTCTTCGTCGATGACAAGATGTTGAATATGTGTGGATGTATCTCTACCCTGTATCTTCTTTATCATTTTCCATACTTTTGAACTAGGTGTACGGGTATTAAGTTTAGAGACATAGTTTTGCCAGGTAGCCCTTTTCTTTTGTCTTATTATCCTTCTCGCTCTTGCTCTGAAGATTTTAAATTGATTTAGATTTTCTGATATTGGGCGAGATTTAAAGGCACGTAATGCTTTTTTGCGGGCTTTGATAGCCTCTTTGACCTCTGTGTCAAACCAAGGTTTAGGGCTATGGTGAGGATTGGCTTGAGATTTCGGTATCGCTTTATTTGCTATGTCTATAATATCTTTTGTGAAATGGTCTACAGGGGAATCGGAATCTGCATATTTCTGTTGGGTAATATTTTTGTTGCAGAGTTCTGAGAAGAGATTCCAGTCTGCTTTATTGAATTTCCACCTTGATAAACCGGAGTTAGGACCAACATCTAACGATTTCAATAGGATTGGGAAATGATCACTTCCATGTGTATCCTCTAGTACTTTCCATTCAAAATCTAAAAACAAATTTGGGTCACTTATACTTAGGTCAATAGCAGAGTAAGTGCCATGTCCTGAATGTAGAAATGTATCTGACCCATCATTGTAGACACAAAGATTATTTCCATTTATAAAGTCCTCTATCAGTTCACCTCTACTATTCAGGTCTGCACTACCCCATAAAGGGCTGTGACCATTAAAATCTCCAAGAATAATGGAGGGGGCAGGTAATTGGTCAAATAGGTTATTTAGATCTTGTAGGGTCACCGGGAACTCGGTGACAAGTAAAGGGAGCACACGGTAATCGTTCTACGTAACGTTAGGCGGACGGCAGTTGCCTGCAAAGTGGTGGTCAGATTAAGGCAAGTATGTATTATGCCCTGCCTGACCAGAATGGCAGAACCACCTATTGCCCTATCATGGACAATGTCTCCATATGAGTTATACATATGATAATTTCTGATAGTAATGTTGTCGGATGGTTTTAAGTAAGTCTCCTGGAGACATAGGATGCTGGCCCTATGCTCAGATGTCAATATTTTTATTTCATCAAAATTTGCTCTTAAACCTCTGCAATTCCACTGAACTATGTTGTCCATGGAATGAGTTTGTTCAGTCATAGATGTTATCTTATTAACGGGGCTCTATTCGTGACTTTATGTTTGTCACGTTTCAGAATTTGATTGGTGTTAGTAGATTTTCCCCCCATATTTGTGTTTGGTGGGCCAGGTATTTTTGTACTTTTTGGATGTGTTTGACTCGTGTTCTTTGAGTCGGGACTTTTATTTTGGTGATGTGTTTGAGTTGTCGGAGTTCTGTGTTGCAGTTTGTCCTGTGTAGGGTTTTTTGTTTTGTCTGGTTGACCTCCCTGACCCTGCTTTCGACCTGTTGGAGCAGCAGATGGGGTCTGGGAGGTGTTGTCAGTTGGCTTGTCCACCTTGGTGGGAAAACCAGCATCGGCCTTAACTACCTCGGGAACTGTAGGAGGTGTTTGCAGTTCCATTGGGTTTTCTTCATCTGATGGCTGGGAGTCAACCGTTTCAAAAGAGGAATTTAGGTCAGATTCGACCTCTGTCACTTGAATCTTCGTTGGGGCTCTCTCGTCAGAATTTCTGTCATCAGATTTCCTTTTTGTCGGTTTGTTCTGCAGGTCCTTTTGTTGATTTTTGTCTGTTTTCTCTCGATTTTGTGTCAAGTGTCTTTCGTGCACGTTATAAAGTTCATTCATATGTGCGTGTTCAAAAAGATTAAGGAATTTGTCATCATGTTCTTGTGAATTGGATTTGTTTGTGTCTTTATTTGTCAGAGAATGTTTTGAGTAGCTGAAATCTGGATCCAGGTCTACTCTTAATCTTGGCTTTGTGCGAGGAAATGAACTGGGTCCAGCTTGGCGGTGAATGGAAGATCCATGGGACAACTGTGATCCCGTTGGTAGTTCTGCATTCTCTTCACCAGCGGCCTGAGCATAACTTTGAGCTCCATATCGGGATTGTGCTATTCGTCTAGCCTCAGGAAATGAGACATTTGAGGTTGCCTTGATCTCAAGGACTTGTTTCTCGTAGGTCCATTTAGGACATGACTTGTTGAACGATGAGTGGTTTCCCTTGTAGTTGACACATCTTGGAGGGAGACCACACGGAGCATCCTTAGTATGGGTGTGATCCGAGCCTCCACAGTTGGCACATACCTCCACTCTGCTTTTACATGTCTTGGTAATGTGACCATATTTCTGGCATCGGTAACAGCGCCGTGGATTTTGGATGTAGGGGCGCACCCTACAGAATTCAAATCCAATTTCTACAGCTTCCGGTAGCCAGTTTCCCTTAAAGGTGAGACAAAGAGTCTCTACTACCGAGCCATCTTTTGTTGTTCTTTGCGACATTCTGTAAATGGAGACGACCGGAATTTTGCGGAACTCGAACCAGTCGAGGAGCTCCGCATTAGTGTTCTCGTGGCTATCAAATGAATGTATCACTCCTTGGATTGAGTTTAACTTTTCATGTGGAGCCACTTCCACCTTTGCAATATGTAGCTGTTCCATGTCCAGTAGTCGTTGAGATTGCTCTCTATCCCTGCATTTAATCAAGAGGGAACCAGGGAATCGTCTTACATCCTCTGGTTTGCCTATTGCCTGAAGAAGGGCTTTCGCCCGTATCGTTGATGACATCTGTTGGAATGCCTCGTCCTTGCCTTTTAGCACTATATACCTTGGCCAAGGTTCAGGTTCACAGTCAAAAAGTCCTTGAGATAGGTTATGGTTGAAAAAATCCATACAGATTTCCATTCTTCATCCTTCATGGTCCCCACCCACCACGGAGCCCAACACGGGGAGACTAAGTCGGGTAGGGCAAAGCCCAGTACCCTAGTCCCAGGAATACATGAAGGATATACTCTCTAAAGGCTAGGCCTGCAATACAGCCTCAATCATGAGAAAATAACCATGGCAGGCAAATATCCGGTTTCTACCCTTCTTTGATTGACCCATCAGCCATGGCCAAATAGGACCAAAGTCCTAATGACAACATGACAAGCCGATTGACTGGACCGGGCCAATCCAGCCTCCCGTCTGGGAGAAATCCAGGCCAAAGTAGTGTATTGTATGGGAGGGACCAACTTTGTCCCAACCAACTCAACTACCAGGACCCCTTCATCCTCCAACACGGGTCGCAACCCACGGCAAACAGGTTGCCCCATTTCCGTCGGGGAGACGTGTGCTTGCGCACTGTCTCGTGTTGGCCACAAGAGATAGAGGACTTCACTCTTGTGTTACCACCCACCGCCACGAGGAGGCCCCAAAAGATTCTGTTATTTCACCCAAGAAAATATGGCGATGGCCCAGACCTGTGTGTTCCAGACTTATAACTCTTAACACAAAAGGTTCTTGATGGTATAGATACCGTATTTCCTCGAATAGAAGCCTGGTCTCAAATAGAAGCCTGTCTCGTTTAGAGGCCGGGGTAGGGGCTAACGATAAAATAATAGACGCCGGGCTCAAATACACACCCGGTCAGCAACTGTATACACTGCTAATTGACTGCCTTGCATGCTGCCCAGGTGTTTCCATGCTAGGTTTATTTGCGTGCATAGCGCAGCCAACCCTTGATACCCATATGTTGCTGGATTGCTATCCAGTCTAAAACAATAAACGCCGGTCTCAAATAGACGCCTGGCTCGTATAAACGCCGGGGCAATTAAGCCCTGTAAAACAATAAACGCCCGGGCTTGTAATCGAGGAAATACGGTACATTGTAAAGAACCCACAGGCGCAAAATTTTCGTAAGGGTTCAACTGATTTGAAACGATTCAATACTGGTGGGAAGGCCCTATTATTGAACTCTATAATGCTTCCAACTTGAGAGAGGGGTTCCATGGTGGGAGTTCAGTGCAGCTGGATTATCTATATATATATATAAGTGTTGTTTTTATTTGCTGTTGGACTCTTTTTTTTAAGTTGAATATGAACCTTTTAGGGTTATCTAAACCAGCTTATAGAACCCTTAAACTTAAAAGTTCCATATAAAACCTTTTTGTTGAGAGTGAAGGATACAAATTCAGCCACTTCACAACCTTTTCATTGCACATACTTTTTTCTTTATTCAATTTGCTATATTTTTGAAAATCTATTTAGTATATGATAAACTTAGGATGGCACAGTAGTGTCTGGGGATTATTTTTGATTGATTATTCACAGTAAGGGAAATTTGTGCCTGTGTTTTTAAAAAATGCTTGAAAATTGACATGCAATTCACATGTATGTGCATAATGACTGCTATCAAACTTTGTTAGTCAAAGTCAAGAAGAATATTAGGATTGGATTGGTCGTCTTATACATACAAAAAACAACATTTGATAAAAATAATTGGCTGTTATTTCAAGATTTGCAAATATATACCGATGGTTTTTAAATGAAATTTTTTCTGAAAATTTAGTCATTTTGTGCATGCTTGGATTGCAATAGTGGGTAATAGCTGTTTATTAAAGTAATTCACAAATGTTGGACATTCCATTAAAACATGGTACTCATCTCTCTGTATACAGTGCCGCCTGTAAGTAAGTGAAACGCATGACATTGTGCCATTGAATCAATGCTAAACATCCTCAGCAAAACTGCTTGTGGAAGCATGAATTCTCATCCGAGGAGAGGAAAACATATTTGGTCATAAAGGCCGATATGTGAGGCATGCGGGATAACAATGGCAGCCAATTTTTCTTTGCTGTAGTTGGAGTTAGGTATGGGTCAAAATCTTTGATAAGTAAGTGAAACACAGGCCCAATGTTATTTAATAGGGAAGGGTGGTTCACTTACTTATCAAAGACTTTGACCCATACCTAACTCCGATTACAGCAGAGAAAATTGGCTGCCATTGTTATCCCACATGCCTCACATATCAGCCTTTATGACCTAGTACGTTTTCCTCTTATTGGATGAGAATTCATGCCTCAACAAGCGTTTTGGTTGAGGATGTTTAGCATTGATCGATGCAATAGCACAATATCATATGTTTCACTTACTTACAGGCGGCACTGTATGTGTTTGATTTACTTGACAAGGAATCCTTGTACTGCAAACAGAGGACAATATCTTGCATTTCTCTCAATATTCTGATATCTTTCTATTACAATCGGTAATTTATTGTTAAGACACTTGATTTGACTAATGGCAATTCAAGACTTTTTGGTAAGAACTTTAAGGTAAGGAGCAATGTTATAGATATATAGAAAGATAGATATAGATAGATAGATAGATAGATAGATAGATAGATAGATAGATAGATAGATAGATAGATAGACAGATAGATAGATAGATAGATAGATAGATATGATAAGTGCAGCCCTCTAAGCCCAGTTCTGGGCGCTCACAAGGATTGATTGATGAGATGGGAGAGAGAGCGGGAGTGCTCAACATGTTACACATTTACCCCATGTGAGGGATCTTTTGCTTTTGTTATAGTTAAGACATTGAGTATTCCTTTGAAATCACTGCATGATCATGTTTGCGTTTCAGATGAAATTAGCGCTGATACAGAAAATCTGATGGACCTGCCAAGATGTGACTTCGGAAGCCCAGGCCTAGCGCAATACTCAACTGTTGGTAAGTTGTATGTTTAATTGTTTTCTATATATGAAGGTTGTTTAAAAAATTTTAGCCAGAAATTTGTCTGTTTCTGGAAGGGATGACACTTGAGAAAATACTTTTTGCTGCAGTGAAACGTTGGTGAGTTAAATCCAAATATGACATGTATGCACAGAGCACTGGTGATGACCTGAATTTTGATGTCTTCAAAATTTACCACCAGACAAATATGCCCATGTACATAAAACGGTGCTGGATGATAGACAATTGACTGTTTGTGGGTGGAATTTGGCAGAAGCCTTTTTTCAGTGCTTAGGATATATGTCAGATTCTCTCTGGGAAGATGCGAACAGTCTCTACCAATTGGTAACATACTAAAAATTTTTAAATTTCAGGTGTCAACTTTTTAAAATTTCAAATTTGTAAATTTCAGAGGTGTCAACTTTTTAAAATTTCAAATTTGTAAGTTTGAGAGTCAACCTTTTAAAATTTAAAATTTTTAAATTTCAGGTGTCAACTTTTTAAAATTTCAAATTTGTAAATTTTAGAGGTGTCAACTTTTTAAAATTTCAAATTTGTAAGTTTGAGAGTCAACCTTTTAAAATTTCAAATCTGTAAATTTCAGAGGTGTCAACTTTTTAAAATTTCAAATTTGTAAATTTCAGAGGTGTCAACCTTTTAAAATTTCAAATTTGTAAATTTCAGAGGTGTCAAATTTTTAAAATTTGTAAATTTCAGAGGTGTCAACTCTTTAAAATTTGTAAATTTCAGAGGTGTCAACTTTTTAAAATTTCAAATTTGTAAATTTCAGAGGTGTCAACCTTTTAAAATTTCAAACTTCCGCCTCAGCAGCAAAACACACAGGGACTGAAAATGAAAAAGACTCTAGGTCCTGAGTCATCAGAAGAGTGGTGTAAACTTGATATGCAAAAAATGAGTGTTGCTTCACACAGATTTTGGCACTGTGTGAATCATAATAGCCGATGAAGTGTCATTTTCTCAACAGTCAAAATGAGAAACATGGAAGCTGTTTGATTAGTCATGATCAATAGAAGGTCATTTGATTTGTCATGACCACATGATTTCAGAGTAAAAATCAGATGCAAAAAAGCAGGATTAGTCTCCTTAAATCTAATTAACATTGAAAGTATCGGGTGTGATTATGACAAATCTTGAGTATGATTATTCACGAATAGCCATTTTCATGGTGCAACAGTCCATTCAGTTTGCATATCAAGTCGACAGGCTATAAGTGAATGCCAAGATTCTTTATATAGATCTTGCGTTACTCCTTCATAATCAGGCTCAGAACTTTTCAAAAGGGCCTTTGTACTGTCTGAAACCGTGTCAAAATCTATCAAAGAAAACCAGGGCCGTAGCCTGCAGGGGGTGCCCCCCCCCCTAGAATTTGACAGAAATTTTTTTTAACATGTAAAAATTTCAAATTGTCTGCGATATACCGGGGTTTGTATGCATTCGGACCAGTCTCTGCCCCCTAGGATTCAGCCCAGGCTACGGCCCTGAAAACATAGCCCCCCCTGACCCGGGTGGGACCCCCCATGCATGAAGTATGGATAGTTCGCCTATGAGAACAGGTTAAGTAAGAAAAATAGATTAATAAACAGAAAGACCTGACTGATAGAAAACATTTTAAGATTTGTCATCAATTAAAAAACATTTTTTTGCAATAGGACGATGGAGGAGAAAGCATTTGAGATGGGCATTGGGATCTTCGTCACCTGATATGTCCTACGAGGACCAGAAGGAGGAAATCAGGAGGGCTTTCAAGGTAAGACTTACACTCTAAAAAATGTCGGGACAAAATTGTTTTTTTAGATTCAAAATGGTTTTTTGAAAAACCAAATTTAAAAAAATCCATGTTGGTTTTTTGCATTGAAATATGTTTTTTTTTTTTAATCCATGTTGGTTTTTTGCATTGAAATTAGGTTTTTCAAAAAACCGTTTTGAATCTAAAAAACCAATTTTGTCTGAAATTTTTTAGAGTGTACGCTACAGGTCAAGGGTGTGTTGAACTTCTTACACCAGTTCAATATAGCCCAGCTATTACCTAAAATCTAAATGTTTAAAAAAAATTGACATTACCGTTTCCTTTGATAAATTTTTCGGCCTATCAGATGGAAAAGATACACTCTTAACCCAAAAGGTTCTTGACAGTATATATAAAGAACCCACAGCCGAAAGATTTCATTAAGGGTTCAACTAAATTGAAAAGGTTCAATACTGGTTAGAAGGACCTATTATGATGGAGCCCTATGCTCCCAACTTGAGAGAAAGGGGTTCTATTGTGGAAGTTCGGTGCAGCTTGATTATCTGAGTGTTGTTTTTGGTTGCCGTTGGAACCTTTTTTAAAGTTGAATAGTGAACCTTTTAGGTTCCTTATCCATACCAGCTTATAGAACCCTTAAAGGTTCCATATAAAACCTTTTTGTTAAGACTGTAGACAAATTTATAAAATTGGGTTTGCACTAAGTGAATGAGCTTCATTAACACAACACAATTCTTTGTCTTTTTCTTTAAATTAGGTCTGGTCGGACGTTTCTGAACTCACATTCGAGGAGGTGTCAGCTGGTCAAGGAGAGGATATTTATATAAAGTTTGCAACCGGTTACCACGGAGATGGAGATCCCTTTGATGGCCGAGGGGGAACCTTGGCTCACGCGTACTTCCCGTTCGCAGGAGGAGACTGTCATCTGGACGACTCGGAATACTTCACCTTCAACCAAAGTTCTGGTGAGAGTGTGTTTGTGTTTTACGCCTCTGCAGCACATTATTGGACTACATTGTATATGGAGTAGAGAACTGCGCGGGGCGGGTATTCCCGCACGGGCAGCGGGTACCCGCACCCGCAAGGTGCTCGCGGGTACCCGCGGTCAGTAAGTGCGGGGCGGGCGCGGGTAGAAGATTGCTGGCGCAGGGTGGGTGCGGGCAGGCCCTTGCAGGTGGTTTGCGGGTGCGGGCAGTAATGCTCGGACACTTTCACTGCCTGCACTTGTTCTCTTCTAGTTTCTGTCTATTTATCTTAATACACAAATAATTAAGACTCATATAATGTTCTTGTTTATGGGTCAAAATTTGATAAGTCTGAAATTCTTTTCTCCGGTGTTTAACAATAATTCATGATGGCAGGAAGACCAGTAGAGGACCTCTTGTTGTCATTTGTCATAGACAAGGATATTAGCGAAACTTTTAACACAAAAAATATGCGGCAGAATATTTTTATCCCATCCAAAAATAGCATTGAAGTGGCCTACCCCCCTGAAAATGGCCTGTCTCCAACAACATTTTCTTTGAAAGATTGTATCACAAAAACTAGTACAGGATCCTAATTCAATTAAACTCTTCCATACATGGAGACTTGACTGTCAGTCTTCTAAAAACTGGTCACCAATAGCTGAAATAATATTCTGTATAAGAGCAGGAGGTTGTTGTGTCGATGTCTCCAATATTGCGTCATTAGCATCATGCCGGATTTGTTTCTTAATGAAAATTAAAGGGACACACATTCTGTGAGAAACCCTTGTGACTGATGTTGTCTGAGAACCCAAGAAAATAACTGAACTGTCTGTAGCTCTGTATCATTTATGTAAACCAACATATTAGAGTATTCGTTTGGCATGTCAGGTGTCCTATCTCAATTTGTCATTAGCAAACGCCTTGCTACTCTATTTTGACCACATATTTCTGGACCAAAATCACTGTGAACATGTGTCTGGTGTTCATAAGGTCATTGCATGCACATATTGCCAGACTGCCAGTTTTCCACTGGTCCCTGCAAAGATTTTTACTGTAATTATCATTAGCATCACGCTGTCATTAGCATCATGTCAAAAATGGCTTATTTCCTTTACGTCACTAAAATTTTGTTGCAGGTCACTGGAGTTGAAATCTGTTGAATATATATTATCAATAAATGTTTCAACAGACTATTACATACATGTAACATTTTTCCATTTTCCTTGCATCTGACATGCTTAGTATGACATTTGATGCTTCTCTGAAACTACTAACCAAATATTGGGTGCCAGTAACACTTAACCATTGTCTAGCATCTGAAATATGGTTTAGTAAAGACACTGTGCACTGGAGGAAGTAGTGGAGAAATCATCTTTATTCTTGAGAATCCAAAATATTGATGAAAAGAGTGTTTTTGTTTGTTTTTGTAAATTTCTGGTTCAAGGACATGTTCTATCTCAATGACTATTGGTCATAGAGACCTGAAATATAGCTCAATGTGTGCAGAAAAGCCACTTTCCTATTTGTTGGTAATACATTATTCAGCTCTAAGTGGTACGCATTTCAAGTGATAGGCATGATGCTAATGACACACATATTTGGTATTTTAATTGATTAAATGCAGTTTCTCAAAAATAGTTGGCACTAGTCTAAGAGACCTGGTTCTTGGCCCAAAATGTGCAAGCAACTTGCCTAATCATTGGCAATAGATTTTTTAGCCGTAAGTGGTCAGGATTTTTTTAGTTAGAAGTGTGATTTTAATGACATTCAAAAAACATTACAGCTATGTTTATCACCTCAGTACAGATCAGCAGGGCATTGGGACCCTTGGACATGAAAGTGTGGTGATAGCTGACTGTTTGACCCACCAAACGCAAACTTTAAAAGGCATTTCTGGAACGAAAAATTTTCAAAATTTTTTCAGCTGAAATTTCAAGGTTTTCAAATTTTGACCCTTATGTAAAATTTGAAATATGTTGACTGGTGGCCCCTTGGTGGCGGCTCTTGGGAGCCTTAGAGGAGTCTCCAAATAAATTATCTGAATCTGAATCTGATTTTGCTTTTTTTAGTATTTTTGTCCCATCTGCTTGGAGGACAGTTAAACATCAAAAACACCACGTAACTGTGTGAACCACAATTTTTTTTCAGGTATTAATCTATTCCAAGTAGTGGCGCATGAACTCGGACATTCTTTGGGACTGGACCATTCCGATGACCAATCGGCTCTCATGGCAGCTTACTACAGGGGCTTTCAGAGGAACTTCAAATTGGGCAACGATGATATTCGGGGTATCCAGGCACTTTACGGTAAGAAATTTTGAAACTTCTTACAGTGCCGCCTGTAAGTAAGTGAAACGTATGATATGGGAGGTATATATTTTTCAATATTTTGCATGTGGACGAATTTGTAAACCTGCAAAAACGAACATATACACGAATTTTGCATTCGTGTAAGTGCCAAATATTGCATTTCACGAATTTGTACAGGTGTAATTACGAACATACTAACCCTGAAATTGCCTAAAACTAACTCTAACCCTAATTCTAACTCTAAACCCTAATTATCTAGCACTTCCACGAATGTTAGTATTGGCAGGTCCACAAATGAATAATGAAGCACATTCACGAGTGTTAGTTTTTACATATACACGAGCACTTATGCTCGTTTTTACACATCCACGAACTCGTACATGCTCGTTTTTACACCTCCACGAATTCGTGAACATGCCAAATAATGAAAAATATATACATGGATATGGTGCTATTGCATCGATCAATGCTAAACATCCTCAACCAAAACGCTTGTTGAGGCATGAATTCTCATCCAATAAGAGGAAAACGTACCAGGTCATAAAGGCTGATATGTGAGGCATGTGGGATAACAATGGCAGCCAATTTTATCTGCTGTAATCATAGTTAGGTATGGGTCAAAGTCTTTGATAAGTAAGTGAACCACCCATCCCTATTAAATAACATTGGGCCTGTGTTTCACTTACTTATCAAAGATTTTGTAAACCTGCAAAAACGAACATATACACGAATTTTGCATTCGTGTAAGTGCCAAATATTGCATTTCACGAATTTGTACAGGTGTAATTACGAACATACTAACCCTGAAATTGCCTAAAACTAACTCTAACCCTAATTCTAACTCTAAACCCTAATTATCTAGCACTTCCACGAATGTTAGTATTGGCAGGTCCACAAATGAATAATGAAGCACATCCACGAGTGTTAGTTTTTACATATACACGAGCACTTATGCTCGTTTTTACACATCCACGAACTCGTACATGCTCGTTTTTACACCTCCACGAATTCGTGAACATGCCAAATAATGAAAAATATATACATGGATATGGTGCTATTGCATCGATCAATGCTAAACATCCTCAACCAAAACGCTTGTTGAGGCATGAATTCTCATCCAATAAGAGGAAAACGTACCAGGTCATAAAGGCTGATATGTGAGGCATGTGGGATAACAATGGCAGCCAATTTTATCTGCTGTAATCAGAGTTAGGTATGGGTCAAAGTCTTTGATAAGTAAGTGAACCACCCATCCCTATTAAATAACATTGGGCCTGTGTTTCACTTACTTATCAAAGATTTTGACCCATACCTAACTCCAACTACAGCAAAGAAAATTGGCTGCCATTGTTATCCCACATGCCTCACATATCGGCCTTTATGACCCAATATGTTTTCCTCTCCTCGGATGAGAATTCATGCTTCCACAAGCAGTTTTGCTGAGGATGTTTAGCATTGATTCAATGGCACTATTCCATGCGTTTCACTTACTTACAGGCGGCACTGTATATTTAAAAATGTCTATGTTGTACCTTATGTATAACAGTGGTAACAGTGATGTTAATCGAAAATCTTCATTGTAGGAGTTCTTGGTTGGTGTGGCAGCGGCGCCAGTCCTAATTTTTAAAAGGGAAAAATTCAACCACCAGAGCAAAGTTTTGGCTAAAATACCTGTGGGACAGAAAGAAACGTGACAATTATATAATCACCACTGATCATAGGGGGCGCTGCAGCAGAGGACAGTTCCTCCAGTTGTGGATCAAGGGCATAGAAATACATAGAACGGACATGAGGCTGTGTGTAGTGATGCCACCTCAAGATGAGGTCACCAAATCCGCCATATTGGAACTGCCCTGAGACATGACGTCACAGTAGACTAATTATGATGTGACATCTCTGTTATTGGTGACGTCACGGTTACAATGTGCAAGGATGCAGGGCAGTTCCAAGATGGTGGATTTGGTTGCTTCATCTGCCAGAGCC
Organism: Platynereis dumerilii; assembly: GCA_026936325.1. Lineage (NCBI taxonomy): Eukaryota > Metazoa > Annelida > Polychaeta > Phyllodocida > Nereididae > Platynereis > Platynereis dumerilii. Next base: position 39,996,712 of record JAPTHN010000008.1, read on the forward strand.
TCATGTCCGTTCTATGTATTTCTATGATCAAGGGAGCTCAGCTTTTACTAGCTCTCGTACCCCTTTTTCCATCACTGATGGATACGATCAAAATATTAGACTTCACAATGATACTTAGCTCAATATACTTTCTCCTAGGTCGAAACACCATCAGCCCGCAACAACCAAACAATCCTCAACGACCGAACACCGTCACCCCTTCACCAAGAACGACTCGCCGATTCTTCAACCGACCAAGACCAACTCAGGTTCCAAACACCCAAAGACCAACATTCAGACCAAGACCAACTAACACGCCAAGACCAACTCAAGTTCCAAACAATCCTAATGATGCATCGTACTGTCAGGATAGCAGTCTGGATACTGTATTCACCTTCAGTAATGGAAGAACATATGGATTCAAAGGTAATTGCGGAAATAATCATTTTAGAGAGGTTGCACAAAAATGCTGATTGGACATAAAACATAAAACTCACTCAGTCATAATTATTATTTATAAGGTTCAGTTTGTCTCATTTCTAGAAAGCATGTTCGTCGTTAAAAATCTGACAAAAACAGCACCAAAACATCACAAAAATGTGATAGATAAATTGCAAAATAGCTCATCTACTTGTGAGTATGTGTATATGTTCTGTGTGACCTGTAGATGAGGAGCAATCAGGCCAAACACCAGTTCGCATGTTGTGAGACAAACTGTAGACCCTATAATATTTAACGATGATGAATTAGCCTTCAAAGGATGTAGTTAAAATGTCAATAATTTTCGACGATGTCACATCGTCTTTGTTGTTGGTTGTGTTGTGGGACTGAGGTGTCATAATTATTATTCATACATGGACACCATAAAATGTCTTTAAAATCTTCAGTTAAGGTAAATTATGGGGTCAATGAGAGTTGATGAAATCAGACTATTACATTTGTATATCCAGTGCATTGATATATCAAGAAAGCTTCTAAATGATGACAAAGACGAAATGAAGTTTTACACAAAGCACCTGGTTGATATTATCGCAATAATCGCAGGGAGACCATGCAACCTCATCTGTAAATAAAATAATTTTCTACTGTCTTTTCCAGGAGACAAATATTACCGATTCAACGACTACGGCCTGGACCGGGGATACCCAAGAGACATCAACCCCATCTGGCGAGGTCTTCCCACTAATGTTGATGCTGCATTGCATTTAGACCAAGGTCCATCGGGACAGGAAGAGACTTGGTTCTTCAAGGTGAGAATCAGATTTCAAAAGGGCAATTCCGTAAAGTCCGATTTGCAGATTTGACACTTTGGCAGCTTGTGTAGCCCTACCATTACATCTAAGCTATTTCATTGTTAAACAGGGATGAGGCCCGGTAAAAGGAGTATCAGATAAGCCATCAACCAAAGCCACAAGTACAACAGGAGCTGAGCTACTTGACAAAATGTCACCGTTTCGGACGTACTCATGCGATGAAATTTTGATGTAGCTCAGCTCCTGTTGCACTTGTAACTTTGATGATGGTTTGTCTGATACCCCTATTACCTGGCCCCATCCCTGTTTAACAATGAAACAGCTGAGATGTAATGGTAGGGCTACACAAGCTGCTAAAGTGTCAAATCTGTGAATCAGACTTTACGGAATTGCCCAAAATTGACTTACAGCGAAAGTAATAAAAGTGATACCTGGATACTTCCAAGGGTTGTAAGATCCCTGTATACTTGTGGACTTTATGTGTAAAAACACACGGTTAAACTAGAGGTTAAACTAGGTGTATGCGCATTTTGTAACATTTTTGTTTTGTTCAAATTTTTTACCCCTCCCCCTTGGACATGTTGTCAAAAATTTGTACCCCCCTTGAAACGTGTGAGAAGTTAGTAAACTCCTCTGGCAAAATGTTCACCCCCCCAGTCATAAATTCTGAACAGTCCCATAAAAGAGCGAATGTACGGAATACTTTTGCATTCTTACTATGATTTTTATTGCGACTTTCAGGACAGCACAGTGTACTACCGCCTGAACAACGGACAAGTGGCTCGACGTGAGCAACCTATCTCAACAGCCATCCGAGGTCTTCCCAACAACATCGATGCTATTTTCAGATGGTCAGGAAACCAAGACGTATATGCTATGAAAGGTAAACATTTGTTGCTAAAAATCATTCTTCTTCAGTGTAAAATTTTTTGTTCAGTCAAAGGTTTGGTAATTTTGGTTCAGGTGGTAAAAATTTTAAAATGGACTATTTGGTTCTGCAGGTAAAATAATCTACATAATAGAATAGAATATATTTTATTTAAGTCTCACCACAATATAGGTAATTTTGCTTCAGCCTGTAAAAAGATTGGAAATCGCTCTTCAACTTTGTAAAATAACGGTTAATTTTGGTAAGAATTGTGTATGACCAATAACATTCGGCTCAACCTGATGAATGAATGGGTAATTTTGTTTCAAGGGGTAAAAGATTGGTAATTTGATTCAGCTTGTTGAATATTTAATTTAGTCACTAAATATGGCTTGGTGTGGTGGTCTTGTTTCAGTTAGGTTGACAATTGGGAAATGGTCAGCACTTTTTGTCTCGCGGGGAGAAAGATTCAATCATTTTGATTCAGCCTGTGACAGATAATATTAATTTTAGTTTAGCTCGTAAAGATTGGGTAAAATGTTTAGCTGCAGTCACCAACTACTAAGCCAATGCCTTCAGGCGATTTTTTACTTATACTCATTTGTCTTTTGATTTCAGGAGCCCAATATTATAAACTCAACGACGCGCTGACAGCCGTGGAACCCCGATATCCCAGGTCAATGTCCGTCTGGACGAGACAATCAAGTCGAAACATCGCTAGCACAATGTCCACTGGAATTGATGCTGCTGTGCAATACAAAAATGGACGGACATACTTCTTTAAAGGACAGAGCTATTTCAAGATTATTGACAGTCCTCTTCAGGTATGTACATTGAAGCTTCAGACATTTTATTTTATATATTTTATATTGATAGCAAGCAGTTAGTTGTAAATTAGCTGTCTGTAAAATGTTCATACTTACAATATACTTATAACTGAGGAATCACCATATCGTTTTCTGTCCCCTATATTTGATTTCTCTATAAAGCAAGACATAATTGATCTTTAGCTTCTTGGATCTTCTCGAGGCACCTTTTTTAGAAAAAAAGCTATAATCTCAATTCAGCTAAAGGTCCAGTCGGGTGAAAATGATTACTGCATGCAGCTGCCATCTGGCACAAAGTTAAGTTTGTATGCTGCAGCATTGCAACTCCAAAGAAATTGTTTCAAATTCATGGAACATTCACAAAGTTTCTATTCAACATTGAGGTAAACCAGAGTAAGACTCAGCAATCAAATTTCCTAAGGAAGTAGACAAGGCTATCAGCATACTCGGAAACAGCCTGGTTTCTTCCAGACAAAATTTTGTGAGTTCCTAATAAGTTTATGTGGATCGCTCGCTGGAGCAAGTGGTATTGCACACATGCCACTATGTGGCAACACATGACAGCATATGTTCTGATCTGCCAAGGCTGGAAAAAGCAGTGGCAATGAAACAGCGGTCCTCTTGTAGACAGCTAGAGGTCAATTAAGTCTGGCTTACGCTATAAATAAGTCTGACACAAGTGACAGTGAAGCGACGTAGCTCATTTTTTAACCGTTGTGACAGACATGTCTTTAAATGTATAGGATATAAACATACTGATATATATTTATGTTCTTTTCAGATTGATAACGACTACCCACGTGACATCTCCTACTGGTGGTTTGGTTGTTGAAAATATGTGCTTCCATAATTATTAAACTAATGAATTTTATTAACTTTTTTTTTTAAACCAACATGCTGGCATGTGCGTTCCTGTAGCTGGACTGACAAATAAACTTTTTAAGAGAACAGATGTGTTGGGTTGTCATTATACTGGAGTTATTTCAGGACATAATTAATTGATCACCGATAAAGATAGTTTCCCTTATTTCAGGACACAATTAATTGATCAATGATTGACGAAAGATAGTTTCCCTTTGAGTGTGAGTGAGTGAGTTGGTTTTTTACGTCTCATCAGCACCTGAGTGGGCTATTTAGAGACATACTTGGTTTGTGTCAAGGTTCTTGATTTGTTAAGTCTGTGAGATGTGACAGGTGTTTTTTTGTTGCTTGTCATGTTTCTCTTGTCTGTGCAAGGAAATGGTTGGTCTGTTGAGCTGTCTCGATTTGTTATTTTGGATGGTTTCTTGTACTCAGAAGCCGTTTCTTTCTTCTTTGGTTGTTGGAGTGACAGTTTTTTCCGTGGAGCACAAGGAGAGGATGGTTGACTTTGTTGAATCTTTTTACTGGGTGGTATGCATAAGTCAGAGTCAGGATATTTCACAGTTTCTCCCGTCTTTGGTCGGTCTGGTGAAGGCGTTGTCCCAAACATATCCTTGAAAAGGTTCTCAAAAAGTTGAATCCTTCTCCGTGGTGATGAATGTAAAACTGGTCTTGGGTAATCTGCGTCTTGGTCAGTTTTGTCCATGTCCTGTTGAACTATGCGCCTGGCTTCAGGAAACGAACATCCTGTGTCAATCTGAAATTGTACAATTTCTTTTTCTCTCTTGAAGACTTCACAGTTGTGGCTAAACGCAGGGTGGTCCCCTCGGCAATTGACACAATGCGGGGGCCTGAAGCATGGTTTGTCTCTCGTGTGAGTGTGATCTCGATCACCACAATTTGCACAAATTGTGAACCGTCTACATGTTGTGCTGATATGTCCATACAATTGGCAATTGAAACAGCGTTTTGGTCGGGGAAAGAGTGGGCAAACTCTGCACTTTTCAAAAGCTACATGTACTTTCTTGGGTACATTGTTGTTTTTGAATGTCAGTTTTATGGATTCATAGCCATTTCGTTGGGACAAACGTTTGAATTGGGTAATGCCATGTTTGTGGAACCACTTTGACAGTTGAGAGTCTGTGCATGTCTTGCTCTCTTTCGAGAAGATAATGCCTTTGCCTGGTTTTTGGAAAGGCTCAATGGAGACTTGTGTATGCGCTATTTCTTTGACAAGTGTCAGTTTCTCTTTTTGTGTGTCATTCTTTGGGTGAATGAGAAATGTTCCATTGAATTGACGCTGTATTTTATCTGCTACGGTGTTGTCACAAATGTCTGCAACAATTTCGTACACAGCGATTGCTGATAGGTCCACTAGCGATTTCTCAAGTCCATTTATCAAAAGGCAACTTTCATCTTTTGACATGTGTGAGGGGCGGTCAGGGTCATTCAAGTCATCCGAGGATGTACTTATCCGTGGGAATCTTGGTAGTCCAGTCGCTAATTTTTCGATCTCAGCCTGGTTTCCCGCTGAGGGACGCGCACCTTGGTAACCCGGTTGACTTACGATCCGGTTTGGAATCATGGTAAATGACATATTCATTGATATTCCCCTGTAAGGTAGGGGACACACCGTGCATGCGCACTGTCTCATGTTGGCCACTAAGGATAGAGGTCTTCACCTTAGTGTTACCACCCACCGCCACGAGGAGGCCCGAGACCTGCGGGGGCTTGTTTCCTTTTGAAATCAGTCAGATGATCCACTATTATATCAACTAAGTTGTTATGAAGCTTTTTATGGGTGCGTAAAATCTAGTGTTTCGGAAAAATTTAATGAAAAAGGAGGCATCATAATTTGTGATTAACTAGTACTGGCCAAGGTCATAAGTCATTAATGCCCAAGCCTAAAAAATGTTGGCCCTTTTTAGCAAGCTCAAATAAATTTTTTTCTTCTTAATTCGGGCAATGCCGCCCCCGTCCCCTGCTTTTACCCCTGCTATATGGTTTCTATGATTTTTACGGATATATATTATATCGTCAAAATAAATGTTTGCGTGGCCGCTCTAATAGCCTCACCAAAGAAACCTTGGCTGAGAGGACTGCACTCACTACCTACCTATCTATCTATCTATCTATCTATCTATCTATCTATCTGGATATCTATCTGGATATCTATCTATCTATCTATCTATCTATCTATCTATCTATCTATCTATCTATCTATGTGTAAAATCTAGTGTTTCGGAAAATTTTAATGAAAAAGGAGGCATCATAATTTGTGATTAACTGGTCCTGCCCAAGGTCATAAGTCATTAATGCCCAAGCCTAAAAAATGTTGGCCCTTTTTAGCAAGCTCAAATAAATTTTTAATTGCATATCATCTCTAAATGGATATTTACAAAAGTGTTATAACATTTCAAAATGATAAAGAATTCTGACCTGTTGCCTCAAGGGCTGTCTTTCAGCTTTTGATCTGATGGACTTTCATTTGCAAACTGATGCAATCAAATGTTTTTAAACAAGTATTAACAGCGAACAAAGAGATTTAAAATGAATGTGTTGTGGTATAGGCCTAAGTCAGATAACACCCTTTTTTGTGATGATATGCAATTAATCTCGGCACGCCTCCACAAATTGCATATCATCACAAACGAGGGCGTTATCTATGACTTGACTAGCCAATGCATAATATCTATTGTATTCACACGCAAACCAAAAAGCTGTGAAACCTCAAAAACTGTCAAGCTTAGAATGGTATAATCCTCCATTGATCTTTCACAAAATCCAACCAGTGACAAGAAGTAAAATAAAACAATGAAACTGAGGAAACACACAGCCTGGTGAAAATGGGAACTGCATGCTGCTGCCACCTGGCACAAAAGTTGATTTTGTATGCTACAGCATTGCTGTCCCAAGAAATAAACTAGATAGGAAGACCCCCCCTCACAGTGCAGCTGTGAGGGATGGGAGACATTGGCATTAGTGAGTTGAACACTTGCGACAAGCTTTCTTGTCGCAGGTATTTGGGGCTAGTTACAACAAAATTAAAGGCATGGATATATAGATAATGCCTAAATATATATTATGTCAAAACTTGAAACGGTTCCTGTACTCCAAAGTGCAGAAATCGGCTGTTTTAGTGAAATTGTATGCAAATTTTTGAGCTTGTAGATTGGGAAATTTCGTATACTGTTGATAGCTGTTGGTGTGTCTGTTGTCTAGGATCTGTAATATGTTTTAACAGTTAGATAAATCCCAAACTGGGAAACACTGTTTAAAGGATCTTGACACTTCACAGTTACATATTTACCAAATAAACTCTCAAATCCAAACTGAAAAGAGAGAGCTATCTTGCCAATCAGTCAACAATGAGTAGTGATTATTGTTTTTGATAAAGAGTAAGCCCTCAATGATAATTGATCTATCCAGCTATCCATCTATTTGTCTGCCTGTCTATCTGTCTGTTTATCTGTTTATCAATCTATCAGTTTGTTTATCTGTTTATCTATCTATCTATCTATCTATCTATCTATCTATCTATCTATCTATCTGTCTATCTATTTTTTTTTTTATTTATATAACTATCCAGGGAAAGATAAAAATGGATCGATGCATGATTAGGGCTTTACGTCCTGTATTTATGCACTGGGTACTAGTGGGTAGGCTAATTTTAGACAGGAGGAGGACACGGCAGTATTCCCATTGTATAACGGGAAAAATTAGGTACATTTCATATTACAAAAGTAAATATCTTTATAGAAAAATCAGTATTTTATGAACCTACGGCCTCGACCAATATTACTGCTTCGGCCAATAAATCTCAATATTAGTCTCCTCACCATCCACTATCTATATAATAATATATGCCCCTGCTATATATAGATCTGTCTTTTTCATAGATCTATCTATCTCTTTATCTATCTCTTTATCTATCTGTCTAACCTGATACAGAAAAAAAATTAATAGTTTTCAGGCTAACTGTTAGTAAGTTCACAAGTTCCTATGTATTACTTCTCAAACATCATTTATTCTGCATCATGACAATGCACTGTATGGTGCTGCCACCATTTCATTAGAATTACCAGTCTCAGTTGACTGGGTTTGACAAGGGAAGGGGAGGAGGCTGTTTTGTATTTCTCTGTTTGAAAGTTGTTGTTTTTACTGTTGTGGGTGTCGTTTCTGTGTTTGAGACCCAAATCCCCTCGTTTATTGCAGTTCAAAAACTTATTTCAGTTCTTGACTTTTCATGAGTGCTCAGCAAATGGTATGTCCTCAGTCTACGTTGCCTACAGCAACGTGAAGACTGTGACCTCGGTCTAGAAATAAACAGTTCAACAAAAATAAGTCCCCCTTTGAATAAACTTGAATATCTCAAAGATTCCATCGCTGATTTTTATGACAGTTGGCTGAATTATAGCCCTGTATATCGACCTTACATGTGTGTATTTATAGCTCAGTGGCATTATTCCTGGCTGAGCCAGCAGCCTTCGAGTGAGCCTACCCCTGTTTTCAAAAATCCATGGCTTTTCCAATGGATATGAACAATTTCACCATGTGAGGGAGCCACCAGTTGGATAAACTTCATCATGTGTCTGGAGAAAATTTGTTTCTCAGTCGTAATTTAGAAGACAACTAGGGACTTCTGTTGTAACAGTATTAGAGTTTAGGTTCCTTGAATGCAATAATGAATCATTTGAGTGGACTCTAAAACATCTTTTGGAAAAAAAAATTTTGGAAAAGCCAAAACTTCGTATTTTTGAAAAGAGGGGTACATGCACTCAGGGTCTGCTGGCTCAATCAAAAATTAAGCAATAAAGCTACAAATACACACGCACACTGTCAATATGCAGGCCTACAAACTGGGGACATTTCAAAGAAATCGGAGTAGAGGTCTTTGAGATATTCACGTTTTCGTAAAGGGGGACTTATTTTTGTTGAACTGTTTAGTTCAAATGTCCATTCAACAATGATGTAAACCAGAGTCAGACTCTGCAATCACATTCTCTAAGGAAGTAGACAAGGCCATCAGCACACTCAGAAACAGCCCTGGTTTCTTACAGACAAAATTGTGAGAGTTCCTCAGACTGAAATGATGTGGACCGCTCGCAGGAGCTCGCGGAATAGCACACTACACTTTGTCTCATCTCACATGCGAACTAACATTTGGCCTGATTCCTCAGCCTCCAGAAGTCCTACAGCAGAAATACACGTACCTGTGTGTAGATTAGCAACTTTGTAATCTGAATATCACATTTTTGCGGTGCTGCTTTTTTTCCTGATTTTTCGGCAATTTCTGTCCACAGCAGTCTACTCACACTCGTTGACATTTTTGACGCAACCGAAACAATGGCCTAAATTGAAGTGACGTCACAAAAACTCACTGCAGTGACACTCTCGAATTAGTTCTAGTAAAGTTAATTATTTACACTGCTCCAAGTTCATGCATTGGTTTTCAGAGCCTATAGAATATGTGCCAAATTCAAGTTCGCATGCTAGACGAGACACACTGTAGTCACTAGGTGGCAACACATGACAGCGTATGTTCTGATCTGCCAAGGCTGGAAAAAGAAGTGGCAATGTAACAGCGGTCCACTTGTAAACAGGTAAACATACATATTCAGTTCAAGGATTCTTCCTAAATACCAAGAGGCTTACCCCATAACTAATCAAGGAGATTATTGTTCTAATACACTGAACAAAAAAAGAAACATCCTCCTTCATTTTTGCTTATAATTTGCAATATAATCTTTTTTGCCAAAACCAATTATACAGTATTATTCCTATTATAAACAAGTGTCATTGTGCTGAACATCAGTCAAGTGCGACCATTTCCTGTTTGCCTAAGTTAGTCTTGTTTATCACATGAGGTACTTAACAAGAAATTCTTTTAAAAAAAGAATTGTAGGGACCTGAGTTTTCTTCAAACACATATTTTATTTTCCAAATATTCAAATAATGCTTTATGTTACATCTATACCTCCAATGTACCACTGTGAGTGATTTAACAAACCTAATACATGTTACCTCATGATTAGGCATGCCTAATTACAGGTGTTATTAACATAGACAGCAAACCAAGCAATGAGAAGCCCTTTTATATTCTTTGTCATGAACATGAAATTTCTATTTCCATAACAACGAACTAATTGTGGCTTGCATAATGTTTGGATTATTACACTTTTAGACTGGCCAGTTTGTAAGAAGTTGAATATCTAATGTTCTCATACAGTGTTTTCTTTTTTCACTTATCTTATATCATCTCAAATCTTTATACCCTTAGGCTATATAATTTTTTGAAAGAAATCTCTATGGGATAATATTATGCTCCAGGTGTGCTTTGGGTATTAGGGTGGCCCTTAAAAAAAAAAGTTTGAAATTTATATGGGCCACCCCCTCAAATGATGCCTATTATGGTAAAAACAGGCTGTGTAAAATCTCATTCAAATCGGTTAACATTTAGAGGTGGCCCACGGGCCTTGAAATTCTTGCATTTCAGTCATGATTCTGTACGTTCGCCGACCCGCGGTATAGTATAACTAAGCCAATTCAAATCATACAACAATATAATTAGATGTTTTGAACAGAGCTGGATGAGAGCTTCATTTTGAGTACCAACTTGGATGGTCTATGACCATTATTTAGGAACCTCAAGAACCATACGTCATGAGTTCTTTTCAAAATTGTTTGTGTTGATACATGACGGCTCCGAATTCAATCTGGAGCAATAATTCTTTACCAGACCTTGTAAAATGGACTACCAATGAGGGCAGCTGCTTGTTCTGATCACTGTTTAAGGTAAATTATGAAAAAAACCTTTCACAGTCTGGGGTAGGAATAATTTCATGAAAGCTGTGATGATTTTGAAAAATGTACGTAAGGAGTCAATGTGTCAATTGTCAATGTGTTGGTTTTACAAAAAAATCACTGCAGGATCTAATTTTCCCATATTCTTTTATCAAAATTGTATGATTTTCCAATAGGAAAGTTGGTGATTCTTGTCCCATGGGGCCAGGAGGGTTACTTCTGTGTCAAATTTAAAAGCATTTCTTGTTATATTTTTTCTCACAAATTTGGCACTGATTTGAATCTGGTTGTTCATTACTACTGACTGGCAAGTCTCTTGTCAAGTTGTACCATAAAAACAGCTAGACCAGTGAGTGACATACTGGTTCTGTTCGGGTCTACCAAATATTTGTAAGATATTCTGACATGCAATTATTCACATATTATAAAAAAAGGCAAATTCATTAACAACGGCATCATTACAGGAAAAATTTCAAAGGTTGACTTTGACATAATTCCCTAAGAATGCATTGGGGGAGTGCTGTAAGCTCAGTTGGGAGTGGTCTGGGTTTTCAAAAACTGGGTTTGATCTAACAATGGCAATCAATTGAACCCATAATATGTAAATGGCACTGCCATGAAATTCGCGCAGCATTGTCATAGAACTAGTGCATTATCTTCAACTTTCCATGCAGAAGGCCAATTCATCTTTTTAAAGGGCTCGGCAAATGTGTAGATAGATAGAATAGATAGATAAGATCAGATCAGATCTGTAGACAAGATTAGATAAATATATAAATAGATAAATAGATAGATAGATAGATAGATAGATAGATAGATAGACAGATAGATAGATAGATAGATAGATAGATCGATCGATTGCAATTACTGCTGTGTAATTCAAATCTGTGTTAAATTTGGATCTATAAATTTGTATCTATTATGTTAAATTGTTGATGTTACATAACTGAGATCAATAAAACCATAGCTATTCAGAGATGACTGTTTACTATTAGACTGTTACATAATTTGTTGATAGTTAATGAAGATTATGTAACCTTAAGTATTGTTATGATTTCTTACTTGGTGAGCCATTTAAGTCATTAACTTTTGTGTTGACTTTTAATTTTCAGTCACTTCTTACAATCAGGGGTATGGAAATAATTATTTCCAATGTTGGATACACATGTTGATTTAAATCCCTGAAATATGTCATTGGAGGTTGTTATATGACAAGACTGGAATTTTAAAGCTATTTTGGAAGATATTTGAGGTATTTTAATTATTTACCAAACTAAACTCTGACTAAACTACTAGCTCCACTTTGATGGCAACTACAGGCACTTCCTGTTCAGGCAGTCACTGTACACCAGACCACCACACAGAATGAGCAGTCCTTGTGCTAAGTGAGCTTCGCTCATGGCTGCCTTCGGCAGCCATGAGCTGCGCTCATATTAAATTTTTTACAGCAGTTTCAACCATGCTGTTCATACTTATGCTGTCCTAGTGATTAGCCTACCGGCCACATAAATGTGGGATATAAAGCCCTAAGTATCTCTTGTACCAGATAACACTCCGTTAATTATCATCTGCCAAAAGAACAAATCATCTGAGATTTAAGGGAAGTCAAGGGAACATGACGATTTCAGCAAATTTCAGTTGAACATTCCAAATATAAAATCATCACAGACTATCTAAGTTGGTACTCAAAATTAAGCTCTAATTAAGGCCAGTTCAAACATGCCATTCATTGTGTTGTATCATTTGAATTGGCAAAATAATACAGTACCGCGAGTTAACCAAAGAAGAGAATTACGCCAGAAACATAAAAACTTCAAGGGCGGTGGGCCACCTCTAAATATTAACCGATTTGCCTGAAAATTTGCATGCATCATTTTTTCCATAATTGGCATCATTTCAGAGGGTGGCCCACCAATATTTCAAACTTTTATTTTTTACTATGCTTTTAAGGGCCACCCTATTGGGTATGGTCCCAATCACTCAACCATGACAGTCATGGTTGAGTGGCTCCCAAGGTCATGCAGTGATGGAGCTACTGAGCATCAAGAGGGGCAAATATATACTTGATTTGTAAATTATAGTCACAGTTACCTTCTCTGTAGCATGAGTACCCTCCTAATATTGGAGGTAAATTTGGAGGGTACTCCTGATATAGGGAAAGTATATCTACAAGGCCAACTTCCTAGTGGCCCCTCCAGAAAGTCAAGAAGCTCCACCACTGCAGTACACATAAATTGATGACAAATAGCACTTGGCTGATTATTTTTGCCCCTTTAGTTAGGGACCTCCACTGTAAAATCTTTCCTCATTTGGAGCTTATAACACAGATCTGAGATGGTCCCTACAAAAAAGCAAAAATATACCCATACCTCACCAAATAAATCAGGGTGTCATTTCGATGTATGCGACATACAGACCAAAAGGGCGAAAAAATTTGCACTAAAGCTTTATTTTTGAAAGCCACCTGCAGAGCACTTTGCAGATGAGCGTGTCGCACAGCAAGGGAAATTTGAAGGGAGATATTTTATGAAAGTTTACTTGACATGACCAGATATGTCTCGGAAGTGCTAATGCTTTTTTCTTATCAAAATATCGAACAGAACACCCATTTTTGAATTTTTTGTGAAAAATTTAAAACTTAAATTTGCAATGCATAAACACTTTCTTGATAAGCAAAGTTAGCAATTATTGGTTGGGTGAAAATTTCCTTATCGCCAAGAACCCATAAATCACACCTGGGTGAAGTGAAGCAAAGAGTAATGGAGGATCCGCTTCACTTCTGGCAACAAACAGTTGCCTACAAATAAGAAAGAACGCAAAAATGAGACTTCAACAATTCATAACAATTTATTATTGTTCCAAAATGTAAACATGAATGTGATGAAAGTCCAAACAAGGACCAAGGGGGCTCCGCACTTGGCATTTTTTGATGAACCGCTTATAAAATTACCTGAAAATGAAGAAAGGAAACATTTACTTGTGGAAGAAGCAGTTATGAGGTCACAAGTTGCTCAATGACCAGTTGACAGCTTATTTCAATGCGTTTGATAGGGCTTGTTGTGAGGTCATTGATAGCCACCAACAGCTTTTCTGTAAGCACTCTTTTTTCTTCTACTGTAACCTGACAGGTGATTTTGAATAGTATATAATGCATGATTGATACCAAGTGATTGCAGTCTGTTAAAGTTGACTCAACATTAGAAATAAATTAATAAATTATCATCAAATGTGCAAATGCAATAGAATAGAATAGAATAGAATACATTCTGAAGTGGATAGATAGTTAAATCTGTAGTTTATCTGGGTGGCTATCTGCTGAAGACTATTAAATGAGAAACGAAGTGTGTACAGCAGCAAACACTTGTAAATTATGTTACTACATGTATGTTTGCTTGTTTGAATATTGAAGTGCTCCAATTTTAAACCAGAACCGCAAGCGGTTTCAACGCTCGTCTGTTAATGTGAAATCTATCAATGCGTGGCAGGTTATCACCCACAGGCCAATACCTAAATTCATAACCCTAAGCGAGATTTTAAGGTTACAATGGGCAGTTCAAGAGGAAAGATGGCTGCCAAAATGGCCGCCATCTTGGATTTCTCAACATCTTCCCAATTGATACCCATAGGCCAATACCTGTACCGAATTTCATAACTCTTATAATACTGAGATCACAATGGGCAGGTCAAGAATGAAGAAAAAAGGCTGCCAAAATGGCCACCACAAAATGGTCACCAAAAAATGGCCGCCATCTTAATATTTCCCAACATGTGCCCGATCGATACCCACAGGCCCATACCTGTACCAAATTTCATAACTCTAAGTTAATTATTGAGGTCACTATGGGCAATTCAAGAAATAAAGAAAGATGGCTGCCAAAACGGCCGCCATCTTGGATTTCTCAACATGTTCCTGATCCACACCCACAGGCCAATACCTGTACCAAATTTCATAACTGTAAGTGAAATATTAAGGTCACAATGGGCAGTTCAAGAATGAAGAAAGATGGCTTCCAAAATGGCCGCCATCTTGGATTTCTCGACCTGTTCCTGATCCATACCCAGAGTACCATACCTGTACCAAATTTCATAGCTGTAAGTGAAATATTAAGGTCACAATGGGCAGTTCAAGAACAAAGAAAGATGGCTGCCAACATGGCCGCCACAAAATGGCAGCCATCTTGGATTTCTCGACATGTTCCTGATCCATACCCATAGACCCATACCTGTACCAAATTTCATAACTCTTAAGTGCAAAACTAAGGTCACAAATGGACACTTACAAAAACCTTAACCGGGACAACGAGGACGAGGACGAGGACGCCGATCGAGTGACGACAATAGCTCTTCGTTTTCAAAGAAAACAGACGAGCTAAAAATTGGGAATAATAATGCAATATCACTGAGCAATATAATAACTTTCTTTATTAAAGAGATCTTACCATATCTGGTCAGCATTCCTGCAATGTCATCTGGATGGAGGGTGATAAAATTCACCCCTCTTTTGACGAGCGGATACATGACGGAATATTTTTCTCCTGAATGATCCAAACCCAAGGCATGGCCCAGCTCATGCACCGCTATAAATTTTACACTATAAACTGAAACAAAATGGTGAAATTCAGCATTTTAGTAATCAATTATTTTAACCAGGAATTAGATGCATCTGAAAAAGTGACCACGAAAAAAAATAGAAAAGGTTATGAGAATTTATTCTCAAAACATTTACAAGTTCAATCAAAAGTTCAACAAATAAAAAAGAAGTTTTACACTACACTAATTTATTAAAAAAGGCACGTTTGTCGTATCAAAATAAATTTATAATATATATAGTACATTAAAACACCACACATAATGAATAGTTAACTTAAATTGACTAAACAGGCAGTAACTTAATGTCATTATTAGTGGTGGAACATATCAAAGCGATTTTTTTTTCAGAAAAACAGACAAAATAACATAATCAAATTTCAAAATCATTCCATGTACCTTTAAAATACACTGCGTTCCCAATTATTATGCAACCATAATTTTGTCCCATTGAAATAGCATTGTACATGGAATGACCTGAATTTATTGCAAGATATCGTTCAGGTGCACTGGAGAAATTTGATTTTCTTTGGTTTGTGGGAGAGTTCTGGACCTTAGGAAAGCAGAGTATGAGGATGATAGTGATTCGATAATTTGTCTTGCTGACACATAGCTTTTGCTGCAAAAAGAGTGCTATTTCCATGTTATTTCAATGCAAGGGGATATTATCATTTGCTTACAGGTAAAAACACCAACGTTTCAAATGGTGCTTCTATTTTTCATTCAGTATCAAGGGGTAAGTGTTCATGGTATTTTAAGATCAGTTTGATTGATTTTGGATGGTAATTGGTGCCCTTTCTTGAAATTGCATAATAATTGGGAACACCACAAAATGATATTATATGGTGTAACTCCTCATTGAGCAAACAGAATTGAACAAAATTTATAGGATATTGGCTCCATGGCACACACATCATTTTGTGTAAAGGATATCTTTATAGTCTTATTTCACTTTGAGATATCACAAAAAACAGTGGTTGCGTAATAATTGGGAACGCGGTGTAAACAATAACCTGCAATACACCTACCATTATATGGAACATTATCGGAGTATGAAAACTCCTTTTTAAGGTTGAAGTGGACATCGCCAGCGATGTCCCGGCTTCCAGGATAAAACGCATGAGCAACGGTGTGGTCGTAAAAAGGATAACCGTCACCGTGTTCACCACCACTATCAGACCTGAAAATATTAAGATTTTTTTTATAATAAAATTTTCTTCAATAATAAATCAATTTTTTTCTCATTAGGTTTTAGCATGGGCTGCGGCTACTTTGACTTTCACCCAGACAACATGCGAAAGTGGCTATAGTCCATGAAGAAGTTGACACCGCAAATTATGATGATAAATATTTTTTATGTTATTTTCTAAAATAAGCACTTATACAGTCACAATTATTTATAAGTGCTGTTGTTGTAAATTGAAACTCTAGTAACTAACTTCTGTGGGGGTGCAACCGTCTTTAAGGTAACGGTATACATATTTGTCCTAACAGGGGCGGATCCAGAATGTGTCGGACGAATTGGTAGTTTACAAATTAAAACCCTCATAACCCGTTTCTGGATCTGCTACTGTCTAACCAGTTGAAAATTATGTTTCATGGGATTTGAAAAAACAATAAAATTAGTTCATAAATTATTTTGTGTTGTCTATAAATAAAAGTTAGAATCTAGGCATGGTTGTAGCCACATTATTATTACGAAAAGAAATTTCATGTTTTATGTTAGCCGCAAGCATATTTTCAAATCATTCATTCATAACACAATCCAACCAACATAAGATATAAAATGTCCTTATATGATTCAAGAAAATTTGGGATAGGCCCTGCAATTTGAAATTTTTGAAATACTAAAGGAAATTTGGACAATGGATTCTATATTCAATACGAAATAAAATAAAAACTGAATCTAGCGTCAATATTAACACTGAGGAACTGGAGAATTTTGGCAGACATTGTTTGCATTGGAGAGAATAAGAGATTTGAATTTCAAATATATATTGTATCTTTTGCAGAAGATATTTCTATTTTCCAGAGTCTCAATCATAAATTGTGAATAGGACTAGGTTGTAGACTGCCCTTTACAAAGATATGTAAATAGTAATACAAAATGTAAGGTATGTGCGTCAGAAGCTTCTTTTTTTAGCTCACGGCACATTTGCATCAGTCCCGATCAGAAATGTTATTATCGTTTTCATAGCTGTGTGTTTTTTGAAAATTTCGTTTAATAGTTGAACTGTGACATCACTAGAGCTCTTTGCTGATTGGTGGTGCACTTGAAAAATTAATTTTCTTATTTTCAATTTGCAAAGTGGCTGTGCCATGTCATTGACAGTTTTCTGTGGTTCTTCTTATCTTCTTATTTAATGAAGTACCTCAAGTTATTTATTTAGTTTGTTTATTGTCACCTTAGCTGCTTGATATGATAAGCACTGAATCAACTGATTAACAATAACTGACACAAACAAAACATTTTTAAGCCAGTGACATCACACGACCAAGTTGAAAGTTAATTTTGAAACTGTTTGGACCTCTAATCTACAAACAGCTATAAGGTGTCTGTGAATGTGATTGGTCTAATCTTCAACCTGTTACACTCAGTTTAGAGTTTGACATCTGGTTCATGCCAAAGGAATACAAAACTTCCAGGCAATGTTATTTTTTGTGTACTAAGCTGAGCGTTGGAACCATCCTCACTCCTCAGTGTAACCTTGCGAAAGCTTTCCTGATCACATCATCACAGTGTGCTCCTCAACTGACCCAATTAAGAGTTTTTTTTTTACATTTTCCCATATATAGAGCAAACAACAAACTTTGCTATGTAGCCAGTATGCTGTCTCACAGTACAAGTAATACACATAAAAAATGAGAAATCAATAATTTACGTTTGCAGGGAGATTAGGAGTTTTAGTAAATTTTAGAGCATTTTTACTAGAATCACCAAATCTTTTGATTGCTTGATATTTAATGTTTGTGGTTTCGCATCAGGACGTCTAGTATATAAACACAGCCTTGTGGCTATGTATATTGTAATTACATTTTTTTCCCATTCAAAATTTAAGATTTTATGATTAACTAGGTCACTTCGCACAGAGCAAACAGTACACAGTGTTATTCAACAATTTTAGACTTCTCAAAGCAATTGAATGAATTCTTGTGTTTGTCATAGTTGCCTGTATGCTGTTTCAATTGTTTTCTCTGTAAAAAACCATCAACAATTATTTATATTAGCCGGAAAAAAGCTGACAATCTCCAGCATTTCGTAACGCCTGTTCTGTTTTAATGTTTCCCCAGTAAAAGACCCCGCGCACCGAGTCTCATGGAGTAATATGTTTATTATTGTTTTCACAAGACACTAGTCATCACAATTTCAAATCTATTTTTAAAATTTGTTGTCAAGTCTCTTTTGAAGACAACTGGTGTGTTTGAATCAGTTACAGTTAATTGAAGCATCTATCAACCAGTGCAGATGAAAAGCTAAACAAGCTAAATGTACATAATCCATGTGTCAATACATTTAGATAGTTTCTTGAAATTTGTGCTTGCAAGATACGAAGTTATGCAACTAAATCTGCAATAACAGTTTTGAGATCAAGTAAAGTACAAACTGGAAGAACACAGTCATGAAAACGATAATAAGCAATCAGAAGTGACCACTTCCAGCCAAAATGTTATGTTAAGCAATCAGAAGTGACCACTTCTAGCCAAAATGTTATGTTAAGTAATCAGAAGTGACCACTTCCAGCCAAAATGTTATGTTAAGCAACCAGAAGTGACCACTTCCAGCCAAAATGTTATGTTAAGCAATCAGAAGTGACCACTTCCAGCCAAAATGTTATGTTAAGCAATCAGAAGTGACCACTTTCAGCCAAAATGTTATGTTAAGCAATCAGAAGTGACCACTTTCAGCCAAAATGTTATGTTAAGCAATCAGAAGTGACCACTTTCAGCCAAAATGTTATGTTAAGCAATCAGAAGTGACCACTTTCAGCCAAAATGTTATGTCTTGAAAGCAATCAGAAGTGACCACTTTCCGCTAAAATGTTATGTTAAGCAATCAGAAGTGATCACTTTCAGCTAAAATGTCATGTTAAGTGATCACGCCTTGTCACATTCACTCACACAGCTAAAATAAATCTGAACCAATCGTACAACTTCACAAAACAAAATGAGACCTTACTCACGTCAAAAAACTTATTCGTATATCCCCATCATATCCTTGTGGAGCCTCTGTGATTTTTGGTTTAACGTACATTTGCCATGCCTGAAGAGCAGAGAAGAAAACTTGAAAACCCAAAACATCAGTCAGTCTAACATTCTATCAAAAGAGCCCAATGAGAAAAAAAGAAGACAAAAATACCTGAAGAGCCTCGCCAATAATTTTCCGGACTCTGTTGCGGTCAACTCCAGGTTCAACTGTATTCAAACTCCATGTGACTTGACTTTTTCCCCACTTGTCATCTGCAGCAAATGAACAGATTTGCACATTCATGGAAAACCAAGTTGAAAAGTACAAGACCTTTATTTAGGTTTGTTTGTTTGGGTTTAACGCCTCTGCAGCACCTTATTGGGCTATATTGAGGCTTGCGAAGGCGTTATTTGTCTTTATTTAAATTATATTTTGTAGTATCTTGTGAAACCTTCATTGAGGAGGTATACAGTGCTGCCTGTAAATAAGTCAAACGCATGATATTGTGTCATATCATCAATGCTAAACATCCTTAACCAAACTGCTTGTGGAAGCATGAATTCTTATCCGATGAGAGGAAAACACATTGGGTCATAAAGGCTAATATGTGAGGCATGTAGGATAACAATGGCAGCCAATGTTCTTTGCTGCAGTCGGAGTTAGGTATGGGTCAAAGTATTTGATAAGTAAGTGAAACACAGGCCCACTGTTATTTAATAGGGAAGAGTGGTTCACTTACTTATCAAAGACTTGGACCCATACCTAACTCTGACTACAGCAGAGAAAATTAGCTGCCATTGTTATCCCACATGCCTCACATATTGGCCTTTATGACCCAATATGTTTTCCTGTCATCGGATAAGAATTCATGCTTCCACAAGCAGTTTGGTTGAGGATGTTTAGCATTTACGCAATGGCACAATATCATGTGTTTCACTTACTTACAGGCAGCACTGTATCTACGGTATGCTTTTAAAAATATCACCTTACCTCCAAGCGTGAACGCAGCCACAGGTAGATTTTTATCAGACGAACCACATCGCGGCCATTGCATGACTTCATAAGTTTCAGGATTCATAAAGCCGGTAACCTCCAATTTGAAGAAGCGTTGAAAGTCTCTTATAGCAGCCTGCAATTGTTGTGGATTTGGTTGCTGTCCAGCTGGTAACTTCAGGGCATGACCATGGACTTCCAGGTATTCCTTAGAAGAATTGAAGGAAAAAGAAAATTAAAAAGGTTCATGATTATCACAGTGATCATCCCACTAAGAGACTAAATATCACATATATATCGGAGATGGGCAAGTAAAAGATTCCCTCGAATAGGGTAAATGTGTGACATGTTGAGGACTCCCACTCTCTCTTCCATATCATCAATGAACCATCGCGAGTGACCAGAACTTAGATGCTGTATCATATTCTTCTGATCTAACCGGAACTAGGCTTAGAGAGAGCTGCAGTTATCACATCTATCGAATCGAATCGAATGATCTGTCTATCTATCTATCTATCTATCTATCTATCTATCTATCTATCCATCTATCTATCTGTCTATCTGTCTGTCTGTTTGTCACCATGATACTTTTACCTTATTAAAGGCCATTATCTATCTGACAATTCTGAATGTTAATTTTCTGCTAGGGGTTAGCAGTAAACCCAATACCTGACAGAATTCCTGAATATTTTGGTTAAACTTATAATAATTTCACAGAACTGTACTCTCGAGGTCATCAGGGGCAGACAAAAACATGATTATTGTAACTGTGTGAAGCATCATCATATTAGATAAATATATCATAATTTCTCATGAGAACATACAAGGTATGATATACTACATATTATATTCACTGTATTGTAACTGAGCAAGAACAGGAATGAATAATAACTACACTATGGGCCTATACAAATGATATTTTATCAAACATATTACAAGGATGAATGAAGAGTACTTTGCAATTCCCATGCAAATAAATCATGACATGTCGAGATCTGGGCAATTCTGTAAAGTCCGATTTACAGATCAGACACTTTAGCAGCTTGTGCAGCCCTACCATTACATCTTAGCTACTTCATTTTTAAACAGGCACGAGGCCAGGTAATAGGGGTATCAAACCAGCCATCAACCAAAGCTCCAAGTGACACGGGAGCTGAGCTGCAAGGCAACATGAAGTTGCTGAGGTGTAATGGTAGGGCTAAACAAGCTGCTAAGTGTCTGATCTGTAAATCGGACTTTACGGAATTGCACCTCTGCTACCATCAGTTCTACTTGGTCTTACTTATCACAATGCTATTACAGTCTGTCACTCTGATATAAAAAAAAGAGTGGACTGTTGCACTGTGAAAATTGCACTTCGTGTGTGTTCATGCTGATCATTTGTCATGATCATACCAAGTACTTTCAGTGTTAATTTGATTAACGGAGACTTATCCCGCTTGTTGGTGACAGCCAAATGAAAGGATTATGCATCTGACTTTCACTCAAATCAGTTTTATTTTTTCACTCAAATCAGTTTTATTTTATAATGGAGCAAAGGAATGGAATCGGTTGCCATCATTCTTGAAAGATTGCAGTGATATCAATAAGTTTAAAAGAATATTGAAAAGTTATATTAAGAATAATAATTAATTTTGTTGTTAAGGATTGTGCCAATTTTTGTTGTTATTAAGGATTGTGTCATTTGTTTTACAGTTTTTAAACACTCTTTACTGATATTACTATTTTATATCATGTTTTTACTTGTTACTTTTTTATTCATTGTACTGCTGTACTGATTTTTTATTACAGTTGTTCTTGTTCTAATTCCTAAGGGCCCGGTTGAAAAACAGCGTTGCTGATCCGGTCTTACCCTTACAAAATATATTTAAAAAAAAAAAGAAAAAAAAAAAGTTAATTATGACAAGTCAAATGGCCTTTTCTCTTGATCATGACTACTCAAATAGCCTCTATGTTCCCATGTTGAAAGTAGAGAAGATAACACTTCATTGGATATCATGAGTCACAAAGTGCATTTTTCACAGTGAACTGGTCCTCATTTTTTCTATATCAAAGTGACAGACTGTAAAATTAGTGACCAACTGAGTATCAATGACAAGTTGAAAGTTTATTTCAATGTGTTTGATAGAGCTTGTTGTGAAGTCATTGATGGCCACCAACAGCTTTTCTGTAAGCATGCCCTCGTTTTTTGTCTACTGTAAATTTTTTTTAAATACTGACAATGGCTCAATATGTTCATTGATCCTCCTACCAGGTGCACACATACTTGCACACATATTTGCACATTGATTAATGATCACAGTTTGTTTAGCTTCGACACCCTGGGATCTGAATGAGAATCAATGTTCTGAATGGACAACAATTAGTGAAATAAACAGATGGCGAGTCAATGTCAAATTATCAATCAATGAGGTGTTATAATGTATGAATGTAAGTTGTTTGACAAAATGGAGAAAATTATCCATTATAAATTGAAAGTCATGTCAGACCAGACACAATATAATGAAATTATATCATTACTTATTACACAAAATCACAAAACACAGGTCCAATGTTATATTTCATAGGGAAGGGTGGTTCACTTACTTATCAAAGACTTTCACCCATACCTAACTCCGACTACAGCAAAGAAAATTGGCAGCCATTGTTATCCTATGTGCCTCACATATCGGCCTTTATGACCCAATATGTTTTCATCTCATCGGATCAGAATTCATGCTTCCACAAGCAGTTTGGCTGAAGATGTTTAGCATTGATTGATACGTTCCACTTACTTACAGGCGGCACTGTATCAATGAAGGTCACAAGTTGCTCAATGATGCCAAATTGACATCTAATTTCAATGTGTTTGACAGGGCTTGTTGTGAGGTCATTGATGGCCAGCAACAGCTTTTCTGTAAGCACTTGTTTTTCGTTTACTGTAAAAACGAATGCAATACAACCCACGACCACTCAATGGTTCAGTATGTTGTTTAGCATCAAGCCCATTGGCTTCATTAGATATTCAAATGTCATACAATTAACATCTTAAAATATTCAACCCTGATATATAGAACAACATACTGAGCCTTTAAGTACATTGTACTGACAAACGTGAGACAAATGTATACAATCTACTTGCAATTTCTACTCAGTTTCTTTTAATTTCTTTTCGAGAACTCTAAGTTTAAACAAGGAATTTGATAGACTTCGCTTCAGTCATGAAATTTTATAAAAATAAGCTGGAGCGCTCTGAAAACATTTGCTTTTGGGTGTTGCCTCAATTCTTTAAGGCAATGCACAAATAATCATATGAGGCTTCCATGTCATGCAGGACAACTTGCACCTAGATTTATAGGGTGCTCACAGACATTTGCACATGAGTAAAAAATAATTATAGACAAATATGAATACGAAAGAAATGTATGTCTTGGGGCAAGTAAAAAAAATCCACCCTTTATATGGAACTAGGAGTGTCTGGATAGACAGATACATGCACTTAGGAGGCTAATTTGAACAGGAGGAGGACACAGCAATGAGGCGAAGGATGATCGAAACAGCCGTCTAACATAGGCCCAGGTGAATCAACAAGAATACAATATCATAACTGAAGTGAAGACTTCTATCAAATTCCTTGTCTAACCATAAGAAAATCACAAAATGAAAAATTAAGCAGAATTTGTAAGTAGATTGTATACATTTGTCTCACGTTTGTCAGTACAATGTACTTAAAGGCTCAGTATGTTGTTGAATATATTATCATGCAGGGTTGAATATATTAAATATACGAAAAACGAGTGCATGCATACATAATCGTACTGAAGAATTCCTTGTGAGGTCATAGCCTTATCCATGCCATAATATTCTCTGTGCGTCATACGGAATTTATGTAGTCATAGCCTAAACATCCAATGCTATCTAAACGAGTGACCAACTTAGTATCCATGAGATCATAAGTTGCTCAATGACAGTTTGACAGCTTTCATTTCAATGCGTTTGATAGGGCTTGTTGTGGGTATCAGTCGGGAACATGTTGAGAAATCCAAGATGGCAGCCATTTTGGCAGCCATCTTTCTTCATTCTTGAACTGCCCATTGTGACCTTAATATTTCACTTACAGTTATGAAATTAGGTACAGGTATTGGCCTGTGGGTATGGATGAGGAACATGTTGAGAAATCCAAGATGGCGGCCATCTTGGCAGCCATCTTTCCTTTTTTTAGAAATCTGTTAAAACTGCATTGATTCTATACTAATAGTCTAGCATCTTCCAATCAACTATTTCTCCTATCTTCCAATATCAGTTGCTCAGTGGTTTAAGCAATGGCACCTTCAATTTCATTGTGCTAGGTCGGTTTTGAATCCGCGGATTCTTGTTTTATTAGTTTGTCACACTTCTGTGGTGTTGAGAGGCCGTTTTAGGCTCAAATTTCGGACGATGGCCGCACATTTACACTTGTTTATATTCTTGATGCAACTGATATGAAACAATGGCCTAAATTGCAGTGACGTCACAAAAATGCACTGCAGTAGCCTGCAATTCCCGACTTAGTTCTAGTAAATCTAACTATTTACATTGCTCTAGGTTCATGCATTGAATTTACACAGGCTGTAAAAAAAGTGCGTTATTCAAGTTCGCATGTTGGATGAGACAAACTGTAACACCAAATTTCATTAAAATAGATCTTTCACTTTCTGGTAACTATTAGAACTTATCACTACTTACCCACTGGCCCTTGACAGTTGAAACATCAATACTTCTGGAGGTCACATGACCAAACAAAATGGTAGCAACCATGAATGAGAAAAGTATATTCATGTTGACGGCAGTTTTAACTCCGATACTTCCTATTTATTCGTAGACACATTATCACTGTTGTAAGTTCCATGAATTGTATGACCTGGACAGGCTTGTATTTTCCAAAAAACAACCGTGTTGGTTCCAAAAACTCAGAGAAAGGGACTTGCAATGTCCTCTCAACTTTTCAGTCACTTTGATGGATGTTCCGCAAGTTCAAAATATTTCTCATTGATAGGGCCGTTTGTTCCGATAGACCCGTATATTCCGATAGAGCTGTATGTTCCGAATGAGTGTATGTTCTGATACAACTGTGTATTCCAATAACCCATGCATTAAACTGTTCCAAAAGCTCAAGCGAATTAACTTTTGCTGTCCCTAGTTTTTCACTTTAAATTGTACAAATTCCCCAAGTTCCAAGATCTATGTGTATATCCCAAGAAACTGTGTTTGACAAATATTCAAATCAGCAAGTCACCTTACAGTACAGAGCACTCTTGAAAGCACAAAGAGAAACACAGTCATAACTTTGAAAATGTTCCAGAATGTTAGATAATTATCCTTTCTGTATGGGCTCAGTCACACTACACATAATGAAAAATAATGATACATTATCCAAGTGTCAGGAATAAGAAATGTGAAAATCCTCTAAAAGACCAATATGAGTAGCGATTGGCCATTTATACCATTGCTTATGCACCCAAACCACTGTTGCATGAAATCAATGTCAAAATTCAGACAGATCTACTCTCCTTACTTTCTATATCCATGTTTGCTGCAAATAATATTGACAATGTGCATTCACATACTGAACTCTGTAAAGAAAAAGAGAGAGGCACACATATATTCCACCTCACGAGGAAGTTTTGCTAAGACCTTTATGAACATTGAACAACTTTTTTGAATTTTTAATCTGAGCTGCATATGCATGAAGAAGTAAGGGCCTCTATTTTTTCATTTTTTTTCAACCAAGTTAAATATCACTTTCACTTCTAGAATATTTGCTGCAAATTTCAACCGTAAGGCCATTTTAAAATTTTTTGACAAAGGTTAATAATAATGTAATGTTTTAAATATATGCCACTTTTCTCCCTGGTACAAAGCAATATCAACTCAAAACAGTAGGCCTAACCTATGTACAGTGCTCTTCATTACAAACGCCTACTCACCGACTTCATAGGAAGAAATCGAGCTTTAACTTTCAACTTGTTGCTTGTGAATTAGCAAAGTTCAACACAACCAAATCTATCACTTGTCCTTCTCCCACTGTCATAGCATAGATTCACAACGTCACAAGGAAAATACTAAGTAGTGTTTGCACTGGGAATATAATCTCCCATGATCATTTGTGAATCATATTCATTAAACACTTGAATAGGAGACACATCAACACTACAGTCCTATACTCATTGTGCAGTTTCACACAAAGGAGACATATCAATTTTTCAGAGGAAGAAAAAAAAAATATTTTTGAAAAATATATTATATATAAACATATTAGGCAGCTAATGGGTGGTGTAGTGGTTATGGTTCCTGCCTGCTCCGCTGAAGGTCTTTGCCTGCATGGGTTCGAACCCCTGGTGGGGAACAACAAACTTTTCAGCGGACCTTTATGAGCAAAATCCCAGCTGGATGTTGTTCGAATGAGACGTTAAATTGGCGGCCCCTTGTATCAGTGTCTATGCTGGGCAAGTAAAAGATCCCTCACATGGGGTAAATGTGTAACATGTTGAGGACTCTCTCTCTCTCCCATCTCATCAATCAACCCTTGTGAGCACCCAGAACTGGGCTTAGAAGGCTGCACTTACCATATCTATCTATCTATCTATCTAT
Organism: Platynereis dumerilii; assembly: GCA_026936325.1. Lineage (NCBI taxonomy): Eukaryota > Metazoa > Annelida > Polychaeta > Phyllodocida > Nereididae > Platynereis > Platynereis dumerilii. Next base: position 40,023,679 of record JAPTHN010000008.1, read on the forward strand.
CTACAATATCCAATCATTCAGCAGTTATAAGATGGATAGATAGATAGATGGATATGGGGTAAGGGTTGCCCTCTAAGCCCAGTTATGGGCAATCCTCTGTCTACAAACTTGTGGACTGCTCTTGCATTGCCACAGATCAGAACATATGCTGTCTTGTGTTGCCACCTAGTGATTATTGTGCTATTCCGCGAGCTCCTGCGAGCGTCCACATCATTTCAACCAGAGGAACACACACAATTTTGTGTGGAAGACACCGGGGCTGTTTCTGAGTGTGCTGATGGCCTTGTCTACTTCCTTAGAGAATGTGATTGCCTAGTCTGACTCTGGTATACATCAATGTTGAATAGAAATTTTGTGAATGTGCAATGAAATTGGAACTATTTCTTGGGACAGCAATGATGTAGCATACAAAATCAACTTTTGTGCCAGGTGGCAGCAGCATCCAGTTCTCATTTTCAACAGACTAGGGCAATCCTGATGGTTGATTGATGAGACAGGAGAGCAGGAATCCTCAACATGTTACACATTTGCTCACACGAGGGATCTTTTACTTGCCCAGAACAGAGTTTCAGCCAACAACATAAGGTGCCACCAGTCTAATGTCTCACCCGAACGACATCCTGGTGGGATTTTGCTCATGAAGGTCTAGTTGGGTCATATATCACAATTCCGTGACCGTTGAGAGCGAAGTAAGGTTTTATGATGGATTTGTCATCTATAAAGGTTTATCTAAAAATTGAGCGGGGGTGACCCTCCCAAAAGTGCGGGCTAACTCCGTGAGAGGCCTAAATCCAAAATGGCCGCCACCGACACCTTCGGAAATTCAATTTTCAATGGTTTGAGCTGCAGTGATGTGCAATACATCAATTTTGGGGTTTGTTTGGTCAAGGAATTCATATCTGGGGGTATTTTTGTGATTTGACCTACATTTGACCTGAAAATCCAAGATGGCGGCCAGTTTTCGCTAAAAATAGTATTTTTTCAATGTTTCTCGTATTCCTTCAATGTGAGCACGTCTGGATAGGTTGAACTATGCAGTTATTTGGTGCTTGACTGTGTTTATGAACTTTTGAGTCATTTAGAAGGACAGGAGGTTAATAATGACAGGTTAATGAGGGCATGGTTTCGGACAAATTTTTAAAAAATATGTGCTTTTCAATGGTTTGGGCTACAATGATGTTCAATACATGGTTTTTGGGGTTTTGTGGGCCAAGGAATTCATATCTGGGGTTAGTTTGATGATTAGATTGTTTGTGACTGAATAAATCCCAAAGTGTTTCCTAATATTGCATAGAAGAGTGTTTTTCTTCAACTTAACGGCGCGTTTCCAGAAATTGTATCCTTCAACAAACTGATGATTGTCAGGGCCAGATTATAGAATCTAACAAATTCAGATGTCATTTCAAATGCGAGACCAACTCAATGGCACGAGTCAATAAATGTTGTTATGTAGAGATGGCTAATGTTATACTTCGAAAAGGTTTTCATATAGTTCTTCACTTCTCGGTTTGGTTGTCATGCTCTGTTGACTAAATTATCTGGTTATCATGTCGAATTAACAATTAAACATGCCTCTATTTGAGCTACTATTAGCTACTTGTAGTTCATCAGGATTACAGTAAACTACAGCATAACTTATTAATTCTTCTTGCCCATTGCAATTGCTCTGTTCAGCCGCTTTTCTAGGAACAAAATCAATGGTAGCCATTCAGAAATTATTTTATTTCATAATCTGTATTTCAAAACCTTTAAGATAATACTTAACTAGGTTTCCTGCTGATCATCAGAGTTAGAAACCATTAATGCTAAAAAAAAAAGCTGGGTGCAGGCTTGCCAATTGATAGCCACCAAAGGTTTCTCACATGTGTGACTAGTCATGAACCTTTGTGGTCACCCATTGACATGCAGATGTCTCACCATGCATTTTCATGACAATAATATCAAGTCTACCATTTAATCTATCTCATCTCAATGTTGTATGACTGTGATGATGATTCTGCAGGTCTCTGAGAACTTGATCCCCAACAGCAAGTTAAAGCTGATGCCTTCCAGAGCAATTTTGACATTTTTGACCAGTATCTTTACCGAGAGGCTAAAGATTTCTGGCTCTAATCTGTATTTAATAGTAAAGCATTGGAGTGAACGTTGTAGGTGAATATTTTAATGCACTGATCCATCTGTAATGGATGTACTGACGAGCATCTGAGATCCCTATAAACTTTTCTGGTTCAAATTCCAATTTCCACCAGTCAGTAAAATACATGTATTTCAGTTTTGGAAAATCTTGGAAAGACATAAAATGTCCACCCTTCTAACTGCCTCGTGTCTTTTTGGCCACTGCATGGGTGACAGCAGCTACAATATTCTTCTGTTTAAGGAATTTTTAACTTTGCCTCCTACAACCAAATTTTAACCTGTGTATATATACACTGTCACACTGTCAATGTTCCTATTACTCCTTAGTTAGTTCACTGCTTCCACTGTTATTTTTCGAACTTTCAAAGGCTGTAAATCTCATTCTGGTGATATTATTAATTTATTGCTATCAACGTCTGTGAAAATTGAAAAATCATTTATTCTATATAGCACTATCTACCATCATTGAATATCATTTTCAGAAGCGCTGAAAATAAAAGAAATAAGATTGATAAATCATGTAAATAGTTAAAATGAGGGGGGAAATGTATGACATTAAAAATTTAATAAATAAGAATGTCTTTTATCTTTTTAAAGAGTTCAGTTCTTTCTGCTGCTTTGATATCATTTGGCATGGTGTTAATTATAGTTTACGTTAAATGAACCTAAATTTGTGTGAAATTTGCAGCATTTGACCAACTTTTTTTAAACTTTTGTGTGTCTTCTAAGAACACAAATTATTATTCCATATTTACCATGAATAAGTAGCGCATCCACAAACTCCAGTAACCCAGTTCAGTATAATTTAGATGTCACTATGTCTTTAAAAATCTCACTGCACCATTAGAGGAAGAGAACATAGTTGACCAGCGATGTTTCAGATGCAGAATTGGATCTAAAACAATCTCTCGTCAATATAATGTAAATTTGAGAAAAAAACTACTTCATGAACTTTGAGGTTATAACCATGATATAGATGATGTCCATAGTTATGTGCTACACAACATAATATTTAAGAAAATCTTTACTCAATATTTATGGAGTCATTCGTTACAAATACTTTTTCTGCAACCACATTTTTTAAATGACATCCAAGAGGAGGACTTATTTTATTTTTCAGAATTTATCCCTTGTGTTGAAGAAATAGAAGAAAATCACATATTTTACGAAATTTGTCAGAAAACATGCCCTCGTTAACTTGTCATTATTAACCTCCTGTCCTTCTAAATGACTCAAAAGTTCATAAACATAGTCAAACACCAAATAACTGCATAGTTCAACCTATCCAGACGTGCTCACATTGAAGGAATATGAGAAACATTGAAAAAATACTATTTTTAGCGAAAACTGGCCGCCATCTTGGATTTTCAGGTCAAATGTAGGTCAAATCACAAAAATACCCCCCAGATATGAATTCCTTGACCAAACAAACCCAAAAATTGATGTATTGCACATCACTGTAGCTCAAACCATTGAAAATTTAATTTCCGAAGGTGTCGGTGGCGGCCATTTTGGATTTAGGCCTCTCACGGAGTTAGCCCGCACTTTTGGGAGGGTCATCCCCGCTCAATTTTTAGATAAACCTTTATAGATGACAAATCCATCAGAAAACCTTACTTCGCTCTCAACGGTCACGGAATTGTGATATGTGACCCAACTAGTCCTCTGAAAATTTCAGGTCACATCTCCCATACTTATAATCTTTACAATGTACAGTACATATCATATGATTGATTAATCAGAGAGTGATTTATACAGAGTATATATGTGCCATTTCATTGGCACCTGAATAGGCTATTTTGTGATTGGTTCTACAATGGCTATGAGGGTGGGGGCGGGGGGGTTTGGAATTTATTTTTAAAACAAGTAAACCCAGGTAGTCTTGAAATTAATAATTTCTATGGGGTGGATGTCTTAACCCTGTATTGTTTGATTTAAAAAGAAATATCCAGGATGTCATCTGCTCGAATTAAAATATTACATCCGTCATTTCTGTGAAACAAAAAAAACAACAACAACCAAGCAACTTTTCATTGAGATAATTGCAAAAAGGTAAAGTGTTCGCAGCGAAAGAACAGCGCAAAACCTTGAAAATTTTGTAAATAATGTCGCCTCCTAAAATAATATCAAACTTTTACTTATAAATAAATGTATTATAACTACTTCTTATAATTCTAGCTTGAACTGACAATTCTTGTTTCAGTAATATTTTTATTACGGCAAGAGTTTTTAAGATATCGCCTTAAAATTTTGCATCAACAACCTTTGGAATATGCCAGACAGGACTGATGGAATTCATAGAGCTGGTGTAATTAGATCCTGAGATATAAAATTAAACGACCATGGAACTTAAAAACACATTGACTCAAATTTGTAATTTTACGCTTGAACTGAAAATTCTTGTTTCACTAATAATTTTTTGTGTGCAAGATTTCTTAAGATATTGCCGTGAAATTTTGGATCAATAACCCTTGGAATATGATGGACAGGACTGGTGAATATCATAGAGCTGATAACCATGATATAGATGATGTCCATAGTTATGTGCTACACAACATAATATTTAAGAAAATCTTTACTCAATATTTATGGAGTCATTCGTTACAAATACTTTTTCTGCAACCACATTTTTTAAATGACATCCAAGAGGAGGACTTATTTTATTTTTCAGAATTTATCCCTTGTGTTGAAGAAATAGAAGAAAATCACATATTTTACGAAATTTGTCAGAAAACATGCCCTCGTTAACTTGTCATTATTAACCTCCTGTCCTTCTAAATGACTCAAAAGTTCATAAACATAGTCAAACACCAAATAACTGCATAGTTCAACCTATCCAGACGTGCTCACATTGAAGGAATATGAGAAACATTGAAAAAATACTATTTTTAGCGAAAACTGGCCGCCATCTTGGATTTTCAGGTCAAATAGGCGCTGATAGTGGAACTCTCCGTTTTACTGCTCTCTAGCGTTGCGGAACAGAAATAAACTATTTCCGGGAACATACCGCCATTTTGTACCATTGCGAAGTCAATGGACGCTTGGATTCCGGGCTCCAGGACACTTGTAAAACCACTAAAACAATCCGGATTGTATCGCCGAGCCTTAAGTGGAATGTTTACCATGGATTCCGACCATTATCCAGTCGATTGATAACGTATTTCTTCAGTTAGGGCCCGACGAAGATAGAAAAATGTGGCGGGAATCAGCCTGACGGACTTCATCGGACGAAATATCCGGATTAATCACAGGTATGTCTCGTAAAACTAGCGGGATCCATTGATTAGATACAGAACTCGAATAGTTTGGGCTAATCCAGTGATGTCAGGCTGATTAAACAGTGTTATGGACCTCGAAAAAACCCGGCCCCATTGCATTGTACAGGCCTACAAAATGGCGGAGGTTCCCGGAAAAAGTTTATTTCTGTACGGCGACGTCAGAGAGCAGTAAAAAGAAGAGCTCCACTATCACAGCCTATGTAGGTCAAATCACAAAAATACCCCCCAGATATGAATTCCGTGACCAAACAAACCCAAAAATTGATGTATTGCACATCACTGTAGCTCAAACCATTGAAAATTTAATTTCCGAAGGTGTCGGTGGCGGCCATTTTGGATTTAGGCCTCTCACGGAGTTAGCCCGCACTTTTGGGAGGGTCATCCCCGCTCAATTTTTAGATAAACCTTTATAGATGACAAATCCATCAGAAAACCTTACTTCGCTCTCAACGGTCACGGAATTGTGATATGTGACCCAACTAGTCCTCTGAAAATTTCAGGTCACATCTCCCATACTTATAATCTTTACAATGTACAGTACATATCATATGATTGATTAATCAGAGAGTGATTTATACAGAGTATATATGTGCCATTTCATTGGCACCTGAATAGGCTATTTTGTGATTGGTTCTACAATGGCTATGAGGGTGGGGGCGGGGGGGTTTGGAATTTATTTTTAAAACAAGTAAACCCAGGTAGTCTTGAAATTAATAATTTCTATGGGGTGGATGTCTTAACCCTGTATTGTTTGATTTAAAAAGAAATATCCAGGATGTCATCTGCTCGAATTAAAATATTACATCCGTCATTTCTGTGAAACAAAAAAAACAACAACAACCAAGCAACTTTTCATTGAGATAATTGCAAAAAGGTAAAGTGTTCGCAGCGAAAGAACAGCGCAAAACCTTGAAAATTTTGTAAATAATGTCGCCTCCTAAAATAATATCAAACTTTTACTTATAAATAAATGTATTATAACTACTTCTTATAATTCTAGCTTGAACTGACAATTCTTGTTTCAGTAATATTTTTATTACGGCAAGAGTTTTTAAGATATCGCCTTAAAATTTTGCATCAACAACCTTTGGAATATGCCAGACAGGACTGATGGAATTCATAGAGCTGGTGTAATTAGATCCTGAGATATAAAATTAAACGACCATGGAACTTAAAAACACATTGACTCAAATTTGTAATTTTACGCTTGAACTGAAAATTCTTGTTTCACTAATAATTTTTTGTGTGCAAGAGTTCTTAAGATATTGCCGTGAAATTTTGGGTCAATAACCCTTGGAATATGATGCACAGGACTGGTGAATATCATAGAGCTGCTGTAATAAGATCTAGAGATATAAAATTAAACGGCCATGGAACTTTAAAATATGTTGACTTAAATCTGTAATTTCACGCTAGAACTAAAAATTCTTGTTTCAGTTTTAATTTTTTGGTGGCAAGAGTTTTGGTGATATCGTCTTGAAATGTTGGATTTGATATCTATACTATATTTATAACATTACCTGCTAATTTTTATACATCTGGGATGATTAGATTCAGAGAAATAAATGAACCACAGTGCTGAAACTATACCAAAAAACAGAATTTATTGCTATTACTTACTCATGTGTTGTGAACATTGTCTAAAACAATATTAGAAAATAAAAAGGGGTCCTCATCACGATGGAAATTTATTTAAATCAGTATTTGTACAACTAAGTCATTTCAGAAAAAATTAAACAAGTTTTACGAAAATCGCATTGGACATTTTTCTATACCAAATAGAAAGTTAAAACTGCGTAAGTCTAATGCACTATTTTCTTCTGGATCTAATGCTTCAAAGCCCTTCTTTCTAACCCCAATACATCCCTTGCAAATTGCAAAAGAGATGCCGATTTTTGTGCTTGCAAAATTACAAGAAAAGATGATGAGCATCAGCAGAGATTGTGACGCTATACTGAATTTGTGGGGGGTGTGTCTAAATGCAGCTCTCTCATTGGCTGTTTTCAGTATATTCCCTGGCAAATTAGGGAGTATACTGGTCAGGTGACCATATACTGCTTTTTCTCCCCGATACTGACTTTTCCCTGCTGTATTGCCCAGGGAAAATCACAGTATCGGGGAGAAAATGGGCCTAGACATGGGATAATAAAGAGATATATCGAGGCTAACTAAGGTGTCTCAAAAATTTGTCTTTGACATTTCCTCATATATCATACTTTGTAGTGTCTCTATGTTTGGTGTAGAAATGCGGTTATGCCTTCTTAGTGTGTAATGACCTGAAATTGTACCAAGATACCACGAGCACTTGAATCATCAGTGGTGACGCTACCATTAATATTTAAACATAATCATAACGTCATGATCTGTCTGCACATCTCCAAGTGCTCGTGCAAGATATTACGAAATCTGCTGATGCTCATGTGTCAGACACAACACCTTGAAGGCACTGGAACAGGTACACAAGGTATCTCATAGAGGAAGGATGGATGAATGATTGGGGCTTTACGTCCTGTATTTTTGCACTTGGTAGGCTAATTGGGACAGGAGGACGACACAGCAATGAGGTGAAGGATGATTAGAACAGCCGTCCAACATAGGCCCAGGTGACCCGGCAAGAGCTGGATTTGAACCCTGGACCTAGCGATTGGCAGCCCAGCACGCTACCACTAGACCAGCCCTTCTTCTGTTAAATAAGCTAAATCATGATGAGATTAACTATAGCTTGTCAAGATTTATTGCTGAGACTCGAAAATGCAATGGGAGTCAATACCCACTCAAAACTCTTTGTTACATCATTATAATGTAACAAGCACACCTGCGACAAAATGAGATGAATGTGTCCTTGTTGAAAGACACCCCCTTGTACCAGAAAGAGTGCTTCCACTTGAACTTCTTGCAATAGCAAAACAAGGTGGCAAGTGAGGGAGATTGCTTTGAAGATCATTACTAAATTAGCATCAATTAATAGCAGATCGTATTCAAGTGAGAAAAATAGACGTAATGATAGCTGCAGGAATTAACGATCTAACAGAAAGAGTGCTTCCACTTGAACTCCTTGCAATAGCAAAACAAGGTGGACAAGTGAGGGAGATTGCTTTGAAGATCATTACTAAATTAGCATCAATTGAGAGTGGGTGCTATTCAAGTGAAAAAATTGATGTTGTCATAACTGGTGGAATTAACGATCTAACAGAAAGAGTGCTTCCACTTGAACTCCTTGCAATAGCAAAACAAGGTGGACAAGTGAGACGGATGATTGGGGCTTTATGTCCTGTATTTTTGCACTTGGTAGGCTAATTAGGACAGGAAGAGGACAGAATACTTTCTTCGGACCAGACACAGACTCATCTGATTTCAGTGACCATGGTAACAACAGTGATGACAATCTCAAACAATTGGGTTTTGGCAGTAGGACGTGTGACAAAACTCGAAGGTCTTTTTCAAAACTTTGTCATCCTTGTCTATGTTTCTTGGTGGTTTGCAACATCCATCACACATGACGTCCAAATATTGCATCCTTGTCTATGTTCCTTGGTGGTTTGCAACATCCATCACACTAGACGTCCAAATATTGCATCCTTGTCTATGTTCCTTGGTGGTTTGCAACATCCATCACACAAGACGTCCAAATATTGCATCCTTGTCTATGTTCCTTGGTGGTTTGCAACATCCATCACACATGACGTCCAAATATTGCATCCTTGTCTATGTTCCTTGGTGGTTTGCAACATCCATCACACTAGACGTCCAAATATTGCATCCTTGTCTATGTTCCTTGGTGGTTTGCAACATCCATCACACAAGACGTCCAAATATTGCATCCTTGTCTATGTTCCTTGGTGGTTTGCAACATCCATCACACATGACGTCCAAATATTGCATCCTTGTCTATGTTCCTTGGTGGTTTGCAACATCCATCACACATGACGTCCAAATATTGCATCCTTGTCTATGTTCCTTGGTGGTTTGCAACATCCATCACACTAGACGTCCAAATATTGCATCCTTGTCTATGTTCCTTGGTGGTTTGCAACATCCATCACACTAGACGTCCAAATATTGCATCCTTGTCTATGTTCCTTGGTGGTTTGCAACATCCATCACACATGACGTCCAAATATTGCATCCTTGTCTATGTTCCTTGGTGGTTTGCAACATCCATCACACATGACGTCCAAATATTGCATCCTTGTCTATGTTCCTTGGTGGTTTGCAACATCCATCACACAAGACGTCCAAATATTGCATCCTTGTCTATGTGCACATCCTGGTAGGGATTTTTTCCCGAAAGGACTTTAAACATTTTAGGGAGGGTCCCTTAGGATGTGCTAAGCTATGGATTCCCTCAACTTAGTTCCTCTTAAGGGACCCTCCCTAAAATGTTTATTCCTTTCGGGGAAAAATACCTAGTGGCAGCAGAAGACAGAACACTCACAACTTTGGTCATTTAAAAGAGTGTGTGTTTCGGTTCTACATCTCATCAGCACACACGTGGCTACAAGAGTCATACTGGTTTGTATCAAGGGTCAATCAGTATTCACACACAAACATAAGAACACACAAGAGAGAATGAAAAACATGGGGGAGGGGGGCTACAAATGAACACATTAGTCTTAATCTACAAAATTTAATGTAGGTTATCATCCATTACTTTTTATTGATAAATGTAAATTTTGGTTTTGACAATTCGAGTATTAAATACCTGACAATCGCAGACCAAAGCAACTACCACAATAACATCACACGAAGAACTGCAAGATGATGCTGAAGTCGAGACAAATAACAGCAGAAGGCCTGCATGATTCAGATTTTTCTGCCATAGTGAGAAGGAATTGATGCCTTTTGAATGGTTTCATTGACTTGGTTGCTTGTTTTGCATAAATTATGTTCACGGGGTGTGCAATGCAATATGTCACCAATGCCTTCTGTCCTAAAGTATCCCCCGGGGAGATCCACATTTAGAAGGTTTGGACAGATTTCCTGACCGACCGCCCCCCCCCCAGGGGCGCCCGATCATATCGGACATAGGTACAGTAACGTCCAGCATTTGCCAATTTATTGACAAATACCTGGCTTCCATCTCGGGTAAACATCCTTCCTTCGTAAGGGACACGGACCATTTTCTGGCCGAATTAAGATCAATCTCGGTCCCGAATGATGTTACCCTCATCTCATGTGACGTAGATTCACTCTACACAAATCTGTCACTGGAATATGGCCTCAAAGCCATGAAACTGGCGTTCCATTCAGAACTGGTGCCCATCCATGACTACATCATCAAACTCTTGGAGATCACCCTGTATTCGAACAATTTCAAATTCAATGGCGCCACCTACTGACAACATCTTGGGGTCCCCATGGGGGTAAAATTTAGTCCCAGATTCGCTGATCTCTCTATGACACTGTAACCAGGACCGGTCCTTAAAGGGCAAGGATGGATGGATGGATGTTTGGGACTTTACGTCCTGTATTTATGCACTTGGTAGGCTAATTAGGACAGGAGATATCAATGAGGCGAAGGATGATTGAAACTGCCGTCCAACATAGGCCCAGGTGACCCGGCAAGAGCTGAATTCGAACCCTGGACCCAGCGATTGGCAGTCCAGCACGCTACCACCCTCCCCCCCCCTTAAAGGGCAAGAAAACCCTGTGTTACTTGACAATAGCCCGCCTACTCAGCACGGATGCAGTAGCGGTTTTAAAATTATCGTCAGGGCCCCAATTCTGAGACGCCCTGTACAACACCCTGATGGAGACCTGCTCCCTGACCGACCATCGGCCCTCCTATGGAACCAGACCAACCACTAGGAAGAAGATAGGATCGGTCCGGAACAAGAGGACCTCCAGCCTCTCTGAGGGACACCGATCCCCCAGGTCTGACAGACCCATGTCTTGTAAAAGGCTGAAGACCCAGGACCTTAAATTGGCAGAGCCCTCCTCTACGACCAACATCCCCGCAAGCCAATCCACTGACTCATCGTCCGGGGAAACATCCCAAACCAGCGAACGAACCATCCAACCACCCTCAGGGCTACCTCCTGCCCATCAGATCATCAACAGCATCCTTCAGGAGACAGACAGGACCCCGCAGACATCCCCCAACCCCCCTACACTGTGCAATCCCTTCCCCCTGGGCCCAACGACATCGAACCTACCGCAGCACTCGGGGAAAGTGACCAGTTCAGACGAACAGCTGGAGACTCTCCCCAAGCCTAGGCGGAGGGAGTCCAAATCCAGGACCGAAAGAGGCTCCTCCTCCATTCCAATCTTGATACATTTCACCTGGTCGATCAAATCCAAATCTGAATGGCAGTTCCCAACCACCATCAACACCAACCTCGTGGTGATTCCAATTTGGCGAGGATCACAAGTACACGTATCAAACCAAGGCACAACAATGCTCCCAACTCCACCGGACCTGCTGTCCCAGCACCATTGCCACCTTCACCACCCTGCCCCCGAACGGTTGTGCACAGCTGGTGGCTTGGAAGATGAGCGGCATCTCCTGCGAGCAGAGGGCCTCCCGGAGAACTTTATTACCACCCTCCAAGGTTCCGTCAGACAGTCTTCAGCTCGGCAGTATGACAAGTTGTTGTCAAATTTTTGTCATTGGTGGTCTGCCCGAGGGGTTCATCCTCGCCAGGCGCCTGTGCCCAAAGTTTTAGCTTTTCTGCAATCCTTGGTCAACAACAACAAGGGCCTTGTCTACCGGACCATTGGCGTCTAACAGTCGGCCATTTCTAAATTTCATGCGACTTTGAGGGCCTCGCCATACGAAAAGCATTACTGGCAGGTCTGTAGGTTCATGCGTGGCATGTTCCTCCGCTTACCCCCGACCCGAGAACTTTTACCCTCATGGGATATTAAAGTTGTGTTCAAATTTCTCCAAGGGTTTCCTTTCGAACCATCGAATGCTTGTGGTATTTTTGGTGGCAGTGACCTTGGCGCGTCGTTTCGCAGAACTTCAGCCCCTTGGTAGGGCCTCCTCTCATTTGCGTTTCGATTCTGACGACGTTCGGTTAAGAACGAGGCGGGTTTTTTGCCTAAGACTGCTTTAGAACCCTTCCCGTTTGGGGGAAGATATATTTTTGCCGTCATATTGCAACATAATATGAATTATGTTTGCTGGTCACAGACATTAGAATTATTAGATAGACACTAGTATTATAATACTCAGCTAACCATGCATTAGAAACAAATAGCAGCCAAATCATAGAATAAAAAGGATAATGACTCGATAACAAACAACAGAAACCCATATGTATTCCCAAATGATAAACAGTCTAAGAGAAACCCACACTGGAGCACCAGTGATGTAAGGGGGATAAAAATAGCGATGATATCAGACGAAACCCCAAGAAGAATCAGCAGCAACTACCATCTTGCCCCAGTTACCAGCCAGCCAGGCATATAAACAGAACACAAACTAAGAGCCCTAAAATAAACCCACAAAACCCCTAACCTGAACAGTACAGTATGATCATGCAATATCATCATGAAGCCCACTTCCGGAAAATGAGTCAGCCAAACGTCTGGTCGACGTTGCTGCTAAGAGGGGGTCCAGAGAGGGGCATCCCAGGGGGTATATAAGGCCGAGAGGGAGAAGCCTGGGGGTCGAAAAATCTTCACACCATATCACTTTGATTACCACTCACACACTCAAGAATCACTTTGGAATCACAGTAAGTACATAACAACTTTTGGAAACTCATTTTAGAAGAAAATCTAGTCTTGAATTGACGTTAGAATTAAATAATCCAAATTTATTCTAGCTTCTAGGACACTTGGCTGATTGACCAGTACAGTGATCAGTGAGGTCGTATCTGTCTGACTAGCTACCAGACAGTTGCCACAGTCACTTGATTCACTCCTTACTGACATTAAGTCAATAACTTAGAAATATAATTAAGAACTATCCGGATAGTTGGGGGTTTACTTGTTATTTGTCCTTGTTGTTTATACTTGTATTGTCATTTTTATAAAACTAGTTGTAATTTGTCTAGACTGCAAGAAAAATAATACCAATCAGTATAAGCTTATAAGAGATTAATTATCAGAGATTAATTATAAGAGATCATTTTAGAAGAGACTAGTCATAAGAGATCATTTATAAGATATAACTTACAAGAGATTGTTTGTAAGAAATAATTGATAAGAGCTCAATAGTGAGTAGATCAGGAGTATCTACTGAGAAGTGCACGTATTTACAGAGAAAGTCAGGCCTGTGGATACCAACTGGTACATTTTAAGTAACTAGTTTTCGCGGTACCAGTTGAAGAAGTCGCAACTGGGTATAAGTGTTGCGCGGTCACAACCCGGAAGTGTGTTGTGAGGCAACTGAGGTTGTTGCAAGGATACCAACTGTGCAATTAGCTAGGCAATTGATTTTCGAGGTACAGTTGAAGAAGTCGCAACTGGTGGTAAGTGTTGCGCGGTCACAACCCAGAGGAGTGTTGTGAGGCATAACCCGTGATAAGTGTTGTGCGGTGCAACCAGGGGTGTTGCAGGGATACTAACTGAAGCAAGGGTAGCACCTTGGAGTCACAGTTAAAGAGCAACCTGGAGTGTTGCTGAGGTTACTAGAGATAAGAGAGTTAAAGAACTAAGTTACAACCAGGAGAGTTGTAAGATATATTTGAACCTAAGACATAGGAAAGGAGTAACTATTTAGAAAGAGAAAGAATAGAGAAAGAAGATTAAACAGCTTAAGCTGGCAAGAGGCCAGCTAGTAAATAAATCAAGGAGTATTATCCATTGCTAACATAGGAACCAGTTTATCTAAAACAAGAACAAATTAGCCAAATAAATCATAAGGTATCTGAAACTGCCATCCAGCAATTGTTCACTCATCTTGTCTAATTAAGGTCTATTGTATATCTTGTGTGTATTTATATTGTTCATTAATAAATATTTAAACTTTCAATTGTGTTATTCCTCATAGACAGTAGTCTAGTCAAGTTTGGCAAGTATCCGGTGGACTTGGTAGGCTAACATAAGCTAAGATCCCTGCACCTATCACAACAGTGTTATAAGATAGACAGATTTAACAACTTGCCACTGTCACCTGGGACACTGGCCAAGCGAGCTTCCCTATATAAGTAAAGTACAATCAACAATATTTGGGTGTGTATCCCCATAATAGATACACTGGTGGAGAATTAACCCTAATCACTATTAAAATAAATACAGAAGAAACAGCAAAGGTAGTAGGATATTACATTTAGAGGCATCTGACAACAAGAAGTTAGAAGATTGTACTTGGATAGAACTATAAGAACAGAAAGTGACATCAACAGACATTATTAATAAGCTGAGTAAAAGCAGAGTAGTGAAATTCCGTTGCATGGTGGAGAATAATAATTAGACTAATTAGACTAATTTCCGGAGTTAATCTACACTTCCACCTGATAGCTTGACTAGATCCTACATTTTGACCAGTTGAAAAACTTAAACTCATTAACATATTAACGAATAGACCTTGGATAAAAACAAAAACAATAAAAACAATTTAATTATAAAAACTATTAGATTACTCTGACTATAATTGGCTTTGTATTTGCTTTCGCAAAAAATTTGTGAAGAACACTAGGTAGATCGATTTGACTTGTAAAATTTTGTTCTTGGGTAAACGCTTAAAGCAGCCATGTTTAGCTTTTGGAAGAAGAAACGGAAACATGACAATGTTATGATGTGGAAAGACCCTATGACGGAGGGAAGAACAAAACACAGGGACTATGAAGCAACATACCCTGGAGAATACAGAGGTTCACTGGCTAAGAAGTGGGACAATGGAGTCAGTAAAGTGAGAGATGCAAACAGAATAGATGTATCTGTTATTAGAACAGGAAACAGGCAGGAGCAGATTATAGCATTGGCAAGCCACGTGGGAAAACGATTAGCAACTGGGATAAACTGGGATGAGGAAGTGGACTGGAGAGCGATTGATGTCTCTCTAATACACCCAGTATTTAGGGAGGTCTTTGAAGTAAGGTCCCAATCTCCAATACCTGTAAACCTTGCAGCAGAACTTTTGGTCTTAGCTTCATCAGTAAGACATATAGGAATACCAAGGGCAGCTGCATTAACTGATATGTTTCAGGTAGGTCCTGGCACCCAACAGGGCAGTGGGAACCAAAGAAATTAGTTATGTAATTGAAAACTTCACAAGAATCAAAGGAGAACCACCTTCACAGCTGTTTGTATGGCAAACGGCACAGAAATTAGACAAGCTGATTACGAGGCTGGGCAGACCATCATGCCTTGAAGAAATGAAAATCACGTTTATAAATTGTTATGAGTATATACCAGCTAACATGGCCTTCCAATCAGCTAATGACTGTAACGAAGATATGGGACATAGGGCCTCATTTGATAATGCATCCATGCACATGGTGGATAATGAATTTTATGAACACACGGATAGCCGTAGGAGCTTAAATAAATATGGAAGTGCAGCCACTGGACGTCAATATGAGAGACCTGTTGACAACCGGTTTAAAAGTTCTGAAATAGAAGACTCAGTTGTAACAAATTCACAGTTTAGGATGGGGGTATCTGGAACTGACCAGGCTATGCAGAAACCAGAACAATGGGGAAAGATTAATCATCCCTCAGAAAGAATGAGGAACTTTAAAATTACTAAAGAGCCTAGCATTAATGACACATCTGAACACATGGAACAAGTGGAAGGCTTTACAAGAAAAAACACAAAATTAAAAAGTGTTGGAGTCTCAACAGAAGACCTGGTCAAGTATGTAACTATAATGAATGCTGCACCAGTGGAGATGGATATTGAATCACATAAACCTGATCAATGCAAGGCTTTTGGCAATAACAGGGGAGCAACTTCCCAATGGGTAGGTGCTCCAGTAGATAAAAAACAAAAATTGGTTTGTGCAGGAGGCAGCAACAAACAAACCCCAAGTGACAAATTTGACAATGGCCATTTGGAAAAAGAACTCGAAATGTCAGATGACGTAGGGCAAAGCTCAAAGGATGGTTGGTCCTATCCACAACTGACACAACAAACATCTAACCAAAAAAGTAATAATTATTTTGCCACATCCATGCCGAAACCTCCTGATTATGGCCAACTCCAAACGTATGCCATGCCATATAATCCACCTCCAAAAGATACCTCTGCACAGGTGGGCGCAATAGGGGCAAACCAATCACAGATTCTGACACCACAAGCAAGACAGATTATTAAACAGAATTCAGATAGTTCATCCATCAATATAAGTGGAGAAGTGGGAGCATGGAAACAGAGCAGCTCAACTATGACACAGCTTCCTTCCACAATTAGACCTTATACACTTGCAACAGATCCTTCGCTATGTAAGGCTTATGGTCATGCAGCAGCTGAAACTCAGGGAGAGACTAAAATGCCACTTGCAAGTCAAATTGAGGGAGTTGATGACTCAGGAAAAACAGTGGAAGCTAATATGTCACTGCCAAAAACGATCTTGCCCTTTTCCAATCATACACATAGAACATGGGAGAACGAGGCTCTAACATCCCTAACTGGTAAAAGAGGGCTCAATTCTAAACTGAAATCAACTTTTAATGGACTAAACGAAAGCCCTAAGGAAGCGTTGGGTCACTTATTGTCGGTAGAAGACTATTTTGAGGACTTTGGTATTGTGGATGATGAGCAGAAAAAGGCAGTCTTTCGTGAAACAATGAAGGGAGCAGCCCGCGCCTGGTTAAGAAATAAAACACATAATAGAACATTTAAATCATTACGAGATGAATTTCTGTTAAAATATTATGAGAAAAAGGGCTCAAGAAGTGACCAACTATACAAATTTATGACGTTTGGCAGAATTAACGAAGAGGACTGGTCACAAACAATATGCAGATTACAGGAGATCAATGAGGAACTCGGTTACAAGGAACAGGTTTTGATTGATAGAATTATCGAATTGCTTCCTGATAATTTGCATATGAAAATGGTAGAATTGAACATTACCACTGTTGAAAGGTTAAAAGAGCAGCTAGACAGGTACAGCAGGATGATAAACAGAAGAAAGGGTAAGCACAAGGTGGAATACATAGGTGACACATGGAATGGAGATACATTAATGACATTTGATACCTAAGGCCACCCTACATTAATTTTCAAAGGGCATATATATATTATATATATTTTATATATGTGCCAATTATATGACAGCATGTATCTGTTAATTGTTAGAATCATTTAGAAATAAGTAATTTATCTGTAATAAGAGTGCACAAATTAACTTTAATTAAGTATAAATTTGAAATATTAATCTGTTGAGGGCTCCATAAAATGACATATTTAAGATAGATGTATAATTGTATGTCTGTAAATATTAATTGCTGAATGTACATGTAGTGTATTGTGCTGCGAATTTTATAGAAAACAATGCAATAATCTCAAATTTCGATAAATTATTATCTTTACTTGGTGCACAGAACCATTTTGCTACAAAAATTACCATGCTGATATCTCAGTTCCAAGTAGTGTGAGCAACAGCACAGGAAGGAAATCCAGGTCAGAAACTAGGACATATGAACTTACAAGATCTTGAGCAAAATACCATTCCTCGGGAAGTGATAAGTAACATCTACACGTATGCTAATAAACATATTGCTGGAAAGGTAAATGTAAGCAAAGACATATGCCTTTAATGCCAAATGTACTTTTATTGAAAAGGGTTAACTAAATTAAAGGTTTTGGAAATCTGAAACTTAATACTAATATGCAAAATTTCTCCAATATTCCATAAAACAAAAACAAACTTTTTGAAATATTAAGAAACATTATGAACTTTTATGACAGCACAAAAATACCAGAAATTGATGATTATGATGTCTAGGTGATATTATCTTGGTGATTGTTTGACCTGAGGATCCTTCAATAGCTGAGTGCTCACATGACTTCACAGTGATTAGTGTGTGTTAATGCTGATGTTCTCTTTTAATTGCAAGTATTAAGATGATTTATAATCCTGTATATACACTGATGTAACCAATGTAAGTATACAACTGAGTAATCCTTTCTAACATGCTTCCACATCTTATGATCCAGTGACTGGGTCAGTGTAACACATTCTTGAGGTTTCAGGTTTCAAGCACCCAAGCAACTGGCACAGATCCTGAGATGTAAACAAAACTGCAGTCTGCAATGCTATTGGCACATAGCCAGCTGGGGAAGCTGAAAGAATGAGGCTGAACCATTCATCCTTGCAGTCAAAAATTTCCTTGTTATGAATCGCACAGTAATGCAACAAAGTAATGCATGGAAATAGTCACAATAACTTATAATTACAAAATTTCTAAATTTTCTTTTCTTCTTTTAAGTAATGTACACTGTATCATGATAAATAGCCAGTAAATTGTCAATCTATTACCCTTAAAAACTACTTGCTTTCAATATTTTGATATTACCGTTATTTTGAAAGACATAAGATATTTTTACTGTGCCAAAAATAGATATTTCGAATATCCTGGACATTAATGGACTTTTATTTTTCAGTAACATTGAATGCTTTATATTATGCAATGACTTTTAAAATATTTTATACAAGAATTGATCAGATGATATTCTATAGATATATTGATATGAAAACGTATTAAATTTTTAAATCTTTATTCATCAAATAGTATTTATTGAAGAAACAAAAAGGTAACGCCTTTGAAATCACAAAAGCAATACTGAATGATGGCATTATGGTAAAGTAAACTTTTACAAGATACCTGCCTCAAAATATATCACCTATTGTGACTTATGCTCAACTAAATGCATACCGGTATATACATATTTTATCAGGGTGTATCTAGCCCTTTTAACTGAGATAAATTTTACTGCATTTCTAGGGTGTCTCCATTGATTTTCATGATTATTACTGCATGTGCTTGTTTGCTTTGCATGCTGTTATAAGATTTTTTACAAGATGTTTAATTATAATAAGTTTAACAATATACGGCACTATAACCCATATTTGACAATTTGGATGTTGAATTGGTATTGTTGAATTATGAACAACTGACCGATAAGTTAATTTGACCTGATTTATGAAGATGAATGTGTAAAGCCAGCTCAAGTAGGCTACGTAAATTAAATCAAAGGAACCTACTTGGAATCAAAATTATAAAGAGTAATTTGAAAGAAAATATTTGTTCCAAAAGCTCACAACTTTTTAAGATAATTTAACTATTTTTCAAGATAGATTTTTACAAACCATCTCAAAGTAATTGATCATGTCTGGAAAAACTGTGTTATCCATTTATGCCAATAATATGTCGCATATGTTATTAAGTTGATTTATTAATAACCATTAAAATCCCTGTTATTTTTGCACTATTTATTCTTATATGTAGATATAGCAAAGACCCAAATTAACAAATAATTCTTCAAGCATGTCAGTATGGTGTGTCAACTGTTTGTACGAATTCCTGATGCTACCTCAGAATAATACATGAACCTTTATGACCCTTCGTCATCTATTAATTCATCGACATTTTGACAGAAGAATGGCCATGGAAAGCATTCGGAACAGCAATTTCACCAGAAAAATAGAGCACATAAAAAAATTGGAATTTAAAACCTGCCTAATCTGATAGACAAAAGAAAAAAGAGAACCGTTTAAAACCTTTTTGGAAATTATCAAAATTTATGAAGTAAATTTTGCCAGAGAGCCGGGGGACCAGTCAATATAGGTCGGAAACTGACCTACTGACTACCCCGAAACAAATTCATTCGCCAGCAGCTCTAGAGTATCATTATAAAATCCCTGATCTAAAAAACGAAAACGAAAATATCTGGGAAGATGAAAACACCTGGTTACATGAAGCTAAAATAAAAGCACCAAGTTAAGATCCCTGTGAGGATGGCTCACTCAATGAAATCACAATACTCAATGAAAGTTAATGAAAGCAAACACTCAATGAAACAACAACATCAAATATATTTGCACAGAAGCACAAGGTGTCACTGGGGCTATGGGATGAGCAAAACACTGGTGAAGCTGATGCTCCGCAGCGCTGCTGAATGGCTACCAATGGGGTAGGGCTGGACCCTGGACTGGAGAGGACGAACCGAAGCCAGAAGCAAGCACCCTTACCACTCACAATAAGAGTACACTGATGCTCCAAATGGCGACCAGGCAGCCAAAAGACTCTGATGGGACCTAAAGAGAAAAAGGAAAGGTGAATTGTGGAACACGGACTACCTGGAGGGGAAGCCTGTGTGCCACTGAAATCACACAGATAAGGCCCACAAAACAGAGCAAACAGAGCTCCTGAACAGGCCAGGTGGATAAGGAAGTGCCAATAATATGGGGAAGATCATGGGGAGGACTCCCTGCCAGGGCCTTGCTCTTAACTAAGTGGCCCGCAGGCTGAAGTGAGGCGCAGATCGCTTGGCAGCTGCCGTACCTTTGCACCCGGAAGGCATGATGTGTGGCATGGGCATACCTATGACTCAATTTTACTACTCAAAATTGTTATTGTGACAAATTGGAAGCCAGACCTCAATACCGACACACCGAACCTTGCATCAGATCTGATACATCCAACCATACCTTTACATATGTCTAAGTGAATTTTCTAAGTTGTTACAGGATATCATTCAGACCCAACTATGATACACTCGTAAGTACCAGAAGCAATAGGAATAAACATTAGCATGGTCGAGAAAGAAATAAAGAAAGGAGACGCATACCTACTAGAATCTTCCTTAAAGGAATATATTGGAAAATTTTACAACTAACGTGGCCATCTTTGCTGAAAATTTTATGAATACAATTGTGAATAACAGCATTTCCCAATGAATAACAGCATGACATCTCAATGAACAACAGCGATGCTTCTCAATAAATGACAGTATGATTTCTCAATGACTAACAGCATGATGTCCTCACACAGTAACACCTACTAACAAGTCAATAAGTCAGCAGAGGTAAGTGCTGAGACATGTTCCAATAACACCAGGTGAGTATGTACTAAACAACCCAGGTAAGTACCCAGACCTGAAGGGAGCCAGGTCTGACATCGCCTGAGAGACCAGAGAAAAGGGAGACCAAGAAATCAACTCGCAGGATTCGCTGGATGCTACCGCCATCTTGTGGCAAAACCTCGAACCGCACCTACAAGACGAACAACAACTGTTGGATACGGACACTGATCACTAACGCTTACACGAGGATTATTACGATGTGGTGCAATCGATAATAACACAAGGATTATAACAATGTGGTGCGACTGACAATGACAGAATGACACTGACAATGTGGTGCGACAACAACTGAAGGATTATGACAATATGGTACGACAGACAATAACAGAGAGACTTTGACAATGTTGTGTGACTGACAATGACAGAAAGACTTTGACACTGTGGTGCAAAAACAACACAAGGATTATAAGTAACAATGTGGTGCGACGGATAATGATAAAAGACACTCCAAACCCAAAGACACTCAATTGTGAATTTTGAATTTTTGAATTTTGAATTTCAGATGACTTTGTAAATGGACCAACTTGTAAAGACAAAAGGTGAGTGAGTTATAATTGCTGGATGACTAGGCACTTGCTAAAGTATATATCAGACAATACACTTAGGACACTTCTTGAGATCAAAGATCCTCATAACACCGTGAAACCTCAGGACTCCTTGGTGGTTGCCCTTCTCGGTTGCACTCAAACCAATGAAAGCGCAAGGCTTGCAACCACATAGCGACACACCAACTATCTAGACAAGGAACAAATAAGTTAAGCATAAGATTTCCAAAGATTACAGAACGAGTCAGAATATATAGTCATAGAAAATGATGAAAAGAACCCACGGATGACTAGAAGAACACTTAGGTATTAGCTATAGGATGGTAGTCTAGCAGGAAAGGCTAAAATCAGTAAAACAAGAACCCACAGGTAACCAAATCAAAGTACCCTAGATAATGATAATAACAACAAAGAGCAGAGCAAAATTAGCAATTAAGAAGATGAAAACTTTCATAGAATGTTTTCACCGGGAAGTAGGGGGATGCAACATAATATGAATTATGTTTGCTGGTTACAGACATTAGAATTATTAGATAGACACTAGTATTATAATACTCAGCTAACCATGTATTAGAAACAAATAGCAGCCAAATCATAGAATAAAAAGGATAATGACTCGATAACAAACAACAGAAACCCATATGTATTCCCAAATGATAAACAGTCTAAGAGAAACCCACACTGGAGCACCAGTGATGTAAGGGGGATAAAAATAGCGATGATATCAGACGAAACCCCAAGAAGAATCAGCAGCAACTACCATCTTGCCCCAGTTACCAGCCAGCCAGGCATATAAACAGAACACAAACTAAGAGCCCTAAAATAAACCCACAAAACCCCTAACCTGAACAGTACAGTATGATCATGCAATATCATCATGAAGCCCACTTCCGGAAAATGAGTCAGCCAAACGTCTGGTCGACGTTGCTGCTAAGAGGGGGTCCAGAGAGGGGCATCCCAGGGGGTATATAAGGCCGAGAGGGAGAAGCCTGGGGGTCGAAAAATCTTCACACCATATCACTTTGATTACCACTCACACACTCAAGAATCACTTTGGAATCACAGTAAGTACATAACAACTTTTGGAAACTCATTTTAGAAGAAAATCTAGTCTTGAATTAACATTAGAATTAAATAATCCAAATTTATTCTAGCTTCTAGGACACTTGGCTGATTGACCAGTACAGTGATCAGTGAGGTCGTATCTGTCTGACTAGCTACCAGACAGTTGCCACAGTCACTTGATTCACTCCTTACTGACATTAAGTCAATAACTTAGAAATATAATTAAGAACTATCCGGATAGTTGGGGGTTTACTTGTTATTTGTCCTTGTTGTTTATACTTGTATTGTCATTTTTATAAAACTAGTTGTAATTTGTCTAGACTGCAAGAAAAATAATACCAATCAGTATAAGCTTATAAGAGATTAATTATCAGAGATTAATTATAAGAGATCATTTTAGAAGAGACTAGTCATAAGAGATCATTTATAAGATATAACTTACAAGAGATTGTTTGTAAGAAATAATTGATAAGAGCTCAATAGTGAGTAGATCAGGAGTATCTACTGAGAAGTGCACGTATTTACAGAGAAAGTCAGGCCTGTGGATACCAACTGGTACATTTTAAGTAACTAGTTTTCGCGGTACCAGTTGAAGAAGTCGCAACTGGGTATAAGTGTTGCGCGGTCACAACCCGGAAGTGTGTTGTGAGGCAACTGAGGTTGTTGCAAGGATACCAACTGTGCAATTAGCTAGGCAATTGATTTTCGAGGTACAGTTGAAGAAGTCGCAACTGGTGGTAAGTGTTGCGCGGTCACAACCCAGAGGAGTGTTGTGAGGCATAACCCGTGATAAGTGTTGTGCGGTGCAACCAGGGGTGTTGCAGGGATACTAACTGAAGCAAGGGTAGCACCTTGGAGTCACAGTTAAAGAGCAACCTGGAGTGTTGCTGAGGTTACTAGAGATAAGAGAGTTAAAGAACTAAGTTACAACCAGGAGAGTTGTAAGATATATTTGAACCTAAGACATAGGAAAGGAGTAACTATTTAGAAAGAGAAAGAATAGAGAAAGAAGATTAAACAGCTTAAGCTGGCAAGAGGCCAGCTAGTAAATAAATCAAGGAGTATTATCCATTGCTAACATAGGAACCAGTTTATCTAAAACAAGAACAAATTAGCCAAATAAATCATAAGGTATCTGAAACTGCCATCCAGCAATTGTTCACTCATCTTGTCTAATTAAGGTCTATTGTATATCTTGTGTGTATTTATATTGTTCATTAATAAATATTTAAACTTTCAATTGTGTTATTCCTCATAGACAGTAGTCTAGTCAAGTTTGGCAAGTATCCGGTGGACTTGGTAGGCTAACATAAGCTAAGATCCCTGCACCTATCACAACAGTGTTATAAGATAGACAGATTTAACAACTTGCCACTGTCACCTGGGACACTGGCCAAGCGAGCTTCCCTATATAAGTAAAGTACAATCAACAATATTTGGGTGTGTATCCCCATAATAGATACACTGGTGGAGAATTAACCCTAATCACTATTAAAATAAATACAGAAGAAACAGCAAAGGTAGTAGGATATTACATTTAGAGGCATCTGACAACAAGAAGTTAGAAGATTGTACTTGGATAGAACTATAAGAACAGAAAGTGACATCATCAGACATTATTAATAAGCTGAGTAAAAGCAGAGTAGTGAAATTCCCGTTGCAATATAGTGATAAGAAATTATGTGTTGTCCGCTGTCTAACACGATATCTGAAGTTGACAAGTGAGTGAGTTTGTGTTTTACGCCCTATCAGCACCGGTGTGGGCTATTCAGAGGCAATCTGAAGTTGACAAAAGAATTATTTTGTAACAAGCACTTAACCAATAACCACTTTCTTGTGTGTTTTATTGGTGCCCGTAATCTCGGCCGTCCGGCCGCTAAACGAACGATCGCTGGCTGGATTGTTCAGGTGATTCATGCCGCTTATGCAGCCGCTGGTCGCCAGCTGACACATAGCGTCTGAGCCCACTCTACTCGGGCCCAGGCCACTTCCACTGCCATCCTGAGGGGTGCCTCCATCTCCGATGTTATAACGTAAATGTGGAGATAAGTGAGAGAGTAACAATTCACAGTGAGAAGTTTGACTTTAACAACCATCGGAATAAAATAGTGAAGAAAGCATCACAGCAACTGAACTGTTTGAAGAGAGTAGCCCACTCTCTAGATGTGAAAACCAAGCTATTGCTATACAAGTCGTTCGTCCTGTCCAATTTCAACTATTGCCCCGTGGTATGGCACCACCGCGGTGCAAAAAGCACCATGAAATTGGAAAAAGTGCAATTCCGTACACTAAAGTTTGTGTTCAAGGATTACTCCTCATCATATGACACTTTGCCCGAACTAGCTAAACTACGATCTCTAGAGCTCAGTAGACTTTGTTTGATCGCAGTCGAAGTCTTCAAAGCCTTCTACAAGTATAGCCAGTATATGTGTCTGACATTATGACCCCAAATCAAATGTTTTACAATTTGCGGTCAAGGATACTATTAAATTAGAGTCAAATAGAACAAACATTTCGGAATCTAGTCTTTCCGACACACTGGAGTGACTACTTCGAATTCTTTACCATCTGAGATGAGATCAAATAGGGACTTTAATACTTTTAAAAAGCAGTCAGGTAGTCAGGAGAATCCTATTGTTATAGTATAATAGGTAAGTAATCCTTTCAAGAATCCCGGCTATCAGGATAATCTTGAAATCTAAACGACCTCTTCCCTGCAAGCCATAGATCTGGTACAGAATCAGAATAACTTTATTCGGTCTTGAATTGAATTCTATAGAAATAATTACAATGTAAAGGCAACAATTATTCAAGACCAGGACCCACTCTAGGTGAAGTCATTGTCGTTATTGAGTGGGCCCTGGGAAAAAAAAAGACTACTACAATTTATTAGAAATTAGCTACACACCTTATAATTATAATAACATGTATTAATGAGCACCTGTATGTGGATGGCAACTAGGACGGTATTGCAAGAAGAAAGTAAGATATCATGAAACTTATTAGATTATAACACAATTAAGTAGTAGAGAATACACAGAAGAAATTATAATACATAAAATTAACTTATGAATCGTTATTACATAAATATATAACAATTTGGGATATGAAGAAATGATCCCTAAAAGTATGATCAGAAGAGGCCAATTATAATTCTCCCATTTTGAGGCACCCACAGGCAGAAAATCACCAACACCAGAGTCACTAGACATTTCCTGCCTGTCGTTGGCTATTTGCACAGATATTTCTAAACACAAAATCTCAGATGAGATTCACATACTATTCAGCAAGTATTTTAATTTCGTGTGGTGACATCCAGGGTTTTGGAGTCGGGTAATAATTGAACGGACTCCGGACTACTTTGGCTTTCTGAAAAGCAACTCAGATTTCAACTCCTTAGGGCTCTTGAATTATGACACCCGACTCCGCTTATCAGCCTTACCGCAACAATATAATATGGTTAACAGGGGAGAAAAAAAATTCTATGATATGCACATGAACAGCTGTTTTGTGTAAATTTTGGGATACATTTCAAATTTTTGTAACTGTGATTTTGTATAATTATATAAATTAATTTTTTAGGAGTCGGGAGTCAGCCCGGTGATTTTCAACTCCCGACTCTACCCAAACTCACATGGAAAGAGTGCGACCAATCACTGGCCTGCACTGCATTAGTTCCTCCGTGGCCTAATGGTTAAGAGTGCTTGTTTGCGCATCACTGGTGGGTGCTACGGCATAGGAACCTTGGGCAATGTTCCTATATCCTGCCCTGAGCTGTATTCAGTGGAAGGCTCACCACAAATTTCCCCACACCAGGGGACCAAGAAGTGATACAAATATCACACGAGATTCCCGTACAATGGTGCTAGAACTTTTCATGCTGGCCAGGAGCTGAATAGGGACATTTCTCCAACCGAGAAAATACAATAAGATTCACATGCTACTGAGAAAGCATTTTAATGTCATACCAATTCAATAATCAACAACATGAACAATCTACTAAAGTAACAATATCCAACATTCTATACTCAAAGGTAGTACTCTAACCTAACATGCAGACACTCCGTGTTGGTGACATGCAGAATTGGCAATTTCATCACGAGACAATCTTGATGAGATTTACATGCTACTGAGTATTGAGCTAACATTTCATCAAATATTACATCATTGAGCAAATATACTGTAACATTATACTTTTTGACACAGAAATGGAAAAACAAACTTTGGAATGTTGGACTTTTCCCCCACTTTTAGATGAGACTAGCATGGGATTATCAAGTGAATGGTCAGAAGCATTCAAAAATATTGAGCAGTATACTACATGACACTGGATATCGTTTCCATAAATAACTGCAGCGAGAAATGAAAAAAGACACCTGAAACAAACTACACCGACAAGCATAGGCCAATCTATTTGAATGACTAAACACACTCCACAAATCACAAAGGATTCTCCACCGCATGATGAAACATTTTCCTTGACGTTGAAATTTGCTTGGACATTTTTAAACAAGACACTGCTTCAATGAGATTCACATGCCTTTTAACAGGCATTTTAATATAATATGCAGGCATACCCTTGCCTCGAAAATTGCAGCTAAGCACAGAATGTCTATTTAAATGAAGCTGTACAGGAAGAAGATTAATCAAAACCTCAGAACAAGCGATTGGGTACATCAGAAAATGGGTATCTAACTGCAGGTTCACACTTTGCAAAATCTTAAAGAGAGTTTCAACACACTGTGAAGCATTTTAAAAATACTCATGGTAAAACAACTTATCAGTTTGATGAAATTCACATGCTTAACCAGAACTCATCCAGAGTGTTCAAGGGGGGGCGGGGGGGGGGAGGGGCGGGGAGGTTGGTCTAGTGGTAGCATGCTAGGCTGCCAATCGCTTGGTCCCGGGTTCAAATCCAGTTCTTCCCAGGTCTCCTGGGCCTATATTGGATGGCAGTTTCAATCATCCTTCGTCTCATTGCCATGTCCTCCTCCTGTCGTAATTAGCCCAACAAGTGCATAAATACAGGATGTAAAGCCCCAAACATACATCTATCCAGAGTGTTACACTTAGCAGTAAAGCAGTTGGAACAACAAAGGTGGCACCACTGGGCTGCTCCAGATACAGTTGGAGGATGAATAATGCCACAACAAATTCACAATGTTGAATGTTCCAATGGGCAGGGCATTATCTAACCTCAACTACCATGCAGATGGATGGATGATTGGGGCTTTACGTCCTATAACTATCTAAGCACTTGGTAGGCTAATATGACAGGAGGAGGTCACAGCAATGAGGCAAAGGATGATTGAAAGAGCCATCCAACATAGACCCAGGTGACACAGCAAGAGCTGGATTTGAAACCTGGACCTAGCGATTGGCAGCCCAGCACGCTACCACCAGACCAACCCTCCCCTTAACTACCATGTGGACATTCCCAATAGTGCCCTATGTCCAGCCAACAGCTGATCATTCTTGTGGATGAGTTCTGTCTTAACCTTCAAATTTAAAGGCAAGCATTTTAATATCAGTTACCAGTATAGTGGTACCTATACAGTAGTACAATGGATCACAAAATTTCAGTAGATTATCTTTTTTTGTCTTTAGTAAACAAACTTGAATAGAATGTCACATTTTCTCTCGGATAATGTCATAACCGGTAAACAAAGAATTGCAATTTCTTAACATAATTGTGATAAATCCTTCCAATAACAATAATTATTAAGAACAAAATACTACAACTGAAGATCTTGTAATTCCTTCAAGAGACCAGCTTCTGATTCCAACTTGGTTAGCTGGAAAGAAAAAAGGATAATTACAGTTCTGTACGGAACAGCGTCTCGGAACAGTTTCAAAACGAACATTTAACTTAGATTAGACAGATAAACTTTATTTCATGAAGGTAAAACCTATTAAGACAGGCTTCAAGATCTTGGTCAGGAATTACTGCCAAACTCACCACTTTCTAGCTTACACAAAATTAATTCCAATTTCAGCCTATCTTATGTAAAATTTTCTCAGGAATTCAATTTTGAAGAAAAAAATGCACCCACTCTTTTATTTTGGAAGTTACACCCCTATTTGTAAAGCCCCCTCAGTGGGGCGCGCTAGATACCCCCCAAAATATTATAAATTTTTCTGTAGGTCTGTGGCTTCAGTTATAAAGCTGCTCTAATACCACTAATAAATATACTTGAATTCCATGATGATCCATCAAAAAGTACGATGACTACATGGGTATGAATTTTTTGTTGAAATGACAAACATTTTGTGGTGCTAAGTCGCGGTTTCTTATATTTCGCCTCGTATTCATTTCACAGAAATAATTTTTACACCATCAATCTCAGCAGAAAATAAGCTTCTTTTTGAGTACCAACAACCTATATTTCCGATAAGTTTAACCCAAACCAAGGAATTACCGTTTTCAGAAATAAAATTCTAAATAACTTGCATTTTTTTATGGAGAGAGATATCGAAAAATTAATTTTTACACCATCAATCTCAGCAGAAAATAAGCTTCATTTTGAGTACCAACAACCTATATTTCCGATAAGTTTAACCCAAACCAAGGAATTACCGTTTTCAGAAATAAAATTCTAAATAACTTGCATTTTTTTATGGAGAGAGATATCGAAAAATTAAGAGTAACACAAACTCGTTTTAATGTAACTATCTGCGCATAACGAGTTTGACTTTCAGACCTGTATGACAAAATTTGACGAAATGCAAGTTATTTAGAAAAATGACATATTTTTTTCACACATCCAGAAGTGAAAAGCAGCGTCTTCATGTTTTGTATGTATGATCCTAACTACGCAAAGCAAGGACATTTTTATGTAGTCTGTTTCTTTCATCTGGTCCTTCTGAACACATTGATATATAATTCATGTCCATAAATAGCTCACTGATATTGAAAAAATAATAATCAAATAGGAGCTTCACCCCATTTTAATAAATTGTCTTTACTTTTGTCCCTTGACTCTGTTTCAATATTCTAATCACAGACCCGCATATATTGGTGCAAATTACTAAAACTAGATGCCATTTTAAACTTTGGACAATAGGGAACGTCATGGTATCTTCAATAATCATGAAACTTTGATATCTGTCAAGAGAGAGACAGTCAAACTTTGATGTCTGAAAAATGTGTCACCAAAAATCAGCATTTTTTGCACTTTTTTTCACTTAAAATTGTAAGATAGCAACTTGAGATCATTATAAAGACACTTAAAAAGGTCACCATCAGAAAGAGCACCATTTTTTACACAAGATAGAATATATTTTAGAATCTATGATAAGTTTTTGTGGCATCAAGAATTTTTTCACACTTGTGGCAGTAACTCCTGACTAAGATCTTGAAGCCTGTCTTAAGTATAAATACTTATTTACAATAGGGCCCTATTGGTCATGTGATACTACTGCAAAGAGCTCAAAGACACAATAAAGCTGAAGGAAGAAAAAATTATCAGAAATTGTCTTCCAACCTGGAATTGAACCCAGGACCTTAGTGGAGCTTGGAGAATTGACTCAGTCACAAAGACATTTGTGAGTATGGTTGTTCCATTAACTTTACCAATTGTGGTTCACCAGAGCATCTTTGCCAGTGGATGAGGGTTTTGTCTACTTGCTACTGCATTATTCACCATTCATTTTCACACAATATCAACAATTTTCTTTCTCAAAGCAGATATCTGGTGAATCTTTAACAGGTGACATTCCCTGGAGTCTGATTTTTTTTAAACTCTGACATAGCCTACCTGGTTCTTTTCTAGCTCCTTTCCTTGGGCTTTCTGCTCCTTGAGTTTATCAATCTGTTGTAGTTTCTGTAAAGAATCACAAAATATATATAAAGTTTTGTGACAGTGCTACATCAGTCATTTGATCTGTATAATAAGGCCACACATAATTAATCTTTAGCTTCTCGGATCTTCTCAAGGCACTTTTTCTAGGGTCAGTCGGTAGGACAAAAAAAAAGTGAAAACAATTTTTTTTATAATGTCAAAAAAAAAAATTATTTTTTTTTTTTTCCGTCGGTAGAAAATCTATTATGTCAGCGGGTCCGCGAAGCTCAGAATCAATTATGTGTGGCCTAATTAGCAGGAAAGTCTCAATAATCATTGTATATTAAACTTGTACCTTTTTAAGATTCCTAATCTTCTTATCCTTATCTGCATCTCCTGTAGCTCCAGCCTCCGAAGCCGCGGATGAGGGTTGCATCACTGGTTGAGCAGCTGGCTGAAATAAATATATATTTCGATTAATTAATTAAAAGCTCAACATAAGCAAAAATTTTGTATGTGTGACAAGAGGCTCTCAAACTCAAATGGATTTTGTTAATAAGATTTGGATTTAAAGGCACAAAAAAAAACTGATGGACGACCAGACTACAGCTGGTTTGAACCTGGGACCCAGCCATTGGCAGTCCAGAGCAGAAAAGAAGGTAGTGAACAGCAAACTGTTGAAAACAAATCCAAGAAAGGTTTAATAAATATTCTTGCTTTTTATTAAATCCCTAATACTCCAATACTCTCATACCTGTTCCTGCTTATTAGCTGCCGCTCTCTGTTTGGCCTCCCTCTTCTTCTTATTTTTCAAGGCATTCTTCGACAGATTTTCTGCAAACAGACAAAAGAAAACTTTGGTTCAAATTATCAAACATAAACACAGGCTAATAATCTGCCAACTTTTAAAAAGGTTAATATTGAACAAGTTGTACTATTTCTAGATCTTTGACCCATAAGGATGGATGGTTGGAGCTTTACGTCCAGTATTTTCGCACTTGGTAAGCTAATTAGGTTGGGAGGACAAAGCAATGGGCAAAGCATGATCGAAACAGTCGTCCAGGCGGTCTGGCAAGAGCTGGATTCGAACAGGCCTGCATACTATAACTGAGCTAACCCTCTCTACTCCCTTGATCGACGCAGTGATCTTGTGCAGATGTAATGGATGGATGGATGGATGATTGGGGCTTTACGTCCTGTATTTATGCAGTTGGTAGGCTAATTAGGACAGGAGGAGGAGGACACGACAATGAGATAAAGGATGATTGAAACAGCTGTCCAACATAGGTCCAGGTGGCACAGCAAGAGCTGGATTTGAACCCCGGACCCAGCGATTGACAGTCCAGCATACTACCACTGAGCCAACCCTCCCCCTTTTGACCCACACAGTGATCTTGTGTACATGTAATGATCATACCTTCAGACTGCTGTTGCTGACGGACGTTTGAAGGGGGTTCATAATCGTCTCGGAATTTGGATTTTGGCACAGGTTGTCCGGCTGCTATCTTACCTCTCTGGTGAGGAGGAATATAAGCTGCTGGTGCTGAAAAGACAAACACAGAGACATTTAAATTATTTCTTTAGAACTGGCAGAATCAGGATTTCAGGAGAAAACAGTAAGATAATCCGCTTTGCGTAATGGCGAGATCGAAAGTTTTGAACACAACTGAGATTAAACGACAAGTCACATCATGAAGCCAGAAGGATACAAAGTCGGAGTTGAGAATTCATACGTGGATCTCAATTCCTCTGATGAATTAATTTTGGCAAAAAAAAACAGCTCCACAAAAGTTACAAGTATTGTGGCGCCCTCCCTTTCCAAATATTCAGGATCACTCCCTGGAGTAAGGAGTTTTAGGAGGAGTCAGATATTTGAGTTAGGAGATGAATTACAAACTTGGAGGAGTCAAGCAGGGATCCGTGAGTCAGAATTGCTTTTGGGCTGTCAGAAGAGTCGGGAGTCACACTCTCCGAAGTCCAAGAATTCCTGTTATTCTAGCCATGCAAAGTTTGCAAACTATACACCAAACCGGATACCATTTCTCCTACCACTCTCCTACACATTAACCCAAGTGTGAGGTCGTTTACTAAGGCTGACCCAGCATAGACACCAACACAAGGGACACAAATGGAACATATTCTTACCTTTAGGCTGCTGGGCCTCTTGGGGAGCAACAGACGATGCCACAACCTCTGCTGACGGACCTCCATGAGAAATCCGGAAGTTGGGAAACGCCCCTCTCAAAGCGGGCTGCCATCTTGCCTCCCACAATTCATTTTCCTCTGGGGTTTTGTGCTCGAATAATAATACTCCTGAATAGTGCCAGATTTTGTACCTAGAAAATTAAATGTAAAGATCAGATGACGTTTTGTAAATTTTTTTGTGGCAGAGTTCCCAGTTTGGCAGTCTTAAATTTTTCAGAAAATGAAAAAATGTCTATGCCAGCTCCTATTGTTAACCAACTGTAACTGATAAGCCATTATTAAGTTGAGGGAATCCAATATTTTACCCATGCTCATCCCGGAAGATTTGTTTGACATCATCCATTTATTATTTTACAATAACTAAAGTAATACATTTTTTATAGGACTCATTTCATTAATTGGTAGTGGGACTTTCAAAGGATTCAGGAAATGGGTCAGGACATCACAAAAAATTTTGATTTGAATGGAATTGCTAAATTGTTATGAAAAACAGCAACAACAGGAGGACTGGTGCATGTCAAATAAACACATACAGAAACGGCTTACAATATTAGCTCTAATGGACAGAGAATGCTCACATAACATTCACTGATCAGGAGAGGCCATTGTTAGAACTGATCGAAAGACAACTCAAGAATATTTAGCGAAGTGTAGACTCACCCATTGCCGACCCTCAACCTCGGAGCCGTAGTTGCGGTGAGAACGTGCATGCCATCTGGTGACCACTCGAAGAACGTAGAATCGGGCGCTTTGGGGTTGCTGATTTGTTTCTTATTCTTGACATCCCAGAATTCCAGGTTGCCTTGGAGATTTCCGAAGCCAGCTAGCACCAAAAGTGCACAAAGGTCAAGGTCATTTCAAGATGAAGGTCACAGCGATTTGCTTTACCTCCTGTATTTTTACACTGTTGGTAGAAAACTGGAGAACAAACGAAGTAGTTAACAACAGTGACACAAGAAATTTGTAAATTATATATCCACCAGTCTGACAGAACATAGCTTCAGCGATGTACACTACATCTTTGGCACTTCATGCTATATGCTGTAAAACAAACGTGGAAACGTGGTCCAGAGATTTTTAGCTGTAACATATTTCATGGAAACAGGGGCGGACTGGCCTATGTAGCAGAGTGACCATTATTATTCGTATAAATAGCTTTTCTTATTTGAAAATAAAGCCGCCGGTAGCGACATAAGGGCCCATTGACTTATTTTGCCATGGGGCCGAAGTGTCGCCAGTCCACCCTTTATGGAAATCAAACTTAAACCGATGGTGCTGTGAAGTTTTAAAACAGTATGTTTTGAAAAAGGCAATAGTTGGGGAGCCAGTGGGCCAAAATGTGGAAAATCGTGGGGCCCGTCGGACAACATCACAAATTTGGTACTATTTTGTAGCCAGGAACTTGCCCGTCAAAATTCAGGTTGTTGTACTATCAAATTGTGGTATAGGTTTTGAGATAAATGCGTTACTATGGCAACGATGTGCTATTTTCAACAGATTTCTGGGAAACAGTAATGGTATCTATCTTTTTATGTGGAGGACTGTACAATAATCACAGCATTTTCATTTTTGGGTCAAATCGTCAGAAGGTCATGGTCCTTCAAATGACACATCCAATTTGTGGTTATGAAATATATCTGTTACCATGGAAACCATTTTCTGATGCACTCTATGAAAATTACTGACTTCAACAAGTTCTGCAATGCTGCATTTACACAATATTAGGTATAATGACACAATTTTTTCAGAATAAGAGCTATCATATTCCATTCTTGCTACCTGTAAAAAATTATTAGGATGACATTATATTTAATGTTGCTACGGCAACAGAAACACATGAAAGTCATATCCGGTAAAATATCTAAATTTTACTCTTAGGCCCCTGACCTGGTTCAATAGCAGACAAATATGATATGTGTTGCACATTATTATTGTACCAACTCAAATACAGATATTAAGTTCATAAATTGCTTACCGTTACCATGGTAACCAGTGAAAAATGAAATTTGTTGCAATTTGAGCAAAAAATACAAAACTCTGCTTTGTCAAGCTAACTAATTTGTCTTTATTGTGCAGAAACATGAAAAATGATTATGCTATTATTTTCTGAGATAAAACTTGACACTAAGAAATTCAGTTTTAGTTGTTACCATGGCAACAGTTGAAATATGCTGTCCTTTCCACATACAAACAAAATGTATGACCTTAGATCTGACTGATCATGTGCATTTTAATCAACCTGACAACAACTTATCAATACAATTATTTTACAAGGGAAATAAGCAGAATTATCATTATATAAATTTGTTACCATGGCAACCATCAAAAAGTACCTTTTAAAGCCGTTTCAACTTTGATTTCACATCAATTCCTCATTTTACCTAAGATAACACTTGAACAATGATATATATGCATGCACGCATTATCTTAAGTCAAAAGACTCTTTAAATTTTGTTGTTTCTATGGTAACCACTATAAAGTGTAATAAATTATACTGTTAGACCAGAGCTAATGGAAAGGAGCTGGCTCACTCATTGGCCGGCCATGTTGATAACATGATGCGCCAGCGCACCTAGTGGCTGGCAGCGGCGTAACCAACTTCTCTGGCATGAATAACATGGCAAAGTCAACAGTTTCACATTTTGGGGGCTCAAAATGGACTCAGTTGACGCTTTTGAGCCCGGAAAAAAATACCTGTGTGTACAATGAGCCTAGAATAATCCACCAGCGATGCTTTCTGATGTTTTGGTGACGTTTTTCTTGCAAAAAAGACGTGAATAATCACGCTCCCATTGCTGTTTTGTCAACACAAACAACATTCAGCCAAAGCAGGACAAAAACACCTGACTTGCTGACCCCTGTAACATTACACTAACCTCCCTAATTCATATTGTACACAATTGCTTGGGTATTGGTCAATCAATATGCCAGTGTTACTTAATTGACCCAATTGAGTTCTGACAAAGTGCAATTTAAAGAAATCAGGATTGCAGCTTGTAAGGTTCCCATAATGGCATTACCTATCATGCATCTCACATGTACTTGTGAATAGAACACACACAATTTAATGTGGATTTATATAGGGCAGAAAATATCAAATTTTTTATTTTTAAATTAAAGTATGCTTCTATAGAATAATTTCTACAACTGTGCAAGCCCTTCCATGAACCTTGAGTCAACAGTATAGGAGAAAAAGGCAGATTGCTGTGTTCTCACCTGTAATAGCCTAATAGGCATATATATTCACACAATTTCACATTTTATGAAATCGGTATTTTAGAATGTTCTGGTTATCATTCATTAGGGTGCTGTAAAATGACTGAGGAGCGAACGGCATAATTTCCATAGTGTTAGATACAAATGTTTTACTATAAATAGCGGCAAAAAGTACAAATCTGATATGAAATTATTCCAGCCTTCTTGTTTTCTCTTAGCTCAACTAATTATGTGTAGTTAATCTAATTACATTGATTTAGCTGAGGAACTGATATTATATGTGGCCTATAAAATTAATGAAGCATTGATTTTT
The DNA here is from genome assembly GCA_026936325.1 of Platynereis dumerilii. Classification (NCBI taxonomy): domain Eukaryota; kingdom Metazoa; phylum Annelida; class Polychaeta; order Phyllodocida; family Nereididae; genus Platynereis; species Platynereis dumerilii. The sequence goes on from JAPTHN010000008.1 coordinate 40,060,203, forward strand.
AGCCACGCCATGGCGCAAGCTATTACATTTACAGTTTGTCACATCAAGCATTGAGACAGAAATATAGCATTGTTTGGACAGTTCATAAAAATCAACACAATGAGATTGGTGGATCTGCTGATACAAATTTGAGTAGAACTAAGTCTGGGGTGGCGCTGTGGAGCACTTTCATGACGTCATTGCCCATTGTGTGTCAGATAAGTAGCATCACAAATGTCAGCATTTTGCGAAAAAGGACTGCCATTTTCATAAATTAGCAAATATCGGACAAAAACGGCAACAAAACATTACAAAAATGAGATATTCAGATTACAACAGAGCTAAGCTATACATAGGTATGCGTATTTCTCCTATGGGGCTTGTGGTTGCTGAGATATCTGGCCAAACGTCTGTCTCAATGTTGACGTGACAAACTGTAATAGGATTTTGGGAAAACTTGTCAAAAATTTAAACTGGAGATCGTCCTATTCTATCAATCACGCCCAAAATTTGCATACAGTCTATAAATAATTTTTACTAGCCAGCATCAATTTTTAGGGCCCTAACATGCTGTAAAAAAAGTAATTATACAAAATCACGCACTTGTCCTTCTTCTTCCCTCAGGTAGAACCGCCCTCAATTGAGCTATCTATAGAGCTCTATATGGCCTATAATTGAAAGTTAAAAGAAGAGACACTTTGAGTCACAAATTTGTGACATTTGACTGAAAAAAATCCTGAGGGCTCATTTTTCATTTTTTGAACAAGGTTCTAAACTTACCTTCTGACAAAAATTGTCTACTTTCCAATAAAGGCATCAGAAATGACGAGATCTCATCCCTTTGTTATGTTTTTTTTTGGCAAAATATGTCAGAAAACAGGCAAAAAATGCACATTTTAGGGTGACAAAATTGTTCACAGTGTGACATGCAAGGGGCTATAATTAGGAAAGTAACACTTCTATTTATTTCACCTTGACATAATTCCCTATATTGTTTGCTTCTAATTACATGTAAATTTGAAACATTTCAGCTAAACGTATACTCACACTACCAGGATATTCCAGTAAACGTCAGGTGACAATTTTTTTGAGAATTTTGCAGATTGAGGTAAAGCTGCTGACTTTGATAGCCCACTGTGTTGTCAGTTTTTGCAATAGAATTTTTTTATGATACATTAATATCTTACAAATTTAATATAGAAGACGATAGTACCAATAATTGGGTCGCTGCCAATATTTATTGAGTCTCAATAATGCATTTTCTAACTTATGTCTGCTAAATTTTGAAAAGCTGAAAAAAATACATGGTGTCGCAAAAAAAACTCAGTCTCTTGGAATTTTTGTTGGAATGTCACCAAAATCGAACTTGATATGACCAGATATATTGGCTACAATGAGTTTATGTATGAAAAGTTCAATGTGAGGCCAGTGGATAGCTTGAGTTTTTTTTGCGACCAAATTTTAAAGGATTTTAGCCATCTATAGCTCAGTCGGTAATGCAAGATAACATTTGCATTATTGACCTAAAATATGTTTGTAAGTCATGACAATTACTTTTGACAGTGACTGGTCATTATTGCAGTCTTCTTTTACCTCCATTCTATATTTCAGAGTCGCTGTCTTGGACAGCCGTGCCAAAAATCACTTTATTAATGCAAAATGTATAAGGGCACAGGGCGCCCATGTCATTATAATGTGCCTGGTTGTTACAGGATAAAAATAAGCAGTTGTTTAGTGCTTTGGTGCTGAGCTAGGCTTATTTGTTGACAACAATTGAGTACTACTGAGATATATGCAGTAAAAGTGAGAGATATTCCAAAAAATGCTAGGTTCCAATTGACAAGTCATAAAAACATCCGTAGAATGAAAATGGTGAGATATTTTGTATTTCCGACTTCAGATTCAGGTTCCTGGGGAAATTTTACGTAAGATTGGCTATTTTTTCAGACCGAAATTCAAAAATAAAAATTTGGTCCAAAATGTCACAAATATGTTACTCAAATCTTGAACCTTGTCATAAATTTTTATAGGAAAATAGCAAAGAAGAAAGAATAGATAGATAGACAGATAGATATGTAGAATAGATAGATTGATAGATAAGAGGGTGGTATTTCCATTCCATCAGTGAGAAATTGTACAGGCGCTGCTTAAAGTGCTTGCAAGTTATTTTTAGATACTTCAAATGTACTTCACTTGTATTGCAAAATGCTTCCTTCTAGCATGCACAGCCAGTATGCTCTTTTTATAATCCCTGCAAGGGAGCATTTTTGGAGCTTATGGATTTGCATGTCGGGATATATATACGTATAAATGAACTGAAGCATTATTTAAATAATTCATGCGCTTCAAATGTGCTCCTTTTGTACTGTAAATCACAGGGGGGGGGGGGGCAGTTCCCCCTCTGAAATTAATTTGACCCCCCCTCTGGCCCCTCCTAATTTTGAGCTTAAACCATTGTCCCGTAGGTCATTACACATCACATGGACATGCAAGCATTCAAAATTTAGGAGAACAATGGCATTTCATGGCAGCTTGCTTGTTAGCACCATGTTCATAAATTTATAGGAAGAGTGAGCACCCTAAAATTTATGTCAGCAGAGAATAACTTTGCTTATGCCCGGAAAAGGCCTCTTATGTATAGGATATATATCGATGGTTAAAAGACATAAGGGTGTAAGTGCTTCATAAATACTGTTCACATGTATACACTCTCTTGGCTTTCACCCGTCGAATATAATATTATAGCTGCAATGTTGGCAGCCAGCTTGAATTTCATATAAGTTTGGATGTTCAGAATCATTGAAATGTGCAAATTTATGGTTCAGAAATGTTGCAATTGCATCACTGCAAGGGGCAACCTATAGCTTCTATACTGAATTTTATGGAAATAAATAATTTCCTGGCTATAGTGCATGATTTGAAAAAAATTCCAGAAAGTCTGAAATTTATAAAATAATTTCTGTTTATAACCACAGTATACTGTTTGTTTGATTTACATTTGAAAACTGGTTATCTCAGCAAGTGTTTTCGGATAAACAATCACACAAAATTAATAAATTTCGGTCAAGAAAATCTCCAAGCCCCCCCAATCCTCAAATACCTCAGACCAGGAACTTTTATTTTAAAATACTCGATCTCACTGGAGATCCCCCTCCTTTGCCACTTTTAGCAGATGGTCCCTCTATCGAGCATGTTGAGCACAATTAAGTTTGACTTTTCTTTTAAAAAAAATTTTGATAAACTTCAATTTCTATTTTACTGCCTCAAATTTCACTAGCAATGATGCTCTGGGTGTCACATTTAAGCAATTAAGGCCTTTGATTCCAGATTAATTGTTAAAATAAACAATGATTCCTAATTGGGTAGTGGCTCACCCAGTAAATAGGCCCTACAGTGGCCTACACTGTGTATACTGGCTTAATTGCACTTAGGATGCTGACAGCTGTTTCTAATCAGTGATAATCACAATCAGCCTTTGTAATTGAATTTCCATAAGCAAAGCTTGCTGACAACAGACTGAAGTGTTTTAGTCAGCCTGGCCTGCTGGGCCCTGAAGTAAGGCATTTTAGTTGCTCTGGACCACATGTTTACATTGCGAAGTGGCGGTGAGGCTGTATTCACGGACGTTTTACTAGCACATTACTGAAGGAAATGCCAGAAATACCAGCCTAGTGGCTTCCTACCATCTCTCTAGCTGACACTGGTATTTTACCAGGTTCAAAAATCTTTATTTTCAGCAGATCCAGCCCAGAAACCACGAGAGAGCAGCCTCACTCCATGCAATGCTGCATTGTTTTGGTAGCGTTTCCCCTCCCAGCCGCTGCAGCGTCGTGGCGCATGTAGTTAAAATGTCGGCGCCTTGCTAACCAATGAGTGACGGGGCTCATATATATAGGCTCTGGTGAGACTCTAGTGAAAATTATCATTAGTTGTCGTTGCATTCATCAATTATTACAGATCTCATATAAGTGTGCCATGTTCCATGTGAATATATGCACAGATGATGTCAGTATTGCAATACTGACATCACTATTGGCACTCCAAGCTTGAGTGTTGATTCCAACTGCTACCAACAAGTCAGGCTTATAGGCTGTCTAAGTGTGAATAACAATTGATTAATATGCATTCATTGGTATGGTTGTTTGATTCAGTTGGAGCAGGTGAAACTGATATGTTTGTGCCACTTGCTTGATCCATCATGACATTCATGGTGTCCTGTTGTGAAATTTCTCCTTGAGGGCAGCACCTTGTTGCTTTTCGGCCTTTTAGGTGAGATCTTCACCAAAGAAAATGTTCAGAATTGATGACTGGAATGGGGATGATGGGGAGATTTTTTTGAGGTGAACATGGCGTTGTTGCATGGGCATACCAGAGGACGAGAAATGAGGGGGGGGGGGTAGTTGCTCCCCAAAAATTTTGGAAAAGGCCTGACAAGGAGGCTAAGAATTCGATCATCAAATAAACATTATTGGAAATCAGTGATAAGGATGCCCCCAAGCAAAACTCCCCTCCCCCTTAGGTCTTAAATTCTGAATGGTTCCTGAGTTTTTACCAAGACAGAGCAGCACATGATAACCTCTCAGACCAACAAATGAATGTGAGAGTGAATGAATTTGTTTTGTTGTAAAAGTGCTAAAACTGATCCATGCATTATATATAGCTGGTTATTGTAACTTTTGGATTTATTCAAAACTTCAAACTGAATAATCAATGTTGAGCAACAATCTAACAGCTTATTGTGGATTTGTAATGGTGTGATCAATACGGGTTCCAAGTGACACAGCTGAAACTGCGAATATACCAACTGTGAAATCATTATGCTGATACTGACATCACAAGAGCACTGTGGCAGTTGAAAAGAACATGGCATACTAATAAGAGATCTGTAATAACATTATTTAGTAAGATGAGGGAGGGCTGGTCTAGCGGTAGCATACTGGGCTGCTAATCGCTGGGTCCAGGGTTCGAATCCTACTCTTGCCGGATCACCTAGGCTTATTGTTGGACAGTTGTTTCAATCATCTTTCACCTAATTGCCGTGTCCTCCTCCTGTCCTAATTAGCAAAATGCAAGTCACAAACTGCACTAAGTGCACTTCAACACAAATGCACCAATGGAAATATTGGTTTTGTGGCATACTGGACAGGATTAATCTTATGGAATTTTCACCTGACAGGCACAGGACATCAAAAAACTGCCCCACGGCAGTTTTTGAAGAAAAAAGTTAATGACATTAAAAATGTTGGTGGAGACAAGCCATTTTCAGGGGGCTTGCCACTTCAATGCTATTTTTGGATTGGATAAAAATGACCTGCCTCATATTTTTTTGTGTTGTAAGGTTTGCTAATATCCTTGTCTATGACAATTGACAACAAGAGGCCCTTCATGTACCTTTCCCAGGTGGTCTAGTGGTTAGGATTCGGCGCTCTCACCGTTATTGTATGCGGATGATATTATTATATTGTCAGACTCACAGGATAAATTGCAAAAAGGTATAGATGTCTTATATGAATGGTGCCAATCTAAACATATGATGGTAAATGTTGAAAAGTCTAAGATAGTACATTTTAGAAAGGGCCAAGTGTTGCCCAATGTGAAGGTCCATTTACCTATGGTCAATCTGAATTAGAAATAGTTCAGCAGTACAAATACTTAGGTCTTGTAATGACTGAGTTTCTAGACTACAAAATCACTGCAAAAAAAGTAGCCTTAGCTGCCCATAGGGCTCTGGGTGTTGTTATAGCCAAGGGTAAAGCCTTAGGTGGCCTACCATATCATGTGTACTCGAAGCTATATGATTCATTGGTACAACCCATTATTGACTATGGAGCCTCAGTATGGGGAGTTAAAAGTTACAGCTGTATAGCTGCAGTTCAGAATAGGGCAATGAGGTTCTTCTTAGGTGTTGGTAAAAGAACTCCAATAGCAGCTATGGAAGGAGATATGGGATGGAATAGTCCAGAGTATAGACAATGGTTATGTGTTATAAGACAGTGGTGTAGATTTCTTTGTATGGAGGAAGACAGAATTAACAAAAGTGTATTCCGGTGGTCTGTTGATATGTGTAATAGAAAGAAGACAAGCTATTACTATGTGAAAAGGTTCCTTACACAGGTAGATCTGTATGAATTATGTAACATCGAGAATAGGATAAAATATAATAATGTCAAAAGGTCAGTTAAAATTAATTTGTCTATGTATTATGAGAGGCTGTGGTTAGATAAATTAAATAGAGTTAATGCTGTAAATGGAAGTGGTCGGAATAAACTCCGTACCTATAGGAAATTTAAAAGAGAATTCTCAACTGAAGCATATGTTTTGATTGTTAACAGGAAGCAGAGGCAAGCATTTGCCAAGTTTAGGTGTGGGATTGCACCAATCCGAATTGAAACGGGTCGTTTCGTCGGAGAGGCACTAGATGAGCGAATATGTAAAATCTGTAACAATGGAGAGGTAGAAGATGAGGAACATTGCCTAATACGTTGTAACAAATACCAAGAGGTTAGAAGTCAGCTGTTTGTTGCTGCAGTTAGAATTTATTCAGATTTCAATTCTCTAAGTGATGAGCAAAAATTTGTATTCCTTATGAGTCAACAAGAATTAGCCGACACCGTCTCAAGAGCCTGCCTTGAAATTTTAAGGTTGAGATCAAAGGAAGTGTACTCTACTAATTGATTTTTAGCCTGGTGCCTGTACAGTGTGTACACATTTTTATCATGTTAACTAGTCAATCGTTTTTAATCTGTTTTTAATCTGCTTTTAATATAACTAGTCACTCTGTTTTTAATTTATGTTTTAATGGTCAATCTAGTCTCTCATAATTCTTGTAGAATGGGTCATCAATGTATTTGTTTTTATATGTATGTGTTGTTAATGTATGATGACGTGAGACTCAAATAAAAAATATATATATGTCATCATGAATTATTGTTAAACACTGGAGACATGAATTTCAGACTTTGCAAAGTTTGACCCAAATAACATCAACAGATGTCTGGAAAGTGCAAAACTGACTATTTACTGACCAATGAATATAATTATGGTGATCCAGTCGTCTGTATCACCTGTATTTATGATAATCAAGATGGGATCAAGTGATATGAGAAGTCCATTTGAGAGCCTTTACAGACTTCTGGAATTGCTTAAATTGTTATCTGCGCAGATCATCTGTTATATCTTTTGAAAGTGTAAAAGTCGTTTGTCTGTACGAACAAAACTAATCAATGCAGCGTTTTGATTCACGATGAAAAAAGGCTAAAAATACAGCATAAAGACGTCTGGAAAAAGGCTAATGTGAAGCCTACAGACGTCTAGAAACAGGCGAAATATATAGCCTACAGATGTCTTAAAATAGCCTGTTTTTTATATAGAGCACAGATGTCTTAAAATAGCGTGTGTCTCTTCTACATCTGGTCTGTAAGCAGGTAAGTGGTTTGAATAGCAGGAAACACATTCTACAGACGTATGGAAGAAGGCAAAATACATGGCCTACAGACGTCTGCATGGTCTGTAAATCTCAACAATGGCGACGTTTTTTCATCCTCCCCATGCAAGCCCTGCTAAAATGGACAGGGCTTTCTGCTATTTCCAATCTCTTCTGTGATTGGCTGCTTATTTAGGTCATAAGCATTTTGCAGGCAGATTTAGTCCGATTATGGACACTTAGAGGATTACTGGCAACTAAGAAAAACAGTGTAAAGCAAGCAAACTTTCAAACAGTTTCATTTCAGAACTGTGAAAATACATAATTCAATGGAATTTTCGGAACTGTGATAGCACCTTTCAACAATACACAATTTCTCCATTTGTAACTGTGTGAAACAGAAGCAACAATTTCAAACTGTGATTAAGTTAATTAAGTATTCATGAATTAGCAAAGGTTATGGGCCATTTTGTCATGGTATGACTTGGGATGATGCGTTTTTTATGTACTAGAACAAGCACTCTTTCTTATTTTCAATTTGCAAACTGGCTTTGTCACATGATCGACAGTTTTCTGTTGGTCTCCTGATCTTCTTATTTGTACTTTTAGTCATTTAATTAGTAATAGATAACGCCCTCGTTTGTGATGATATGCAATATATCCGAGGGCTTTAGCCCGAAGATTATTGCATATCGTCACAAACAAGGGTGTTATCTAACTTATACCACTAAGTACAAAACAAATTAATTTAAATCCCTTTGTTTGCCTTCAATCCTTCTTGTTTGACAACATTTCATTGTATTTGTTACACATTCATGTTCCTCAGTTCATTTGAAGGTTGGCAGCCCTGAAGGCAACAGGTCAGAATTCTTTGTTCTCAGGAAATAATACGATACAAAATTTTGTGGATAGAAGTATAGATAGAAAGATAGATAGAAAGATCGATAGATAGATAGAAATAACACAATACATTAATTTCATAGATAGATAGAAAGATAGACGGATAGATAGATAGGTAGGTCAATAGTGCAGCCCTCTCAATCAAGGTCTCTTTGGTGAGGCTGATTATCACAGTTGCTGAGCATGTTTCATTTTGAAGTTACGAAATACATTCGAAAAAGTAATAGAAAGCAAAGAGCAGGGGTTCGGGGGCGGTAGCCCCCGAAATAAGAAGCAGCAGGGGTTCGGGGGCGGCAGCCCCCGAATTAAGAAGAAAAAATAATTCTTTGACTTTGCCAAATGGGGCCAAAATTGTTGGTCTGCTGCTCCGCTATTTTTTTTTCCAGCTTGCCTATCCAAAATGAACTATTTTATCAAGTGACCTTAAATTTGATCATTATTTCAGATATTGGTATAAAAAAGAGTGAATACAGCCTTTTTATTGAGACCAGCTACACTTGATACAATCTTCCTCCTTGTTTTCTGTCTGTGTTGTTCAGTTTTAATCCTTTGTTGGTCAGTTTTGTTTCAGTGTTTCCTTCAATTTTGTCAACTTGTAGTCAGCCAAGCATGCAATATCATAGTCAGGTGTATGAGCTGTGATATGCATTATATCAGAGCGAAATCCTGCCTTCTGATTGGCCAGAAAAAGCAAACAGTGGTATAAGTTTGTTTATTGTCACCTATGCTGCTAGATGTGATAAGCACTGAATCAACTGATTAACCATAACTGATACAAACAAAACATCTTTTTAAAAGCCAGTGACATCACACAACCAAGTTGAAAGTTAATTTTGAAAATGTTGGGACCGCTAATCCACAAACAGCTTTAAGACTCATTTTATGATAGATATTTTCTAGCACTGACTTTACGAGTTTAGAATCAAAAATTTTATATTAAATTCCACAATATGACATGAGCATGAAATTTGTTATGGAACAGAAGCCCTAATCAAAAACTACTTGGTAATTTAACTGTGGGCTATTTCTGGGAAGTGCTGGACATGCAGATTCTCTGGAAGGTGGCATCAGACCATAATAAGACACATAGAGAAATTGTACAGCCCTGAATGATGTCATAACTAATGAAGAAAATATATAACCAGTTATCATGAGAGTAAATCCATTCAGTGACATTTGTGGACACACGGAAGTGTAATTTAGGAAGAAAAAAAGAATGACTGAGAATGAGATAATCCCCTGTTAAACAGGTCTATCCTGGGTTACCAATATAAACTACGTGTAGAGCTGAGATATTGATTTTGATGTATATGCAAAGGTATGTAGCAATACAAATTTTGGCTTTCATCTTGTATGCGAATCCCATCATAGACATTTGGAAGTGATAATTTACATCAATATATCAGCCAAAAAAGGATTATTCTCTGATATTGCTTTGAGGATACATTGGCCGAGGGGGTTAATTTCATGGCACTGAGGGTTTGGCATTTGTTTTGTTTGATGCTTACGAAATCAGTAAGTTTAATAGGCTATTAAGCCAAACCTCGATTTTGACTTCTCATTTTTTTGTAAGTTCTCTTCTAAATGAGTATCACTGATAATCAGTCACTTTCAGTGTGATTTTCGTGAAACGCTCAACTGAAAAATGAGTATAATGATCAAGAATTATTAGGGAAGTCCATGACAATTTCACTAACAAATCTCTACCAATAATTAAAGCTGTTAGGAAGTACACATTTTCCTTCTATAATTAGTATATATCCCTGTAACATGGACAACTCTATTCATATTCATATAAAAAAAAGTAACAGATTTGTGCAAAGAATTTAGCGTTTCTGGCACTTGACACCACCTTTCTGGGAAAACTAAAGTAACTTCTTAAATTAATTTGATGTAGATATGTAGCCAGCATTATTGTCATCTGTAACAAAATTTAGCTCCTAACACATCTTAAAATCCCACTGTGGTCATCCTTAAATATCACAAATGTCAAATAATTACCATATTTTTATTAAGACGGCCAATTTCCGAGCCTATTTAACACAATTGTGCCATTCTCATGGGCCACACTCTCATATTATGTAAATACAAGAGTATTAGATGGGATCTATATATTCTTTGCTTCAATATGATGTGTTTTCAAAGCAATATAGTATCACATCTTCTGGAAAAAATTATACAGATATTGAGCAGTTGAAGCCTAAAATTACATTTTCGCAGGATGAGATACATCGTGGTTACACCTATACTATGAGAAGCAGAATAGATCTATCTACTTACAGTAAGATGCCTGACATCCATAGCTTTAATCTTATATGTAGTTTATAGCAATAGTACAAGTATAAGTGCTTTAGTTTTCAAATAATTAAGTTGAAAGAGTGAAAAAATGCACGAAAATGGCGTTTCTGCCATTTTAAGGCACCCATGTTTAAGGTGATTAAACTCGAAGTTCATCCCTATATTTTTCCAGTTATCTTCTAAATTCATTTTTCATAGGTTCTCAGGATTCAAAAAAGTATTAGTTCATTAAATTGTGGGGGGGGGGGATGTACGTGGACCTATTCTAGCCTGCGGCCTGTCACTATTATATATTTATCACACAAGCAGATTGTTATATCTGATTGAATCTTTAGGCACAATGGCTATAATGACATTGTTCATTGGTTGCCATAGCAACAAATACATACATTTGATACTATAATCATTCCATTTGATTTTTTGTGGTATATTTCAATTAATGATGTGCAGAGCTTACCAACAATCCAGGCAGATCTGTGCTTTGATCAATACCATTTTTCAAACTGACAAATTTTCCTTTATGCAAAAATTTAAAAGTTCCATTTCTAAGGTTGCCATGGTAACAGCTGAAAATGAATTTATAAAAGTTATTTTTATCTGAGAAAATGATTTTATATCATATTCATGTTTCTGTACAATCAACATAAGCCTAGGAGATCCGCCAAGAGCTGGATTCGAACCCTGGACCCAGCAATTGACAGTCCAGCATGCTACCGCTAGACAACCCCCTCTCCCCCCCCCCCCCGCATCTTACCAAATAACGTTAATGGATGAATGCAATGACAACTAATGATAATTTTCACTACAGTCTAATAGTATAATTTATTACACTTTATAGTGGTTACCATAGAAATAACAAAATTTATACTGTCTTTTAACTTAAGATAATGTGTGCATTCATATACAACATTGTTCATGTGTTATCTAAAATAAATTGAGGAATTGAGTATCCTGATGTGAAATCAAAGTTGAAACGGCTTTAAAAGGTACTTTTTGATGGTTGCCATGGTAACAAATTCATATAATGATAATTCTGCTTATTTCCCTTGTAATATACTTGTATTGATAAGTTGTTGTCAGGTTGATTAAAATGCACATGAAATTGTTGTCAGGTTGATTAAAATGCACATGATCAGTCAGATCTAAGGTCATACATTTTGTTTGTATGTGGAAAGGACAGCATATTTCAACTGTTGCCATGGTAACAATTAAAAACTGACTTTCTTAGTGTCAGGTTTTATCTCAGAAAATAATAGTAGATCTATAATCATTTTTCATGTTTCTGCACAATAAAGACAAATTAGTTAGCTTGACAAAGCAGAGTTTTGTATTTTTTTGCTCAAATTGCAAAAAATTGCATTTTTCAATGGTTACCATGGTAACGGTAAGCAATTTATGAACTTAATATCTGTATTTGAGTTGGTACAATAATAATGTGCAACAACATATCATATTTGTCTGCTATTGAACCAGGTCAGGGGCCTGAGAGTAAAATTTAGATATTTTACTGGATATGACTTTCGTGTGTTTCTGTTGCCGTAGCAACATTGAATATAAAGTCATCCTAATAATTTTTGACAGGTAGCAAGAATGGAATATAATAGCTCTTATTCTGAAAAAAACTTGTCATTATACCTAATATTGTGTAAATGCAGCATTGCAGAACTTGTTGAAGTCAGTAATTTTCATGGAGTGCATCAGAAAATGGTTTCCATGGTAACAGAAATGTTTCATAACCATAAATTACATGTGTCATTTGAAGGCCCCAGGCCTTCTAAAGATTTGACCCAAAAATGAAAATGCTGTGATTATTGTACAGTCCTCCACATGAAAAGAAAGATACCATTACTGTTTCCCAGAAATCTGTTGAAAATAGCACATCGTTGCCATAGTAACGCATTTATCTCAAAACCTATACCACAATTTGATAGTACAACAACCTGAATTTTGACGGGCAAGTTCCTGGCTACAAAATGGTACCAAATTTGTGATGTTGTCCGACGGGCCCTACGAATCTGCTTAAATATTGCACTTTTTTGGACCTGGCTCCCCAACTACAAGGATTGATGGCAGTCATCTTGACTGGGAAATGAATAGTAAATTTGTCTTGTAATTGTGATTTATCTGTTGAGGGATGTTACCACAAGTTTCATCTCATCAAATACAAATCGGCCAAAAAAGGATATTGTTTCCCTGAGGATTGTAGTAACAGACATTGCGAGGTCCTGTTCCAAAATCGAAGATGGGCTCACACTTCAAGTTGAACAGAGTCGCTTTAGCAGGCATGACTGTATACTGAATTAAGGAACCAACATGAATGCAATAGATGAATCAAGATTAAGGTTAATCAAAATATACAAAATTAATATCAACAAGAATCAAATCAAGGATACATCCATAGACAACACAGAAGTCCATGGAATCTGGGTTCCATTCGACATGGTAGACTGGACCGTTCTTATCTGAGATTAGCAACACACATAGAAAAGTTTAATCAGTGAATCATCTCAACCAAGGTAGAGAAAACAAATTACTATTTAAATCCTAAACCACAGATGTTCCAACAAAATGAAACATAATAAAAAGATAATTAAGTTTTATTTCTCAGAGATGATTTGATTAGCCCCTAAGAAGGGAAAAAATAATTTTATTGATATTTTTTCTTCATAAAATGTTTCATCAATCGTAAATTATGGATTTTCCAAAATTTCTGAGGTGTAATAGCATATAATTTGTGGCCCAGTTAAGCAGGACCCCCAAATAAGTTATATTAAAAGAGCGAATCACCTCATTCAACTTTAAATAGGCCCGATAACTTTTTAAAAACATCAGCAACCTACCTCTAGGAACCAAACAACTCTCTCCATTCGTAGCCACAAAGTGGAGACCCTGTTCTCCGTAATACGAATCTGCTGACGACTCTGTAGCTGCAAGAACTAGAAGGGCAGAACCTGCAGAGAAAATGTATTACAATTATTAAATTTATATCTAGGTTATTTGTAGATGACTGATCAGTTATGTCAGACGAGCAAAAAATACAAATTGCATAGTAATTATACCAATGGTCGCACATCAAGCGACTACATCAAGGTCAAAAATTTGTGACCTTTCTTCAAAAATTTCCAGTGAGATTTAGAAATTTGCAATGACATGCCCAAATTTCCTACTTTTTCCAGCCATGAAGGAGAGATTAAAATTGGCATAAGACATAATATAATATGTACTCATTTTTAATGATTATATGTTTTGCAACACTGTAGTAGCCACCTACTTATATATATATGTATACTATTCCAACATTGTACCCACCTTTCCTATTCCACCTGAGTTCAACCTTGTCTGCTTTGTAGAAACTCTTGTTAGCCAACGCTGAATTTGTACCACCAAAGTTGGGATATTGGTACACTCGAACAAAGGAAGGCTGACCCTACAATTTGCATGTCACAAATTTCAGTAAAGCAATTTTCTTAATATTTCAACCTGAGAACTTACAATCTTCAAGAAGTAAGAAAAATTCATTATGACAGCAGGCAATTATCGGTAGTAATTTGAGAAGAGACAAGAACTGTTTTGGAGATTCCCAATAAATCATACATATCTTCAGTTTGCAAGAGATAGCACAAGACTACAACAGACTAGTGTAATAGATTTTGCAAAGGTATTCCACTATGACAATCAAAATTCGGTGATATTTTTTTAATCGTAAATATATTTCTGTGCTTGTAGGAAGTTCGGGAAATTAATTTTACACACAATTAAATAAGGGTCCTTCAGCCAACCAGAAGGCGAATCCAGAAAATAGATTTTCCTTATTCTTCAAATCATCTTATAAATATTAAATTGAAAAAGAACTTGTCTTTAGTCTTTACTCCTTACCTTGCTTCCAGGAACATATGCGGCTACATGATAGGGCGCTTGAGTCTGTGGAGGGATACTAAAATCGCTAACTTTCTGTAGGTGTAATTTGTTGACAATCACATCTGCAAATTAAAGGAATGTCCAATGTAGTGTTATTAAAATCTGAATATATTGCGTTTCGTAAGAACTACAAATCTTCACTAAAACTTTGGTCTTGGGTTGAATTTTGGCTTCTGTATCAAAATCAACATAACATTGCAGAATGAAAGCAAAGAAATGACTCACCAAAATTGTTATTTTCAAAAAAGTGAACTTCATTATTGACATTCCTTGCAGCAATTCCCTCATCTGAACTCCATTGTGGACTCCTGAAAATATATTGGCAAATATTGATATTCAGAAGTTAAGACAAATGGCTATTTAAAACAACAACTAAAATATGCAACTATTAACATGGGTGGATTTGTTCAAGAGAACCATCTCCATTTTGAGATAAAGGCAAAAATTAAGTCTTGCAGTGTCTACCTAATACGCCTATGTCAGTTTCATATTTCCAACATTTTGAGATTTCTCGAAGTTTTCTCTTTTTTCATCTGTTCAAACCATCTGAGGGGTCATAGAATATGAGGTCTGGGCGGTTTTGTGCAATCCCAGCAAGCAAGCTGCAACATTTCAATTCAGGAGTTCTTTTCCTGGTCTATGCCAACAGACACTGCCAACAACAGTTACTGATAAGTTTATCTAAGGCATACCACTTCTATACCAGTTGAGTAAAGACAGTTGACTTGAAATTCACCAGTCTGTTGCCTAGCTCCTCTCTGCCAGTCAATCTGAGTCAGCGACCAGGAGTCTCCAAACAACAATGATCGAGTCAATATCTAAAGAACTGTCAAAAAAGTTTAAGAGTAGTTTCTCACCATCCTTGAGCCTTCTTCTGAATAAAGCCTTTGACCTTCTCTCCCGACGGGATCTTCCAAATAAGGAGATTGGGCGTTCCTTGAGGCTGGTCCTTTGTGACTAAAACAGAGCACATGACAACCATTAAGTACAATCGAAGCGCAAACTGCTTTATTAAAAGCAAGTCAATCGCCAGAAAATAATATAGCCGTATCTATAATACATTTTTAATAACAGGACCTGCAACTAATTCTCTTACTGTTTAGAAATCTTATTCAGAGTTATTCTAATTTTATTTAAAATATAGCCCGAGGGCCTATTTAAAAAAATTCATAACTCAAAAAGTATTTGGAGTACAGCAGTAGGATTTTGGAATCCTCCATGATTCAGATAAAAGTTTTTTTGAGAATTTTTTTAAGAAAATCCATGACGTCAACTGGGAGACCCTAGGTGATTTGGCATGGAATGACCCTATTCTTAAACGATCCAGATAATAAAAATTAAAAGAAAATGTAAATTTTCACAACAAAAGACAGAAGTGAGGATCAACGCAAGATCTCAGAAATCAGTAATTAATTCATGACACTAACCTGCGTATGGTTCCCAAGTGGCTACCAAACTGTTGCAAGGAGAAATGGTCAAATAACTCGTTCTTGGTTTTTCAATCTCGCACAGGACTTTGTTTTCTGTTGTGGATATGACAAGAACACTGAAACGAAAAATAATTTTACATACAGTGAAATTAGGGTAGAGGTGTGGTAATTACCTTCTAACTGTCAATAATGCACATCTGTGCACCGCATGTAGGCAAAGACTGGGTATGACAGTATTTATTTCTTTATTTTTCTATGAATGTCACCATACAATTCAGAGAGTTGCTGCGTAGCCTGCAGGATCTACACGAAATTCACCAAAACAATGTTTTAAAGACTGGCAGTCACGATTGTGATTACTTTTTTTAAAACAAAAAGTCAAAATGATGGTTTTCTCGTCAAAAAGGTCATATTAGAGCTCTTTGCAGATTGGTCGATTGGAAAAATATTTTTTCTTCCTTCAATTAGCAAACTGGCTTTGCCACGTCATTAACAGTTATCTGCTGGTTTCCTGATCTTCTTATTTGGTTCATATTAAAAATTAGTTAATTAGTCTGTCTATTCACACCTATGCCGCCAGATAGATATACATGGTGAATGAACATATATCAAACAATAACTGACACAAACAAAATCATTAAAACATTTAAAAGCAGATGACATCACACGACCAAGCTGAATGTTCATTTTGAAACGGTTTGGGCCGCTAATCTGCAAACATCTATAAAACATACTTCCTCTACTCTAAGTCTGCTCTTTTAAAAACAGTTAGTACACTGATAATCTTTAGTGAGCATGAAAATCTAACTTACTTCTTGCCATTGCAATAAGCGAACAAAGTACCATCCTTACTGAAGACCATGGCTCGACAGCCTTTACTCCGGGACCTAGAAAGAAAATGCATGCAAGCTGATTAGACAATGATTGTAAAAGCATATCAAGTACAAATCAAAACATATAATATAACTCAAGTTCAAATTGAAACGAACAGCACTTAAATTAAAGCAGTACTTGTATTACAAACTCGAGAAAATAACTCCTACCTTGGGAAGTCATCTTTTGGTGAGTAGCTCGGAGGACCTTCGGCCAACCAGACTCCTTCTGAGCCCCGTACTAAAATAATTTTGAAATTCATTTTGTCAGAAGGAAACTCCTGTGTCACAGGTCAGATACTCATAAAATACCATCATGATTCATACAAATAAAAGAGTCTTCCTTTTTCAATGAAACCAATATCTATCAATCTTAGTGGGGGGAGGGGGGGGGTGCAGAAAAAAGAATGAAAATTTCCAAAAATCATAGAACAGTTAGTCACGTAAGGCAGTGGACAGACGTTTGATGATGTATCTGAAATTGTTTTCACAGTAGACACAAAATTCAATAACCCACTCAATGATAGCATTTTTGGTATAATTTCGGTACATTTCCGGACAGATTTGGTGTCTTTTTTTGCTCCAATTGGAATGACATTGCAGTCATTTTTTTTAAATGTCTACACCAATTTTGTGATGCTACAATTTAACAAAGAATTTTTCCAAAAGTGGCGAGTTCTGTCTACTGACCTCATGTGACAAACTGCAAATTTTGTTTTCACATAAAAATACCGTGCAAGCACGTAAACACCTCGGTCGCAGGCATTTGCAGATACAAAAGTAGCATGGTTTGGTTAATGTACAATGTAGAGTTATTGTCGGAACGCCAATTTCGTTGATAGTCCTAGGCAGGTCTGCTCAGATTAACTGCTCAAGTTAAGCAACCCACAATCTTGCACAAATGGGGTGTTGTTAATTCAACCATAAACCACAAAATGACATGTTATAGCCCCAGTCCCTTGGTTACCCCTTTTGATGAGTCACATCTGGACTTTCAAAATCCCCAAGTAGTATGTTGACTACATAGTTTAGAGTTACATTGCATAAAGTAAAACCAAAGGTAGATCTGCCTTTGGTAGGACTATAACTTATATTCTACCATGAAGAAACTAGAGCTGCTTTTGCTATTTATTTATGCATAATTAAGTGGCAGTCATTGAATCTTTATTTGCAAATCAACAGTGTAAAAATAAAAGGTCATGCAGCTGATGCAGGAGGTCGGGGGGGGGGGGGGCAAGTAGAGCAACCCCCCCCCCCTTCATCAAACAAGAATGATCCAAGATGTGGAGTTACAACAATACTATCTACCTAGTACCTACCTATCCATCAATCTATCAAAATATCCATCTGTCAGGATGGGTGACTGGGGCCCTACATCCTGTATTTATGCACTCGGTAGATCAATTAGGAAAGGGTGAGGATACAGTAATGATGAAAAAGATGAAAGTGCTGTCTAACATAGGTTTAGGTGACCATGCCAGAGCTGGATTTGAACTTGGGACACAGTCATAGGATGGTGTGAGTGCTGTCAACTGAGCAAGTTCCATCCCACCATCTATCTATCGATCTATCTATCGCTCTTTTGATCTATCTATCTATCTATCCATCTATCCATCTAGCCATCTATCTATCTATCTGCCAATTTATCTATCTACCTATACAGGGGGAGGTTTTTGGTGTAGTGGTAGCGCGCTGGACTGCCAGTCGCTGGGTCCCGGGTTTGAATCCAGCTCTTGCTTGGTCACCTGGGCCTATGTCGGACGGCTGTTTCAATCATCCTTCACCTCATTGTTGTGTCCTTCTCCTGTCCTAATTACTTACCAAGTGCATAAATACAGGACATATAGCCCCAATCATCAGTCATCTATCTATCTATCTGGATATTAACTTCAGAAAACTCATTGTCTTTGAATATTTCTCAGCTGACTCAGAACTCTAATGCAACGTTATAAACTTGTGAAGAAGCCAACCAATTTTGGGAATGTTAACAAAACCACAAACAATTGCAAGCCCAAATCTAGAGTCTCCATCACTGGAGAAATTAAAGTAGCAATAAAAGGGCAGAGGGCAAACCACAAAAACGCTTAGGAGATAAGACTCCAAAACCACGGGGTAGACATGCCTAGGACTGTTGAGTATATAATGCCTTATCCAGTTTGGGGTACAGAGCTATCACGTACAGACCCTCCAGCAGCGTACATACCACTTCCCTCACATTGCCCCCCCCCTCCCTTTCCACTCTCCAGATAAGAAAGTACAGAAAAGTAAAAAAGAACAGGATTTGATGATAAATTCTAGATGTAGGTCTACATCAAGAAGGACCAAGTCTCACAATTTATGTCTGGTGACACATGATGACAGCTTGGGTCACACTTAAAACACCCCTTTTAGTAGAAAACATATGGCCTACTTATAGCTCAGATCAAAACATGTGGGAGAGCAGGAGGTTAGCATCATTTTTCCAGGTGACGAAAAGCATCGTTTCGTGTGGATTTAAGAAATGCACATGACTGAACTTCTGTCATTCCCGAATTTGGGCAGAAATAAAGCAACATGTGTAGTTTGACAGCAGCAGGTGCAACATGTGATGAGTTGTGCTAGGACAAAGATTGTATGCAGCCGTGTGGGCAAATGCAAGTTTTGGCCGTGTGCCTCTGCAATACACGAGTTCCTCGGTGTAAAAATCTGCAGGCCCAAGGGTGGTCCCTCCCTGGATCCGCACTTCACATCTTTTTTTTGTACATCAGCCTGGTAGCTCAACATCTTTGCAGTGGTGAGGGCTTCACATCCATTGTTGGATTATTGATTACTCACTATTTCTTAATCTTGATGGATGAATGGATTTTGTGTCCTCATTCACAGAAGAATAGCCAATTATTTTTAGTCCTAGCTGGCGTCACCAGGATTTATTTTAGGATGGCAAAGGGGGGGGGGGGGCGGCCACTCAACCGGGTGGGGAGGGGGGTAATACCCTGTGGGACAATGAGGTTAAGCTCAAAATTAGGGGGGCCAAATTAATTTTGGGGGGGGGGACCTGCCGCCTGCCCCCCCTCCATGGTGAAGCAACTGTTAGTCCTGATAGAAAAATGAAATCAGTGTCAGTGAGGCAAAGCCAAAGAATTAAATTGGAATCACTCTCCAACATGCAACATTGGAGCTATTGGTCAGGGATGACCTGGCCAGAGCCAGACAGCTCTGGTCTAGTCCAGGTGGAATCTAGTAGTCACAGGGACGGACGCAGGGGAGGGGGGGATGCATCCCCCCCCCCCCACACCAGACCAAAATTTGTATATTTCTAGTTGCCTATGTTGCGAATTACGCGTTCCGCGGCGCAACAGCCCCCCCACTGGATCCTCCCCTGAGTAGTCAGAAGAGGTGGAGTTTAACCAGGGACCAAGCACTTGGGTAGGCCAACAGTTGGACCCACCATCTGCCAATTGAGCTCACCCTCTGCACTTGATTTTGAAGGAAAATACATCCTTATCATGGAATACGAACTACATCACCAGCCCATGTCATTGTGCAAATTGCACCATCATTTTATGGAGAGTGAAATCATGCAACCTGCATCAGTGCATGTGTGGATTTTGACATCTGTCATCCACTCATGCTGACAAAAACTGACACCACAGCCAACTACCTTCAATTGCCTCTCAACCAATGACTCAGAATACACGACAGATACTTGAAGAAGCTTTGAGAGGGTAGGATAAAGCGTGCTATTTACAATTAACAGAGATATTTCGTTTTCACTCACAGGCAATGTGTGGATACCGCATGGCAGTCGCCATTTTGAGTAGTTCGGTGATTTTTCGCAAGGTGGATTGAGAGGATTTTTTCCACAAGAGGGCGTGGCAAATTTAGCTTCCGGTGGTCAATGACCTGAATGAATGAGGTCGTGTTTTGGTAGTTTCACAACCTTTTGAGGGTTACACAAGTCACGAGGGATAAAAGGAGGCAGCAGAGAAGCTCAGTGTATTCAGAAAGATGGAAATCAGCAAGATGTATCCGTATTTTGCCCAGGGACAAGTGGTCAAAGGATTTGGCAGAGGCAGCAAAGAATTAGGAATTCCTACAGCGAACTTTCCAGATAGTGTGGTTGAGGCTCTACCAAAGGAGTTCCCCAGTGGCATTTACTATGGCTGGGCTTGTGTGGGTAATTCTGAAGTGTTCAAAATGGTCATGAGTGTTGGTTGGAACCCCTTTTACAAGAACACTAAGCGAACAATGGAGACCCACATAATACACACATTCAAGGATGATTTTTACGGTGAAGTCTTGCGGGTCTGCGTCCTTGGATACATCAGGCCGGAGAAGGATTTTACATCCGTAGATGATCTCATAGTCGCCATCAAAGGAGACATAGCCGCCGCCGAGAAGTGTTTACAAGAACCCCACAACGTTGCGTTAAAAGAGGACAATTTCTTCACGCAGACTGTATGACAGAAGCATGCGAGCTATTTTTAACTCGACTTGACGCAAACTATGTGATACTAGATCGGACACTGATGTTGTGACACCACGAGTGTACTTATAATTATGGCCGGACCAATTAACTCACAGTTGTATGTGGAATCCAACGATTTTAGTGCGTAACCTTCAGTGACTGTAGGATATCTTTTCCAAGGACACTTTAAAATTTTCACCGCAGCATGACAATCACATTCGGAACAAAGACGTTTATTTAATGTATTGTTTGTTATGTAACCACTGTTTATATAAGTTATAAATGTGAAGTGGTCAAATTATGAAATCTGTTATCGTAGATATTGGCAATTTGTCATTCCATTGTTTCATCCCACAAATGCAGAGCATATATTAATAAAATATGTTATCTAATTTTAAAACTTTCTCTTTTTGTATTTTGTTAAAGTATTATACATCAGTAACCTATAGCCATGCTAGACTTTTAAACATGTGGCATGGATGTTAACTGTATGGTGTGTGGAACTTCATACATAGTCAACTGCAACAACACAATTCTTGTGTTTTATGGAGTACAGTCATGATATGAAAATTGTGTAATTCTGAAAACTGTACAGACAATAGACATTACACTCAGCAGCTTAGCTTTTGACATCAATTTGCAGGGCTGTTTCTATGTGTAGAAATGACTGGCTATTATTTAAAGCGGGCATTTCTGAAACGTCCTTTAATGCAAATCATGATGATAGTGCTATTATATATCATTTCGCTCAATATAATGAATCCATTATCTACATTTTTTTAGCTTTTATTTAGCAGTAAAACTACATGATAGCTCATGCTTCATGAAACATGGTGCTTTAAGCAGCTTAAGATCAATTTTTTCGACTAGTGAGTTCATGACTTAGTTGAGATTTTGCAGATTGAGTCCCGTCTCACAGATCAATTATAATCCTGCACATGGCCTCATGCAGTCATGTGATGTTTGACATTGACAATGGCTGCCATATGGTCACTGCCATGAGGTCATAATTTAGGACATTTATCAAAGATTGTTTTGTCCCCTATACTGACCCTAGAATCATCAGCTATCTACATTATACCAGTGTCACTTCAGCAGATTAATCTATACTAACACCATGCAAAATTTCACAGGATGATATGTTAAACTATAATAATAAATTCTGATAATGCACTATAATTAGTTGTCTATCAACACATTCTAGGGCATTAAGTCTCACAGTGAAATAACATTAAAATAATCCATAGAACAACAGGATATCTCCACTAGGCCTGTATATTGTCAAGATTCCATATTGGCAATATTGACATTATGACAAATGACCTTTGACCCTTACCACTTGGTTTCATGGTCAAGTTGAAAAGTCCTAAAACAATCAAACGCAGAACATCAAACAGTGAGGTCATTGAAGAGGTAATTTCAGTGCAGTTACATACCACCTTATCTATTTTGTAAATATCCAATTCATTTCCATACAACAGAACAAAAGAAATACTCAACATGAATTTACTATAATAAACATTTTATTTACAATATTTAATCAATATGCATGGGTAAGACAGTGTCAGTATGGGTAATAAAATACAAACATCATCAAATTTGCATTAAACTAGTCTGTTATATTTTCACTCCACAATCCACTTAAATGTAGTCTGTAAATTTGAAATCACTGTTGAAACGAGGAGAACTCATTATGACTTTTAACATTTAATCCAATTTTGTGAAGAAAAGACTAATATCCACCAGTAAATGTCAAGGAAATCAACTCCTAAGGCCTATGGAAATAACATACAGCATTTTAATAAATAGATAGGAATTTTCTTCACAATTCCCACGTAAAAATATTTAATAACCAACTAATCAAAGAACTGACCAATGACCATTGCTACTTCGACAAACCATACACAATGAGGGAATAAGACTTTTGGAATGCTATAAAATGATGGTCAAACATTCTAAAATGGAAAATCTCCGTCGTCCAATTTTCAAAGTTTTCAGTTGAAGAAAAATTAAATTTGGGAAAAGTAAGCTTTGAAAGATTTAAAAGCACTCTCAAATCTATTCAGAAATAATAAAAGTACCGTAGCTACTTTAATAACCAGCAACAAAATAATATTGAAAAGTGTCAAGTACTGTCCATGAGTAAGGAGAGTTCTTGACTCACTTCAAAAGAGTGGTATCACCGCAATTTATCGAGTCATGTATCGTTAACTTCAAAGTCTGTTCAGGAACAAAACTTCGGCTCCAAAACCAAGCACAGATAGTCTCATAGTGAATATGTAATTTCACGTCGAAGGTCTATAGCCGGCACTTTTGGTGGTGAACTTGTTCGCCATTATGACTCCGTAACCCCCTCGACCACTGTCATAATCCGTACGATACTCATCGCGGACCTGTTAACAGACATTCGAAAGTTTAATCTTAACCTTTTTGTCAATCTTTTGGGAAAACAAAAGATTCTGAGCATGTGAACAAACGAAGAAAAAATAACATAACTATGGTTATCTGATTATCGGATAGAACAAGTGGCAATCAACTAATCAAACACTAACTTTGACAGAAAAACATGTTATAAATTTTACACAAAATTGACAAATTGCAAAAAAAAGAAAGCTTCATATCATGAAAATGATAGTTCACAAACTCATTAAAATTTGAATGAAATCAAAGAAATCGACCACGCACCAACTAAATACTGTTGTACAACAATGCGTTTGACAAGTAGAATTAAACAATGTGAAAAATGTTTGTTTCTTTCAATTCTTTGTTTGCTGAATAACATTTTAGTTAAACTTTACATAGTAGACTCATTTGCATGAAGTACATCGTGAAGTATTTACATTACCTTGGCATTTTTTCAGAACTGAATGTGCACAAACAAATGAATTTGTTTTCATAATTCAGCAAACACATATCGTAGTAAAAACAATGCTGCTTTCTGAGAAAACTGATGTTGCAATAGTTGCTTGCTGAATTAATACTAACAAATTAATTTAGATTAAAGAGACAGCACTAAATTTTTTGAAAAATTTAATGATCTTAAATCTCGAATTTAGTGGTGATGAGAAGTTTCCAGCAATCATGATAATAAAGCGGGAATTCAGCAAACAAAAAATATAATATTTAGACAGAGAAGGCAATCACAAAATCGCTGCAATGTTCAATATTAATATACAATGTATCATCATATTAGTAATTATAAAGTTTATAAACTGATAAATATCTGCTCTGTTGCTTGAAGCATATCGTCATCATCTGAACTCGAGAAGGCACCATCCAAATATTTTTCACACCATACAGCACATTTTATATGCACACATCATACATTTGCAGATATTCTTAATAGTCTGTTCGGCCGTGGAGCAGCCATTTCACGTAGATGACTGCGGCCGGTAGGTTGAGGTTTTATTGGTGACTTTATTCTGTAGCAATATACCGTAGCCCCCTCGGCCACTGTCGTAATCAGATCTGTACTCGTCTCGAACCTTCAATCAATCAAGCATGGTCAAGTAAAAACACAACCCAAAACTGAACTGTCAAGACGTGTTACCAACAGAGCTTATTCAAAAGAGACCTATTCACTTTGAGGCCTCCTTCTTTTCATCTAATGTAGGGTCCTAGCAATGGTTGGAAAAAGTAGGGAATTCGGACATGTCATTGCCTGGAAATAGGCCTATCTTAATCTCACTGGAAATTTTGAATTTGCAAGTAGCAGTCGCTAGACTCGCGTCCAGTGGTCGATGGATGGATGGATGATTGAGGCGTTACGTCCTGTGTTTTCCCCCTCCTAGGCTAATTAGGACAGGAGGAGGACACGACAATGAGGCGACGTCCAGCGGTAAAAAATGAGAACAATATCCGACAATGTGCTTTGTTTTGAACATTGTTGAAGGACCTAAACTCAGTCTATTAGTACTTAGTAGGTTCGGCAGTGGGCACTGGGATCACATTATTCAAACCTACAGACTCTGAATGAACGGCTGTAGTAAAATCAGCTAGGCCACACATAATTAATTCTTAGCTTCGTGGACCCACCAATACAATAGATTTTCTGCCGACAGAAAAAAAAAAATTTTTTTTTTACATTAGGCCACACATAATTGATTCTTAGCTTCGCGGACCCGCCGACACAATAGATACACTGCCGATGGAAAAAAAAAATTGAAAAAAAAATGTTTTTTTTTTTTTTTGACATTATAAAAAAAAATTTTTTTACCTTTTTTTTTTGGTCCTACCGACCGACCCTAGAAAAAGTGCCTTGAGAGGATCCGAGAAGCTAAAGATCAATTATGTGTGGCCTTATAAAAAATTTAGATTTCACCTTTTTTTTTCCTACCGACCGACCCTAGAAAAAGTGCCTTGAGAGGATCCGAGAAGCTAAAGATCAATTATGTGTGGCTTTAAAAGGGCAGAGCTCAAGTTCTTGGATTAGCTCTGCTAAAACTACAACATTCAAATCAAATTTAGCACCAAATAGATCAATCAATCTTGCCACTGGCCCACAACACTGAAATAACACAAGTCAGTCAATTAAGTTTCCTTCTGGCTGGCTAAGGGCTATTCCATTTAAAAACCTGGTGGGTGGGGGGTGGTCGGGTTGATTTATTTTTCGTATGATGTATGTACGGGTGAGCGATAATACGATGTAGATGCTTGGGGGCAATCGCAGAATTCACTTCAGATATATGGGGGGGGACTGCCATTCTATTCAGGCTTACGCAATGTAATAACGAAAATTTAATTTGATGTATGTACGGGGGTTGAAAAAATCGAAGTTAATGCATGGGGGGGGGGTAAAAAAAAATTGTTTTAGATGCATGGGGGGGGGGGGTCAAAATCGTAGCCCGACCACCCCCCCCCCCAGGTTTTTAAATGGAATAGCCCTAAATAGTAATTAGTCACAATTAGATATTGAACAGAAACAAATGATCAAGATGATCCTGCTAAGATTAAGCTGATATTTATATTATAAGCATATACACCTACAAAGCCTTAGCACCAGCTATGTGCACTGACAATAATGATCTTGTGACCCTTCAGCATGTTCAGAACTGGACCACGAAAAAAAAATCTTCGGCCTTGTTTAACTTTTGCGTTTCTTTATACAGACATTTCGAACTTGTCTTTTTGAAATGAAGCGTTCCTATTCAAAAAATTTCTTTTTCGGTTTACAAAGGATTTATTGGATATATGGTTGGGCCTTTATGTCCTGTATTGATGCACTTGGTAGCAGTGCACGCGAAAGCAAATTGACTTTGGTCAGACATTTTGTCTGACGGAGAGAGAGTTCTGGTCAGACAATTTTCACTTTCGTCAGACAAAAATTTCTCTTCTTGTGGCAGTTATTAATAAGTACTCCGCCTAACTTGCGACCGCCCAATACAATTCAATGTCCATGCAGATTGCAGAAAGCCGCATGAGTTTGGCTTCGTAAGAGTTTCCCAAAAGTATGCCTGTATTGTGGATCAAAATTTCATCTTCCTGAATGATTCATTCCCATTTTATTTATACGTGTTAGATTCATGTATTTTAAATCCCATAAAACAACTTTCCCAAAGAGGAGCAGGCTTCAGCTATATATGTAAAAATGAAAAAATCTGCTGGATATGCCATGATGGCTCAGATGTTAGATGTTCTCTTTGTCACGAAAAAAAAAAAAACAACAACTTTATAACAGATAATAAGTACTGTCTATTAATTCCAGCTGCATATATATACCAGAATTGTCCGATTCTTGTTTGCTCTCTCTTCTTAAGGTTACAGGTAAAACAGTTGTGTATACACTACATGTTGTAACTTGGATTGATGACTTATTATGATAAAGATCATGATAAAGTTGCATCATGAGACCTAAAGAGTGAAGAACTTGTTCCACAGTGTTGTTGATTGTAATTAGCTCTAACACTTGGTCAGGAATAGTGTACCTTGTCCAAAATTGCAATTAGGTCAATTGAGGGTCAAAAGAAGCTGAACACTGGCAGAATTGCAATTTAATTACCTGCAATTTGGCTCACTTGAAACAACTCCAAATTGCCATCTACACTGCCATTAAAAGACTTGCTGATTGTCCAACAGAGCCCACAGCAGTCACTGTCGGATTTTTTGTCTGACATGGACATGAGACAGGTCGGACATTCGTAAAAATAGTCGGCAAAA
The DNA here is from genome assembly GCA_026936325.1 of Platynereis dumerilii. NCBI lineage: Eukaryota > Metazoa > Annelida > Polychaeta > Phyllodocida > Nereididae > Platynereis > Platynereis dumerilii. The sequence goes on from JAPTHN010000008.1 coordinate 40,087,626, forward strand.
GCCGATTGTCCGACGGTTTTTGCGCGCACTGCTTGGTAGGCTTATTAAGACATGAGGAGGGCACAAGGATTTATTATCCAACTTGTGTCCAATATAACCTACAGACAAATTCATGGATTGTTTTTATGTATCGCAGCTGACGTGCGAGAAGTGTTGACCCCACATTACAATTTTACTTTGATGCATATGCTTGTAATATAAATAAATAAAGAAATTGATTATTAATGAAGGATCAAATTATAAAAACATACTAAGAGAGATAAAATTTCATTTTTGTAAACATCAAATATTTTTGTACAAACCTGGCCGCCACTTTTGCCCCTTCCATACTGACGTCCCTCCTTAAAACCTGCGTCCCAATCTGTACGAATAATTCTATCATCAAGACGAGTTCCGTTGATAAATCGCATTCCATTCTCTGCATCTTCTCTTGTGTAATATCTGGTTGCGGTTAAGGTTTGTACTGGCAGACGACAGATGGATGGGTGATAGATAGATGGATGATTGGGCTTTACATCCTGTATTTATGCACTTTTGGGTGCCAATGAAATGCATTGGAAAAATAACAAGAATCCATGGACTCTATGACATAGCTTAGAATAATTTTTTTAATTTATAAGGTGTAATTACTTTTCCAAAAGGCACTTTGTGAACTAACATTTTTTTTGTGATTACAATCATCTGAGTTATACTAACAGTAAATTAAATTTATTTATGGACATTTCAATTGATTTGAGTCCGACAGAACAGCTTAGCCCCAATTACACCAATCAGGGCCGGATTTAGATAAGGATGGGCCCTAGGCCAAGACACTTGGGGGGCCCCTGACTACGCGAGGCCCAACGGGCCAAGGCCCAGTAAGCCGGGGGTCTGGAATGTGAAGGTTTTTAGGTAGCTGGAAATGAATTTTGAGCAGTTTTATGGGTCATCTTATCTATAATAATGCCAAATAAGAGAGAGTCCTGATGATCCTACTCTTAAAAGTCTATCTCTTCCACGTTGATGTCACCTCTACTCCTCCACCCCTGCTCTAGCCACGCTCACTGCATTTTCCATGAAGCTTCGTACTGACATTGCCTTTGAGTGTGGCTCATAATATGTCCAGAAGTCCTCCCTTATTTCTTACTAATCATCTTTTTTTACAGCAATTTTCACGAAACTCCTTCGTGCACCCCTACGACGCCATTAAATGGACACTCACTTCACTTGCACCAACTCCCCCTGCTCTTCCAAACACGCAATGTATTTCACAGGGAGGGACAGCCACTAAAGCAACAGCCTCAGCTGTCCTGGGTAGACATCACGCATTTTCGCGCACTTTCCTCAAGATATCTTATACCAAGATGACTGTTATATGGACTTCATTATAAAGAATATAAGCACAACAAATTACATATAGCACTGAAAAGTTACATCTGAATAAAAAACAGAATCATTTACTTTGACTCGAACATACAGCCCTATAATACAACAGTGGGCCCTCGCCCACCTATAGCACCACAATTTACATCCCAATACACACATTGTAGGCCTACAAACTGTGCAGCCAGGAGTTCATAATTTCCTCACCGTTCTAACATTCATTTGCGCTGACTGGTAACTCTCATCGTCCAATTGTCAAAATTATGTTCTTCCACCAAATCTTCGCACAATACATATACATACACAGATACATACATAGATACATAGACAGACAGATTGACAGATAGATGGATAGATAGACACATAGACACATGGCTACATAGATAGGCACTCAACTTTTCCCATTCTTTGCCAATTCACTTTCATTTCTTAATATCACAACGCATGCATGCCTAATATAATGAGTATTTCGCTTTTATAAATTCTTCACAAGTTCATCATAGCAAATATGCATGCAATTCAATAAATATCACATGAAATGCATTCTCAGGCCACCTGTCTCTCAAACGGGCATTCTAGTATTTGTTATTTCACAGACCATATAAATTGACAGTTAAAATTGCTTGAAATTGCACAGCCAAAATTTGACGATGTAAAACAACCAGTGAATTTCTGGGTTGAAACTTACAAGGTTAAATAATGCATCTGTAAGATTATGAAAAAGATAGATTCGCCATTGTTGAGTAAAAAGTAATTATTTGATTAATGTCTGACACAACAATGTTCTCAGTATGAAGTAGGCTACAAGGTAATTACTTGGTTAAATGTTGAAAATATTTGTCTCCGTATGATTATCTAAGGGGCCGACCAGACGATAGTTGGGGGGGGGGGCTATGGATTTTACCCCCAGGGCGAACTTTTTTTTTCGTTTGCGGCACGTCGACGAACGATTTTTTTCGAGTGCTCAATTGCTACAGACTTTTTTATCGGAGTATTAACATTACGGTACCCTAGCTACAGGTGGAAACAAACTTTTTTTTTATTTCCATGTGCTGAACAAACTTTTTTTTTCAGTGTCAAGTGGGAAACAATCTTTTTTTTTCACCAAATATCCATAGCCCCCCCCAAAGATCATCTGGTCGGCCCCTAATTATAAAAGTCTAAGTTAGAACAATGCATTCAGGAGCATAATAAGTCAAATTTCACATCAATGTTCTTAGCATGAAGCAAAAAGTAAATTAATAGGTCAAATGTCAAAAGACTCAGAACAATTTTCTCAGTATGATTATAGAAGTCTAAGATAGAATAAAGCATTGCAGAGCAAAAAAGTTAATTAATAGATCAAAAGTCACAACAATGTTCTCTGAATGATAATAGGATCTCAGATAGAACCATGTATTGCAGAGCAGAAAAAAAACGCACAAGGAGTACTTGACATAGAAGCCTGTAGCATGTGTAGGGAAAGTAACATTTACCTGGATGCCATTGATTTAAAGAAGTTTCTTCTTTTTTTTTCCAATGAAAATTTGTCAATTATATATTGAGTGTCGATGTCAAGCAACAGGGCAGATTCAATTGCCAGCAAAGAGAGTGAATTTAATTTTTCCTGGCGAATTGTCAATCTCAAGTGACTTTTCACTCTGGTGAGAGTAGACAATGATCTCTCAGCCTAACAATTTGCCACAGGGATGGTCAGAAAAATCTAAACTAAAATAGCTAGGTTTGGAAATGTACTTGTCAAAATCCCCCCTTGGCCTTCAACAAAGTTGACATATATGTTTTGCCACTTTGGAGGGCCCACTGACTCAAGAGGGACCCTCCATTTTGCTCAAGTTTATTTGACGTACAAAGCCTTTGTCTACAAGGGCCCACTAGTTTTGCCTCTTTGGGGGGCTGATGACTTTGGAGGGCCCACTGACTCCATCTTGCATTTATTTGACACACAAAACATGTGTTTACAAAGGCCAACTAGTTATGTCGCTTTGGGGGAGGGGGCCTGGTGACTTTTGGGAGCCCACTGACTCAGGAGGGGCCCCTTGATCTAGCTTACCGACTCTGGTGGGGCCCCCTTCATCTTGCTTACTGACTCCAGAGGGGCCCCCTCTGTCTCTCATTTTTGTACGCACTAAGTGTGCATCCACAAGGGCCCACTGGGTTTGCTGCATTGTGGGGCCCAATGACTTTGTTGGTTGCACTGACTCAGGAGGGGCCCGATTTTGCTGCTTTGGAGGGCCCACAAACTCAGGAAGGGCCTCGACTTGTTCATCTAGTGTTTCTTTTACACACCAACACTCTAAAAAAAAACAGCCTCCAAAAAACCAAATTTGGTTTTTGAGCTTGTCCCGCATATTAAACCAACTAGGGTTTGTGCAAATACTAAATTGTTTGGTTTTAACAAAAACCAAATAAAACTGGTTTCTTCATAAACCAAACAGATAGGAGGCTGTTTGGATATCTGAGAAATCAGTAGTGGTATTATGTTATCTCATATATAATTTGTCCATGGCTGGCCTATCAACTGGGATTCATGGATGGATGATTGAGGCTTTGCGTCAAGGATTTATGCACTTGGTAGGCAGATTAGGACAGGAGGACACAGAAATCCGGTGCTGCATGATTGAAATAGCCGTCCAACATCGGCTGTATTTAGTGCGGCAATACAGGATGTAAAATTGTTTATTCCACTTGCCAGGGACCCAAACTCCCACCCCAGCCACTACTGATTACATAAAATAAGGCTTTATTTGATAATTATTTGCAGCTGCTGCTTTTTTCATTGGGGGGGGGGGGGATTTTATTTTTTATCTGTGGGGGGGGGGATATCTATGGGGGGGAGGTGCTTTGATTTTGTTTTGATCTGCAAAGAGAAAAGACAAATTGTAACAGTGAAAACAGAACAGTTGTAGAGTAATAGTAGTAATAAAGAAACACAGGGAAGAGAGAGTGAAGCTACACACCCAGCAAGCACTGGAGATAGCTCTAAAATCAGTAGACTTTTCTTCCTTGTTTTACCAAGCAGTCTACAGTCCATTTATGGACTACCAAGATAATAAAATGTACTTACCTCACAGAGAAATGCCACTGCAAAGCTATATTACCAATGGGACATTCCGAGAACAGTTGCCTGTGATTGACTGAAGTTTGGTCTTAAATCATTCTCATGTTGGAGTTTCTGGGTGTAGTGATACTTCTACGAAATGTTTAGCTTACCTACTCTTCAACATGTTAAAATATATTCATTAATGATTTCTTTCAAATGGTGGATCTACAATTTTGTAACACAATCATCTTATTAACATGCCCGTGCATCAAGCATGGTCTTTGATAACTACAAAGTTACAAAGAAAATTTTAGTTATAGATGGCGCCACTCAGCTCACTATTGCTCATTCATGATTCTTTGACAAACATGAGACTCAATCTACTTATTAAGTCAACTGTGATATGTAAGCTGGGATAAAAAAACATTTTGAGATAATGCACTGTTTTTTTTGTTTGTTACAGCTTAGTTATGCTTTCAGTGTTGATAGGTTCAATGATTCCTTGCTATGTTTTTGTTAATCACTTGTTCCTTGTTAAATTTGAACTTCTGTTTGTCAAATGCACGTCAGTATAGATGGCGTTAAGTGTGGTACAGAAGGAGTCTTTGTTCTCTGGGGAGCTGATCTGTCTCAGCAAGCACAGTATCGAGTTTGTCTATGAGGTCCATGAAGTTCCTTATACATCGAAACTAGTACAAGGTTATTAGATATCACTAGATAAATGAAAACCCATTGTCTCTAAGCAAATTATTTGTGTATGGTAATCTGGTTGATCATCAACAAATGTTGTCATATCAACACATGAACCAATATTTATCATGGCATGAAGAACTCTAATACTACCAGGGTAGACTCATTCCAACAAGAGGCCTTGGTTTTTTGAAAAATACCGTGCAAGCACGTAAACCCCGCTGGCTCTGTGTGAAGCCATTGAGACCATTCGGATACTGTTACATGCATACAAAAGTAATAAATTCCAGTATTGTTTGCAAAGAAAAATACCGTGCAAGGCACTGGAAGGCGAGAATCTCAAATTGAAAATTCACTTGTTAGGCCTATTGTAAGTGTGGATTGCTGGGTGAATATATACAGCGATATTTTTATTTAGTATATCCCAATATTGACGTTGAGAACCAAAAAACAAGTTTCATTAACATGCCTCATCGATGTGTCATGTGAAATTTGCATTATAATGTGATTACTTCAATAATCTGATGCCGAACCGTAAATGCTAACCCTCCCCCCCCCCCAGACTACCGTGTGTGGATCCACCGCCGATCAGTAATAACCCAGCTGACAATGCACGTGAACTTCACATGATAAACACGGGGGGAAACTGGTGAACATGACATAACTGAGAGTTATCACGTGTTTTTATTCACGTGAGAAAAACTCCCACATTTTCACGGGATAACCACGTGATTAATGTCACCAGATTAACGCTTGACCATCTTCACCACATAACTGAGAGTTATCACGTGTTTTTCTTCACGTGAAAAAAACTCCCCAACTGGACCCCGAAGTCAGTCAGAGTTAAAACTCTGACTTGCTTTACAAGAACTTCCAACTGACTAGTCAGCTAAGTTGTTGAACCCTGACTTCACTTGACTTCAACAAACTTCAGCTGACTTTGTGCAATATCCCAGGGCCCATCTGTTAAATATTTTTCAACAGTACTTTTAACTTCAGAAATTTCAAAATTTTCGGACCCGGATTATTGTGTAATACTCAAATGTGTCAATTTTTAGGAAGTTTTTATGTTTTATAGACACTACAAAAGTACTATAATAGTTAGAAATACTTGTGCTCTTTATGCCCTTTTGAATGCTACCAAAATCATTTCTGTGAGATGAAAATTGGCTAAGTTATGCAACTATGGCTTGACTTTAGCTGACTCAAGTCTGACTTGACTAGACTGAACATTAACTTGCTGCTTAGGAACCTAACTATGACTTCACTAGTCGACTTTATAGAGTCGACTTCGGGGTCTATCCTCAACATTTTCACGGGATAACCACATGATGAATGTCACCAGATTAACGCTTGACCATCTTCATGACATAACTGAGAGTTATCACGTGTTTTTCTTCACGTGGTTAACTGGTGAAGATAGCCCCCAAGAAATATAGATGGAGCCACCCGTACTAGAAACACAGCTGTAGCTGGCTGTGCACCGAGTTCTGCACTAAGTTTACTTTAACTGAGTTTAAACTAATTAAACAAATGATTATGATTTCTAAATCTGGATTAATACACAGTATATGGTGGGATGATGCTTATAAGCTCAAAAAGGAGCACATATTGGATATTATTACTAAAGACTAGTCATCCAAAATGTGAATCAAGTATGACTGCAATCCTTGATTCTGGTAACCCTTAAGAAGACTGAAACAAGCCTGACTGCATCACACTGGTTGTGACAAATTTTCAGCAAGTTCTTGTGGCTTTTACTTCAGCCCCACAGCTATTGAAAGCCCAAGATAATGCTTGAAACAGTCTGAGTTCACTGGCTTGAAGAGGAGCTAAGTTAACTGGTGGGAGATTTTGCCTCTTCTCAAATAATTCTAACTGGTGAAGATAGCCCCCCAGAAAATCATGTGGTTAACTGGTGAAGATTGCCCCCCAGAAAATCACGTGGTTAACTGGTGAAGATATTCAACAGAAAATCATGTGGTTAACTGGTGAAGATATTCAACAGAAAATCACGTGGTTAACTGGTGAAGATTGCCCCCAGAAAATCACGTGGTTAACTGGTGAGAAAATCACGTGGTTAGCGTTTGCAATAACCTATCAGTTTTCCACGTGATAACTGAGGGGCAATTTCACGTGATAACTCTCAGTTAACAAACAGTTTTTGTCAGCTGGGAAGCTGATCAATTAGTGTTTCTCATAACATTGTATTTAATGGCCTACTGTGTATAGAGTTAGATGGTTTGACTGTGTCAGTGCATTGGAAATGTGGAATGGCAGTAATTTACAGCATATATTAAGCAGAGTGGTCACTGGTCAGCATGCAGTAATACTTCCCCCATAAGCTAGCAATGTCACACAGGAATTATGCATTTGTGCAAATTAAATAGAACAGTGCTTAGCATAAGTCTCAAAACCAACACAAACTGTGTAAGGCCTTATCAGGGGTCTGTGTTGTAAAAATTTCATCACATTGCACTTTTGGAACCCTCAGTAATTGACACCACATGGCTGACACTCAGACAAATTTTCAACCCCAAATGAAAGACACACCCAAACAGGGTTTATTAAAAACTTTTAAGTCATGCTCTAGTTTCCTAAATTAATGGCAAATCAAATAACATTTAATATGATCTGAACAGGACAGGATTATTAAATTTTTGTGGAGATTCCACTCAGAATTTCTCATTGTGACTGATATGTGATATGTGTTCAAGATGATATTATTTGTCTTATAAAAAAATACAAAATGAATATAATTGGAGGGGGGGGGGGTACTGAGCAGTGAGCACTCAAGAATGCTTATTGCATGTTTTAACACAGATGACACTGTTGATAAGGGGGGAGCACCTGCGGACACAGGTCCAATATTGGGGGGGGGGGGTGGTGGAAGTACCTGTCTGAGGTATGCCACCGAAGTTCACAATTTAGCATCATACCTTAGAAGTTTTAAGGAAATTGATATATCACCACCTTCTATTTCCCTGGGCCATGGGTGTATATCACATGATAAAGCAGTGTGGAGATGGATGCATGGATGAGTAGGGCTCTATGCCCTGTATTTATGCACTGGTAGGCTAATAAGGACAGGAGGAGGACAAGGCAATGAGGTGAAGGATCCAACATAGGCCCAGGTTAACTTATTGCCTACTATGATTGTATGTGTGTGTGAATGTGCTCAAATCCACTGAAAGTTTCTGTTTGTAACATTATGAATGGACGAATAAAAGTATGTTCTATTCTATTCTATTCTATATAATGCCCCCCCTCAGGCCATTTCTAGATACACCCCTGATAAAGCCCAAATCATCTATCCAGATAGACAGATAGATACGATACGATGCGATACGATAATACTTTATTGAATCATTGAAAACAATGAAACTCATTAGATAGATTTATAGATAGATAGACAGATAGATAGATTTATAGAAAGATAGACAGATAGATAATATTAGATAGATAGATCGATAGATAGATAGATAGATAGATAGATAGATAGATAGATAGATAGATAGATAGATAGATAGATAGATAGATAGTCATGATGGGACGACAGTTGCTCAGTTGGTACCACTCAGGTCATTCTATCACTGTGTCCCAAGTTCAAATCCAGCTCTGGCCTGGTCACCTTAATCTATGTTAGACAGCAGTTTCAATCATCCTTTGCCTCATTACTGTATCACCCTGTCCTAATTAATGTTCTGAGTGCATAAATACAGGATGTAAAGTCCCAGTCACCCATCCATCCTGAAAGATGGATATCTGATAGCTTGATGATATGATAGATTGATGGATAGGTATATATTGTAGTAACTATCTTAGATCACATTCTTATAAAATAATTAAATTACTAGTATCTGATGACCACCAAAGATCATGCTGTAAAATTGATGTCCAATCTTTTATATGCCTAAGATGTGTGACAGCATGCATAAATAAATAGCAACAGCAGCTGTAGTTTCTTCATGGTAGAATGTACTTACAATCTAACTCTAAACAATGTAGTAAACATATATAACACATACTTGGGGATTTTAGAAATCCAGATGGGACTCATCAAAAGAGTAACCAAGGGACTGGGGCTATAACAGGTCATTTTGTGGTTTGTGGTTGAATTAACACCCCATTTGGGCAAGATTGTAAGTTGCTCACCATGATATTTCACACATGTAGCATTTCTTCACTTCTTTTAGTGAGTTTTTTGGGGGTTTTGTTTTCTCTCTTTTGTTCTCCTTTTTTGTTTTCTAAAGGTCATGTTCAGCACTCAGAGACAAAATATAGTAGGCAGGGATGCATAAGTATATGACAAGGCTATTAGGAACATATCCGGGCACGCCACGTGCCTGGAAACCTGCCATACTCGAGAGCCCCCATAGGCATACGGGAAACCCGTTTTGCAGGGGGGGGCTGTCGCTATTTTGCCCTGAAATTTTAACATGGCACCGATGTGACCAGGGCAGCGGATCTGCCCAGATTGGTCAGGACCTCCTCCCCCTCCAATACACCCTGCATTGCGAGGAGTGCTTTTCCTACCTCCAACATGCCATTAGCTTCCAAAATGCCATTAAATAATAATAAGCCATAGTGGAAATGTTGAGGGAATTTCATAGGCCTACCTGTGTACAGTGGCATAGCCAGGTATTTATAATTTCCAGAGGGGATTTAGCATGTTGAGTGGTGTTTAAGGGTTCCCAGCAGACAGGGAAATAGTGAAATCAATTCCCTGCAGGGAAAATCAGGGAAGTTGAAATTTGGCTCATTGGTTTGATTTATGGATTAAAATGGTTCTGGATTTGTTAATACATATACATGTATACATGGATGCTAAAATGCTCAAAATCACTTGTTATATAATATGATAGTTCACAGTTGAAAATTGGTAAAAGGGATTTGATAACCACTTGAACTGTACAGTAATTTGAGTAGAGCCAAAGGCAGATTACCAAAGGTGTACAACTTTCCATTTAGGCCTCAGCCCAAGCACATTCCATTGAAGGGCATTTTTTACCCAACTCTCCACCCCTTTCAGAACACATGTGGCATGTCACTGGCACCTCAGATTGACAATTTATTGGTTTGTTTTCCCACATCATGACACATGACAGATAAGCACGTGCACTGTCAAGGATTTGCTGTAAAAACTTACTTGTTCTTGTTTACTGTGACAGTTCACATTGCCTAAGGTGAAGATCCACATTTTTTAGTCTTTCTGAACCGACAGCTTATACCAGGTCTGAAGATTTTTTTTACACTGACATCACTATTTCGGAGAATGTAGAAGAAATAATGCAAGATATTTAGAAGTCAAAGATAGTTTTGAGAAAATAATTCCAGTCATTTTTGACAGTGTACATGAGATTCCTGGTAACAATCAATTACGCACATCTAATTGCTAGAAATGCCTGGAAACTTGTCATTCCCATCTGCATGACAAAATAAGATAACAGGCAAAATTTGAATGAAATATGAGCAACACAAAGTGAGTTATGCTTGACGAAATCCCCAGCACCAGTCTCGTTGAGCACTGCAGAACCCCGTAGGCTATGTATAGCCTGCGGGGTAAAAACCATTTTACCTGAGGAGGAGACAAATTCCAAGGACAAAAACCAAAAATGACCTGATAAACCAAATTTCAATGCAAAAACCACCATGGTTGTCTCATAAAACCACTTGATATTTTTAAAAACCGCTTTTGTCCTAAATTTTTTAGAGTGAAGCATCATTTAAAAGGGCCCACTGGTTTTGCCACTTAGGGGCCCAATGACTTTGGGGGCCCACTGACTTTGGAGGGCCCTCTCCATGTGTTTCTACTGGGGGCCACTGACTGCAACTATGTTCAATTTCTGTACAAGTGCAATATATAAGCGACATATGTGCACCGCGCGTACACGTGAATTGGGATGCAGTGGCCCCCCCAAACGCAGTGGGCCCTAGGCCGCTGGCCTAGTCGGCCTATATTGGGAAATCCGGCACTGACACCAATTGGACATAAGAAATTTCAATTGATACAATGTAATTGGGTTGTGGGTCTTCGTCATAAAAGTGTTAAGAAAAATATATATAGAAGAATGTACCAACCTAAAACTACTTTTTTCTGGCAGGAGATGACGAGAGGTCAGGATGGAAATAGATTTATTTGCAATTTTTTGGAAAAAAACAAAATATCACTGGCCAAAAGAAATTTCAATTGATACAATATAATTGGGTTCTGGGTTTTTTCGCAAAAATGTTCAAGAAACTTTCAGCATCTGTTTGAGGAGGACAATATAAAAATGTAAAAAAATAAATGTAGAATCATGTATCAACCCAAAACTACTTTTTGCCTTGTGGTATATAATAAGAGTATGGAAATAAGTTTATTTGCATTTTTTTTTTGGAGAGAGAAAAACAAAAATACAAAAGAGCATCTGTTTCAGCAGGCAACCAAAACATTGAAAGTTTGAGATGTCTGCAAGAGTTTTTCCAAGTTTCAGCTTCATACAGAAATTCTATTACTTTAGAATTATCCATATGAAAAAGCATTGTTATTTATTTGCAATTTTTTGGAAAAAAACTAAATATCACCCACCCAAAGAAATTTCAATTGATACAATGTAATTGGGTTCTGGGTTTTTGTCACAAAAATGTTCAAGAAACTTTTAGCATCTGTTTGAGGAGGACAATGTAAAATTTAAAAAATAAATGTAGAATCATGTATCAACCCAAAACTACTTTTTGCCTTCTGGTATTAAATAAGAGTATGGAAATAAAGTTATTTGCATTATTTTTGGAGAGAGAAAAACAAAAATACAAAAGAGCATCTGTTTCAGCAGGCAACCAGTTTGAGATGTCTGCAAGAGTTTTTCCAAGTTTCAGCTTCATACAGAAATTCTACTAGTTTAGAATTATCCATATGAAAAAGCATTGTCTAAAAAGCAATTTCCAGTTCTCCAGCTAGAAAAATCACAGTTGATACAGTGTTATTTGGCCGGAATCCATGTTTTTTTCATTTTGGGCTCAACTCCCTTATGTTCTCTTACCTGATTAGAAAGACAGAGCGAGATACCTCGCTATGTCAAAAATAGAGAAATGTCAAGGTCTTGCCCCCTGAACTTTTTCTTTTTGATCTTAGGATCAACTGTGTCAAATCTCAAGAAAATCAATTGATATTTAGAGGTTGCTCAATGGCATTGAAGTTTATAATGTTAATCCAATGGGGTTTCGGAGTCAAAAATTCACTTACGTGTTCCAGTAGATACACCAAAATGAAAATCACTTGGAATTATGGGCCGACCAGACGATAGTTGGGGGGGGGCTATGGACTTTACCCCCGGGACGAACTTTTTTTTTCATTCACGACGCATCGACGAACAATTTTTTCGCATGCGCACTCGCGACAAACTTTTTTATCGGAATTTTAACATTACGGTACCCTAGCTACAGGTGGAAACAAAATTTTTTTTTTATTTCCATGTGCTGAACAAACTTTTTTTTCAGTGTCAAGTGGGAAACAATCTTTTTTTTTCACCAAATATCCATAGCCCCCCCCCCAAAGATCATCTGGTCGGCCCCTTAGTGGTTTTGGGATCCTAATAGTGTCCTTTTATCAAAATGCCATTTTTCATTCACCGGTGTTATTCCATAGGCTTCAAATGGCAACCAATTTTTGCCTATATTTTAGGCTCTAACTGTTCAGGGGGTAAGACCTTGACATTTCCTAAGTAGGACACGACAATGAAGCAAAGGATGATTGAAACAGCTGTCCAACACAGGCCCAGATGACTCGGCAAAGAGCTTGATTCGAACCCTGAACCCAGCGATTGGCAGCCCATCACTCTACCACTAGACCAACCCTCCCCCCTGCAGATGAGAGAAACGGTTCAATAAGGGTAGGTCTATAGCACTTCAGATTGCTACGGGCCGTGATAGTAGAACTTTTTTTTTCCAGCTCTCTGGTGTCGCAGTGAACAAAAAAGCTTTTTCCGGAAGCTACCATTTTGTACCATTGCCGAGTCCTTTGAGCTGGCATTCCAGGGTCCAGAAGACCAGAACACTTTAAATCCATTCAAAACGCTTCGGATTTGCCTTGCCGAGTCTTAAATGTTATATTGTGCAGGGCTAGAAAAATTTGAATTTCCTGGAAATTTCATGAAGCATGACAAAAATATCCCACGAATGGCAGCTAATCTATAGCGAGTGAGCACTTTCAAGTCATACATTTTGGACCTTTCTTTAAAAATTTCCAGTAAGATTTAGAAATTTCCTGGCAAAGACAATGTCGCTATTGACGGCGTTGGGCTGGATGTATAGCAACAACTGTGTTTTTGGTCGTACTCGGTAAATTGACAATTTCTTGCTTTTGACTGAGCCTGGATCATTCAATATTTGTACTCCGGCTTCATTCAGTGGCAATTCAAAAATTACATCCACCCCCATCAGGGATTACCAGTCAACCAGGCGACAGACAACCAGGCGACATCACTACCAACCAGGCGACATCACTACCAAGTTCACATTCCACAAGACTGCAGGAAGTCAAGGCAGGGTGTTTACTACAAAATTCAGAGATTCTTCATTTAAATCCAGGGGGAGCCGCGGGCATTTTGCTTTTCTGGCTTGGAATTTATTGTTTGCATTGATACACAACTAGAATTATGAATAAAAATACTTCATTTGATTGAAATATTGACCTATTAAATATATTTTGACTGTTGGTTGATTAAGATAATTGAGATCTAAAGTGATCCACAGGGTGGCAGGACTGCATGTTTCATGAGCGATAATCTGTCACTCAATCTTTGGAGGTTTTTGTCATCTGGAACAGCTGCAAACTGATATATCGATGTCGCCCAGTGAATTAAAAGTGCTTGTCGCCTGGTTAGAAGTGTTTGTTGCCTGGATGGAAGTGACTGTCGCCTGGATGGAAGTGATAAGTGATTTGAAAATTTTGTGAAGCCTAGTTGGTAGTGGCATGGTGTCGCCTGGTTGTCTGTCGCCTGGTTGACCACACACCCCATCAGCATAACGTATTGCCTCGTGATCTTTCACGTTCCCTTGTTACTGGCTTGTAATAATTATTAAATTGGTATTGTGTTCTTGCGCATCCTTACGCATTCGCTGGTCTCCTTGATCTTTCATGTTTCCCAATGATCATTGCATTTAAAAGTGACGTTATAATAATTTGGCGACCTTTCACATTTCCTTACTCAGATGATCGTGTTCCCTAGCAAAGATTATCGCGTTCCCTTAAATCAAAAGAATATTGTGTTAAAAATTACGTCCAACCCCCCTTTCCGCATAATGTAATTTTTTAATGGCCCGAAGGACATTTATTCTAAGAAAAAATAGTTTAGACCTAGTCTCTTCCAATTATAAATTTGAAAGGATACTCCATAAAACAGAAGCCACAGGGGGTCTTCTTGAATTTGTCCAGCCCCATGATCACCCTCTTCACATCTCCAGCTCTAGAAAACAGCTCATAAACCTGCTCCTCAGTTGTGTAAAAGGACATGTTGCCAACATACAGGGTGGTACTTGTTATCAGCAGACTCTCCTGTTCATTCCTGCTGCCCTGAAAGTAGGCAAAACAGAAACAATGCGTTTTAACTTCCTTGAGCGATATTAGGACACTGTCGAACAAAACGTTTAGACTTAAAATACACAATTCACGCGTGCTCAAACTGCACAAATTTGTAATAGATATATTCCTCATAAACTATATTACCTTAAAATGTTGGTCTCTGTACGAACTGACAGCTACTGACGTTGCTTTGTCCATTTTTAAAGAGAAACAGCGTTCGCCAAACCGCACTCCACAAATCACTTTGGCCAACGTCGAATCCGCCAGAGGGGGCCACGTGTCAGGTGAGTTGAAATTTATTGGTGTTTTGGCAATCTGGGCTCCACTTTCAATGGATGAGGATGGAAGAGGATGGTACACAAGAGCTTCAACCTTAATTTAACCCCCCAACTACACAGGTAACAGTATGTAGTTAAGTTGGAGCCCCCACCTAGTGAAAGACATTCAGAAAATTGAAGCTGTGCAACGGAGAGCAACAAAACAGGCAAACGGAATGAAGCAGCTCAGTTATACTAGGGATGTCACTAAAACAGAATTTGATGTCACAAAAAGTGTCATAAATCTGTGTGCAGAAAATCACCTGTCTGAGAGACACACTGTACAAACTGACAGACTTAACGGCAGTGATGAGACGATTGCGGCAGTCAACAGTGGCGTAGCCAGGATTTTTTTCAGGGGGGGCAAACCATCAAGACATTTCCCCAAAAATTATTTTGCTACCAGCGGCTTTGTAAAGTGTCTCGCGTTATATTATATTAATAATTCTGAATAATACTTCCACAATCCCATTACTGTAGTTGATGCCTCTTGATTGTAAGTAATAATTTAGTACATGGGCCTAACTACTATGGCATATATGTAAAAATGTTGGATTATGTTTAAAAAAAGACCCGGTCCTGGGATTCCGAAATGTTGAAATGTTTATTTTTCAGAGCAGAGTAGATCAATTTCTTGGTTGGCAATTAGGAATAACCATAAATCTAGGAAAATAAATGCAATAAAATGACTGAAGATGAAAATTAATGTCTTGGTTCAGAGAAATTTTATGGAAGACATAACAGTGAAGAGATCAAGGATTTCTTTCAAAAAAGTAGGAAAATATGAAACTCTTCATAATTCTCCCTCCAATTTACAAAAACCCCAAAACAAAAACCAATGAGAAATTAGATTTTAAGATAAGCATTTCGTTAAAGTTTAAGAGAATTTCTGGTGAAATTCAGAAAACATTTGGGTAATTTTTTAGAAGTTAATGAAAACTGAAAAAGACTGAGTCTGACTGATACTAAGAATAGAAAATCGGATGAATTTTGGCACCCTACCAAAATTTTCACTCAGCACACACTCAAAAATCGTCCCAAAAGCATTGGTTACGTTTTGGAAATTTTTTGGAATTTTTCTCATAAACCCACATATCATGCGGAGGAAAAGTATTGCCATATGATTTCGAAAAATGGGAGAATTTAATAAAACTCGCAGTCAAATTTCCCCTTTTTTCAATGCAAATTCTTCCTATTCTAATTTCCCCATTCAATTTTTTTAATTTCTCCCACTTTGGTGACCTTCCCCAATCTTATCAATTTCCCTGTTTTTCTTTTAAACCATTTCCCCGTTTTGTCTACCATTTCCCCATTTTCCTTACCATTTCCCCATTTTGTCTAACATTTCCCCATTTTTCTTAGTATTTCCCCATTTTTCTTCCTATTTTGTGGCGTATTTCTGCAAAAATTTCCCCAAAATCTGTTCAGGGGGGGCAACTTGCCCCCCCTGCCCCCCCGCTGGCTACGCTACTGGCAGTCAACCTAATACTAGTAATAGTTCCTTTAATTTATGCTTTAAAAATTTAACATTTGATACTTGCATAGTCTAGATAGTTTAACTTGCGTCTCTTGATGATACTGGGTACACAACATCTTCACATTTCAATGATTTATCAAGTTATCAAAGAATAAAAATATAGCACAAATTTCCACACTGTGACACGATTTTTGGTTAATTATTTCATACCAAGATGTTAGAAGTTACATGAATGTGTTCCTAATATTGTTGGTCATTTTATGCACACTATTTCATAAATTTCTCTCCAGTCAATCACCATGAAATTAACAAAATATGAATGCACTATTGCAATGTGCTGAGTGAAGCCTGCCTTATTTGGCTGTCCTATCAAGATGTGTGTGCAGAAGCAAATTTTGAAATGCTAATCTAGTGCATTAATAAAGCACATAGAAGCTTAAAAGTGATCTTATAAAATGCCTTGTAATTTTAGCTGTAAACCCCTTCCGTAATTTTCCCTAGTTTTTCATTGTAAATTGCTAAAAAGTGAGTTACAAAGACAAAAGTGAGACACCAGTTGGTAAACATACTTCAAGATGCCTGGGGTTATTTCTGATATAATTTTTCGTTCAGATAAATGTCCCTTCAATAATTCCTTTCATTTAACATCATAATATCAATGCCACTCTATGTACATTGTTATTTTTATTCTTTTAAAATATGTTCACTACCATATTTGCCTGATAACTGCCGTTGAGTCTGTCCGTTTGTACAGCGTGAGAGAGAGGGTTGCGCAATAAGTGTTTTGTGTGCTATGGTGCGAGTTTTCTGACTAAGTTTTCCACCGAAATGTGTGTTAGAGGTTCAGGACTGCCTGTCAATACAAGTTTCCAATTGGTATTATGGGCCATTGCTTAGATTCAATGACCTAAACTCAGCATTACACTTTGCATGCTTCAAAAACATAGATATATCAATGGTGACTTTATGAAATAGTTCGGTGACTTTAAGTAATATATTTTTAAAAGCTTCTTCCTGTGAAATATTATTAAAATCTGCATGTGAGAACAATATGCAATTTCCTGAGGAAATTCTTAAAGTGGAGAATTTGGTGCATGAGCCCACCTTAAAGGGTTGCATAGGCCTATACAAAAATTTTTTTCAAAATTCTGCAACTAAAATTCACTTTTTGGTGTTTCTCCGCTATATTATTTTGCATACTTTTTTGGTTTCTGCAAAGTTTAAAAATGTGCAAAATTGCTGAAAAGGTCTCATTTTCCCTTTTAAAATTAATGTTTAATATTCTGTGGTTTTAAGTTGCCATATCTAGAGTTATGCTTAAGCTAGACATACCAAATAAGTGGCAAATGAAAATAGCACCAATATACTACAATTCGGTTTCAAACACATGTAAATACAGGCACTTTAAATTTTTTTGTGACGTCCCTAGTTATACAGAAAGGCTGAAGTGTCTAAACCTGCCCACGCTACTACATCGACGAAAACGAGGCGACATGATCGAGACCTACAAAATCATGACGGAAAAGTACGACAAAAATGCCAGCATAAATCTGCCACTTAACACAACTGGACTCATAGGCCACGACTACAAACTCTACGTGGAGGGGGGAGTAAAGCTGAATATCAGAAAAAACTCCTTCAGACATCGAGTAACGAAAGACTGGAATAGCCTACCAAACGACGTAGTCAATGCACCATCTACAAATTCCTTCAAGAACAGACTGGACAAATTCTGGGTCGACCATCCAACAAAATACATTTTCCCTTACTAAAAATAAGCCCCACCCCCAGTTTCAACTTCGCATTACCTCGGCAGCACTTGCGGCCTATAAACTCGACTTTTCCACTTCGGCAGCACACTGGCTATAACTTGACTCTTTACCCTGGCAGCACTGGCGGCCTGAAAACTCAACTTTCTCCAACTGTGATATTTAAATTAATTTCTTGTACATATAGAGACTGTATATAGACACTGTACATAGACTGTATATATAGACACTGTACATATATTTATATATTTATATATTTATACATTTATTTTTGTATTTTGCTGCACTCGCCGGGCCATTATACACACAGCCTAGGAGCTGGATATATAGGATCTTCCTGCATCCAGTAATAAACTAAACTAAACTAAACAATAGGAAAACCAGAATTTCAGAAACCAGTCCACACTCCACTGTCTCAGACTGGAGTCCAGATTTGATTTTGAATTTGAGGCATGTTCTTGTTTCAATGTCCATTGAAGTATTGAAGCTAAAATTTACATTGTAATGTGCATAAATTAGTTAAGGAGTGGAATATCGATAATACCGAACTCAAATACTCAAAGACACACCGCCCATTCAGAGGCTCAGAGCCAGTAACCTGCTGATAACCGATAACAACGGATTGAGCCCCTAAGAGGACATGGAATAAAAATAATAATTATGTCGCGTTCCCTCGCAAAGACTATCGACAATATCGTGATACTAGTCCCGTGTTTTTTCGCAACCTGCCGCATTCCCTCACGATCTTCCACCTCCACTCACGATCATCGGTTTACGTACCTCCTCCCAATCCTTAATTGCATTCCCTCTCGATAATTATAGCGTTCCCTCGCAATGTTTCGCGAATCGTGTTCCCTTGCAAAGATTATCGAGCTCCTGCAAAGATTGTTGCGTTGCCTCTTGAGAAAGACACTGAGAAAGACACTGAGAGAGATGCGAGAAAGACCCAGAGAAAGACCCAGAGAATGTAACAGGAAGACAATGAGAAAGATGTTGAGAAAGACACTGAGAAAGATGCTGAGATAGATGCTGAGAAAAACCAGAGAATGAAACATGAAGACACAGAAAAACACTAAGAAAGACACTAAGATTTAGAAAGATGCTGAGAAAGACCAATAATTAAACAGGAAGACAATGAGAAAGACCAGGAGAAAAAGAACAGGAGGACAATAAGAAAGATTCAGAGAAAAATGCAGAGAAAGACAACAGAAAGAAACTGGAAGACATTGAGAAAGATGCAGAGAAAGACACAGGAAGACACTGAGAAAAATGCAGAGATAGCCGCAGAAAGAAACAGGAAGACAATGAGAAAGATTCAGAGATATATCCTGAGAAAAATGCAGAGAAATATGCTGAGAAAGACACAGGAAGACACTGAAAAAGATGCAAAGAAAGGCACAGGAAGACACTGAGAAAGAGGCAGAGAAAGACCCAGTCAAGGAAACAGGAAGGTAATGAGAAAGACACTGAGAACGATGCAGAGAAAGCCCAGAGAAAGATACAGGAAGACATTCGGGATGACCCTAAGAAAGAAGCTTAAAAAGACACAGGAAAACACTGAGAAAGATGCAGAGAATGGCCAGAAAAACAGAAGACAATGAGAACGGACAGTAAGACTGCAAAGTAAAATGCTTAGAAAAATAGAGAAAGACACTGAGAACGATGCAGATAAAGACTAAGAGAAAGAAACAGAATGATGCCAAAAAAGACACTGGTACACCATGAGCACAACACTTTGAAAAAAGTACAGAGAAAGACACCGAGTTAGACACAGGAAGACAATAGATGGTGGGAAAGATTCTGGGACCAATAGAATGAGACAGGAAAACCATGAGAAAGATGCCAAGAAAGACAAAGGAAGACAATTAGAAAGACCCAGAGAAAGATGCCAAGAAAAATTCAGAGAAAGAAACCGGAAGACCCCGAGGAAGAACAGGAAGATGCTGAGAAAGATGCTGGGAAAAATGCAGAGAAAGACAAAAGGAAAGACGTTGAGAAAGACCCTAGGAAAGAATCTCAGAAAGATGCAGAGAAAGACCAAAGCAAAGACGCTCAGACAGATGCTGAGAAAGACCAAAGGAAAGACTCTGAGAAAGATGCTGAGAAAGACCAATGGAAAGACACTGAGCAAGATGCAGAGAAAGACCAAAGGAAAGACGCTGAGAAAGATGCAGAGAAAGACCAAAGGAAAGACACTCAGAAAGATGCAGAGAAAGACCAAAGGAAAGACGCTGAGACAGATGCAGAGAAAGACCAAGGAAAGACCAAAGGAAAAACACTTAGAAAGATGCAGAGAAAGACCAAAGGAAAGACGCTCAGAAAGATGCAGAGACAGACCAAAGGAAAGACCTTGAGAAAGAGGCAGAGAAAGACCAATGGAAAGACGCTGAGAAAGATGCAGAGGAAGACCAAAGGAAGGATGCCCAGAAAGATGCAGAGAAAGACTAAAGGAAAGATGCTGTGAAAGATGCAGAGAAAGACCAAAGGAAAGACACTCAGAAAGATGCAGAGAAAGACTAAAGGAAAGACGCACAGAAAGATGCAGAGAAAGACCAAAGGAAAGACGCTGAGAAAGATGCAGAGAAAGACCAAAGGAAAAGGAAAGACGCTGAGAAAGATGCAGAGAAAGGCTAAAGGAAGATGCTCAGATAGATGCAGAGAAAGACCAAAGGAAAGATGCTCAGAAAGATGCAGAGAAAGGCTAAAGCAAAGACGCTGAAAAAGATGCAGAGAAAGACCAAAGGAAAGACGCTGAGAAAGATGCAGCGAAACACCAAAGGAAAGACACTGAGCAAGATGCAGAGAAAGACCAAAGGAAAGATGCTAAGATGCAGAGAAAGACCAAAGTAAAGACACTCAGAAAGATGCAGAGAAAGATCAATGGAAAGACGCTGAGAAAGATGCAGAGAAAGACCAAAGGAAAGATGCTGAGAAAGATGCAGAGAAAGACCAAAGGAAAGACACTCAGAAAGATGCCTGGAAAGACCAAAGGAACGATGCTTAGAAAGATGCAGAGAAAGACCAATGGAAAGACACTCAGAAAGATGCAGAGAAAGACCAAAGGAAAGACGCTCAGAAAGATGCAGAGAAAGACCAAAGGAAAGACACTCAGAAAGATGCAGAGAAAGACCAAAGGAAAGATGCTCAGAAAGATGCAGAGAAAGACCAAGGAAAGACCCTGAGAAAGATGCAGAGAAAGACCAAAGGAAAGACGCTCAGAAAGATGCAGAGAAAGACCAAAGGAAAGATGCTGAGAAAGATGCAGAGAAAGACCAAAGGAAAGATGCTCAGAAAGATGCAGAGAAAGACCAAAGGAAAGACGCTCAGAAAGATGCAGAGAAAGACCAAAGGAAAGATGCTGAGAAAGATGCAGAGAAAGACCAAAGGAAAGACACTCAGAAAGATGCCTGGAAAGACCAAAGGAACGATGCTTAGAAAGATGCAGAGAAAGACCAATGGAAAGACACTCAGAAAGATGCTGAGAAAGACCAAGGGAATGATGCTGAGAAAGATGCAGAGAAAGACCAAAGGAAAGATGCTCAGAAAGATGCAGAGAAAGACCAGAGGAAAGACACTCAGAAAGATGCAGAGAAAGATCAAAGGAAGGACACTCAGAAAGATGCAGAGAAAGACCAAACTCACCAAAGGAAGGACGCTGAGGAAGATGCAGAGAAAGACCAAAGGAAAGACGCCGAGAAGGATCAATGGAAAGACACTCAGAAAGATGCAGAGAAAGACCGAAGGAAGACGCTCAGAAAGATGCGGAGAAAGACCAAAGGAAGGAAGCAAAGAAAAATGCAGAGAAAGACCAAAGGAAAAACACTCAGAAAGATGCAGAGAAAGACCAAGGGAATGATGCTGAGAAAGATGCAGAGAAAGACCAAAGGAAAGATGCTCAGAAAGATGCAGAGAAAGACCAGAGGAAAGACACTCAGAAAGATGCAGAGAAAGACCAAAGGAACGATGCAGAGAAAGACCAGAGGAAAGACACTCAGAAAGATGCAGATAAAGACCAAAGGAAAGATGCTCAGAAAGATGCAGAGAAAGACCAAGGAAAGACCCTGAGAAAGATGCAGAGAAAGATCAATGGAAAGATGCAGAGAAAGATCAATGGAAAGATCAATGGAAAGATGCTGAGAAAGATGCAGAGAAAGACCAAAGGAAAGACACTCAGAAAGATGCAGAGAAAGACAAAAGGAACGATGCTTAGAAAGATGCAGAGAAAGACCAAAGGAAAGACACTGAGCAAGATGCAGAGAAAGACCAAAGGAAAGACGCTGAGAAAGATGCAGAGAAAGACCAAAGGAAAGACACTCAGAAAGATGCAGAGAAAGACAAAAGGAACGATGCTTAGAAAGATGTAGAGAATGACCAATGGAAAGACACTGAGCAAAATGCAGAGAAAGACCAAAGGAAAGATGCTCAGAAAGATGCAGAGAAAGACCAAGGAAAGACCCTGAGAAAGATACAGAGAAAGATCATTGGAAAGATGCAGAGAAAGATCAATGGAATGACACTCAGAAAGATGCAGAGAAAGACCGAAGGAAGACGCTCAGAAAGATGCTGAGAAAAACCAACGGAAGGAAGCAGAGAAAAACCAAAGGAAAGACGCTGAGACAGATGTAGAGAAAGACCAAAGGAAAGATGCTCCGAAAGATGCTCCGAAAGACCAATGGAAAGACCTAAGAAAGATGCAGAGAAAGACCAAAGGAAAGACCCTGAGAAAGATGCCAAGAAAGACCAAAGGAAATACCCTGAGAAAGATGCAGAGAAAGACCAAAGGAAAGATGCTGAGAAACATGCAGAGAAAGATCAAAGGAAAGATGCTCAGAAAGATGCAGAGAAAGACCAAAGGAAAAATGCTCAGAAAGATGCAGAGAAAGACCAAAGGAAAGACCCTGAGAAAGATGCAGAGAAAGACCAAAGGAAAGACGCTCAGAAAGGTGCAGAGAAAGACCAAAGGAAAGACACTCTGAAAGATGCAGAGAAAGACCAAAGGAAAGACGCTGAGACAGATGTAGAGAAAGACCCAAGGAAAGATGCTCAGAAAGATGCAGAGAAAGACGAATGGAAAGACGCTGAGAAAGATGCAGAGAAAGACCAAAGGAAAGAAGCTGAGAAAGATGCGGAGAAAGACACAAGGAAAGAACCTGAGAAAGATGCAGTATAAGACCAAAGGAAAAATGCTCAGAAAGATGCAGAGAAAGACCAAAGGAAAGACGCTCAGAAAGATGCAGAGAAAGACCATAGGAAAGACATTCTGAAAGATGCAGAGAAAGACCAATGGAAAGACGCTGAGACAGATGTAGAGAAAGACCAAAGGAAAGATGCTCAGAAAGATGCAGAGAAAGACCAATGGAAAGACGCTGAGAAAGATGTAGAGAAAGACCAAAGGAAAGACGCTCAGAAAGATGCAGAGAAAGACCAAAGGAAAGACGCTGAGAAAGATGCAGAGAAAGACCAAAGAAAAGATGCTCAGAAAGATGCAGAGAAAGACCAAAGGAAAGACGCTGAGAAAGATGCAGAGAAAGACCAAAGGAAAGACGCTGAGAAAGATGCAGAGAAAGACCAAAGGAAAGACGCTCAGAAAGATGCATAGAAAGACCAAAGAAAAGATGCTCAGAAAGATGCAGAGAAAGACCAAAGGAAAGAAGCTGAGAAAGATGCAGAGAAAGACCAAAGGAAAGACGCTAAGAAAGATGCAGAGAAAAACGAAAGGAACTAGATGCAATATGGGAGAAAGGATCGCTCAATGCACCTTTAATGCTGTCCCACAGGGACGAAATGGTAGCCCCTTTTAAATTTTTCCACAAGACAAACAATAAATTCATCTATGTAATCTATGTCTCTATCTCTATATCTATGTGACTATCAATCAATATGACTCTCTCTACATGAATATGTATCCGTATGGGTCTATTTATCTTGGTGACTATATATATGATGAAAATTCAAGGTGTGGAAATAAATTCTGTGTTGACTGTATGAAAAGAGGTGTAAATACCTAAGTTAAGATATATCTAACAACTTTCAATGACATTTGAGGGAATATGCAGTGTCCTGTTGAAGGAGATGTCATTACAAAATATTCCATTCCACGACGATCACAGTGATTACAGAGTAGCCCCCTATACTAATATAGGGGCTACAAAAATGCTCAGAAAGATGCAGAGAAAGACCAATGGAAAAACACTCAGAAAGATGCAGAGAAAGACCAAAGGAATGATGCTGAGAAAGATGCAGAGAAAGACCAAAGGAAAGACACTCTGAAAGATGCAGAGAAAGACCAAAGGAAAGACGCTGAGACAGATGTAGAGAAAGACCAAAGGAAAGATGCTCAGAAAGATGCAGAGAAAGATCAATGGAAAGACCTAAGAAAGATGCAGAGAAAGACCAAAGGAAAGACACCCAGAAAGATGCAGAGAAAGACCAAAGGAATGATACTGAGAAAGATGCAGAGAAAGACCAAAGGAAAGACCTAAGAAAGATGCAGAGAAAGACCAATTGAAAGATGCTGAGAAAGATGCAGAGAAAGACCAATGGAAAGACGCTGAGAAAGACCAAAGGAAAGACGCTCATGAAAATGCAGAGAAAGACCAGAGGAAAAATACTGAGAAAGATGCAGAGAAAGACCAAAGGAAAAACACTTAGAAAGATGCAGAGAAAGATCAAAGGAAAGACACTTTGAAAGATTCAGAGAAAGACCAAAGGAAAGACGCTGAGACCGATATAGAGAAAGACCAAAGGAAAGATGCTCAGAAAGATGCAGAGAAAGATCAATGGAAAGACCCTCAGAAAGATGCAGAGAAAGACCAAAGAAAAGAGATGCTGAGAAAGATGCAGAGAAAGACCAAAGGAAAGACCCTGAGAAAGATGCAGAGAAAGACCAATGGAAAGATGCTGAGAAAGATGCAGAGAAAGACAAAGGAAAGACCCTGAGAAAGATGCCGAGAAAGACCAAAGGAAAGATGCTCAGATGAAGGATGCAGAGAAAGACCAAAGGAAAGATGCTCAGATGAAAGATGCAGAGAAAGACCAAAGGAAAGATGCTCAGATGAAAGATGCAGAGAAAGACCAAAGGAAAGACGCCAAGAAAGATTCCAAGTAAGACGCAGAGAAAGACCATAGGAAAGACGCTCAGAAAGATTCAGAGAAAGACCAAAGGAAAGATGCTCAGAAAGATGCAGAGAAAGACCAAAGGAAACACGCTGAGCAAGATGCAGAGAAAGACAAAAGGAAAGATGCTCAGAAAGATGCAGAGAAAGACCAGAGGAAAGATGTTCAGAAAGATACAGAGAAAGACGAAAGGAAAGACGCCAAGAAAGACGCCAAGAAAGACGCAGAGAAAAACCATAGGAAAGACGCTCAGAAAGATGCAGAGAAAGACCAAAGGAAAGATGCTCAGAAAGATGCAGAGAAAGACCGAAGGAAAGACCCTGAGAAAGATGCAGAGAAAGACCAATGGAAAGACGTTGAGAAAGATGCAGAGAAAGACAAAGGAAAGACCCTGAGAAAGATGCCAAGAAAGACCAAAGGAAAGATGCTCAGAAAGATGCGGAGAAAGACCAAAGGAAAGATGCTCCGAAAGATGCAGAGAAAGGCAAAGGAAAGACGCTGAGAAATATGCAGAGAAAGACCAAAGGGAAGACGCTGAGAAAGATGCAGAGAAAGACCAAAGGAAAGAAGCTGAGAAAGATTCAAAGAAAGACCAAAGGAAAGACGTTGAGAAAGATGCAGAGAAAGACCAAAGGAAAGAAGCTCAGAAAGATGCAGGGAAAGACCCAAGGAAAGACGCTCAGAAAGATGCAGAGAAAGACCAAAGGAAAAGCGCTCAGAGAGATGCAGAGAAAGACCAAAGGAAAAGCGCTCAGAGAGATGCAGAGAAAGACCAAAGGAAAGACCCTGAGAAAGATGCAGAGAAAGACCAAAAGAAAAGGAAAGACCCTGAGAAAGATGCAGAGAACGGCAAAAGGAAAGATGCTCAGAAAGATGCAGAGAAAGACCTAAGGAAAGATGCTAAGAAAGATGCAGAGAAAGACCAAAGGAAAGATGCTCAGAAAGATGCAGAGAAAGACCAAAGGAAAGATGCTCAGAAAGATGCAGAGAAAGACGAAAGGAAAGACGCCAAGAAAGATTCCAAGTAAGACGCAGAGAAAGACCATAGGAAAGACGCTCAGAAAGATTCAGAGAAAGACCAAAGGAAAGATGCTCAGAAAGATGCAGAGAAAGACCAAAGGAAACACGCTGAGCAAGATGCAGAGAAAGACAAAAGGAAAGATGCTGAGAAAGATGCAGAGAAAGACCAAAGGAAAGAAGCTGAGAAAGATGCAAAGAAAGACCAAAGGAAAGACGCTGAGAAAGATGCAGAGAAAGACTAAAGGAAAGACACTCAGAAAGAAGCAGAGAAAGACCAAATGAAAGACGCTCAGAAAGATGCAGAGAAAGGCAAAGGAAAGATGCTGAGAAAGATGCAGAAAAAGGAAAAGGAAAGTCCCTGAGAAAGATGCAGTGAAAGACCAAAGGAAAAGGGAAGACGCTGAGAAAGATGCAGAGAAAGACCAAAGGAAAGAAGCTGAGAAAGATTCAAAGAAAGACCAAAGGAAAGACGCTGAGAAAGATGCAGAGAAAGACCAAAGGAAAGAAGCTCAGAAAGATGCAGGGAAAGACCAAAGGAAAGACGCTCAGAGAGATGCAGAGAAAGACCAAGGGAAAGACAATCACAAAGATGCAGAGAAAGACCAAAAGAAAAGAAAAGACCCTGAGAAAGATGCAGAGAACTGCAAAAGGAAATACGCTGAGAAAGATGTAGAGAAAGACCGAAGGAAAGACCCTGAGAAAGATGCAGAGAAAGACCAAAGGAAAGATGCTCGGAAAGATTCAGAGAAAGACCTAAGGAAAGATGCTAAGAAAGATGCAGAGAAAGACCAAAGGAAAGGTGCTGAGAAAGATGCAGAGAAAGACCAAAGGAAAGACGCTCAGGAGAACTTGAGAAAGATAGAGAAAGTTGCAGAAAGATGATGAGAAAAACAATGGGAAAGACATACAGAGACTGTTGTCAACAACTCAAGAAAGACGTTGAGAAGAACACTGAAAGGAGCTATCTACATGTAGCATTTCTCTTGCTCTAATTAGCGCTGGGGAATTACTACCACAGGGACGTATTCTTGTTCTTAACTCCCTTTTGACTGTCCCAAACAACTCTGAACAGATCATGACAATTTTTGAGGTTATGCACAATTTCCTGGTAAAAAGCATTTATAAATCAGAACCCTGCAACCACGCGCCGAATCCTGAATGGGGAATTTCATAAATCAAGAATTGTCTTGCATGTCTCTACTCATATCAATAGACTTATGACAAGTAAGATTCTAGTCGTGTGACAAGCAAGACTCCAAAGATTAACAAGACTCCAGAGACTCTTTCTGGCTTCGGTCTGTGCTGCAACTTAAAATGAAAACAGCGTACATTTTAACCGTACAAATTAATGTTTAAGTTGTTGTTTTGTTTCAGATGGACGTGTCCTGGCTTATCTTGGTGGCTTTGCGATTTGTTTGGACTCTTTCTGGTCAGACTGGTTACATTCATCCCGATGAATTCTTCCAATCTACAGAAGTTGTTGCAGGTACGTAAATTTATGTCTTGGGGTTTTGTCAATTATGTTGAACTAGCATTACACCCGTGAAGACATGTGAGGGGAGGGGGAGATATGTTGACAAAACATCACTTCAATTTCCGTGGCTGTAATTTGGATGTGAAACATAGCTAAGGACATGGTAGGGTGTTGTAGGAAGACTCTTAAAAGTTTTCATAACTGGGCAATCAATAGTTTTGCAGGAGTAGCGTGAGGCGTCTGTGAATTAATAGTATGATTGTTAATGATACGTAGCAGTTTACAAACCTGGAGTGTATGTGTATACATGTGTCTTAAGATTCTAAACACAAAACATCAATTTTTTCCAGGTGACGTTCTCAGAATTGAAACCGAAAGGACATGGGAATTTGCACCGGAACATCGACTTCGAAGCTTGGTTCTTCCGTATGTAACTTGTGGATTACCTCTGGTCGTCGCCAAATATCTTAGCGAATCATTTGGATATTTTTCGGTGACTCCACATTTGTTGCTAATCCTACCGAGACTTATTTTCACATCGCTAACCACTGCGAGTGAATTGATAGTTTTAAAAATCGCCAAAAATTCAGGATACTCTGATCCTTCATTTTGTCGTTTGATATTTGCCACGTCTTATATCTCGCAAACATATCTCACACGACCATTTTCTAACTCGATTGAGACATTCTTATTTGTTGCTCTTCTCTATCTGACATTACGCAGTCATGGAGTTGCTTCAAAAATTTCTCGGCTGAAAAACAAAAGCCGTAAAGACCGCAAGAGAACTCGACCTGTATCGCAATCCCTGGATACATCAAGTACATTTGTGGATGTTACCCTAAGCTTGGTTATAATTTTAGGTGTTTGGAATCGACCCACTTTTCTCTGTTTTGCTTTTGTGCCTTGTATTTATTACTTGTCTCAAAAACGAACTTTGATAGAAGGATTTCTAACTTTATCAACTTGTGCGGTATCAGCTTCGTTCTTCGCTGCAGTCTTAATTTGTTGCGATTCAATATATTACGGAACATTATGGACAGCTTGGGATAACTACTCTTCTAACAACAATGTTTTTGAAGCAATTAAAGTATTGACGATTACCCCTATCAATTTCTTGTTGTACAACACGAAGACGGAAAACTTGAGCGAACACGGAATTCATTTCCGAGGCCAACACCTCCTTGTTAATTCATTTGTACTTTTCAACGTCTTAGCACTAGTGGCCAACTTCAATCTTGCCAGAACGTTATGCAAAATTATTTCAAAGCCATTTTCTGTTACTTTAGATGCGATCACCTCAAATATATTGACGTTTATGTACTTCTTTCCGATTTTGATTTTATCAATTTTTCCGCACCAGGAACCAAGATTTCTTTTACCATTACTTACACCGTTGTGCCTGAAATACTCTTCGTTGCTACATAGACGGAGGTTTCTGTGGTACTTCTGGATATTCGCAAATGTTTTGTGTTGTTTAATTTATGGCATATTACATCAAGGAGGTGTAACTAGGAGCCTGATGTATCTTAAAGACAATGTTGACTCTTCACGTCAAACTGATATTGTATACCACAATACTTATATGCCTCCGAAGCAACTGTTGATGATTAGAACTCCAAATATAATTCTAAACGACTTGAAAGGTGCTGATTACCAATCTCTTTTAACAAATTTACAAAACATTTCCTCAAATTCCCAAATTTACTACGTAGCACCTGCCTCAACGTTCCGAGAAATTTGTCCTTTACAAAAGGATGGATTGATTCTCAAATTGGAAAAGACATTTTTCCCTCATTTATCCACTGAGGACTTGCCGTCTGTAAAAGCTATATTGTGTCAAAATGACAGTCATCTTATAAACTGTACACAAAACTGTGGATCTCTTTCATTCGTGGAACGTTTTACTTCTCAATTTTCACTGAATTTGTATTCCGTAACACGTACATGAAAATATTATGTCTAAAATTATATTGATATATTCTAATGTTTTTAAATCGGAAAGTCAAAATCATTTTCTTAACATGAAAAATTGGACAACAATCCCAAGGGTTTTGTCATCTACAGCAGTAGTACATCTACATCACGTGTCACAATCATTTTGTACAATTGAAAAATTAAGTTTTGTGAATTGTTTCAGATTATTTATAATAACATTTATTATTTCCGTGTATTGTTTTACAATCATGATTCATGAATCATAAGTATGTCTTTCAGATGACCTTTTCAGGAAAACTTATACATTCAACTTTGTTGAACATCCTTGTTAGAAATTTTTTTATGCATTTCATCTTTATCATCGATGATCGATCAATACTTTATGTAAGTAATAAATTCATAGATGCATTATAAATATTGGCATTATATACATTAAATATATTTCACATAATCGTGTCAACATTTGTGCAAGAATAAAATCTACATATTTTTTCATGAAAATATAAAAGCATCTCTACTTTTCATGTTAATTAATAGTAATAATCGGAAAGTTACTAAGGCCTATCTTTACAAAACAAACTCAGTAGTTGCCTATCGGTCAAGGCATTAATAGCAGTGGCATCCGTGGTGATCTGACCACCCGCGGTTTTATATTCTGTATTTTTGCACTGATCAGTTCCATAATGACAGACAGGTGATCACCTCATTTGCATAATTGATAAATTAATTATTTTTAATCATTGCACCTTGCTGAACATTTTGTCATGTAGAACATTATGTAAATATAGTTTCCAGGTAAAAGATTAAATCTTTTAACTGTTAAATTCACGATTCGTTATCACAGTTGTCTTTTCAAATTAAAAGTCTTCAGACACCAAAAAAAAAGACCTCAGCAGTAATTATCAGTGTTCCAGCTAGGCCACTTGAGCATAGCGCCGCGCCATGCCCGACCCTCGTCCGCCATGCCCCAAAAAAAAATATATATAAAAAAATATTTTCTTCAAAATTTTTTTGAAAAGTGCCCTCATTTCTAGAAAATTGTATGCCCGAATCAAATCCTAGCTGGAACACTGATTATGAATACAGGATTTCAATTTCTCATCAGAAAGAATCGAGTTTCTAATTCTAATAGAGTTGGATCAATACGTCTACATTTGGAAATATACCAACAAAATCATTATGATCAGTGAGTTATAGTAAATTAACAATCTTGTATTTTTCATCAACAAACTGTTCAGTAGAATAGATTTTGCTCAAGGTCTAATGCGACCTGCGTTTCCATGGGGGATGTAGTCATATGGATAGGGTGCTTGGATTGCTGAGACTTCCGTCAATTCCTTCACCTGTAATTAATAAAATTTCATATATCTTGAGAAACCATGTCTAAAATTTTGGATTAAGGATGTTTTTGATACAGGCTAGAAGGTTAGCCCAAAAAGCATGTTTGTGCTGAATTATCGAAAATTATATTTAAATCTATGTGTCTCGGTTCATAGAAGTCAATTCAATTTTTTTCCACAATGTCCATCAACCATTTTTTCTTTAGAAATATGCGTTGATAAATTAGGCCTACTAACACTGAGAAAAGATTGAACATAAAGTGTAAGCATAAGAAATCTGACCTTATTATAAAATCTCCAGATATCTGAATTTTAAATATTAATTTTTTTTTCAGGAGAAAACTTTTTTAAAAGGTCACAATTTTACTCTGTTGTGACTTATTACAATTCTTTGAAATAGAGTTCGATGAGTTTGTCATAAATTCAATTACCTCTTGCTCAGTGAGTTCCCAAGTGGCGGCTGCCATGGTATCTTCCAATTGAGCCACATTGCGAACTCCAATCACAATTGATGGTACTCCCTTCTGCTGCAAAAGCCAGCGTTGCGCTACCTGGGGGACTGTCTTACCTAAAATATGACACATTGAAATTTTTTATTCAATTGGCCATCATAGGGTAATAAACACAATTTACATGGTGTCACTGAAGCTCCTTTGAAATCAAGACTTCTTTGAGCAAATTTTTCTTAATTAATAAGAATTAAGAATTGCAGAACGAAAGTGCACAATTTGAATAATTTGGCAGTCATAGCGATACAGCAACTCAAAAGGATGCTTTCCAGTTTGAAGCCTTGTGCTGAGAACTAAATTTAAGACCTTATAAACAGCTTATTTGCAAAATATGTTTTTTAAGATTTTTTGCACTTTGAAGAAGCTACTTGAGAAACTGTATTTAAAAATTAAAACTTCTTAAGTTTATTGACGAGGAGACACCCTGATATAATGAATGCTCACCTCTCTTGTCAGCAATCTCCTTGCACTTGTCCAGAATGGCAAACACCTGATCGTTGTCCTTGAACCAAGCGAAGTCTGGGTGGCTGTGATGGGCCCTCCCCCCGGCCCACGCCACTCTCGAATCAGAGGGCGCTCCTTCGCGGGTCACTTTGCCCGATAGCCAACCTCTGTAAAAAAGATAGGAAACATAAAATTAATTCAAGCACTTAGTCTTTGTTCAACTTTTTGATAAATGACCATTAAAGTATAAACTTGTAAGAGCCTAGAATGGCAATTGATGCCTTGGTCTAGTAACGATTTATTAGAAGACCTTCATGGGCATCATTCCAGTAGGAGGTTAAGCCAATTAGAAATCAATTTTCAAATGCTTAATGCTTATAAATAATATATTACAGTGTTTATGGAGCATTGTGTTGGGCAAGTTAAGATAGCAATATTTGTATTATTTAGCTCCGCAGAAACAGCAGTAGCATGCGAGGAGAGTCTCTCATTGCAGTAGCTGAGTAGCAGGTTCTGTTAAAATTTTAAGAAAAAGTTTCAGTTGAATAATCTCACCCTTTTAGAGGACTCCACGGCAATAATCCAAGTCCTTCATTTTGACAAACTTCCGTCACTTCCCATTCCGTACTTCGGCACAGGAGACTGTACTGTTGCTGAAAAAAGCGATGCTCAATTGTTAAAATTTCTTCAGGTGTGTATTGATGCAACAATACATCAATTTATCATGCTTATTTGGAATATTGAACACAATTCACTTATTTCCATTTTATCGAGTCAGTGGTGGGCATTCGTTCATTAATCGTTAATCCGTTAATAGTGATGCTAACAAATTGAATAACTATTAGCTAAGTTAAGATATTTTTTCTCTGTCCCCTAAGTACATCTAGATCGATTTCTTTTCCATCCCACCATACATCTAAAGTGAATTTCCGCCGATCCCTATATCTATCTTACGAAAAAAAAATCAACCCGAGTTTTAAATGGAATAGCCCTGAAGAAAATAATGAATTTGTATTTATAAATTTTGGGCTGCTCTTGCTGTCTAACTATTTCTCTTATGGAAAGGTACTAGAGTATAGACTAATTTAACTTAAATGTTTCATTCTTCAATTAGGCCACACATAATTGATTCTTAGCTTCGCGGACCCGCCGACACAATAGATTTCCTGCCGATGGAAAAAAAAAAATTGAAAAAAAAAGAATTTTTTTTTTTTGACATTATAGAAATTTTTTTTTTCACCTTTTTTTTTTTTCCAACCGACCGACCCTAGAAAAAGTGCCTTGAGAGGATCCGAGAAGCTAAAGATCAATTATGTGTGGCCTTACCTGCAGGGCTACAATAGGAGCGTAGTTCTTCTGCTTGGAGATCTCAATGATCTTCTGCAACTGCCACCCTTTAGTGTTGCTCATTGCTACATAATGAATCTTCCCCTGGTTGACCAACAAGTTGAGGGCCGATAACATTTCTTCTATAGGGGTGCCATAGTCGTAGATGTGTACCTTGAAATAAAGAAATATTGAATAATTTGGTTAAAGTTTAAGATTTCACCAAGTTCGTAAGTATTATATTGATATCATAATAATAATTGATATCATAATAATAATTGATATCATAATAATTATTGATATCATAATAATAGAATGCCTGTAAGAGTTGTCACAGCCTTCAAAAATCAACACGCTGAACGCTCAGTATAATGATTCAAGGATTATTCAACAAACCTCTGAGTCAGAGTGCCAGATAACAGATTAAAAGTTGTCAAAGATTTCTTGCAAAGTTTGAAGTACTATTGAAATTAATTAGATCATCTAAAATTTAAACTTCAACAAATGTTCAAGGGAAACAGTTTTCAGGCTTCCAGGATAATAGGAGAGAGTTTTTTCTAACAGGGTATAAATTCAAAATGCAGCATGCACATGCTCCCGCATATGCACATGCACCCACCCCCATATAGGAATATGCACACATGCAGGGGTCATGCTAACATGCACAGAGCATGCACATGCACAGGGCATGCAGACATGCTGGAAGCATGCAGACATGCTGGAAGCATGCAGACATGCTGGAAGCATGCAGACATGCTGGAAGCATGTATACATGCTGGAAGCATGTAGACATGCAGGGGACATGCATGCAGGAAGCCGCAGATATATATGCAAGACAATGTGCACATGCAGTGACATCATTGACATGCATGCATTTGGATGCATGATTGTCGGGCATGCATAGGGCCTGTGCATTTACATGTCCATGTGCATTTTGGTTTGATTCTTAAAATAAACCTCATAATCTATTTCATGGGCTTACTGAATGAAGGACCAACCCCAAAAGGGTGAGCCTCTGCTTATCTCATGCTATTGAGGCATGGGCAGTGGCATCACCAGGATTTATTTTTGGGGAGGCGAAGGGGGGCCAGGCCTTTCAACCGGGGGGGGGGCATGAATTGTAAAGACCTATGGGACAATAGGTTTTAGCTCCAAATTAGGGGGGCAGAGGGGGCCAGTGAATTTCAGGGCGCGGTGCCCCTCCCTGGTGACGCCACTAGGCACAGGCAAGTCAACTGGCGAGTAGTTGGGTTGACCAGTCCCCCTCTGATGCAGCTTGGCAGGGTGTCCCAGCATGGGCATGGGCCAGGCATGCGCCAGGCATGGGGTTGGGCCTATAAATAGTCTATTGTAGTGCCATTGTGTTGTTGTTTATAGAATTCCCGGTGATATTTGGTATCATTGGAATCGTCTTGGAAAGAGAAATTTAATGGTATCAAAATCATTTACTTATTCTAGACCAATAGGCTTATAAGATTAAATCAATAATTTGCACTTAAGGAGCATTATGGGTTATTGCATGGCCCCGAAAAGGCCTATACATGTGTGGCCCATTGTTGTTTTACTCAATCTATTGCACAGGCATTAGCCTACAATCAGAAAAAAAGGCTTGTCATATGCCCACCAACACCCAATTTATGTAGGCCTATTTACTGGTTATGTTTTGCAAGGTAAGCTTCATGGAAATGAGCTTTTTGTATCCAGGGCACCAACCCCTTAATATAGAATTTTAAATGCCTTATTTTGAATCCACCTATCCCCCCCCCCCAAAAAAAATCAGCATGTTCAGGCAGAATTGCATGCATAGATCTATGTACCCTGAACTCTTAGGCCTTTGCAGGGGGCAACCATTTAAGTTCCGGGGGGGGGGGGGGCTTGGAGTTTTCTTCAGCGGGAAATTATTTATTTTACGGTAATGGAGGGGTCCCTGCATGTTCCAGAATGTTTCCACATTCGATCCTGCATTTCATTTGATTTCTGAATGCATGGCCTGCATTTTTGCATGTCCCTGCATGTCTGCATGTTTTCAGCATGTCAGCATGCTTCAGGCATGTCGGCATGTTTTCAGCATGTCTAGGCATGTTAGCATGTTTTTGGCATGTTGGCATGTTTTCAGCATGTTGGCATGTTTTAGGCATGTCAGCATGTTTTTGGCATGTCGGCATGTTTAAGGCATGTCGGCATGTTTAAGGCATGTCGGCATGTTTTAGGTATGCACCCTCATGCACGCATATGGGTGCATGTTGAATTTATATATTTCTCGCTTTTTCAGATTTTAAAGTCATGGAGACAATTTATATGGTAGGGAGATGCATTTTATCGTCTTTGAATTTAAAGCTTATCAAACAAACCCTGCTCAATTTTAGTGTTAACTTCAGACTTTGTTTGTCTAAAGTGGCAACAGTAGAGCTCTAATGATCGCTGATCACTTTTTTTGCTTCTTTTTCGATATCAATAAATATGTCTTGACTCTTGAAAGTTCTGCATTCAGCACTCTGTAATGGCGAAAATTCAGTATACTCACATAGAAAATGTCAATATAATCTGTCTGCAGCCTCTTCAAACTTTCATTCACCCTCGTTATGATGTTGTGTTTGGTTGATCCAATGCAATTTGGATCATTGGGACAAAACCTGGCTCTTCCACACTTGGTTGCTATTATCAAATTCTCCCTCCGAACCTTCTCTTGCCTGAAGAAAAGTAGCGAAAAAAAAAGATTCTCACAAATATTTTAAAAGTTTAATTCACAAGTTGACAGTCATGCAATTTTAGTTTAATTTTTAGATCTTAACTGACAATTCTTGAAATATTATCATGTTTGTCCAAATGTTCCATAGAATTTTCTTATAAGTAAACTGCAGTGAATTGTTATCCTCGATCCTTTTAAAATGCAGCCAGCGATAACCATAGAACGGGGTAAATTTGGCAATCCGGGGTAATGTTGGCACGCTATTTCGACCCACTTAATGGGATAAATGCCAACTTTCCTCACTGACACAGGTATCTTTGGCAAAGTTGCCATACATGTCAGTGAGGTAAAGTTGGCATTTATCCCATTAAGTGGGTCAAAATAGTGTGCCAACTTTACCCCGGATTGCCAACATTACCCGTTTTATGGTATTTTCTGAAATTGAAAATTTACGAGATAGTTTCTGTTAAAAGTCTTCGAAGTTCAAACATACTTTGATAACCAGTTGCCAATGATGGACTCTGATAAACCATTCTGGTACATGTCTGCAGTGTCAATAAAATTTCCTCCCAGCTCCACAAAGCGATCGAGGATTGCATGTGATTCCTCCTCCCCACAGCCAGGTCTTCCTTCCTGAAGACACAATTATTGCTGCATAATTTAAAGTTTAAATTATTTGGTGATGAAACAACTTTTATACAGCAAATATATCTGTAGCGTCCAAAGGCAAAACCTAGTAAGTCACATTATGGAGTTTCTGAGATAATCCACTTAATTTGAAGTTCCAGTTCTTGCACTAGTTGCAGTAAGAGATAGGCTTACTGGGATTTGTCAGTGTCATTCTGGGGTAACGGGCCACTTCTTGAAAATCTAAACTTAAAGAATATATATAGAAACAGTCTCAGAAGTTATATTTTGACCTTAACTCAATTTGACCCAATTTGTGACTTAGTAGGTTTTCCCTTTGGACACTAGATCTGGGCCAATCAATGTTATTTAGGGGCCAGATGATCTTGGGGGAAGGGGGAGGGCCATGGGGCTATGGATTTTTGGTGAAAAAAAAAAGTTTGTTTCCCACTTGACACTGAAAATAAAAATTTGTTCAGCACATGAAAAGAAAAAAGTTTGTTTTCACCTGTGGCTAGGGTACCGTAATAATTGCGATAAAAAAGTTTGTCCATCTTCACCCTCAAACTTTGCCCCAAACAAAATGCCGGGGAGATTTTGGGCGAAGATGAAGTCCGCATCACATTCTCTGGGTGGTCCGCATAAAATGGCGGGGGATCTTCTGTGGGCGAAGATGATTGGGGGAGTTAAGGTTTGGGGGCAAAATAGATTCATATCCGCTTCATACCTATGCCAGTGCGCTGCATACATCGTTTCTCATAAAGCATTACAGGGTATAATATTTTAAAAGCTCCGCATGCCTGTGTGAAAATTTATTAATTTTTTTGTCATCGCAGGCATGCGGAGCTTTTAAAATGTTTCTTCTTAGACAAGCGCGGGTTAAATTGATAGCGCATGGGTTCAAGATTACCAAACTGGAGATAAGAAAGTAAAAGATGACATAGCAATTTTTTTAAACAGGTTGCAAGTTCAAAACTGACTTATACATGTTATACAACTCACAGGGTGTTCTCCAAAAATCATTGTTCCCAGGCAAATACTGGAAACCTTGATGCCAGAGTTTTTTCCAAGCCAATTATAAGTCATTGAGGCCATCTTGGTGTTGACAGTTGTTGACAGATGTGTAAACTTGCAGTCTGAATTGAATGGAAGGTTGACAAGGCCCAGAAGTGCAAATAAACTGTAAAATTCTTCCTGGAGTGACCTGTCAAGCAGCTGTCAAAAAATCCAGGCCAATTTTGTGTAGTGTCAAAATTTTCCACTAGGGGGACCAAAGTCTTAACGCCAGAGGGCTGTGAAAAACTCGGCTGCATCACTTTCTGGTCAGTTGCCAATAAATGGAAGAAAATGGTGCAATGTGTTCACAGTTGAATGAGAATATTGGTGATATCTTTGTAAGTAATAAATGGTATGACTCCATAATGGTAGAAGTAGTAGATTATGAGGTTCTCTACAGTTTGGTGCCAAATTTGTTGACATTGCATCCATTTTACACCTTCAAACATGAAAGGAGGGTTGCCGGTTTTGCTAGATAATGTCCATTACTGAAAGTTTGCAAAATTTGCAATCTACATTAGCTAGCTACACTGGTTAAGTCACACAATTCTGTTTAATATGACAACCAGTAATTTGTCAATTAGCTGTGTGTGAGTAAAATTGACTTGTCGCATCAACACACCTGCTGATGCCGCAGTGGTGCGTGCACATGTCAAAATTTTAAGGGGGTGCCCATTGGTGTACGGTCAACTAGGCGACAAACCAACTAGGCGACACCCATCAATACTATTCAATACCAACTAGGTGACAAGAAATTTTGAAATTTCATACCAGTGCAAACTAGGTGACATGCAGTTCCAACTACAGTTTGTCTCATCAACATGCGAACTGATGTTTGGTCTGATTTCTCAGCATCTACAAATCTCAAAGCAGAAATACACATACTCACGGATAGATTAGCCAGTTTGTAATTTGTTCATCACATTTTCGCGATGTTTTGGTGCTGTTTTTTCCCGATTTTCGGCTGTTTCTGATCACGGCAGTCCAAACACACTTGTTTACATTTTTGACGCAACCAAAACCAATGGCCTAAATTGCCGTGACGTCGCAAAAAATTCACTGCAGCGCCAGTACAGGGTTAGTTCCTCACCTTGGTTCAATTACCACCCTTCTGAGCCCTTGCATTGGTTTTATACAGGCTGTCAAACCAGAGCTATATTTCAGTTCGCATGCTAGATGAGACACACTGTAGGTGACACAAATTTACACAGCTCTTCCAACTAGGTGACACAAGTTCACAAAACACATCCAACTAGGTGACAATTCATTTCCTAGTTGACCACCATTGAAGGTGGTCTGTCACCTGGTTGGTATCCCTGGCAATAAAAATATGTGTCACCTGGATGGTATCTGCTGTCACCAAGCTGTCCAAAAAGTGTAGTCTAGTTGGTAGTGGTATATCACCTAGTTGGTTGTCGCCTAGTTGGCAGTGTTGTAGCCTAGTTGTCTGTCGTCTAGTTGACCGGCAATCCGACCATTAGATGGGGAGGCGGGCAGCCTACCGCAATGTTAAAATTACTATTAAAAAAAGTTTGTCTCCTTTGCACGAGAATAAAATAGTTTTTTTTGCTTTGCATGCGAAAAAAAAAGATGGTCTTGACTTGGGAGCGAAAATCCATAGCCCAACCCATTGTTCAACATTTCATGAGACTCAGTATCTCGTATTAATCATGCTTGTGTTGATCATTCATGGCTAATTTATATAATTTTCATGTTTCAGGCAAAAATGTTGCTGCCTGCGGGATCTGCAATTGTGCCTCCAATTTTCTAGAATTTAGTTATTGCATCTCTTAAATCAAAGATCCCAAGATGACTTCATTAACTGCCACTCAGGAGATCGATGTGAAAGACCTCCATGGATATCTCTGCACTCTGCCACCTCCTGTGCTTGACCGGTTGTACGGTCATCCTGCGACATGTATGGCTGTTTTCAGGTATGACAATGATTTCAGGATTGAGTAGCTGGATTATTTTGTCTTTGTGACAAGTTTAAAATAGTTTGTCAATAACACGATGCTCACCGTCCAAACACTGCAAAAAAAAAAACAGGATGGGGGGGGTTGATTTTTGAGTGGGAACCACTCATTATTGTGTAAATGGGTCTGACAGGGAAATTTGGGAAAAGTCTATGGCGTTTAATAGGGGGTGGACGTACATGTAATTGATGTGGTAATGCCAAGTATGCTATTAACAAGGCCGCTGGGTATGGATGTTGTTGTACGACGTCGTTTTTGGCTGTACCAGGCATTTGAAAATATGTCATTTTCTGGGCTTTTTTGTTGCTTCGTGGTGACAGGAAATAGAAATAGCAGATGATCCAACAGTCTTTCATTCACGCATGCGCATTGGCGTCATCACTGCACTGCCTGAGAGCAATTAGCAAAACTTTTGAAGTCATGGGAATCAAGATGGCACTTAAAAAACGTCATGATTGCAATTCACAAAGTTTTCTGGCTTTTTTTGACACCTGTAGGTTACTTCACCCTCATTCAGCATGGTCAGTCAAGTAGTGAAGTGCTAATATGTAAATGGCACTGCCATGAAATTCGCGCAGCATTGTCATAGAACTGCTGCATTATCTTCAACTTTCCATGCAGAAGGCTAATTTATCTTTTTAAAGGACTGGGCAAATGGGCAGATAGATATAATAGATAGATAAGATCAAATCTATAGATAGATAGATAGATAGATAGATAGATAGACAGACAGATTGCACTGACAGCTGTGTAATTCAAATCTGTTAAATTTGGATCTATTAATTTAGATCTATTATGTTAAATTGTTGACGTTACACAACTGAGGTAAAAAAAACCATATCTATTCAGAGATGACTGTTAACTATTAGACTGTTACATAATTTGTTGATAGTTAATGAAGATTATGTAACCTTAAGTGCTGTTATGATTTCTTACTTGGTGAGCCATTTAAGTCATTAACTTTTGTGTTGACTTTTAATTTTCAGTCACTTCTTACAATCAGGGGCATGGAAATAATTATTACCAATGTTGATACACATGTTGATTTAAATCTCTGAAATATTTCATTAGAGGTTGTTATACGACAAGACTGAAATTTTAAAGCTATTTTGGAAGATATTTGAGGTATTTTAATTATTTACCAAATTAAACTCTGACTAAACTACTAGCTCCACTTTTATGGCAACTACAGGCACTTCCTGTTCAGGCAGTCACTGTAGACAGGAGCACCACACAGAATGAGCTGTCCTTGTGCTAAGTGAGCTTCGCTCATGGCTGCCTTCGGCAGCCATGAGCTGCGCTCATATTAGGCCTATTGACACTGATTGAACTTGACCAAAATAGCAATCAGTGCCAATCAAGACTTCACTAATTGTCCATGCAGCTTCTTGGTGTACTAATCTAAGAAGTTATTACCGTAATTGTAATTTGCACCTTTTCTCAGAAACCCCAAATCATTCATGTGAGTTACAGCCAATGATATAGGCTATGAGTGCTAACTTTTAACCACCAGGGATATGAGTGATGACACAGCAGGCTGGCTCATGTCATGCCTTTAAAGTTGAAATGAGTTGTCAATTTGAGATGTACACACATGTGTGTATGTAACTAAGCATGTTCGATAAGACCCATGCACCAAGTAAAATCTTAGCATTTCTAGGAATTATGGACAAGGTATTTCATGCAGATATAAATGCTTTTGATATGTTTTGAGAGATAGATAGATATTTTGAGGCTCAACAAACTCAATAGCAGCAGAAAGATCTTTCATTCCGTTTGAAAAACAAGAATCAGTGGATGTCAATTAGGTATAGGCCTTCTTCATTAGAAACCCAATCAGATTATGAATTGACAAACTTCCAAAACACAACAAGGCTTATCATTACAAAGCAGAGGTCTCATCTATTGGCCGATCGGCTGCTGTGACAAGAAGTTCCAAACTAACCAGGACTTAACTATGTAGTTCAGATCCTAACCTTTGGAAATTCGTAGAGTCTTTGACCCAAACAACAAAGGTCTATATCTTACTCACTGACCTATCGTCTTTGTCTCAGTCACATGACCTTGACCATAAGCACTTAAGCAGTCATGTGACCCATGAGCAACTGAGGTCAATCTGGTCAGAATTAGGCTGAAGAAGTCCTTGAAACAGGGCAAAAGCTTCCTGTAAGTCAAATATACACCTACATTTTTTGGATTAATAGACTGTATAACCAGGACTTATTTTGTACTTACAACTGTTTGTGCTTGATTAGTATCTTGGCCTATAATTTCATGATATTAATCAGATTCAAAGTCGCTCAAGTGGTTGAAGATTGTATATTCTATGCCAGAGAGGGTAACCAGAGTTTGCTTAATTCTTCAGCATTGTGTCAATTGGTATATTTTAGACATTTAGCAAAACGATACATTTTACTAGGTCAAGCAGCTGGCTGGCCAAGTGCTTAAAGGTGACTGCCTGCTCTGCTGAAGGTCTTTGCCTGCATGGTTTCGAACCCCAGGTGGGGAACCCAACATTTTCAGTGCATCTTCATGAGCAAAATCCCAGCTGGATGTCGTTAGGATGACACTTTAAATTGGTGGCCCCTTGTATCAGCGTCTATGCTGGGCAAGTAAAATATCCCTTGCACGGTAAATGTGCAACATGTTGAGGACTCCCACTCTCTCTCCCATCTCATCAATCAACCATTGTGAGCACCCAGAACTGGGCTCTATCTATTTATCTATCTATCCATCTATCTATCTATCTATCTATCTATCTATCTATCTATCTAAACGTCATCAACAAATTTCAGAATACAGAGGCTTAGCAGCCTGCATTGAAATTTAAGTAAACATAGATGTATATGTTACACATTTACATACATTCACTATTAAAAATTTGACAATTGTGATAAAGCATCACCCGGCGTTAAAACCAGATATTCACTCATTTGATGCATAGAAGAAATAAAGGTCATAAGGAAAAATATTTGAGGCATGGGATACAAATGGATACCAATTTTCTTCACCTGTTTCAGTTACTTACAGTCGGTACTGTAAGCTAAAAGTGGCAGTTGGGTGCACATTTTCAAGTAACTATAGTACAAAACTTGACTGGGAGGTGCTCAGCATGTGGTCTTTGACATGACTTAAAACTGGTCCTATTCTTATTCCGGGACAGTTATTGTATTATGTCTCCCTCTCTGTTTTTTCGGTCTTTGAATTATCAAATTCTTATTATTTTTCCTTTGCTAAGCACTTGAGGTGTCTGTTGCTTT
This sequence comes from Platynereis dumerilii, assembly GCA_026936325.1. Classification (NCBI taxonomy): domain Eukaryota; kingdom Metazoa; phylum Annelida; class Polychaeta; order Phyllodocida; family Nereididae; genus Platynereis; species Platynereis dumerilii. The sequence continues at coordinate 40,130,615 of JAPTHN010000008.1, forward strand.
GTGGAAGAAATGTTCTCAGGTGGCTACAGATGCCATCATTTTAATTTTGAGAATTTGTTGATGATGCCTGTGGAGTGTGGGCCGAAAGTTGTGATGCTGTGTCATTTGTCATTTTATTGGTGAGCTTTAAGAAATAAGGGCCTATGTATAAAGATGTTTCCTATTTTGTTATTAATTTCTGCAAATCCTTAATTCCTTTTCTCCTGGTTTATTTTAACATTTTGATTTAAGTAAAGCAAAATGCCGCTCACTCCTATCAGTACAAAATGTTGCGTGAGTCTCATTTCACTCTGCCCAATTGTCAAACTAGTTCTTTTCCACAGAAAGACGTCCCTGTCAGCCATTAAACCTGCAACTTGTACAAGACCAATTCCACTTTTTCGTATAACTTCACACCTGCCTGTTCCCACTCGTTGAATCCATGGATTCTTGTTTCTTCGTACAAAGGATGTAGGGATCAGCGAAAATTCGCTTAAAATTTATGGGGGGGATGGAAATGAAATCAATATAGATGTACGCTGGGGTTCTGAATAATTCGTTTTAGATGTATGGAGGGGATTTTCACCGGTATTCCATATGAATAATCACAATTGAATTTTATGCACGTGGGAGGTTAAAAAATTTGCATTTAGTGCATGTAGGCCCATTGTAGGGTCTTGCAAAAAAATCTAAGTTAATATATGGAGGGGGGGTCTGAAAAAATTCGCTTTGGATACGTGTAAGGGGTCAAAAACTTAACCCGACCACCCCCTCTCTCCCCATAGTTTTAAATGGAAAAGCCCTCAGTTATAACGTAGTGTGCACCTGTGACAGTTCTTTGCCTTGCTGTTACAAGTGTAAGTTAACAACCAAATTGTGTAAATTGGCGATTGATTTACACTCCAGCATATCATCCTTTTACTTTATTTTCAGAGAGTTGCCTTCTCTTGCCAAACTCTATGTGATGCGGATTCTCTTTGTTGAACAGCCGGTGTCTAAAAGTGTCACAGCTTCCTGGATATCTACAAGTAATGCTAAGTGAGTCTTATTTGATTTTAAATGCACATGCTGTACAAAGAAAACATATATATGAGTCATGCCACATTAAAGTAATTTTGATGTTGTAAAGATGCTAGCTATTTTTAACTTTGAAGTTTAAGAATAAGATGCTTGTTTCTGTATCTTTATAAAAGGTCTGAAGTTAGCTTTGCTATTGACCAATATTCATGCTTCAACATGATAAGGAGTGAAACTCCTAGAATGCAGCTGTATTTTATAAATTTACAACATTCTGCATAAAATTTGATTTGTTATTATTCTACGGTACAAAATCACAAATATTTCTGCATCTGTTCAGACATAAAATACATGGAAATTTAGGCCGCACATAATTGATCCTTAGCTGCGCGGACCCGCCGACACAATAGATTTTCTTCCGACGGAAATAAAAAATAGAAAAAAAAAAATTTTTTTTTTTTACATTTATATAAAAAAAATTTTTTTCACCTTTTTTTTTTACCTGCCGACCAACCCTAGAAAAAGTGCCATGAGAGGATCGGAGAAGCTAAAGATCAATTATGTGTGGCCTTACATTTTACAATGATTCTAGCACAACATTTTCTGTTTCAGGGATCATCTAGAAAGTTCAAAAGTTTTGAATGAACTGAGAGTCTGGCAAGAGATGACGTTGCCTGGTGGTTTGCCCGGATGGATTCTAAATCCAACGTTCAGACAAAACTTGAGGATTGCATTGCTAGGCGGGTGAGTAGATATTGTGATGTCATATTGCCTCATTTCTGTGTCGTCCTCCTGTCCTAAATAGCTTACCAAGTGCATAAATACAGGACATAAAGCTTCAATCATCCATCCATCCTTTTTTACATCAGGAAACCATTTTAGTTTGGCATGCAGTGCATTAGTCATATTGTATCCTACTTTTCTCCAATACCTTATCACTAGATAAGCTAAACGATTGGAGTGTTCACTGATAGTTTGATTACAGTCTGTCTCATTTCTAGAATGCACGGTCGTCGTCAAAAGTCTGACAAAAAAAGCACCAAAACATCACAAAAATGTGATAAATAAATTACAAATTGGCTCTTCTATCTGTGAGTATGCATATTTCTGCTGTGTGACCTGTAGATGAGGAGGAATCAGACCAAACCCAGTTCGCGTGTTGTGAGAGAAACTATATATAAAATAACTGCAATACAAAGATTGGAAGTTATTTTTACTTATGAAATTTTAGAGGCAAACCATGGACTGGCACTGCGTCTCTATCTCAAGACAAACACGGCAAAGACATTTCTTTCTTGGACCAGTATTCTACGGAAAGATGGGAGGTAAGAATTATTATCCCTTTCTTTCTTTGCTTATGACATTTGGTTAATTTGTAACAGTTATAAATCTGTTCATAAATTATCACATGATGTGATGCCATTATGCCAAGTAACAAAAGTTTTGCAGAAGAGGAAATAAGTAACTGATTTATAGAGCCCCATTTTTTTCTGTCAAATATCCTGGCCTTTTCCAAATAAATTATCATTTAACAAATAGATTATGTGATGCCATTATGGCAAGTGACATAAGTTTAGCAGAAGAAGAAATGACTAAAATTTGAGACCGAAACTTTTTCTGTAAAATTGCTCTTTATCTTTCTTATTTCAGTGTTTACTCCACTACATGGTTGGATCGCAGGAGGGAGTCGGGGGAATCAGTCGAGACGTCATGGAGATTCTCCTCAGTGCCGGACTCATGAAATTGTAAGTGCAATTCATTTTTAACCGGCCAAAGGCCGGTTAATGGAGGAGGGCTTAAACGGATTTTTGGTGAAATGGGACTCTTGTCCACTTGTCCATGTGTCAACTTGTCCACTTGTCCACTTTCCTTGCCCCTCTGAACACAGTGCTGCAACCCAGTGAGCAATGGGGGCCAATGACAAATATGGACCTGCCCATTATGAATGGGGGATTCAGTTAGCTGAGGGGTTACAGTTGCAATGAACAGCTGTAGCCAGCAGTGGGCCTGTGAGCCTCATTGGAGAAGGTGCCCCTGTGTCAGGATTGCTTATAATTCCAAAGCACTGTGAGAGTCAAACCATTTCAGTACTTGTGTTTTAAAATAATTGTTCATGTCTAGATGAGGAAAGCTGCAAGACGGATTTTGAATGTTCCAAGAAACACACGATCAGCACTGATTCCAGTGCTGTTGTCATGCAAGCCATTCATGGTGCAGCTGGGTGAACGCTTTCTGAAGCTATTACGAACAATTCATATTTCTAGGAATCAGAAAATGAAATGGCTTGTGAAAAATCGCTCTAAAACTGGGGTCCTGCATGTTAATATTAATTATCTGGCAGGTAACTGGAATCTCAGTGCACAGGATGTCGCCTTCGGTAAAGTGACATTGCCGGATTGTGTGGATGCAGATATGCTGCAGAGAGCGGGTGCTGTACTTGATTTCATGGACTGTGCAAATTTGGACACTGAATTGTCAACTATATTTAATTACCTCTGCACTTATTAAATTATTATAAATGACAAAGATTGTACCAAAATGAGTACGAATAAATATTATATATATAATATTATGTTCGTATAACACTTGGCATTGTCTGCTCCTTCACCAGCTTTCTGTGCAGTGTTATGATGTAGTTATGTACCCTTGCCAAATTATTCCTGCAAGCAGTGTCTATCAACACCCATCCACTAAACTCTACCAAGAGACCAGATCCTTTCTCAGTGCATTTCTCATTCTGACATAATATTTGACAAACTTTATCATTACAGCCTGTAAATTTGATATGCATAAAATGAGTGTTGCTTCCCACAGATTTTGGCACTCTGTGACCGTGAGTCATAATAACTGATGAAGTCTTGTCATCTTCCCAAATTTAACATCCATGGGAAACATAGAGGCAGTTTGATTAGTCATGATGAATAGAAGGCTATTTGATTTGTCATGTAACTGATCTGAAGAAAAAAATTATCGTGACAAATCATCAATATGATGATTCACGAAGTTCCATTTTCACAGTGCAACAGCCCACTCTGTTTGGATATCAGTTTTACAGACTGCAAAGTGGTGTTTTAATTGCAGTCTGCAGAAAAGGTTGCAAAAAGACACTTGACACCACAAATAAACGGGCCTGTAAAATTTCTGGCGGTCCTGTAAACCAGTTTTAACCGGCCCGCATGCCTTGTGAAAGGTCAGAGCGAGTTTTAAAGGCTGTTAGTATTTCACTTGGATTTATGAAATTTGGTATAGGGATTCACTTTGGGGTTCCCCTCAAAAGTTTTGGAAAAATCCAAGATGGCTGCCAAAATGGCCACCATATTTTGAATTGCCCGCTGTGACTTTAGTATTTCACTTAGATTTATGCAATTTGGTATAGGGGTTCACTTAGGAGTTCCCCTAAGAAATTTTTAGAAAAATACCAAGATGGCTGCCAAAATGGTCACCATATTTTAAATTGCCCACCGCGACTTTATTATTTGGTTTGGGGATTTGCTTAGGGGTTCCCTCATAAATTATGAGAAAATTTCCAAGATGGCTGCCAAAATGGACGCAATATTTTGAAGTGCCCACTGTGACTTAAGTAGTTCACTTACAGTTCTGAAATATGGTATAGGCATTTGCTAAGAGGTTCCCCACAAAGTTTTTATGGCTTGCAGCAAACACTATCAGTCTGACAATCACTGCTGAACACAAAACAATCCATGCAATAATATATAAGTCACCCTCTTCATGATTTCAATCCCGAATATACAATTGCCAAAGGCCGGTTTTGAATCCATGGATTCTTGTTGGCCTTTTGCATCTCAAAAGCTTACGTTATGATTTTTCTTGCTGGATATTTTGGCAAAAAGGGCACTCTGTAATGTCCTCTCAAAGTACGGTAATCTGTGATGACTTTATCCAAATTCTACATTTGTATATACACATGCTTAAATGTATGTGTTGTGCATGTGACATATACATCTAGAAATTGAATGGGGGGGAGGGTTGATCTAGTGGCAGCGTGCTACAGTGCTAGGCTGCCAATTGCTAGGTCCCGGGTTTCGAATCCAGCTCTTGTTGGGTCACCTGGGCCTATGTTGGATGGCTGTTTCAGTCATCCTTTTGCCTCATTGCTGTGTCCTCCCCCTGTCCTAATTAGCCTACTAAGTGTGTAAATACAGGATGTAAAGCCCCAATCATCCATCCATCCTTCTAGAAAATTGTATGCCTGAATAAAATCCTAGCTGGGACACTGCTGGTGTATATAACCTATCTTGAGCTGGCCATCAGAGAGCAGATCTGAAATTATATTTTTTATTGTCATTGCAGGGAAGAAGGCAGCACAGATCCATTTATAACCCCAAAAGGATTCCAGTTCTTGCTCTTAGACACCACGTCCCAAGTGTGGCATTTCATCCTTCAGTATCTCAACTCTTGCCAGGTAAGTCAGGGTTTCTGATACTAAGTTCTTTAGGTAAAATAGTATACAAGTACCCTATTTTTGATCGCCTATAGGCTGATCTCTGTATTTACGCGGTCACATGGCGGGATTTTAAGTGTCGGAGTTTCAAGTGTCGGAGGATTTATGTGTCGGAGATTCATGTGGCGTAGTCGTAGACAATCATGTCTGCCCGGACGAGTGTTGCCCACAGAATATGACGAAGTAAATCCAAAAATAAACACACTTCCGTCGCTCAAATCGTCCAAATCACCTTCAGTCCGGAAACTAACCTGTCTTATAGTCATGCCAAACCCTCAAACACATTCGCAGCCGTTTTCAACCTGAAATTAAACCTCAATCTTTTTTATTATTCAGCTCAATCAACATCCTCCAGCCATGCTTTGCAACTTGTGTATGATGTCATCGATTTTGGTGTAGGTGCTGGTGCTGCCGTCTTCTGTGACAGCTGCATGGCAGCAAACCCTCGGAGGCAGGGCCAGAGGCAGAGCCAGAGGCAGGGCCAGTTAGGCAGGGCCAGTTAGGCAGGGCCAGTTAGGCAGGGCCAGTTAGGCAGGGCCAGTTAGGCAGGGCCAGTTAGGCAGGGCCAGTTAGGCCAGAGGGGCCATGGCTTACAGTCAGATTACCTCAATGATCACCGTCCTGTGCAATCGATGATGGCAATCAATGATGGCAATCAATGATGGCAGTCAATGATGGCAATCAATCATGGCAATCAATCATGATGATAGATAGATAGAACCAAGGGGGCAACCATTTAATATCTACTAAGGAGGAGGGGGATGGTAGCCCCTCTAATGGGCCCCTTAAAATGGGGCTCCCTCACATGGGGCCCCATTTAAAGTACATGTATGAATGAACCAAGGGGGCAACCATTTAATATCTACTAAGCAATGATGATAGATAGATAGATAGATCTATAGATAGATAGGATAAGGGGGCGACCATTTAATATCTACTAAGGATAAGGGGGCGACCATTTAATATCTACTAAGGATAAGGGGGCAACCATTTAATATCTACTAAGGTGCCAAGATAACAAAAGTACATGCATGAATGAACCAAGGGGGCAACCATTTAATATCTAAGGAGGAGGGGGAGGGTAGCCCCTCTAATGGGCCCCTCAAAATGGGGCTCCCTCACATGGGGCCCCCTGAAATGGGGTCCCCTGAAATGGGCCCCACTCAAATAGGGCCCCCTCAAATGAGGCCCCCTCACATGGGGCCCCCTCACATGGGGCCCCCTCAAAATGGGGCCCCCTCACATGGGGCCCCCTCAAATATGGGCTCCTGTAATTGCCCCCTCAAACGGGGCCCCCCCTCAAATCAGTAGTTTGGCTGGAGTAGCGTGAGGGGTCCAGGAATTAATACTGGCAAACTTCTGTTGCATAAATACCCAGCAACCCCCGCCCCTCGTAAAAAAAAGAGCCCCATTTGTCATGCAAGAGATGGATTATTTCCTTAGTATTACTGAACTTGGTGAAGTACTGCCCAATCAAATTCTCAAAACAAGGTTTTGCCTTGCGTATTATGTAACACAGGCGATCATTTAGTCCCTGTGGGACAGCATAGGCGATCTATTCAATCTCCACAATACCTCTAGTTTGTATTAAATGCCCGGTGGGCAGAAGTAATGATGAGATGGGAAATAAATCGTTTTTTGCATAAAAACTTTCATGTTTTGATTAAAATTAGTTCCTTATGGAGGAGGTGGGCTTTTTATTAAGGGGAATGCTTTTAATACAGAAAGTATGGTACTAGAACAAATTACTTTGTGACAGGAAAGCTGTAGTTGCCTCAGAGGTGTCCTCATGGGAAAAGCTTCTTGGTTCCTCAGTATTTAAAAGTCCCTTAATAGCAGCCAAGATAATGAATTTTCAAGTCTTTTAAGAATTGGTTAGGAATTTAGTTATTTTTCGTGCCTGGGAAGAGCTGGGACGTTGACAAATAGTAAGGAACTGAAGTGATTTTTCCTCTAAATTTGGTAAATTTCAGCTCCACTGTGCCTCCACATATATTTTTTTGTCTTGGTATAGGAATATGTGACTTTGTGTTGGATACGTCTCCTTTGTATTTGAGAATATTATAAGTGCATCTTTTCATCTTGCAGGCCAGAGGCATGGATGTCGTGGAGACATTGTCATTCTTATTCCAATTAAGTTTCTCCACATTCGGAAAGGTAAAATGTATTTCTAATATTATATCATTTTGGTAATATAAATAATGAATGTGGCCATAGATATTATACAAATACAGTATGATATGAATTCAATATGAAAATTTATTTGCACGAGGAGATTCATATTGAACGAGGAAATAAAAATATTTTTAAAAAGAAAAAAATTAGAAAAAAAAGATCTTCAGAATTTTTTTTTGAACAATTTGGAAAAAAAAATTTGGATTTTTTAAAATTTTAACTCACATTGTACTCTTCAACATGAAAAGAAAAGTGGAAAAAAATGCATAAAAAAAATTATTTGGAAAAAATCTCAGATTGTACACTGGCCATGCAATATGAGTTTTTATGATGTCGTCATGTGACTGATATTGGACAATCAGCATCGCTCTAGCATAGGCCTAGTTGTCTCGTGATATTTATTGATTATTGTCAACCTTTCAGGATTACTCAACAGAAGGCATGACGGACAACCAACAGCGTTTTTTGCAGCATTTACGAGAAATAGGACTTGTTTACCAAAGAAAGGTATACACACTTATTAAAATTAAAATTGCATCTTTGCAAGAAATTTTTCATTTGAAAATTTGTTCGGACTGACCAACTGTCTATATAATTACTATAAACAATCTGAAAGGATCATAAATGACAGGGTTGCCACTGGTCAGGGAAAAGTCAGGGAAATTCAAGGTCAGGGAAAAGTCAGGGAACTATGAAATTAGTCAAGGAAATGTTTGATTTTGAAAAGTCAGGGAAATCTCACCTAGGTCAGGGAAATTTTGCATAAAAACTAATTTACGACACAAAAGCCGATGTTTTTTTGATAAGAACGACTGAGAAATTTATGACATGTGCCCGTCTAACCTGTTTGATGGTTATTAATTGGCTTTAAAATCGGGAATCTATAGCTCGAGGCGTCTTGAGTGAGCCACCCGGTATCATCCATTTTCTTTTTATTTCAAATTGAAACGTAAATTTGCAAAAGGCCGCTAATTGCAATCTAAAATTTTGTGGGAGAGCCCTTTTTGTGGTCAGAGAAAACTTATTTTGAGACATGGAAAAGTCAGGGAATTTCGAAATCTGACTCGAGTGGCAACCCTGATTAAAAAAGTAATATGTTTGGCTGATTATTTTTTGATGTGCTTTCTGTTGAATTTCAGAGAAAATCGCAGCGTTTTTACCCCACTCGACTGGCAGTAAGCTTAGCTTCAGGATTGTCTCAGTCCAACTCTTCCCCATCGAGTGGGACCAATAAAGGATACCTTGTGATTGAAACTAACTACAGGATCTACGCTTATACTAATTCCACCCTGCAGGTTGCCCTACTGGCTCTGTTCTGTGAACTGCAATACAGGTAATGCCACCTTTCAAAGTTGGGTCAGTGGCGGATCCAGACAGGGTAGTCTAGGGGGGCTGGGTGTCGCTTTGGCATTTGCAGGCCTGTGTCTCCACATATTTTCTTTAAAATTCTAGGCCCCCCTAGGCCCCCTACCCTGGATCCACCACTGGTGGTGTGATATTTTTCGGTAGCTGCAATGTTAAGTGTGTGATGGACTGAGAACTTTCAATATCTTTGTTGTCTGTGTGTAATATTAATGGGTAAATTTCAAGAAATGTAATATTTATACATTTACAAATTTTTGCCGGACCGGTTAAAAATTTTCTGGACAAGTTCTTCGGACCATAAATTTTCGCAAAGACTGCAGGATGTAAAGCCCAAATAATCTGTCTTTTATTGACTGAATGAGTGAGCAATCACCAATTTAGTCCCGCATTAATTACTTTCTGTGTGATGTGACTCGCTTATATTATAAGCAAATTGTAGCTAAGCCAATTGCTCAAGTTAAAAAATATTGTATTGTGACAGTTTAAGTCTTGCAAACATTAAAAAGAACTTCATCTGAACAGGTTCCCCAATATGGTGGTCTGCAACCTGACTAGAACGAGCGTCCGTGAAGCTCTGACAAGAGGAATCACTGCCGAGCAGATCGTCAACTTCTTACGAGCTCATACTCATCCTGCCCTGTTGAAAAAGGTGAGATTTTATGGTTAATACTGGTAGGCCTACTCAGAAATGTCAACTTCAATGTTGCATAATGTATGATTAGATCATAATTAGATTGTAGCGAAGTTAACAGATGAATAATATAAGTTAAGATATTTGATGCATTTACATGGGAGGTTAGCTCAGTGAAGGGGTAAAGGTTAGCGGAGTGGTAGCAAGTTGCGCTGCCAATTGCTGCGTCCCGGCTTCAAATCCAGTTCTTGCCGGGTCACCTGGGCGTATGTTGGATGGCTGTTTCAATTATCCTTCACCTCATTGCTGTTTCCTCTGCCTGTCTTAATTAGCCTACCAAATGCATAAATACACGACCTAAAGGAATCATCCATCCTTCAGTACATATTCAGGACAATGTCAAATAGGGATGCAAAGGCCGGGAAAATTTCCGGAAATATTGGAAATTTTCCATGGAAAATTTCCGGGAATTTATTCTTGCGGGAATATTGGGAATTTTGGGAATTTTCAAATACACTGCTTAAATCTCTATATATTTGTCATTGGTCCTGTTAATAGTGGTCATTTGGATGTCTGCTATTATCTTTTGATAGCCAGTATGGCAGTATGTGATCCTTGGGTCTTCCTGGATATAAAGGTTGCATATATTGGTCTGGCAATGAGGGTCAAATCCGTTGCGATTTGTTCTCGAGTTGGAAATTTCAAAATCTTTAAGGCAAAATTTTGGGATTTTTTTTTTTCGCTTTGTAAAAAATCTTAAATTATTCTGTATTAACCAAAGGAAACCTTGTCGAACAAGATATTTTTTGCATAAGCCTGTTCATTGAGTGACATTGCTAAGGAAAAGTCAATCATAATAAACGGGCCATCACATGTTTCGGGCCCAGTTTTCAGACAAAAAATTTTTTTTCGAAGCAGAGACCTGTGTAAAATTAAATTTCCGAAATTCAGATTCTGCTCAAAATACCGGCGGACTTCTCCAGAGTAAATATTCAGTGCAGCAAAATTTTTGCAGCTGTATCTCTCTTGAAGAGTATTATAGTTTATTATTTCATACCTAAATGAATATTCTGATTGCAGTATGAGGATTATGAAGTTTTTTATTCAGCAGGAGGAAAACCTTGAAATTTACGAACCTGTTTGTTTCCGAGGGTTATATTTGTGATTGGTTTAATTTCCAATTAAAGGATGTTTGATGAACGCTTTTCCTTCAGAAGTCTAAAGCACAGACCCAGAAGTGTTTGACTTTGTCACTATGCTATACAGTATACAGTGCATGGAGATATGTCTATAGTCTAGCACTTCTACGCTTTTGACACAAAATTTAGGTTTCTAGTGCGTATAAAACTTCCTTTGCCTAACTGGTGAGCAGGTAATATTGGCGATTGCAGATGTCATCTTCTTAATCCCAATCACAACGGCAGAAAGCAATTGGTCTCAATTTGAATTTTCTTGACATTTTTTAAAGTCTCAAAGTCAAGTTTGTTGTTGCACAAATATGAATTTATCACTTGATAATACACCAAGCAATACAAATTGGCAGACCTTAATTGTGAAAATGTTTCAATATCTCGCTTAGTGTGTGTCCTTTAGTTCAAAAGTGCAATTTTTGTTTGTCCTTACGTACAGTTAGAAAATTATTTTGCATCTCAAAATGAGTGGCAAATAACCTCCATAATTTGCTGCATACATCTCAGACTTTGATGAAATGAGGTGTCGAGTGCAAACTCATAGCTTCAACAACCGGACTTGTTATCCAATCCAGTTATATTCCCATACATTTCCCAAGTAAATTGAAGTAAGCGGATAAATTTCCGAATATTCCCAATGTTTCCGAATATTCCCGTAAATTCCCATAAATTTCCGAAAATTTCCATGGAAAATTTCCCTAACGAAAATTCCCGGGAATTTTGCATCCCTAATGTCAAACATATAAAATGTTGTCTGAAATGAAACTTTAAGTTCTCTTCATTCAGAATTTTCTTATTTCCAGACTCCCTCCATTCCGCCTGCCGTTACGGACCAAGTCCGCTTGTGGGAATTAGAACGAGACCGTTTCAAGTTCAACGACGGAGTTCTCTACAGCCAGTTCCTCACTCAGAGTGACTTCGAGATGCTGAGAGATTATGCCAAGGTAATTTGATAAGATTATCTAATTGGTTTGATGTGTATTGACATATCTTAAAATGTGAGAGTACAGTTAAAACCTAAGATAATTAGAAAAGCATGTCCTTTTTTATCTAACCTGACATTGACTTATTTGTCATAAACAAGGATTGGAGACTGATTACTCCACTTAAAAGGACAAATCCCCCGCCCCAGAGGATGATAAACAATCCAAATAATTTTTAAACAATATCCCAGTTTTGGTCAGTTCGAGGCTTCTGAGATCAAAGAACCAGGCTGTCATGAGAAAACTCCTACATAAGACTTAGTTTAGAGCAAAAACTAAATTCTGTTTTCTTCAGCTATAGTTTATGTGACGTTATGGTGGTTTATCAATTTCTTGGTCTTTAATTGCGTAAAACCTAACATAAACTATTTATTTTTCAGGATTTAGGTGTTCTCGTTTGGGAAAACCCCCCTAAAAGAGTGATGGTAGTGAACAGATCTGGCCACGACGAAGTCAAAAGATATTGGAAACGCCAGAGAAGAGACAGTTAGCATTTATATCTGTTAAGTTATTGTAAATATATCATGTACTACTTGTTATGTATTTTTATACTCATGTCAAATTGATTATTGTTGATTGATGATCATTATTAAATTGATTGAATTTGTATTCCGATGTTGAGTTGATAAAATAATGTTACTAGAAAGCATGTCAAACACAGAGGCTCAAATGGAGTGCTTCATTTGTCAGTTGCACATTTATGATAGAAAGTTGTAATACTGTGGAGAAAGTGCCCCCGCAGGTCTCGGGCCTCCTCGTGGCGGTGGGTGGTAACACTATAGGTGAAATCCTGTATCCTTAGTGGCCAACACGGGACAGTGCGCTTGCACACGTCTCCTCGACGGAAAAGGGGCAACCTGTTTGCCGTGGGTTGCGACCCGTGTCGGAGGATGAAGGGGTCCTGGTAGTTGAGTTGAAAGGGACTAAGTTGGTCCCTCCCATACAATACACTACTTTGGCCTGGATTTCTCCTAGACGGGAGGCTGGATTGGCCCGGTCCAGTCAATCGGCTTGTCATGTTGTCATTAGGACTTCGGTCCTATTGGCCATGGCTGATGGGTCAATCAAAGAAGGTTTTGACCAAGTCTACATGCTGGCCATGTTTTAAATATGATTGCAGCTATATTTCTTACCTAGCCTTCTACGAGTATATCCCCCATGTATCCCTGGGACTAGGGTACTGGGCTCAGCCCTACCCATATTGGTCTCCCCTTGTTGGGCTCCTTGGTGGGTGGGGAGCATGGGGGATGAAACACCAAATATCCTATGGCCTATTCTCTTTCAAATCCACAGTCCAGACTAAAACGGCAGCGGTCATCTTCGGATGACTGCATCGACCCGGAACTTCTAAATCGACCAACGACCACACAGAAGTCAGAATACCGACACCGATACATTGTGCTAAAACCAACGAGCAAACTTTCTCCCTTTGCGATCTACAAGACAATTCTTCAAAAAGTCGGAGAACCTGCAGAAACCACACAACAAAGAGATGGAACTGTCTTATTTAAAACAAGAAATGACCAACAAACACAAAGACTGCTTGAGCTGACAAGTATTGCAGGAACTCCGACTATAGTCGAGCCACATCGCACATTAAACACTTCTAAGGGGGTGGTTTTCTCCTCACTTAGCTATTTAAATTCTGACGAGGACTTACAAGAGTGGTTTGAAACCTTCACTGATGTCGTTCATTTTCATCGCATCCCGCAGAGGGATCATCGAGAACTTCTTATCTTGACCTTTTCAGACACTACTCTTCCTGAGAGTGTTGGAGTTGTATGGGAACGGTGCAAGGTACGACCTTATATTCCAAACCCAAGAAGATGTTTTAAATGTCAACGTTTCGGTCATCTGAGCAAGTGGTGCCAAAGACAAGAAGTTTGTGGACACTGTGGATCCCAGGACCACACCCAATCAAAAGATCAACCTTGCTCATCCCCTCCTCTTTGTGTTAACTGTAAGGAGGATCACCCCTCTTACAGCAAAACGTGTAAACAGTGGACAAAAGAAAAAGAAATCCTCACATTGAAGGCAACCCAAGCGATATCTTTTCCAGAGGCTAGAAGGATTGTGGAACAGCACTCAGGAATTCCAAGCTATGCGGACATGGCGGGGTATCCACAACCTCAACATCATGCAACACCCAGACGAAGGCTACAACTCGAAGAACACAGCATCAACAGATCACACAAACAACGCACAGACAACATAGAAGACACAAACAGACACTCCGGAAGAACAACTGAAACTTCCACTCCACAGACAACAACCACCACACAACGGCCTACATCCCAGGCAGACCTTGAACAACCAAACCCATCAGCTGGAGCCACAGCTCCTCATGAGGTAGCAATGGACAAAGAACACACAACTACAACAGACACAAATGAGGAAAATGAAGACTCAGATGATGACAGAAGCACGACACCTGACAATGAATCCATGGAAGCAGAAGATGAAGAGGCAGAAAAGGAACAGGTTCCGGAGGTTCCACAGGAAGCAGAAAAAGAAGAAGGTCCAGAGAATCCACAGGAGGAAGAAACAGCCGAGAGTCAAGAGGAAGTAAGGGAAGACCATTCACCAGACAAGGAAGCAGAACGAAAGAAAGAAATTAACGAAAAGGAACGACAACCAGTTAACACAGGAAAAGACAAGCCAGTACCAGAACAGATCTCTTACAGAGAATATCTTCTCCGCTTCCTTCAAGGAAGAGTACCGAATGGAGACATTCAACGACCAATGTTTGTACAAAAATACCTGAATCTGGCAGTTTCATATCTGGTACCAATGCCTAGCTTTGACAAACTGCGTGCCAAACTGACTGACCGAACTAACCAAAGGATGCACAGTTGGCCACCAGACACCTTTGCTACCAAAAAAGAAGTACTTAATCTAGTCACTCAGCACGACTTCACAGACGATTTTTATGGACCCATTATTGTTTTGATTCAACATGATTTTATGTTTGTTGCCTTCCAAGTGATAAAAGAACAAATACAAAGACAAACGAACATGAAGACAAAGACAGGAAACACAAAATAATTACCAAACACCAATCCAACTGAATTAACTCCCTTGACACAAACCAAGGATGTCTCTAAATAGCCCAATAAGGTGCTGATGAGACGTAAAGAACAAATAAACACACACACACACTGTGGAGAAAGTGGGGTTTATGCATTCACAGCTCAAGCGTAAGACTTCAATCAGAAGTTGCCTAATGGTTCAGGCTTCTTGCTGCAGCATTAGTTGTGTTAGAATAATTGTGTTTCTTTTATCATTATTTGGTGGAAAAAATAATTGGAAGATCTTATTCTTTCTTCGGCTGTCTGCTTAAGTCTGGGGCCCAGGTCCAATTCCCATTCCGGGCAACAAATTTAGACCTATGTTTCATCCTGTGCTAAAAGGCACTTTGCCTCATTAGCACTAATTTCTACGGTCCATCCTGTTTAGCGCAGTCACCAGTCGTCAGTGCATAAATAAATGACTTGAAACCTTATCAGACACCCTCATAATAACAACTTCCTCACTGATAGCAGATGGAGCACAGGCAAAAACAGGGTGCACCGTTTACTATGCTTTGACTTGTATTGCCCAGATCAGTCCACTCATTATCTTATAACAAGGTATGACAGCTCCAGAATTTTAGCAGACAGAGTTGGACGAAGTCAGCAGTATAATACCTTTAAATTGACACTTATAAGAAAGTAGAAACCCAGGAGTTGATTGAAATACTTTCTTTGGGGCATTTTCTAGATTCCAAACACGTCTGGTAGTGTTGTCAGTTATTTTAAACAACAAAATTTAGCAAAATATTAATCTGAAATTCGAGTTCCACACTGAACTGGACGGAAGTTTAATTGCTGTGACTGCCACACCAACAATAATAAAAATGTATCAAATTAACTGCTACATCTTAAACACTTATTTTAGCACAAAATATGCAGAACAAAAAGTACATTGTGGTGCACAATTTTGAACCCGAAATGATGAGTTTAGAAATGTATAGAAGTGATATAAAAATCGAAGTGAGGGCATTCATGCATATCATCACAAATACAAAAAATACAGACATTAGTAAAATTCAGTTCTGACGGACAAAATTTTAATTCTGTAAGATAACTGTGATAACCTCTACTGAGTTAACCTCAGCCAAGCTGTGAACTGACAACAGTGGGATGAAGTATAGCTGTTAATAGTCTGTTATACTTTGTATGTTGCTCATATAATTAATTACTTCTGTATTTGAATTGTTTTCTTATTAACAGCTTTTGATTGCCACCTTTAGTTGTCAATCATAATCAGTCATGCATTTGATGCATGATATGATTGGTTGGCTCTCAAGACAGTTTGATGAGCAGTGATAGACTTGGACCACAATTTACAAGTTCAGATCGCATAAATGGTAGATAATATTGGCTGACCTGTTATTTTGTGCTGAGAAAAAAAAGAAGAGAGCACATACCTCTTAACTTTCACATGCTTCACGCATTTCAAACCACACAAAAAAACGTTTGATATAATAAAAGATATTCTTAGATAATAGATAGTCTACAGATAGATAGTCCACTATAAGTGGATAGGTAGATAGATAGATAGATAGATAGATAGATAGATAGATAGATAGATAGATAGATAGATAGCCCGTCAGAATTAAAATTCTAATAAAATATAGTTGTTATTTTCTGTTTGTCTTCTGTTTTGATTGTTTGTTATTATCATTTATTACAAGTCACCTTCATTACATTGTTGTTAGTTCACACCGAGGCCTTTGAAGACTTCTTATGCAACAGTTTATCACAGTCATGTTAGGTAGCCACAACAGCAGTGCTGGTCAGTTTTGTCTCTCAAAATGCGCATTGAATTGGAGAGGAGAGGGGGGGATGGAGGTCCAACAACCTGGTCTGCAGTCCCGATTTTTTAATCAGATTTTACAGTTACCTCTGTCGTCTGCTGCAGTGACAACGTACCAGTTCTGTCTGGAAAGTTGGACCATTGCCAAGCAAGCTGTCATACCTTTTCTAATAGTAATATGCATCGGTGAGGTGGCAGTGGAATTGAACACACCACACATGACAGATTGTTTGTGCCTGTGGATGGAGCTTGTATACAGTACAGGAAGACTTGGCACTCTGAAGATTGTTTGGCCTTCTGCGTGGTTTCTATGAACACAACTTCAAAGACACATCCCTTATCACTTGCCTGTTCCCTATATCGAACTTCACAGACCCAACTTTTTTGTCTCCGAGCAGTGAGCCCTTACCATAGAGCAGCATGAAACTTGAATATATCTATAACCTCCACCATAAACAATAGAGGAAATTAATTTAAGAGCTCCGTTGTGAGACTCTGAAGTGCAAAGGCTACCTAAATTCAAAAGCCTAACCATGTTGATTCGAGTCACATCGTTTTAAAAGAAAAACAATCCATCTTAAAACCACAATAATTGCATTTATTCATAACAGTAAGTGGTTACGCAGAGGCATGAAAAACCCTATCAACTTCAAGCTGAGATCCTGTATCACAATTACATCACAACTTAAATACAATCCATACCCTTACATTGTACTCTTTCAAAGTAAAAAAAAACAACTTTAATGTATAAATCTGTAGCCTGCAATTTGAACATGATTAATAAACGGGGTAAGATACAATAAATCAATTTGAAATTAAATACGAAAGTGTGATATGTAATGTCTACATACCTTTACATTATAAATTGAAACACATATTTTTATGAATTAAATTAATTAAATGGCGAATAATCAAAGCAAATAACATAAGAAAACATAAATCAACAAGAGTAAAATTGAAAGTTTTCAAACCCAGCCTGAGTAAATTGAAGTGTACAAAACACCGTATAAGGGAAGCAAAAAAAGATTGAATATGTAAGTTTCGTTGATCATTGCACATTGATGATTAACTGATATCACAAAGCAATAAATTTAACAAGTGTAGTATAAATGCATGTAGCATTACTAATATGTATGTAAATAATACTAAATATTACAACCAATTAACATGCTCATTCATCAACAATTTAAGAAAAATTGGTTTAACACAAATAGTTTTAACATAATGGCACTTGAATTTCATGCATGATCAAAATCATGTTAACTTCATTCACAACACAAAATAGTTCTTTAAACTAGCTCATGAAGTTCATAAATTAAATGCATCCAAAATGTTTGCAAGTCAAAAGGCAATTGCAAAAACAGCCATGTGGCGCCACCTGCCTTGCAAATTAACAGAACCTTTGACATAGGCCTAACAATCTCAATTTTATCTTATAAAGTTTTCAGGAAAGACCACGTTCAATACATTTAATCCTAGAATATCTACATTAAATAGTATATATATATATCAATAAAAAGACAAGTTGCGTCCATTAAATTAGGACCTGAACACCATGCAATATCGCATCATGAAGGCAACAATACCAGACAATTTCGAAATGCCTCAGTCTCTACAAATCACTAACTTTGTTCTGCTCTATAAACTGTGGTACAACGTTTAACAACAAGGCATCAATCTAAGGCTATATTTACTGAGACTTAACATGTCTTCCCTTTTATAAAATTGAATACAATAGGCATGACTACTTATAAGATGGGACTATACATGTATGTTTTATGCAAGCAGCATATTATTCACACTAAGTTTACATAATACATGTTTTTGATTTTCTGCATTAAATTCACCATATTTCTGTCTATACAATGAGTCCTCAAAGACTCTTCAAAATAAATTAGCTTTAAAACAAAATGTCTGTAATGTCAAGCACCACGAACCGTCTCTTGCATCATCCATTCAACCATAATAAATATATATGTGTGTAGCAATAGCTTAAGTCTGCATGGAGATATAGAAGCTGAGGGAGTAATAGCAGTCATAACAGTGTTTCTTTGATAACTAATCCAGTTATGCAATTAGGCTAATGTAGCCCGCTTTTCATCAGGAGTCACGGCTTGACTGAAGTCGCCTCCTCTGGAGCTGATGAATCTCTCATAGCTGAAAACAAGAGACATTAATTTATTTTAGACATATTAATAGAAATAAATTAGTCCAACCAAATAAATATTTTTGCACATTGAGTACTGACTTACAATAAATAGTAGAATTTCCAGAACAGAGATCAACAAAATCTTAAATTTCCATAATCAGATTTCGAATATTGCATGACCAAAGACCATTTCTTTACTCATTGAGGACTGGATGCATCGCAACCAATTTGGGAGATGGCCTTAACATAGCCTTTTCTGCTATCCTTCTGGTCCATCCACAAAATGCCATATAATAACGAAAATCTTTCAACTCAAAGACTGAATGGTAGCGAAAAATTTTTCAGATATGCGACAACATTTTGCTTTTCCATGACTGATAAAGAAGATTCCGCTCAATTCAACACTCACATGGACTTGTAGCGGTTTCTTTCCGACGTAGAAACAGAGGGAGACATGTTTCTGGCGGCACTCTCCAGGTGGTGCATGTGTATGAGGATTACTGTCGTTTTTGCTGCTGACGTCTTTTCTCTGCTCTCTTCCAGGTTTTTGCTGTGTAATTTTGTGACCTGCATGAATAAGAATATTTATGAGATTTTTCGGAAGAGATTAATACTAGACAATTGGTACAGACATTCACACCAAATGGAACATTGTTGTCACCTGGCCAAAGGACCATTGTTGTGAACATGACCAAATGGACCAATGTTGCGTCAATACCCAAATGGATCGTTATTTTGTTGTGTCACATAACTAAGCGGACCATTGATGTGTCATTTGACAAAATGAACCATTGTTGTGTCACATGGCCAAATGGACCATTGTTGTGTGACATGGCCAAATGGACCATTTTTGAGTGACATGGCCTAATGGACCATTGTTGTGTCACATGTTTGGCCAAATGGACCATTGATTGTTGTGTCAATACCCAAAAGGACCATTACTAAAGATTTTGTCGTGTAACATAACCAAATGAACCATTGTTTTATATGATCAAATTGTTAATTGTCACATGAGCAAATGGACCATTATCTCACACGACCCAATCAGCAAAATGGAGCAAATGTGTAAAATGGAGCAAATTTGTATATACAATATGCTGCGGACTCTCCTCATTAATCACCCTCAAGAGCAGCAAAAGCCTGCCTTAGTGGAAAGCAATATTCACACGAACCCTCATTGCATTTAATTTCTTTTGATTTCACTTTAAACTTGGCAGTATTACGCATCCCATATCCCCGGGCCCATACCTGTTTCTTTAGATTTTCCGTTTCCACAGCATCGAGGTCAACCTGGCCATCTTGGAGACGAGGCATGTAGACGACCTTTGAAGGTCGTGACCTTTCCATGACCTTCAACCCTTTAGTGCTGCCCTCTTGTGTATTTTGGTCAAAATGATCTTCGTGCAGCGAAAGACTTCTGTTCAACATCTGCCGGTTGTCATCTACGGCACTGCAATTTCACCAAACAAAATCACATTATAGCCAATATCATAGACCCGACATGTTAGTCTCAAATTTTGGATGAACACCCCAATTCCATAAATATATCAACTGTTCCAATAGGTGAATTGATTGAATGAACACTTCAGTAAAATGTATTCCTTCAATATACATTGAGCGACTTCCCAGTAGCATGCCCTCTGGGCCTAATGTATGTTTTCACAACAAAATAATTCAGAACAATATTACTTGCAAATAGTCACTTCCAGTCGTGGGCCATACTGAAGATGATACAATACTTTCAAAATCTTACATTTGATCGGACCGCTCAGCTTCAGTCAATTCGGCTGCAAGTGGTTTCGGAGGGATCACTTCGTAGGAACCCAGCTCTGGCTGGACTGCGGGCGTAGATTCTCTACTTAAGCTGCTCCTCTGCATCATAGCAGTGTGCTCGTGGATCGCTTCTAGTTGTGCGTTGTACAACAGAGCTTTCAAGTCCGCTCCCGAGAAGAAATTGCAAGATTTTGATAAGGTTTCCAAGTCCACATCCTCGGCTAGAGCCATACTGCGAGTCAAGGCTCGGAGGATTTGCGTCCGTTCATCCTGCAACAAGATAAAATTGCATCAGAGTTCTGTTAGTTCGGTACCGTAAAAACGGGGTAAAGTTGGTAATCCGGGGTAAAGTTGGCAATCTATTTTAACCCACTTAATGGAATAAATGCCAACTTTCCTCACTTTCACATGTTTTTTTTGCAAATTTGCCACCTGTGACAGTGTGGAAAGTTGGCATTTCTGCCATTAAGTTGGTTAAAATAGCTTGCCAACTTTCCCCCGGATTGCCAACTTTACCCCGTTTTACGGTATTCTATTTCTGATTCTACTGAGAACTTTTTTAAAAGGAGATCAAAAGCTCCAAGCACAATAGTTTGATGGATTCCTGACTCTCAAATTTGTTTCCATTCCATACCTTGTCCGGAAGAGCACAGAAAATAGCCTTGTCCAATCGTCCAGGCCTCAACAATGCAGGGTCAATCAGATCAGGTCTGCTGGTGGCCCCTAGGACATACACCCCTGAAGTGGAAAAGAACATGCTAATAGGTCCACACTGTCAGTTTATCTACATTGCAGATTGATTACTGCATATATTGCATTAAACTTTACTTGTATTCATAGCAACGCTTAGGCATATTTATCGCAATTAAGGTTTGCATTTGTGCTTCCCTTGCACAAGTTGCAAAATTTCAAGTTTGCCGATTTGTGTTTGTGAAGCCCAATTTTGTTCGCTTTGCGTAGCACTGACAGACCCACACAATGAGATGATATGTCACACTTCAAAACGTGTCAATTTAGTATTACATACCATCAAGGCCTTCAACTCCATCCAGTTGCGTCAGAAACTGGTTGACAACTCTGTCAGTTACTCCTGTGCTGTCATGGCCACGTCTGTGAATGCAAAAGTAAAAGTTATACAATATACATTTATTATCGCCAGTTAAATTGCAATTCCTCCAAAAATACTGCAATTGGCTAAAGCGTGAGAGCTTCTCCTTTGAAATTAACTATCAGAATATTAATTTTGACAAATGATTTCACTCAAGAGAATAGAAGAATCGATTGAGCACTGTACCTTGGGGCCAGAGAGTCAAACTCGTCGAAAAATAAGATGCAAGGTTTGGCACTTTGAGCTCTGGAAGAAAGGAAACAACAAAATCAAATAAACATTTTAAGGACATACGGCAGAGACACTTTATTGAGACATGACACTCAGCCACAAGCTGTAATGGCAACATGGCAGCCCAGGGAGTACAGACTTGTGCTGCCATCTAGGGGTGAGCAGTATCACATGTGGATGGAGAGCAGAGTCAGAGAGCATCATGGCTGACAGCTGCTGCAGCACACAGAAAGTCTAGAAAAGTTCATATCGTGGTGGTGACTGGTGTGCTGGCCCCAACTGTAGTCACACTAGAAGGAAGCAACCTCATCTTTCTTACTTCAGATTTCCAGTCAAGGATGTTGAAAGGTAGGTGTTGAGCTTGTGTCACATGTTAGTTTGCTCCAATCATTTGCATTCCAATGGTACTTTGCCTTAGGCCTGGTCTTGTTTTGATGTAAACAAGACCTTTTTGCACTGAACACCCATGTACAAGTGCAATGTCATCAAACTATCAATCCTCAAGGCAGTGATGTAAATACATAGAATACATTAGGCTTTGTTTATTTTTAGCTTGTGAAAGCCTATGTGCATTTGGATATGAGCTTCATGAGCCCTATTTTGAGTAGGTCTAAATCATATTTTTTGTACACACAGGTGAAAACAGCAACAATTGGAAATAAAGGCAAAGCCAAAGGGAAAAGAAACAGGAAGGTTATCAAACTACAACATGAATGATCACAATTTAATCTTATAACTTCAATGCAATTCATAGTACTTTTGTGCGTAGGCCCATATATTCCTAGATTTTGGTTTCATGTACATGGTTAATACTTCGGCTTCACCAGATTGCATTTCATGCAGAGGCTTATGATGAATAAGCACAAATATTTGAAGCACTGAAGAAACTGTTCCATGCTGTCATTTATTTTTTAGGCTACTTGAATGCGAATGACAAACTGTATATATTTGTGAATGTGTATTGGAACTGCTAATTACTATTTGCTTGTTAAATCTGCGTATTTTTCAGTGAAAAACATGTATATTAATTACTAAAAAATGATTTTTGGATGAAACAAGAGAAATTTTGATTATAATTAAGAACAAAATTAGGTTTGTTTTTATGTTATATATATAGTTTGTGTATCCATTCTTAGCATATGTGAATATGTGGAGGCTTGTACCCTTTCCTTTCAGTCACAACATGTATTAATTTAGTGGCACTGGCCTGTATAATACTGTATTACTGTATACTGAATTTACACAAATAAAAGCATGATCTAAAATATAGAATAAAGATACATGTTATTACTCTCACAATACCTTGTCTGAGTCTTATTTCTTAATTTTGAGTAAAATGATATCATCATATGAGCATATTATGATTTTATAGAGACACACCTAACCCTCAACCCCCAGCCGATGTTGTAGGCCTATAAAAAGGGTATTATCTAAATCACTACTTTATTCACTTTTTGTTGAATTGATACATATATAACCACAGGCCTTATTATAAGGAAATGGTGACATGGGCTGCAAAAATGTGTGCTGCAGGAATGAACCTGATAGACCAATAGCATGGAATGATACTGCCAACACCTAGGGGGCAGCACTCAGCAGGCAGCCATATTCCCATTACCATAGGTTTCAATGGGAGTGTCATGTCTCAATAAAGTGTCTCTGCATACGGATAGAGTGACTTGGGATAGACCTTACAATATATTATGAAAATTCTACAATTAATTAATAATTATAATATAATATAGTATGATTTTATATAGCGCCCATTCCAGGTAAGTCTGCTTACCTTGCGAAGGTATCTCTTACTGCTTGTTCACTAGCTCCAATGTATTTGTTCAATAACTCAGGTCCCTGTTAAAAAAGAAAGAGGAGGGACAAATGGTATTAGTTAGACACCGATTCGGAGGGTTCTAACATGCATTTTTGTCAGTTAGATCCCGACCGGAGGGAGGGATCTAACTGACACAAAATGCATGTTAGGACTCGACAAAGAGGTGTCTAACTGACTTAGACATCATATGCTTCTTCTATTATTTGTTTTAACTTATAATTTTAGCAAAATAAACCATGATCTCATTGTTTGTTTGCTGTTGTAAACAATATTAATCCTTAGCAGGGCGCTAACATGCAATATTGTCAGTTAGATACCGGTTTTTCCAATGGTATAAGTATCTTAGTGATGTCTAATAGAAATTAAATTCCAGCGAAAAGCAGTATTTTCACACTTATCTTGCTATAAAATGTACCAATATTATGCATATAGTCTACTTATGATCCTAATTCATAGCTACAATTATATCTTGTTTCTTGTCATTGAAAATATTGTGTCCTTCAAACAATACAGTCTCTATCAATACAGTTCTTCCAGCTCGTCAGGCACTTACTTTAATACTGATGAAGTTAAGTCCGCACTCTTTGGCAACCACTCCGGCCAGCAGAGTCTTCCCCGTCCCTGGTGCTCCGTATAACAAAATACCTGAACGCAGTCGGAGGGGGCAGTTGTTGAACAAGTGGGGGTACTGGAAAAGAATACAAGAGGGGATGCAAAATTTGTTCAGACACCAATTGACTGATAATGACTGAACACATGCACTCATGCAGGTTCTGAGATAAAAAGAAGAAAGAACTATTCGTGAAATATTCTTACTTTACACCATAGTAGTAGTATTTTATTGTCATAATATTGCACTGGGACAAACCACGTAATACTCAAAATAATACATTCAAATATATATAATATATATGACCATTATACAAACAGCTTGGAAGTAAAGCAATTATGTCATGTTAACTGTAAATGTTTAGACATACATACATGGACATAAATGTTCAAACATAAATGTTCATACATGGAACTATTTTAACAGGACTTTTAACATTATCACTGAATTTATCAGTTGAAATTGAAGTAGCATTTAAATGATACCATTTGATTTCTACACTTGGGAGTAAATTAGGGCGAACTTCAAAATACGTATGGCAGGATGGTAGGCCCGCTACAAATCGATCCAATAAGTTAGAAAACAATCTGGTTTTGTTTAAATTTCAGTATTAATGAGACCATAAGTTACAGCAAATATTTTAGGTATCTAATAAACTTGATAGCAGACATTCAAGAACTCAGATTGAGGACAGAACCAGGATACCCTTTTCGACTAACTCTTGCACCTAAAACTCACCTTGGACGGCCACTGCAATGTCTCCACGAGTGTTTCTCTCACCTCCGTCAATCCTCCAACATCTTCCCAACCCAAATCTCCCGCTTTATGCAAATTAACGCCTCGTAAAGCAGCAGGAGTGAACCCATCTAGGGCTATGTTCATGTCTTGGTCTGTGAGCAGTATGTCTGTAAAGAAACAAGATAAATCAGGACTCGGGTAAATTATTTAAGGTTTCCAATACAATTCAGCACCTTCCAGTGCGTTTCCCAGCCAAATTATAAAGGCATACTCCAAGTGGCGAATAAAAGTTGCATGTTTAGACAGTAAATTAGCCACACATATATATATGCATTTCACTCAAAATTTGCCACTAGTCAAAGAAATTTTGTAGAATTTATATGACACTGTAGGGGCAGAGTAGCCTACCCACTGAGATTTGGCAAGTAAATTCTCTGTATTTTCCTGATTTTTCCCTGCCTCACCGAACATTTTCCTTGACGTAATTTGGCCTTATCGTTGTGTTATTGACACTAATCGGAACCAAAAATTTCAACTTTTACAGATTTTTGCTTAAAATTGAGGGTTTGCTTGACGAATCAGCGCACATAAAACCAAATTCCCTGTGTTTTCCATGAATTTGAGGCCAAAATTCAAATTCCCTGATTTTTCCCTGCAGGGAATTTTTTTTCACCATTTTACCTGTTAGATTAGATTAGATTTATTTTTTTCAAAAACCGAAGCAACATACAATAAAGTTTTTTTAAACATGAAACAAGCGAGTAGCGGTTTTGACCTGTTTTCCCTGTCTTCCCTACTCTCCCTGACCAGTGGGAACCCTGAGAGGTCTCACATCAAAGCACAAATATATCTTAACTTAAAATAAAACTCACCTCCTTCACCCACTTTCTCCATCATCTTGTGAGCGTGGATTGCCCTACTTATCACAAGGTCAAGGTCACGACCTACATAACCCTCTGACCTTGAAGCAACACTTTGAAGGTCAAGGTCATTGGCACAATCTGGGTCAACGCCCGGTCGGTTCTCCACCATGCGGTGTAGGATTCTTTCTCGGTCGGTCTGCAAAGAAATAACTGAATGAATGCAGAGAATGATAAAACAAAGTGGAGGTGGCAAGGTAGGAATGGACATTGTTTGCTAAGCTTTATACAAACGCACCACTGACGACTTCTGATTTTGACAGGGCAGTGGGGGCTTTCATGCGTATTTGAAATCTGCATCACCTGGAGCATAATCCGTTATAGGGTCGGCCAAAATGTCAACAACTTGCTGAACTGACCGAATCACTTGCCAGGCTGGTTGGTGAGTGTCGAATTCAACTGTCATGTCGAAATTGGATGTCGTTGACGGTAAGAGTACATGGGTATTGTATACTTTTTTCGATGTTCGATATGTATTGATTTTGGTAACTGATCCGAGGGAAAGAACTACTTTGAAACAGTATATCTTGAGTTGGTGTCCATCTCAATGTAAAGTTACAAATTCTGAACGATCTGGTGTCTCAATCAGGCGTACCAGACACAACAAGAGACTCGAGAGTATCCAGAAATACAAGCATGTTAAATTGAAAACCTTCAAGGCTAGTTCTTGTTATTCAAAAGGGTGGATTGATGACACTAGAGGAAGAGAGCAGTTTACCAATTTACCAAATGTGTGGGACATTTTACTTGCCCAGCAGGGACACTAACCCAGGGGGTTTTTAATTTCAATGGCAATTAATCAGTGGTTCCATACAAAATCATATTTATAGCAATACAAAATAAGTAGTCCTACCTTGTTGGGAGGTTTCAGACTAATAATCTTCGAGAAAAAGTGATGTCCTCTGGTTGGAAGCAAAATCTCGTTCACGGAATCTTCTGACTTAGCCGTTGCTATGACAACAATGTTAGATTGGTCCTTAATCTCTGCCGAAAAGAGATCCTTGATGGCTGAAAAAAGAGTTCATCTGGTTTCAAAGTTGAATTTCCCCCCAAAAAAGACCTATTCTGCATTATGCTGAAAGTTATTCACTACTATTTCATAAATAATAATAAAGTAATAGTGATATCTGCTAAACCAGTTCATATAAAGGATCAATATTCCATACCTTCAGCCATTTTGACGAAATAGTGCATTTCACCGTTTGCTTCTTGTTCTGGCCCAGAGGGGGCAGCAGCTACCAGGTCAATGTCGTTGAGGAGAAGAACTCCCGGCTGTCGCCATGACAACTCAAGGAGGATCTTTTCTAAATGGCGTTTGAAAGAGTCGGGCTTCTTTCCTGTGAACGAAAGTTAAGAATATTTATATAAACAACCAAATTTTGACAGTTATGTGGCAACTACCTTGTTGCTGCAAGAAATGACTGAATTTGGATGATTGAAGATACCAAGACTTTACATTAGGGCTATTCCATTTAAAAACCTGGGAGGGGGGTGGTCAGGTTGATTTATTTTTCGTAAGATGGATGTAGGGATCGGCGGAAATTCGCTTCAGATGTATGGTGGGATGCAAAAGAAATCGCTTTAGATGTACGGGTGGGCATTATCGCTCCATGAAGGCTTACGAATTGTAAAAATACAATTTTTATTTGATGCATGTGGGGTGGGTAAAAAATTTGCATTTAATGCATGGGGGGGTCGAAAATAATTCACTTTAGATGCATGAGGGGGGTCAAAAATGTAACCTGACCACCCCACCCCCAGGTTTTTAAATGGAATAGCCCTTATCAACAAGCATGTTTTAAAACAGTAGAAACACAAAGCAAAGGGAATTTTCAACAAGAATCCCAGGATTCAATAGTTGGACTCAGCGTGAATGTTTTGTCAGGCGTTGCATCTGTCATATCGGCAGTTACTAGGAAATCCGTCTTTGCCATTTTCACAAGAATCCGTGGAATTAGTGTGTGACTGTGTCTCACCTTAGCAAGTGTACCACATGCCACATCCCATGGAGAATAAGGAGAGAGGCGTTGAGAGAACTGTGTATAAATAGTACTGTTTTAGTGTTTACACACATACCTTCTTATTACAAAAATTAAGTAAGTGAATGATTGTCCAATATCCCAAAAAAGTTGCACAGCATTTGGCTATTGAAATTGCACATTTTGGCTTTTAGCCTGGAAAAAGAAATAATTTTGCAAAATGACTTTTAGTCATAATTCCAGAGTGCAGTGGGATAATGCAAAGAAACCATCAGGGATTTAAACTAATATCACGTTTTGTCTTAAGTAAGCTGATGATCCCAAATTAAGGAATGTGGTCAAGAGGATTGCAAAATTTTATGAAGAAAACTGTGTTGGGCACAGTGGCCATGGCCCACAATGAGCTGGGTACAGGGAAATGTGAAATACACTGCAAAGTCTGAAAGCATCATGAAACCTGTAATTATTTGGAATCTGAAACTTTGGGAAAACATGCCCAATTGTTACAACTGCCAACATCTTGCGTCACTTGAAAAAAAGGTGTGACTGCAGCATAATTTATAGCTCAGCAACTTGCCATCATCGGTTTCTGTGAACAGTCAGTGATGGATGGATGATTGGGGCTTTATCTCCTGTATTCATGCACTTGATAAGTTGGTAGTCTAACTAGGACAGGAGAAGGGGAGGACACAGCAATGAGGTGATGGATGATTGAAACTATGTCTCAAGTGACAACACCCATAAAAATTTATGTATGAGCGGCAATAAGTGCCAAATATTTAAAAGAAATTTGTTTAACCTAAATCTGTCCAGTAAATTAAGTTTGATGATACATAAATGTATATTACAAATTATAATGCAGTGGCAGGTATTTAAATTGTGTCATGCTTATGTTTCTACCTACTTTGTCCCAAATGTCATTGCTGCTTAATATCTTGAGAGGGAGGGGGAATGTTTATGATAATGAAGTGTCACAAATAAATGCTAATATATTTATAACACATTTTGAAAAAAAAAAATGGATAAAACATTTACTGAATCCAGGGCCAGAATGACATCAGAGCGCATGATTTATATTAAATTTATGTAACCACATATAAAGAATTTCCGGGGGATCTAGCTACAAGACCCGTCAGCCTGAAAGTATGCCATAAATTGGCTGGCTGAGGGCTAACACCAACGGGCTGCGACTAAGCCATATATATGTGATGGCTGCAGCTGCCAGCAGCTGCTAGCTAACTTGAATTATTTGTGGCTGCAGCTTAACTTTGGATGGTTGTACAAATCTTGAAAAAAAAAATTCTATAGAATAAACAATAACTATTACAAGAAACCCAACATCATATACTTTTTGCAAAATGGCATAGAATAAGGCTGCAAACAGATTAGACTTGCTTCTGATACACAACTGATAAACCCCACACATAAAAACATCCTGTCAAGGCCAGGACTCCACTGGAATCACAAGGGTCCTCCTGTGACGGTAATTTCCCAGACTGGTGAGTCACTTCGGAGATTGTCAAATGCTTGAGACCTGTGCATCTGGGTGTTTCCATTTAATATATATAGACAAGTGTGAATTGCATATGCTTTTGCTCATTAACGACATTTTAAATTGTTTACACAGTGGATATATATATATCGTTCTGTAATGCCCACTGCCATGCTCAGTGGCGAAATTTAGGGGGGGCAAAATTAATATGGAAGAGATAGGAAAAGGCATGGAGCGCCCCGGCCGTAATGCCCCCCCCCCCAGCTCATTTCTGGATATGCCCCTGGCCATGCTATACAGAAGAGGCGGAAGGCCAGCATTATCCATTTTCCAGGAGACAAGGGAGAGGCCAATAATTCGGACTAATCCCAGTTGGGCTGAGCCAATATAAGTTGCTATTCAATGAAATGCTTTTAAAGTTTTAAGAAAATAACATTATGAGTCATTAAGTACAACTTCTAAAGAAAATTCAGCCCCAGCAACTTTCAATGCATATTCAGTCATTAGATCAAAGTTGCATTGCAACATGTGCAAAGTGCAATCAGCTTTGATACCTGTTAGATTGGTCTAAGTGCTGTCAATGGCAATTAGGTAACCTGAGGGTGAGACAAAGCTTAAGAGTTAAGAACTTCCAGAATTGCAATTAATTAGCATTGTGGTAGTGCTTCTATTTAATATGGCTAGCACTGATTGTGACAGCATGATGTATAGGCCTACTGACAGCTCATTTGAAATCGCCAAAATTTAGGCGAAAACGGCCCGAAAACATCGTGGAAATGTGATATTCAGACTACAAAAACTCTAAGCTTCACGTGGGTAGGTTCATTTCTGCTGTAAACTTTCTGGTTACTGAGATAACTGGCCAAAAGCGTGTCCTCTGCTTTGCCCTGCATTCTGTAAAGTCAGGCCACGTGGGTTTGTTTACATTGGTCAACATCCGGGGCTCCGGGCCCCTACTCGGCTTATGCAGAGGGAGTGTGTAGCTTGGATTTCTTGCTAAATACAGGCGAACTGTGGAGTTTAAATGCACTTACGCTGTCATTTTGACATACACTTCATAAAATAAACATATATGGAACAAACTGAAGCCATCTTACAGTATGTGACAATGGTTTGTGGCCGAAAAAGTCTTGTCAAAGGTAAGCATGCATGTTGCCTGGCTTATGTCATGATGAAATGTTCATGCCTCTCTGACCCACGTAAATGGCAGTGCACCAATCAAATCAAAGGAAAGAACGCAAATTTGTGTCGACCTCTCTGATTGGTCAAAATAATTTGACGCCAATTCCTCCCATGCCCATATATGGCAGTGTTGATCCAGACCATGTCAACAGAAAAATCAAATCTCCGACCAAATGATGATATATTAATAGGGCCATTTGAAGCTATGCTCTCGGTTATACTCTTAAAAGAGGCGTCCTTTCTTGTGGAGAATTCCAGACATCATACATATGACATATTTGCTGAAAAACCTCTTGAGATCATTGAATATTCATGAAGTTTCTCTGAATATTCATGACAATTCACTTAATATTCATGAGTTTTCAACTATAGCATAAGTTGGCCTAGCGACAGCTAGTCCAACTAAAAATGTCAGAAAAGGGTACCCCACAGTACAGGTCACTTCACTACCACAGTGTAGTACCACTATCCAGTATATTTTTGAATAGATTTTTTGAAGCAATAAAAAAATTGAAATTTAAAACTTTTTAAAAATCTTTTTTCAATGATTCAAATACATATACCACTAAAACAAGATACGTCCAGTTTCTGTTGGTATTATACCCAAATATAAGCTTCAAACTTCTGAGAGACAAACATAGTTTGAATATGTAACTCTCATAGGATGCATAAAAGAAGTCTTGTTTTTACACAATCAGGATAATGTCAGACTTGAAAATAATGTGAACAAACTTGATACCACCAATTCAATTAACCACTAAACCCATCTCTCACCTCTGAGTGGCTTGCACTCCACGACTTGCACATTGGCCATAGTCGGAAACAAGGCCAACCTCCGACACAATCCTTTGGCTACGGAAGACTTCCCTACTCCTCTAGGGCCGCAAATGAGCAACCCCCCTCCTCCTCTCAATCCAGGGGTGTCCCTCATAAATGCGGAGCTGAGAGGAGTCATATTCAAGGACACCATCAAGTGAGCTAATGCTTCGTCAACCACTGAGTCTACGCCACTGAAAATGCAAAGGAATTTTACTATAGGTGAATGGAAAAATCTGACTTGGAAAAATTATGTGATCCAAATTTACCCATCTCAATATATTTATAATTAATGAATTAACAATATCAGATAGGAAAGTCATTCTGAACAAAGATATTCTTATGTACAATATTTCGACCTTCATTTGGTCATCATCAGGTACAGAATGATAGGAATAATGGAATATTGAAGAAAATTAAGGAGGAAGGTGATCAGACATAGAAAAGATTAACAAACACACATGAAAAACTGTGAAAATAGAAGATGGGTTACAGAATTTATAGATGATGGGTTTCAGAATTGATAGGTTCCAGAAAATTTGTAAAATTATTTTACTCATACAAGAATCTACTAAGTTTTCTATGCTCATTCTAGAGTTCAGACTCAAACTTGTTTCTGAGAAACTGTTTACAAGAACCCAGGGGTTCAAAATGGAGATGGTGTAGTGTCTTACTTCATATCTCCTGAAAAAGACTTTCCCTAAGTGGCCGGAACCAGGTGTTGTTCATATTGTGTGCTAAATTTCAGAATTTTAAAAATAATCCATTTCAAGCAAAATTGTACACTTAACTATATAATTATAGGTATAAGGATACAAAAGTAACTTCCTAATATGATTCAGTAAATATTTGTTGAAGTTCACCTATTTATTGCTTACCATTAATTTCTGAGAAACCTAAAATTTGAGAAAAATATCAGAAATCCTCCTTTTTCCCAGTTTTTTGGTTTTATGAAAATTTCCTAACATTGGCGCTCCAAATGAGTTTAGTCATTTAAAGAGGTATAATTTAGACATCTAAATGCACAATTTCCGCATTGTAACTCCAAAATTGACGGAATCATGGACCATTGAAAAAATAACATTTTTGCTGAATTTACTGTTATCAATTTTTGTAAGAGCATTAAGACCCCCAAAAGGAACATTAAGGGTATTCAATGCATATGATGGTAGAATTTCATGCCCATAGGTATAACCGTTTCAGTTCTGTTCTGGAAACGAAATTTTTTATTATTTTTTTTTTATTTTCAATATTTTATAAAAACTCTACCAAATGCTTAAATATGAACACCAAAATGCACATATATATTGTAAGACCCATTCATGTGCCAAATATCATATACACAAGTGCAATAGTTTAGGCACAGCTGCCAATACACATTGTGTGCAGCCGCCCCCAGTGGATCCAAGCAAGATTTAAAAGGAAAACACGTCTTAATTACAACATGTTTGGTATTTATTCCTATGCCAGATAAATGCTCTATAATCAAGTTATACATATCTCTTGACCCAAACATCTCCAAACAAAATAGCCAAGACAGGGCCCGAAAGACATTCTGAAAATGCTCAAATTTCAAATTTCCCGCCATAACGGTCCATTTGTCACTGTGACTGCATAAATGGAGATGTGTACACACACACCTCCATTAAAAATCATTCACAAATACAACAATTTAACTAAATTAATGTGCCCAAACAAAATTACATTATTTCAAAACTTTCAAAACACATTTAGAATCGTATAACTTACCCCAGTTTGTTGAGATCGGGCGAAGGGACCACAGGATCAAAACTTTCAAGATCAAATTTCGGTAATCGAGGTACAAAAGTTGGTTTGGTCAATTCAGTCATTTTCACCATGTCATATTTCATTTTGAAATCTTTCAAATTGCTTTCATTCAGTAAGATGTAATCGAGTAATTTTGGAGTAGCCGATTTCTTCAGAAGAAAGCTGATGAGAAACTCAGCAAAATAATCTGAAAAATTAAGAATTACAGATTTAGAGAAGTAGTAAACAAAACTAAAATCTATTTTATTGATTGGTTTGTAAGACACCCTCGTCGCAACCTCACCTTGAGTAATAAAGAAACGCAGAACAGTTCCTGAAGCCGCAACCAGGGGGAGACTAGCAGCAGTGGAAGTCGCTAACCAAGCTTGGAACGCCATTTTCATGACGTCTACTGTCATGCCACCTGGCTGTCGAAAGAGAAATCAATTCACAGAGTTTTTAGTAGATCAATGGAACACTGCACACACAAAAGGAAAATTTAGAAGAACTATTTCTTCCAATTTTTACTAATCATATATACTCTTTCAGATATAGACAGGTATAGATACTGTAAGTGCAGCGCTCTAAGCCTAGTTCTGGTCACAATTGAGAGAGTCGTCAACATGTTACAGCTTTACACATTTATCCCATGTGAGGGATCTTCCACTTGTCAAGCAGAGACATTAATATTTAACAATGTTTAAAAACACTTTAATCATGACAAAAAAGTGAGTTTTTTTATAATTTGAAAAAAAAATTGCATGATATTGCATGAATGGGAAAGTATATCTCAGTGTGAAGAATACAACAATCGACCAGTTTCTAAAATTTTAATAAATCAAATCAGACACTTTTCACTTACCATGGTAGAAAGTGGACTTATCATCAAGCCTTGGATCTTTGCAGGTTTGTAATCACCGAGGGCTTTAATCCGCACCTTCCCAGTCACATCGAGCACTAACTGTTGTCGTAATAGATCAGCAATAGCCACGTGGCCATTTAAGATACTATGCGGGCGGAATGACACTTTCGTTATTCTGTCTTTGTCACCGTTTTTCACGGAAAACGACCAGTTCTCATCGACGACAACGACTCTCACAACACATTGAGGGCACTCAGGATCGGGCAGTTTCTTTTCGGGCGATTTTGATTTCGACATTTTGGCTTTTAGACTTTCTTCTCGCTGCTTGGGTGAAGGAAGATGTTTAATCGCAGCGAAAAAACTGCAGGGAATGGGAAAAGTTATATTAGTTCCATTTTGTCTGTGGACAATTTGTAGAAACGTCTGTAGGTTGATGTAAACGATACTCGGCTGGTTACCAATATGAACTCCCGGATGACTCTTGCTTTTCCGGACTTTTTCGTGAATTTCCGGCATGTTTTGAACTCGTAAGGACACATCGAAAGTGAACGGAAGCACTTCATGTTCAGGGAGATAGGTCACTTTCTTCGGAAGGGGTTTCCCTTTTTGAATAGTGCTAAAATCTTCCATGCCCCACCATATCTTCTGGGCGGTACCTAGAACTTTGTTAAATACACCAAATATCACATCTTTCGGCGTATTCTCATCATCATCGAATATATCTGCATTGACCTCATTTTCATCTCCAACTGGGTCAGTCTCAAGACTATTTAGGTCATCTTCAATAGAAAGATAGCGACTTATCGACCCTTGACCTAGTTTACTGCCTGCTGATTGGTCGGAAGATGTAGGTTTTTGGCTCTGAGGAGTTGACTCAGATCTGACGTTCGGAGAAACTACAACTTCTGAATCAGGAACAAGGAGAACGCAGTTTTCATTTGGTTCAATTTCACCTGAAAATATTCCAAAAAATATAAATAAATATTAAAATATTTCTTTCTGAAGCTATTCACAGTTGGATTCAGGAACGGGGGTCCCACTAAATTTTATTACGGGATTTCTAGGATTTCAGTTCAATCAACAAAACCACCATCGCGAAGGAAATGTGTTAAACTTTAGCTAGAATTGTGGTGAAAAATTTAATTTTCCATGACTTCTGAATTTTTCATATTGCCAAAATTAAGTCAAAATGCAAGCTAAACTTAAGAAATAGACAATTAATTAGAGAAATCATATAACTTTTAATTTACTATTTAGCACTTACCAATTCTAACAAAAATACAGGTCGATTTGTGGACCCAGATGGGCAGAACTTCTCCACTCCAAACGACTCGCACTTGGTCCATGAGGTGTCCCTCAATGAACTCCGCATGGATTTCCTAAAATGGATTTTCCCAAATTAACGTACAGCTCCCAAATTAAATTTCTTCCCATCCACCAATAACACAATAAAATTTTTTAAAAAGCGCAATTCCACCAGATTTGTTCGAGACAAAGATTTATTAATAATTTTGAGGATGGGATCAGTAAAGTTCATAAAACAAATAAAAAATAGCCATACAATTAGCACAATCAGCACTAAAAATTAAGAGGGAGGGGGGCTAGCTCCGAGTCTGAAAAGTCCAAATTTGTGGACAGACTCCAGGATTATTTTTAAAGCAAATCATTAATGACGCTGCAAAATAAAAGCCTGATTTTGGCCTGGAAACTACCAAATTATCTAGGCGAATTTTACAATCTGATTAGCATAAATAATTAAATGGCAAGATAATTAGCATTTCATTTTAAAACATGCTCTGGATATTAAATTTCATCAATAATTCATCAAATCTCAAATCAGTTACCGTCAATTTCTGGAAACAAGTAGACAAAGAGGACAAACGAAACTCACCAGTATTTCCCAATCCTCGGGCGTGACCGGCTCAACCAAAATTCTTGTGCAATTAGAAACATTGCTGACTGGAATAACAGCAACCTGAAAACCAACAAGAAACAGCCAAAAGGTTTACTGAAAATCTAAATTTTTTGAAAGTAATATCAAAATTGTTATGTTTTTAGATTAAGGCCACATTTTTAAAATTTTTAGCTTCTCGGATCGACTGACCCGAAAGATTTTCTGCCTGCAGAAAAAAAAATGAGGCAGCGAGGGGAAAATAGTCACCACCAGGGCGCGCATAAGCGAAGAGGTCCAGCAAGGCACGTGACGTAATGTTTACAACAGAGAGGGAACATGGCCTGAGCCAGGCAGGAGTGGATTCACGCTGCAGTTGCTGGGCATGTTTTCACTGTAGAAGTGATAACAACTTCAGGAAAACCTGCAGGAAGAAGGAAGAACTGTCAAGGCAGATGCTGGTCACTTAAAACCCCATAGGGATTGGCATAACTTCCCATGAACTGGTCCTGAGCCCCGGTCCTGTGCATGCACTGATTCAATGGTAAGCAGATTCAATGTACTGCATGGTATCTAGGTCAGTGGCTGCATGGTACATGTAGCATGCATGCTGATGGCAACTCAAAACACTCAAATCAGTAAATAGGCATTGACTTGCCTGGCTAAATGAAACTGTGCTATTTATTAAGTTAATGCATATAACATCTATAGCCTAGCACATGTGTGTAGATCTATCCCACTGGTCATTCCCAGGCCAGACCCCTGGGGTCATCAAGTGCATTGTCTAGGTTGGCACTTGGCAGCTTTGCAATTGTTAAGGAGGAAAAAATCATATTAGATATTCAGTTCTTTGGGAATGGTAGTTACTTATTTATTTTCTATTTTATGAGAAAGCAATAGGGCAAGGTTCCTTGAGTCGGACACTTAGATTCTGTACATTTCATTAAAAAAAAGGGATATCTTGCTTGACCTGTGGGTTATTGATTGTCAACCAGAGCCTAGCTCAAATTAAACGTTTTTACTAAATCTAACAGAAAATTGACGATTGGGACAACACAAGAACTAAATCAGTGGCTAAATTTCTGAAATAAAAAATGACTTGGGGTATCTTTGATCGCACAGCTGTACGTGTTCTAAAAACATGAAATCAAGAATGCTTTAGAGTCTTCCATTCAATGAAAAAAGCCCTTATTATATCACAGAATAGGTCAAGCTTACTCCTAACTGAATGACAAAATGACTGCAGTCATATTATTAATACCATAGCCCAGTAAAAGATAAATAAAACATGACAAAATTCACAATTTTCTGACACAAAATTGAGAAAATTCTTTTTTTTACGCTATCTATAGGGCCATGAAAACCCCACTTCACGCGTTAGGATCATGCTGATACTTAGTGAACAGATAAAGGAAGTCTTCAGCTAAAGATTGGTACCAAATACATAGGCAGGCAAGCTCTCAAATAGCCAATTAGACCCTTCTAAAAGTGTCCGACTCAAGGTTACAACCCTCTATTCACAGTGGCGTCACCAAGATTTATTTTAGGCGGGGCGAAGGGGGGGCCGGACTGTTCAACCTGGGGCGCATGCGACTTATGATGACCCATTGGACAATGTGTTTAAGCTCAAAATTAGGGGGGGCAAATTAATTTCAGGGGGGGGCACCGCCCCCTCCCCACCAGTGACACCGCTCTCCCCACCGGTGACGCCACTGTCTATTCAATCTCTAGTCTAGGCTGTGAATTAGTTCACTGTTTTCTATCGATTATAAGTCATTATTTCCCTCAGATTCCCTAACAAACTTAAATGTATGAACATGTATAATGTATAAAATAAATATTCACCGAAATAAGACTACAAAACAATTAGCAAGTGTGCCAAGTGCTATCTACGATCATAGACCAATAGCCATAATTTGTTTACACAGCACACCTATCAAGAAAGTCTTATGTAGGCTATATTTCACAATATTTAATTGTTTTGTGTAAATAGTTAAATAGTTGAAGGAAAGAATCCCAAAAATATAATAAAATAATGTCTTTTTTTTACATCTTCTGTCGGTTTCTATCTGGTCCGCCCCCCCCCCCCCGACGCACCAATGTATATGCAACTGTTGTGAATCAAAATTTAATTTTTATTGACTATTTTGATTGCAGGTGAATTAATTGTCTATGCAGGGGAAAACCAGAGCTCCAGGTGTGTAACGGAGAAACCAAGGCCGCAGGACTCGCAGGTATACCACGAAAATGTTGGCTAATTCAGTTGAAAAATCATGTGTAAACTCTGATCTATCATAGAGGGCATTGTAATTATGATTGGTCCAAGTTGACAATATAATATTTTAAAATTTAATGACCTAATTATGCAAGATATTCAGTGGAAGATTTTTCTCCCAAGACCAGATGATCTTCGGGGGGGACGGGGGCCAAAGACACCCGAGACAGAGCAAAGACCAAGGATTGAACATCAGGGACCGAGGCTGTGGCCATCAAAATATGGCCCTGATTGAGGGCATCTGACCTCAAATACTGGTTTAATTTCTGTTGTCGTACTTTTGCATGTGAAAAAAAAAGAAGACCTTATTTAGGCCCCAAAAAAAATTGAGTCGGGAGTAATATCTGCAAACCCCCCCCCCTCCAAGGCCCTTACTATCACCTGGTCGGCCCACAAGTACAACATTGATGTTCATTAATTTATAATTTCATTGCTGACTAGATTGAGCTGGAACCAAACCGTTTTTGTAACGGCCCGTTACTAGCGGCCAAGCTTGTGATCTTTAATGTTGTACGGTTGGATTGATACAATGAATTCAATTATTAATAAATGCCATATCAATGCCTTTTCAGTTTTTGGAAGAATTTTGAAGACTCCCTCATACTACAAGTGTTGGAGAGAGAAGAAATATGTTGTGAAATTACGTCAGTCGAAAATGTTTTGTTCAGTGTCCATAAAATACCCATTGGCTGAGAATTGCAGGTCAGTATTATTTGTCAGTATTTATACATCAACAGATAATTCCTCTATATACTATATACTATATTATACATTGCTAACAGATTTTAAAAATTTCTATTTTTCATTATGGCACCCTGACCCTGTCCATGACTACAATTACAACACAACCCCTAATTAATTTTAGAAAACATTCTCCCTTTCACGATCACAGACTGTTCAAAATGTAATATGTATTTTTAAATTCAATAACTAAACCTAATTTTTACCACAAAAATCTTGATTTAAATTGCTGCATTGATTTATATCGCCCTGCAGGACCCTTTATATTTAAAATCTTAACTTCTTTTTAGCATTTATCACAGGTCTCACAGATCTTAAAAAAACTTAAATTATGGTTT
Source organism: Platynereis dumerilii (assembly GCA_026936325.1). Lineage (NCBI taxonomy): Eukaryota > Metazoa > Annelida > Polychaeta > Phyllodocida > Nereididae > Platynereis > Platynereis dumerilii. Next base: position 40,169,977 of record JAPTHN010000008.1, read on the forward strand.
CAGTTGTCAAGGTTGAAGAGCATACTTCAAGACGTTGCCATCTAACAGCTTCTAAGGCTTGCAAGGGTCTATTGATGACGAGCAAGGAGAAAAAGCGGCAGTCCTCCACATGTATTCCTTAGGCCACACATAATTGATTCTTAGCTTTGCAGACCTGCCGCCACAATAGATTTTCTGTCGACGAAAAAAAAAAATTGAAAAAAGAAATTTTTTTTTTTTACATTATAAAAAAATTTTTTTCACCTTTTTTTTTTGGTCCCACGGACCGACCCTAGAAAAAGTGCCTTGAGAAGATCCGAGAAGCTAAAGATCAATTATGTGTGGCCTAATGGGAGGGGTATTTTAATAGCCCAGAAATATCACTGATACTGGGGATAGCAAATTCAACATCTCATCCGAACGCCATGCCCTTGAATATCCACTGAAAATATTTGAATTCACCGCCTTGCAATCTGACGCTTGAACCTACATAACCTTGAGACTTTCTGCGGAGCAGGCAATGCCAGGCATGGACTGTAACCACTCAGCTACCCAGCCGCAAAGTTTTCTAAATGATGAGTAGGCCTATCTATGTAGAATGTAGATCTATCAATGAAAATAGGTAATAGCATGAATATTGGTGGAGAAGAGACTACTGTACACTAGGGTGCTTCAGGTGCCCCAACTTTTTCCGGTCTGGCTGGACCTTGATCTGGTATCGCAGTTTATATAGTTGAAGTCACCTGCAAAGTTTCGGCCCTTTCTATAAATATTTACCTTTACCAGAATTCACTTGAAGTTTATCATATAATTCCCCATTGGCAAACTTGAAAATCCCAAAGATATTCCAAAAATCAATGAAGGAATCCACTTTTTTTTGTCTAATTAAGAGTTTAATTTTACTACGATTTCACAGATTAGACAGCTTCTGCCAGCTTGACAAGATAAATGTAAATGTAGGATTTTTGTGCTGTTTTACAAAAAGTAATGCCAGATTCAGATTGCCTAAAGATCAATTATGTGTGGCCTTAGTTCCAGTTTTTGTATTCTGAATTATATTCAAATGGGAACAAGTTTGAAAATGCTCAAACATGTAAAATCCAGCTGAAGTACATACTATTTAATCTATATATGTAGAGACTGTAAATTGACATTATGGATCATGATATCATATGAAATTGATCTGGGCATATATATACAATGTAAACTTAAAATGCTAAAGTACAAATTGTAATTAAGCAGGGCTGTAAGCTGAGCAGAATCCTAGGGGGGCAAACACCGGTACAAAAGCTTACTCGCCCCGGCAGAACCGGAAAAATTAAAAAAATTTTACAACCCGAAAAATTAAAAAAATTTTACATTTTAAACACCTAACATTGAAAAATTCTGGGGGGGGGGGCGGCTACTGCCCCCTGCAGGCTACAGCCCTGTTAAGTGAATAATTGGTTCACACTATTGAAATTTTTTAATGTTAATTTGTTGTACAATTTAATAAAATATTAAAAAGAGTATTGATTTAATAAAATAATATTTTGTTGTCTTGTTGATCCACGATTCTTGTCAATTTTCCTTTTGATTTGCTCTTCGGTCGGCTGGCAATCTCTTTCATTTTTCATCATCTCTTCATCACTGACCATGGCAAGTAATTATCACGCTGAAAAAAAGGAGAAGAAAGAAATCAATCAGTTAATTTATTGAATTGTTCAAAAATGCATAAAAAGTGCCTCAAGAAGATCCAAGAAGCTAAAGATCAACAATGTTTGGTCTAAAGTGCCGCAATAAGCGCCCTACACCATATGGCCACATTACAAGTTATGTTAAGGACAGATACGGCCGCTTTGGGCCTCAGAAGCCAACAGATAGATATCAGGTTATTGGAAATGGATTCTAATAAAAATTACACAAAATAGCCTACAATGCAGGGTTTAGATAATGCTCAAATATCTCACTATAGTGTATCGATACTCACCTTCAGAAGTTGGTTGCTCTTTGGAACCGGACATTTCATCAAACTGCATACATCGCGGCTTGAACATTATATCCTTAAGTTACATCATTTGTTCCTTGGGATATAAGCTGTAAAGAAATTAGAAATTTTTTTTTTTAAGTTCATGTGTCAAAAATAAATAAATAAATTTATTGGGTTCAATATCATGCTAATTGGAAACTTTATTTATGCTGGTGATGCAATTCGGCGGGGGGATCTCCATATATCGTAGCTTGAAAAGGGGGGTCCAAACCACCTGGACACCCCCCTCCTGGATATCTGCCCCTAGGTGCAGGTATACTGAAATTTTTTTCAAAATTTACTTTAAATTTCATCTTCCTGCCTATATTATATATCTTAATTTTATCCCCACTAGGCCTATATTTATAGCCCCATTGCCTATAGGTTGTGCCAGGGGTATTACCTGTCTGGCAGGTAGGCTTGGAATAACTGACAATGGACAATGCTTAAAAAAGAAATCAAGCATTAATACCACACTAGGATTACATTGTAACTTCATTACACTCATATACACATAGACACTTTTTTAATTTTTAATAGGCCTAGGCCTCAAACTAAGTGCTATTTGGATGTTGATTGGATAAAAACAAACCAATCTACTGTAAAAATCTTACTTGCAATCCACAAAATAGTGTTCACCTTAATTAGCACACTTGATATCAATAATTGTAATCAGCATGCAGGACTGCTTCAACTACCCCTTTATGCATGCAATATGCCTACACATTGCTTACCATGTTTTGATTCAGCCAGGTGAACCACTGCAACACCACTGTCACCAGAGAGTGACAAGTTATGCTCAATTCTGCCAATGCTCTGGGATTTTCGGCCCTCAGCAGCTCTCAGCATTGCTAGTTCTTCTCCCACAGCAAGATATCTTGAAGTTAGGCTAATTTCACTTGCAATTTGATGCCAACAGTCCAAGAAGATATGCTGAAAAACAACTCAAGAGCCTTCACGCTCATCTCTGTCATGCAGGAGGCCATGACCTAATTCCGTGACCTAGTTATGCATGACCGCAACGCTTATGCGCCACATAGTGGCAGTTTCCCCTCGGGGCCTCATTGAGCATAACCAGAATTTTTATCAAATTGACATTATAAAATTTGAGATTTCACCTTTTTTTCTGTCCTACCGACCGACCCAAGAAAAAGTGCCTTGAGAAGATCCGAGAAGCTAAATAATAGTAAATATCAATTATGTGTGGCCTAACTAAATTTTTGTGTCTATCTTTTGAAAAACTGAAAAAGAGAAAATAGAATTGAGAGATTATTGAGGGAGGGAAAAAATCATTTTGAATTATTTTTTTATTTGATTCTGCTCTTTTAAGAGAAGGATATTCATTCCACCATTCATAAAAAATACACTATTATATAAATGAATTTGTTGTGGCCTTAACAATCATAAATTACTACGCAAAAACTCTGACCTCCTTGCCGTCCTGTAGTCCATGTTTAGAAGCAAAGAGACCGTTGAGTTCAACAACGGCCGTCGCATCGCCATTTGCATCTGTTGTGATATCCCCTTGCCAGGTGGAGTAGAGGCAGGAGGACTCCCATTGGACCTCAAGAACCAAAAGCTGAAATTGTCACCAGATAAAAAGGGTTAAGTATTAAATTAATGATATATATCTTTGACCGGATAGATGATATAGTGTGGCCCAGTGTTTTGACAGTTTCGTTGTCTGTATATCATGTAGATGAGAGTAAATGGCTATGGTACAGTCTCTCGTGGCGGATGTGGTCTCTTAGTGTGCAATATAAAATTATATAATAATCGAAAGATTTAAAGGTCTATAAGCAATTAAGATATTACACTTGTATTTTGAAATATTTTGCCGATTATAAATGGTAAATCAAAGAGTTAAAAAATGATCATCAGTGGAGTAACTAGGGGGTCTCGAGCAGGCGGCGGGCACCCTACACCATAGTATTGTCGGCTATACCCTAAGTGTATTCACTTAAGTCAGAAAGTTCACATAGGGGGCCCCTGGGGGTGGGGCAGTCCAATATTGGGGGGTCCGCCCCCCCCCCCCCCGACTCGTAGGGACTCCACTGCCATCATTGATGGTAGGGCTGTACTGATCCTGCGATAACATTGGTATATAGAGAAGTGTCACTGATCCGATCGGTCCCTACGTACTGCATGCTTTTCAGTGCTGGATCGGCAATGACAGTGTGCGATACCAAGCATTACCAAGGATTGGTACATCCCTAATTGAGGGTCAATGGTCAGTATGAGCAGAATAACAGCTTCTGACTACTGTCAAGATGCTAATCTAACACAGTAAACAATTGACAGATTTTTGACAGCTGTCAAACTTAATTGTGACATGACAATTGAGGATGACTCAATCATCAATGTTGAGCAAACCATGGCAGGCCTATAATTCATGGACATTTACAATAAAACTATCTTTTTTATAACTATTGCAGCATGTCAAACATTAACAACGTAAATACAGCAACTGTTACATCAGATATTTTTCAAGGACGTCTGCTACTGAGTGATAATTCAGACATTACAAAACACAACCAACGTTGTCGTTGGCCAACTTCAACTCATGTTTACCTTATTTCTGGGCAAGGACGTCGTCCATTCATACGGGATACTGATGAAGCAAGTTCTTTTCCCAGTCAGGGCAGTCCTTGCAACTTTCCCTTGCATCATTTTGAAGAGATTTTAGTAATTTTACATCACATTTTTGTTGTGTCCATATTTTTGTAGTTCTTCTGTTCATCAGCTGAGGGAGCTGTGATGAAGCGATTGGAGCGCCCCCATAGCAAACAAGAGCGAACCTGGATCCCCTGGGGTGCGCAATTGGAACTAATTTTCCAATTAGCGAAGACAATTAAGGTTACCTTCAATTTATAAGGGTATGTGAGTCTGTCACTAAACGTTTCTAAACATTTGCTGAATGCTTGAAGTTTGCTTTGAAAAATACTCTGCATGAGGGCCAATGTCCAATCATGAATGTCCACCAGATATGCAGAATTCCACAATTAATTCTATAAACCTCCATCCAGAGAATCTTTGCTGAAGTAGAAACATCCCGCAAGATTACTGCATTTTGTATGATTAGCCAGCTTACAAGTGAATTTAAATAAAAACTTATTCTTTGTAAAACCTATGCACCAACACATATTTATATATATATATTGTTTTATTGACACAAGAATATCAGTAATGTTACACCTAAGGAATAGTATATATATATAAAAATTTATACCTAGTTATTAAAAATATCAATATGCATGAAAACAATTTTCCAGACTAAACATCCAGGAACAATAATACAGTACATACATTCATTTTCAACATTGATATCATGATATCTGACAATAATCATAGTGAACTAAAAAATAATAGGCCTGTAACCACTTTAGAGACAAAACATCAAAGAGTGTTCATATAGTATATTCATTAATTTTCAGCATTTATGTATAATAATATCTCTTAATAATCATATTATTTTGCAAGCTAATAGAATTGTCCATTTCTTAATAATAATATATGAGTCATATGACACATAAAATAAAATCATTTCATTTGATTTGTTAGCAAAACATTTATCTGCAGATTCTATTATCTGCAAATTTAATTCAGACCGCCTTGAGTTTGACCAACCCAGGCTTACCCAGCTCTTGTCGCCACTCAGGGTTTGGTGATGTGAAGCGTTGTGGGTTTGCAGTCCACAAAAGGTCAGAAGGGGGTTTACGTGAAAATGTATAAAAAGTATCGGGATTTCGGGATTTTAATTTTTCTACAGGATCTGGAGAGGGGGGGCATTGAACCCCCTAAACCCTCCCCCCAAATCCTACTGGTTTGTGGCTGTCAGCATGCAGAGGCGAAACCATCCTAGCAGCGATCCTTAATTGGCCCCTCTCCTCTAGGAATTCCAAAATGAACTTTTTTGTCAAGTGAACCAAAATTTGATCATTATTTCAGATATTTGTACAAAACGGATGAATGCAGCCTTTTTATTGAAACCAGTTACACTTGATATAATCTTCATCTTTGTTTGCCGTCTGTGTTGTTCAGTTTTAATCCTTTGTTGGTCTGTTTTGTTTCAGTGTTTCCTTCAATTTTGTCAACTTGTAGCCAGCCAAGCATGCAATATCATGGTCAGGTGTATGAGCTGTGATATGCATTATGTCAGAGTGAAATCCTACCTTCTGGTTGGCCGAAAAAAGCAAACAGTTGTATAAGAAATTACATTTTTCCAGTGGACCGCCAATCTGCAAAGAGCTCCAGGGCTATCAGTATCAGGCCAAATATAACTTATTAAGGCTGTGGCTGGCTTGTACCCCTAGGCTTGTGCCATGTCTGGCAAAAATTGAACAGTTGACCCTACATTCACCTTTTATGCAAATATAACATTTAGGACAACATTTGCCACGTTATCTAAGCATTCACATATCATTCTAGTGACCCCGTTTTCTTTTTATGCAATCACATCAAAACAGTGGACAGGACGCAAACATTCTACATACATGTGTGAAAGGCCAGATACTGCAGGTATGTTTGAAACTTATCTTACATAGCAAGGCATCTTCCAATTATACCAGATCTATGTTACTTACTGGCAAGAGATGTTGCTATAGCAGAAATGAAATTGTTAGCATTGGAATGGAAGATTGTGTATAAACGTAGCAGGTAATTGGGTAATTGGTGGAGCATTATCTACTGTATTTCTGCATTGACAAGGCAGGCAGGGATCATGGTTACACAAGCTCACAAGTATCTGATCATGGATTATATGAAACTTACAATGGGCAGAAGCAACATTAAACTCTGTTGGTGAAATAGGACCCAATTAAGAGTCCAACACGCTTTATTTTGAAAACACTGTCAGATTTTAACCAAATTGGCAAACATTAATAGTTTAATCAATGAAGTCAACTGCATGGAAATTGAGTATAGTAAAACTCAACATGATTCATTAAAGCAGACAATTGATTGTTTATTTTTTATTACCAAATACAGAATTATATCAATATAATCCTTTACGTTATGCAAATCTCCATTGTATGACCCTGATTATGATATTATTATGGTATCATTATGATATTTGCCAATTCGTTTTTGGGAAAAGGTCAAAAGGATGTGCATGAAGTTATGTAAACTGCTCACACTTAAAAACGCACACCTCTTAGAGCTGTTTGTGGATTAGCGGCCCAAAAAGTTTCAAAATTAACTTTCAAATTGGTTGTGTGATGTCCCTGGCTTAAAAATGTTTTGTTTGTGTCAGTTATGGTTAATCAGGTGATTTAGTGATTATCATATCTAGCAGCATAGGTGACAATAAACAAACCAATTAAATGACTTGAGGTACTTAATCAATTAAGAAGATTAGGATACCAACAGAAAACTGTCGATGATGTGGCAAAGGCAGTTTGCAAATTGAAAATAATAAAATTAATTTTTCTAGTGGACCGCCAATCCACAAAGATGTATAAAAGGGACAGCAGTTGCAAACTGCTCAAGAGAATTCTTTGTAACCTTCCATGTCTGGTTATTAACTGATTGACCAAAGATTTTGAAGGTTTGAAGAAAATCCCTTGGTTTTTCAAAGAGCCAGACACAATTTTGTAAGGTGTTCCAAATTTGGGACTAGCAAAGTCGAATGAGGCTGTAATGCAAAGAATATGCACCCCATCCATTAGGGTGTTTCAGGTGCCCCCAATGTTTTCCGATCCAGCTTGACCTTGGTCTGGTATTGCAGTTTATATAGTAAAAGGGAAATTCAAATATGGTGTTATTTTTTTTATAACCCCACTTGCCAAGCTGCCAGAAGCTGTCAAATTTGTGAAAATCTGCATAAAATGGCAGAATTTTGGGAAATTCGACTCTTCCTAGCTCATTAGGAAGACCTGCTGTAAAATAGCTGATGCCAGATTTGAATTGCCCTCCCAAAACTTACTCAGAAACTATGGATTGAGGAAAAAATATTTATTCCTTCATTGATTTTTGCAATATCTTCAGGATTTGCAAGTTCGCCAATGGGGAATTACATTATAAACTTCAAGTGAATTCTGGTAAAGGTAGGTATTTATAGAATGGGCCAAAATTTTGCATGTGACTTTTACTATATATAACTGCAATACCACACCAAGGTCAAGCAGGATCGGAAAACATTGGGGGCACCTGAAACACCCTACCATCCATGTGTTCATGATTTCAAATTGTCAACAAAGAAGTCCAACAGGATTGCATTGCAAAAAATGATAACTTTGGAGTAATTGTCCAAGTTCATGCCACAACTTTTTTGAAGGGAATGTGACAAATAAAATGTGAAACACGCTAACTTGGGCTAAAATACAACTAAAAACCAGCAAAATGCAGTAAATATGTTTTAGGGGGTCAATGGAACTACTTTCACAATCCATGAACTCCTAAATTTTGGTTCTGATGGACTTAATGCAAAATTGTTTGCTGGCTTGATTTGCATTGGTTGTGGTTTTGGTTTTTGAAGCAGTCTCACTGAATGTGAACTGATGCAGCCGCATCTCAATGTTTTTCGATTAAACATTTCAGACTTGAGGAGGGATATATACAGCCTCATTTGTGCAAATTTGATGGCCATTACTCAATTAGAAGTTAATTTTGTTTTAGAAGGTGTGCGTTTTTTCGGTGTGAGCAGTGTACTCGTACTGTACACGTCTACTAAATTCTGCAATACATATGTATGGTATATGTACTTTGGATAAGGTTTATCAGGTTTGTTGGAAGACAGTATGCATAGTTGCTATTAGGTTAAAAGCTGTTGCTTGGAACTGTTATCTTTGTCATGAAAGAGTAAGAGGTCACATTGAGGTTTATTCATGACTGACCATAACATCCTCACTTCTCAGTGTAAGCTTGTAAAGCTTACCCTGACCACATGCTACGCTTTTTGGTGAAGTTGTAACACAAAGATTACCTTTCCTCCGGTGTGACATACATAATTAACAGTTTCAGTTTTCTCAAAGCAATTGAATGAATGCTTGAGTGTTTCATTGTTTTCTGTTTGTTGTTTCAATTAGTTTCTTGGTAGAAAACCATAAAAAATCACTTAAATCACGCCGGAAAAAAGCTGTTAAAAGACTTGAAAACTTCAGAATTTTATGTAGTGGGCTGTCTAAGAGGTCAAAACCTGCACTTCATAGTACAAACATGCCATTTGGCATGAAGCATCTTCATGTCCAGCACAGTATTTTAAAAGGTGGACACACATTCTAGATACATGTTTCCACCTTGTTTTGGAGGTTTCCATGGCAACGGATTTAGAAAAATACATGAAAGTACATTTTCAGTCATATCGCAACTAATTTTTGATGGAAATTGACAAATAGAGTGTCTATTCGAAGAAGAGAAGAATTTCTACATTTGACTTTTGAATTTATGCAAATCAGCTCATTTGCATATCCCCAAATAAGGACATTCATCCGTTTTTGTTTAAAAATAGGTACATTTTATTGCAAATAAATCATATCTACAGGAGGGTGAACCAAGTTATTGTACCGAAAAAGCATGTTAAAACGAGCATAATATTATCTTTATCAAAACAACATGCTCCATATGTAACTTAATTTCAGTAGTTAGGTATCCATAGCAACATATATATAAAAAATGCTAAAAAGTGAAAAAAGGCAATTTCCTTCATACCTGACCTTATTTTTTAACTATATTGTCAAATAGGGTGTCATTTGAAAGAGAATTATTTCATCTACCATTTTTTCAAGATATTATGCAAATTAGCTCATTTGCATCTTGCCAAATAAGGAAATTGATTAATTTTTGGCCATGAATTTGAGTATTCAGTCCCAATCAAATCACTTTAATGACATTCTGGTTAGATTATTGTGAAGGAAAAGCATGTTTGAAGGTGCAAGATATTCTTCAGCAAAGCAACATATGATCTACATGCCATAATTTTAATGTCTTGGGTTTCCATGGCAACATAATGTTGACAATACAGTAATTATGCAAAAAACACGTTTTCCTTGATATTTCACTCAATTTTTAAGCCAGTTTATAGACAGGGTTAATATCTACAAAGGATCAGGTTTTCTACATTCTTATCATAAATTTATGTAAATTAGCTAATTTGCATATTTCCAAATAAGGACATATTTTTTGCCACCAATAGTTAGGACCCTAACTTTTTTCATTGCAAATGGTCCAATGTCATGAGTTGGTTTATTTTCAATTTTTGCCAAACATGAACATAAGTAGCATATCATAGCATATGGGGTTAGTTTTTGGCATCATGCTGGACACTGCGCGAAAAATACATGCTAGCTGGGTAGCTGAATGGTGGGAGCTGGTGTAGCTTGGTGTTCCAATTTGCCGATACACGTAAGTACGTCAATATGGAATTTTTAAGCAAGGAATCTGCCCCACTTGGAGATCTAGCCTCGTTGTGGGTTCTAAGCATTGCTGCCTTGGCTTCACCTGTCAGACGATAAACAATAACATAAAAGGTGTAATTAGAAATATGGAAATAGCCTTTTTTTCTGTATTCGTAAGACACCAAGCTAACTAGCGCATAATGTTGAGTTGCAAAGCTTACTCAAACTACAATTACTTTGTTGTATTTCAAAGTTAAACATGAATTTTTTTCATTCAAAATTCACGCCAGAAAGGTGCCAACGCCATTGAATTGCAGAAAGGTTGACCCACCCTATTAAACTGTTGTAGCCAGCAACTTCCATTGAATCTGCCAGCAACAAAGGGGCACCAACTACGAGTGCACCATCCATCAACATAGAGAAGTCACCGACTGAAGTCAATGTTATTGCAGCCAGTGTCAAGCAATCTCCAAATACCTCTTGCTTGCCGCAAGTGAACAGCTCTCCAGCAGGTTCTGTCACATCAAACTGCAGGTCCAATATGGAATAGGCAGACAGAAAATTCGGAAAGAGAGACTGGTTTGGAGGGAAATCCCCGTATTGTATGCCTACACATCCATCTGTCTCCAAAACAGCACAAGACATCAAGATTACATCCCTTTACCACAATCAGACATTCCACTCATCCAAACAGTTCATCCAGATGGACACCTGCCAACAACAACAGAAGGAAGAGGGCCTAAAAAATGGAAAAGTAAGGGGCTTGGTCAGCACCAACAACAGAAAATGAGAGACGTGACCAGCATGGAGCCAAACTTTAGAAAATGTCGCACCCTCAATGCTAAATGTAGGGACTTTGTCAACAGGAAACTCACCAGGTGCCCAGTCCTTGAAGGGTCAACCACCACTGAACACTGGCTATCCATCAACAATGTCACCGCTAAACACTACATGTAGTATACAGTCCTTACATAGCTATACTGGGCTAACCCAACCCCGCATCATTTAAACATGTCCACATCTAATTTGGCTGTATGCAACTTATCGTCATGACTCAAGATCATCCCTCCCTCAAGCAAATTTCCATGCAGGACAGACCTTGCCACTGGCAGCACAGGCAAAACCGTCTTTCATCATGAGCATCTGCTTTACAAGGAAGGTGTCAACAGGAACTAGCTGTTTCACCATCAAACTCCTACTGGTATGATATAAACGACCAAGAAATTGATATGCCCCAATTTGCAGGCAATGTCTGGGAACAGGAGAACTATGAATTCCAATTCATGGCCCAGGCTCAATTGCACAAATGGAATGATAGTAAGAAATTTTTATGGCTACAGGTGCTTATTTAACATGCAGCTACCTATCTTTGAAACTAGCCAACAGACAACTGTTACAGTTTTCCGTTGTCCCAGGACTTTTGGACATCTGTTTCCACAATGTCAAAACGACTGGAGCTTGAAACAGCAGAGCTACTTGATGTTGTACAATGCACAGGGGCTTCTGAACCATGTTCAATGTGTCAATATATCAATATAAATTTACATAATACTTAACAATGAAAAATTGTTCAAAATCCCCTGTGGTGCAATGTACAGCAAACTAACGAGAGTGTTGACCAGTATTATACCCAAGTTCTGATCTATGCTGCTTCAGCTTATCATGGATGCACCCACAAAAATGTTGATGAATTGTGTACCAAACACTCTTGAATGCGAACCCTCCAAGATAGTAAAACTGCCTGCAAGGTGGCCATCATGCAATGTCAGGGCAACATCCAAGAAGCGGGGCAGTCTGTGAAGGATGTTATCGCCATGAAGAGGTCTCTTAAGTGAAAGTCAAAATGAAGTGGAAGAGCAACAGTTTGAGTATCATTGTTTATCCCCAAAAGCCAATGGGTGGAAGTAATTGACTGTACCGCCACCTCAACTCATCCTGAAAGGTCAGTTAGTAGTCCAGAAAAACCACTAAGTTCACAAGACAATATTTATAGATCCCATCACAATGCTCCCGATCTCCAGGAGACCCTTACAGATTCCAGGGCTGCGAATGCCAGGTTCCAGCCTGGAAAAATCTCTCCAGTACAAAATCCATCTTTTTAAGAGAACCATCCAAGTCACCCAATGATCAGTCAAACAGTATCACCATATGTCGACAAATGAAGAGTGCTTACAAATGACAGCTTTCAGAACATCAGTGATATGAGGTCTATTGCTTGAATCTCTGCCATTGAAACTGGTGGTTATTTCAGAGAGAGAGGAGTGAGGTAACTGTGAGTGTTATGACACTAATCACACAACATGGTATGTATAGGCTGTGAGTCAGTCCCACTTTTATGAGAAATGAAGTCGTGGGCATATAACATGACAGGGATAGGGATGTGACGCCAATGCAGCCTGCAAATCTGTAAGCACTCGTCATTTGTCTACTGTAAATAATTATTATGTGTACCGCATGGAAGTCCTACCATGATAGGTCATCATAGTGTGATGATGTCATCATAAGGAGCAAGGACTTCCTGAAGTTTCAACCAGGACAGTACCTGGCGCTTATGTATTCCAAACAGGATGCCATTTGGATGTGATGCACCTGCCATTCAACATGTTACCATCCTCCCGCGCTGTCCATGAGATCCATGTCCTTGATGCCAATGGGCCCTGTGTTAATGTCCTTGAATCCGGTTGTTCATCAGGCAGATGTCCTGGATTCCAGTGGTCCGTCAGTGAATGTCTCCAGTCTTGTGTTTCTATGACGAGAGATCATGGTAGGGCCTACCCATCAGACGAAGGTCTTCACTTCAATGCCCAGGTTCACAGAGTCATGGACATCCACTGTAGGGACCCAGGAATTGAGGAAAGCATCAACTCAAAGACTGCAGTGATCAGTGGCATACTTAAGGGCCTGGGTTATGTTATGGCCCCGCTCAGACCATTTCTTGATACACCCCTGGCCTTGATCTCACAGACAGCACCATCTGTCGAGGATGAGGAAGGGGAAACTCTTTGAATCCGGCATCCAGAATATGGCTGAGTCCATGACCAGAGGCTGCCCAACACTCACCAGGAGTCACCACGGACTGTGTATTTTGGATCATTTGCAATGCTTGAGACACCTAAATCTGTAGAATTTTAGACCAGTTGCTCTGTTTCTTGGACCAGTTGCTGTGGAAATAGCCATTATTTGAGCCTTGGCAACCATATTTACAGACACACGCAATTTAAATTACATGTTGTTGCTCAATGACTCCCAAAATTTGTCACACGAATGGACAATTTGGACATGGTTTCCAGATCATTTAATAAGTAAGATAAGTTGTGATTTTACTTTTAGTGGTTTCCATGGCAATCAAGAAAGCCCTGAAAAAAAGATATTCAGGTCTGCTGGATCTCAGTGTATGAAAACAAAATATTTTTTCTTTGGTGGTTTCAGCATTGGAAAAAAATTAACTGGTTAAACCCATCACAAATTTATTTTTGTTTGTATTGGTAACTGGTTGCTTAGCAACAGATTTATTCAAATATTAAGATGCTGTCAAACCAGTAACTTTTGATAAAAAGAAAAGGAAGAAAGTCAATTCAAACACTAAATTACTGCATTAAATATATAATAAATATGTTTTTTTAGTCAATGATGCCAGTTATCACTGATCTTAGGTTGCCATGGCAACCTATTCTTAGCAGAAATAATTATTTTCCCTTTACAATATTAGGCCTATAGATTACCAATCTTCAATAAGTAATATCTTGCATTCTAGTTGTTAAGTGGCTAACTAGGTGAGACACATTGTATTTACGATGGAGAATGTAATGATGAAGATTTTCGCTGCATGTTTCCATGGAAACATAATTTTTTAGACGTTCCACAATGCCGTGTCACTCAAATTCTTGATTTTCTTATCTGCATGTATATTTTGATGTTTCTTCCTTGAAAATGATGTAGTAATCACTATTTCTCACTTCTACAAGCTCTTAGAAACATCTGGATTTGCCTTATTTCTGGAAAATATGGAGGTTTTTACTGAGGCTATGCCCAAATAAGGTAATAAAATCTGTACTAATTAGCATAATTAAAAAATAATAATGAAGAGCTCCCAATTTTTCAAATTTCCTGAAAAAAAAATTCAAATACATGCAAAATCAAAGCAGCTATTCCAAAAATGGGAATTTCCTTAATTTTCTACTATTTTGAGGTAGTTGCCATGGAAACCACCGAAAATATTGGTGGAAACATGCAGCCTCAGCTTGTGTCCACCTTTTAAATGAACCCTTGGGTCCTGTAGTTGATTCATGCCAAATGGGATAATTGTACTATGAAGTGCAGGTTTTGGCCTGTTTTTGAGACTTAGAAAGCCCACTTATGGCACTTATTGGCAGGGCGAGTGTAAACGAGCCCTGCTATGGGAGGATGGACCATAACGCCAGACACCTTTTTGAGTTGTCTCACAGTTATTGAAATCCCATTGTATTTGACCACTGTTTGAAAACTCTTTTTTGTTTTTGACCACAAGTAGCTTGGCAGACAGTCATGCCTGGTTGCTTTGAAAGTCAACCAAGCGACAGTTTGAATAACAGCTCAGCTTAAGGGCAATTCTGTAAAGTCTGATTCACAGATTTGACACTTTAGCAGCTTGTGTAGCCCTACCATTACACCTGAGCTATTTCATTGTTAAACAGGGATGAGGCCAGGTAATAGGGGTATCAGACAAGCCATCAACCAAAGCCCCAAGTGCAACAGGAGCTGAGCTACAAGGCAAAATGTCATGGTGTTGGACGTGCACGACCATTTCTAGTGACAGCTTATTTAAATTTTTTCTTTATTTTTTCAGAAAATGGCAGACGTTGAAGCGAGCGGAGAAAGAATGATGAGACCGGAGGGGTCGGTGGTGGAGTATTCTTACATGGGAGATTCTGGTTTGAGGGTTTCCAATATTTGCCTTGGAACGTCTACTTTCGGTGACCAATCACATGAGGTGAGGGGGAGACCATTTGATATCAAGTGGGGGGGGGGCTTGGAGTTTTTTAAAAATAAATAATTTCTTTCTCAGTCTCAGTGAAATAAAGAAATTCTTTTTAGACAGTCTTGAAATAAATAACTTCTGTCAAGGGGTCTTCATCTATCCAGCACACTTGCATACTGAGAATTCAAAGTTCACAGACAAAGGCAGTACACTTAAATTTCTTCCTGCACCTGCAGAATTCTGCACAAAATTCTGCAGTTCTGCTGGAAGCTGCAGAATTCTGCAGTTCTGCAATTTTGGTCCTCTGTCACTGTAGCATTTCTGAAATGTCCCTGCAGCAAAATCTGTAATTCTGTAGGAGTTATGCAGCTTGGGAGATTTTATGCAATTCTGCAGCTAGCTGCAGAATTCTGCAAGAAGCTGCAGAATTCTGTAGGAAGCTGCAGAATTTTCCAAATTATGCAGCCACCTGCAGAATTTCACCAATTCTGCAGCTGCCTGCAGAATTCTGCAGTTTCTTAAAAAATTCTGCAGGAAGCTGCAGAATTCTGCAGTTCTGGAGCTCCCTGCAGGATTTTTGAAGCTCTGTTACTTCATTCAGCTTATTGCAATGTATCTGCAATGTTCAGACCTCTTTGACCAGCATGTTGCCGCTACCCAGGTTTGGGGTTGTAGCGGTTTGGGGTTGGGGGGGGGGGGGGGGGTCGGGGGGTTTTGGTGCTCGTCTGGCTCAGCAGCGTTTCTGTAAGTTTCTGCAGCAGTTCTGTAGGAGTTATGCGGCTTGGGAGGTTTTATGAGCAGTGCTATTCTTGAGGTAGCGAGGACCGCACCAGTGGGATCCCGGCATCCCACTGGTACGTTCCAGTTAGATACCCCTGAGGGAGCAGTTCTTTTTTTCAAAATTAGGACAGTAAGGAAACCAGTGGGATACCCCTGTACCAGTTGGATACCCGGCATGCCTACATAAGTATGAGGACCTAGAGGACACCAGGTGGGATACCCCCATACTAGTGGGATACCCACACAAGAATGAGGACAGCGAGGATACCAGTGGGATCGTAGGCATATAAACGTAAATCTATGAGTGGGATACCCCAGCACCAGTGGAATACCTATACAAGACTGAGGAGGACAGTGAGGAAACCAGTGGGATACCCCTGTACCAGTGGGATACCCCAGCATACCTATACAAGAAAGATGACCTCCCATTGAGATACCCTGTACTGGGATGCCCACACAAGAATGAGGACATCACTATGAAAAGTTAATGTTCCATTTCGGCCATTGCAACACCTTGTGGCGTTTTTTGTGTCTATTTCATTACGCTTCCTGCCAGAATAACCCCCTCTGATTGGTCAATAGACAGGAAGCATGGCTTTTTGCCGTGTTAATGTTACGACTCAGAACACCACCAAAAATTCAGAAAAATAGAATTAGAAAAATGTTGATACCAGTCACTACCACGACCAATTTCGGTAACAGAAAGTAAGTATTATCGCTCATTTATTTTCTTAGTCGACAGTGAGGATATCAGTTCGATACTGGCTCTCTACAGTGGGATACCCCAACATACACAAACAAGAAAGAGGACCAAGAGGACACCCAGAGGCCAGAGGGATCCCCCTGTACCAGTGGGTTACCCAATAGAAGAAATATGGGAAATGAGTCAAATTTGATGTTTAAATGTTGTGTTTCTACAGTTTTGTAAAATATTGTTTGATGTAATTTTATGAAATATTGTCATGTTTAAATGCTAGAAAGACTGTCAAGGTTTTTTAAATAGCCCATATCAACAGATAATCGTCTCCGCTTTCTAAAAAGGGGTCTGCCATTTCTGTACGCCAAATAGTTGTCTTTCTAGGCCTTTTAGGTAGTCCCAACAATTCATAGGCTTGGCCTAACAATTCATAGGCTTGGCCTGGCGCGATTGTCAGATCGAGATAATATATTATGTTTTTCGGCAACTTTTAATCAAGATACAGAGTTGTATCATTCCTCAATCAAAAACTTAGGTTTCATAGTGTCTAAATCCAAAGTTTTAGAGGGATGTGTGGGTAAATAATGTTGCACTGG
Organism: Platynereis dumerilii; assembly: GCA_026936325.1. Lineage (NCBI taxonomy): Eukaryota > Metazoa > Annelida > Polychaeta > Phyllodocida > Nereididae > Platynereis > Platynereis dumerilii. The sequence continues at coordinate 40,187,327 of JAPTHN010000008.1, forward strand.
CCGTTTGAAGTTGGTGAGCAAAACCAAAACAAACATGCTTCCAACCAACACTGAAATGTCCACCCAGAATAAAAAGAACTGCTCCCTTGGGGTTGGGGTATCCCACTGGTATGCTATCCCTATACAAGGGCTAATTAACCCCATGGATGTCAAAGAGGTCTTAACTTTGCAGATGCATTGCAATAAGCTGGAAGAAACAACAGAGGTTCAGAAATCCTGCAGGGAGCTGCAGAACTGCAGAATTCTGCAGCTTCCTGCAGAATTTTTAAAGAAACTGCAGAATTCTGCAGGCAGCTGCAGAATTGGTAAAATTCTGCAGGTGGCTGCAGAATTTGTGAAATTCTGCAGCTTCTTACAGAATTCTGCAGCTTCTAACAGAATTCTGCATCTAGCTGCATAAGTGCATAAAACCTCCCAAGCTGCATAACTCCTACAGAATTACAGATTTTGCTGCAGAAACTTTTCAGAAATGCTGCAGGGATGGATGAGCACCAAAACCCCCGACCCCGTCACCCGACCCCCAAACCCCGACCCCCCAAACCAACATTTCCTGGGTAGTGTTAAGACCCTTGTCAAAGAGGTCTGAACTATGCAGATGCATTGCAATAAGCTGGAGCAAGTAACAGAGGTTCAGAAATCCTGCAGGGAGCTGCAGAACTGCAGAATTCTGCAGCTTCCTGCAGAATTTTTTAAGAAACTGCAGAATTCTGCAGGCAGCTGCAGAATTAGTAAAATTCTGCAGGTGGCTGCAGAATTTGTGAAATTCTGCAGCTTCCAACAGAATTCTGCAGCTTCTAACAGAATTCTGCAGCTTCCTGCAGAATTCTGCAGCTAGCTGCATAAGTGCATAAAACCTCCCAAGCTGCATAACTCCTACAGAATTACAGATTTTGCTGCAGAAACTTTTCAGAAATGCTGCAGGGACGGATGAGCACCAAAACCCCCGACCCCCAAACCCCGACCCCCAAACCCCGACCCCCCAAACCAACATTTCCTGGGTAGTGTTAAGACCCTTGTCAAAGAGGTCTGAACTATGCAGATGCATTGCAATAAGCTGGAGCAAGTAACAGAGGTTCAAAAATCCTGCAGGGAGCTGCAGAACTGCAGAATTCTGCAGCTTCATGCAGAATTTTTTAAGAAACTGCAGAATTCTGCAGGCAGATGCAGAATTGGTAAAATTCTGCAGGTGGCTGCAGAATTTGTGAAATTCTGCAGCTTCCTACAGAATTCTGCAGCTTCTAACAGAATTCTGCAGCTTCCTGCAGAATTCTGCAGCTTCTTACAGAATTCTGCAGCAGTGCATAAAACCTTCCAAGCTGCATAACTCCTACAGAATTTAATATTCTGCTGCAGAATTTTTTCAGAAACGCTGCTAGGCCAGACAAGCACACAAAAAACCCCCAACCCCCCCACCCGACCCCAAACGGCTACGCCCCAAACCAACGTTTCCTGGGTAGCGGTAAGACCTTGTCAAAGAGGCCTGAACTTTGCAGATCTATGCATTACAATGGGCTGAATGAAGTAACAGAGCTTCAAAAACCCTGCAGGGAGCTGCAGAACTGCAGAATTCTGCAGCTTCCTGCAGAATTTTTTGAGAAACTGCAGAATTCTGCAGGCAGCTGCAGAATTGTTGAAATTCTGCAGGCAGCTGAAGAATTTGTGAAATTCTGCAGGTTCCTACAGAATTCTGCAGCTTCCTGCAGAATTCTGCAGCTTCTTACAGAATTCTGCAGCAGTGCATAAAACCTCCCAAGCTGCATAACTCCTACAGAATTACAGATTTTGCTGCAGAATTTTCTCAAAAACGCTGCTGAGACAGATGACCACCCAAACGTTTCCTGGGTAGCGGCAACATACTTGTCAAAGAGGCCTGAACTTTGCAGATGCCTTGCAATAAGCTGGAGGAAGTAACAGAGGTTCAGAAATCCTGCAGGGAGCTGCAGAACTGCAGAATTCTGCAGCTTCCTACAGAACTGCAGAATTTGCTGCAGAACTGCAGAATTCTGCAGGTAGCTGCAGAATTGGTAAAATTCTGCAGGTGGCTGCAGAATTTGTGAAATTCTGCAGCTTCCTACAGAATTCTGCAGCTTCCTGCAGAATTCTGCAGCTAGCTGCATAAATGCATAAAACCTCCCAAGCTGCATAACTCCTACAGAATTACATATTCTGCTGCAGAATTTTTTCAGAAACGCTGCTGAACCTGACGAGCACCAAATCCCCCAATCCCCCCCCCCACCGACCCCTAAACCGCTACGCCCCCAAACCAACGTTTCCTTGGTAGCGGCAACACCTTGTGAAAGAGGTCTGAACCTTGCAGATGCATTGCAATAAGCTGAATCAAGTAACAAAGCTTCAAAAATCCTGCTGGGAGCTGCAGAACTGCAGAATTCTGCAGCTTCTTACAGAACTGCAGAATTTGCCACAGAACTGCAGAATTCTGCAGCTTCCTACAGAACTGCAGAATTTGCTGCAGAACTGCAGAATTCTGCAGCTTCTTACAGAACTGCAGAATTTGCTTCAGAACTGCAGAATTCTGCAGCTACCTGCAGAATTGCTGCAGAACTGCAGAACTGCAGAAAGAAATTATACTCTCCTCGACAAAGGGCGTATCTAGAAATGGCGGGGGGGGAGGGCATTACATGAGGCGAATACGAGGAACTCCGTGATGTTTCCTATAAATATCTTCCATGTTAGAATTTTTGGCCCGAGGATGGGAGGGGGCATGGCCCAATGCCCCCCTAAATAGTAAATACGCCACTGTTCACAGATTATATCATTGGCCATTGCAGATTGGCAGACCTGCCAGTGACGATGCAGAATCGTTGAAAATACTGAACAAGTTTGTGGAACTTGGAGGGAACTACATTGACACCTCTGATCTGTACAGTTGTGGGGGATCAGAGAAACTGATTGGCACATGGCTTCCAGGGTAAGTTGATTTTCAAATATTTCTTTCAATTCTTTGTGGCCAGATTGCTGCCACAAAGTATAAGTCAAGGCCAGGTTGTGGCTGAGTTGTAGGTTCCAGGACAGCTCCGCTGAAGGTCTTTGCCTGCATTGGTTTGAACCCCATTTGGGGAACCCAAAATAGTATCAAAGGACTTTCATGAGCAAAATCCCAGCTGAATGTCATTTGGATGAGATATTAGATTAGCAGCCCCTTGTATCATCAAAATTACATTGCTGGGCAAGTATAAGATCCCTCACATGGGGTGAAGTGTACGTAACACTGTTGAGGACTCAGGATTGCTCTTTCTGCAATCTTATCAATTAACCCTTGTGAGCACCCAAAACTGGGCTTAGAGGGCAGCTTTTACCACATTTGTCTGTCTATCTATCAATTCCATAAAAAATAGCATATATGTATATATATTTAGTATGATGCATCTATGCATCTTCATTTGTTCAGTGCTTTAAATAAAAGTCATGGCTGCATTGTAAGTTAGCCATAGAAAATGCTATTTTCAATCATGCATAATAATGTAATTCGTTTCAATATTCAGGGTCTGCAGAGATGAGTTGGTCATCAACACAAAATTCAGTCTTCCCACCAATAAGAAGCAACCAAATGCAGTCGGTACAAGCCGAAAGCATCTCGTGGAGGCTCTGACTGGGAGTTTGGACCGACTCAACACTCACTATGTGGATACTTATTTGGTAAATCACATACAGTTGAGGTCAGATGTATTCATACACCCAAGGTTGATATCTTCAAAGTTGTGTGGCACCATCAAATCTGTCAATAAGGATATGAAAACGCTTCAGATTATTTGCTGTGATTGTTTTTCAACTCATAGCATTGAAAAAAGCAGAATCAAATATGATTTGTAGTTGTTAAGGGGCTCCAAATTAAAAATGTGTCAAAAGAAATCATGCACTTGAAATTTTCTCCAAAATATGACAAAAGGAGCAATGGTAGGCCAACTAAATAACAGAAATTGATGTCAGGAAGTGATCCCCCAATACCTGATGATGTTTTGTTAATTTCTGAACAATGAACAATTAACTGACCTAATTTTTCCCAAGGGATGTGACAAGTTAGCACTTAGACATAATATTTCCATTTTTCAAAAAATATTCAAAGGAGAAAACATGTAGCAAATGCATGAAATAGTGAATAATTGAGTTAAAAGGGTCTAGGAACCAATGTCATGCAGTACATGAGCAATTTCATACACCGAGGTCTGCCGCACAGACTATCACGAGGAAGTATGTGGCCTATTGGGCAACAATCGTTGCACAAGTAGGAAGTGGATGGAGGCTGTCTGCAATACAAGAGTGGATTTTATTCAGAAAGATGGAAAACAACCCGAAATTAACAATGAAATATCTCTGTGAAGAATTATGGACACAGGGGACATAGCTGTCAACAAGTAATGACAAATGAACATTGCATCAACATTTCAATGCAAAGAAGTGCCAATGCACCAAAAAAAACACTCAATTCCACAACTGATAACTTCATGAACAAGGGGAAAGACTTCTGGAAAAGTTATGAAGTGACATTTATATTGCATTGAAACCAATCAAGCTGTGTTGGTGCAAAGCTTGTTTGACTATGTTTGCTCAGAGCTATGTCTGCTATGCTTGTAATGTTTCACAGAACTGTTTCTTTGTTAATTTTGGGTTGCGCTCCACCTTTTTGACAAAAATGCATTCTTGTTTTGCAGATAGCTCCTATTCATTTCCTACTCAAGCAATGATTCTGAAAACGATCAGGCTGCGGAGCACTCGATGGGAGTCTGTGTGGAGACATTTGCATGTGAAATTGCTCAGATACTGCATGACATTAGTTCCAAGATCTTTTCAACTAAATTATTCACCTTTTCATGCATTTGCTACTTGTTTTCTCCTTTGAATATTTTTGTAAAATGGAAATATTTATCTGAGTGCTAACTTGTCACATCCCTTAGGAAAAATTAGGTCAGTTAATTGTTCATTGTTCAGAAATTAACAAAACATCATCAGGTATTGGGGGATCACTTCCTGACATCAATTTCTGTTCTTTTTGTTGGCCTACAAATGCTCATTTTGCCATATTTTGGAGAAAAAGCCAAGTGCATGATTTCTTTTGACCCATCAAATTTCGGACACTTTTAATCTGGAGCCCCTTAACAACTACAAATTATATTTGATTCTGCTTTTTTCAATGCCATGAGTTGAAAAACAATCACAGCAAATAATCTGAACCGTTTTCATATCCTTATTGACAGATTTTATGGTGCCACACAATTTTGAAGATATCACCCTTCGGTGTATGAATACATCTGACCTCAACTGTATAAAATTACAAGAGCTTACAAGAGAAAAGATAACAAATTGTCTGGTGCATTAAATGTGTTGAGATCCCAGAACTTGACCTGGCAAAGGGCAGAGGAAGTAAGCGAAAACAAACCAGAGTCAGGTGTAAGGAGGTGTGAGACTTAGGACTCACTTGTGATGTTAAGGCCTTTAAGGACGTCCAACCTTCCATCTCCTCCCACACAAGACCCTGGAATGGAAATCTAAGAACTAGAGCTTCTGGGTAGAGACCTGACTGTCACAAAACGAGTATGACATGCCATCACCGGAAGAGGAATCAATTTGTGAATATTTACATTGATTTATGCTAATATGAGAGCTTATGAGTGCAGCTTCCAAAAAGCTTAAAAAAACATTTAGTCTTGAATCATGTCTTGCTGGTACACCCTGACATCACCCTGGATCAGCTGGGTAGCTCAACCTCCATCTTTGTGGAGGGAGCTGCACATTAATTTTTGTTGACCGATGTCATATAATGATGAGATGAGAAGACTGGGAGTCTGGCACATGTCCTATTGATTCAGGGATGCCAAGGGTCTTTCAGTTGCTGTATAGCAATGTAGCATGGATACTGAATACAACCGGCCTCCAATGGCCCTCCATTGAACGTCCTGTGGTCTCAAACTAAAGTTAGTTCCCAGGGTGAGATTTAAACCAGTGTAGCTCACTTATAAAAATACACTAATTCCACTGTTTAATTTAATATATTTAATCATAAAAGTCAATAAAAAACAACAACATGAATTTGTTCGGATTGACTTTCATGATTTTTATTATATATATATATAAATGCCACTAATATGTATTTTGTTTGTAGAGAGTGCTCATGTATGGAGTTAATGTCTGAATAGGAATGTCCAAAAATGGTGGTTATCCAAGTCCCAAACAAATCAGCCTATATATTTTTCACACAAAAATTTGTGGTTCATCTTCTTTCCAGATTCATTACTTTGACAGACAAACACCTTTGGAACAAACTTTCCGAACTTTGAATGATTTCGTTCGAAGCGGAAAGGTACATTACCTCGGAGTCAGTAATTTCACTGGGTGGCAATTGCAGAAAGTTGTGGACATAGCCAAATATATGGGATTGGAGAAGGTTGTCAATATTCAGGTAATGATGAGAAAATGCATTGACTTCCCTAAAACATTTACAGTCGGTGAATGAAGAGTATTTACATTTGGCTGGTGGTGGAATCAATGACCTCACAACACGCCCTATCCATAGCATTGAAATAAGCTGCCAACTGGTCATTGAGTAACTTGTGACCTTATTGATACTCAATTGGTCACTCGTTTTGATAGCATTGTTAGTATAGGCTATGACCTCATAAATTGCTTATGACTCATACTGAAGAACATTGCATTGATAGGGAACCTCACAAGGAACATTTCAGTCCCAATCTGTAAGCACTTCTCATTCGTCTACTGTAAGTACAATATCCATGAAAATGTTAGTTAAAATGTAATAATATTGATGATAGTTTGTAATATTGATGATGGTTTGTTTTTATTGTAGTCTGAGTACAGTCTTCTAACCAGGTCTGCGGAATATGAGTTAATAGACGTCTGCAGAAATGAGAAAGTAGGACTCACACCTTGGTGTCCATTAAAAGGGTATGTATGTGTGTGTCAGGAACTTTAGTAGCCCTACCATTACACCTTATAGCTATTTCATTATTAAACAGGCATGGGGTCAGGTAATAGGGGTATCAAACAAGCCATCAACCAAAGCTCCAAGTCCAACAGGAGCTGAGCTACAAGGCAGAATGCCATCGTGTCGGACCTAGGCCTACCGTTTGAGTATGGAACTGCCCTTGAGTATTGGTGAAGTCAAATAAACTTTATTGCGTTCTTAAGAACGTCATTTACAATTTATATTCTCAGATTATAATAAAGACATTTTTAAAGAATTATATAGCTTTTCCAATCTTAGGATTGTTTGAAACAGGAACTTTGCAAATTTAAAGCTCTAACAGGGCTCTCAGCTGGGATGAATCCTTGGGGGCAGAGACTGCCAGAGACTGGTCCGGAGGCATGCGTGCCCCGGAATAAACCAGAAAATTGTGAATTTGTATGCATCTTTTTTAGTCAATGTTGCTTCCCTGCTGGCCACAGTCATTTTGAGAAACACTTCAAAAACAAATTACAGGGCAGCCCTATTGAATGATAATAGTGTTTTTAAAGCTAAAAATTCAAATGGGTGCACACACTACCTTTGAACATGAGGCAGAAAAGAAATTAATTATATAATGTCTTGCGAAAAGTTCACTTATTTTTCTTGATTTATTTCTGATATTATCTAATTATATTGTTATATTTTAGTGGTTGGTTAGCAGGAAAAATCAAGAAAGGAATGACAAAACCTCCTGAAGGCAGCAGAATAGCCTGGCACTCTGAACGACTACAGGCAGCAAAGGTTTTCAAGAAGTCAATCACTTGCATCTCATGGGGGGAATATGAAGACAATCAGGTGGTCTGGGACACCCTCGAGGCTGTGGAGGATATTGCTAAATCTCAAGGTAATCTTTTAACTATTTAATTTTTTTCCACTTTTTAAAAACAGGTTATAGGTAATTTCTTGCACAGTGGCAGATAACAAGCATAACTGCACAAGGCGTAACAGACAAAGACCTAATATAATTCCATTCTTAATTCCGACGTATATATATGAAGTCCAGTGTGTTTTGCTTGGCTTTATCTGCTGCACTCTATTTTTTGTACATTTTGCCTTATCATTTTTGCATCATGATATTGACAGATTCTAGTTTTTTTTTTTTTTTAATAAATGACTAATATTAAATGTATACTGAAACAAAGAACAAGTCGAATGAACCTTTAACAATTCAGTGACTGCATTCACACAAAAAAAAAACCATAATATAATGGTGATGTTAATTATGTTGCGATTTAAAGATGATTTTTCCATAATATCAAATTCATAAATTTAATCATTTTCACTTTAAATAATTACCATTTTTTATAATGCATAATACATTTTTTTATATTCAGGAAAGTCCATGGCTCAAGTTTCCCTCCGCTGGCTGCTGCAGAAGGACGTGGTGCCCTCTGTAGTTATTGGTGCAAAGACGGTGGCGCAACTGGTGGACAATATGGGAGCTGGTTCGGGCTGGAGCCTCACTGACGATGAGGTGATTTTAAAGAGAAAATAAACAGTTTTGTATAAATGTCCAATTCTTTCAGAGTATTTAGTAAACCTCTACAGGTCTGTTAAAAGAAAAAACATAAAAATAACAAATGCAAATGAATAAGCTTGATAACAACCAATCATGCAAGTAACGGGAAACAAATATTTTCTTTATTGAATTTTACACAAAGGTGACATTTTATATAAGCCTGAAAGGGATTCACTCATTAATAATATTCCAATGTGAGAGTTTGTGTCCTGGTACCTATAATGTATGCCATTGTATGGTCCAATATGAAATAATTTGATAAAAAGTAGAGTAAAAAAAAACAACTTTTTTCTTTCAGATGAAAAGACTTAATGACGTTTCTGCTCTTCCGTTGCCTGAAACTTATTTTAATGCAACAATCCTGGATAAATACAGAACATAAATAAACGCCTGTGAAAAAGCTCAATTTTTCTGTTCTTCTTGCATTCATCTAAACGTTCCAAGTTTCTATAGAGAAGAGCAGGCCACAGGGTTTGAACTTGTTTTGTACTGTCAACTGCTGACATTCTGTTACACTAAAACTGCAACAGTTTTATTAGCGGACCTCTTAGATCCTAAGAGTAAGAGGAGCCGCTTATAAGATTGAAATTCTGCGATATTTTGTGGGTCAAGTTTCTACTGCCTGCCCTCTTCAATCATAATGCCATTTACCATGCATCATGCGATAGGCCTCCTCGTGAAGCATTCAACTTTTGGTACATGTTAATCCCATAGTAAACTCCCTGGCAAGGGAAATCCATTTAACCCAATTCTGTAGTAATGAATGACGTGATATGCATCCCCAAGGGGGTTCCCCCAACAAGGAATCCCCAAGCGCATGTGAATACCTGCTTGGGTTCTGACCGCATGATTACCGTTGTGCGATAAAAAAAAAAAGGTGGGCTATCCAACATAATTTTCGAACTATGATCTTTTCAAAGTCTTATGTCATTACATTAAAACATACAGTAAAATACTAAAAAAGTGTCGGATTTATAATGAAAAGCAGCATCACTCGAACAATATCCATGAGATATTTATGAAAAAGTAAAGGAATATAGCTGAACATAAACTTTATTGAAAACAAGTCTTTGAAGTGGGGTTACCAATGTTTTTGAGACTTACGTGGTGTACAATATGAGAAAATTATGAAAAACAGTTCAACAAAAATAAGTCCCCCTTAAAATAAACTTGAATATCTCAAAGATTCCTTCTCTGATTTTTATGAAAGTTGGATTGGATTATAGGCCTATATATCTACCAAAAATGTGTGCATTTATAGTTCAGTGCCATTATTCCTGGCTGAGCCAGCAGCCTTCGAGTGAGCCTACCTCTGTCTTCAAAAATCTGTGGCTTTTCCAATGCATATGAACAATTTGACCAAGCGGGGGAGCCACCAGCTGGGGTATTTTTGTTGAACTGTGGAGTACAATTATATAGGTGGAGTAGCTGTATTCTGTGGGATTCAACTTTAATCATATCCAAAAATTTGATACTGAAACATGCATAGAATTATGTCAAAGTACACTTTCTATATGTTCCATTTTTGGAGTCGAGTATTTGTGGGTTTCCCTATTTCCCATGTTAATTTTGGACCTGTGGAGGGGGGGGGGGCACCTATAATGAAGTTTCTCATTTTTATCAGCATAGCCTATTTACAATTGAAGTTCCATTCTCACTGCACGCCACGAGGTACGTTTTAAAGTGCCTTGTGCAGCAATGCTAAACACCCTCAACCAAACTGCTTGTGGAACCATGAATTCTCATCCAAGAGGAGAGAACATATTGGGTCATAAAGGCTGATATGTGAGGCATGTAGGATAACAATAGTCGCCAATTTTCTTTGCTGTAGTCTGAGTTAGGTATGGGTCTTTGATAGGGAAGTGAACCACCCTTCCCTATTAAATAACATTAGGCCTGTGTTTCACTTATCAAAGACTTTGACCCATACCTAACTCCAACTGGAGCAAAGTAAATTGGCTGCTATTGTTATCCTACATTCCTCACATATCGGCCTTTATGACTCAATATGTTTTCCTCTCATTGGACAAGAATTCATGCTTCCACAAGAAGTTTGGTCGAGGAAGTTTAGCATTGATGCAATGGCACAATGTCATGGGTTTCACTTATTTACAGGCGGCACTGTATAATCTCAGTGTTGGTTTCTGGATTAATAGGTTCAGGTTTTCAAAATTGGCGCATCGACCTACGGTATGTAAAAGTCAGACAAGTAGGGGGAACGGGGGCACATTGGGACGCGGGGCATTGTGGGACGGTGGGGTTTTCTTGGAGTCTGGAAAGGTATATGATATGGTAGTACCATCATATCTTGTAATTTCACATCCTGTTGTTTCCATGGTTTCATAGACAAATTACAGCCACATGCAGAAGTATGGCGAGCAAAAGTTGGTTTTCCTACCACTAAAGTAAATATGGACGGGTTCAATTCGAACCATTCTGTGGACAAACCATGAACAATGAGGCTTTCTCAGTGCTTGTATTAATTTTATATATCGTAACGAACAGTTATGAATTGCTATCGTGGAAAGCCACACTCACTGGTGTCCGAGAAATTAGCATATTGGTGTAAAAGTCATATCGGGGCTCATTGGGACAGTGAATTCGGGGCACATTGGGACGCACTTAATATGGCAGAATTTAAGTGTCCAAGTCAACTGGATGACCTGGGACAGCACACAACAGGTAGGGGAGAGTGGGGACCGATGGGCCGCTTGACAAATTATTGACCATGGAGACAAATCTGCTTCAGATAAAGGATTCATACTGTGCACCCTATTAGCTGGTATAATTCTCTTTAAAATGATATAAGATTGACATAGATCAACCAAGGAAGAAAGATTAGAAAACACATTTTCTGTCCAGAAAGATGGTGGCCCATCGGTCCCCAACCATGGGGACCGATGGGCCATCCCATGGGGTCCGATGGACCATGTTAATAACTTGCCAAAGGGTGGATAAAGAATTCAAAATGTGTTTCCAATATGTTTTTGTTGATCCATCTGAGTGCTTAGGACAATAAGAGATCGAAAGAATAAAGATATGCCCAGATTTTACACTTTGAAAAAAAACTTGATTTTCACAAATGTAAAGAGATGCTTTTTTGTAGTTATAGTCAATCTATTGAGATGGTATTTTGGCAGTATATGAAGAGATGCATTAAAAACTATATTGGAGAATTTCAAAACGATTGGTTCATTGGTCGCTAAGAAAAAAAATTATTTGATATTTGGTTGATACAGAAGTTTGACTACCACCGTGATCATCAAAATCTTGTCTAATACCTCAAATATGTTGATGAATATTAAAAAATGAGAATATTTTAATTTTTTCTCCATCAATGAATCATTTCTGTCAATCATTTAGATTTTTAGGGGAAAAGCAAAATTTTCCAATGATACTGTACTAGTATGCCACCTGCAGGAGAAATCTTGAATCAACAATAAAATTCATCAATAACCTTCCATTAGCTTATATTTTGGTGAAAATTTAATTTACACTCAATATTGCATCAATGTCTAACGGGGTCCTTATGTTTATTATATCCCAAATACTACCTAGATTGAAAATGTGTGATTATGGATATTTTAAATTTCCACCATTTTGTGTTTGAAGCCATTACTAAGGCAAATCTATCACTGTAAATTCGAGGGCATTCATTTAAGTCAAAACTTATCATTTAAAGATGCAAGCTGAAGTTCTATTGTGCTTTTACCAATAAAAGACTTTAATATCCAGCCCCATACAAATACGCCACCTATTGAAAATCTCAAGAAATAGTGGCTCATAGGTCGTCATGTTGGGTGGCCCATCGGTCCCCAAAAGCTTTCTGATCAGTTAAACCCCTCTTTTCTGGTGAAATATGGTTCTTGTTCCTAAAATTCAATGTGTAGATTCTCACCAATATATAGGACAAATCATCATAGAAAATATATTGCATCAAGTCTACACACTTTTGAGATATTAAACTTTTACTGAATCAGAAAAAAAAATTTTAGATGTTGAAAATTTCATTTTGCCTCCTGCACGCTTGTGCTATCACTTATTGATCAGTGGTCGATATGGTATTCATAGATGTGATATGCAATACTAAAAATGCTAATTAGATGTAATGAAACGTTTTTGATGTGGAGTTAAGAGGATGGCCCATCGGTCCCCATGGCCCGTCGGTCCCCATGTTCCCCTATTCAGGCCACAGTGAATAGAGGTATAGTGGATTACCATGCTCTGTGAACAAATTTGTCGCAAAGCACTGTGTGTTACTTACATAAATGTCCGCACCCAGGACAGTTTATGTTAAATGTTTAAAACTGTTTAAAGTTATGAACTATCGGCACTACAAGGTGTTAATGCATTGTATATTGTCTTACGCCCTACTTATATGTGATATCTATTGCACATGGAGTGTTAAAATTATTTTTTAATTGATGTCCCAATGTGCCCCGACTGTGTTAGCCGGGGCACATTGGGACAGTCATTTTTATGACTCTCTGGCTACAAAAGGGTAAGTGCAGTTTAGTTTATTATGCCTTGCATTTAAGCTCAATAGTATTGGTAATATTCATGCAAACTTCTGAGTTCTTCAGTGCTTTCAGCATTGAGAAAAATGAGTAGACGTTAAAAGCGTCCCAATGTGCCCCCGTTCCCCCTACCTCCCCCCCCCCGGGATTCTAAGGCAACGGTACTTGAGACTCTCCAGGTCTATCAAATGGTACTAATCAATTGGTGCCATGGAAATCAATGTGTGCTTCTAAATGCCAGTAGCTGACCAGGTGATTTTTCCCATTTTTTTGTGCAGTATGAAAAATTCAAAGCATATGACCTATGAATAACATTTATAATTAACCTGCCACACCTGTTACTTAAAAATCACAATTCTTCTCGGATGTTAAACCAAGAACCTGTAACCTTCACAGTGACTTCCCTATGTTCAGAAGGTGTAATGTTCAGAAGGTCCATTGTTCAGACGGTTTCTTGTTCAGAAGGTCCATGGCCAGGAGGTTAATGTTCAGAAGAACTATTGTTCAGAACATTGTTCAGAGGGCTAAGAAGGTCCATTATTCAGAAGGTTGTCAGGGGCACTTGTTCAGAAGTTATACCTATTATTCAGAATGTCCAGTGGACAGGAGGTCCGTTGTCCTGAAGGTTTACTGTTCAGAAGGTCCAATGATCATAATTATGGTCAATTGTTCATAAGGTCCAATGTTCAGAAGGTTTATTGTTCAGAAAGTAAATTTTTCAGAAGGTCCAATGTTCAGATTCTTAATTGTTCAGAAGTTCCAATGTTCAGAAGGTTTATTTTTCAGAAAGTCCATTGTTCAGAAGGTCTACAGTGCTGCCTGTAAGTAAGTGAAACGCATGAAATGGTGCCATTGCATCAATACTAAACATCCTTAACAAAACTGTTTGTGGAGACATGAATTCTCATCTGATGAGAGGAAAACATATTGGGTCATACAGGCCGATATGTGAGGCATGTGGGATAACAATGGCAGCCAACTTTCTCTGCTGTAGTCGGAGTTAGGTATGGATCAAAGTCTTTGATAAGTAAGTGAACCACCCTTCCCTATTAAATAACATTGGGCTTGTGTTTCACTTACTTATCAATGACTTTGATCCGTACCTAACTCCGACCACAGCAATGAAAATTGGCTGCCATAGTTATCCCACATGCCTCACATATCGGCCTGTATGACCCAATATGTTTTCCTCTCATCGGATAAGAATTCATGCTTCCACAATCAGTTTTGGAAAAGTACAGTTACTGCACATATTGAATGGGGATCATCATGCAGCTCACTGAAGTAAGAAAAAAAAATAGCCATTAATTTCATCAGTATCGACTTGTCCTGTTAAACAGGGTTGTCACCTAAATTCATGCACACTTGTTCCTGCATCCAGGACGGAAATTATTGCAGCTAATCTGATGATTAATTAACATTTTCCTTGTTTTGCGTTTGGGTATGGGTTGTATGGTTCATTTACATGCTGTGCATGTGTTACAATTACTTGATAACTCTTGATCTTTCTGTCTTAATGATTTTCTTATGAAACATTCCCTTATCTGTAAAAAAAATATGTAGCCTATCGACTCAACAAAAGAAGCTTTACATAATTTATTATAGATATGTTATTAAATTAGAGTAAATAAAAATTTAATCTAGTGTTAGTTATGTTGAAATCATTTTTCATTGATGAAAAAGAAAATTTATGAGGATGATCCACATAAGCAGGAAATACCCTTTGATAAGGCAACTATGGCTGTATGGTGACTTTGCCATAATTTTCCAAATCTTTAACCAAATGGCCTCCAGGCGTTAAATTGAAAAGATACATCTCTGGTGCTATTTTTTGTGCATAGGATGATAAATAGACGCCTTAAATTTGACGTCTTAAGTTTGCAGAGCAAACAGAACCAAAGGACAGTCACAATTTTTGAAAATCTGTAGCCCTCACTCTTAACAAAATGATTTTATATGGAAACTTTAAAAGTCCTACAAGCTGGTATATTTTGCATAAGATGGACATAACAAAATGAAATGTTCTTCTGTCTCAGATTCTTGTAAAAATAGCCTACAAATCCTTCCATCAGGGGATTTTTGATTTTTTGCATATCTTCCTCTTTCGATTTCCAGATCATGGCAACTAATTCATAGTAAAGCAAATGTATTTCGCCATGCTTGAGAAATGCTTTACACGTAAATAATTTTCTAGACATAAATCTTTCTTTAATTTTATATGCGTTGTATGTTCTATGTTTACTTCTAGTTCCCGTCGTCTTATGTGTATCATTGATATAAATGTCCGTAATGGCTTCCTTAATTTTTTTAATACATGATTTAATGTCGTTTTGAAGTATTATATTAGATAAATTTAGATTGTTGAGTGTTTATAACCTTTCCAATCAAATTAAGAATTTCATGATGGAATAATGGCCTTGTTAGTGAAGCTGTAACTCTGAATGAAAAGCACCACTTAAAAGTCTGGTTATTGTTGTCAGGAGGTGGGTTCAAATCTCACCCCGGGAGCTCACTTTAATCCAAGCCCATGGGACATTAAATGGAGGCGGGTTGTATCCAGTATTCTATGCTGGGGCAACTGAAAGACCCTGGGCATCCCTGAATTAATAGGGTGTGCTCCAGACTCCCAGTCTTCTCATCTCATCATCATACGGCGGTCACCAAAAAATAAAAGTGCAGCTCCCTCCACAAAGATAGTGGTTGAGCTGCCCCGGCTGATCCGGGGTACACCAGCACAACACAAGTCAAGTCTTAATGTTAGGCCTATGCTTGAACTGCCTAATCACTTCATCAGCCATCCTTTGTCAACCTCCTGGGCATTTTTTTAAACTAGCCCATTAGAGCTGTTTGCGGATTAGCAGCCCAAACAGTTTCAAAATTAACTTTCAACATGGTCGTGTGATGTCACTGGCTTAAAAATGTTTTGTTTGTGTCAGTTATGGTTAACCAGTTGATTCAGTGCTTATCATATCTAGCAGCACAGGTGACAACAAGCTGATTAAATGAATTAAGGTACTTCATCAAATAAGAAGATTAGGAGACCAACAGAAAACTGTCGATGCGGCAAAGCCAGTTTTCAAATTAAAAATAAGCAAATCAATTTTTCCAGTGGACCGCCAATCCGCAAAGAGCTATAAGGCTTGCTTTCCCAATCAAGGTATTGCTTTCCCAATCAAGTTATTGCTTTCCCAATCAAGTTATTGCTTTCCCAGTCAAGTTATTGACAAAAAGGTTTTATATGGATCCTTTAAGGCTTGCTCTGGGCTAAAAGGCTTGATTTCCCGTTCAAGTGATCGGGCATTTGGGCCGCATTCCTTGTCACAGGTGCCCATAGGCTTGCTCTGGGTAATATAAAAATGCTTGCTGAATAGTTTCCCTGGTCCTTATTGTACTCTGTACCAAAGTCACTCATGAGCAATTCAGCATTATGGCAAAATGGCCCAGGACTGTCAAGGAAAAGGGCCAGCAATACTTTGGGCCAGTTCTGTTTGCACCAGAAGGATTGACCATGCCAACTATTTGCAAAGTTGAGTGAACAATTTGAAAAAGAAAATATTTCCAGAATTTTTTTCCGCCAAATTTTTAAAAGTATTTTAATAGGAGGGAGAGTCCCTCCGTGGCCAAGGGGACCAAATGATCCTTGGGGGAGGGGGGCTAAGGATTTTTGGTCAAAAAAAGTTTGTTTGCCACTTGACACTGAAAAGAAACTAAGGCCAAGAAACTTGGACATTTTAAAAAGTTTATTTTCACCTGTAGCTGGGGTTAAGATTGCAATGAAAAAAGCCCCACAATTGTACGCAAAAAATTGCTTGTCAGCGCTTTGCACGCCAAAAAAAAAGAAGTTTGTCCTTGGGTTAAAATCCAACCTCCCTGGTAGGCCCCTTATGGTTAAGTGACCAAGGAATATCTTGTATGTATATATTTTAAGGCAGATTTCATAAAAAGCTGCAAAATGACCTACCACAAGTTACATTAGCACAATGCTGATCTTGCAGTTACATTAGCATTTACATTAGCAATAAAAAACAGCTACCACTCCAAGTTGTTTATGCTGTTAGTGACCTATATAAACAGTTCAACAAAAATAAGTCCCCCTTTGGATAAACTTGAATATCTCAAAGATTCCATCGCTGATTTTTATGACAGTTGGCTTAATTATAGCCTTGCATAATGCATATCGACCTTACATGAGTGTATTTATAGCTCAGTGGCATTATTCCTGGCTGAGCCAGCAGCCTTCGAGTGAGCCTACCCCTGTTTTCAAAAATCCCAGGCTTTTCCAATGGATATGAACAATTTCACCATGTGAGGGAGCCACCAGTTGGCTAAACTTCATCATGTGTCTGGAGAAAATTTCTTTCTCAATCGTATTTAGAAGACAACTAGGGACTTCTTTTGTAACAGTATTACAGTTTAGGTTCCTTGGATGCAATAACGAATCATTTGAGTGGACTCTAAACATCTTTTGGAAAAAAAAATTTCGGAAAAGCCAAAACTTTGTATTTTTGAAAAGAGGGGTACGTGCACTCAAGGTCTGCTGGCTCAATCAAAAATTAAGCAATAAAGCTACAAATACACACGCACACTGTCAATATGCAGGCCTACAAACTGGGCAACTTTCAAAGAAATCGGACTAGAGGTCTTTGAGATATTCACGTTTTCATAAAGGGGGACTTATTTTTGTTGAACTGTTTAGGTAAATATGGCACATTTTCCAATAAAATTGTAGAATTCCATTGTTTAGATTTGCCTTGATAGCAAGAACACTAAGAAATTTTGATGTGAAAGTTGCAAATGTAACATCAGTGTCCACTGAGACAGAATGGATTCAGCAGCCTCTCTTATTTTTCCTGTTTAAAAGTTGTTTATAGTTGTGAAGATAATTACAAATGGTTCCAAACAAGTATTTTAAATGTATTTTATCAAACACATATCATTACATTTTGCTAAAGAGTTTTCTGTTGATTCTACAAAGTGCCAAAGTCAGCATGTCTGATGACCACATTGACCAGTAAGTTTTGCCGTCCATTATTGTCCTTATGAGAGATAAAAAAAGTATTTTTTAAGAGCAAAAAGCTGCATATTGGTGGATTATTTTATTGATATTTATTCTTTAGCTCACTAATTTACTACCTAATGGGCTCACGTGCTTCGGAAAGCTACAGATATATAATAAAAAAAGGTGGGACAGTTTAAGATACTCTGTGAGCACATTTTCGTGAAATCCGCCATAAGTCAGGAAATATATTTGTTCGGCAATTCCTTGTGATTTTAATATTGACCTCTTGAAAGTAGAAACAGACAAAACTGCCTCTGAATATATTTGTTAAACAGTTCACTGATGAATTGAGGTTGAAAGTTCAACAACTTTGAAGTCCAGTCCTACATGTTTGCATAATAAATTGGCCTATCTATTTTGTGTTTGCATGCACGTGTTGTTTCCTAGTGCCAATAATTCTTCATTTCATTTAAAATATGTCACAGTGTAGGCCTACATTTGCCCATGAATTATTATTGATAGTGCATTGTATAATTCTTTTGATTTTTTTTGTATAGTCAGCTCTTACTTGTGCCAGCTTGCATTATATATGTGTGTAGGATCAAATGGGCCCCAATTATCACATCAAATTTCAATAAGCAACACCCATCAGGACCTCTAAAGTTTTCTGATGGTGCACCTCTAATCTAAATTCATACAATCTAAACAGACCCTCCATATAAATACTTGATAGAATCAAAAGTGTCATCATTAACATTCATTTAAGATAAAAAGAAACCATGTTACAGTATCAACAGGATATTTTGGAATAGTAGTGTGATAGAAAACAACCTTAAACCATTTGTTTGGCATTTTATACAATCCAGGACCTTTGATCTGAAAATTATCATAAAAATACAACACAAATTAATTGAAAGAAGCTGGATCTGCAGAAACATTCTTTTTAGATATAAACAAAATTCTCACTGAACACCTCTTTTCTGTTGGAGATTTCCTCCATTTGGGAATTTAAAAAAATTGGCAGGAGCCATAACAACTTCAATTAAATTTGCGAATAAATTTCAAAATGAAGAACTCCTTTGGCGTAGTGGATTATATTCTTTGCATTGCAATGTTTATGGTTTCAATTGGATTTGGAATATATTTTGGAATAGTTGGACGACGCAACCAAAACACACAACAGTATCTGATGGGCGACCGAAAGCTCAGTCTTATTCCCGTGGCTCTTTCGATATCCGTTTCTGTGCTGTCGACAAACACAATCTTGGGTGTCCCAGCTGAGGTAAGTTATGATTATAATATTATAATAGAAATTCCTGGCATGTACCTGACTGACTAGATGAGAATGTGTGATTTTAGGAAATGTATGGTTTGCTATGTATTGGTTGAACATGTTATCACCATAAATCAAAATTCTCATCAAAAAACACCTTTTTTGCCTTGTTTATAGCTCATTCAAAAATAGTATTGAATATACAGCGCGATGCATTTGATATTTTAACAATTTTCAAAGTGAAATAATTGGTTCAGTATGACAGGTTGAAACACACAGAACATATTTAGCTAAAAATGATTGTTTTTACAGTGTTTGGGTTCACCATGATAGTTTTTCACATGAAAATGTCACATAGTTTGAAAACAATTAATTTTCCTAACATGCACTTTTGATCTCTTCTGGAATATATATATGCTATATATCTGGGATATTGCTAATGGTTGTGTGTAAGCCCCATAGCATCCCTCTTCCACACCAACGCTTCTTCAGTTCCTCAGACCATTATAAGAGCACATTTAGGATACTTTTGCATTACCTATATATATTAAAAATGCAAATGTTCACAAGTTTATCACGTTTTACAAACTGGAGGTTTAGGTGTCAAACTATTAGAGGTAAGGTTGACCATCTTTTACAGATATTTAGTGTATCAAACTTCAATACAGGACAAAATATACAAAGTCTCTAACCATTATATTGAACTTGTTAGAGCTAATCTTAGTGCGTTCACAAGTACGTCACATTTTAAGAAACCGTCACATCCAGCTGCAACTGCATGGTCGTGCCAGTTGCATGGACACCTTTGAATAATCATTAGAAAATATACTTAAGACACAAAAGATTATTTTGAGAAAAATCTGAACTCAATTATGCGCAAAATTAGCATATTTTTAAAAATATGATTAGTGAGAGAAAATTATCAAGAGCCATATTTTTCTGTTAATCATGCTATAGACAGGTAATTCTGGATTAAATCCAATATCTATAACGCCAATTTGAATTATTTTCTTCAATGGGCCATGCATGTATGTTCAAATGAAAAATATTGAAGTGTTTAATCATTATTTACCAATTTTAAAAGGTTAAATTGACTTTCCATTATGTTTTTACAATGTTCATTATTCATTTCATATTACTAGACCCCCTATTTGGTTTGTGTTGTTATTAATAATTTATTTTCATCCAAAATTGACACTGAAATTGACTTAGGCTTGGTTTTTGTGGAGTATAGTCTATGCTATTATAACTATGGTCTCCATTTTCTCAAAAGTTGGCCAACACTATATTATGAATGCTTCCAGTTGGTTTGGTGGCTCTAATACTTATACTTTTTGTGATACAAGTGTGTTGACCAGCTGTTGAGAATTCAATTTTTGCAAGGCGAAGCTCAAAGTGCAGCTCCTCACTGCCTGCAGTTAGAAATGTAAAACTCCATCAAAATAAACTCCAGTACCTACGTATTATAAGTGTTCAAAAAATTAACTTCCTGGTGGAAGTTGTTTTTTTTGGAAGAAATAGACCATATTCCTGTAGTGTCATGATTAACCCCAGTGAGCCGATTCACCCCATATTACGGAAAAAAGAAAGCTCATTAAGCTCAATCCTTCTGGATTTACCCTGATATATTAGCTAGCAGTGCATCATTCCAAATTTAAAAAAGGGAAATATTCTGCTACAAGAGCAAACTTATGGCCAAAAATACCAGGGAAAAATATAAAAATGAACATGGTAATCGTAGTTTCCCAACTGATCATTGGGGGATCTATGGCAAGGTACAGCTCCCCCGGTTTCTTGATCAAGGGAGCATGATGTCAAAATTTTCAGCCAACCACCATCTGTTCAAGCCATGAGCAGCGATGACTTATCTGAGCCGACTAGCAGCCGTGAAGACGAAGATATGCGCTGATTTTCAGCGTCATACATGTGAATAATTTCGGACATTGCATTGTTGGCTTAGAATTCTTTTTGGCAAAAAAGTTGTAAGCAATGGAAAAAGTCGTATAGATCTTTGCGGATTAGCGGCCCAAACAGTTTCAAAATTAACTTTCAACTTGGCCTTGTGATGTCTCTGGCTTAAAATGTTTTTACAATTTGTTTGTGTCAGTATATGGTTTAATCAATTGATTCATTGCGTATCGTATCTTGCAGAATAGGTGTCAATAAACTAACTAATAAGAAGATTAGGAAACCAACAGGTAACTGTGAATGACGTGGCAAAGCCACTTTGCAAATTAAGAAGAAGAAAATTAATTTTTCCACTGGACCGCCAATCTGCAAAGAGTTCTAACCATCAGCCACCACCACCGTCGTTGACTTTAGCTGGCTAGCAGCCACCTAACACTCCAAGCCAGCCACGACTGAAAAAAGTGACGGCTTTTGGGTCTGGTGTCTCGGCCAATGAAAAAAATTTTGACGGCCTGTTTTTACAACCTTCCCATAAAGGATATCAATCTAGAAGATGTCTATGAGTGATTAAACATTGTTTATATGAATTAGCATTAAAATCATACATGGCTCCTCAAACAAATTACCCGCCAATTGACCTTCACCAGGTTGTGTATCCTGCTTCAATCTTTTTATCACCTTGTTTTCTTAAATCTGAAGTGTTAAGCCTTGGCAGCAAAGAAAAAATTAAAATATATTGGCTACTAAGTTTTGTGTATGTTATACCATTACAGCTCGATAACATTGTCTAGATAAAATTGCCTGTAGTTATTACCCACTTGCGATATTAGATCAAAAGATTTTTTAAAATCCAGTTATGCTTATTTATGTCTCATACAGGTACAAGACACTATAAAAACAATGTCTTTTGTTTGTTTTAATTGCTTTATTGCAAAATGATAATGAATCACTTCTGGGGAAAGTTGAGAGAATTTGTTTAATGATCATTTGGAATGTATAGATCCTTTTTGAAAAAAATTTTGTAGGTTTCAAGTCTATAGCAAAATAATAATGAATCACTTCTGGATAAAGTTGAGAGAGAATTTATTTAGTGATGTTTTGGAATGTACCATATATCCAGGGTTGCAGGGTTTAAATCATTCGATTTAAATCATTGATTTAAATCATGATTTAAATTTAAATCACTCAATAAAAATCATGATTTAAATAAAAGTTGTGATAAAAAGGCTTAAAAAAGCACAAATAAAGCTGGCAGTGAGATATTACAGCTTGCAACCTACCATCTAGCTATACTCTTTCATAAATATGTCTAATGACGTATCACACAGGCCCCTTGTATATAAATAAGATATAATTTTAGATATATAATAAAATATTTCTGATAAATATATTCGAGTAGAATGACTACATACATGTAAATAAAGATTTAAACAACTTTATTTCAATCATGGCATTCTCATGATTCTCTAAACATGCTAAACAATTTAATTGCTGCAATGAAAAACAAAGCCATGTTCTGCAAATGCAGCACTGTCCCCAAAGCCCCTACTGCTAAACTGATATCAAATACACTACATGTGAAACAAAATTAACAGGCATCGTGAGACTGAGTGCTGAGACTGGTGATTTAAGGTAGCAGTTCAGTTCATTGCAGAGAAGGGAAAATGATGAGTCGTTTTGACATCCCTTTTTATCTTTTAGAAGGTGTACTTCTATTACAAGTAAGCTGTATAGTTATGATTGATGTTCAGTGAAAAAGACATTTATTAACACATCTGTATCAAAATGCGGAACTGCTGCCATAGCTTACATTATGATTATTATAATTAATACATCACCTGCCTTGATTTCATAATTTTGCATTATAATTTCTCTAATTTAAACAAAATTATTACATATATGCCTTATTGACATCCATATATGTGTTATTCATAATATGTCAATGCATAAAAATTAATAACAGTTGGTGAAATTGATACGGAAAATGAACTTTTGCCATTAATGATTTAAATCCGATTTAAATCAAAAAAATCTGATTTAAATAAAAAAAATCCGATTTTTTTGATTTTTTTATAAAAATCAATAAAAATCGCAACCCTGCATATATCCTTAAAAAAAGCCCTTATTATTATATCTGTTGTTGATTTCAATTATAAAGAGTAAAATAATAAGGATTCCTTCCGGGGGAAATTTCAGAGAGAGCTTATTTAATGATGTTTGGAATCTATCGTAGATCCTTTAAAAAAACCCTATCTTTTGTAGTTTTCGATTATAAAGTAGAAATTAATAATGAATACCTTCTGGGGAAAGTTCGAAGAGAAATTTACTTCATTATGCTTTTTATTTCAGGTCTATGGCTATGGCGTGATGATATTCTTCATGCTAGTTGGAGAGCTGATTGCCAGCATTTTAACGGTGGTCATGTTTGTGCCGCTGTTCTACAGATTGAAGTTAGTGAGCGTTAATCAAGTGAGTATTCCCATTTTTTTTCTATTTGCGGCAGTTTTAATGAATATGTTGATACTAATTGCTTATGACGAATAGCCTTTAGACCTAAGACACTAAGTCAAAGGCAAGAACTTCAAATATGCACCAAACAGTCATTGAACAATGTATGAAAGTATTTGTCCTTTTCAAATAGCTCATGTGTTTTGGTTGTAGGCCTAACACTGATCTCTCGGCCCCGATAATGCAAGTTTCAAAATGAGTAAAACAATGTCCAAGCCTAAGCTCTCTACCTGGTTGCTGGTTTTTTACTGTTATAATTATTTATTTTTATTGCAAATACATAATCAAAATTCCATTTAGTCATTACAACATTTTGCTAATGTTGTATTGTTTCTGTCTGTGACGTTAAATGTATAAAAGTTTGTTATTGATGTTTGTTATAATATTATAGGTGGCGCATGGCTGAAAAACTTCTGACACAAACTTTTGTTCTTTTTTGTTCCAGTATCTAGAGATGAGATTTAATTCTAAGAGTGTGCGTTTGTTAGGTTCTCTCTTTTTCTTCTTGAACTCGGTAAGTTTTTAAAAAAAAAATTGCGTAGTTACTTCAAATTACGTATCAATAGTAATAATTATTGTTTCCTGACAAGCTTTCTGAGTTTACACTTCATAATTTGCATATCCCACTTCAGTAGATTCTCTGGGTGGCATATATCTCAGGTAATTAACTCAGTTAACACTTGCGGAAACATATTCACTTTCATCGTGAATGGAGGGAATAATGTTCCCTGTATTGATGACCTTACAATGCAATGTGGCATAAAACTTTTTTTTTACATTCCAGATCTTCTATGTTGGGACTGTAATATTTGGTCCAGCCACTGCCCTCAATATTGGTAAGTCCTAAAACTTTTTTAAATATTTTTTTTTGTAATTGCAAATAAAAATCCATTTGTTGAGCCTCTGAGTGTCAATTGTATGTGATATAATAAGGCTTTTTAGAACTGAAAAAAAAAAAAACAAAAAAAAACAAAAAAAACAACAAAAACAAGAAAAAAAAACAACACTGTATTTATATATGATAAAATATGCAATTTATCACTTAAAATTTACAGCTGGTAGGCATGTCACAATCATTGAATTATAAAAAAAATATTTTCGTTAAGTCTTGCAAATCATTTTGTATTTATGTATTGACAATTTTTTTTAGTGACTGGGATCCCACCATGGGCTTCAATAGCATTGGTCAGTGTTGTTGGAACTCTCTACACAACAATTGTAAGTGCAAACATTGAAGCGGACAGAAATAAACTCTCATGAATCACAATTAAAGAAAAAAAGAACCTTTTTTTAAAAAATATTATCATCAAATTATTTGCTATTTTTTATGCTGGCTTCTTGAACTTTAGGACAAGATTTGTTATAGTACAGTATTGGCTATGCAGCCAGCATACTATACTGGTTGCCCCGTACGGAAAAGTGTCAACCGGTTTGGTCCCCACCATTTAGTAATGTCAGCTAGAGCATTACAAAATATCTTATGATCACAAATACTTAATATTGTTGCATTGATGTAAAAGTACACCTGCCACTCATTAATCGACCAATTGGTGCAGATACAATTGTTGCAGGACCTGAAATAATTGGGGGTGAGTTGTAACAATTGGGGGTGAATAGTAATGAGAGCAGTTTGTTCTATTTATAGGTCCAATTTCTGGGTGGCACATCCTTGGGGTGATTAACAGACTGTTAGTGACTTACAGTTAGTGACTAACTGGCAGTTCAAGACTAACAAACAGTTAGTGAATCAACAACAGTTAGTGCTTACTAACAGTAAATGACTAACAACAGTGACCAACTGATGAACTTACTAACAGTAGTGACCAACTGATGAACAACAGTTAGGGACAAAATGACTAACAGTCAGGGACTAGCAGTTAGTAACTTACAGTTTCCTAACAGTTAAGGACTAGCTGACTTACATGACTAACTAACAGTTAGTGACTGACTAACAGTTAGTGACTGACTAACAGTTAGTGACTGACTAACAGTTAGTGACTGACTAACAGTTAGTGACTGACTAACAGTTAGTGACTGACTAACAGTTAGTGACTGACTAACATCAACAATTAGTGACTAATTAACAGTTTGTCACTAACTGACAGTTTTACTAACAGTTTTTGAATAACTAACAGTTTTGACTAACTAACAGTTTTTGACTACAAACAGTTTTGACTACAGTTTTTGACTAACTAACAGTTTTTCACTAACTAACAGTTTTTGACTAACTAACAGTTTTTGACTAACTAACAGTTTTTGACTAACTAACAGTTTTTGACTAACTAACAGTTTTTGACTGAATAACAGTTTTTGACAAATTAACAGTTTTGACTGACTAACAGTTTTGACTACTAACAGTTTTGACTGAATAACAGTTTTTTTTACTACAAACAGTTTTTGACTAACTAACAGTTTTTGACTGACTAACAGTTTTTGACAAATTAACAGTTTTGACTGACTAACAGTTTTGACTACTAACAGTGACTAACTCCCCCTTTCACTAACTAACAGTTTTTGACTAACAGTTTTGACTAACTAACCATTTTTGACTACTAACAGTTTTGACTACAAATAGTTTTTGACTAACTGACAGTTTTTGACTAACTAACAGTTTTTGACAGAATAACAGTTTTTTTTACTACAAACAGTTTTTGACTAACTAACAGTTTTTGACTAACAGTTTTTGACAAATTAACAGTTTTGACTGACTAACAGTTTTGACTACTAACAGTTTTGACTAACTCCCCCTTTCACTAACTAACAGTTTTGACTAACTAACAGTTTTTGACTAACTAACAGTTTTGACTAACTAACCATTTTTGACTACTAACAGTTTGACTACAAATAGTTTTTGACTAACTGTTTTTGACTAACTAACAGTATTTGACAGAATAACAGTTTTTTTTACTACAAACAGTTTTTGACTAACAGTTTTTGACTGACTAACAGTACTAACTCACACTTTTTCACTAACTAACACTTTTTTTACTAGCTAACAGTTTTTGACTAACTAACAGTTTTTGACTGACTAACAGTTTTTTGACTAACTAACAGTTTGTGACTGAATAACATATTTAGTGGCTAACAAATAGTAACTACCAAAACAACGGACTAAATGACTAACAGGTAGTGACTAACTGATGAACAACAGTAAGGGATGCCTGATTAACAGTTAAGGATTGACAATCTAACTAATCTTACTAATTAATGGTGAGTCATACTGAACCTATGCTCCCGCATATGAACTTGCCAACTCCAGCTAAACTGTCATAGGAATAAAAATAACTGTCAATACAATACGCCAGTTAGTGTAGATCAGCAGAGCAGGTATAAGAAGCTATTAAGAGGATTTATAGATGAACCCATGATGTGTGTGTGTTCAAGATCTAGTTAGTGAGAGATATAGAAAAAGTATAGTTGGTGTCTCCGGAGTATCGCATGCCCCCCTTGGGATGAAGAGATAGAGAGGGTGAGAGATAGACAGATAGATAGATAGATCTATCACGGGTTCATCTATAATTCCTCTTATAGCTTCTTATACCATATCATGGGTTCATCTGTAGTTTCTCTTATACCATATTTTAAAATTCTTTTGGCAAAACATACTCTTATTGTAAATTTTGAAATCGTAATCACTACAGCCAGCATATATCTTTTTTTTCAAAAAGATTTTCTTGTTTAGACTGTTCTTGAAATTTGTTTCATGTTTTGGAGATATCTCCAACCATAAATTATTTTGATGTGTGCAATTTTACGGAATTAAAAATAATGTAGTATAGTATTTTTCTTTGCTGTTCAGTGTATTTGAATTACAGTGAATTTAATTAATTAAATATTATTAATAATTAATCTAGATGTATTCATGTGATTCTACTGAGTGAGTTGAAAGGCAAGTGTGACTGTAGGGATGATTGGGGCAAGTTGTGCCACATGAACTTTCTTTTCTCAAAAAAATCTGGCATATTTTTAATTTTGTGATTTAAATAGGGTGGGATGAAAGCAGTCATTTGGGCGGATGCCTTCCAGTCCATCATCATGTGTGGAGGAATGCTGGCAATTTGCATACTGGTCAGTAGTCACTATATTACTTATGTATTTTGTCAAAGTAGTATTAATTAACTGTTTATAATATAATGTGTAATTCTCTTCCAAATTTTCTGAAGGCCCATTGTCACAAAGTGTCCATGAGGTTTTTTTGTGACATTTCTTTCAATTATCATCTTTGGTACTCTTGCCAAATCTTCTGCCAAAGAATCTAAACACTTTCTTGTGTCATGAAAACCTGTGTTGCTCTCTTAACAAAAGTTTTATATGGAACCTTTAAGGGTTCTATAAGCTGGTATAGATAAGGAGCCCTAAGAAGATTACTATTCCACTTCTGAATAGGTTCCAACAGCAAAGTTGGGAGCATAGGGCGCCATTATTTGGTCCTGTCATCAGTATTGAACCTTTTCCGTTCATTTGAACCTTTAACAAAATTTAGATTTAAGAATATTTATTGCTTCTAACATTGTTTAATGTTCTGAAAAGATGGATCATTACTTGGTGCTTTACGTCCTTTTTTTATGAAACGATGAATTAATTAGGAGATGGAGGTTATAGGCCCTAGTTTGGTGAGAGGATTGAAAAGTAAGAGCCTGCATGTATCTTTTTTACTTTATGATGACAGAGAACATGCATTTGTCTAACTCTGATATATCTGTAATATATAGGGTGCTAATGCTGTTGGAGGAATTCAAGAAGTGTGGACAATCAACCAAGAATGGGGAAGACTAAAGATTAAGTGAGTTAAAAAAAAATTATACTATGATTTACGTGTAGTTCCAAACTAGATATTTAATGGTTGTATAGTGTTGAAGGAATGGCGAAATGCTAAATGTGTGTGTCAACTGATCCATTTCTTTCTTTTTTTGAGTTTAGAATACTATCAACAGCTACAGTAACTGTTGCAAATCCAGACAGGGTAGTCTGTTTGTCGCTTCAGCAATTCGCGGGCACGCATCATTGCGTATTTTCTTAAAATTATTCTATTTTACCTCAGTGGTCTGGAGAGGGGAGGGGCGGGCCTTGTAGGCCCCCTGGATCCGCCACTGAATCAATAAATTTGGAGTCTCCTTTAAACAGTAGCCCATCATAACATGTAATTTACCTACTGACTGTTTTGTTGCTCAATGAACTGATCCCTAATACAAACAGTTTGTGTGAACAGCAATTTGTGTTTAGAACAAACAGAGTGCAGCAGTAAAACTTCAAGAGGCACACCTCAAACTGACCTGTAGTGAAAACATGATTTTCTTGAGCTCGCCTTGTACGCCACCTTCTGGAAAAAAGGAAGAGTTTGGGTAGTTGGGCAGCGTTCTGTTGGATTTCTATGCTGGTCTGCAACTAGGAATCCACATTTTACTTGTTATGATGCAATTAAGTCTCTGATTGGCCACTTGGTTGAAAGGCTGATATCAGGCATGACAGGATAGGGAGGCCTCAAGATAACATTCCACATTCTTTATCAGTTCTCAAATGTGCATATTCAAGTTTCTCTATATGCCTCCAATTCCTGTCATGCTCTTTTAAAAATATTTATTAAAGATTCCAATATGTTATGATCCCCATTGGCGAGAAGATTTTTTTTCACATTACAATTACATGTACACCAGTGGCTGAGTGCATTGCATACCGGCCTTGTAATTTTAAAGTCCAGGGTTCGATTCCACTGCATGGCAATACTTGACTGCTAAATTTAGATACTGACAGGGAGCCATCTGGTGATAGACATGCTCTATTAAAGAGTGCTCCTTTCCTGTTGAGTCATTGTTTCATTTTGTTTAATTTTTATTTCAGCAATAATATAGACCTCACAAGCAGATTCAGTATGGGGGCGGTGGTCATCGGCTATACCCATTACTGGCTGGGGAAATTTGCCGTCAACCAACCGTGTGTCCAGCGATACTGTGCGATGGAAACACAACTGAAAGGAAAATTGTGAGGAAAAGGATTTTATTATTATTTTTTAATAGACTAAGGTATAAGCAGGGTTCCCAAGGTCCTTGAAAATTCTTAAAATAAATCCTTGAAAAATAATTGGTCCAAGAAAGTCAATGAGAATTCCTGAAAAACCATAAAAAAATTGGCAGTCCTGGAATCCTGATTACCTGCAGAAAAATGTCCTTGAAAATCCATATTTCATGGATTTTGAGTCATCTGGGATGCACAGCAAATTTTCTTAAAGCAAGTGACGTAAGTCCTTGAAATTTATGATTTTCATCCTGGAAAGTCTTGGAAAGTCCTGGAAAGTCCTTTAATTTTGTTTTCAAGTTGGAGCAGGAACCCTGTTTAAGAGTGAATTTCTTATACATGTATACCCTTGTGGCAAACTGCTGGAAGGACGAACAGAAATGTATTTTTATGCACATTTTTTGTTTCACTCAATATTTTGGCTATATTTCTCTAAATCTTTGTTTAGGCCTCATACAATGCAGACACAAATGCTTTTCTGGGCCAAATCATGTTAATTGGCCACAACACATGTATGTGTCTACAGTTGATATACAATGTTGGCCTATATGTACCAGTAATTTGATGTCAAGGGCAATTCAAGAGGAAATAAACTTGACCTGCTTGTATTTTACTTTCTGTGTAGTGTATACATAATGGTTAAGAAAAAATAAACAAGACAGAGGCAATAAAAGAATAAATTTAGCTACAAATAGATACGAAAACAAAACAATAGGATAATAAACGAGATACTTGGAAGGAATGACATAAAAGCTCTATTCTGCCATTTTGGCAATTTTTGGGGCATTAAATTTTGCTCCATTTCAGGCAAAATAATTTTTTTAAATTTGATTGTGAAGAATTACGAAAGGATTGTGAAGCTCTGTATCATTCTTGGTGCCTTGTTTTTGAGTGAAATTGCTCAATCTTAAAAATATCAAGGCGCCTTAATTGTTACTGGGTGTTGTTTTGAAATGGGATCAAGATTTATTTTGGTTTGTCCCATGTCTATTGTAAATTTATCCATGATTTTCCTGTTTGAGTTATGGACAAAATTAATCACGATTGCATGAACCGCGAATTATGAGAGATACTATCTCAAAAATAATATTACAATTATCATTATGATTTCAAATCAAACTTTAATTAGTGATCATCTGACTTCCTTTTTCAGGGCCGTTCTCTTGAACATTCCACCTTTTGCCATATTTCACTGTCTTGCCGTTTTGACTGGGATGGTGACGTTTGCTTTTTACGCAAGTGAAGGGTGTGATCCCATTAAAGCTGGATACGTAACCAATCAAAACCAGGTAATGACATACCAAAATTACAGGAATGGGCTCAACTAGACCTGAAAGGGCTCAACTATAGACCTGTTAGGGTGTCTTGACATCCAAGCAGGCGGGGCAGGGGTGGGCACCAGCCGGTTAATCGTGCATTGTGTGGTTGCAGGAATAAATGTCTGTGGCCATTTCAACGGTTCCGATGGCTGCTCAGTTCCCGTAGCTGTTGACCATTTTTAAAAGACAAATTACAATAATATGGTTTACATAATGACTTCAAAATCCCTGCTGCTCAGATGGCACTATACTTCATTCTTGCCAAGGGTGCCGGAAGCAAACGAGGGCGGCGGGGCTGTTGAATGAAACAAGGCGTAATACTGTTTTCTTGAAGTTCAAAAGGGCTCACCTTGCCCCCCCCCCCGCTAGCTCATGGGCAGGAGGGGCCATTGTCCCCTACCCGGCCTCCCCCCCCCGGTCCTCAAAGCTTGAAATTTCTTACAGATGTGATACTGTATCATAATCACAACAACTACTGTATGACTTGTCACCTATTTTTCAGGTGGTACCCTACTTTGTCCTAGATGTGATGCCTTACCCGGGTATTTCTGGCATCTTCATGTCGAGTGTGTTCTCAGCCGCCCTTTCAACCCAGTCGTCGTCCATCAGTTCCATGACAGCTGTCGCTTGGGAAGACGTCTTGAAGGACAAATACAGTCATCTCACTCCACAGAAACAGGCATTTGTCACTAAGATATTAAGTGAGTGTGTCTCACCTCCATACACCTGAATCTGGTTAGTTTTTTCTGGGGCACTACACCGGTTCGATAAATACTGGCTGTACCGGTACAGTATGGCCGGTTCCCAAACCAGTTTTCAAAGCAGCACTTTTGGTTCGGTTCAATCATGCCATATCCAGCTCAAAAGCCACTCTTCATCCTTCACATTAGCTTTACCCATCGCTTTGCATCTGGCTAAATCCGTTGTTGATGGAATCTTGGCAGCAATATCAGGTTTACCACCAAACACCGCCTTCTGCTCCTGATAGAATTGCTCCACACTTGTATGAGTTGAATGTCCCACTAACCCAGGGTAACAATCTTTAGCTTAAGACATCCTTTATCTGTACAAAAACATTTGAATTGATATTAATTTAGGCTAACACAAGCAGTGTTTTTGTAACTCTTTCCATATATATATATTTTTAAAACTTTTTTTTTTTGTAAGACCTTTATCCCATGTATCTGAGAAACTTTTGTAAAATCTGAGAAGAAATCTGGGAGGTATTCAAGCTTTTGGAAGGGGGGACTTATCTTTTTAACTCTTTATTCTTTGACTAATCTTTTTTTGAAACTTTATTATATATATATGGTTTTATTGACAATTTACATATCAAACAGATACATTTGTCAGTAAACAACAGAACAAAAAATCGACAACTACTCTACATCTACAAACACTTAATACAATAAGAAATATATATATAGTATTTAAGTACATAATTTAAAAGTTAAATGAAGTTAAAATTTTGGTCCCATTATTTAATATTTGATTTAATATTTGATGGTTTTAAAATTTCAGCTGTTGTATTTGGCATAGCCTGTACTGGAACATCTTTCCTCGTCTTGTACGTTGGAGGAAACCTGATTCAGATCTCATCATCATTCAACGGTGCAACGTTAGGACCCATGTTAGGGCTCTTTTTACTTGGACCTCTGGTTCCTTGGGCTAACTGGAAGGTAGGCGTGGACTTAACTTATTTTCCTTCCTGCAATTAACTTGCTTAAATTGGCTGTTTGTAGTGGTGGTTTCTTTGATAAGAGGATGTGAATTTACATTGGGATACATTTTGTACACTTAGAAAAGGCAGTCCTCAATGGCACAATTTTGTCTGGGGGGCAGCTTGGAGTTTTAATAACATAATTTATTTCACGGTAGCGATAGCAGTAATTATTTATTTCAAGCGCTTGAAGTCCCCAAAAATATTCATTCCAAAATAAAGGGACACTCTTCTTGACGCATTACTCGAAAGAAAACAGTACCTCGTTGTTGTGCAACTCCTTTTATAAAGCATGAATACATGTATCCTATATTATATTTTTTGTGTTTTGCCCTAACCTCATTTCTTTGTGCATATCGCAAATTCTCCTTGGATTTGCCCATGCTATGCATCAATCTTCAAATTTCCCTGTTTTCCGTGGAATGACCATGATGTATGGATCTATACATGGTGCAGAAGAATGGTGTAGGTTCTCCCTGGGCTCCAAACAGGGAGCCATCAATAAATTCAGGAGTGTTTAAAACTATTGCAGATTGCTGTCAAGCATAACAACTTATTGTTCAAATACACTAAGTTCAATGGCATCTCATGGTCTTTTCTAGTATATTATACTTTTCTAATATCTTCAGGGAGCCCTGGTAGGAGGCATATCGGCCCTAACCTTTTCCATCTGGTTGATGTTTGGACAAGTATTCTCAAGACTTCAACGGACTCCCCTTCCAAGCAGTGTCAGTTCATGTGTCGCTGACACTTGGAATGCTACTAGTTCCACTACATTACTACCTCAAATTAGTACGACAGAATTCTTTACAGAAGCAACGAATGCTACAGATGCAGAGGTTCCAAGGTGAGATATGTCATATTTCAGCATACATGTAAATATTACAGTTGAGGTCAAAAATTTGCATACAGTTGAACAGGAAATAGTTAAAGATCTATTACATAAGTACAAACTGGTCAGCATATCTGGCATTTCTGTCCCTTATTTCTTACATATTGAAGTAATGAATTTGACTATAATTTGTCAGTTTCACTAAATCCCTTAAATATGCAGCTTTAACCTGCACGTTGTCCAAACTTGATGGGTCGAAAGTTTGCATACACTCCATGACATGGTAGTATTATGCCACACCTGGTATTACCTATGCCTCTAATTTATAAATCATAGAGTGTTATATCATAGTTTGTTAAAACAAAGCTTCAGACAAGTTATTCTCAAAGTTTTTTGCCACATT
Source organism: Platynereis dumerilii (assembly GCA_026936325.1). Lineage (NCBI taxonomy): Eukaryota > Metazoa > Annelida > Polychaeta > Phyllodocida > Nereididae > Platynereis > Platynereis dumerilii. The sequence goes on from JAPTHN010000008.1 coordinate 40,221,316, forward strand.
TTGTAACTTAGTCGATGCATACCATAAGCTCTCGGAACCAATTTTTGATTTTCTCCGTAATTCATGATGGGTTCATCCAAACAGGATAGAGGACGTAAAAGCATGCAAATTATATGATTATGCAAGAATGGTATGTCATTAAAAGCTATTTAGAAGCATTTTGAGATGCCAAAGTCATCCGCAGAGTGCATAGTTGGTCGTTGCATGACTCACAGGGTCAGTGGTGCACCACGGAAAACTTGACGAAGGGCCAAACTGACAGTAGTTGACATAAAAATGATAGCCAGAATGGTAAAACAGCTTCCAAGAGTGACTATAAAGAAATCTGCAATGACCTTGGAGAGTGTGGGGTGAAGGTGTGGACTAGCATATTGATGCGGGTATAACACGGAGCAGGACTCTTGATGATGAAAGGTAGAAAGAAGCCACTGCTGTGAGAATAAAATCCTATCTTGAGTCAAATTTTCTCTTTAGTATGTGGACACCTACATAAACAATTTTTGTAGGAATTGGCTTGCTCTAGAGCTGATTTCACATGGCATTCTCACAGCTCTGGTGTCTTTCCGTCTTTGCATCCTCGGAGTTGTCTTCAATGTTATGCCCACCTCAGTATGCCAAGCCACCACTTCTTCCCAGACTACCCCAGATCATTGCAGATTTTGTTCTTAATCATCCCTGGATTCTGTTCTGCCATTCTGACTTTTCTCTTTGTCAGCTGCTCTCAGTTTTGGCTCGTTGTCCAGTTCTCTGTAGTGCACTGATGGCCTTGCAGGTCTTCAAACTACCAACTAAGCACTCTACTGACAAATTTGGCATCATAAAATGCTTCCCAATAGCTCCAAATGATGTACCATTCATGTGTATTCTTATAATTTGCATCCTTACGTCTTCTAGATACTGTTTGGATGATCCAATTATGACTTATGAAGAAAATGAAAAATTGTGTCCAGGAGCTTAAATAGTATGTACTTAATTTACAAATGTGGCAAAAAAACTTTGAGAATAATTTGTCTGAAGCTTTGTTTTAACTAACTAGGATATAAAAGTCAAGGATTTATGAATAGGAGACATAGGTATTGAATAATACTACCATGGTTCTGGAGTGTATGCAAACTTTTGACCCATCAAGTTTGGACAACGTGCAGGTTAAAGCTGCATATTTTAAAGGGATTAAGTGAAACTGACAAATTATAGTCAAATTCATTGCTTCAATATGTCAGAAATAAGGGACAGAAATGCCAGATATGCTGACCAGTTTGTAATTACGTAATACATCTTTAACTATTTCCTGTTCAACTGTATGCAAATTTTTGACCTCAGCTGTATATATGACAATGCTCGTAAGGTGACAACCATTTAATTATTGGGGGGGGGGGAGCTCAGAGTCTTTTTAGGCAGAAAATTATTTACTTCACAACGATGACGAAGGTTATCATTTATTTCAAGCAATCGAAGTCCCCGGATATCCATTGCTTAATCAAGCAACGCCTTATTAAACATTACCCCTGGCAGAAGTTATTTATTTCAAGACTGCCTGAAAGAATGTATTTATTTCACCAAAATTAAGCAAGAAATTATTTATTTCAATAAAACCCCAAGCCCCTCCCCCCGGACATTAAATTGTCTCCCCCTAAATAATATTATAAAACATCTGCAATCTGCATCGAAATTTATCAATTTGAAATTGACAACTTTGACAACTTCTGATGGAGCACTTGATGGTCCAGTTCAATCATTGCTACTTCCAATGACTGCCAATGGGAAGATTATAGTATCATCACCATTCAAAAATCATGTTGCCACATTTTAGCTACTCAGGTAGAGGTACAGCTGGATGACAGTCTGGAACCAGACTGCACCCCCCCCCCCCCTCCCCTTGCTTGAACAAATAGCACCGCATCATAAGGTCCCATAATTTGCGGAGCTCCTAACACAGACAGGAAGTCAAATGAGAAGAAGAAGAATCTCCCTCAGAATATTGTGCGAGCTGAACGAGCAGTCTGATTGATTTCAGCATGAATTAGAATGGTGGGGGAGCTGTCTCTGTTTGGAGATCAGGTCGCACAACAGCTGTCCATATTACTACGCCAAACTACTTTCACAAAGCATGGTTGCTTGCGAATATCCAGTCCAATGCTTTGAATGAAAATGTTTGGAAATCATGAGACAAAAAGAAAGTTTTGAAACTTTAGCATACACTTTGCCTGTGAAAGGGATGATTTTACTCATCAGAAGCTTGACGGTATTCAATCTACTTATGCCATTTAGTGCATGTTAAATTGTGGTCAGAAAAGGGTCCAAAAAGAATGCATTCTCACTTATTCACATGTCCATACAAAGCCAATGTTTTTGCTTTGTGATATCAAAAATGCTTGATTGTATTTATTCTGTTACTTTATGGAGATTTATTAACTAGGAAAACAATATAATTCACAATTTCATAAAAGCTGTGTTACACTCAGCAAAATGTCTTGTCCATGCCACAAGTGGCCCCCTCTATACTGGCAATATATGTGAGCTACAATGTATACATCCTCCATGATAAAAAATAGTTCCAACTTATTTTGGTATTTACATGCTGTCTGCTTAAAATTGAAGCCAACCAAAGTCAGATTAGACACTTGCAGAGTTTTTGGAAATAAACTAGACCATCACTAAATGATGGAACTGTCCTGGTTTCTTCCACACTATCCTGGTTTCTTCCAGAGATCGAAATTCTGTTGACCGCTCACAGGAGCTCACGAATTTTGCACCCTAGGTGGCAGCAAATAGCGGTCAACTTGTAGACAGGTGGGGGAGATAGAAAGTGACTTTATTACTACACACTCTGTATATGCCTACCTTCAAAATGGTATAGAAGTTGGGACTATTTGCCTGGGTGTAATAATAAAAACCCTCTCAAGGTGTCTCCAAGCTGGAGTATTTTTAGTGCATTTTAATGTAACTTCAAGGCTTTAAGACTTGGTCATTATTTCAGTTTAAATTTTGAAAGTTGTGTTTTTGGATTTAGAGTGTATAAATCTCCTGTTCTCAAAAAATGCGAACTGGTGTTTGGCGTGATTGCTCCTCATCTACAGGTCACATAGAAGATAGACACATACTCATGGGTAGTTGAGCTATTTTGAAATTTATCTATCACATTTTTGTGATGTTTTGGTGCTGTTATTGTCAGATTTTTAACCACGACCGCGCGTTCTAGAAATGAGACAAACTGTTAGAATTGTTGAACTGCAAAAAAGTTATTTGAGTTCCATGTTCAGGCCATTCAGTGAAATAGGTCTATTGAATGTGATTTTTTTTTCAGCGGGTTAAAAAGCTTTTACTCCATTTCATTTGTCTGGTTCGCTATGTTCAGTGCCATTATAGTTCTCATTGTGGGCACCATTGTCAGTTTTCTCACGGGTAAGTATAAATTTTCGCATTTAGGCGCTTTTGTTAAAAAGCTCGATTGACTCCATTTAAGAGTTTTAAATAACACAATATTGATATTTGGGTAGGCTTTACATTCATAGTTAAAATCAACGTGATCATCACAGTTAACTACCCTTGTTAAAAATGACATTACGACAGGAGGTGTTTCCTCTCAGCAGACATACACTAATTGGAAAAGAAATTATTGAATGGGGGGTGGGAGTTTTGCCCATTGGCAAAATAAAAGTTAAATTATTTTGAAGTGACTCCTTTAGAAAATGATCCGAAATGAAAAACAAAAAGATGAAATTATGCTTGAATCAAAAATTCTGTTCTGAACCAGCACTCTAAGCCCAGACCACACACTTGACATAAATTGTTTAAGTGGAATCAACTATTTTTCTTTTTTTAAGCTGTGTCAGCTTATATACTATTTGTCAGTTTCAATGGATTGATATTTTAAGTCAACACAACACAATCTTTTTCAGCCATACTCGTGAACTTCTGAGACACAAACAGAATAAGTTTACTCAGCTTAATTCGCTTATGCCAGATTTTTTATGCCAATAGTTGAACATCCTATTTATGTTCGATTCATTGGACAAGCAAAAAATAACCTTGTCTTAGCTACTTACTCTGTGGCCACATGGGTTAGTGGTTTGTTTTGTAATCTGAAGGTGTTGGCTTCAAACCCAGTGAGATTTAGATATTTCTCGTTACACCTTATATTTATGGTACAATTTACAGTAAAAAGGTTTGAGCAAAGGTCAACAAATTTCAATATTTTGATATGTTTATCATTGTGGACCCTGGTTAGTGTCCTGTCCCACTATGCAGAATCTGAGTCAAATCACATATTCTGTTTTTCATAATCTATTTATAGAATTTTTGAGGAGACTAGGTGAAACAGCTTGTTGCATTTGCTTGACATCGTGGCCACATTGGTTAAGTGGCTGATCTTGCAATGCAAAGGTCTTGAGTTCAAATCTGGAACAGAGTGACATTTTCTTAACAATGCAATCTGTCATTTAAAAAAATGACTTGAAGAAACAACCTGGTGTGTTGTGTGGACATTATGGCAACATTGGTTTAGTGACTGGTCTTGTGATCGAAAGGTCTTGGGTTCGAATCTGTAACAGAGTGATGTTTTCTAAATATCCTCTGTTATACAACTTATGAGAAGACTAACAGAAACAACTTGATGTTTTGAGTGGACATTGTGGCAACATTGGTTAAGTGACTGGTCTTGTAATCAAAAGGTCTTGAGTTCAAATCTGTAACAGAGTGATGTTTTCTAAATACCCTCTGTTATACAACTTATGAGAAGACTAGCAGAAACAACTTGATGTGTTGAGTGGACATTGTGGCCACTTTGGTAGGGTGACTAGCCTTGTAATAAAGAGGTCTTGAGTTCAAATCTGCGACAGCTTGACATTTTCTTAATTATACTATGTCTTGCAGAATTAGTGAGAAGACTAGGAGAAATAACTTGGTGTGTTCATCGGACATTACGGCCACATTGGTTAAATGACTAGTCTTGTGATACAGACTTCTTGAGTTCAAATCCCTGACAATTAGACATTTTCTGTATATTATGTAATTTGTTGTAGAATTTCTGAAAATATCAATGGAAAGAATGTCAACTTGACATAGTGTATGTGGACATGATGATCATCTGTTAGCATTGCCTTGACATATTTGCAGGCATTATGAGCAACAACTCCAAAAGTTGTTATTTAATGGTATTTTTTCCAGTAGTTCAGTTGAACTTGAAGATATTTTAAAAAATTGCCTAACTGTCAGTAGGATCAAAAATTTTGAATTTTTCTGTTTCACACAATGCAGGGTGTATTACCACCATAACTTTTAATAATTACTTCAGGTAAAAATATATTTGTAATTATGCTTCCGTTGAAATACTTAATATTGGTTTGTGAGCGGCCTTGTAAAAATCTTTGAGCAAGCTGACCTGGGCTGCAGGCCATTATTTTATCTTAATTACAACCACAATGATATGATCTACAGATTAGAAAGATCACTAAATCATTATGATAAGTTGTTTTAATAAATGTGACTGTATATGAGTGTTTTTTTAAACATTGACTGGATATCTTGTTATAGTAAGTAAAGTGCTGACATCTATATGTAGAAAGTGGTGTTACCCACACTCCAATGTTTTTAGCAGTTTTTCTTGTCATAATTCCTCTTGATGTTGTTAGCAGTTTTTCCTACAACCTCCAAGTGGCTTATTGCCTTTAGGACCATTTCTGACACCTTCAAGACTGTTAACTTGACACAGCAAAGCCATCCTATTGATTTCTCAAATTAGAAGAACTCAACATTTTTGAAGGTAAGAGAACTTGGATATTCTGTAGCAATTTATGCATTTGTCAATATTGAATACTTATTTCATTGTTATGAATATCAATAGAGCATGAACATGTACTTTTTTTAATACAAAAACTTGAAACTGTAATGTGAAATTCAGTATTAAACTATGGGGCATCATGATGTCAAACTAATTCAAAGCCAGAGATTAAAAACTAGCAAATGGAAAGCAATGTCATTATTGCAATATTATCTTAGTGGACATGAAATTGATAATGACAATTATGTTGTCTCTGACCTGATAAGTGATTCATCTCAAATGCTAGACTATGGATAGTGTATACAGGCATTAAGGGGATGACTATTTAGTGTCGAGGGGGAGGGGTTGGAGTTTTTATTAAAAAAAAAAGTTCTTCATCAGTTTTGGTGAAATTGGTGAAATTAATAAATTCTTTTTGGCCAGACTTGAAATAAATAATTTCTTGTGGGGGTATTTTTTAACAAGGTGTTGTTAAATTTGATTTAGAAGTGAATATTTGGTGACTTTGCACACTCAACATTTATAAATGGTGCCGTTAGCCTGAAATAAAGAGGAAAACTCCAAACCCCCTTGGAAATGAAATGGTCGCCCTTTTTGTCTTGGCATTTTTATGATTAGCTGGCTGGCAACAAAGATAAGCATTCAAATAGCTGCAGAAATATTATTTGATGTTCATTAGGTCCATTTGCACTCATTCATTAAAATGTTCATGATATATAGACAGAAAAATGCTGATGTGTCTTAAGCAGCCCTTAGGCTTCGTTTTGAGCCAGATTTTGTCAGAGTGCATAATTTACTAATAGTAATTATGTCCTAAAATGTGAAGATTATGAAGCCGAGCAATAGGACTAGTTATTGCATATTGCACTAAATTTAAACAGGCCATACACTTTGTTTTAAAACTCTATTCTCAGTCACACCTGTAGCATTCAGTTGGTTGGTGCAAGTAATTAGCATACTATTAAACTTAATTTTTTCTGGCATAATATAAATATTTCGGACAAACTCAAAACACTCAAAATATTATCCAGTAATCAGGACTTCAAATTTATTGTTAGTCATATTCCTAATTCCCAATGAATTTGCACATTAATTATATTATGTTTTATATAAATTGTGTGCTGCTTAAAAATGATATTGGTAAAATATTTTTCAGACTAACAAGCAGTATTCTTGACATGTCAACCAGAGGATATTTTACGGAGGCACCAGCTGAACTATCTAATTACATCGGATGCAGGAGACTCGAGAAAATTTGCCAGGTAATCATTGTAATACATGTTCCTGGGTTTCTGGTCTTAAAAAACTCAATTCTCGTATATATACTAGTGTGGTAAGCAGAACATAACTGCACATGTTTATAATTCCACCTCAGAACAGCTGTATCCTTTTGTTAGATGACATGCTCAACGTAAAAAATTACTTTTTAGTCCTTCTGCGGGAATTATTTTTCCATACATGCTTTTTTGTCTGTCCACTTGTCTGTGTATTTACAACTGACATCATTCTATGTTGCTATCAAATGTTGCCAGATAGGGGAAGGGATACACATGTTGACCATTGGGACTTTTAATTGTTGGAATTTCAAAACTTTTGTCAATTTATGTTTGTTTCTTTCATATTTGCAGAAGAAAATGCATATGAGGCCTGTCACACCTGAGCAGCACTCCAATCATGCTACACTTCTTCAGGGATACAATCTGGGGTCAAAAGCACATTTTTTGCAGGTATGTACAATTCAGTCCATTAAATTAGCTTAAGTGTTCAGAAAAATTGGAGCAGCTTTCCTCTGTTGCAAGTAAATGTGAAAAAAACACAAAAAAAACATAAAACAATCCAAACAACAGTTGAAGAATGTCAACAATGATTAACAGAGATATCTTGAGATCTATGCTGATTGATGATCATTTGCCATGTTGGGTAACCTTTTTCAATTAGTGCCAGTGAGCCACTGATCACATAAGGATGACAATACATTATGCCATTTAAAAAAATTAATAAGGTAAATGAATAATTCTGCAAAGGAACATAATGAATATTTTTGAGAGGAGAGAAAATTGATTTCTGCAAATATCTTAAAGCCACACAGTTAATATTGTTTGATAACATTATATCATCTACATGCAATACCATGTATGTTTTCTTTTTCAGGATGGAACTTCAAAGGCTACCTTGACTGAGCAACACTGGCTTTGCTTTGTGAGGATCGCGACATTACAACCAATCTCAGTACTGTCACTTATCACACAAACTGTCCAAGAAATTGCTCATACTTCCTCCTTGATTTCATCTTTAGACGAAAGAACATTTAACATAAAGTTTTGAAATTTCTGATGTCCAAACAATGAACAGAATAATTAACCGTACCTCAGGACGTTTGAAAAATTTTCCCAATGACTTACCGATGGACAATTTGGTCATTGAAAATTATCCTTGCTAACTTTCTTTATGGAAAAATGACTAGTTGGCTTTATTTAAAAATTGTTTGCTTGGAATTTTTGGTCACTAGAAATTTGTATGGATATATGCACAACCTTTGTCAGGTTTTGCTTCAATAAATGATTTTTATGCGTGAATAATGCAATGTATTTGTTCCTTGTAAAGATCTTACTTACGTACATTGTGTTTTTATGTTATGTCTTTCTATGTGTTTTTGTTGCTCAAGTATAATTTGTCATCCTTTTACTTCAAAATCTTGTGAATGACAAATCGTCTTTTATGTAAAATTAATGAAGTAACAGATTTATATTTTTTCACTTATCGCCTCTCGGCACAATTGACCATTGATTTTATTGACTTCTTGTTTGCTTTATTGAAAATAAATGCCTTTTTAGACTTATTTTTATTTGTTCAATCTATCTGTTTAATTTCCAAGTTCTAAAGGTAGGCTATTATTGATAAAAATTCATAGGGTGTCCCAAAGATGTCCAATTTCATCTTGGTCCAAACCAATGATCGGTGGTTGTTTATCATCCGGTCACTTTTTCTACCAATTATGCTGTATCTTGTTAATCACTTGAAAACAGCATAGTACAATCTATCCAGAATAATTTAATTTATTTGAGCAGGCTCATCCTTTTTTAATTTGGCAAAGGAAGTATAATTAAATCAATTCGGGTTAATCTAATTGATATGAGCTATGATAACACCTTTTTATCAGGTTAATCTCGCATAAAAGTATTTGTTTATATGAACTTAAATACAATTTGCCATATTTTCTCAAGTTATTCAGCATATTACAGCTTAATTAAAAAAAGTCATATTAACTTATTAACATGAAGTCTCATTCAGTGACTTGATTGTGTTATTTCAGCCATTCCTGCTCAATTCAGATTCTCCTAATCACATTTTGCTAGTCTGCCTTATTTCTATTATGTGGTTATAAATTATAACTTTTTCATTTTATAGAGTAAAATTAATTTAGTCAGTCAGCCTCAGCTGTGTTATGTCAGAGAAACTTAAAGCCTTTGTTAATTTTGGTTTGATTATATTGTACTAGCATGACCGATTTGCAGAATATTGTCTTGTCCAATTGAAAATTTGTTGTATCAACTCAATTCACTTTATGTGAAACACAGAATTCAGCTTATTTAATGTAGGCCAGGCTAGTGTATCTCAGTTGAGTTCCAGCACATTTTTTAATTTCTTTAAGTCAGGTAAACTCAATTCACTTAAAATTATTGACACTTAAACTGTGAAAATGTTGGCAAACTGAGAGATACAACTTCAAATGAACAAGCTGAACTGACTCAATAAATATATTGCAGCACCGTTGCCCCAATTGAATTAAGTCAAGTCAGCTTGCTGGGGCTTAGAGTGAGTCTTGTCACATATAATATGCTGTAATATCTGATAAATTGCACATGGTTGGTGTAGCATCTGAAATTTTGATATTAATTTATGATCTAAAACGTAACTTTGTTTCAGGGCCACAAGATTCATCCAAAATAGACCAGACATTACTTTTCCCTTGCTTCAGGCAGTGTAAATCTATGAAACAGGAATATAAATCTGTAAAGGTAAGAAGCCATTGATCATTACAATCCTTTGAGGGATTGTGAGCAGCTGGTAAAGCTTTTTTGGTGAGATGTGGGTTAGGTCGCATTTTTTCTATAAGACCAAAATGTGATAAACAAGGCCAATTTAAAAGGTAAACAGGTAACGGTCATACTTGAATGATTTTTGGCGCAATGACATTTGTTTATATAATATCATATACACTGTAGGCCTATTATAGAAATATTTGATTTTGAGGAGTCCAATTAAATATAGAGTGTAATCAGACGAAGAAAAGCTATATTGGACGAGGCGCTATATTATATTATAGGGGAGAGCGGGGCATGATGGGCCCCCGGGGCATGATGGGTTTGGGCTTTAACTCCAAAGTTTAACACTGGAGGAAGCTGATGTTTGTTGTTGAGAATACCTTTTTCCTAGCCTTTATTGAAGAAAAAATTCTATGGCTCAGATACCAATACTTTAGCAGATATTGACCTTTCTAGGATTTTGAAGCCCCTACAACGTTTTTTCCTGATTTTCCAAACTTGTGCGTTGTGATTATGCGAATGTGATATTTTAACAGCTGTCTTGTTTTACTTTCACAAAGAAATATCTCAACATTCTGTATGAAAACTCTTTGATTTGACTTTATTCTTGGAAAATGGTGTCTGGGGGCATTTATGAAAAATGAAGTTTGGGGCATGATGGGTCTCTTGATAAATCACCTCTCTTATGATGTTAAATTTACGTTTTTGGATTGTTACCTGCATTTTTTAGACGAAAAAGTGATTATGGTCTGCTGAGTTGGTTCAGTAACTACCTTTTATCATGTAATGCAAGTTTTTTTATTAAGAATATTGGAATTATTTCAGTTTTACAACTATATAGCTGTCAGTATTTTGACCAACATTTGAAGCTGCCCATCATGCCCCAACAAGGTGCCCATCATGCCCCACCCTTGCGGGGCATGATGGGCACCCGTCGAAAAATTAAAAGTGCTTATAACTCAAACGCTATTTCATTGAGAGAAACAAGATTGTCTATGCTTAAAGTAGAACCTAATTCAACACCGGTCAGTAACAAATAGTAATTTTTGTTGGCATAGTTTTGATATGCTGGACCTTCAAAGTTAAGGTGCCCATCATGCCCCGCTCTCCCCTACTCTAAGTTGGACGACTTACCAAGTTACCATCTAATATTTGTTACTTTCTCCTTAAATGAAGCCATTTTTAAAACCACAGGTTTAACCATTTTGACTTTGCGGGAAAGTCAGTTTGTGTTTCTTTTGGTTGAACTGCAGAATTCTCTTTAAAATGTACCTCATGATATTTAAGCAATGGGTAGCAACACAAATATAGAATTTATGTATTGTGAATATACATTCCTTAACAAAGAAGCTGCTTCATATTTTCCATTTCTATTTTATAGCATCATTTTTACTTTTAAACATAGTATGTTCTCTAAAAATGAGCAAAAAAGTGCTTTTTTGTCGCTCAATGTCGTACCATGGTCCCATAATCTTTATAAGCAATGTTACATTTTACTTAATGTTGTCTTCATTCAGTGTATAGGGCTACTGTATATTCATAATATATATATTCGAATTAATGCCAGTAATTGGTGCAACCAGTGATTTTTTAATGAATGATGATTGATATCAATGCGCAATGGCTGCCAAGAGCTTTCTGCTATGTACTTTTGTGTTGATCAATGAATTTTTGTGTTAAAGTTAATCACCCTGAAGTACACCAGAGACACCTATTGTTTTTTTTTAGCTTGCTTGGTTGCTATAAACAAAGCCTACAGAATCATATGACTGTCTGTTGTTCAATTGTGACGTCACCACAGCTGATGAGGTCACAGTAGCCAAGCTCCCATTGTGACGTCATGCCCCTGGTGGATTAGAGACAGACCAGCTAAATTTGCCTTTTGTGTGTAGCTTTGACTGACCACAGCTCAAAAACGGATGCGGATGGAGCGTTTTTTTTTTTTTACCAATTTGTTGATAATAAAGCAAAGAACATTTTATTGGAATTTGAAAAAGACGGTAATACTCTAGCTATTTTTTTATCGATAAAAACTAATAATTTAATTATTTTTATTAACATTTTCATGCAACTTCGATTAGCCCTACCGAAAAAGTTTGTGCGGATAGAACACTTTTTTTTTGGCTGGATGTGTAGCATTTTAGTCAGGGAGTCAGCCCTATTGATCCTGTACATAAGGTGTGACATAGGGTATGATTACAGTTTTTTTGCATAAAATGGCGCATGGGGTGCCCCAGATTAAGAATCAGGCGGGTGCCGCTCCGGCACCCTTGGGCATTCCGTTCTGGCGGCCATTTTCCAAAATGGCCGCCAAAACCCTATTTTTGGCCATATATCCTCATATAATTGTCATAGGACCATGATTTTTGCGTCTAAACCTAGGTTTTCTGGTATAAGGAATTCAATGAAAGCGGTTTTGATTATGCCAGTTCAATATTCTGGCAGCCATTTTGGAAAATGGCCGCCAAAACCATATTTTTGGCCACTTCTCCTGATATAATTGTCATAGGACCATGATATTTGGGTCTAAACCTAGGTTTCCTGGAATGGTGAATTCAATGAAAGTTGTTTTGATGACATCAATGCAATAGTTTGTCCTTTAACCCTCTCCTTAATGCAAGATGGCTGCCATCAAAACTCAAACGTGGCATTACTTCTTGTAACATTCTCCGCTATCTAGTCAAATTCGGTCACTTTCGTTTCTTTTAGTTGAACCAGCCAATATATCATTCTTTACTGTTAGAGGCATTTCTTGTTAATGGAAGGTACCTATGCCTATTAGAAGGTTTTTTAAACAAAAATCCGTTATTAAAGGTAGTATAAATGTCCGATGGGGTTTCTACAGCGGGCCATTTTAAATTGAAGTTGACGGCAGAAAAAAAATTCCTAGAAATTACCAGTTTAGTTATCTCAAGAAATATCAACAAATAATTAAGGTTCTAAATTTTTTATTAGCTTCTTGGTTTCCTTTTCACTGCAACTTGTCAACCCTCCAAAGTTAAAGTAATGTTGCCGTCACTATTGAAAATGTCCTTAGAAACTCAAAATCCTGCCATGTATTTTCAGTTCCAGTTATCCTTATCACTGATAAATTATTTCTAACCAAACAAAATTGATGTGGTGGGATAGCCCTTAATGTCAGCTTTCATTTGACACCTTCGTTTCCTTGTTACTAGAACTGTCAATCGTGCAAGAGATACATAAATGTTGCTGTCAATGTCAAAAATCTCCTCGGAAACACAAAATCCTCTCCTGTATTTACAATTTCACCTATCCGTATCACTGAATAAATCATTCCTAACTATTCAAAATGGATATGGATGGATATCCCTTGATATCAGCTTTCCTTTGGCACCTTCGTTTCCTTACTACTACAAGTGATAATCTTCCAAAAGCTAACTTAATGTTGCTGTCATTACTGAAAAATATCCTCAGAAATACAAAATTCGCCAATAATTTTTAATTCCACCTACCGTTATCACTATATAGACATTCCTAACCACCAAAATGGATGTGGTTGAATAGTTCTTTATGTCAGCTTTCATTTGACACCTTGTTACTATAACTGTCACTCTTGCAAGAGCTAAATAAATTTTGCTGTCAGTGTCAAAAATCTCCTCGGAAACACAAAATTCTCCCCTATATTTTCAATTCCACTTATCCATATCACCAAATAAATCATTCCTAAGCAATCAAAATGGATGTGGTTGGATGGCCTTTGATATAAGCTTTTATTTGGCACCTTGGTTTCCTTGTTACTGCCACAGTTAATCTTCCTAAAGCTAGTGAATGTTCCTGTCCTTATTGAAAATATCCTCAGAAACACGAAATCCTCCCGTGTATTTTTAATTCCACCCATCCTTATCACTAGATAAATCATTCCTAACGAACCAAAATGGATGTAGAGAGATAACCCTTGGTGTCAGCCTTCATTTGGCACCCAGTTTTCCTTGTTATGACCACTGTCAATCCTCCAAAAGCAAAATAAATGTTGCTGTCATTATCAAAAATATCCTCGGAAACGCAAAATTCTCCCATGTATTTTCAGTTCGACCTGTCCTTATCACTAGATAACTCACACCTAACCAATCAGAATCCATGTGGATGGATTGCCCTTAATGGCAGCTTTCACTTGGCACCTTGGTTTCTCCTGCTATTACAACTGTCAATCTTCCAAGAGCTATATAAATGGGGTGCATATTGTATTACATGGGAGGCTTTTGTGTTTCCGAGGGGATTTTTGCCACTGACAGCAACATTTAATTTTCTTTTGCAGGGTTGAAAGTTGTAGTAACAAGAAAACCAAGGTGCCAAATGAAAGCTGATATCAAGGGCTATCCATCCACGTCCATTTTTAATGGTTAGGAATGATTTGTTTGGTAATACAGATAGGTGCAATTGTAAATACAGGAGAGGATTTTGTGTTTCCGAGGAGATTTTTGACATTGACAGCAATATTTATTTAGCTCTTGCAAGATTGACAGTTATAGTAACAAGGAAACGAAGGTTTCAAATGAAAGCTGACATAAAGGGCTATCCAACCACATCAATTTTGGTTGGTGAGGAATGATTTATCGAATGATAAGGATAGGTGGAATTAAAAATACATGGGAGGATTTTGAGTTTCCGAGGATATTTTCAATAATGACAGCAACATTCATTTAGCTTTTGGAAGATTAACAGTTGTAGTAACAAGGAAATCAAGGTGCCAAATGAAAGCCAGTATATCAAGGTCTATCCAACCACATCCATATTGGTTGGTTAGGAATGATTTTTTGGTGATAAGGACAGGTGAAATTAAAAATACATGGGAAAATTTTGTGTTTCTGAGGATATTTTCAATAATGACAGCAACATTCATTTAGCTTTTGGAAGACTAACGGTTGTAGAAACAAGGAAACCAAGATGCCAAATGAAAGCTGACATTAAGGGCTGTCCATCCACACCCATTTTGATTGGTTAGAAGTGGGTTATCTAATGATAAGAATAAGTGGAACTGAAAATACATGGCAGGATTTTGAGTTTCCAAGGACATTTTCGATAGTGATGGCAACTTTAATTTAGTTTTTGGAGGGTTGAAAAGTTGTAGTTAAAAGGAAACCAAGAAGCTAAATAAAAGCTGACATCAAGCTCTTGATGTCAGCCTTCATTATTTAGCACCTTAATTATTTGCTGATATTTCTTGAGATAACTAAACTGAACTAAATTAGTAATTTCTAGGAATTGTTTTTCTGCTGTCAACTTCAATTTAAAATGGCCGGCTGTAGAAACCCCATCGGACATTTATACTACTGTTAATATTGGATTTGTGTTTAAAAAACCTTCTAATAAGCATAGGTACCTTCAATAAACAAGAAATGCCTCTAACAGTAAAGAATGATATATTGGCTGGTCAACTAAAAGAAACAAAAGTGACCGAATTTGACTAGATAGCGGAGAATGTCACAAGAAGTAATGCCACATTTGAGTTTTGATGGCAGCCATCTTGCATTAAGGAGAGGGTTAAAGGACAAACTATTGCATTGATGTCATCAAAACAACTTTCATTGAATTCCCCATTCCAGGAAACCTAGGTTTAGACCAAAATATCATGGTCCTACGACAATTACATCAGGAGAAGTGGCCAAAAATATGGTTATGGCGGCCATTTTCCAAAATGGCTGCCAGAATATTGAACTGCCATAATCAAAACCACTTTCATTGAATTCCTTATACCAGAAAACCTAGGTTTAGACGCAAAAATCATGGTCCTATGACAATTATATGAGGATATATGGCCAAAAATAGGGTTTTGGCGGTCATTTTGGAAAATGGCCGCCAGAATGGAATGCCCAAGGGTGCCGGAGTGGCACCCGTCTGATTCATGTTCTGGGGTGCCCCATCCATCATAATGTGCAATAAAACTGTAATCATACCCTATGTCACACCTCCCCTCTGTAACTCCCTGACTATTTAGACCCGGTAACATCATACTGCAATATCATAAATATGGTAATACTTTTGGACTTTAGGGTGATTAACTTTAAGTATTTAATTATAGAAATTAACATTTAAATGAAACCTACATTTTATTTGAACAGGTGACGGATTTTCCAATGACAGCCACAATGGGAGAAAAGGATTTTACGAAAACCTGATGAGAGAATTAATTATTTTGAAGCTGTGTTACTGGCTCCATGTGAACACTGGCGGATCCAGACAGCGTAGTCTAGGGGGCCCGAACGTCGTTTTGAGGTTCATGGGCCTGCGAGGGTTGCCCCATATTTTCTTCAAAATGTAATTTCCATCTCTGAGGGGGGAGGGGCCGGGCGCCCTAGCCCCCCCTGGATTCTCTACCTATAAACTTTCACTTCAAGATTTGGAAATCTTTTTGTCACATAATTTGATGAATTTTTTTTTAAACTAAATGTTTTACTTCTCCTTAGGCGTACTTGGCGGGGGTAAGGAGGGCTCCATTCAGGGCAAAGCAACAAAAAATAAAAATCAATAAAATCTTCAAGGAGTGGTTTTTCCCAAATCACTGCAAACTGTTGAAAACATGTTTGTGATTGCTTATAAACGGTTCAACAAAAATAAGTCCATCTTTACGAAAACGTGAATGTCCCAAAATGGGCCAAAGACCTCTTTTTTAGATTTCTAAGAAATTTGGCCAATTTGTATTCTTGCATGTTGTTATTGTGTATGTGTATTTGTAGCTTGATTGCTTCGTTTTTGTCTGAGCCAGCAGACCCTCAGTGCTATTCAAAAATTCAAATTTTCTTTTGCAATTTTTTTTTCAAAAGGTGCTCAAACTCCAATCAAATTATCTCTGTTGTCACCAAAGGATCCTAAACTGTGAAAATGTTACAAAACAAGTCCTTAGTTGTTTACTTAATATGACTGAGAAACAATTTTCTCCAGTCACTTGGTGAAGCATGCCCCAGTTGGTGGCTCCCCGTATGGTGAAATTGTTCATATTCATTTGAAAAGCCACAGATTTTTGAAAAGAGGGGTATGCTCACCCATAGGTGACTGGATCAGCATTTAAAATAATGCAACTAAGCTACAAATACACACATTTAGGGTCGATATACACGCCTTTTATAACTCAACCAACTTTCATAGAAATCAGAGAAGGAATGTTTGACATATTCAACTTTGTTTAAAGGGGGAATTATTTTTGTTGAACTGTTTAGAAGGAATTTCCATGATTTTGTTTGATCTAGTAACACATATATATGTAGACTGGTCCCTGTTTGACGTTTTCTTCATGTTAAATAAATTCATAAAGAATACAAATGAGACGTGTTTCCTCTTTTGTAAATGCTTATAATATTATGTTTTACTGCTTTATTGATATTATACGGTAACATCTGATTCATAGTTTGGTTAAAAATACACTTTTCTGGTGTTGGCGAAGCTTACATTGAGAAATAAGTATAGGTTATTCACCTTGGGAGAGGCAATATGTGATGATCACATATTGCCTCTCCCTAGGTGAATAACTGGCTTATACCATAAGACAAAACTGAAACTTGTCATTTGTAGCTGTGGTTTTTCACAGCTTCACTTATTATTCTCCCATGGGAGGATAACTGGACAACAAAGAATATGGGTTTTATTGCAGTGAAATACTGGGTCATGATTGGCTGACAGAGGTGTCGAATGGTATAATGTTTTGAAATTTGATAATAATGTACAGTTGAGGTCAAAAATTTGCATATACAGTTGGACATCAAACGGTTAAAGATGTATTATATAAGTGTCACTGGTCTGCAAATCTGGCATTTCTGTGCTTTATTTCAAACAAATTGAACTTATAAATTTGGCTACGTATAGTTGGTCAGATTCACCAAATCCCTTTAAAAATATACAGCATTAATCTGCATGCTGTCAAAACTTGATAGGTCAACATTTTGCATACACTCCAGGACCATGGTAATATTAGGCCATACTTATACCTCTAATTCATAAATCATTTAGTTTTATATCATAGTTTGTTAAAACGAAGCTTCAGACAAATTTTTCTCAAATTTTTTGCCACATTTTGTAATTTTATTAAGTCTATACTATACAAGCTCACGGACACATTTTTTCGTATTCTTCGTCATTCATCATGGGATCATCCAAGCAGTATAGAAGAGAGTGCAAATTATAAGATTATGCAAGAATGGCATGTCATTTGGAGCCACTAGGAAGCATTTTGAGATGCCCAAGTCATCGGTACAGTGCATAGTTGGTTGTTGCATGGCTCACAAGGTCAGTGGTGCACTACGGAAAACTGGAAGGAGGGCCAAACTGACGGCAGTTCACATAAAAATCATAGCCAGAATGGTAAATCAACATCCAGGAGTGACTAAAAAGAAATCTGCAATGATCTTGGAGAGTATAGCTGCAGCTACTGGTACGGACTAGCGTATCAATGCAGGCAAAACATGGACGCGGAGTCTGACGATGCGAAGGTAGAAAGAAGCCACTGCTGAGAGAATAAACTCTCATATTGAGTCAAATTTTCACTTACTGGAATTCGCATTGAAGTTGACTTGTTGATTTCCATTGATGTGATCTTCAGAAAAAGTTGTATTTTCAATACTGGGCTAAAACTATCAAGTTAAATCTCATCATTTTTGCTCTGGTAAAAGGGCATACTACTTCAAAAACAAAAAGCACTAAGCACAGGGTTCAAGACAGAAGAATAAATGAGTTATTGCAAATAGAAATATTTATTACATGACGTATGGAAGACTACACGACATGCGATGGAAATAAGGTTCATTATACCACTGTTTGCTTTTTCTGGCCAATCAGAAGGCAGGATTTCGCTGTGATATAATGCATATCACAGCTCATACACCTGACCATGATATTGCATGCTTGGCTGACTACAAGTTGACAAAATTGAAGGAAACACTGAAACAGAACTGACCAACAAAGGATTAAAACTGAACAACACAGACAGTAAACAAGGAGGAAGATTGTATCAAGTGTAACTGGTCTCAATAAAAAGGCTATATTCACTCTTTTTTATGAATACCATTATCTGAAATAATGATCAAATTTAAGGTCACTTGATAAAATAGTACATTTGGGATATGTAAGCTGCAAAAAAAATAGCGGAGCAGCAGACCAAAAATTTTGGCCCCATTTGGCAAGCTCAAAGAATTCTTTTTTCTTCTTAATTCGGGGGCTGCCGCCCCCGAACCCCTGCTTCTTCTACCCCCGAACCCCTGCTCCTTGCTTTCTGTTATTTTTCAAATGTCTTTCATAATTTAAAAATAACATTTGCTAAGCGACTGTAATAATCAACCTCCCCAAAGTGACCTTGGCTGAGATGGCTGCACTATTGACCTACCTATCTATCTATATATCTATCTATCTATCCGTCTATCAATCTATTTGTCTATCCATATCTATCTATAAAATTAATCAATGAAATTAATGTATTGCGTTATTTCCATCTATCTATCGATTTTTCTATCTATCTTTCCATCTATCTTTCTATCTACAAAATTAATGTATTGTATTATTTCCTGAGAACAAAGAATTCTGACCTGTTGCCTTCAGGGCTGCCAACCTTCAAATGAACTGAGGAACATGAATGTGCAACAAATACAATGAAATGTTGTCAAACAAGAAGGATTGAAGGCAAACAAAGGGATTTAAATTAATTTGTTTTGTACTGAGTGGTATAAGTTAGATAACACCCTTGTTTGTGACAATATGCAATAATCCTCGGGCTAAAGCCCTCGGATATATTGCATATTGTCACAAACGAGGGCGTTATCTATTACTTCTCACTTTGAAGCTCAGCTGATACATGTATAAACATAGACCATAACTGTGAAATATACAAAACCAACTGTGAAATAAACAAAACCAACTGTGAGAAAAACTATAACTGTGAAATAAAGTCAGTTTGTTTCTTGCTTATCATTCAGCCTTCTATAACACAACATTTTTGATTGATTTCAGTTTGATTTCACTTGCAAATGTGTCCATATTTAAACACCTCAGACCGCGTTTTGAGGAGCCTCTGTGAAAATTGTACACTGCTCAAAAAATTAAAGGAACAGCTCTTTCAGGCCATTTTTCTGAAAATGGGAAATCTGTAGCTAAATGACTTAAACATGCTTCTATTGTCTGTTCATTTGACCAACCAATTCAGTTGTCACAGCCACATTGGTCAACAATTGCCTTGTCAGGAGCAATTGTCCTGCGCGACCCCAAAAAACAAAGTGATTTCTGTTGATTTGCTGATCTGAAAAAAAGGATTATCAAACAGAGGATGAAAAAATTGTTCATTCGTCTGGTTTGTCTGAAAAACTGCAAGCAAAGGCAAAGTGTTCCACTCAGTTTTTGTCTCAAATTGAGGTTGTCAGGGATGGGTAACTCCCACAGAAAGGTGCTGAAGTGAGAAGGGGGACTAAAGGGTTAGTGTGTCACCAAATGTGGTCTCTTAATTGGTTCTGGCAGAGGTACAGGTGCACTGAACAGTATGAGAGAAGACCTGGAAAGGGCAGACATTGGTCCATTATGCAGCAACAGGACCATTATCACTAGCAACTTTGGCATTGGCGTCATCATGAGACTGAAAAATGACTGTGATGATGCTTCAAATTTCATAATCTTGAACCGAAAAGTTAGGAACCAACAGTATGAAGAACATTTTAGATGCAGAAAGTGTTTTTTTGCTACTCCAATTGCCCCACAACGCCGTACATCAATATTGGAGTTCAACAGGGAGCCCCTGTTTTAGCAGTTGTGTCTGCAGTGACCTCTATGGTCTGTTGGTGCAAGGAGGTCTCATTTTTGACATTTGGGCATCATGTCTGTGTCAGAAGAAACCCATGACGATGTTTTTGTGAGTGTAACATTTTCAAACATGAAGATTTTCGGGAGCTTTCTTGATGGTCACAGATGCCTTGTCAATGGAAGGGCACACGGAGTGTACAGAGTGCATACAGGACAAATGAATGGCATAATGTGCATCAATGGGCTTGTGGAAATCACACTGAAGCCTATTGATGGGTCAGTGGAAGGAAAATTTCTGCTCATGCGTGAAAATGCACATCTGCAACCTGCTTGGATGACCACAGCTCTTCTTAAATTGGAAGGTATTGCAGTGATGGTCTGTCCAGGAAGGTCATCAGACCTCTATTCCATAGAACACGTGTAGGACATCCTTTACAGTGTGTTTCCTACCAGCCACGACCTCCATGGACCATACAGGAACATGAACAAGAAAACTTTCGAGAGCTGCCCGGGATCCCCCAATTGCCTACCTGCAGGTTCATCAAAAGCATTGCAATCTCATTCAAACAGTGTGATCATGCTCATCTTGGCCTAACACAGTATTGGGAAACATTTGGCTGCAACAGAGAGTGAATTTTACAAAATTTTGGATTTGGTCATATTCTGTTTTCACATCAGTTTTGTGGGTCACCAAAGTTTCAGTGTCCCTATACAGACAATATTCGTTCAATCCATTTCGCCATGATTTGATGAACCCTTCATAATGATAAAGAAGACCAACTTTGCATTGAAATTCAGTTGCATCTTTCCAAGTTCCTAAAATTTTACTTGAAAGAGCTGTTCCTTTAATTTTTTTGAGCAGTGCAGTAGATCATGGACAGGACCTGGCAGGCAGTCGTATAAAAAAAAATCATAGAAAGAAAGGATTAGAATAGAAAGATTAAAATCAATAGATAGATAGTAAGATAGATAGATATATAGATAGGTCTATACATATCTGAACATTACCTATATGTCATGCTTCTATGTGCAAAAAAGCGTAAACATCAAAACTTTCATAATTATATAATCTTACTATTTCCTGTACATTCTATTCAGAGCCAATCATTTATGAGCATTCACGAAATGCGGTGTGGTATTGTCAAATGCAGTTCAAGTCAATCAAAATTTATTAGAGATATATGTATATATACTAATCTACCACAATTTATGAGTGACAGGATATTACAAAAAAAAGGGACTTCCACCAAATTGGTTTTATCCTAATTTTCACAGTTTCCGTTTATTTATGTTCACATTATAATTGAAATAAACTAGATTAACTGATTAAAAAAATTTCAACTTCACAGTTTCTTTGTGTACATAAATTGAATGAATATTGGCCAACATGAGTAGCTTTCTGCCATAGTCATGTAAGAGTCAAATTGCTTGATCCTGGTGTCTCACAAGTGTACTTCAGAGCGAATTCCTGTAAGTATGCAAACACTTAATATATAAATAGCTCTTGTCGGAATTGGCTTGATTAGGGGCAGACATGGAAATTTTAAGGGTTCTTAAAGCAGGTGTGGATAAGGAACCCGAAAAGGTTGATTTAAACTTTTAAACAGATTCCAACTGCAAAACTCTCGGAATGGAACCCCTTTCTCTCAAGCAATGCGCAACATAGTCAAATTTAAAACGAAAAAAAAAAAGAAGTAATATATACGGTATACACTATACAGTACTATACACATACAATGTTGGATATATACAGATAAGGTGGAGGATTGGTCTAGTGGTAGCATGCTGGACTGCCAATCGCTGGCATCATCCTTCACCTCATTGCCGTGTCCTCCTCCTGTCCTAGTTTGCCTACGAAGTGCATAAACACAGGTCATAAAGTCCCAATCATTCATCCATCATCCAATGGATATATACAGATAAAGCAACAGTGCCAGTGTCATTCCACAGAAATGTTCCCAATTGGGTGGCGATTTTAAATAATGTTTTTCAAAATTTGTAAAATGCATCATTTAATCTGTGTGGAAGTCAACATAGGTTCTGAAAAACATTCGGCAATGGTTGCTACGATTCTTTTCTCAATTTTAATTTTGGCTAAAGTTAACATGCCTTGCCTATGAGTCATTACCCCAACAGTAGCAAATTGTTCCGGTAATGACATATTCAGGTTCGTTATTTTTTTTAAGAGGCCCAGCAACACAGACAGCATAGGAGGTTTAAGAAATGCAAACTAGAATAGCTTCGCATCATGACAGTTAAGGAAAACTTTTGCTGCATTCCTTTCTTTACTGTTAAACGTCCATTGGGGTAATGACGACGTATAATAAACCTTCTCACTCAAAATAGGAGTTTCAAATGGACGTAAAATCTCTTTCGCCCATGTGATTTTCTTCAGCAGACACCCTCGCTGTCAAGCTGCTCGAGTAGTTGTATGATGTCATGTGACTGATGATGTTGATTGTGTGAGAAATGCAAGACCTGTGCCAAAAATAGCATTTCTCCAAATTCATTGGGTAGTGAAAAATTAAAGCAAGTCCATAAGTCAAAAAATGCTGTTCTGGTTTCATCCATATTAAAAATATAGCATATTCAGATCATTGTACAGGTGAACTGAGGTCTGAATTCGCAGAAACGATGCAGGGACATGCAAAAAAATAGGCACATGTGTGACTTTAGGGAAGTAAAAAGTATTAAGAAAATTATGAATGACAATATTAACACTATACATTTATGTTTAGGTCCTGCTTGCGATCACAAACTTGAACAAAATGATAAAGAAACATTAATTATTGATTTAATGACATTGGTAACCTGGGGACAAGAATAGAACAGCCCCCCCCCCCAAAGTTTGGGAAACAGTAAGATTCGGGCAAAAAGACCAAAACATTTGAGCAGATTATTAAATAAAAACTATTAAAAATTTATGAAATTCCGTCAAATGTCCCTTGCCTCCCGCCCCCCTCCCCCCTAGAAATCGTGTGGGCTGTGCGCCTGTGGTGAGGACCTTTAGTATTTCGTCATAATCAGTGAATATGCCAGCAAGACAAGTGTACCTACACTGTCATATTCATGATGTTTGCATTCCCAAGGTTAGTTGATATGTACAGTGTATGATGAATTTTTATATGGTTTTCCTTTGGAAATGTGAATAAACTATAGCGTACTTTTGTGATAAGTGCCAATTTATATAATTTTAACCCAAACATTTTTCAACTTAAAACAAAAATCACCAACTCAGAGCCACCACCCGTCAAGGATGACTCGTTTTGACAAAAAGTCAATTAACTTGTTTAGTGCAACGAATATATCTTTTAATGTCTAAAGTGCATTTTGTTATTATGACATGTTCCATTTGAGTAACTTGCCTGGATCCGCCTATGAGGAAAAATATATTTTCTTGTCAAAAATTGTTTTTGAAATCTCTGGTCATAGAACTCCATACAGTTTTTAACGCTCTGGCTCTGAAAATTGGCAGCCTTGGATTGCTGTTTACGAAAAGTATCCACACTTACCCAAGCAGTTGAGTGGAGGATGTTTGGCTTTACTCCATGGCAAAACATCAACAGTTTCACTTACTTCCCAGGGTGCATTGTGATGTCAATCCTACATCATTCTGAAGTTGCATTTGATGTTCAAATTACGTTACAGTGAAGTGGATTTGCAAAAAAAGATAGCATTGAATTATAACCTTGGATGGATATCAATATCTGCTGTGTATGCAACGTCATATTGGAAATACATTCAGATGGGCATCTGACGTAAGTATGACATCAGTAGAAGGTCAGTCAAAATCTGGCTGAAAACAACATTCATGCGACATAACTCCGTGGCGTCATAGTGAGGTCCCTTTCTGACCTCAGTCTGATATCAGTAGAAGATCAGTCAATGGACAATTCATGCTGACACTTGCTTTAGACTTCCGTGTGTTGGGAGACAAAAACGTCACATTGATTTTATATCTATGTCAAGGTCAGTCATGACCGTCTTTTTGTGGTTTAAAAGTACTTTTACAAAAACTTTTACAATCATGTTACACCCGTGGAAACACTTAAATATGATTAAATTTCATAAACCTGGAAGATGACTGGGCTGTGACAACTTTTTATAAAATATTATAATTTGAGATATTGAGAAACACCACAAATTTCAACAAAAATCACCTAAAATGACAAAACAAGGATATTTCATGACTTCAATGTGAGTTCTGATATTGTTTGATGTAAATATAAAAGAAAAGTTCCCTTCAAATTGAAGTATTTTTGAAAGAAACCTGACTTTTCTGGGTGTATTAAAACTTTTGGAGGGTAGTCTAGGGGGGGGCAGATGTCGTTGTAACATATTTTTTAAGAAGAGACAGTTCAGATTTTTGTCTGAAGTTTCCGCTAAAATATTTATAAGCCCGATGGATAGGTTTCATGAATGCGGATTTTAAGTTACCCCCCATAGGATCGATGGGACACCCGGGCCCTCCCCCTTCCGGACATACAAACCAATGCACACATATGTTATATTCTGCATCAATTTTCAAGGCCAATCATGTAGCAGGAGATCAGTCACATGACACGCCAATAAATAATGATATTAGTGTCTTAAAAGTGTTATTGGTGCATGGAGAATGATATTGGCGTGCCTCAGTGCACTCAGCTGCAACCAAGCACTTAATTGCCTATTATAAAGGGCAAGGCTGTGGTTTGCAAAATTTAGCTTCTTGGAAAGTAAATCTATCATTTCATAAATATGCCCATTGTTAATAAGGGAAAAAATAATATATATTTTCATATAAAAAAATAGGCTGCACGGCAGCAAACCTTCAGCGAAAAAAAAAACCAAATTGCCTATACAGACATGCAATAGTGGTCGAGTGACCCGGGGGCATCCTGAAATGGCCCCCCCCTAAATACGCCACTGGTCGAGTTGTGGCCATCAATTATCTCTATTTTCCTGCCTTGCCATCTGCCCATCTGCATGTCTTGGTTTGTAAAACCAGGGAAAGGCCTTAATATGATGATGCCAAAGAGCATAGCGAGACCGCAGGATATTTAGATATTATTTGTAAAGTTTTGTGATATTTTTGTGGTGTTGTAGACATTTATTTGTGGTGCTTTAGATGCCTTAGATAGAAATATTTATAAATAGATAAATAGTTAGATAGATAGATAGATAGATAGATAGATAATTTTATCTTGAAGACTTTATATAAATTTGAAATACTGTTTTTTTTATTGTTGTTTTCTTCATATGAACCAGTTTTGTGAACTCTTGCAATATTAGGGGGCAACCATTTAATATCAAGGGGGGGGGGCGGCTTGTGAGTTTTTCTGAAATAAATAATTTCTTGCTCAGTTTTGGTGAAATACATAAATTCTTTTTGGCCAGTCATGAAAAAAATAATTTCTGATAGGGGTATTTCCTGACAAGGTGATGCTTGATTTAGGAATGAATATTCGGCAACTTAGCGTGCTCGAAATAAATAATTACTGGTCCAACCTGCCCCGTCCCAACCTCTTATGAAAATGTGCATTCCTCGCTATCAAGGTTTAATGTGAACTCGGGAAACTTGTATCAAACTTTACTTAAGTGGTGATAGTTTCAATTATCTGACTGGATCCCCCATATTTTAAGAAGGGTAACCTAGCCATCGAGACTTGGAAAAAGTCACTTTTTATGCCAAAAATCAGGAAACCTGAAATAGATCTCACACTTTTCCTTCAATGCTCATAAAATATTTTGGCCAAAAGGCATACCACTAAAGGTCTCTTCACTGGGGATTTGGATAACTGCGCATGTTTTATAAAAAAAACATTAGGGATGGTCCAACGTGCCCGGAGGTCCAACGTGCCCCACTCTCCCCTACAGTGCAATCAATGTACAGGGCTGAACATATTTATCTTCAGCATCGTCACAAGGTGTTGGAGCCTTGAACAGAGCAAGACTGGCACACGATTTTGGACTTTATAAGCTTGCTCTGCTGATAGTCAGGGAGTCAGCCCTATTGATCCTGTACATAAGGTGTGACATAGGGTATGATTACAGTTTTTTTGCATAAAATGGTGCATGGGGTGCCCCAGATTAAGAATCAGGCGGGTGCCGCTCCGGCACCCTTGGGCATTCCGTTCTGGCGGCCATTTTCCAAAATGGCCGCCAAAACCCTATTTTTGGCCATATATCCTCATATAATTGTCATAGGACCATGATTTTTGCGTCTAAACCTAGGTTTTCTGGTATAAGGAATTCAATGAAAGCGGTTTTGATTATGCCAGTTCAATATTCTGGCAGCCATTTTGGAAAATGGCCGCCAAAACCATATTTTTGGCCACTTCTCCTGATATAATTGTCATAGGACCATGATATTTGGGTCTAAACCTAGGTTTCCTGGAATGGTGAATTCAATGAAAGTTGTTTTGATGACATCAATGCAATAGTTTGTCCTTTAACCCTCTCCTTAATGCAAGATGGCTGCCATCAAAACTCAAACGTGGCATTACTTCTTGTAACATTCTCCGCTATCTAGTCAAATTCGGTCACTTTCGTTTCTTTTAGTTGAACCAGCCAATATATCATTCTTTACTGTTAGAGGCATTTCTTGTTAATGGAAGGTACCTATGCCTATTAGAAGGCTTTTTAAACAAAAATCCGTTATTAAAGGTAGTATAAATGTCCGATGGGGTTTCTACAGCGGGCCATTTTAAATTGAAGTTGACGCCAGAAAAAAACTCCCTAGAAATTACCAGTTTAGTTATCTCAAGAAATATCAACAAATAATTAAGGTTCTAAATTTTTTATTAGCTTCTTGGTTTCCTTTTCACTGCAACTTGTCAACCCTCCAAAGTTAAAGTAATGTTGCCGTCACTATTGAAAATGTCCTTAGAAACTCAAAATCCTGCCATGTATTTTCAGTTCCAGTTATCCTTATCACTGATAAATTATTTCTAACCAAACAAAATTGAAGTGGTTGGATAGCCCTTTATGTCAGCTTTCATTTGACACCTTCGTTTCCTTGTTACTAGAACTGTCAATCGTGCAAGAGATACATAAATGTTGCTGTCAATGTCAAAAATCTCCTCGGAAACACAAAATCCTCTCCTGTATTTACAATTTCACCTATCCGTATCACTGAATAAATCATTCCTAACTATTCAAAATGGATATGGATGGATATCCCTTGATATCAGCTTTCCTTTGGCACCTTCGTTTCCTTACTACTACAAGTGATAATCTTCCAAAAGCTAACTTAATGTTGCTGTCATTACTGAAAAATATCCTCAGAAATACAAAATTCGCCAATAATTTTTAATTCCACCTACCGTTATCACTATATAGACATTCCTAACCACCAAAATGGATGTGGTTGAATAGTTCTTTATGTCAGCTTTCATTTGACACCTTGTTACTATAACTGTCACTCTTGCAAGAGCTAAATAAATTTTGCTGTCAGTGTCAAAAATCTCCTCGGAAACACAAAATTCTCCCCTATATTTTCAATTCCACTTATCCATATCACCAAATAAATCATTCCTAAGCAATCAAAATGGATGTGGTTGGATGGCCTTTGATATAAGCTTTTATTTGGCACCTTGGTTTCCTTGTTACTGCCACAGTTAATCTTCCTAAAGCTAGTGAATGTTCCTGTCCTTATTGAAAATATCCTCAGAAACACGAAATCCTCCCGTGTATTTTTAATTCCACCCATCCTTATCACTAGATAAATCATTCCTAACGAACCAAAATGGATGTAGAGAGATAACCCTTGGTGTCAGCCTTCATTTGGCACCCAGTTTTCCTTGTTATGACCACTGTCAATCCTCCAAAAGCAAAATAAATGTTGCTGTCATTATCAAAAATATCCTCGGAAACGCAAAATTCTCCCATGTATTTTCAGTTCGACCTGTCCTTATCACTAGATAACTCACGCCTAACCAATCAGAATCCATGTGGATGGATTGCCCTTAATGGCAGCTTTCACTTGGCACCTTGGTTTCTCCTGCTATTACAACTGTCAATCTTCCAAGAGCTATATAAATGGGGTGCATATTGTATTACATGGGAGGCTTTTGTGTTTCCGAGGGGATTTTTGCCACTGACAGCAACATTTAATTTTCTTTTGCAGGGTTGAAAGTTGTAGTAACAAGAAAACCAAGGTGCCAAATGAAAGCTGATATCAAGGGCTATCCATCCACGTCCATTTTTAATGGTTAGGAATGATTTGTTTGGTAATACAGATAGGTGCAATTGTAAATACAGGAGAGGATTTTGTGTTTCCGAGGAGATTTTTCACACTGATTGCAATATTTATTTAGCTCTTGCAAGATTGACAGTTATAGTAACAAGGAAACGAAGGTTTCAAATGAAAGCTGACATAAAGGGCTATCCAACCACATCAATTTTGGTTGGTGAGGAATGATTTATCGAATGATAAGGATAGGTGGAATTAAAAATACATGGGAGGATTTTGAGTTTCCGAGGATATTTTCAATAATGACAGCAACATTCATTTAGCTTTTGGAAGATTAACAGTTGTAGTAACAAGGAAATCAAGGTGCCAAATGAAAGCCAGTATATCAAGGTCTATCCAACCACATCCATATTGGTTGGTTAGGAATGATTTTTTGGTGATAAGGACAGGTGAAATTAAAAATACATGGGAAAATTTTGTGTTTCTGAGGATATTTTCAATAATGACAGCAACATTCATTTAGCTTTTGGAAGACTAACGGTTGTAGAAACAAGGAAGCCAAGATGCCAAATGAAAGCTGACATTAAGGGCTGTCCATCCACACCCATTTTGATTGGTTAGAAGTGGGTTATCTAATGATAAGAATAAGTGGAACTGAAAATACATGGCAGGATTTTGAGTTTCCAAGGACATTTTCGATAGTGATGGCAACTTTAATTTAGTTTTTGGAGGGTTGAAAAGTTGTAGTTAAAAGGAAACCAAGAAGCTAAATAAAAGCTGACATCAAGCTCTTGATGTCAGCCTTCATTATTTAGCACCTTAATTATTTGCTGATATTTCTTGAGATAACTAAACTGAACTAAATTAGTAATTTCTAGGAATTGTTTTTCTGCTGTCAACTTCAATTTAAAATGGCCGGCTGTAGAAACCCCATCGGACATTTATACTACTGTTAATATTGGATTTGTGTTTAAAAAACCTTCTAATAAGCATAGGTACCTTCAATAAACAAGAAATGCCTCTAACAGTAAAGAATGATATATTGGCTGGTCAACTAAAAGAAACAAAAGTGACCGAATTTGACTAGATAGCGGAGAATGTCACAAGAAGTAATGCCACATTTGAGTTTTGATGGCAGCCATCTTGCATTAAGGAGAGGGTTAAAGGACAAACTATTGCATTGATGTCATCAAAACAACTTTCATTGAATTCCCCATCCCAGGAAACCTAGGTTTAGACCAAAATATCATGGTCCTACGACAATTACATCAGGAGAAGTGGCCAAAAATATGGTTATGGCGGCCATTTTCCAAAATGGCTGCCAGAATATTGAACTGCCATAATCAAAACCACTTTCATTGAATTCCTTATACCAGAAAACCTAGGGTTAGACGCAAAAATCATGGTCCTATGACAATTATATGAGGATATATGGCCAAAAATAGGGTTTTGGCGGTCATTTTGGAAAATGGCCGCCAGAATGGAATGCCCAAGGGTGCCGGAGTGGCACCCGTCTGATTCATGTTCTGGGGTGCCCCATCCATCATAATGTGCAATAAAACTGTAATCATACCCTATGTCACACCTCCCCTCTGTAACTCCCTGACTATTTAGACCCGGTAACATCATACTGCAATATCATAAATATGGTAATACTTTTGGACTTTAGGGTGATTAACTTTAAGTATTTAATTATAGAAATTAACATTTAAATGAAACCTACATTTTATTTGAACAGGTGACGGATTTTCCAATGACAGCCACAATGGGAGAAAAGGATTTTACGAAAACCTGATGAGAGAATTAATTATTTTGAAGCTGTGTTACTGGCTCCATGTGAACACTGGCGGATCCAGACAGCGTAGTCTAGGGGGCCCGAACGTCGTTTTGAGGTTCATGGGCCTGCGAGGGTTGCCCCATATTTTCTTCAAAATGTAATTTCCATCTCTGAGGGGGGAGGGGCCGGGCGCCCTAGCCCCCCCTGGATTCTCTACCTATAAACTTTCACTTCAAGATTTGGAAATCTTTTTGTCACATAATTTGATGAATTTTTTTTTAAACTAAATGTTTTACTTCTCCTTAGGCGTACTTGGCGGGGGTAAGGAGGGCTCCATTCAGAGCAAAGCAACAAAAAATAAAAATCAATAAAATCTTCAAGGAGTGGTTTTTCCCAAATCACTGCAAACTGTTGAAAACATGTTTGTGATTGCTTATAAACGGTTCAACAAAAATAAGTCCATCTTTACGAAAACGTGAATGTCCCAAAATGGGCCAAAGACCTCTTTTTTAGATTTCTAAGAAATTTGGCCAATTTGTATTCTTGCATGTTGTTATTGTGTATGTGTATTTGTAGCTTGATTGCTTCGTTTTTGTCTGAGCCAGCAGACCCTCAGTGCTATTCAAAAATTCAAATTTTCTTTTGCAATTTTTTTTTCAAAAGGTGCTCAAACTCCAATCAAATTATCTCTGTTGTCACCAAAGGATCCTAAACTGTGAAAATGTTACAAAACAAGTCCTTAGTTGTTTACTTAATATGACTGAGAAACAATTTTCTCCAGTCATTTGGTGAAGCATGCCCCAGTTGGTGGCTCCCCGTATGGTGAAATTGTTCATATTCATTTGAAAAGCCACAGATTTTTGAAAAGAGGGGTATGCTCACCCATAGGTGACTGGATCAGCATTTAAAATAATGCAACTAAGCTACAAATACACACATTTAGGGTCGATATACACGCCTTTTATAACTCAACCAACTTTCATAGAAATCAGAGAAGGAATATTTGACATATTCAACTTTATTTAAAGGGGGAATTATTTTTGTTGAACTGTTTAGAAGGAATTTCCATGATTTTGTTTGATCTAGTAACACATATATATGTAGACTGGTCCCTGTTTGACGTTTTCTTCATGTTAAATAAATTCATAAAGAATACAAATGAGACGTGTTTCCTCTTTTGTAAATGCTTATAATATTATGTTTTACTGCTTTATTGATATTATACGGTAACATCTGATTCATAGTTTGGTTAAAAATACACTTTTCTGGTGTTGGCGAAGCTTACATTGAGAAATAAGTATAGGTTATTCACCTTGGGAGAGGCAATATGTGATGATCACATATTGCCTCTCCCTAGGTGAATAACTGGCTTATACCATAAGACAAAACTGAAACTTGTCATTTGTAGCTGTGGTTTTTCACAGCTTCACTTATTATTCTCCCATGGGAGGATAACTGGACAACAAAGAATATGGGTTTTATTGCAGTGAAATACTGGGTCATGATTGGCTGACAGAGGTGTCGAATGGTATAATGTTTTGAAATTTGATAATAATGTACAGTTGAGGTCAAAAATTTGCATATACAGTTGGACATCAAACGGTTAAAGATGTATTATATAAGTGTCACTGGTCTGCAAATCTGGCATTTCTGTGCTTTATTTCAAACAAATTGAACTTATAAATTTGGCTACGTATAGTTGGTCAGATTCACCAAATCCCTTTAAAAATATACAGCATTAATCTGCATGCTGTCCAAACTTGATAGGTCAACATTTTGCATACACTCCAGGACCATGGTAATATTAGGCCATACTTATACCTCTAATTCATAAATCATTTAGTTTTATATCATAGTTTGTTAAAACGAAGCTTCAGACAAATTTTTCTCAAATTTTTTGCCACATTTTGTAACTTTATTAAGTCTATACTATACAAGCTCACGGACACATTTTTTCGTATTCTTCGTCATTCATCATGGGATCATCCAAGCAGTATAGAAGAGAGTGCAAATTATAAGATTATGCAGGAATGGCATGTCACTTGGAGCCACTAGGAAGCATTTTGAGATGCCCCAGTCATCGGTACAGTGCATAGTTGGTTGTTGCATGGCTCACAAGGTCAGTGGTGCACTACGGAAAACTGGAAGGAGGGCCAAACTGACGGCAGTTCACATAAAAATCATAGCCAGAATGGTAAATCAACATCCAGGAGTGACTAAAAAGAAATCTGCAATGATCTTGGAGAGTATAGCTGCAGCTACTGGTACGGACTAGCGTATCAATGCAGGCAAAACATGGACGCGGAGTCTGACGATGCGAAGGTAGAAAGAAGCCACTGCTGAGAGAATAAACTCTCATATTGAGTCAAATTTTCACTTACTGGAATTCGCATTGAAGTTGACTTGTTGATTTCCATTGATGTGATCTTCAGAAAAAGTTGTATTTTCAATACTGGGCTAAAACTATCAAGTTAAATCTCATCATTTTTGCTCTGGTAAAAGGGCATACTACTTCAAAAACAAAAAGCACTAAGCACAGGGTTCAAGACAGAAGAATAAATGAGTTATTGCAAATAGAAATATTTATTACATGACGTATGGAAGACTACACGACATGCGATGGAAATAAGGTTCATTATACCACTGTTTGCTTTTTCTGGCCAATCAGAAGGCAGGATTTCGCTGTGATATAATGCATATCACAGCTCATACACCTGACCATGATATTGCATGCTTGGCTGACTACAAGTTGACAAAATTGAAGGAAACACTGAAACAGAACTGACCAACAAAGGATTAAAACTGAACAACACAGACAGTAAACAAGGAGGAAGATTGTATCAAGTGTAACTGGTCTCAATAAAAAGGCTATATTCACTCTTTTTTATGAATACCATTATCTGAAATAATGATCAAATTTAAGGTCACTTGATAAAATAGTACATTTGGGATATGTAAGCTGCAAAAAAAATAGCGGAGCAGCAGACCAAAAATTTTGGCCCCATTTGGCAAGCTCAAAGAATTCTTTTTTCTTCTTAATTCGGGGGCTGCCGCCCCCAACCCCTGCTTCTTCTTATTTAGGGAGCTACCACCCCCGAACCCCTGCTCCTTGCTTTCTGTTATTTTTCAAATGTCTTTCATAATTTAAAAATAACATTTGCTAAGCGACTGTAATAATCAACCTCCCCAAAGTGACCTTGGCTGAGATGGCTGCACTATTGACCTACCTATCTATCTATATATCTATCTATCTATCCGTCTATCAATCTATTTGTCTATCCATATCTATCTATAAAATTAATCAATGAAATTAATGTATTGCGTTATTTCCATCTATCTATCGATTTTTCTATCTATCTTTCCATCTATCTTTCTATCTACAAAATTAATGTATTGTATTATTTCCTGAGAACAAAGAATTCTGACCTGTTGCCTTCAGGGCTGCCAACCTTCAAATGAACTGAGGAACATGAATGTGCAACAAATACAATGAAATGTTGTCAAACAAGAAGGATTGAAGGCAAACAAAGGGATTTAAATTAATTTGTTTTGTACTGAGTGGTATAAGTTAGATAACACCCTTGTTTGTGACAATATGCAATAATCCTCGGGCTAAAGCCCTCGGATATATTGCATATTGTCACAAACGAGGGCGTTATCTATTACTTCTCACTTTGAAGCTCAGCTGATACATGTATAAACATAGACCATAACTGTGAAATATACAAAACCAACTGTGAAATAAACAAAACCAACTGTGAGAAAAACCATAACTGTGAAATAAAGTCAGCTTGTTTCTTGCTTATCATTCAGCCTTCTATAACACAACATTTTTGATTGATTTCAGTTTGATTTCACTTGCAAATGTGTCCATATTTAAACACCTCAGACCGCGTTTTGAGGAGCCTCTGTGAAAATTGTACACTGCTCAAAAAATTAAAGGAACAGCTCTTTCAGGCCATTTTTCTGAAAATGGGAAATCTGTAGCTAAATGACTTAAACATGCTTCTATTGTCTGTTCATTTGACCAACCAATTCAGTTGTCACAGCCACATTGGTCAACAATTGCCTTGTCAGGAGCAATTGTCCTGCGCGACCCCAAAAAACAAAGTGATTTCTGTTGATTTGCTGATCTGAAAAAAAGGATTATCAAACAGAGGATGAAAAAATTGTTCATTCGTCTGGTTTGTCTGAAAAACTGCAAGCAAAGGCAAAGTGTTCCACTCAGTTTTTGTCTCAAATTGAGGTTGTCAGGGATGGGTAACTCCCACAGAAAGGTGCTGAAGTGAGAAGGGGGACTAAAGGGTTAGTGTGTCACCAAATGTGGTCTCTTAATTGGTTCTGGCAGAGGTACAGGTGCACTGAACAGTATGAGAGAAGACCTGGAAAGGGCAGACATTGGTCCATTATGCAGCAACAGGACCATTATCACTAGCAACTTTGGCATTGGCGTCATCATGAGACTGAAAAATGACTGTGATGATGCTTCAAATTTCATAATCTTGAACCGAAAAGTTAGGAACCAACAGTATGAAGAACATTTTAGATGCAGAAAGTGTTTTTTTGCTACTCCAATTGCCCCACAACGCCGTACATCAATATTGGAGTTCAACAGGGAGCCCCTGTTTTAGCAGTTGTGTCTGCAGTGACCTCTATGGTCTGTTGGTGCAAGGAGGTCTCATTTTTGACATTTGGGCATCATGTCTGTGTCAGAAGAAACCCATGACGATGTTTTTGTGAGTGTATATATATTATAACATTTTCAAACATGAAGATTTTCGGGAGCTTTCTTGATGGTCACAGATGCCTTGTCAATGGAAGGGCACACGGAGTGTACAGAGTGCATACAGGACAAATGAATGGCATAATGTGCATCAATGGGCTTGTGGAAATCACACTGAAGCCTATTGATGGGTCAGTGGAAGGAAAATTTCTGCTCATGCGTGAAAATGCACATCTGCAACCTGCTTGGATGACCACAGCTCTTCTTAAATTGGAAGGTATTGCAGTGATGGTCTGTCCAGGAAGGTCATCAGACCTCTATTCCATAGAACACGTGTAGGACATCCTTTACAGTGTGTTTCCTACCAGCCACGACCTCCATGGACCATACAGGAACATGAACAAGAAAACTTTCGAGAGCTGCCCGGGATCCCCCAATTGCCTACCTGCAGGTTCATCAAAAGCATTGCAATCTCATTCAAACAGTGTGATCATGCTCATCTTGGCCTAACACAGTATTGGGAAACATTTGGCTGCAACAGAGAGTGAATTTTACAAAATTTTGGATTTGGTCATATTCTGTTTTCACATCAGTTTTGTGGGTCACCAAAGTTTCAGTGTCCCTATACAGACAATATTCGTTCAATCCATTTCGCCATGATTTGATGAACCCTTCATAATGATAAAGAAGACCAACTTTGCATTGAAATTCAGTTGCATCTTTCCAAGTTCCTAAAATTTTACTTGAAAGAGCTGTTCCTTTAATTTTTTTGAGCAGTGCAGTAGATCATGGACAGGACCTGGCAGGCAGTCGTATAAAAAAAAATCATAGAAAGAAAGGATTAGAATAGAAAGATTAAAATCAATAGATAGATAGTAAGATAGATAGATATATAGATAGGTCTATACATATCTGAACATTACCTATATGTCATGCTTCTATGTGCAAAAAAGCGTAAACATCAAAACTTTCATAATTATATAATCTTACTATTTCCTGTACATTCTATTCAGAGCCAATCATTTATGAGCATTCACGAAATGCGGTGTGGTATTGTCAAATGCAGTTCAAGTCAATCAAAATTTATTAGAGATATATGTATATATACTAATCTACCACAATTTATGAGTGACAGGATATTACAAAAAAAAGGGACTTCCACCAAATTGGTTTTATCCTAATTTTCACAGTTTCCGTTTATTTATGTTCACATTATAATTGAAATAAACTAGATTAACTGATTAAAAAAATTTCAACTTCACAGTTTCTTTGTGTACATAAATTGAATGAATATTGGCCAACATGAGTAGCTTTCTGCCATAGTCATGTAAGAGTCAAATTGCTTGATCCTGGTGTCTCACAAGTGTACTTCAGAGCGAATTCCTGTAAGTATGCAAACACTTAATATATAAATAGCTCTTGTCGGAATTGGCTTGATTAGGGGCAGACATGGAAATTTTAAGGGTTCTTAAAGCAGGTGTGGATAAGGAACCCGAAAAGGTTGATTTAAACTTTTAAACAGATTCCAACTGCAAAACTCTCGGAATGGAACCCCTTTCTCTCAAGCAATGCGCAACATAGTCAAATTTAAAACGAAAAAAAAAAAGAAGTAATATATACGGTATACACTATACAGTACTATACACATACAATGTTGGATATATACAGATAAGGTGGAGGATTGGTCTAGTGGTAGCATGCTGGACTGCCAATCGCTGGCATCATCCTTCACCTCATTGCCGTGTCCTCCTCCTGTCCTAGTTTGCCTACGAAGTGCATAAACACAGGTCGTAAAGCCCCAATCATCCATCCATCATCCAATGGATATATACAGATAAAGCAACAGTGCCAGTGTCATTCCACAGAAATGTTCCCAATTGGGTGGCGATTTTAAATAATGTTTTTCAAAATTTGTAAAATGCATCATTTAATCTGTGTGGAAGTCAACATAGGTTCTGAAAAACATTCGGCAATGGTTGCTACGATTCTTTTCTCAATTTTAATTTTGGCTAAAGTTAACATGCCTTGCCTATGAGTCATTACCCCAACAGTAGCAAATTGTTCCGGTAATGACATATTCAGGTTCGGTATTTTTTTTAAGAGGCCCAGCAACACAGACAGCATAGGAGGTTTAAGAAATGCAAACTAGAATAGCTTCGCATCATGACAGTTAAGGAAAACTTTTGCTGCATTCCTTTCTTTACTGTTAAACGTCCATTGGGGTAATGACGACGTATAATAAACCTTCTCACTCAAAATAGGAGTTTCAAATGGACGTAAAATCTCTTTCGCCCATGTGATTTTCTTCAGCAGACACCCTCGCTGTCAAGCTGCTCGAGTAGTTGTATGATGTCATGTGACTGATGATGTTGATTGTGTGAGAAATGCAAGACCTGTGCCAAAAATAGCATTTCTCCAAATTCATTGGGTAGTGAAAAATTAAAGCAAGTCCATAAGTCAAAAAATGCTGTTCTGGTTTCATCCATATTAAAAATATAGCATATTCAGATCATTGTACAGGTGAACTGAGGTCTGAATTCGCAGAAACGATGCAGGGACATGCAAAAAAATAGGCACATGTGTGACTTTAGGGAAGTAAAAAGTATTAAGAAAATTATGAATGACAATATTAACACTATACATTTATGTTTAGGTCCTGCTTGCGATCACAAACTTGAACAAAATGATAAAGAAACATTAATTATTGATTTAATGACATTGGTAACCTGGGGACAAGAATAGAACAGTCGTCCCCCCCCCCAAAGTTTGGGAAACAGTAAGATTCGGGCAAAAAGACCAAAACATTTGAGCAGATTATTAAATAAAAACTATTAAAAATTTATGAAATTCCGTCAAATGTCCCTTGCCTCCCGCCCCCCTCCCCCCTAGAAATCGTGTGGGCTGTGCGCCTGTGGCGAGGATCTTTAGTATTTCGTCATAATCAGTGAATATGCCAGCAAGACAAGTGTACCTACACTGTCATATTCATGATGTTTGCATTCCCAAGGTTAGTTGATATGTACAGTGTATGATGAATTTTTATATGGTTTTCCTTTGGAAATGTGAATAAACTATAGCGTACTTTTGTGATAAGTGCCAATTTATATAATTTTAACCCAAACATTTTTCAACTTAAAACAAAAATCACCAACTCAGAGCCACCACCCGTCAAGGATGACTCGTTTTGACAAAAAGTCAATTAACTTGTTTAGTGCAACGAATATATCTTTTAATGTCTAAAGTGCATTTTGTTATTATGACATGTTCCATTTGAGTAACTTGCCTGGATCCGCCTATGAGGAAAAATATATTTTCTTGTCAAAAATTGTTTTTGAAATCTCTGGTCATAGAACTCCATACAGTTTTTAACGGTCTGGCTCTGAAAATTGGCAGCCTTGGATTGCTGTTTACGAAAAGTATCCACATTTACCCAAGCAGTTGAGTGGAGGATGTTTGGCATTTACTTAATGGCAAAACATCAACAGTTTCACTTACTTCCCAGGGTGCATTGTGATGTCAATCCTACATCGTTCTGAAGTTGCGTTTGATGTTCAAATTACGTTACAGTGAAGTGGATTTGCAAAAAAAGATAGCATTGAATTATAACCTTGGATGGATATCAAGATCTGCTGTGTATGCAACGTCATATTGGAAATACATTCAGATGGGCATCTGACGTAAGTATGACATCAGTAGAAGGTCAGTCAAAATCTGGCTGAAAACAACATTCATGCGACATAACTCCGTGGCGTCATAGTGAGGTCCCTTTCTGACCTCAGTCTGATATCAGTAGAAGATCAGTCAATGGACAATTCATGCTGACACTTGCTTTAGACTTCCGTGTGTTGGGAGACAAAAACGTCACATTGATTTTATATCTATGTCAAGGTCAGTCATGACCGTCTTTTTGTGGTTTAAAAGTACTTTTACAAAAACTTTTACAATCATGTTACACCCGTGGAAACACTTAAATATGATTAAATTTCATAAACCTGGAAGATGACTGGGCTGTGACAACTTTTTATAAAATATTATAATTTGAGATATTGAGAAACACCACAAATTTCAACAAAAATCACCTAAAATGACAAAACAAGGATATTTCATGACTTCAATGTGAGTTCTGATATTGTTTGATGTAAATATAAAAGAAAAGTTCCCTTCAAATTGAAGTATTTTTGAAAGAAACCTGACTTTTCTGGGTGTATTAAAACTTTTGGAGGGTAGTCTAGGGGGGGGCAGATGTCGTTGTAACATATTTTTTAAGAAGAGACAGTTCAGATTTTTGTCTGAAGTTTCCGCTAAAATATTTATAAGCCCGATGGATAGGTTTCATGAATGCGGATTTTAAGTTACCCCCCATAGGATCGATGGGACACCCGGGCCCTCCCCCTTCCGGACATACAAACCAATGCACACATATGTTATATTCTGCATCAATTTTCAAGGCCAATCATGTAGCAGGAGATCAGTCACATGACACGCCAATAAATAATGATATTAGTGTCTTAAAAGTGTTATTGGTGCATGGAGAATGATATTGGCGTGCCTCAGTGCACTCAGCTGCAACCAAGCACTTAATTGCCTATTATAAAGGGCAAGGCTGTGGTTTGCAAAATTTAGCTTCTTGGAAAGTAAATCTATCATTTCATAAATATGCCCATTGTTAATAAGGGAAAAAATAATATATATTTTCATATAAAAAAATAGGCTGCACGGCAGCAAACCTTCAGCGAAAAAAAAAACCAAATTGCCTATACAGACATGCAATAGTGGTCGAGTGACCCGGGGGCATCCTGAAATGGCCCCCCCCTAAATACGCCACTGGTCGAGTTGTGGCCATCAATTATCTCTATTTTCCTGCCTTGCCATCTGCCCATCTGCATGTCTTGGTTTGTAAAACCAGGGAAAGGCCTTAATATGATGATGCCAAAGAGCATAGCGAGACCGCAGGATATTTAGATATTATTTGTAAAGTTTTGTGATATTTTTGTGGTGTTGTAGACATTTATTTGTGGTGCTTTAGATGCCTTAGATAGAAATATTTATAAATAGATAAATAGTTAGATAGATAGATAGATAGATAGATAGATAGATAGATAATTTTATCTTGAAGACTTTATATAAATTTGAAATACTGTTTTTTTTATTGTTGTTTTCTTCATATGAACCAGTTTTGTGAACTCTTGCAATATTAGGGGGCAACCATTTAATATCAAGGGGGGGGGGCGGCTTGTGAGTTTTTCTGAAATAAATAATTTCTTGCTCAGTTTTGGTGAAATACATAAATTCTTTTTGGCCAGTCATGAAAAAAATAATTTCTGATAGGGGTATTTCCTGACAAGGTGATGCTTGATTTAGGAATGAATATTCGGCAACTTAGCGTGCTCGAAATAAATAATTACTGGTCCAACCTGCCCCGTCCCAACCTCTTATGAAAATGTGCATTCCTCGCTATCAAGGTTTAATGTGAACTCGGGAAACTTGTATCAAACTTTACTTAAGTGGTGATAGTTTCAATTATCTGACTGGATCCCCCATATTTTAAGAAGGGTAACCTAGCCATCGAGACTTGGAAAAA
Organism: Platynereis dumerilii; assembly: GCA_026936325.1. Lineage (NCBI taxonomy): Eukaryota > Metazoa > Annelida > Polychaeta > Phyllodocida > Nereididae > Platynereis > Platynereis dumerilii. Next base: position 40,262,126 of record JAPTHN010000008.1, read on the forward strand.
GTCACTTTTTATGCCAAAAATCAGGAAACCTGAAATAGATCTCACACTTTTCCTTCAATGCTCATAAAATATTTTGGCCAAAAGGCATACCACTAAAGGTCTCTTCACTGGGGATTTGGATAACTGCGCATGTTTTATAAAAAAAACATTAGGGATGGTCCAACGTGCCCCGAGGTCCAACGTGCCCCACTCTCCCCTACAGTGCAATCAATGTACAGGGCTGAACATATTTATCTTCAGCATCGTCACAAGGTGTTGGAGCCTTGAACAGAGCAAGACTGGCACACGATTTTGGACTTTATAAGCTTGCTCTGCTGATAGTCAGGGAGTCAGCCCTATTGATCCTGTACATAAGGTGTGACATAGGGTATGATTACAGTTTTTTTGCATAAAATGGCGCATGGGGTGCCCCAGATTAAGAATCAGGCGGGTGCCGCTCCGGCACCCTTGGGCATTCCGTTCTGGCGGCCATTTTCCAAAATGGCCGCCAAAACCCTATTTTTGGCCATATATCCTCACATAATTGTCATGGGACCATGACGTTTGCGTCTAAACCTAGGTTTTCTGGTATAAGGAATTCAATGAAAGCGGTTTTGATTATGCCAGTTCAATATTCTGGCAGCCATTTGGAAAATGGCCGCCAAAACCATATTTTTGGCCACTTCTCCTGATATAATTGTCATAGGACCATGATATTTGGGTCTAAACCTAGGTTTCCTGGAATGGTGAATTCAATGAAAGTTGTTTTGATGACATCAATGCAATAGTTTGTCCTTTAACCCTCTCCTTAATGCAAGATGGCTGCCATCAAAACTCAAACGTGGCATTACTTCTTGTAACATTCTCCGCTATCTAGTCAAATTCGGTCACTTTCGTTTCTTTTAGTTGAACCAGCCAATATATCATTCTTTACTGTTAGAGGCATTTCTTGTTAATGGAAGGTACCTATGCCTATTAGAAGGTTTTTTAAACAAAAATCCGTTATTAAAGGTAGTATAAATGTCCGATGGGGTTTCTACAGCGGGCCATTTTAAATTGAAGTTGACGGCAGAAAAAAAATTCCTAGAAATTACCAGTTTAGTTATCTCAAGAAATATCAACAAATAATTAAGGTTCTAAATTTTTTATTAGCTTCTTGGTTTCCTTTTCACTGCAACTTGTCAACCCTCCAAAGTTAAAGTAATGTTGCCGTCACTATTGAAAATGTCCTTAGAAACTCAAAATCCTGCCATGTATTTTCAGTTCCACTTATCCTTATCACTGATAAATTATTTCTAACCAAACAAAATTGATGTGGTTGGATAGCCCTTTATGTCAGCTTTCATTTGACACCTTCGTTTCCTTGTTACTAGAACTGTCAATCGTGCAAGAGATACATAAATGTTGCTGTCAATGTCAAAAATCTCCTCGGAAACACAAAATCCTCTCCTGTATTTACAATTTCACCTATCCGTATCACTGAATAAATCATTCCTAACTATTCAAAATGGATATGGATGGATATCCCTTGATATCAGCTTTCCTTTGGCACCTTCGTTTCCTTACTACTACAAGTGATAATCTTCCAAAAGCTAACTTAATGTTGCTGTCATTACTGAAAAATATCCTCAGAAATACAAAATTCGCCAATAATTTTTAATTCCACCTACCGTTATCACTATATAGACATTCCTAACCACCAAAATGGATGTGGTTGAATAGTTCTTTATGTCAGCTTTCATTTGACACCTTGTTACTATAACTGTCACTCTTGCAAGAGCTAAATAAATTTTGCTGTCAGTGTCAAAAATCTCCTCGGAAACACAAAATTCTCCCCTATATTTTCAATTCCACTTATCCATATCACCAAATAAATCATTCCTAAGCAATCAAAATGGATGTGGTTGGATGGCCTTTGATATAAGCTTTTATTTGGCACCTTGGTTTCCTTGTTACTGCCACAGTTAATCTTCCTAAAGCTAGTGAATGTTCCTGTCCTTATTGAAAATATCCTCAGAAACACGAAATCCTCCCGTGTATTTTTAATTCCACCCATCCTTATCACTAGATAAATCATTCCTAACGAACCAAAATGGATGTAGAGAGATAACCCTTGGTGTCAGCCTTCATTTGGCACCCAGTTTTCCTTGTTATGACCACTGTCAATCCTCCAAAAGCAAAATAAATGTTGCTGTCATTATCAAAAATATCCTCGGAAACGCAAAATTCTCCCATGTATTTTCAGTTCGACCTGTCCTTATCACTAGATAACTCACGCCTAACCAATCAGAATCCATGTGGATGGATTGCCCTTAATGGCAGCTTTCATTTGGCACCTTGGTTTCTCCTGCTATTACAACTGTCAATCTTCCAAGAGCTATATAAATGGGGTGCATATTGTATTACATGGGAGGCTTTTGTGTTTCCGAGGGGATTTTTGCCACTGACAGCAACATTTAATTTTCTTTTGCAGGGTTGAAAGTTGTAGTAACAAGAAAACCAAGGTGCCAAATGAAAGCTGATATCAAGGGCTATCCATCCACGTCCATTTTTAATGGTTAGGAATGATTTGTTTGGTAATACAGATAGGTGCAATTGTAAATACAGGAGAGGATTTTGTGTTTCCGAGGAGATTTTTGACATTGACAGCAATATTTATTTAGCTCTTGCAAGATTGACAGTTATAGTAACAAGGAAACGAAGGTTTCAAATGAAAGCTGACATAAAGGGCTATCCAACCACATCAATTTTGGTTGGTGAGGAATGATTTATCTAATGATAAGGATAGGTGGAATAAAAAATATATGGAAGGATTTTGTGTTTCCGAGGATATTTTCAATAATGACAGCAACATTCATTTAGCTTTTGGAAGATTAACAGTTGTAGTAACAAGGAAATCAAGGTGCCAAATGAAAGCCAGTATATCAAGGTCTATCCAACCACATCCATATTGGTTGGTTAGGAATGATTTTTTGGTGATAAGGACAGGTGAAATTAAAAATACATGGGAAAATTTTGTGTTTCTGAGGATATTTTCAATAATGACAGCAACATTCATTTAGCTTTTGGAAGACTAACGGTTGTAGAAACAAGGAAACCAAGATGCCAAATGAAAGCTGACATTAAGGGCTGTCCATCCACACCCATTTTGATTGGTTAGAAGTGGGTTATCTAATGATAAGAATAAGTGGAACTGAAAATACATGGCAGGATTTTGAGTTTCCAAGGACATTTTCGATAGTGATGGCAACTTTAATTTAGTTTTTGGAGGGTTGAAAAGTTGTAGTTAAAAGGAAACCAAGAAGCTAAATAAAAGCTGACATCAAGCTCTTGATGTCAGCCTTCATTATTTAGCACCTTAATTATTTGCTGATATTTCTTGAGATAACTAAACTGAACTAAATTAGTAATTTCTAGGAATTGTTTTTCTGCTGTCAACTTCAATTTAAAATGGCCGGCTGTAGAAACCCCATCGGACATTTATACTACTGTTAATATTGGATTTGTGTTTAAAAAACCTTCTAATAAGCATAGGTACCTTCAATAAACAAGAAATGCCTCTAACAGTAAAGAATGATATATTGGCTGGTCAACTAAAAGAAACAAAAGTGACCGAATTTGACTAGATAGCGGAGAATGTTACAAGAAGTAATGCCACATTTGAGTTTTGATGGCAGCCATCTTGCATTAAGAAGAGGGTTAAAGGACAAACTATTGCATTGATGTCATCAAAACAACTTTCATTGAATTCCCCATTCCAGGAAACCTAGGTTTAGTCCTAATATCATGGTCCTACGACAATTACATCAGGAGAAGTGGCCAAAAATATGGTTATGGCGGCCATTTTCCAAAATGGCTGCCAGAATATTGAACTGCCATAATCAAAACCACTTTCATTGAATTCCTTATACCAGAAAACCTAGGTTTAGACGCAAAAATCATGGTCCTATGACAATTATATGAGGATATATGGCCAAAAATAGGGTTTTGGCGGTCATTTTGGAAAATGGCCGCCAGAATGGAATGCCCAAGGGTGCCGGAGTGGCACCAGTCTGATTCATGTTCTGGGGTGCCCCATCCATCATAATGTGCAATAAAACTGTAATCATACCCTATGTCACACCTCCCCTCTGTAACTCCCTGACTATGAACTGCTGGTGACGTAATGAACTCAGTGCACAGTGACTTTCAGTGGTTTATTTATAGCTTGATAGACATGACGTGACGTCATCTCTGACCAATTCAGTTGTGACGTCATCACCATTGTGTCTCACTCAGTAATGACGTCACATAAACGCCCACACTTTTTTTTGTTTGGCGCATGCAAAAGTTTTCCTTAGCATATCCCTGTGTGAGATGCTCTGTCTCCTACCATTTGAAGACCTCTGGTCTCTGCGCTTCGCGCAGAGACCTGACGGTCTCCATTAGACTTACTTATGCATATTCATACATGTAAAATATAGGTAATGAGCTGTTGGCTGGATGTTATATTCATCTCAAGTTATTCCAAGTATCCAAAAAGTGTTAAATACACATCAAAAAGCACTGCTACATTGCATCTATAGGTGATATGTGTAGAGTAGGTCGGGGCATGCGGCCCCCTTAACTTCGAGGTGCGATTTGACCTACTTTTTATGAGCGATTATTTGAATGCTTATGCAGTCAGGAAGGGATCACTTGACTCTACTAATAACTAGTGAAACAAATGTCTACTAATTTTAATAAAGGAGTTACGGCCATTTTTGTAAAAAATTTAAAATGACCTTCTTACCCCACCCATCGGGCAAGAAGCCCCCCTATTATAATCCTATGGCAATTTTTTTTGCCAGAGCATTCAACCTAAAAGTTATTTCTTAGGGTTCTTCTATCATTTTTAAGGCATTCTATTCACTTTTTCTGAATTTCAGAATTTTTCTGTTCATACTTATATTTTTTTATATTTTTTTGCCCTGTTTCAATTTCGGGCCAAATTTTTTCTATTTTTATTAGCTATTCTATCAAGATTTAAGGTAAAGTACACATTATTACATGGTTCCTGAAGCAGCTTCGACCCCCCAGTGAAGGGGGCCTCATGCCCCATATCATGTGGGGCCTCTCGCCCCAAACCCACATATTTTAATTTGACCTTTATATATGTTGAACTAAAAATGCAAAAAACATGATCTAAATCATATTTATGTGATGGTCATAAGGTGAAGCAATGCAGAAATCCATTATACTTTTTTTTGAATGCTACCTCCCAGGCAGTGATGGAAATGGAACATTTTTCGTCGGGGGAGCTCTCGGCCCGTGCGGCAGCGGCTAGCCACTCCAAATTTTCGAAAGGCAAAAAATTCTTCCTCCACAGCATAATTATGACTAAAAATACAATGAGGACTGAAAAAGTAATATGATAATTGTAATTTCACTACTGGTCATTGGGGGAGCTGTAGCAGGGTGCAGCTCCCCCTGTTTTTTGGTCAAGGGAGCTCAGCTCCCCCGAGCTCCCCCCCATTTCCATCACTGCTCCCAGGGAAGGAACAACGAAAAGTTTACTTGTACTTCAGCACTTTTATTGCACACTTGAAGATCAAGGTTTCGAGATCAAGGTTTCAAGATCAAGGTTTCAAGGTGAAACTGAAAAACAACATAAAATAACCCAATAAATAAATTGAATATCATAATGACTGACCAGTGACATGAATTTTACAAAATATGAATTGAGCACTACAAATGAAAAACACTCACAAGATTGTGCATACTCCTGGGTACACTGTAGCATCCAAGGTCTATCAAGATACTCATATACATAGTCAACCTTATGAGCATCAAAATTTAGTAAGCAATTTTAGAACATCTTCACATGTCCTGAGTTAAACTTCAACTAACTAAAAATTGCAGGATGCCCCACATGTGTAGGGAAACTGTGAATGCATCATGGAATACATGTTAAAACAATACATGTGCAATCCACAGCAATATCCAACACTCAATACAACATTGAAACATGGCAATTTATCACAGGTTGTGCAGAACAGCTGATCATGAGAAATGATGTGTGCAGTGTAATAGAATTTTATTATAATAAATTTGTGTAATAATTAATGAATATATATTTAAATAGGCAAATTAAAAATGAACCATAGTGAATGTTACACTCCCCACCTTGGATCCATGTGGGATCCAAAAACAAAACAATAGGAGATCAAAGTAAAATTACACAAACTAAACAACACCTTCAAGCAAAACTATCTTAGTGACAGGTCTGACCAAATGAGTGGACCTTGTTTTTACAGTTACTGTTCTAACAAGACCATCTGAGCTATGCTTGATCTCTGTGACAAGACCCATTGGCCAAACACCTCTTGGTGTGACCTCACTTTTGATCAACACCAGGTCACCAATTTGAACACTTCTCACCTCTGACATCCACTTTTGTCTCCTTTGGAGTTCAGGGAGATACTCTAGGAGCCATCTTCGCCAAAACTCTTGAGCCAAGTGCTGTACACAGCGCCACCTGCGTTTGTAGAGATCAGCATTAGCAAACTGACCAGGAGACAAGTTTGGCTGCTCCCTCAACAGAAGCAAGTGATTGGGGGTTAAAGCAGTAAGGTCATTGACATCTTCCCTGGATTTTGTGATGGGCCTACCATTTATGATGGCTTCCACTTCACACATCAAAGTCTGCAAAGTTTCATCAGACATCTTACAATTGATATCAGACAACCCAGCAAAAACCTTTCTAATGATCCTGATCATCCGCTCCCACAGACCACCTTTGTGGGAAGCACATGGGGCATTAAAATGCCACTCAACATTCAATTTGACACCATAGCTATGCAGCTGATCTGGATCAATCTCACTCAGGGCATTTTTGAGCTCAGTGTTAGAACCCACAAAGTTGGTACCTTGATCAGTCCAGACTTTAGCAGGAAACCCGCGTCTACCAACAAACCTACGGAAACCATTTATGAGACTGTCTGTGTCCATGGAGTATAACACCTCAATGTGTACCGCTCTGGTATTGAGACAGGAAAAAATGCAACCATATCGTTTGACCTGCGCTCGACCTAATTTTACCATAAATGGGCCAAAACAATCCATCCCTGTGTAAGTAAATGGCGGCTTACCAGATTCCAATCTTTCAGGAATGTGATCACCCATCTTCTGGAACAAAGGTTCAGCAAACAAACGCTTACATTTGACACACTTGTGAGCAATGCCTTTAGCAAGTCTACGGATCCTAGTGATCCAGTAGCGTCTCCTGACGTTGGCTATGACCCACTCAACACCTAAATGAGCCTTGTCGTGCTCTTCCTGGACAATCAAACGGGAAACTGGATGATCAAACGGAATAATAGTAGGATGTTTGCTCTGCTCAGAAACATCAGCACTTTTCAAACGACCCCCTACTATCAATCTGCCCTCGGGATCCAACACCGGATCCAATGAAATCAAAGGACTTGACCTACTTACTGGAGAACCACTGGATAGAGAAGCTACCTCCTTACCATAAGACTGCAGCTGTGCACGTTTCACAATAACTAACTCTGCATCTTGAATCTCCTGTACAGAGAGCTTAGACTGATCAGAACGAATCTTGTGCCTCAGAATACCCTTCAACCTTAACAGCCATGCAACAGCATGCTTGAGACCATACCAGCTTGAGTAATGAGAAGACAGTCTATCAATAGGATGATCTGCACCATCCGCTGCAATGAGGTTGCACATGACTTTGACCTCTGGATCACCTACAGGGAGCACGGGATCACAGCTCTCAACTTCCCATTCACTTTTATAAGACCGAAGAAATTTTGGACCTTTGCACCACTGATCTACATTCAATGAACTGACACTAGTACCCCTAGAAGCAACATCAGCAGGATTGCACTTACCAGACACATGACCCCATTGATCAGGCTTTGTAAGCTGCCGGATCTGAGACAACCTGTTACTGACAAACACATGAAATCTCTGGGATTCATTGAGGATGTACTTGAGGACTATTTCACTATCAGTCCAGAAATAAGACCAGACAATATTAAAATCAAGTTCCCTCCTAAGCAAAGCATCAGCTTGAGCTGCCATGACTGCAGCCAACAACTCTAGCCTTGGAATTGTAACACTCTTCAGCGGGGCCACTCTACTCTTTGCCATAAGTAGACAAGTTTGGACAGTACCCTGCTTGTCGATTGCCCTAAGATAGCTACAGAAACCATACGCATTCATGCTGGCATCACTGAAGTTGTGGATCTCCAGGACCATATCTGAGACATCACCTGAAACAACACACCTGGGAATTCCTAACTGATCAATATCACTAAGATCCTGGATCCAACTTCTCCATCGTCTCTCTATATGAGATGGTACTGGGTCATCCCATCCCAACTTCGCCCTGGTTGCCTCCTGAAATATCAGCCTACCAACTAAGACAATGGGACTAACTAACCCCAGTGGGTCGTACATTGATGAGACTATACTCAGGATAGACCTTCTAGTCACTTCACGAGAGTCATTGACCTTTACATTGAAATGGAATTTGTCTTCACGAACATTCCACTTGACACCAAGAACTTTACTATCCTTGACAAACTCAACATCAGCTGCTTCAGCAGCTCTATCTTCTAATGGGACAGCAGACATCAATTCAACATTGTTGGCAATGAACTTTGTGAGCTTGAAACCTCCTTCCTGTAAGACCGACCTTGTACCTGCAATGACGGTGTGTCCGTCTTCCACACTTGAGACTGACCTTAGACAATCATCCACATAGAAAGACTGACGAACTGTATCTGCAACAAGGGGATCAACATCTGGACCATCACACAATACCCTACGCAAAGCAAAAGTGGAGCTAGCGGAACACCACACACCGCCGAAGACATGCCTTGTCATACGAAAATGACACACTTGGCCAGATGTATCAAACCACAGAAACCTTAACGCATCACGGTCCTTTGGAGGGATCACCACCTGATAATACATTGCCTTAACATCTGCCATGATGGCAATCTCGTGCTGTCTGAACCTGAGAAGAACATGCAAGAGCTTATTACAAAGATCAGGACCCTGATAACATTTATCATTTAAGGACTCTCCGAGGAATTTAGCCGCACAATCGAACACCATTCCGATTTTGCCTGGCTTACTATCAGAGACAACAACCTGATGGGGCAAGTACCACACCTCATTTTTTGCTGATTCAGAATCAGGGACAGGCTCCGCATAACCTTCGACCAATAACTTCTTAATCTCATCATCATACTTGCTGTAAAGACCTTTCCTCTCTAAATTTCGACACAAAGACTTCAACCGGGACTTTGCCATGGACAAATTGTTCGGAAGGCAGGCTCCAGGCTTCCAAGGGATTGGAAGCTGATAGTGACCATCCACCTTGGTCACTGAGCTCTCCCACAAACCAATAACCTCATGGTCATTTTTTGACCAGGAATTTTCATCAACAATACACTCATTCTCAATGTTCCAGATATTATTGACCCTTTCTTCCAGAGAAACGTTCACAAAATGAGAAACCGCTCCAGAACCAACATTGTCGACACATCTAAGGGGACCATTTACGGACCACCCGAACAAAGTCCTCACTGCGAAAGGATCTGCAAAACCTCCTCGACGAACGTCCAATGGTATCAAAGCTTCGGAGTAATCCTGACCAATAAGCAACTGAACCTTCTCATGACCAGGAGTGAAAGTCATACCTTCTAAATGTGGATACGCTGCAACATCTACTGAGTAAGTCTGAACGGGAATGTTTTCTACCACAAAGACATTAGACATATTCAACGACCTGTGGCCATCAAGAGACGCAGCTCTAAAAGAAACAATAGATGTGACCTGCTCATTGGAACCATGCAAAGTGCTAAGCCTATATTTAGTACTATCACAATCGAGATTCAACTGATTTGCTAAATCAGCTGAACAAAAACTGCTAGAAGAGCCAGTATCCAACAAAGCATTCACAATGACAGTATCATTAATCCTAACAGAGACGACAGGTAAATGAACATTCACTGCATTTGCCTCAAAATTTTCACTTACATTTCCCTTCTGATCATTAACAACACTGTCACATACATCCAAACCCATTTCATCTGAAGATTCTGCACCTGTGTTCGCAAGTAGATTTACATTGCTTGCATTACCACTCGACTGATTGAGATGCAAAAATTTGGAATGTCTCTCACCACAGTCAGAAATTGTACATTTGTACTGTTTCTTACAGTCAACAGTTCTGTGATTATCCAACAAACACACATTGCACAAACTCTTATCAGCGACAATTTTCAATCTGGCTACAACACTCATGCGTTTAAACTCTTGGCAATATAACAGTCTATGATCACCTGAACATAAAACACATCTGCGTGGAGCTCTCTTTGTTGTGTTCGAGATTGAAGGCCCCACTGCGCCGGCAGAAAAAGAAGTTGTCGTCTTTGTCGATTGCTTTGGCACATGCTTAGCTCTGCTACCGATATGACCATACACGGGATCATTGGAATCTTCAGCGGCCACGATCACAAATTCAACGAACTCCTTAAATTTGGGATACATCTTCGTGGTACGTTTCATTTTTGTGGCCCGTGTCACCCACCGATCCTGCAGCTTTAATTCCAGACGAAGAACAATGTCTGTGATGCATTTTTGGCTCTCGACTTCAGCCAGAGTTCCCATCTGTGAGAGCGTTTTCTCACAAGTCCGCAGCTCATCGGCTAGCTGTCGCAAAGCTTCTGGGGATGTAACACGACCACCGCTTCGTAGATTTTGAACCATTCGCTCGGTTACCAGATGGTCACTGCCAAACCTGCAGGCCAGAATATCCTTAGCATCCTGATACGCGCCATCACTTTTCTGAAGGATGCAAGAACGAATGACATTCTTAGCGTCTCCCTTGGTACATTCGATAAGGCGGGTCAATTTTGCTCTATTTGATGTTGGTACACTGTCTACAGCTTCATCGAACAGGGCAATGAAAGAATGATACGTGAGTGGATTGCCATCAAACTTCTCGATATCAACTTTTGGCATATTCATCATTGCCATGAAGTGCTGTTGAGCCTGAATAGAGTCAGATGGCTTTTCATCTTTCACACTATTAACATCACCACCATTTCTGTCTTTTAACCAGTCTTTTGCATATTTCATCTTTGCTACATATTCCTTCAGTGCTTTGTCAAAGTATCCATCACTGTCTTCAACAAGAGCATCGTCTTCAAGCAAAGCATGGTATTTTAAGTGGGCTTGTTCAAATTCATCAAATGCTGTCATTACTCGCTCCACATTTTCTTTAACTTTAGCTTCATTATCTTCAACAGCATACCTGTCAATACTGTTCATGGCCCTCGTCACCTGGGCTTTCTTTTGTCCTCGGACCTTCTTGTCTTCTGCAGACATGATGACTTCCGCTGGTCCAATTTTCACTGATGACGTAATCTTTTTCACTTTTGAATGCTACCTCCCAGGGAAGGAACAACGAAAAGTTTACTTGTACTTCAGCACTTTTATTGCACACTTGAAGATCAAGGTTTCGAGATCAAGGTTTCAAGATCAAGGTTTCAAGGTGAAACTGAAAAACAACATAAAATAACCCAATAAATAAATTGAATATCATAATGACTGACCAGTGACATGAATTTTACAAAATATGAATTGAGCACTACAAATGAAAAACACTCACAAGATTGTGCATACTCCTGGGTACACTGTAGCATCCAAGGTCTATCAAGATACTCATATACATAGTCAACCTTATGAGCATCAAAATTTAGTAAGCAATTTTAGAACATCTTCACATGTCCTGAGTTAAACTTCAACTAACTAAAAATTGCAGGATGCCCCACATGTGTAGGGAAACTGTGAATGCATCATGGAATACATGTTAAAACAATACATGTGCAATCCACAGCAATATCCAACACTCAATACAACATTGAAACATGGCAATTTATCACAGGTTGTGCAGAACAGCTGATCATGAGAAATGATGTGTGCAGTGTAATAGAATTTTATTATAATAAATTTGTGTAATAATTAATGAATATATATTTAAATAGGCAAATTAAAAATGAACCATAGTGAATGTTACACTTTTAAATATTTCCAAAGTTATTTCTGACAACCCCTTTCAAAGAATTAGTCAAAGTTACAAAAACCATGCACATCTTTTTGTTTCTTTAATTTCTACTATGGTTTGGTGCTGTTTGCCCTGAAAATTTGTGACGTCACCTAAAACGCCTCTAGCTTCAATCCTATCAATAAGTAAATGCACCAAAAATGTTAGTTTGGATATAACCCTGGGGGGGGGGGCCTCTCACCTAACCCGGGCTTCTTGCCCCGACCTACTCTAGAACATTTCATTGCTGTATATGGGTAAGATTTGGCTCCGATATGAAAAAAATTACATTTAGTATTTTTCTCAATATTAAAAAAATATAGAATATAGATCTATCAGTTAGACTATTACATGAAAAGGCACAACTCGACCATATAAGCCATGTGTGAACCAAACTTTATCCATGTACATGCAATAGTGACCAAGTCTTTGGCCAGAAACAAAAAATAAATCATTATTAACTTTTTTCAATATTTCAAAAACTATAAAATATTTTCCATCAGACCTTTCAAAAGGCACAACCAGACCATAGGCTATAGGACATATGTGAACAAACTTTATCCATTTACATACAATAGTGAACGAGTGTTAGCCCGACAACCAAAGAAGACACCTTTTTATATTTTTTCAATGTCTATGGTAGATGTTGAGGTGACAAATATTAAGTTTTACTGGCCTTAGCAGGTAATATTGGTCTTGGCCTTTGGCCTCGTCCGATATTACTGCTTCGCCCACTAAAACTCAATATTGGTCTCCTCACCATCAACTATCTAGAGCAGGGCGGGGCATGCAGACCCCTTAACTTCGAGGTGCTATTTGGACCTACATTTTATGGTCGATTACTTGAATGCTTATGCAGTCAGGAAGGGGTCACTTGACTCTACTTATAATTGGAGAAACAGATGTCTACCAATTTTAATAAAGGAGTTACGGTAATTTTTTTCAAAAATTGAAATGGCCTTCTAATGACTCCCATTGCCATTGGGCAAGAAGCCCCCTAGTATAATCCCATGACAATTTTTTTGTGAGCACATTCAGCTTGAAAGTTATTTCTTAGGGTTCTTCTATCCTTTTAAAGGCATTCTATTACTTTTTCTGAATTTCTGAATTTTTCTGTTCTGACTATTAGTTTTTGCTATTTTTTGCAATGTTTCAATCCTGGGCAAATTTTTCTACTTTAATTATTTATTCTATCAAGATTTAAGGAACAGTAAACATCATCAAATGATGCCTGAAGCAGCTTTGACTCCCCCCCCCCCCCAGTGAAGGGAGCCTTTTGCTTCATACCATGAGGGGCCTCTCGCCCTGGAATACACATATTTTAATTTGACCTCATTAAATTGAACTAGAATACAAAAAACATGATCCAAAATATTTTTGTATTATCGTCATAAAGTGGAGCAATGCAGATTTCTGACACAACCCCTTTCAAAGAATTTATCAAAGTTAGAAAAACCAAGCACATTTTTTTTAGTTCTGGTGCAGCTTGACCTGAAAATTTGTGACGTACATAACCTGAAGAGCCTCTAGGTTCAATCTTGAAACAAATCCTGTCAACAAGATTACACACTGAAAATATTGTAAGTTTAGATATAATGGGGGGGGGGGTGGGCCTCTCACCTAACCCGGGCCTTTTGCCCCGCCGTACTCTATAATACATTATGCACACCGTGGTTAATACTCCTTCAGGTGGACTACCCCATATCATAAAATTTAATGGTCCCTAATAAAAACATTTCTAATAAGTAGACTACCATATGACGTTGTTACACATTCAAAAAGTAATTTATTTTAGTAGACATACAGTTTTGCCCAAAAGTTTACATGAACCAATCAGCTTGCCAAACAAAGTAACCTGAACCAGCCAACTTGCCTAAGAAACTTGCTTGTGTGTGTGACTATAAATAGCACAAACTGAATTGAACCAGCTGACTTGCCTTACAAATAAACTTGCTTGTGTTGCCACCCTGCCTGACTTACCAACTTGCTTGTTGCCTTTGTGTAACACTTGCGAATTAAGCCAACCTCCCTGATTGATCAACCTGCTTCTATTGTCTGTACGCATCAACTTTGAACAAGATTAACTACAGAATAAATATGTCCCAGCCACTCATGCTGCACTCTGATGTGGTGCGCACTGGATTAAAAGATTTTTTTTTGAAAAATGGGCACGATTTACGTCTAACAATGAAACAAAAATCCAAAACTGCTCCGACTGTAAGAGATCAAAGAAATAAATTAGAAAATTTAGCTAAAACTGACCCACAAGACTCAGACAATTCCAGAAAGCCTCCCAATAAAAATGAATCTCAGATCGTAAAAGTATGCCTATGGAATGCTCAAAGCCTGCGACAAAAAACACAGGTGGTGAAGGACTTCAGAGATGAATTCGGTCTTGACGTCTTTCTTTTCACTGAGACCTGGCTAAAAGCAGATGACAGAGTTGAAATTGGCGAACTACAAAGAAATGGAGAATATTTTTATCTGGACTCACCACGTGAAGGCAGACCAGGAGGTGGAGTTGGATGCATTGTAAAAACTGGCATACGAGCCACAAAAAAGGAAAGCATGAAAACGAAAACTTTTGAGCACATGGAAATTCAGTTGCAATTAAATGGAAGAATTGTTACCATACTCTTGGTGTACAGGCCTGAACCCTCAAATAAGAACAAATACCGCATTTCAGAATTCTTCAATGAATTTACCAACTTCCTATCCCATTACCAGACTAACCACAATGAAACTATAATAACTGGAGACTTCAAGTTTCATGTAAACAAACCATATGATTCCAGAGTTATCCAATTCAACAATATTCTTGAAATGTTTGATCTTGTACAACCTGTTTCTTTACCAACGCACAAGGATGGCAACTCACTTGATTTAGTAATAACCAACAAAATAACAGCGCTCAAAGATTGTGCTGTTGGTGATTTACCATCAGACCATCACTGTATACTCTTTGACATCGACATCAAGAAAGGGAAGAATCCACAGAAGGAGATTGCTTTCAGGAAAACCCGCAGCATAAATATATCTAAAATGATATTGAGCAGCATCTGTCACAAAAGATTCAGCATCATAATCGATCAGTTCACTTGAATAAACTGGTGATGCTCTACAATTCAACTGAACAGATTTTTGACAAACATGCCCCTGTTAATACCAAATGTGTGACAGTACGCAAACCAAACCCATTCACAAATCAAGATATAAAACCCCTTAAGAAAGAGAAGAGAAAAGCAGAGAAGCAATGGCGAAGAACTGGTCTTGAAAAAGACTGGAATAACTTCAAAGAAAAACGAAATGCACTCAATGAAAAGCTTAATCAGCTTAAGTCAGAAGATCTCAGGTCCAAAATTCAAGGTACAAAAGGAAATTCTAAAGCGATGTTCAAACTCCTCAATTCTCACCTTAACAGAAAACAAGATCTACCTTTACCCCACCACTCTAATGATACAGAACTGGCAAATGACTTCAACAACTTTTTTGATGAAAAGATCAAAACCATAAGATCAAAGTTAGATTTGAGAACTGGAAGCGTGGTTGATTCTTCCCAAACCAAGCCTAGTCACAAACTACAACAGTTCAGGGCTCTGTCAGAAGAAGAAGTTAAGAAACTGATCACTGCATGATATGCCTGTCAAACACTGTCAGCTGGATCCTATGCCAACATGGCTGCTCCTTGAATGCCTTGATGAATTTCTGCCAGTCATAACAAAAATTGTAAACATGTCATTAACACTTGGAGAAATGCCCCATGAACTGAAACATGCACTTGTAAAACCACTTCTGAAGAAAGAGGGGCTTGAACTGATCAAAAAGAACTATCGGCCAGTGTCAAACCTTTCTTTCCTGAGCAAAATTATAGAGAGTGCTGTAATCAAACAGTACGTTAATTATATCACTCAGAACAAACTAGACGATGAAAAACAATCAGCTTACAAACAATTTCATAGCACAGAAACCCTCTTAATGAAAATCCATAATGACATTATGTTAAATCTGAGTAATGGAGAAGTGACAATGCTTGTATTATTAGACCTGTCTGCTGCATTTGAAACAATTGATCATGACATTTTGCTGAACAGACTGTGTAACAGATATGGTGTGCAGAGTGCAGCTCTGAGATGGTTCAAATCCTACATTTCTGAAAGATCACAGTCAGTGGTTATAAATGACAAAACATCAAGAAAACTTCCGTTAAATTTTGGAGTTCCTCAAGGTTCCAAACTTGGTCCAATCTTATTCAACTCCTATGTTGCCCCTCAGTGAAGTTGCTCAACGAAATCAAGTACATGATCAGAAGTATGCTGACGATGAGCAACTTATTCTTTCTTTCAAACCAACCTTTTTGGGTCAAGAACAGGCAAAACAGAAAATGGAAAATTGTATTACTGAAATCAGAAATTTCTTGCATGACAACAAGCTGTGCAACAATGGAGATAAAACTGAACTTCTTCTGATTGCAGGACCAAACCAACTGAGGAAACTTCAAGTGTCATCCATCAATGTCGATAATGTTGAAATCAAAACAGCTGAACATGTCGGCAACTTAGGTGTAATCATTGACAAAATATGACCATGGAGAAACAGATCAACAAAACGTGTTGGAATGCATATTTCAACTTGAGAAACCTATCAAAACTCAGAAAAAAACTTAACAAGGATGTTGTCAAAACTGCTGATAATGCTCTTGTCACGACTCATTTGGATTACGGAAATGGACTGCTGCAATGCTGCATGGCACAGCCGGTCGATTGTTGAACAAGCTTCAGGTTGCTCAAAACTCGGCAGTTCGATTAATTGAGAGATTGAGAAAACATGACAGTGTCAGTCAGAGTAGGAAACAACTGCACTGGTTACCAATCTCAGCAAGAATTCAGTTCAAATTGATGACAACAACATGGAAGGCAGTAAACAATCAGGCGCCACAATACATTCATGACCTCATTAAACTGAAATCTCAACAAGAACATAACCTCAGAAGCAACAACAAATTGCTGTTAGCAGAACCTACCCATGCAACAAAAAACAGTTTGAAGACCGGGCATTTTCCCATGCTGCACCAAAGCTTTGGAATAGTCTGCCTAAAAAAGTGAGAACTGCAAAGACACTAGAGAACTTTAAGAAGAATCTAAAAACTCATTCGTTTCAGAATTCCTACACGTGATTTGACCTGAAAAAGCGCTGATGAGCAGTTTACTGAAATTAGCGCTATATAAATCCATATTATTATTATTATTACCCCTCTGCAAAATGACCAATTTCTCTATTTCCAGGGCAATTTTAACAACAATAGGCAAATCATACATGATATACAGTGCACTGCAAGTGGCTAAACACTTCTGAACCATTAAAAATCCAATAGCAATGAGATTCAATGATATTATCACTTAATGAATTTTATTACAGTTTCAAAAGTTTACATACCCTCCTGCACTATCACATATTTTCCCACTTAGGATCAAGAACAGCTTACAGGATTTTATCACAATATGTCAAAAGTACTCAGACTACATCAGCAGTGATTTTAATCCATTCTGCATCACCAAACTCCACCTTCAATGTAGGTCTCGGCTGGGGCACGGTCTGTCTCGGATCAACCCATAATTTTTCAATAAAATTCAAGTCTGGATGGTGTTAAACCACTGGAGAAGCTTTTCCCAACTGTCCAGAAAAAATATTTGGACAGGATGGGTGGAAGGTTTTGGATTGTTGTCCTGTTGCAGCGCCTTGTTTCATCCCGTTCCTAACTTTCACACTGAATCATGTCGTTTCTCCTCCAAAATTTTCTGGAAATCAGTGGTGTTGCAACTTTTATTAGTCTTGACCAACTTTCCAGTGCTATTTGCACTCAAATAGCCACAATGTATCTATGATTTGCCTATTGTTGTTAAAATTGCCCTGGAAATGGAGAAATTGGTCATTTTTCATTGGGGTATGTAAACTTTTGGCCAGAACTGTATAAGTGCAGTTGTCAGAGTTAGATTTTTTTGCGGCACACTAAGGCAATAGCTTCCCACAACTCCTCAAGTATGGAAAATTTCATGCTTTCGGCCAACTCTTAATCATTTTGTCAACTTTTTGAGCAAAGCTGCTTGACTATTATATATAGGTAGAATTCTTCTAAAGCTTTTTAGATGTCATTCACCTATATGGCGTTAAAAAAATAACTGTTTTCTAAATCCTGAACATTGCTTTTTCATATTTCTCAACATTTTTAAAGGAAAAGATCGGTATAGGCCAATATGAAATCTTTTTAAAATTACATTGCAGGAATCACTGTTGTTTTGTTGTATTCTCTGTAATATGAGACCTGTGCATCACAACACAATATTTTAAGGTTTGACCCGTATATGACTATATGTAGTGACTGGTGGACTCATGTCTGATCTGGCCTCGATAGTCGATAGTTATGCTAGTGTCTCACGAGAGTGGTTAAGTGACGGCGAAGTTGTAGAGGTGCCAGGAACTTCAGTTTCGCCAACTTTCGGCGTTTCAAGCCATTTTTGGACAATTATATAATCAATTAAAGGTTTTTCATCGTCGTAGATTGATCCTAGGACGACGAGGCACTCGTTTTCTACGCCGAATCGCTCGTAATTACGGACGAGGCAAGAAGAGACTTGTGTCGGCGAGTTGTCAGGAGCCTCGGCGCAGTTCCATTGCTTCAATGTTAAACTAGATTCGCCCAAGGAGTCTCTTTCTTCACCCTAGCATGCTCTTGCTTCGCCCTAGCATCCTCTTACTTCGTCCTAATCTTCAATTACGCCCAAACAAATACCTTTTACGGTGAAGCAAGTAGCTGTTTCGGCGTTTCAACAGCCTGTTTGCGTCGGCGAGTTGTTCTCTTTTTTCGCCGAAGTTCCATTGACTCAATGATAAGTAGCCTCGCCCAAGCACTCTCTAGCTTCGCCAAACCTGCCTCTAACTTCGCCCAAGCTGTCTCTAACTTCGCCCAATCATTTTGGGGGTCTTTCAGGTCTTTTGCATCGTGGCTTCTTGCTTCGTAAAGATTCAACAGGTTGAATCTTTCGTGAAGCAAGTTCTTGCCTCACCATAAGGTCATGTGACTTCTAGGAACTTTTGGCGAGGAAGTTTAAGAAGCGCCGTAGACGAAAATATCGTCGCCGAATTGTTGAATGTAGTTTAAAAACCTCCCTCTTTCCTGGAAAAGCAAGAAGCGACGCGAAAAGAACCCTCTGTTACGTCTCCGTGTGATCTATAGGCATTAGAGCAGGTCAGGGTACAACGGCGAAGCTTGCAGTCAAGCTTCATTCTAATTATTAAGGAGGAAGGAGTGTAGTGGTTCCAGGTTGATGGTAGGGTGTTTCCCTCACACCAACGAGTGACTCTTTGGTGTAATGGATAATGCTCCGGAGTGCTCCTGCCTCCCGCGCCGGGGACCAGGGTTCAACTCCCACTCCTGGAGTTGTTACAGATATAGGCACATGTATGAACAGAGTACGTAGATTCAAAAGTGTGGCATAAAATATGAAATTAAAGGCCACTATCCCCAAAATGCAGGCTACTGTTTGCACTTAGCCAGACGATTTTCAATACTGTAAAGTCTGTAATGATAAATACTAGAAATAATATAGTCGTTTCACTGTAAATTTTGAATTTTGAGTTAGCTTAATTGATTGAGTGAGATGGTTGCAAAATTCCTTTGAGCCAAGATAGCTTGTTGTTTGCAAGTTATAACAACATAAAGATTATCATAACTCAAAAAGGCAAGCTATCATGGCTCAAACAAATTGTGCAACCATCTCACTCAATCATTTGAGCTAACTCAAAATTTCGAAATTTAGTGTGCATCATAAGGTAGGTAAAAACATCCCCCGTTTAATATGACGCTGGAGAGACTAAGATTGATTAATGATACTTAATGAAATACTTTACAACAAATTATGATAAGAACACATTGATAAGCAAAATTAAAGATATGTTTTAACAGCAGCTGCTGCAGAAAAAGTAATAATTGATGCATCATTGACAAAAAGCAGAGCACGAACCTGTGAGGATTTTGAAAACGAAATCTAAATATTTTAATTCACTTTGTTTTGAGCATGTGATATTCCTATTACAACACTTATCAAAGGTAAGGTTTTATCTCACCGGGCTTATTTTTTGTTGTAGTCTACATAACAACTTTGCACAAGGGCAGATATGAGACCGCACACTCTAAAATATTTCAGACAAAATTGGTTTTTTAGATTCAAAACGGTTTTTTGAAAAACCAAATTTCAATGCAAAACCAACATGGATTTTTAAAAAAATCCATGTTGGTTTTGCATTGAAATTTGGTTTTGCATTGAAATTTGGTTTTTCAAAAAACCATTTGAATCTAAAAAACCAATTTTGTCCCGACATTTTTTAGAGTGCAGGGAGTCTCCAATCAGACCTGCAAACCTTCTGAGCCTTCTCAATTGTTCTATCAATATATTACAAAACTGATATACGAGCAGGGGCGTCAGTTTCATTTTAAAGTGGTGGGGCAAATAGTGGTCACACCTTCATGGAAGATTTCAGGGGGAAAATTACAATTTTTTGGTTTAAGAAATAAGTATGCTTTGGCCAAAAATTGGTGGGGCAAATGCCCCACCATCCCCACCTACACTGACGCCAGTCACGCCACTGTCTACGAGGGGTGTTCGAGGCTTTTTTCTTTGGACACACTGTAAAACCGAAACCGTTGGTTTTACGGCATTACCGGCAGCAAATTAGCCGGTAACTTACCGTAAAATCGACGGTTATGCCGTAATTTCATTTACGACATGTTGCCGTAAATTCAACAGGCTCATGCCGTAATTTGATATATACAGCAAGTTGCCGTAAAGTTTACGACCATTTTGCCGTAAGTTCATGCTACGGCATGTTGCCGTAAATTTTGCGGCTAAGCATGCCGTCATTTTATAACGGGTACTTGCCGTTAATTTAACAGCTAATTTTACTGATGCCGTTATCTTAGATCATACGTTAGATGACAGGATGATGTTGTAACAGAAAATGCAATTGTTTCTGTATACATGAACTGATGCATCCTCGTGAGAGACCACTTCACGCCTGCCAAAAGGCGGTCTTATTACACAGGGACTGCTGTAGTATGTGTTTTAAATAATTGCACTTAGTATACTTCCGTATACATGAACTGTGACAGATGCACCCTCCATGAGAGACCGCTTCACGCCTGCCAAAAAGGCGGTCTTATTACTCAGGGACTGCTGTAGTATGTGTTTTAAATAATTACACTTAGTATACCTCCGTATACATGACCACTTCACACCTGCCAAAAAGGCGGTCTTATTAGTGACGGGTCCTGGAGAACTGCACACCGGCACTCATAATCAGTGTACCAAAATTAGCATGGAAGACACAGAAGTTTCGAATGACCCCATATGCGCCACATATGTTATTTGCCCCTTAAGGTAGTTTACAGATACGCCCCTTCTGATTATACAGTACTTCAGCACACCAGGCATTTTTTTCCCACCCAAAAATGTGTCTGCACACTGTTATGGAAATTTCACATTCCTCTTTATTTTGTAATTATGCACACATTGAACAGTGGCAGAGGTGCGAACTGTCGCAACAGTATGTGGGCAGGAAATAATTGCCCGTTCAGTTATATAAAATGCACATAGCATGTACTGTAAGGAACCAAGAGAGTCTGCAGCTTTATTAGGAGTGTCATTGAAAAAGTCCACTCCAATTGCAGGGACAGGTGTCAAAAAAAGAAAGCTGTATGCAGTTGTTACGGTTTGTGTGCTCATCAAAACAAATAAACATGTATGCATTCACTTACTTTATTAATGTCAAATATATCAAATATATCAAATAAAAGACAGGATCATGAAAGATGTCTTACTATTAATTTATAAGTATCAATAAATAAGTGAAAATAAACTGTATCCAGAGTACATTAATATGTTTATTTCACGATTTATACAGTCTATTAATCGATAAGCAGCTTCACACAACATTATTTCACTAAATAGGCGGCAGCATTTCCACACAAAATAAATTCTTTTGATGAAAATATTTAAGTCTGCATTATATACGTAAGAACACATTGCCTCCAATATATTTAATATGCAGACTATAAACAACATGTAGATACTGATTAGCTGCTTTACGCAATAACATTATTTCACTAATTAGGTGACAACGTTTCCACACACACATCAATAATATTATTATTATTTAATGATCTTAATTCAATAAATATGTCTTAATATTAAATAAATGTGTCTTAATATTAAATAAATGTGTCTTAATATTAAATAAATGTGTCTTAATATTATAGTCCGCATTAAATTAATGAGCACACACTGTATGCCATCTGCTGTCCATACATGTAGACAATATAAACAGTAACGTATACTGATTAGCTTGATACACAACCATCGTAGGTTTCTTTCCTTTCACTTTCTCAGTTCCTTGTTTCGGGGTTATCTTGAAGAAACATCTGAAAGAAAATAATTCAAAATGTAAAAGCTTTACAAAAATTACCCATTCAAGACTAATTGTTTGATATTGTGTTGGGTAATTTATTATTGTTACAACCTCCACATTTTCAAGTTTGTAAAAAATAGTCAAGCAGTGACCTCTCAGCCTCAATTTATTAATTCAGAGAAGTCAGTATTACTGTCAGTGTCAGTTACTACAACATATTGGCTGTGTTTGTTTCAGGTGATCTGAGTTATCTGGATCCAGTTCTGTGGATCTGTGATCTGGATCCAGATCCGGATCAGTGCTGAAAAAAATGTGGATCTGTGGATCCAGATCAGGATTCGCTTTTGTTTCAGACAGATTCAGATGATCTGGATCTGGATCCATGGATCCTCGAATTTTCACTGCCAGATCCCAAAGGATCCGGATCTGGATCACTGATCTGTGGATCCTTCTCCAGAGCAGGGTTCAGATCAGATGGATCCAGATCCTTCAGATCAGCTGAAACAAACAGGCCCATTGTGTATTGTCACTTGATTGCCTTCAGTTACAGGCCTATTATATCAATCACTGTACCTAGTACTGTTCAACCTTCAGATAGATAGAATAATGTTACCTCTGTATAAATTCCAAGGTTGTTTGCACTTCTGGAGGATAAGCGATATTCTGGAGGATAAGCGATATTCAGGACGTAGTAAGTGGCAAACAGTAGTGCCAGAGCATCGTAGAAAGTATTCGTTTTTTCTATCACAACTGTATTGCCTACCAGCAGTGAGAAATCAGTCGCAGACACGTCACCTGGAACAAAAGGCAAACGGTAAAGATAACCAATAGATGGAAAGAGGAAGGAGGATCACACAAAATACCAACAATACAATGGCTGCACTAATTTACAAGTATTTTAAGTTTTTCAAGAAAAGTTTTGTCAAGTCATAATTGGTTATGTAGAAATTATAAGGCAGTCATGGTTACAGTGGGATAAAGCATTATGATAGATAGATAGTTATAGTAAGTGCAGCCCTCTAAGCCCAGTTCTGGGCGCTCACGAGGGTTGATTGATGAGATGTGAGAGAGAGCAGGAGTCCTCAACAGTCAACATGTTACACATTTACCCGAAGTGAGAGATCTTTTATATGCCCAGTACAGACACTGATACATCGGCCACCAATATAACATTTCTACTGTGTGCCATATTGTATCAACGCTTAACACGGGTTATCCTAAAACTTATCTTTTAACAGGGTTACTGGGAAAATGATTTAGTCGTTATATAACATGAGGTCAGCTTAAACATGCTTAGTTATTTTCACAATAACCCTGTTAAAAGTAATGTAATAGGAGTCAACCACTTCAGGATAACCCGGGTTAAACGTTCATACAATCTGGCACTGAACGACATCCAGCTGAAATTTGGCTTATGACGGTCCTCTGAAAATGTTGGGTTCCCCAGCTGGGAGTTGAGGCAAAGAGCTTCAGCGGAGCAGGCGGGCATCTTAACCACTTAGCCACTAAGCTATCCCAGAAATGACCAAATTGCAGTGTAGGTATAGAATCTTGCCATGGTACACTCAAAAAAGAAACGTCCCACTTCATTTTTACTTATAATTTGTAATATATATATATTTTTTTGGCCAAAACCAATTAAACAACATAGTGTTGATCTTATTATAAACAAGTATCAATGTGCCGAAAATCATTCAAGTGCGACCATTTCCTGTGTATCTTTGACCTTGATTATAACATTTGGGATTTTTTTTTAAATGGCCCCATACCCACATCTCACCAAGAAAAATCTGGGCGTCATTTCGCATTGTGTGACAAAGAGCCCTAAAAAGTGGAAAAATTTTAACATATATATATGCTCTATTTTTGGCAGCTACAGATCACCTTCCAGATGTGTGTTTCGTACAGCAAGGGAAATGAATTATGTTATTCGACTTTCAATTGAGATATTTTCAAAAATGAGTGTTCTGTTTGATATTTTGATTTGAACAAAGTATTGGCATTTCCGAGATGCCAATGGTCATGTCATGTAAACTTTTCATAAAAGTCATTTCACTTGCTGTACCAAACACACATCTCGAAGGTGATTTGAAGCTAAAATAAGGTAACTTTCTGCTTTCGGGCTCAATGTCACACACTTCGAAATGACACCCCAATTTTTTTGGCGAGATGTGGGGATTGGAATTTTTTTTTAAATACCCGAATGTGATAAACAAAGTCAAAGATAAACAGGAAATAGTCACAATAGAATGATTTTTGGCACATTGATACTTGTTTATAACAGGATCAATACTATTTAATTGGTTTTTACCAAAAAAAATTATCTTCATATTATAAGCAAAAATGAAGTGGGACGTTCGTTTTTTTGTTGTTGAGTGTAGAAATGTTACCTGTTTACGCATTTTTAAAAGTAACCAGGCTTTATCAATGACATCTAACAAAGGCATATTTACCATATCAAACTATCACTGGTGATGCTGGCACTCCCGTTCTTCTGCCACCTCTAGTGTGCTCACATGTTTCTGTAAATAGAGAGACAAATATTCATACAAGAGAAGACATAATTGAAGTATTACCAGCTGGTTGGCTATGAATATTATCAAATTGTTTACAGCCTAAATATCAGAACCCATGATGTTTTTAGAACATCACTGTCAAAGGGACATCTGTTTTAACAGTTATGACATCACCAGCATTGCAGATGTCATTGTTTAAGAATATCTTAGGGAGAGACGAGAGGGAGCGACGAGAGGGAGAGATGAGAGGGAGAGACGTGAGGGAGAGACGTGAGAGAAAGATGAGAGCGAGACACGAGAGGAAGACACAAGAGGGAAACACGAGAGGGAGACACAAGAGGGTGACACAAGAGGGAGACACGAGATGATGATGATTTAGGGCTTTACGTCCTGTATCTATGAACTTCATAGGCTAATGAGGACAGGAAGAGGAAGGGGAGGGAGAAGCAAAACAGAAGCAGGAAAGAAGGGAAGAGGAAGTAAGGAGAGTGGGGATACAGGGATAGGGGGATAGGGGGAAAGAGGGAAAAGGGGGAAAGAGGGAAAGGGGGAAAGAGGGAAAGGGGGAAAGGGGGAAAGGGGGAAAGAGGGAAAGAGGGAAAGGGGGAAAGGGGGAGACAGGAGAGGGCAACAGGAGAGGGCCACAGGAGAGGGCGACGGGAGAGGGCAACGGGAGAGGGCGACGGGAGAGGGCGACAGGAGAGGGTGCCAGGAAAGGGAGACAGGAGAGGGAGACAGGAGAGGGCGACAGGAGAGGGAGACAAAAGAGGGAGACAAGAGAGAGAGACAAGAGAGGGAGACATGAGAGAGAGAGACAGGAGAGGGAGACAAGAGAGGGAGACAAGAGAGGGAGACAAGAGAGGGAGACAAGAGAGGGAGAGACAGGAGGGAGAGACAAACAAGGAGACAAAGGAGGGAGAAAAAAGAGGGAGAAAAAAGAGGGAGACAAGAGATGGAGACAAGAGAGGGAGACAAGAGAGGGAGGCAAGAGAGGGAGGCAAGAGAGGGAGGCAAGAGAGGGAGGCAAGAGAGGGAGACAAGAGAGGGAGACAAGAGAGGGAGACAAGAGAGGATGCCATGAGAGGGAGACATGAGAGGGAGACATGAGAGGGAGACATGATAGGGAGACATGATAGGGAGACAGGGGAGGGCGACAGGGGAGGGAGACAGGGGAGGGAGACAGGGGAGGGAGACAGGGAAGGGAGACAGGGGAGGGAGACAGGGAAGGGAGACAGGAGAGGGAGACAGGAGAGGGAGACAGGAGAGGGAGACAGGAGAGATAAATAGATATGGTAAGTGCAGCCCTCTAAGCCCAGTTCTGGGCGCTCACGAGGGTTCATTGATGAGATGAGAGAGCGGGAGTCCTCAACATGTTACACATTTACCCCATGTGAGGGATCTTTTACTTGCTCAGCACAGACACTGATACAAGGGGCCGCCAATTTAACGTCTCATCCAGTACGGATTTTGCTCATGAAGGGAGATAGGAGAGGGAGACCGGGGAGAGAGAGGGAGAGAGAGGGAGAGAGGGGAGGAAGGGAAAGATGTAGAGAGGAGTGGAGAGAGGAGATGGAAAGAGTAGAGTTAGACAGTTTGAGTGATTGTCTCGTGGTATAAGTTGGTTATTCACAATGGTATCGGGAATATGTTTATTACACCTCGGGCTAAAGTACTCGGGTGATAAATAACATATTTCCTCTCTTGTGGTTAATAATCTATACCTATTTCAAAATGGCTATATGGCAACAGAAGGGCAGGAGGAAAATAGGAGGAAAAGAGGGGAAAGGGGATAGGAGTGGGAGGGGTTGAAGGGGAGGGCGTCGGGGATGGAGAGGTAGACGCCAAAGGGAAGCTTGATGAGCCAGCAATGAAGACTATTTTTATGAACATTGCATGTCCATATTCATAACTTTGTAAATTAAGCGAGGAGTATTAGGAAGTTAAACATTCACAAAACTGCACTTTAAAATTAATACAAATGTATGTGAAATAATGCAACCGCAATGATTAGTTGGAGAGTCCTAGGCTATATCTCATTAAGAAAATGTTGTTGGGATCAATGTGCCACTGACCTTGGAAGAGCTGACAACTTCAAATGACCTGAAGACACAATCATGAAAGACCCATCTGTGAATTTCATGACTTATTCGTAAACTGGTGTTGCACAAGATGCATGAAGTTCATCGTCCTCTGTCTTGAATCTGAAAATCGACAACACTTGTTAATTGCATAGGCTTATAAGTTAACCCTCTCCCCACCCCATATGGAGGCAGGAAAGAGGAGAGTGAAGGAAAACAGAAAGAGGATTTAGGGACGTCAGACTATGATAGAAAAGAAGGAGAAGTGTGGAAGTGAAGGAGGTGGGAGAATAAAAGAAGGAAAAGAGGAAAGGAAGGGAAAAGGAGAAAAGAGGGGGGATAAAGGAGAAAGAGAAAGATTGAGATTTACCAGCTAGCAACCAAGATTATTCAAAATGGTTGGACTCAACTCAATGGTGAGAAAAACAAAGGAAAGGAGGAAAGAGGGAAAGGGTGACAGGTGGTAGGAGATAAAGTGGGCAGGAGGGGTAGAAAGAGAGGGAGTAGGGAATAGGAAGGAGAGAGCGGATAGGGAATAGGGGATGAGACAGGGAAGAGAAGCGGAGAGGGAGAGAGGAGAGGGAGAGAGGAGAGAGGAGAGAGGAGAGGCGGAGACGAGAGAGGAGAGGGAGAGAGGAGAGGGAGAGAGAGAGAGGAGAGAGAGGAGAGGGAGAGAGGAGAGGGAGAGAGAAGAGGGAGAGAGGAGAGGGAGAAAGGAGAGGAAGACAGGAGAGGAAGATAGGAGAGGGAGATAGGAGAGGGAGATGGGAGAGGGAGATAGGAGAGACGACAGGGAATAGAGGAAAGGAGAGGATATGGATGATAAGATAGGGGAGATAGAATAGGGGATATAGGGGAGGAAGAGGGGCAGGGAGAGGGGGAGAGGCGAGGGAGAGAGATGGACCAGACAGTGACCAAGGTTATTTTATAATGGTTGGACGTAAAGAAGGAAATGAGGAAGAAGGGAAGGGGATTGAGAGGAGAGGGAGAAAGAGGGAAAGAAAATAGAAAAAAATAGAAAATAGTTTATTTGATATAGCGCTGTCTTTGAAGAAACAAATCGTCAGATGCGCTTCACAGATACAATAATATAAAATCAAAGTAAAATCGAAAGTACAAATAAGATTTACAAAATGTATAAATATGAATATATATATATTACAAAATAGAAGGTAAAGTTAAAACTGAGTATATAAATGTGTCTTTAAAAGTTTTTTAAAAATGTCCTCATTTTCTGCCAGTTTGATGTTATTTGGGAGTTCATTCCACCACTGAGGTCCGATCACACTAAAGGACCTCGAAGCAAAAGTCTTTCTTTTAGTGAAGGGTACTCGCAATGGCAAAACGTTGTCACTGGAGCGCAGACCATCTCTCCTCGTAACTGGGCCATTGATAAGGTCTTGAAGATATTTAGGTGCTTGATCCTTAAAACACTTATATATAAGTGTTAGCACCTTATGTTGCACTCGTAGTCTGATTGGGAGCCAGTGTAATCGCTTTAAACTGTTATGAGAGGAATCGCCATCATTAAGAACCAGTTTAGCAGCTATATTTTGAACAGAAAAAGAAGGAGAATGAGGAGAGGACAAGGGAGATAGGACAGGACAGATAGGATAGGGCAGATAGGATAGGGCAGATAGGATAGGGCAGATAGGATAGGGTGAAGGCAGAGGGCAATGGAGAGGGAGCAAGATTGACCAGTGAGAGTGACAAACGGTAGGAGGGAGGGGGAGGGGCAATTCTAGTGGGAAGATTGACTTGCCAGCGATCAAGGTTATTTTTTTAACTAGAACCGCAAGCGGTTTAAACGCTCATCTGTCAATGTGAAATCTATCAATGTGTGCCACATTATCACCAACAGGCCAATACCTGTAGCTAATTTTATAACCCTAAGCAATATATTAAGGTTACAATGGGCAGTTAAAGATTGAAGAAATATGGCTGCCAAAATGACCACAATCTCGGATTTATCGACGTGTTCCTGATCCATGCCCACAGGCCAATAACTGTACCTAATTTCATAACTCTAAGCGAAATAGCAAGGTCACAATGGGCAGTTCAAGGATGTCAGCCATTTTGAAGTGGCCATTTTAGTGGCCATCTTGGATTTCTCAACATGTTCCCGATTCATACCCAAAGGCCAATACATGTACCAAATTTCATAACTAAGCGAAATATTGAGATCACAATGGGTAGTTCAAGAAATGAAGTAAGATGGCTGCCAAAATGGTTGCCACAAAATGGTTGCCACAAAATGGCTGCCACAAAATGGCCACCATCTTGGATGTTCCCGATAGATACCCACAGGCCAATACCTGTACCAAATTTTATAACTCTAACTTAGTCTCTAAGCAAAATATGAAGGTTACAATGGGCAATTCAAGAAAGGAAAGATTTGGCAGCCATCTTGGATTTCTCAGCATGTTCCTGATCAATACCCACAGGCCAATGCCTGCACCAACTTTCATAACTGTAAGAGAAATATTAAGCTCACAATGGGCAGTTCAGGAATGAAGAAAGATGGCTGGCAAAATGGTCACAAAATGGCTGCCATCTTGGATTTCTCAACATGTTCCCGATCGATGCCCACAGGCCAAACCTGTACCAAATTTCATAATTCTAAGCGAAATATTGAGGTCACAATGGGCAGTTCAAAAATGAAGAAAGTTGGCTGCCAACATGGCCGCCACCTTGTATTCTCAACATGTTCCTGATGCATACCCACAGGCCTATACCTGCAAAAAATTTCATAACTGTAAGTGAAATATTAAGGTCACAATGGGCAGTTCAAGAATTAAGAAAGATGGCTGCCATAATGGCCACCACAAAATGGCTGCCATCTTGGATTTCGCAACATGCTCATGATCCATACCAAGTTTACCAACAGGCCCATACCTGTACCAAATTTCATAACTGTAAGTGAAATAATAGAGCGGTAAGCGAGAGCAATTTGCCGCCGAAGGCGGCAAATTGCGATCGCTTAGCGATCCTTCCCACACTAGTCACGTATGAACTGAGAAAGTGTTGATATGAAGCTTTCAATTAAAAGGGCTGACCGCCATCTTGTTTTTTGGCACTGAACTTCTGACATTACATTCTCAGCCATGTTTTCGTAAAAATGGAAAGTGATAAAAGCAATAGAAAAAATTTATTGAACTAACTTAAATATCAATGAAAAAATATTTTAAAAATTTAGAATGCCCACTCCAAAGTTATTCAAGAGAAAAACACATGGCAAGCATTACGAAAGTGATTTTGACAGAATTTCAGTTCCTTTTTTCACTCACAGAGGGAGACGAGAGGCCTTAGCGATGGAAGCGCCACCACCATTGGAAAAAAAAACAATTTCCGAAAAAAAAAATTTTTTCAAAAAAAAAAAAATTTTCCGAAGAAAAAAAAAATTTTTCCAAAAAAAAATTTTTTTCCGATCCAAAAAAAAAACAAAATACGGAAAAAAAAATTCCGAAAAAATAATTCCCCAAAAAAAAATTTTTCCAAAAAAAGAAATTTTCCGAAAAAAAAAAATTCCCCAAAAATAAAAAAATAATCATTCCAAAAAAAGTTGTCAGCAAAACAATTGTGGACTTCAGGTTTTACAGACCTTAACTAGTGATACCTCGGCTTTCTGCCTCGGTGAATATCACCTGATGTTGACCTCAAACGAACCACTACCTATAGGCCTATAAATTGTAATGTAGGCAATACAATAGATCAGCGCAGAGTACAGGCAAATATAAATACAAGAGTGTTGTAGGCCATCCAGACCTGTTTACCGCTCTCCCCTGCTTTGGCAGATTACATATTAAGGTCACAATGGGGAGTTCAAGAATGAAAAAAGATGGTTGCCAAAATGGCCGCCACAAAATGGCCACCATCTTGGATTTCTCAACATGCTCCCGATCGATACCCACAGGCCAATACCTGTACCAAATTTCATAACTCTTAAGTGAAATATTACGGTCACAATGGGCAGTTCAAGAAATGAAGAAAGATGGCTGCCAAAATGGCCGCCCACTTGGATTTCTCAACATGTTCCTGATCAATACCTGATCCATACCTGTACCAAAATTCATAGCTGAAAGTGAAATATTAAGGTCACAATGGGAGGTTCAAGAATTAAGAAAGATGGCTGCCATAACGGCTGCCACAAAATGGCTGCCATCTTGGATTTCTCTACATGCTCCCGATCCATACCCACAGGCCCATACCTGTACCAAATTTCATAACTCTAAGTGAAATAATAAGTCAAAATGGGCAGTTCGAGAATAAAGATGGCGGCAAAAATGGCCGCCACAAAATGGCAGCCATCTTGGATTTCTCTACATGTTCACCATTCATACCCATAGCCCCATACCTGTACCAAATTTCATGACTCTAATTGGAAACCTAAGGTCACAAATGGACACTTACACGAACCTTAACCGGGACAATGACGCTGACGATCGAGTGACGACAATAGCTCTTCATTTTCAAAGAAAACAGACAAGCTAAAAACCATTGGATGTCCATAATTATAGCTTTGCAAAATAAGCCAGGAGAATTTGGAAGTTAAACTGTTGCAAAACATGCAATTACATTTGGAAATTAATGCAAATATATTATATGTGAAATATAGCAAACCTCAGTGATTACTAACAAATTACTTTTTTTCACTAGTTGAGGGCAGACATATTATATAACTGAGTGAGTTTTTGGCATTAGTTATTTAGAGGAAAGGAGAGTAGACATAAAAATGTTGTTGAGATCAATGTGCCACAAACCTTGGAAGGGTTGACAGCTTCAAAGACCTGAAGAAACAACCATGAAAGGCCTCTCCATGAACAAGCATTCCACAATTGAGACACATGTTCAACAGCCTCTGTCTTGAATCTGAAAATTAGACAACACTCTTTAATTAACTTGTATATGCCTAGACTAGAAGTTTGTTGTTGATAGTTTGCTATTGAGATGATTGCCTTCGGTGCTTAAGTCTTAAGTCTGCAAACATCACCAATGAAACCCAGACCAAAGTCCTTAAGTGACACTCTCAATGCAAAGCTATTTTTAAATCATTGATAGTGGTGAAAAATCACTAGTAAAACATAAAATAATAACAAATAAATTATATAAATAAATATTAAATGTTCCAAGAAAAACAATGAAATTAAAATATTTTTACATAGTAGGCCTATTAATATTTCAGCATTGTACACAAATAAGAAAGTAACATTTAGGTTATTCTAGTCTAAAGGGTGATGATAATTTATTCATATTGATTAATAAATGCCTCTGTTACGGAGGGGGGGGGGATCAGCTCAGTGGTAGAGTGTTGGGCTGCCAATCAATGGGTCCAGGGTTCGACTTCAGCTCTTGCAGAGCCACCTGTCCTCCTCCTGTGCTAATTAACCTAGTGCATAAATACAGGATGTAAAGCCCCATCATCAAGGATGGATGGATGGATAGATGATTGGGGCTTTACGTCCTGTATTTATGCACTGGTAGGTTTATTGGGACAGGAGGAGGACACGGCAATGAGGTGAAGGATGATTGAAACAGCCGTCCGACATAGGCCCAGGTGACCCGACAAGAGCCAGATTCGAACCCTGGACCCAGTGATTGGCAGCCCAGCACGCTACCACTAGACCAACCCTCCCCCTCAATGCTCATCAAGGAATATCTCACACAATAAAATATTTTGGGTTGTGGAACCATACCATTTTATTACCTCAATATAACCATTATGGTAGTTATTAAATAATAGGCAATTGAATATAATTTAGCATTATCATGCATGCCAAATGAAGAAATAACAGTAATCTTACCTTGTTCATGTGTGACGTGTCTTATCAGTCCTGCTTCCAGAGATTAAATGAATGCTCTTAAGTTTAAACACCTTGATTAAGGCATTGCCCATTAAGCCTATTTGAGGGCATGGAAAAAAAACAAGGCTAAGTCTTCAGTTACAGTTTTTAAACCGTGAATTCAAACACGTTATCATAACATCAAGAAAGCTGTAATTTCTACAGTTTCATGATCACGGTCGTTTGACCGTATAAATTACAGAATAAAACCGTTGATTGTACTGAAATTTCTAACAGTGCACATGCCTAAGTATATATATAAACTATCAATCTTGTTACGGAGTCAATGTCCCATCATGCATTTCCGACTGAATTCTGATCATGTAAAAAGGTTCATTTAACTAATTTTGTTACTTCAGCTTCCTGATTTTCATACAGGCGATACATAATTATGTGAAAACAAAAGATGTTGGTACGTGGTATTCCGAGCGAAAATTTATTACAGGTAAAAAAATTTATCAAACTTAATATATTCACAACAATGGTTATGACTATGTATATTAACAAAGAATACAATTTTTTTGCAACTCTTTAGTAAATAGTAAAATGATGTAAAAAGATGTTATAATGACAATCTCTGCCATCAAGCAAAATGCCCAATAAGAATAACAACAAACAGAAAAGTCACAAAATATAACAACTGTTATCAGAAATATTAAATCCGAACTTATGAACAGGCCTACATCTAAAATAACAGCAATTCTAAATTGTTTGAGTTTTGAGTTTAACGCCTCAAAAGCATTTGTTGGCCAGTACAAAAATGTAATTAGCCCGTTTTCAAAACCTGTTGTACATTAACCAATACCAGGTTCTGATCAAATATTCCAAATAATTCCAGTTAGAACTATACAATAAATGAAATCGGGTAAAAAAATGGTTGGGGAAAAATGATGTTTGAAAAATATTAAGTGAACAATAAGTTAGAAAAAAAAATTTGGGGAAAAATATTGGACAAAATTTATTTTTGGAAATAGGACCTGAGGACAATGTTCATAAAAAAATGCAGTTTATTTGTAAATTTTACATTATTTTCAAGTTTGTTTTTTTTTAAATTTGGAAGAAAGTAGCTTGCTTGCTTCAGGACAACACCACAGGTACACTGTGTGAATTTGCTGGCGAGAAGGAACTAAAGTGTCCTCAAAGCTGCCTTTATCTATGCCATCTTATAAAGTTGCATAACATTACTGCTGATTTTGAAACAGCAGCTACATTTTTTATTTCAAATATCTGAACCTGCGGCTTACGGTAACTTGCTGTAAATTTGACAGTGCTTACTGTTACAATTACGGTAACCATTGAAATTACGGCAGCTAGCCGTGTTCACAGCTAACAGCAAGGTTGCTGTTACTTTTACAGCAACGTCCCGTAAAAGTAACGGCAATTGCCGTATCTGTATTTTACGGTATCTTCCTGTAGGTTTGACGGCAGTGACTGTTACAATGACGGTTTACTGTTGAATTAACGGCAATTTACCGTTTTCAAAGACTTACGGTAAGATCGCCGTCAGTTTTACGGCACTTTTTCAACGGCACCTACGGCACGGGTTTACAGTGCACTTAAAAAAGTACATTACCCTGTAGACTGTACCTATGTTGTTGTACATTGCCGATGACAATCATGACATCATAACACTTTTAATTGCAGGTAGCAGCGGAACTTTAATATAGTGATATTAGAGTGAAAGAAAAAGTGGACGTCAATGCAGAATGGCCAGGATTCAGCAGTCAATGAAGCAATGTGGATATGTGTTGTTCATGGTGATGCTTGTCACTTACGTCATAACAAATGTTTATCACAGTGCGTTCCTTTACTATTTATTTATATTTTTTCTTTTTTTCTTCTTTACATGAGAAGTTTTGGAATTTTCAATTGCACATTGAATTTGCTTGGTGGTGAGACGCTTGTCTTCTTTCCCAGTAATTGCATGCAGTCCAAGCACGCGAAACTACAGTTGAGGTCAAAAATTTGCATACAGTTGAACAGGAAATAGTTAAAGATGTATTACGTAATTACAAACTGGTCAGCATATCTGGCATTTTTGTCCCTTATTTCTTACATATTGAACTAATGAATTTGGCTATAATTGTTCAGTTTCACTAAATCCCTTTAAAAATATGCAGCATTAATCTGCACGTTGTCACGACTTGATGGGTCGAAAGTTTGCATACACTCCAGAACCATGGTAGTATTATTCAATACCTATATCTCATATTCATAAATCCTTGACTTTTATATCCTAGTTAGTTAAAACAAAGCTTCAGACAAATTATACTCAAAGTTTTTTTGCCACATTTGTAAATTAAGTACATACTATTTAAGCTCCTGGACACAATTTTTCATTTTCTTCATAAGTCATAATTGGATCATCCAAACAGTATATAGAAGATGTAAGGATGCAAATTATAAGAATAAACATGAATGGTACATTATTAGGAGCTATTGGGAAGCATTTTATGATGCCTAATTTGTCAGTATAGTGCTTAGTTGGTAGTTTGAAGACCTGCATGGCGATCGGTGCACTACAGAGAACTGGACAACGAGCCAAAACTGAGAGCAGCTGACAAAGAGAAAAGTCAGAATGGCAAAACAGAATCCAAGGATGATTAAGAACAAAATCTGCAATGATCTGGGGTAGTCTGGGAAGAAGTGGTGGCTTGGCATACTGAGGTGGGCATAACGTTGAAGACAACTCCGAGGATGCAAAGACGGAAAGACACCAGAGCTGTGAGAATGCCATGTGAAATCAGCTCTAGAGCAAGCCAATTCTTACAAAAATTGTTTACGTAGGTGTCCACATACTATAGAGAAAATTTGACTCAAGATAGGATTTTATTCTCACAGCAGTGGCTTCTTTCTACCTTTCATCATCAAGAGTCCTGCTCCGTGTTATACCCGCATCAATACGCTAGTCCACACCTTC
The DNA here is from genome assembly GCA_026936325.1 of Platynereis dumerilii. Taxonomy (NCBI): domain Eukaryota; kingdom Metazoa; phylum Annelida; class Polychaeta; order Phyllodocida; family Nereididae; genus Platynereis; species Platynereis dumerilii. The sequence continues at coordinate 40,298,023 of JAPTHN010000008.1, forward strand.
ACCCCACACTCTCCAAGGTCATTGCAGATTTCTTTATAGTCACTCTTGGAAGCTGTTTTACATTCTGGCTCTCATTTTTATGTCAACTACTGTCAGTTTGGCCCTTCGTCCAGTTTTCCGTGGTGCACCACTGACCCTGTGAGTCATGCAACAACCAACTATGCACTCTGCGGATGACTTGGGCATCTCAAAATGCTTCCAAATGGCTTCTTATGACATACCATTCTTGCATAATCATATAATGTGCACTCTTTTACGTCCTCTATCCTGTTTGGATGAACCCATCATGAATTACGGAGAAAATGAAAAATTGGTTCCGAGAGCTTATGGTATGCATCGACTAAGTTACAAAATGTGGCAAAAAACTTTGAGAATAACTTGTCTGAAGCTTTGTTTTAACAAACTATGATATAACGCTCTATGACTTATAAATTAGAGGCATAGGTGTGGCATAATACTACCATGGTCCTTGAGTGTATGCAAACTTTCGACCCATCAAGTCTGGACAGCGTGCAGATTAATGCTGCATATTTTTAAGGGGATTTGGTGAAACTGACCAATTATAGCCAAATTCATTAGTTAAATATGTAAGAAATAAGGGACAGAAATGCCAGATATGCTAACCAGTTTGTACTTATGTAATGCGTCTTTAACTATTTCCTGTTCAACTGTATGCAAATTTTTGACCTCAACTGTATGTTGCAGCCGATACATGTATGTATTATAATCATAGCAATAATCTGCATGAGAAATATTTATTGTCAATTATATTTTGGGCCATGAGGGAACTTCCTCTCCTCAAAGGCAGTTTTGCCCCGGGGCGCATTTGCCCCACCTTACCCTACGGGTGCAATATTTTTGGTGCAGTGGCCAATACAAATGTGTAACCCCGCTCAGTCGCGTCCCCACCCACCCCTACCGCAAAGACAAAAATTGTTAATAGTAACTAGTACTAAAGTTCTACAATGCCACACATTGCAGAGGATAAAAAGGTAATTATGTGTAAGTTTGCAAAATTAACCAGTGATCAATGTGATGGCACGCCGTTCTACTCCAGCTGCAGCAGAGATCATTTTGGGAGCCATTTCAACATAATTTCTTAAATAATTTCTAACCATCCGTATTAATCAATTAGGTCCAGCTGTGCTCCATTCGTTTTCTTGCTGATTAAAAAAAAAAACAAACTTTTTTCAATTTTTGAGAAATCAGCAAGAAAACGAATGGAGCACGACTGCATCATAATTACAGTAGACGACCTTCAAGTGCTTACATCTAGCTGTTTTCAGAGTGTCAATGATGCCATTGAAGGTGTTGCTCCAATCTTCACCATTAAAACAGGTGGTGTTTTCACAGACTCATAGGGAACTTAGTGACATGTATATGTTACCAGTGATGTGTATCACTGCTATGCTGAACATAGGAGAGGTAGCATGTGAGTCCGAAGCAGAGCTGTTGATGTGTGTCATATATTGTGCACACTTGGCAATGTTTGTTTGAGATCTTGAACATCTGCTTCCAACCAATTTATAACAATTATCCTATAACAGCTTTGAGTCTAAAACATATATACATGAATATTATATATATTCTTTTTTTCTGTTAGCAGTTTTGGCAACTATGCAATCTATGTTGCTAATGTCTCTTTTGTGAAAGATCAGCAACAATCATTCTAATACTGCATGTTTTACTCATTATTACAGTTCTGTAAAACTATGCATTTTCGTCACCCAAATCACTTGCAGACTCAAACTCAGAGAGACACCATGCAGTGAGGTCATTGGTGAGACTATTACTCACATGCAATTACATGGTATGTATAGGCTCTGAGTCACTGACAAATTTATGAGTAATAGAAAGCATTGGCATTAACATGGCAGGTATAGGGAATGACATCATTGACAACCTGAAAGAGCAGTGAATGTAAGCATTATTATTTCGTATACTGTAACAGCACAATACAACAAGAGTCAGTTGATTACCGTTAGGCTGATACTCATAGACATTGACATTGTGTACTACATAATCATTATGCTTGTTTTAATAACTTGTAATGTATCTTTTGCAGATCCAGTTAAAAAAATTGAGGTAAGTCAAAAACAAACACAATATTCTTGGAAATTAAAGAAAAATGTGCACGTGCTTGACTGGTGCAATGTCTGCTATTTGAACTAAAGAGATTATGTTTGTGTTTGGGAAAAGCAAATGTGGAGATTCTGAATTGTTGATAAATGATTGATTGTTCTGTGGTCAGTTGAAAATTATAAATAGCCTACCTAATATTCAGAATAACATCTCTTGGCATGAATATCTTGAAAGACAATCCAAGAAAGCTGCCAGCAGTTAGATGTTGCATTTGTCTCTGTAAATGAATTAATTACAGCTTTAAAATAACTTGGTGTTTTAAGACAAACACCAACTATTGGTATTCTGGCAGGCTGTGGAAGATTTCCACTTGTTGTTCGACAATAAGTTTCAGCTGTCAAATATCTGCAACGGCTGTTCTCAGCGGATTGCCCAAGTATGCTCAAAACTTGTTGTGATATTCGAATTCAAATGCACAATTCTGAAAAGGACAGGGGCACCTCATGACAGTGTGTTATTATAATGCCCATTTCAGTGTAAGCTCCTGGTTGCACATCTTTTGTGACACTTAGATTCATTTTTTTATGCAACTGGGAGAAAATATCTGTTATGCTGCCAGCTGGGTTGCCAGCCAGCCCAAGCGTCATTCAGCACCTCCCAGCCAGTTGATATGAATCATTTTTTTCCCAGCCAGCCATGCACCTCAGTTGCTTTTTCATTACCTGACTGTAAATTTCATCAGTTGGACGCCAAAAATTGGATCCCAGCTGACAACTTTGCAAGCTGGGAACATCCCAGCTGACAGTCTGCCAGCCAGCCGGGCGCCTGCTGCATAGCAGATAATTGGTATAACAGATCATGGGGTGCCCCTAAAAAGGAATGCTGATATATACCAAACTACATGCAATGCACTGAATGTATGATATCACTGCAAGATCACCGACTGCCAGAATACCAACAGTTTGCTTTCCATTTACAAGTGTATTCCAAAATACCTGTTTTTAATAAGGATTACCGAATCATAAAAACGCATTTTTTGCTTTTACCAGTGATCACGAACCAATAAAATTTTTATGACCTTTTTTTTTGCCATTGCATCTGCAAATCTTTTGACACTTTTGCATTTTAAGAACACTTGTCATTGTTTTCTTCAGGAATATTCAAAATACCTGAGATTGCGGGATCTTCAAGACCATCGTGAGAAACAAAACGATTCGAATGTGGATGCAGGTAATCATTTGAATAATAGATGCCTGGGCAGCCAAAAGTTCACAAGTTTGGAAGCATACATGTAGGACAGTTTTTTTTTTCGTTTGATGGCAGCCAATTTTCTTTGTTGCAGTTGGAGTTAGGTATGGGTTACTAAAGTCTTTGTTAAGTAAGTGAAACACGGGCGGAATGTTATTTTATAGGGAAGGGTGGTTCACTCACTTATCAAAGACTTTGACCCATACCTAACTCTGACTTCAACAGTGGAAATTGGCTGCCATTGTTATCTCACATGCCTCATACATCACAGTGGGCAAAGGTGGCAGCACTGTCCATGCAAAATGTGGCTGTCTGCTTGTGTGAGGGTTCCACAAAAAATCACTTTTTGACATTTTAACAAGGTGTCATCCACTGCTTGCTCAACAAATAAATATAATTAGACCAACTTGACTTATCTAACACAGTTTACAGATTAAAATGTCATTAATAAGAGAGTAATAATCCTATTTAGCCTTCTGTTTACTGCAGCTGGCTGTTCCAACACATGATCTGCCTCCCCCTGGGCCAAATTTAAATGGGCTTCAAAACATGATTCAAACCTTTCAAATGCCACAATACAATTCACTATGAGTTCTCTAAATTACTTCTGTTGACTTCTTTGCAGCAGAAATGTCAGCACAGAGCATGAGGAATAAATATATACAATTGTTGTAGTCACTTCCTGTGACGGTATGTTTGCAAGATTAGCAGAACATTGGGGCCCAGCCTGCATGGGTTACAAGTGACTGTAGTTGTGATTACTATTCTATTCACTGATCCCCTTAATTGCTGATTTTCAGTACCTGTAATAAATGTGTATCCTAACATTGAGGAAAAATAGCACAACACTTTGAACATGGCTTCAAGCTGAAACAAACATAACTTAAATACACAAAGCATTTGTTGTTAATGATGATGGGATAATGCACTTATAATCCTAAATGGTTTGCTAATCAATGTCAACTTTGTTCATAGTTGTTTTGTGTTACACAGTTGATTGTTTCAGTCTTCTTCACTGAACAAGTAAAGTACCTCAAGTGACAAATCCTTATAGAACCTCCAAGGAGTTCATGTTAAAGCCTATGAATATTTATATATCTCTAGCTTTGTAGGCATGATACATATATCAGCCTTTATGACCAAATATGTTTTCCTTTCATTGTAAGATAATTCATGCCTCCACAAGAAGTTTATTGAGGATGTTAAGCATTGATGCAATGCCACAATATCATGTGTTTCACTAACTTACAGGCGGCACTGTATATTATGGTAAGTTTTTTTTTATGATGGAACTCAGGTGGTCACTATACAGAAGGCCACCTGAGGAGTTACTTAATTACAGCTATGACGCTTGGAAACATCACATGGAGTAGGTATGGCCTTGTGCTAATGTAACAATGTTAAATGATGGAGGACTGAATTTTTTGCGGGGGGGGGGATCATGCCCAACGCCCCCCTAATTACGCCACTGGGTCCAAAGAGGTTGGTGAATTAGGCCGAATAGTAATACATACACTATATTTTTCCAGGTTGTGAAGACGATGTTTTACCAGATAAGTATGTGTCCATTTTTGGAACCCCTCGTAAAGAAACAGGTAATTGATTTACATAAAAATTTTAATAATATTATTGTTCGGACAACATTTTTACATGATGTCAGAATTTATTTTCCAACAATACAAGCACTGTTCTGTTTATATTTTAATTGGAAAAAGAATTGGTATTTCCAAGATGACTCTGTACTTGTAAAGTAAACTTCTTCTTCTTCTGCTTCCACGTGAGAGCTGAGTTCATGTGGTTGAACGTTGAAGCTCTGCTAGGACTGCACATGTGCGCGCGAACAACATATGACAGAACCTATAAAAATGTGGTCCTAGTGGTTAAAAACAGTGTGTATATATTTACAGCATAAAAATTTTGATTAAAATCCATATATACAGCTTAGCATCTCAGTTTTCTGAGCTCACTGTAAGAAATGAGCGTGTTTTTGTGGCTAATGGAACTGTTAATTTATTGTTATTTTACCAGTATTTTTTTTTATACGGACTTTGTCTGGGAATTTACAGTTCTTTGTCAGTTACAAACTGGCTCCAAGATAAATTTACTGCAACATGTCATTTAACATTCAGTTCACGTTGATGAACAATTACTTCTACCGTTAATTTACTTGCAACTTGTAATACGCATGCAGACAAAACATTTGAAATGGCCAAACAGTCAATACACCTGGTAAGATTCTATAAACAAGAGATTATATTGACTACAACCACAGAACACACATGTTGCGCCATCTATAACATATGCTTTACACAGCTGTTAATCAAACTTAATTTATAATTTATCTGAAGGCAAGGGAACATCCTCATTCATATGATCTTAAAGATGTTGTCATTATGCAAAAGTTGTAATGTCTGTTTGTAACATTGACATTTTTATGAGTCTTATGGTGTGTTCTAAAGAATGACAATATTAAAACCAAAATAACCCAAGCGCAGTCTGCATGAATAGAACATACTTCTGTAAACTTGACACCTGCTTCTCTTGGAAAATATCCCAACAATGCGAATTAATTGCTGGGTTTAATTGATGGACTTACTTCCCTGCTGTCAAGCAAGAGAAGAGCAAGGCCGAGCCTGGAGTCAGTGGCTCTCTCAGCCGATTCCAGCTTTGGTACATCCCTGCAGCTATGCGACTGTTAAATCACATGCTTAGTCTGTTGTTTCACACTTATGCAAAAGTAAAAATAACAGATTCTATCCGTATTTTTACAGCAGATTCTACAGCTCCTTGCATGCTTTACTTTCTATGTTTGTTGATATAACTGTAAAATATACTTTAAATAAATTGTTTTATATATGTACATTATACCGTAATATCACTTTGTTGAATCCGCAAAATTACAGTTCAATGTACCAATCTGCTTTTTACGGTTCATTGTCCTGTTAAGGTTTATGAGTACTTTTACAGTTCTTAGATCTGGAACAAAGTTGCCAGTTAATTTAACTGTAAAATTTAACGGGAATTTTTTGCAGTGTAGGAATATCTCCAGAGATGGCGAGTTTGCAGTGTCTTCTGTCTGGCCGTTCCAATCCCTAATGGTCCGCGGGAAAAAGGAGTTCCCATAGGTCTCGTTGGACGTCCTCTCCTGATAGTACTTATGCGCCCCTCTTGTTCTTCTATCTCCTCCCTTCAGGTATTTTGCTGCTTCGATGTCTACTAGGTTCTTCTTAATCTTGTATAACATAGCGAGTCTGCTGTTCTTTCTCCGCTGTTCCAATGGTTCCCATTTTAATTCCTGTAGCATCGAGGTGACGCATCCTGGTGTTCTTGAAAAGTAGTCATTCTGGACAAATCTAGCGGCTTTTCTCTATACTTGTTCCACTTTCTTGATATTGAATTGTGTCGTTGGATCCCATACCGCAGATGCGTAATCTAGTGATGGTCTAAGAATGGTGGTATAGCTAGTACTGTTCACTCTTTTTGTGCATTCCTTTAAATTTTGACGCAAGAACCCCAGAGTTCTATTTCCCTTGGCTGTTACTCCTTGAATATGTTTGTCCCATAGAGTATCTTCTGAGATTGTCACACCAAGGTACTTGCCTGATTCTGTCTTCTCCAGCACTTGGTCATGTAACTTATACTGAAAAGCTAGCGGTGACTTCCTTTTCGGATGAATCTGGATGACGATGCATTTTGACGGATTGAATTTCATCAGCCAATCATTTTCCCATTTCTCTAATGCTGTAAGATCTTCTTGTAACTTCTCTTGGTCGGCCTGTCCAGCTACTTCTCTATATAACATGCTGTCATCTGCAAAGAGACGGATGTCTGATCTTGTTGAACCCGGCATGTCATTGATGTAAGTAAGAAATAATAACGGCCCTAATACCGTGCCTTGTGGTACTCCCGAGATGACATCTTCTTTCCCTGATGTTGTGCCTTCCAAAACTACCTGCTGCTTCCTCTCCGACAGAAATGATTTTACCCAATTGTTCGTCCGCCCTCGCACCCCGTAATGGTTAAGCTTGTATAGAAGTCTTCCATGGGGGACTTTATCAAAGGCCTTTTCGAAATCGAGGAGAATTAAGTCCACTTGTTTTCCTTTGGAGATGCTTCTGTTGATGTTGTCCATAGTCACAAGTAATTGTGTTTCACACGATCTCTAAACTATTCTTCAAAATATCTCAGTTCAAAGCTCAGCAAAATGAAGCATTTTGCAACCGCATCAAAATCTAGGCTATCGCATCAAAAGGCAGCCATCTTGGATGACATCTTGAAAACCTCAATACATAAGAAAGGCATAGTACAGTTCTCATAAGATACGAGTTCAGCATCTTTAGATTGACAAAAAAGAGCAATTCCAGTGCAAAACTTACATTTTGGTAGTTTTGATGCATTTTTGAAATACTAGCATTTTAGACATGTTCGGGGTAGGGGCACTGGTCAGCTAAAAATAGTGCCGATTCCACAATTATGGCAGCATGAAGTTCAAAAATGGTTCAAAATGTAGCTATTGATATCAGGCAGTTTTCTAGATCCATTAAAAGTCCTTCAGTGAATATCTATTTGGGTTCAGGTACCCTAACAGTCAGAAAATCTGCCTTGCTGGAAACAATATTTGCACGGTTATGACGAAATAGTGGTCAAAACTCCATAGTTAGCTTAAATATTTATATAAGCTATGGTTATGAATTTCTCAGGTCTTATCGTCCTTATAGTCCAATATATTAGGATGATGGATGAGAAATTTCAATGATTTATTCTAAAAAATGACTTCACAATTGTTAAAACTATGGTTTTCGGATTTTCCTAAAATCATGGTTGGAGTTTTTGAAGTTTTTTGGGGCTCCAAGCCAAAGTCCTCACTCTAAACATTTGGTTGTCACTGTGACTAGTTTATGACTACTTTAGGGTAGTAATGGTTGCAAAAATTTGGTACTGACTTCCTGGAAAGTCATTTTGACTATTCTATCATAATCAAAATGACTATATTGACTATGTAGGTGTCCGAAAGGTAGTCAATTTGATCACCATCTGGTAGCTCTGATTACCAGAGTGGTACAGCTTACTAATCCAATATTTGTCACATTGACAACCTTTTGGTAATTTTGACTCAAGGAGTTGTCAGTTTAGGCACCAGGAATTACCACTCTAGAGTTGTCATCTTGACCACCCTGGCCCGTTTTCACCAACATGGTATTAAGAGTTATGCCAGGTCTTAGCAAAGACCTGGTCTGGTTAAGCCAATCACTCAAGCGGAGCAGGATCAAGGAACATTTACTGAGTGAAAGTCTGCACATAGTATTTAAACAACTCAACTGCTACAAACACAATTAATCTCTGAAGTTCTCAAACATGGCAACATGACAAGGTAAGAGAAAAAGAGGGGTGGGCTTGGAAATTTATAAAAAAGAAAATTAATTAGTTGTCTGTCCAGCGTTGGTGACAGAAACGCATTTTCTTTAGCCCCCTCCTCTGAAACAATAAATTAATACAAATCAGCTGGTCATGTTTTTTGCACAATGAAACTACAATAATGGTTGAATCTGATAAGGGTCCTAAAAATCTGATGTACCCAGAATGGCTGACGTGACTGCGATTTTTTGCTACCGGCAGTTACCAACAAGTCGTTGGTGACTTGAGTGGTATTAGTGTCGCCTCAGTTTCAAGGATTGTGAAGCATGTTAGTCAAGCAATCACTTCATTAAAACTCATATATGTACGTATGCCCAGTGGACCAGTCACACGGGAGGCTAAATTGGAATTTTCCGAAATCGCCCGATTTCCGGGGTGGTTATAGTATGCATAGATTGCACCCACGACCGAATTTCCTGCCGTTCGAAAGTACCCCTGTGCTAAGACCAACAACAAGTGCAGAGGTTTTGTACAACTCAGCACAGAAGAATTGCCTCTATTTGGTGTCATGACTATCATAGGCAAATGCTATAAAAACATAGTTTCATACATGAAATACTTTTAAATCGTGTGCTTAATGCTGTATGGCTAGTATATTTTCAACAATTACTTCAACAAATATATTTTCTATGTAAGTGTGTGTTCTTGGTTTGCAAACTTTATATCTCATGATGTGACATATCTTTCTAGAAAAAATATTTGGTGACTGTTAAATTAGAGAAACATGTGAATATAATAGACAAAGACCTATAATACTGATTTGTCATGCCATCTCATAAGAAACATATGTTCTGTTTTCATTGGCCTAATCACTTTTTGACACCAAATCAGTTTGAGATGGCTGATCCTTGAGTTTGGTGACAATGTGTATGATTCACTGAACCTTGACAGGTTTACATGCTTAGCACACTCTTGGTGAAATGGACTTAGTTATACCAGGTTTAAAGGAGTTAACACCAGGCTTAACTCTTAATACCATGTTGGTGAAAACGGGCCCCTGTGTTTAGAGTGCTCCCATGGGACACTTAAGTCGATGGTTTTTTGATGTGCTGATGTATCCTACAACGTAAAAACCACTTTAGACCTTTATACTTTTTTTGCGCGTAAGTGGTCATGGCCCGGTGACCAATAAGCTTAGAAGTACAAGTGCTGCCTTTGGGTATGGTTGACTGTATTAAGGCCAGTCTCAGCTTTATCGTGAATGAATAACCACACATCTCTGTAATGATTCGTTTGGTTGTAGTTGAGTAATAAATGTGACTTCCTTATTTTGAGTTGCAAATCTCTGTTTATTAATTCTCAGCCATATTTAGTAGTGAAGTACATATATCGCCACCAGAGGGATTCAAGTATAATAAACTATGCACTAGCGCTCCTGGTGGGCTCAATACTAAACCAGCTATAATTGGATCTAAACAGTTCAACAAAAATAAGTCCCCCTTTGGATAAACTTGAATATCTCAAAGATTCCATCGCTGATTTTTATGACAGTTGGCTGAATTATAGCAGTGCATATCGACCTTACATGTGTGTATTTATAGCTCAGTGGCATTATTCCTGGCTGAGCCATCAGCCTTCGAGTGAGCCTACCCCTGTTTTCAAAAATCCCAGGCTTTACCAATGGATATGAAAAATTTCACCATGTGAGGGAGCCACCAGCTGGCTAAACTTCATCATGAGTCTGGAGAAAATTTCTTTCTCAATCGTATTTAGAGGACAACTAAGGACTTCTTTTGTAACAGTTTTACAGTTTAGGTTCCTTGGATGCAATAATGAACCATTCGAACAGACTTTAAACACCTTTTGGTAATTTTTTTTTTGGAAAAGCCAAAACTTTGTATTTTTTAAAATAGGGGTACGTGCACTCAGGGTCTGCTGGCTCAAACAAAAATTAAGCAATAAAGCTACAAATACACACACACATTGTCAATATGCAGGCCTACAAACTGGGCAACTTTCAAAGAAATCAGGGTAGTGGTCTTTTAGATATTCACGTTTTCGTAAAGGGGGACTTATTTTTGTTGAACTGTTTAGATAAAGATCCAAGATCACAACAATCTCATCACACACTTCTCATATCTCTTTTCAGGTTTCCTAACAATTGGGATTCCCACAGTGAGGCGGCCGATGGGAGCGCAAGAAACATACTTAAATAAAACATTGACATTGTTGATAACGAACATTCCTGTGGAAGATAGGGACAGGATTGTTATTGTTCTTTTCCTTGCAGACTTTGATAAAGTTTACAAAAATGCTTTCCAGGAAATGCTTTCCAAAAGATTCGAACCTTATCTTCAAACAGGATTCATGTTGATCATGCAGGTCGATCCGGAAGCTTATCCGGAATTGAAAAACCTGAAGAGAAATTTTGGTGATTCCGAAGAAAGAGTATCTTGGAGGGCTAAGATAGTCATTGATTTTGCCTACATGTTTTATGCAACAAGACATTACTCGAAGTACTTCTTACAAATGGAGGATGATGTCATAAGCCATCCAAATTTTGTTTACGCCATCGAAGAATTCATTAAGGGTCAGCGTGAGCCATGGGTCATAATAAGCTGTTCTAAGTTGACCTCCGTAGGCCGGATCTTCCATTCCAGTGACTTAGAGCACTTGGCTAAATTTCTCAAACTTTTCTATGAAGAGATGCCTGTTGATTGGTTATATCCCTTATTCGCCAAATTAAGAGCGCAGAAAACAATACCAAGCCGGAATCCGTCGCTGTTTGACACAATGGGCAAGGTATCGTCCTTAGTGGTGGGCGGAGAGCCAGTTCTCAAGTGGAATTGAAAAGTTGGATTGAACTAATATCTCATCTTGTGGAATAAGACATTAATTATAGTACTCTCACCACTCACCAGAAAAAGATATGCAACACTTGATTTTAGCTTTTTAAAAATTTGGCAAATAAATTCTCTGACAAAAAAATGTGTAGTTAAGTAAGGGGCCGTCCAGATGATCGTTGGCTTTGGGGGGGGGGTGTGGTTATGGACTTTTGGTGAAAAAAAAGTTTGTTTCCCACTTGACACTGAAAACAAAAGTTTGTTCAGCACATGAAAAAAAAAGTTTGTTTCCGCCTGTAACTAGGGCACTGAATGTTAAAAATTCAATAAACATGATAAAAAAGTTTGTCGCGTGTTTGCGTGTGAAAAAAATTGTCGACGCATTGTGAGAAAAAAAAAAGTTCGACCTGGAGGTAAAATCCACAGCCCCCCAACTATTGTCTGGTCGGCCCCTAATGATCCCTATAGTTGATTTGTTTGTCACATTTCAGCTTTTGCAATAAACCAAACCCATAATTTACAACAAAACAAGCGTGAAATCTTAAAGAATATCCAACAGTCACTAAAGGTGGAGAAATAGGAACAGCAGCGCCATTTTTTCATTTAACAGGAAACTTCAAAAGATGCACTTTTCAGATTTCAAGAAGTATGCCGAGGAGACAATATCCTTATTTTATGGCACTTTGAGTTATTCTTGAGAATAAAATTTCTGACAATTTCACTAGATAAGCTGATCAAACATTCCAGCAAAAAGGTTCCTTGTTGGTATCCAAGTACATAGCTTTTCATTTCGGAACTATTATCAATCCAATAACTATGTATCTTCCAACTTTTCCACTTTGCCAAAGAGTATGATGTCATAGGCTTGTTGTAGATCTTCCTTGCTGTCTGCAAGTTGACCGCTGTTTCATTGCAAGGGCTTTTCCAGCCTTGGCGCAACATAAACTGAGCCAAATAAAAAATGCAACACCATTTCCAAGGCTTTATTTTTCTGTATTTGCTACAAATGGGCAATTTGGTGTATGTATGTATGTAGTAGGGTTTCGAAGGACTCGGCTGCAAAAAATCATTCAAGTGTGACCATTATTTGCAAGTCTGTGGCCAAGTTTATCACACTGGTGTATGATGAGTGGACAGGGGTATTAGGCAACCCAAGTGGCAAATCTAATAACATTGTTTCAAAGCGTGAAGAAAATGATGCAAAAGGCCACACAATTCACATCCTTCAGTGCCACCTGACTTGTTAAAAAAGTGTTTTTTGAAAAGTCAGGTGAAAGTTTTCCACACACAATGATATTCCAATGGAACAATGCAACTATACGGAAACAAGTCCTCAAACAGCCTAGACAATAGCTGTGGAATGAAAAATGCTTAGGGTCTATCAGAAAGACTTCACACAACCTATGTATCAGCTGCAGAAGTAAACATCAGCACTTTCTGTGCCCTCCTTTTGCTATTCTCACAATCACACATCTAACCCATAAGAAAAGCATAAAAAGGTCACACATGGTACTGCCATTTGTCCTAAAGCAGCTATACAGGTTGTTAGAGGTCTTTTTATTGACCCTATACCTTTTTCACACTTTTGCATGAGTATAGGCCATTCCTTGACCTGTTTCCATATTTTCAAGGTTTCACTACAATATCATTGTGTGTGACAAACTCTGACTCGACTTCTCGAACAATATCATTTTGAACAGTTAAGAGGCACCAACTGAAACATGTGGCCTTTTGCATCATTTTCTTCAAGCTTTCACATTAAATCATTCGATTTGCTCTATCGAGTGCCTAATACCCCGGTCCACTGACCATACCCCAATGTGATAAACCTCGCCGCAGATGTGGATACAAAGGTCAGAATTTAACAATTTTATAGAACTGAGTCCTTTGACACCTGATTATATATATGCATAAACTCAGCAGCTCATCTGAATGATGTACAGAAAAATACAGCCCTGGAAATAGTTTTGCGTTTTTAATTTGGTTCAGTTTACATATATACTGCCATGTGTTTCCACCTGGTGGCCAGTGTGCAATTACGCGATCTCCGGTGAGCGGTCCACAGAAACTGAGGAACTCCCACAACTTTTGTCATGAACAAACCTGGGCTGTTTCTGAGTGTGCTGATGGCCCTGTTTACTTCCTTAGAGAGTGCAATTGCCGAGTCTGACTCTGGTTTACCTCGATGTTGAACAGAAACTTGTGAATGTGCAATGACTTTGGAACTATTTCTCGGGAGCAGCAATTCTGCAGTATATACGAGGGGTGTCCCAAAAGTTCTGACCAATTTTTTTGGCAGACCTTTCTGTTTGAAATAGCTAAATGAAATTTTCACAGAATAAATTTCAGGTACATGACCATCTATTTTGAAAAAATCACGACTGTAAGTAGTGTTTAGGTTACTGTTCTGTTACCATGGTTACGAGAGGTCAGTGCACCCAGCGCAGCTCAATTTCTCAGACGAAATTCAGCAAATTAGCTGTGTAAAAAGTCAGAGAAATTATAGTAAAAAAGCTAATTATTGCAAGTAAATGTATTTCCTGATAAGCTTGCAGTCTTTCAAGATATCCTCCATTAGATTATAAACATTTATTTATATTTCAACCTGATCAGCTGAGGCAATTACCAAAGGCGTTTTCCAGCAGTTGCCTAACAGCGCTTGAGACGGTTTGGCTGAAACAATCTGCTGTCAAGAGGCAGTGCTCAAGAACCGTAGGTTCAAAACCCAGTCTCATCTGCTTTAATTACCAGATTTGGCCTTCTGTAACTTTGCGTGATACTAAAATTTATATACCAGTTCAAAAATTAAAGATATAATAGTCATAACGAGAAATGAAGCAGTCTCCAAATACACTGAAATTCCACAATTTAGGAACAGCCCAGTTTGCAGGACCCAGGTGATCACCTCAGCACATGGGTTAAACTGATTCACAGTGACTTTAAATGTAAATGAAAAACTTTGAGATACTGTTAGGTTTCCAAATAATATTTTTCATGATCATCCATTGCAAATTTACAGTAAATTCCTAGGTTATTTACCAGCCTAGACACTTGGATTTGGCCTAAAAAATTGAGCTGCGCTGGGTGCACTGACCTTCTGTTTCCAGGGCGACAGAAAAGTTATTTAAAATGCTTGAGCAGGTACCTTATTTTCAAAATGGATAGTTAGATACCTGAAATTGATTCTGTGAAAATTTCATACAGCTACTTCAAATAGAAAGGTCTGCCAAAAAAATTGGTCAGAACTTTTGGGACACCCCTCGTATAAAACTAACTTTGTGCCAGGTGGCAGAAGCATGCAGTTCTCATTTTCACCAGACTGTCTTCCTTGCATTTGGCACAGTTGGAGATCACTAAAATAAACTGTCGTAATTAATATACAGCTCAAACTAATTGTGTACGCCTGGATGCAGTGTAAGCGTGCAAGTGTTCTTTAACTGCCAAACACAAGAATGATCCACTAACAGGTGATGACATCATGACATTGTTCTCAGTCAATGAAGAAAATTTGAAGGATAGGTACATAGTTATTGAACGGATAATGAAGTATCATTAAAAACGTTCCTGCAGGTGGCACTATAGTCTTAGACCTGTCTACAAGTGGACTGCTCTTGCATTGCCACAGATCAGAACATATGCTGTCTTGTGTTGCCACCTAGTCACTAGTGTGCTATTCCGTGAGCTCCTGCGAGCGGTCCATCAACTTTCAACCACAGGAAGACACACAATTTTGTCTGGAAGACACCGGGGCTGTTTCTGAGTGTGTTGATGGCCTTGTCTACTTCCTTGGAGAATGTGATTGCCGAGTCTGACTCTGGTATACATCAATGTTGAATAGAAATTTTGTGAATGTGCAATGAAATTGGAACTATTTCTTGGGACAGCAATGCTGTAGCATAGGAAATCAACTTTTGTGCCAGGTGG
This sequence comes from Platynereis dumerilii, assembly GCA_026936325.1. Lineage (NCBI taxonomy): Eukaryota > Metazoa > Annelida > Polychaeta > Phyllodocida > Nereididae > Platynereis > Platynereis dumerilii. The sequence goes on from JAPTHN010000008.1 coordinate 40,313,475, forward strand.
CAGCAGCATCCAGTTCTCAGTTTCACCAGACTGGTCTTAGACCATAGTAAATTCACTTTTAAAAATAACATGCAATGCATGCACCGATTGCCCCATGTCCTC